>OZ024931.1:2406449-4812899 GCA_964017235.1 Sabellastarte sp. h YS-2021
GGTTTTCGAGATATAACCATTTTTATGTTTTGCAATTTTTGCGAAAAATTCGAAAATTCAAAATGGCCGCCATTTTTGGCGAGACAAAATTTTTTTTCAAAATTGGGATAACTACTCTGCAGAGATACCCTGAGGGTCAAAAATTTCGTCGAAATCGCTCTATCTAGCACGGTTTTCGAGATATAAGCATTTTTGTGTTTTGCAATTTTTGCGAAAATTTCGAAAATTCAAAATGGCCGCCATTTTTGGCGAGACAAAAATTTTTTGAAAATTGGGAAAAGTACTCCGCAGAGATATCCTGCGGGTCAAAAATTTTGTCGAAATTGCTCTATCTAGCACGGTTTTTGAGATATAAGCATTTTTGTGTTTTGCAATTTTTGCGAAAATTTCGAAAATTCAAAATGGCCGCCATTTTGGGCGAGACAAAAATTTTTTGAAAATTGGGAAAACTACTCCGCAGAGATACCCTGCGGGTCAAAAATTTCGTCGAAATCGCTCTATCTAGCACGGTTTTCGAGATATAAGCATTTTTGTGTTTTCCTTATTTGGAAAATTCGTAATGATTAATTAATCATTAATTACTCGGCCATTTCTTGACCAATCAATGCCAAAATCTAATGATTTCCAGATTTTAATAGAATGAATGTATTTGCCAAGTTTCAGGTGAATTGATAAAATTCCTTTCAAGTTATCATCCGGACAAGCTTCCCCATCGAAAAAAGACATTTTTGGTCATGTGACCTCTCTGATTGGTTGAAATGTCACTGCAGCATATTCAAAAAAATTCCCCAGGGCTACTGCCTAAACCTGCCAAATTTGAAAAGAATCCGCCTAACGGTTACAGAGTTATAAGGAAAACAAAATGCGGAGCCGGCGGAGCCGGCGGAGCCGCCGGAGCCGGCGGAGCCGGCGGAGCCAGAAGCTCTCCCATACACAAACAAGCGTCCCTTGCGGGACGCTTAATACCCCCAATACTCAATAAGTATTACTGCTAGAAAGCTTAGATTTTAATATGTTTTACATAAAAAAGTTTATGCAAACATAAGCACCACTCATTAAGGGATATATCTCCAGGGAATATGCAGGTCAAGTTGTGGTTTCAATTTAAATACCAACAATACTCAATAAGTATTACAGCTAGAAAGCTTAGATTTTAATATGTTTTACATAAAAAAGTGGCTGGGCAACTTCACTTGCAAAATAGCTTAGTTTATGTTAGTTTAGAAGTTATGAGCAAGGCAAGACAAAAATAGGAATTTTTTTTATATAACTAGATAATCAATCACCTTCCAAATAATCAAAACATATGAAAAATACAGAAAAATAAGTTACCAGGTGGCATCTTTATTGACTTTAAAAATTACCTAAATGTCAACTAACTTTCAAGTTGCCATATATGAAAAGGAACAACTGTCCCCAGGTGAGATTTTAGCTGGGTAAACTGCATAAAAGTGGTAAAAAGTGCAGAAAATGGGTCCTGGCGGGCATGTTTTAGAGATCTTAAAGTGACCTTAAAATTTAAACTTTAGACAAAGGTCACACATACAACTTATGATACAAGTTATATTTAGTACAGTTTGAGGCTGGCCAGACTGTTCATTTCTAAATTAGAAACCCCAAAAAATGTCCCCCGGATAGGGTCTTTATGAGCATGATAAACAGGTTGAATATCAACTTTAAGCCTTGACTTTTTGGCATATGGAAAAAGAACATGTTAATATATTATTAGATAAGATATTAGGTGGGTGATGGACATAGTTTGAAAGCTATAGGGCTTAAAATGGAAAAAAGTTCATAAAATTTGGACATAGCTTATATGGAACTTATGTTTACTACAGTTTTGAGTCCAGTCAGACTTGCCATTTCCAAGTTACAAGGCAAAATATGTGAAAAATGGAGAAAAATCTGCAAGTTAAGTCTTTATGGGCCTCAAACACAATTTTAACCTTAATATAAATTTGCAAATTTAATAAGTAAATTAAATTTTTATAAGTTAATACCCAATCCAATGGACAATTGCTAATCCGGTCGGCGCAGACCGGCCCGCCAAACGCCAGAAAAAGACGTCCTGTGTTTCCACCGGTTGGCCGGTCCCAGTACTGTGCATTCACCAGGTGGCGTATGGTATTTACTTCCTGTCTAGACAACATGACGTCATAGTATCTTTTTCATTGTCTAAACCTATTAGACCCCTAGTAAGCTAATAGCGGGGTCGGTGGGAGGGTCTTGTGTGTCCATTGGATAGGGTATTAACTTATAAAAATTTAATTTACTTATTAAATTTGCAATTTTATTGCGTTAACACATCCTATCCAATGGATAATTGCTGAATAACTACCGCTTGGTCGGCGGGTAAGTTACTAGGGACTTATGTGAACTCACAAGTAATAGCAAATTTTAACCTATGGTCTAGGCTGACTTTGTCAGGAGACCTATAGGCCCAGGCCTGGGTTGACCCTTAAGGTCAGGAAACCCTGTAAGGCCATGGTTGGTTGCTAGCAGCCGGTTACCCGGGGCTATACCGCCGTCGCCCCCCCTTTTTTTGCAGACCTGCTCTGAGGTAGGGGAAGAGAGGGATGAGTTCAGTCCCAGAATGCAAATAAACTTCCCGAAGGAAGCACGCCACACTTAATTCTAATGTACATGAAGAACTGTTTATACATATATACAAATCTCCTCAATCTAAGGGCCACTTGTGGATCTGCTGAGCAGCCACTACCGAGCCCAATTGGTAAAGCTCTGAATCAGCCCAAGCCCCGCCCTTCAGATAGAACTGTGTGAAGGTATTATGTGACTTCAGTGGCAGGCTGACAAGACTGTATCTAAGGAAACTCTCGACTGGAAGACCTTAGAAGCATCAAAGGCCCCGACATCATGGGCTTTAACCTGATGTAAAGTGTGGGCCTCCTAGTCAGAGAGCTCATAACATAGGATCACAGTCTGCTTGATCCAAGAGGAGATAGTGGCAGGTGAGATGTCTTTGTCAAAACCTTTCTTAAAGGAGACAAAAACCACCTCCTTATTCTGCCTGAGGTCCTGTCCAAATAGTAGCGCAATGCTCTGACCGGACAGAGGGACCTGTCAGACTTGAGGGATCTATCCAGAGTTGGGGCCAGGGCTGTTATAACCCCTGGGGCCACACTGTCTGGACCCTCTTTGGCCAGCTGATTCTTGGAGAGAAAGCTGGGTGATGGGTACAGGGACACCTTTGACCAGTCGGATTGGTGTCTAATATTTCTGTTTTGCCAAGCATGTATCTCACTTCTACACTTGCCCGACCCCAGGGCCAAGAGGAAAACTGTCTTGAAGGTCAAATGCTTCAAGGAGGCCTCCTTAATTGGTTCAAAAAGACCCTTGTCAGCTGGTGCAAAAACCAGGGAGAGGTTCCAGGAGGGGATTCCCTTCCGGCCTTTGGGTCTGTCTCAGTGGAAACTATCCAGGAGACGAGTGAGATTTTCATCATTACTGATATTGATGGGCGAATTTCCCAGTCTATCAGCAATGGCTGACCTGTAACTATCAATGGTGCTGGGCTGCAACTTTCTGTCGTGAAACAGGTACATAAGGAAGTCAGCAACTGACTTTACAGGGGGTGCCCTGAAGTCCACCTGATGAATGATACATCACTTGTAAAAATGGCCCACTTGCCTCATAGACTGATCTGATTGATCCCCTTTGAGGAGCCTCAATTCTTGCTGCCACGGCCTCAGACAAGCCCTGCTCCTCGATTGCTGAGGCTCTATGAGCCCTGCATGGAGATTAAGATTTGTCAGATTTCTGTGAGGGATCTGATTGAATGGCTGTCAACAGGTAGGGCAGATTGGGCAGGCTCAGTGGGATTTGGCTGGACATGGCCACTAGATCCCAAAACCAAGGTATGTTGGGCCACCCCGGAGCAATCAGAATGATTCTCTTGCATGGGGAATCTTGCAACTTCTCCACCACTTTGCCCAATATGGCTGATGGGAAGGTGTATGCTTTCAGATCCTACCATGGCCGACTGAGCGCATCCACTGCTGTGGCCAGGGGATCCGGAACCGGTGACACAAACAGAGGCAACTTGTTGTTGAACCTCGTGGCAAAAAAGTCTATTTTGGGCCGGTGCCACCTGCTGCATATTGAGTGGAAGACCTCTGGAAGGAGACACCACTCTGTTTGGATGGTCTGGCCTAGCCTGGATAGCTTGTCTGCTACCACGCTCAGCCGGCCCGGAATGTGTTGGGCTTTAGAGTCACTTGTTTCCTGGTACACCAGGTCAAGATTCTCCATAGTAGGGCACAAAGCGGGCCCGACATGCCTCCTTCCTTGTTTATGTATGACACTACTGTGGTGTTGTTGGTTGCTACAAGTAATACCTTGTTTGAGCAAAGGCCTTGGAACTCTTTTAAGTCAGAAAGACCGTTTTAAGATCCAGATAGTTTATATGCCGCCTGCTTTGTGGAGGTGACCAAGACCCTCTTGCAGCGCGTTCGTTTTAGCGAGCGCCCCACCCTTCTTTTGATCTGTCTGTAAATATTTGCAGAGCATGTTTTATTGGGTGTAATGGTTGACCTGTGAGAACATTGTCTTCTTTTAGCCACCATTGTAAGTGGGGGTGCAGAGACCTGGGAATTGGAATCCCTTTTTTCAGTGACTCTGGTACCCTCCAGTAGACTTGAGATGCCACTGTATGGGTCTCATGCACAGTAGGCCTTGGTGAACTTGCTTTTCTGTGGCTGTTAGTAACCTATCAGAGACATGAACTGCCGGACCAGACAAGCCGGTAGTGACAGTATTTCCAGTATTTTGTCCTGAAGGTTCTGCCAACAGTCCGGTGTTGGACCTGAGGTCGAACTGGAAGCCTACAAAAAAACAAGGTGTGCCTTGGTTCCAGTTCTGATTTTTCTAAATTCACCAGCCAACCTAGTTCTTGGCATATTTTCACTAGTTCTTGAATGTGTTGGAGACTAACCAGGTGGGGTCTGGCTTGTACCAACCACTCATCTAGGTACTGGTGGATTCCTATATCCTTGTGTATGGCCATCAGTTTCACCTCCTTGTTATTGCAGTTAACTACAAGGGTGCTGTGGACAGACCGAAAGGCAGAGCTTTGAACTGGTATGTCCGACCCTGGACATGAAATCTCAGATATTTCCTGGACTGTTCCTGTATTGGTATATGGAAGTAGGCATCCTTGAAAAGTATAGAGGCAACCCACTCCCCTTGTTGGAGGGAGGTTCTGATGGTTTCCAGTGTTTATAAGCTGATGTAATGTCTGCAGCCAGTAGAGGTTCCTGTGGAGGATGACATGGCAGCTTATGATGTACTGGCTCCTTGTAAGCCTGGTCTGGTCTGGAAAGGGAGGGTGTAGTCCTCCTTCAAAACTGTACTACCTAGGGTCCAGCTCCCAAGGTTTCCTAAGTTCCCAAAGGTGATTTGATCTGGCCCCTTCAGGTAAATTTAGTGCAACATTTGGGATATTGGTAGACTGAAAAACATTTACTGTCTCTCCGGACACTGGTCCAGCCTGGTGACAATGAAATCAGTTAACAGTCCATCTGTTATTGTTGTGGTCCAGTCCGGTGGGGCTGACACAACTCTTCACATTTTATAGACTCTTGGTCCCGGGCCAGTCACCTGTAAGGTGGAGCATGTACACATTGTTTGAGTGTGGACCACCTTTTCTCTTGCTATTCAAAAGACCCATTTGTTTTCTCCATAACCCGCAATTTTTGGCCACAGTAATTCTCTGTAGCCTGTGATACTCTGTAACCAGTAACACTAGTAGGCTAGGCTGACTATTGAATTGTGTTACCGGTCTACTAACTAGGAGGTCCCCCTATTCAAAAGGGCAAGACAGTAATTGCACCTGGTAGCAGGTCGGTAGCCTCTGTAACTAGCTGGTGTGAAGCACAATTGCTCAGTGAAAACTGTATAGCTGGTAACCTGTTGGTGAGCTCTGTAACTGGTTGAAGCAGTTGTGTAGGAAAAACACTTCCTGTCAGGGACTACACATTATTAGGCCTGTTATCAGTCTTAGGCCGGTAAATAGGCTGCTGCTGAAGAGTAGCCAGCCGGATCTCCAAGACCTGTGGGTTGGTTGATTCTTGATGCTGGTTGGTAACAGGCAGGAAGGCTCTGTAATAGGCGAATGTGTAGAAAACTATTCAGTGTAGGCTGTGTGGTCGGTCGATAGAAGCCATATATTGAAGATGCTTGCTGTCTGCCTCCCCAGGCTGTGTGGTCGGTCGGTTGAAGCCATATATTGAAGATGCTTGCTGTCTGCCTCCCCAGAATAAAGCCATAGTTGAATGGACCAGGTCAGAGGGCTCTGTAACTGGTTGGGTTGGGTAAGCTGTGCAAAGCTGTGTAGCTGGTATCCGGTCGGTACACTCTGTAACCAGGTACACTGTGTGGCCGGTATCCGGTCGGTACACTCTAACCAGTTGCTGATGCAATTTACCAGCTATATTCTGATTAAAAACTCGGTGTACTGCAAGCTGAATCTGTAACTGGCTGATTGAAGCACTGTACACTAAGGGCTGTGAGGCCGACAGTCGGTGGGTAGACTCTGTAACCAGTTGGTGGGGTACACTGTACAAGGCTGTGTAGCCGGTCGGTATGCTCTGTAACCAGTTGTTGAAAACAATTTAACAACTATCTTTTGCGTTGAATCCAGCTTATTGTAGGGTTCCTTCATTAATTAAAGTATTTCTTTTAAAAACGCACATCTTATTTGTAGATTTGACAGTTGCTGGGAAAGAGCCCTTGTGGCTATTTTTAGAAGCAATTGTTGTTCGGCGTGTCACGTGACCAGCTTGCTGGTCGGAAGGACAACGTGATTGGTTGATTGGAGATGATGTCAGTGGTCTTTGTGTGATACTTAGTATTTTGACTGTCCATAAACCCCACTACCGACAACAAGGCCGGGTGTGCAAGGCAGGGACTGGAATCACAGTAGATGTGAGTTCTGAAGAACGCACTTCCGACCTTCCTGGTCGGTGAGTCACGTGATAAGCTTCGTGGCTTGGTCGGTGAAAACACGTGACCAGCTTTGTGGAGATGACGTCAGAGGTCGCGTTCTTTAAGCTGGCCGGTCGGCTGATGCTTTAAAAGCAGAGAAGCCTGGACCAGTGCAATCTGTAGATGTGTAGATGAAGTTCTTTCTTCCTTCCATGATAAAACCAGTGAACTGGCCATCCACAACCCCCACTACCGACAACAAAGCCGCGTCTGCAAGGGAGGGACTGATATCACTTCTATTGTAAGGTCAGCTGAACTGGAGCTTGCCGGTCGACTAATGCTTTACAGCAAAGATGTCTGGACCAGTGCGTTCTGAAGAAATCTGAAGAGGGCATCTCTTGCTTCTGATGAAAAAACACTAATACTCGAGCTAGGCTGGTGTGACTGATGCTATACAGCAGAGAAGTCGGTACCAGTGTGCTCTGAAGAAATCTGAAGAATGCACCTCTTCTGATGGGAATTCCTTCTATTTACAGTGTTAAATACTACATAGAATGAAGTTTTCCGTGATTGCTAGTTGCAAATACTAGAAAGTACTGATGTTTCCTTCATGACTTGTCGCTGGAAGGTTACAGAAGGGACAATCACAACAAAGACACGGATAACAATACCTTGTAAGTAGAATATCCAGTATTTTTATTTCATGTCGATCTGCCCCTAACAACACAATTGTTGAATGGGAGGAAACTAGCAAAATGGCGGCCTTCATATTTCTCGTCATTAATTGCCCTATCATTAACACTAAATTGAGTCAGCTAGGGAGCGTTTCCAGCAGATTTCTTAATGTATATCTGTGCTTGATATATAGATAACCCTTCTACTCTAAATTATTTGCAATTAAGGTTGAAAATCCGTCATAAAGCACATTTTTTTTCTGGAGATGTTGAAAACACGTCTGCACAGTACACGCGCCAAACGAAAAAGATGCTATGACGTCATGTTGTCTAGACAGGAAGTAAATACCATGCGCCACCTGGCGAATGCACAGTACTGGGACCGGCCAGCCGGTGGAAACACAGGACGTCTTTTTCTGGCGTTTGGCGGGCCGGTCTACGCCGACCGGATTAGCAATTGTCCATTGGATAGGATGTATTAACGCAATAAAATCTTCATTTTTCGACACATGGAAGAAGACTTAGAAGAATATATTAATTTGTTCTTAGAAAAAAAAAATTAGCCATACAAGCCACGTAGTTTGTGACCTAGAGGGCTTTAAGTGACCAAAGGTCCAGTTCTGCTCTTAAAGTGGCCATAACCTCTGTATTATTGGGAGTTTAAGGTCACCTTAAAATTTGGTTCATCTCCAAATACATGTGTGTGCCAAGTTTGAATGAAATCCATAAAAGTGTTTTTGAGTTATCGGACACACGAAACGCACAGCAGCAGCGCAACAAACGTGAAACCATGATATCCCAACTTTCTGCTTGGAATATAACAAATGTAGACCTTCGACCTTTTTAGGTTTTCTTGGAGACTGATTACTGCTGTTTCAGACTGTTAACTCCTCTCAGACCAAACATTTTTGTTGGTATCACAATGTCAACTTCACTGTATGGTTTAATCAGAAGTCAAACAGTCTGAAATTCACAATTACAGCTGTATACCAATTAAATGTATGCATAATAAAATTTAATTTTCATCAACAAATTTGACTGCTGGGGAAAAAAAGGTTTTAGCTTGAAAAATAATGGTTAAAAAAGGTTTTCACGCAATTTTTCAGCTTAAAAAAGGTTTTTCTTGAAAAAATGAGAAAAAAAGGTTTTTTAGTAGAAAAAAGGCTAAAACCTTTTTAAAAGGTTCCCCTGGGATGCCTGAATTCAGACACCCTGGAATGTGTCTGGCTCTCAATGTTATGTGATAGTGATGGCACCAGGTCATGATCTTCCACAGGAGAGCACACATCTCTGCTGAGTGAGTTCCTCCTTGTTTGTTTATGTAGGCTACCACTGTTGAGTTGTCTGTTGCAACTAGAACTGTTTGGTTCTGGCACTGGTCCTTGAAGTCTCAAAGTGCCAGGGAGACCGCCTTCAACTCTAGAACATTTATCTGTAGCCTTTTTTTCCGGTCTGACCACAGACCCTTTGTTGAACTTTGATCTAAGTGAGCGCCCCAACCTTCGTTTGAGGCGTCGGTAAAGAGTTGGATACTGTGGTCTTTGGGATGAAGGTCTGCACCTCTCATCATGTTTGAGGGATTTTGCCACCAATCTAGGTGGGCTGCAATGGCTTCTGTCCAAGGAAGGAGGCTGTCCAGCAACTGAGGATATCTCCAGTGCTCCTTGAGGTGAAACTGAAAGGGCCTCATGTGAAGGCGTCCCTCCGGGACCATTTTCTCCGTTGAGGCAAGCAACCCAATTAGTGACATCAAACATCTTGCAGTCAAAACATGTTTTGACTTGAGTCGTAGGATCAAATCCTGAAGTTTGAGCCATCTCTCTTGAGTGGGTTTTACAAGGGCTGAATCTAGATGGTATTCGTAGCCCACGAACGAAAACACATGAGAAGGTCTCAGTTCTGATTTTCCTGATTTTATTTTCTGCTGTAAGGCAGTATCTGGGGTGGGTGGGACAGTCGTTGCTGGCATTTTGAGAGACAATGAACTGAAGGGTAGGGGCTGTGGACACGGGGGTGAGGTAAATAAATTGTCAGCAACACTCTCAAGGTCTGCATTGGAACCAGTAAATGAATCCACGTCATCCCCTAACAGATCTAGTTCATCGTCCTTTGAAGTAGGGGTGTGGCTCTTTTGCTTCTTAATATAACGCTTTCTTTGTGAGATTTTCAGCATTTGTTCTTCTGTGAAAGAAGCACATATTTGACACAGGTTTTCAAAGGTGACACAGGGGTCATCACCCTTGCCAGATTCCCTACAGGTAGGGCAGTAATTATGTGTGTCAAATGGGAAGCAAAAGTGCCTACATTTGCTGGATCTCAGTTTGTCTTTATTCGTTTGGTGGGCAGACATTTTGAAACGCAATAAAAAGACTTGAACCGAGGAAAACTCAAACACACAAAAATAAAGAAAAATACTTATCCTGTCAAAACAGAAATTTTACAGAATAATCTATGACAGACGCTACTAATCCACGTGGCCAACGAGATAGTAGGATGAGATCTCACAGTGTACCACGAGAGGACAACTTGAGGTTATGGCCAACTATAAATGTCTATTTTTCTTAGACATTGGCCTGATGCCTGCGGCCATCCGAGAACAACATTCAGTCTCACATGGTAAGCTATTGTAGCGCAATAAAAGTAGCACATATTCCCCTTAAGTCTCACTGATAGGACCGATTACACATGGAAATATACAGACAGTACAGAATAACCAGGATTCTCTTACCAGACTTGATTTGTGGCTTTGGGGTGACTGTCCCTGAAAATAACACCTTTCAGTTAGTCACATAGCAAGTACATCAAACAGAGACCTACTGATTATAAGAACAATATACTTATAGACCCGACATGCAGGTTTTCACTATTGACTGATATGTCCAATATTAATACAGATAAACTCCAAAAAAGTGGCCAATACCAAAAAATGTTGGCGAGCAAGGCCCGTTAGAGCAGTGAGTTTTCTAATATTTTCTTGTATTGGCTACTTTTGAGGAGTTTGGCTGTTGTAAACCCCACTCTATATCCTATTTCATGCCTGGTCCCAAGATACATGATAGTCGGTCCCAACATTCTGTAATTTCTCTTTTTACTGGAATAAATTAATCCCCCAAAAATGGTCACTGAGAGAAAGTGTCCCGTACTGATTAGTATTGGAGAAAACCTGCAAGTGAGGTTTACCAGGCAATAGCGAAATAGCGGGGTTTAATCAGTGGACACCTTCCCTCAATGACCATATTGGGGAAATGAATTTATACCTGTAAAAAGAGAAATCACAGAATTTGGGGACAAAGTATAAAATATTATGGGGTTGGGGGGCATCAAATTGGAAGCATAGTTGTGTTTACAACAGCCAAACTCCTCAAAGGTAGCCAGAAAATACTGAAAACTCTCTCATTTACTCATTTTGGTCATGGTTAAAAACTGAATATAGCTATTACTCACGTAGCTATTGAGACAGACCTCTGCAATATAGCATCACAGATGCCTGTACCCCACAGACTCGGGAAATAGTTTTCAACACCATGAGAAAGAGAAGTAGTGAAACAGTACAAAGATCGGGATACTTTCAGAGCAGTGTCAGTTATATAAAGGTCCAAATGATGTTTAAGTAGAGAAAATAACATGTAAGAGAAAGAAAATGTATGTAAAGATAAAGTATAAACAAAATAGTTCAATAGCAAGATGACAGCATTAATCAGTATACTAAAATTATGATGCACACCTACAACCCCTTAGCAATGTCCCTACCAACTATCCACTTCCTACACCTTACAGTTGCCGAGATATAGCCTGGACAAGATTTTCTAGGTCAAGGTCACTACAGCAAGGTCAAAGGTCAAATCAAGGTCACGTCATGACTTTGCACACCTACAACCCCTAATCAATGTCCCTACCAAGTACCAACTTCCTACACCTTACAGTTTCCGAGATATAGCCCAAACAAGATTTTATAGGTCAAGGTCACTACGGCAAGGTCAAATCAAGGTCAGACCATGACGTTGCACACCTATACCCCCTAACCAATGTCCCTACCAAGTATCAACTTCCTACACCTTACAGTTTTCGAGATATAGCCCAAACAAGATTTCATAGGTCAAGGTCACTACGGGAAGGTCAAAGGTCAAATCAAGGTCAGACCATGATGTTGCACACCTACACCCCCTAACCAATGTCCCTACCAAGTATCAACTTCCTACACCTTAGGGCTTTCGAGATATAGCCCAGACAAGATTTTACAGGTCAAGGTCACTATGGAAAGGTCAAGGTCACTATGGAAAGGTCAAAGGTCAAAGTCAGACCATGATGTAGCACACCTACACCCCCTAACCAATGTCCCTACCAAGTATCAACTTCCTGCACCTTACGGTTTCCGAGATATAGCCCTTTTGTCACACTTTGAAACCTGACAGACGAGCTCAGGAATATTAATGAGATGTACGTACAAGTCCACGAATCGATGTTTTACTCCATAGCCAAGCTAGGTCGTTTTGTCTTCTTTTTATATAAGCTATACTTGATCAGTATTTTAAAGTAAACTCATAAAAACGCATCTTATTTTCTAACAAATAAGTAGATTTCTTATCGTCATTTGTCAAGCAAAGCAAATATATGAAGTCATGTGATAACCTCCGGGCTGTATGTAGCCTTGCTTCCAATAAAATCACGTGATAAGTTCTAGTACTGCATAAACCGAAGAAAATATGAAATGAAGTGACGTCATCATAGTACGAGCTTTCATTCAAGAAAAATGTGGCGCGTGCGCAGACAACGATTACAATTTCCGGGGGCATTTTCCGGGGTTAAAAAGGGGCGAATGTACGAGTTTTAGTATATATTCAATCGAGAAAGTGCAAAAAAAAAAACAGTCAAAAAAGTACACAAAAGTCCAATTACGTCATTGGTGAAATAAATTATATTGCTCAGCCAATGAAATCCTCAAGTGTTGCGCAGTCACTGTTATTGCAAAATGGTTGTATGCACATGATTTCTGCTAGTCATTGTCAAACAAATAAACCGCAAAGAAAATAATGGATGAAGTGATTGCCAACCTAGTCCTATACCCAAAACTCGAACACAAATCCATATATTTTGAAGCATTTACACCACTTCAGTTGTTAAATAAAATGATTAATTTATATAAAAGATGTTGGTTATTGATATCTACGAAGACAAAAGCCTTTAATAAAAAATACAAGCTTTCATATATATATCCGGGATTAAATTCATCCTTGATGAATTCTGTCTTTAGCTGTAGCCGGCCCATATAGATCTTATTAGTAATTTAAGTTCAAAAGGTTATATTTAAACTAGACCTATCGCATCGGAGAACCAATGCAAATTGTATCCACGAGAAGAAAACTCACCAAAGCCATTCCATCGCTTAACCTTGAAGGAGAAGCCCAAGGTGAAATCTGACCATATCAAAAGATTCTTAGCCCATGATTTCCTATAGATTGGTGTGACACTGCAAACCTCTAGGAATATGAATAAGCAAGACATAAACACTAATTTTGGCAATCCTCATTTGACCTTGAAAGAGGGGCCAAAGGTCAAATCCGATCACACCAAAAGATTCCCAGCCCATGATTTCCTAGATTTTGGTTTACCATTCCAAAGCTCTAAGACCAATAATAAGCGAGTTATAAGCACTTTTAAGTTTGGCTATCCTCGCTTGACCTTGATGGAGGGTCCAAGGTCAAATCCGACCACAGCAATAGATTCCCAGCACATGATTTTGTGTACTATCCTCGTTTGACCTTGAAAGAGGGGTCCAAGGTCAAATCTGACCACAGCAATAGATTCCCAGCCCATGATTTCCTAGAGTTTGGTTTACCATCCCAAACCTCTAGGACCGATAATAAGCGAGTTATAAGCACTTTTAAGTTTGGCTATGCTCGTTTGACCTTGAAGGAGGGGTCCAAGGTCAAGTCCGACCACACCAAAAGATTCAAAGCCCATGATTTCCTATAGGTTGGTTTACCATCCTAAACTTCTAGCACCAATAATAAGCGCGCTATAAGCACTTTTAAGTTTGGCTATCCCCGTTTGACCTTGAAGGAGGGGTCCAAGGTCAAATCCGACCAGACCAAAAGATTCCCAGCCCATGATTTCCTATAGGTTGGTTTACCATCCCAAACCTCTAGGACCAATAATAAGGGAGATATAAGCACTTTTCATCACTGCAACGAAACGCCTGTGGCGGCCATCTTGTTTTTCAAAATGAGGCGAAAAATATTCCCAGTCAAGATTTCATAATGAGGAACATATCCTGCGAATTTGAGATCTCTACCTATAATACCCTTTGCTCTAGAGGGCCACCAAAAGTCCTTGTTTAAAGTCGAAAAACGCCCGTGGCGGCCATCTTGTTTTTCAAAATGAGGCCAAAAATATTCCCAGGCAAGATTTTATGGCTATGAATATATCCTGCAAATTTGAGAAGGCTAGCTATAATATTTTTTTCGTTAGAGCGGTAACGGTGACATATCTCTACACACTGCGGCGGCGGCAGCGTAGGCGTAACGAAGTCAAATCCATAGTTACAGTATCCACCGGATGCTATCCGGTGGATACAATTAAAGAGGCTAGTGTGTTACACATGTCAAAAAAAGAAATTTGTTTACATATTTTTAATAAAGTGACAAAATAATGGCCAAGAAATCGAACGATACTTTAATTAAAGTTATTCAAAACTCACCGAAAACAGCAATCAGTAAGCACTCAAAACGCCAGAAATTTGAGGACAAAGACTCGCAAAAACACAAAGTATTATAGAGTTGGATGCGCATACTTATAACCAGAGAGAGTCCATGAAGATAAGAATATCTGTCAACTGATCCACACTAATACTCTTATATTCATTTCCTCATTATACCCAATTTGTTCCCAAGTTCTAAATAAAGAAAAAGGCCAGTAGGCCTTGGGACATCCTACAGAGACACATTGAAGTCAATTTTCATTATTACAACAGTCACATTTTTTTAATATGGCAAAAAAAAGTTCCATATGGGATAAAACATGTCAAAAACACAGTGGGAACATTTTTGAGACATTTGAAGCAAGCCTTGTGGTACTTAGCATTGCATCGGTAATGTTGCATTTTACAAAATCACCTCTGGCGGCTATGTTTTTTACATCAATTTTGCCCAAAAGCAATAGGCTTCCTCCTGTGGGTAATATCAATGACCGCACAAAGTTTGAAAACAATCGGTCAAAGCAATCTGGACTTAGAGTGAACACATTCTTTAAAAAAAGGTTGCGGCCATCTTGGAAACAAGATGGACATAAAAATTGTTTTCTAAGAAGCTGTCCCCCTTGACCCTGAAATGAACACAGAAAACCTAGTAAACCTCATATGTCCTAACAACAAACATGTTCCATAAATGTGTTTTCAACAATACACAATAAAAGCAAGCTTTAGAAAAATGGAAAAAAAATACTAATTTGTTTTTACAATGATTTTTGGTTATCATATTCTCTATGTTAATGTATAGTGACACACACCCACACAGACTTCACAGAGAACTTTATTCAGTGAAAATATGTTAAACTTTTTACTCTGAGTCGTGCCCAGCAGTAAGAGAGACACCAGGGCTAAATACACATAAATTATATTAAAATAGTGACAAATAGGAAGCAAAATAACTGGAAAAGCGAAAAAGTGCTGAAAGTGGTTAAACTGAGATGCACAAAGCATACTGGTGAAAAGCAAATCTAATGGATTAACCAGTACTTATACTGTACTCGCAGTACTCATAAACTACGTTAAGTGAACAGCACAAACAGCTAAAAAATATGGATTCAATAAATAATACTCTCAAGTACATTGGCATCTGTATTCAATTTTGTTATCAATATATGGTGACTTCTCTGCACTGTAAAATTTGTTATCTGATCTCTTTCACGCTTTGAAATATGTCATACTTTTAGTCATAGAGAACTTTCCATTATTGCAGACACTCAAATTTTTGTTTACCTTGGGGGATTAAAATTACTGTTGACATAGTTAATGAACTCCGTAGGCATAAGTAGATTTAATTAAAAATTATTACATCACTCATTAAAAATTTACTTTAAAATCAAACTTTGGGGCTACCATACATAAACTTTAGTAAAAAATTCATGTAGTGCACAGTAATAGGAAAATATGACAGATTCAAAAGACCACAAAATTACATGTAGTTGAAAAAGTTACTCCATTACCAATGAAAAATGAGCTGTACAAAGTTTAGACAGTTAAAGTGAAGCATGTAATGTCAATTTGTTGTTTTATACTGCTTGGAAATTGGACAACACAGACCTTCAGCAACTTAACCTGCATGAACTCAGCCCCACTATAATCAACAAGTACCCACTCCAATAGAAACCCAGACCCATTCAGATACAGACCCATACAATTCAATACAAACCCGGCCCCATTCAGATACAGACCCATACAATTCAATACAAACTCAGACCAATTCAGATACAGACCCACACAATTCAATACAAACCCGGATCCATTCAGATACAGACCCACACAATTCAATACAAACCCAGACCCATTCAGATACAGACCCATACAATTCAATACAAACCCGGATCCATTCAGATACAGACCCACACAATTCAATACAAACCCAGACCCATTCAGATACAGACCCATACAATTCAATACAAACCCAGACCCATTCAGATACAGACCCATACAATTCAATACAAACCCGGATCCATTCAGATACAGACCCACACAATTCAATACAAACCCAGACCCATTCAGATACAGACCCATACAATTCAATACAAACCCAGACCCATTCAGATACAGACCCATACAATTCAATACAAACCCGGATCCATTCAGATACAGACCCACACAATTCAATACAAACCCAGACCCATTCAGATACAGACCCATACAATTCAATACAAATCCGGACCCATTCAGATACAAACCCATACAATTCAATACAAATCCGGACCCATTCAGATACAGACCCATACAAGTCAATACAAACCCGGACCCGTTCAGATACAGACCCATATAATTCAATACAAACCCGGACCCATTCAGATACAGACCCATACACTTCAGACACAGACCCACACAATTCAGATACCAACCCATGCAATTTAGATACAAACCCACATAATTCAGATACAGACTCACACAATTCAGATATAAACCCATACAATTCAGATACAAACCCTGCAATTCAGATACAAACCCATACAATTCAGATACAAACCCACACAATTCATACACACCCATACAATTTAGATACAAACCCCAGCAATTCAGATACAAACCCATACAATTCAGATACAAACCCATACAATTTAGATATAAACCCACTCCAATTCTTATACAAACATTTTGTAGCATTTAACTTGAAATAAAATGGCTATAAATGGATTGATTTCAATCCCCTCAACCATTGTTTCTGGTGTTAAGTGTGAAAAAATGGTAAAATATAATCTGAAATTATGTGAACATTTAAGAGTAATGTAAACAAGAGTCTTTCACCATATTAATTTTTAACTATTTTAGTAATGCAGCCTTCATTCTTACGTTACTATTCCCTAAGTCTGTGCAAGGCAAGGATTCAGAAGCTGTTTCAATTTACAGAATAATTAAGAAATGGTCAGTGTTAGTTTTAAACTTCTGACAAATAAGGATCACTTTAGAGAACTTGGTGGAGTTTATGGGCTGGGTTTTAGGAAGAGCTGAGTTGATGGGTGTCCAAAGCTCTCTGTTATTCTTTCTATGATTTCAGGTTACCCACAAGATTTGCATGTTTAAGAATATGTGATTTTTCTTCAAATTTAAAATAGCGAATGAAAAGTAATTTCTTAGTGTATAAATTAATGAAAGCCACACGTGTAAGCTAAGACAAAGAAAACAAAGATTGGTGCAGTAAGTGAAAAAGACGCACAAATACAATGTACACAAGTGTATACCTTCTCCAGGAGTCGTGCTTTCTGTAACAAAGACAAAACATGTACAAATTACACTTTGTGCGAGTTACTTTCTCATGGGATATTGTCTCTGCCCCAATTTTTACAGGAGGACTGGTCACAATAAGAGGGGACAGGACAGGTTGTGAGGCACTTGTGCCTGACAAGTTTGGTCACGAGTTCTCAGGACAGAAATACTCACTCATCGTGGTTTCCAAATATGCTTGAGAAAATGGATGGTTATCACTGTAAATACATTCTCGACCTTCATGTGTGTAACAATAAAACTAGTAATCAGGCTGGTTGAGCGGCAAATGATGGAGTTGGCATAACATTCTTTTGGAAGTATTGTTACTATGGTATTAATACAAAAAATTTACTATTTTTATAATTATTTGGATTTCAAGGTATTTAAAATAATTATTCAAAATTTAAAGCACATAAAAACACTAGTCAATGATAAAAAAATTTGTGGCAAAAATAATACAATTAGAAATGGTGTATGAATGGCTACAATACACTTTGTTCACACATGACAAAGGCAGCTGTAGACAGTGGCACCTATCACCTGAACAGATTTGGAGAGCATGATTTCAGTCTCATTACAGAACAGTTTTAAAACAGAAGAGATAATTTGGTATAAAAAGAATGGTGAAACACTAATCTGGGAAACTGAAAATGAGGTGATAAAATTGACTATTTGTATAAACAGGAGGTTGGACAATGAGGATTCTCTTCCTGTATGATGAGATGATACACAGTCTGGCTGTAAAGTGAAACCTCCCTGGATATGCACGGCAAATGTGTAATAATAATACATTTATATCAACTAGATTGGGCCAACTCGGCGCCAACATATCCCCAGACAGGTCATCACTCACGCCACAGGTTTTGATCGGGAATTTTTAAAAACATAATTACCCATTATTATATGAACTTCAGCACATCAATCTACTCTGTTTATATCTTCCAAGGAAGATGGTGTATCCCCAGACGCCGAATACATAACTCAAATTATATTTTCAATCTTCCTGCAATGATAACTCTAAACCTATTTTCAAAGTATTTAAATGATTGATGATTGAATGTCCATTCTAAAATAATAATCCCAAAAGAGCATATCTGTTTCTATATTTGTTGACAAATAAAATATTATTTTTAACTCAACTCATCATACTTTTCAATCTTCCTTCAAAGTATTTAAATGATTGATGATTCAATGTCCATTCTAAAATTCATAATCCCAAAAGTGCATATCTGTTTCTATATTTGTTCACAAATAAAATATTATTTAAAAAAAAATTATTTATATTATTATTTTATTATATTATTTTTAGAATTTGCAAATTGTTTTCAGTTATTCATTTCCTCTATACCTGTATATGTGGTCCATATATATGCAACCTAAATATGTGACACAATCTCAGTTCTGACTCCCCTTTGTGTTATATGTAATGAAGCCCACCACCTCCCACCCCCACCCCTCTCCCCTTCTCCACACCTCTCTCACTATTACACAAGATCTGCAACCCCATTGAGGTCTTTGTTTCTCATCTGATATCATTAAATACCTTTGTTTATTTAGTGTCACTCAATATAGCTGGAGGTCCCAGAGGTGGGTGGGGGGAATCCGGGTGGGGGATGTGGGTTGGGACTTAGTTTAGTTTATTAGTTTATTATAGTGACATGTATTATGTTGACAAGGATTATACAAAAACTATTGAAGTAATACCCAGCCCTATATGGGCTTATAAGTCACTTTAAATAGAGAGTTAATAACAAACAGAGCAAACATATTTTGAGGTAAGATACAGTAAATAAAGACAGCAATTCAATACATAAAAATTAACAATATAATTTACTTTTTCTTTCTTGCCACAAATCAAAAATAAAATTAATAACCATATTGACATTCATATGAGTTAATACCCTTGATAATTGATCTATTAATAATTCAGATTTATCTATATTTAAAATTTTGAAATATTTCATACGAATCAGCTCTAAAGCTGGACAAACACAAACAAAATTGCAAATTTAATAAGTAAATTAAATTTTTATAAGTTAATACCCTATCCAATGGACAATTGCTAATCCGGTCGGCACAGACCGGCCCGCCAAACGCCAGAAAAAGACGTCCTGTGTTGCCACCGGCTGGCCGGTCCGTAGTACTGTGCACTCCCCAGATGGCGCCTCGTACTTCCTTCCTGTCTAGACAACCTGACGTCATAGCATCTTTTTCGTTTGGCGCGTGTACTGTGCAGACGTGTTTTCAACATCTCCAGAGTTTTAAAAGGAAAGTGTGCATTATGACGGATTCTCGACCCTTTTGGGAAATATTTTAGTGTAGAAATGTTATCTTCATATCAAGCACGGATATACCTTAAGAAATCTGCTGGAAACGCTCCCTAGCTGACTCAATTTAGTGTTGATGATAGGGCAGTAATCGACGAGGAATATGAAGGCAGCCATTTTTTTCTAGTTTCCTCCCATTCAACCATGGTGTTGTTAGGGGCAGATCGACTATATTAAGGAAATAATGGATATACTACTTACAGGTATTTTTATCCGTGTTCATTTGTTGAATGTACCCTCTGTAACTTCCAGTTCTATCACCATAGACACGTCTTTTCTAGTACTACGAATAGTAATCACGGAAAACTTCAATCTACGTAGTTTTGAACACTGCAAATAGAAGGAAATCCCCAAGAGGTGCATTCTTCAGAGCGCACTGGTACCGACTTCTCTGCTGTAAGCATCAGTCACACCAGCCTAGCTCGAGTATTTAGTGTTTTTTCATCAGAAGCAATAGGTGAATTCTTCAGATTTCTTCAGAGCGCACTGGTCCAGACATCTTTGCTTTAAAGCATTAGTCGACCGGTAAGCTTATATATATGTACATCAGCAGCAAGAGATGAATTCTTCAGATTTCTTCAGAGCACACTGGTCCAGACATCTTTGCTGTAAAGCATTAGTCGACCGGCAAGCTCATGTTCAGCCGACCTCACCTAGTATGTACATAGAAGGAACTTCATCTTTAATCACTCTCAGTCCCTCCCTTGTGGACCCGGCACTTGTGTCGGTAGTAAGGGAGGTGGATGGCCAGGAAACTGGTTTGAGTGTACAGCCGGCTGAAAAGAAGAGTCGACTTCAGACCGGCCAGGACTTCATCTACAGAGCGCACTGGCCCAGACTTCTCTGCTTTAAAAGCATCAGCCGGCCGGCCAGCTCAAAAGAACGCGACCTCTGACGTCATATCCAGTCAGCCAATCGCGTGTCTTTCCGACCAATCACGAAGCAGGTCACGTGTTTTCACCGACCAGGAAGGTCGGAAGTGCGTTCTTCAGAACTCACGTCTACTGTGACTACAGTCCCTGCTTTACAGACCCGACCTTGTTGTCGGTAGTGGGGTTTTGTGGACTGTAAACATGCATGTTTAATTATCACAAAAGAACGCGGCAAGTGACGAACTCCAATCAGCCAATCGCGTGTCCTTCCGACCAGCAGGCTGGTCACGTGACACACCGAATACCAAGTGTTTCTAAAAATAGATTACAAGGGCTTTCCCAGCAACTGTCAAATCTTCGAACAAGACGTGCGATTTAAGAAATACTTTAATTAATGGAGGAAACCTTCAGCAAGCTGAATTCAACACAAAAGATAGTTGTAAAATTGCTTTAGCAATGGGTTACAGAGTGCACCGACTACGCAGCCTTGTACACTTGCTTCATCAACTGGTTACAGAGTGCACCGACCAATACTGGCTACACAGCCTTTATACCCTTGCCTCAACAACTAGTTACAGAGTGTACCGACCTGTACCGGCTACACAGCCGTGTACACTTGCCTCAACAACTGGTTACAGAGTGTACCGGCCGGTACCAGCTATACAGCCTTGTACACTTGCTTTAGCAATTGGCTACATATGGCTTCAACCTACCGGTTACAAGTCTACCGGCAGGGCACTGGCTGGACAGTCCTTACTGTGCTGTTTTTCACCCAACTAGTTACATAAACTAACTAAATATAGTCCAACAACTGTTACAGAGTGTACCGGCTGGTACTGGCTACACAGCCGTGTACACTTGCCTCAACAACTGGTTACAGAGTGTACCGGCTGGTACTGGCTACACAGCCTAGTACACTTGCTTCAACAACTGATTACACAGTGTACCAACTGGTATTGGCTACACAGCCTAGTACACTTGCTTCAACCTACGGGTTACAAAAAAAAAAAAAAAAAAAAAAGGGGCTAAATATAGACCAGTAGCTGTCAAAATTGATTGGTGACCCCAGCCTGCCAGTTTTTTGCCGGTTACAGAGAATTGCTGGTTACAGTTAAGTACCGGGTATGGAGTCCTGGTACCGGACAGAGTTGCCTAAGGTTAATTTGGTTACAGAGAATTCTTAGACCGGTCAGTGGTCTTGGTGATGTGGCATGCCAGTGTCCCAAGCTACTGCCAGGCAACCTTCCCTTATCACATCTCTCAACAACCTGTTATCAGTGCTGGACTTGGCTGGAGAGATAATAAATTTGGTCATGTCCGGCCAGGGGTCAGACATCTCACGAATGACAATTGCTCTGTAAATGCTGCACCTTGCAGGCTGCTGGCCCGGGGCGAAGAGTCTATTAATATGAAAAGTTGTGTCAGTCCCACCAGACCACAATAAGAACAGAGAGACTGTTAACCTGGATCATTGTCACTAGACCGGACCAGTGTCCGGAGGGACAGGAAATGTTTATCAAAATACCAAATGTCCCAAATGTGGCACACAATCGGCCTGTAGGGTCCAGACTAAGCCCCTTTTTGGGAAGTTAGGAAGCCTTGGGGGCTGGACACTAGGTATTACAAATGTTCAAGGAGGGATACCTACTCCCATATACCTATACAAGAACAATCCAGGTAATGCCTGCTATTCGGTTTTGTCCACAGCACCTTTGGAGTTCACTGTGATACCAAAGGAGGTAAAACTTGTGACCATATACAAGGACTTAAGAAGCCACCAGTACCTAGACGACTGGTTGGTGAGAGCCAGATCCCAGGCTGGTCTCCAACATTCACAGGAACTAGTAAATAATGTGTCAGCCACTGGGTTGGCTGATGAACTTACAGAAATCAGAGCGGGAGCCCAAACAAGACCTTGATTTTGTAGGCTACCAGTTCGACTTCAGGTCTGATCGGTTCCGACCGACTCTGGACCGGTGACAACCTTCAAGAGACTATGTTAAAACTGCTATCCCTACCGGCTTGTCCGGTCCGGGAATTCATGTCCTTGATAGGTTACTGATGGCTACAGAAAAGCAAGTTAATCTAGGTCGACTCCATATGAGACCCATACAGTGGCATCTCAAAACAACTGGAGGGTACCAGAATCACTGGAAAAGGTGATCCAAGTCCCCAGGTCCCTGCACCCCCATTTACAATGGTGGCTGAAGGAAGACGATGTACTTACAGGCCAACCATTATACCCAATAAAGTATGCTCTGCAAATATTTACAGACGCATCAATAGAAGGGGGGGCGCTCACTTAAACGAGCACACGGCAGGAGGAACCGGGTCCCTCCCGGGAAGCAAGCTGCACATAACTATCTAGAACTTAAAGCAGGCTTCCTGGCTTTAAAAGAGTTCCAAGAATTTTGCTCAAACAAGATAGTACTTGTAGCAACTGACAACACCACAGTAGTGTCATACATAGACAAGGAAGGAGGCATGAGGTCGGGCCCACATGTGCCCTACTATGGAGAATCTTGACCTGGTGTACCAGGAAACAAGTGACTCTAAGCCCGACACATTCCATGTGGTAGCGGTCAAGCTATCCAGGCTAGGCCAGACCATCCAAACAGAGTGGTCTCTCCTTCCAGAGGTCTTCCACTCAGTCTGCAGCAGGTGGCACCGGCTCAAATAGACTTATTTGCTATGAGGTTCAACAACAAGTTGCCTCTGTTTGTGTCACCGGTACCGGATCCCCTGGCCACAGCAGTGGATACACTCACTCGGCCATGGTAGGATCTGAAAGCATACACCTTCCCACCATCAGCCATATTGGGCAAGTGGTGGAGAAGTTGCAAGACTCCCCATGCAAGAGAATCATTCTGATTGCTCCGGGGTGGCCCAACATGCCTTGGTTTTGGGATCTAGTGGCCATGTCCAGCCACATCCCGCTGAGCCTGCCCAATCTGTCCAGCCTGTTCACAGCCATTCGATCAGATCCCTCACAGAAATCTGACAAATCTTAATCTCCATGCAGGGCTCCTAGAGCCTCAGCAATCGAGGAGCAGGACTTGTCTGAGGCAGTGGCAGCAAGAATTGAGGCTCCTCAAAGGAGGGGTCAATCAGATCAGTCTATGAGGCAAATGGGTCATTTTTTACCAAGTGATGCATCATTCATCAGGTGTACTTCGGGCTCCACATGTAAAGTCAGTTGCTGACTTCCTTAGGTACCTGTTTCAGGACAGGAAGTGGCAGCCCAGTACTACTGTTGGTTACAGATCAGCCATTGCTGATAGCCTGGAAATTGGCCCAGCAATGTTACTAAGGATGAAAATCTCACTCGTCTCCTGGATAGCTTCCACTGAGACAGACCCAAAGGCCGGAGGGGAACCCCCTCCTGGAACCTCTCCCTGGTTTTTGCACCAGCTGACAAGGTTCATTTTGAAAAATTAAAGGCTTCCTTGAAGCTTTTGACCTTCAAGGCAGTTTTCCTCTTGGCCCTGGGTTCGGACAAGCATAGAAGTGAGATACATGCTTGGCAAACAGCCCAGCACCATTGATGGTTATAGGTCATCCATTGTTGATAAATTGGGAAATTCACTTTTCAACATCAGTAAGGACGAAAATCTCGCTCGTCTCCTGGATAGTTTCCTCAGAGACAGACCCAAAGGCAGGAGTGGCATACCCTCCTGGAACTTCTAGCTGGCCGTGCACCAGCTAAGACTCCATTTGATCCAATCAAGGAGGCCCCCTTGAAGCATTTGACCTTCAAGACGGTATTCCTCTTGGCCCTTGGGTCGGGCAAGTGCAGAAGTGAGATTCATGCTTGGCAAAACTGATATGTTGGACACCAATCCGATTGGTCAAAGGTGTCTCTGTATCCATCACCCAGCTTTCTATCCTAGAATCAGCTGGCCATAGAGGGTCCAGACAGTGTGGCCCTGGGGTTATAACAGCCCTGGCCCCCAACTCTGAATAGATCCCTCAAGTCTGACAGGTCCCTCTGTCCGGTCAGAGCACTGTGTTACTATTTGGACAGGACCTCAGACATCAGGCAGAATAAAGAGGTGTTTTTGTCTCCTTTAAGAAAGGTTTCAACAAAGACATCTCACCTGCCACTATCTCCTCTTGGATCAAGCAGACTGTGATCCTATGTTATGAGCTCTCTGACCAGGAGTCCCACTTTTAACATCAGGTTAAAGCCCATGATGTCAGGGCCTTGGCTGCTTCTAAGGTCTTCCAGTCGGGAGTCTCCTTAGATCCAATCTTGTCAGCCTGCCACTGAAGTCACAATACCTTCACACAGTGATTTCTGAAGGGTGTGGTTTGGGCTGACTCGGAGCTTTACCAATTGGGCCGGGTGGTGGGCTGCTCAGCAGAACCACAAGTGGCCCTTAGAGTGAGGAGATTTGTATATATGTACATAATGTAACAGTTTTACAAGCACATAGTATAAAATGTGATGTGCTTCCTTCGGGAGGTTTATTGGCTTTCTGGGACTGAACTCATCCCTCTCTTCCTCTACCTCAGAGCAGGTCTGTTAAAAAGGGGGGGGGGGGGGGCGACGTCGGTATAGCCCCGGGTAACCGGCTGTTGGCAACCGACCAAGGTCTTACAGGGTTTCCTGACCTTAGGGTCAACCCAGGCCTGGGCCTATAGGTCTCCTGACGAAGTCAGCCTAGACCATAGGTTAAAATTTGCTATTACTTGTGAGTTCACATAAGTCCCTAGTAACTTACCCGCCGACCAAGCGGTAGTTATTCAGCAATTGTCCATTGGATAGGATGTATTAACGCAATAAAATTGCAAATTTAATAAGTAAATTAAATTTTTATAAGTTAATACCCTATCCAATGGGCAAGGGTATAAAGGCTGTGTAGCCAGTATTGGTCGGTGCACTCTGTAACCAGTTGATGAAGCAAGTGTACAAGGCTGCGTAGTCGGTGCACTCTGTAACCCATTGCTAAAGCAATTTTACAACTATCTTTTGTGTTGAATTCAGCTTGCTGAAGGTTTCCTCCATTAATTAAAGTATTTCTTAAATCGCACGTCTTGTTCGAAGATTTGACAGTTGCTGGGAAAGCCCTTGTAATCTATTTTTAGAAACACTTGGTATTCGGTGTGTCACGTGACCAGCCTGCTGGTCGGAAGGACACGCGATTGGCTGATTGGAGTTCGTCACTTGCCGCGTTCTTTTGTGATAATTAAACATGCATGTTTACAGTCCACAAAACCCCACTACCGACAACAAGGTCGGGTCTGTAAAGCAGGGACTGTAGTCACAGTAGACGTGAGTTCTGAAGAACGCACTTCCGACCTTCCTGGTCGGTGAAAACACGTGACCTGCTTCGTGATTGGTCGGAAAGACACACGATTGGCTGACTGGATATGACGTCAGAGGTCGCGTTCTTTTGAGCTGGCCGGCCGGCTGATGCTTTTAAAGCAGAGAAGTCTGGGCCAGTGCGCTCTGTAGATGAAGTCCTGGCCGGTCTGAAGTCGACTCTTCTTTTCAGCCGGCTGTACACTCAAACCAGTTTCCTGGCCATCCACCTCCCTTACTACCGACACAAGTGCCGGGTCCACAAGGGAGGGACTGAGAGTGATTAAAGATGAAGTTCCTTCTATGTACATACTAGGTGAGGTCGGCTGAACATGAGCTTGCCGGTCGACTAATGCTTTACAGCAAAGATGTCTGGACCAGTGTGCTCTGAAGAAATCTGAAGAATTCATCTCTTGCTGCTGATGTACATATATATAAGCTTACCGGTCGACTAATGCTTTAAAGCAAAGATGTCTGGACCAGTGCGCTCTGAAGAAATCTGAAGAATTCACCTATTGCTTCTGATGAAAAAACACTAAATACTCGAGCTAGGCTGGTGTGACTGATGCTTACAGCAGAGAAGTCGGTACCAGTGCGCTCTGAAGAATGCACCTCTTGGGGATTTCCTTCTATTTGCAGTGTTCAAAACTACGTAGATTGAAGTTTTCCGTGATTACTATTCGTAGTACTAGAAAAGACGTGTCTATGGTGATAGAACTGGAAGTTACAGAGGGTACATTCAACAAATGAACACGGATAAAAATACCTGTAAGTAGTATATCCATTATTTCCTTAATATAGTCGATCTGCCCCTAACAACACCATGGTTGAATGGGAGGAAACTAGAAAAAAATGGCTGCCTTCATATTCCTCGTCGATTACTGCCCTATCATCAACACTAAATTGAGTCAGCTAGGGAGCGTTTCCAGCAGATTTCTTAAGGTATATCCGTGCTTGATATGAAGATAACATTTCTACACTAAAATATTTCCCAAAAGGGTCGAGAATCCGTCATAATGCACACTTTCCTTTTAAAACTCTGGAGATGTTGAAAACACGTCTGCACAGTACACGCGCCAAACGAAAAAGATGCTATGACGTCAGGTTGTCTAGACAGGAAGGAAGTACGAGGCGCCATCTGGGGAGTGCACAGTACTACGGACCGGCCAGCCAGTGGCAACACAGGACGTCTTTTTCTGGCGTTTGGCGGGCCGGTCTGCGCCGACCGGATTAGCAATTGTCCATTGGATAGGATGTATTAACGCAATAAAATGTATCTCATCTTCGACATCTTTTTTACACAGTTTACATGTTCTCTCAAAGAGATGGAGTGCTACAGCATAAATGGTAAACAAACAATCTATATAAAAGGGGTACTCAAATACAAAAAGAATTGAGAATTTTAAGTATGTGATTATCAACTGAAATGAGTTCATAACTGTAGGAGCTGTGTCAAAATTAACTGAGGCAAGTTGAATAAAACTGGGCTAGTTGAGGGTTAAAAATCCCCTAGTTTTACTACATACGGATATAATTTCATTAATATTGGGACTTAAAGCTCACTTAAAGTGTCCATTTTGTCTACTTGAATATGTTTAACCGGCGTTTAACCAGTTTCATTTTAAAAAGTTAAAAACTCAGCAAGCAGAGGTATAACACACAAAAATAAGTTCTTAAAAGACTAAGATAGCCATAACATTATTAATATTCAAAATTTAAATAGACAGGCATTTCCTTTTAAAAATTCAAAGATTTCAGCTCTATAACCCACATAGTTTGACAGTTACTGGGCTTTAAAGTGGCATAATGTCCATAAATTTGCAAATTTAATAGGTAAATTAAATTTTTATAAGTTAATACCCTATCCAATGGACAATAGCTTATCCGGTCGGCGCGGACCGGCCCGCCAAACGTCAGAAAAAGACGTCCTGTGTCTCCACCGGCTAGGCCGGCCCAGTGCTGTGCACTCGCCAGATGGCGTGTAGTACTTCCTTCCTGTCTAGACAGAGTGACGTCATAGCATCTTTTTCGTTGTCTAAACATATATAGACCCCTAGTAAAGTGAAAGCGGGGTCAGGTGGGAGGGTCTTGTGTGTCCATTGGATAGGGTATTAACTTATAAAAATTTAATTTACCTATTAAATTTGCAATTTTATTGCGTTAATACATCCTATCCAATGGACAATAGCTGAATAACTACCGCTTGGATGGCGGGTGCGTTACTAGGGACTAAAGAAGTTGAACTCATGTTAGAAATAATGACCATTTCTTCTTTCCTTACAGCCCGGGTAGACCTAGAAGTCAGATACCCTTAAGGCTGTGATCGAGTATCATCATCCGGTTATCCGGAAGGAACCGTCAGAGTCGACCTTGCGCCGCCCCCCCCCCCCCCCCCCCCCCCCCTTTTTTAACAGACCTGCTCTGAGGTAGGGGAAGAGAGGGATGAGTTCAGTCCCATAAAATCACCTCTCCCGAAGGAAGTACGTGAGAGATTTTTTTTTTTTTTTTATATAATTGTTGCTTAACTATATGTGCAATATATACAATACATCTCCTTATTTATAAATGCACAGATCTCCTCTAAGTCCTCGGCTGCTGGTGGATCTGCTGAGCAGCCACCACAGGGCCAAGATGGTATAGCTCTGAATCGGCCCAAGCCACATCCTTCAGGTAAAATTGAGTGAAGGTGTTATGAGACTTCCAGTGGCAGGCTGATAAGATCTGTTCCAAGGAAACTCCCGACTGGAAGGCCTTGGAGGCAGCAAAGGCCCTGACATCATGAGCTTTAACTTGATGTAGGGTGTGGGCCTGTTGATCAGAGAGCTCATAGCATAGGATCACAGTCTGTTTGATCCATGAGGAGATAGTGGCAGGAGAAATGTCTTTGTCGAAGCCTTTCTTGAAGGAGACAAAGACTAATTCCTTGTGCTGCCTGAGGTCTGAAGTCCTGTCCAAATAGTAGCGCAAGGCTCTGACTGGACAAAGGGATCTGTCAGCTTTGAGGGACTTATCCAGAGTAGGGGCCAGGGCTGGTATGACCACTGGGGCTACACTCTCTGGACCCTCCTTGGCCAGCTGATTCTTGGAGAGAAAGCTGGGAGATGGGAACAGGGATACCTTCGACCAATCGGCTTGGTGTCTGATGTTCCTGTTTTGCCATGCATGGATCTCACTCCTTCTTTTACCAGAGCCCAGGGCCAAAAGGAAGACAGTTTTGAAGGTCAGATGCTTCAGTGATGCTTCCTTAAGAGGTTCGAAAGGAGCCTTTGTCAGCTGGTGTAGTACCAGGGAAAGGTTCCAGGAGGGTACTCCCCTCCGCCCCTTGGGTCTATCTCTGTGGAAACTTTCCAAGAGACGAGTGAGATTATCATCTTTGCTGATATTGACTGTTGTATTACCTAGTTTATCAGCAATGGCAGATCTGTATCCATCAATGGTGCTGGGCTGCAACTTCTTGTCCTCAAAGAGGTACATTAGGAAGTCAGCCACCGACTTTACAGGTGGTGACCTGAAGTCCACCTGATTAGTGATGCACCACTTTGTAAAGATGGTCCACTTTGCCTCATAGACCGATCTAGTCGACTTTCTTTGAGGAGCCTCAATTCTTGCTGCCACTGCCTCAGAGAAGCCCTGTTCCTTGATTTTTGTGGCTCTAGGAGCCAGGCATGGAGGTTCAGAGTTGTCAGATTTCTGTGAGGGATCTGATTGAAGGGCTGTGTCAGCAAATTTGGCAGGTTGGGCAGGCAGAGAGGGACCTGACTGGACATGGCCACCAGGTCCCAAAACCAAGGCATGTTGGGCCACCCCGGGGCAATCAGGATGAGTCTCTTGCAAGGGGAGTCCAGAAGCTTCTCCACTACTTTGCCCAATATGGCAGTCGGTGGGAAGGCGTATGCATCCAGATCCCCCCATGGCAGAGTAAGTGCATCCACTGCTATAGCCAGGGAGTCCGGTACTGGAGAGACAAACTGAAGTAACTTGTGGTTGAACCTCGTGGCAAACAGATCCACCTGAGGCCGGTGCCATTGGTTGCATATCTGTTGGAAAATCTCCGGGAGGAGAGACCACTCTGTTTGAATGGTCTGACCTAGTCTGGATAGTTTGTCGGCTATCACATTCAAACGGCCTGGGATGTGTCGGGCTTTTAGAGTTACTTGTCGCTGGGAACACCAGGTCAAGATTCTCCAAAGTAGGGCACAAAGCGGGCCCGACCTCATCCCTCCTTCCTTGTTTATGTAAGCGACCACTGTAGTATTGTCGGTTGCTATCAGAACTATCTTGTCTACGCAGAGATTTTGGAACTCTTTTAAGGCCAGAAACACAGCCTTGAGTTCCAGATAGTTTATGTGCAGGTTGCTTTCCGGAACCGACCAGGACCCTCTTGCAGTGAATTCGTTTACGTGAGCACCCAACCCTTCTTTTGATGCGTCTGTAAAAATTTGCAGAGCATGTCTTACTGGGTGTAATGGTTTACCTTGAAGCACATTGTCTTCGTCTAGCCACCATTGTAAGTGAGGATGTAGGGCCCGCGGTAGAGGAATAATCTTCTCTAGAGATTCTGGTACCCTCCAGTTGTTTTTGAGATGCCACTGTATGGGTCTCATGTGTAGTCGGCCGAGGTGAACCTGTTTTTCTGTGGCTGTTAGCAGACCTATCAGGGACATGAACTGCCGGACCGGACAGGCCGGTAGCAGCAAGAGTGCGTGTATCTTGTCCTGAAGGCTTTTCCACCGGTCCGGAGTCGGTCTGACCCGGCCGGAACGGAGGTCGAACTGGTAACCTACGAAGTCGAAGACCTGTTTGGGTTCCAGTTCTGATTTCTCCAGATTTACCAGCCAACCTAAGGTCTGGCACATCCTCACCAGGATTTGGGTATGTCGGAGACAAATGTGCTGGGATCTGGCTCTCACCAACCAGTCGTCTAGGTATTGGTGGATCCTTATACCCCTTTGCATGGCCATCAGTTTGACTTCCTTCACTAACACAGTGAACTCCATGGGCGCTGTGGACAGACCAAAGGGCAGTGCCCTGAACTGATAAGTCCGGCCCTGAACATGAAATCTTAGATATTTTCTGGATTGTTCCTGTATTGGTATGTGGAAGTAGGCGTCCTTGAAATCTACTGAGGTAACCCATTCTCCTTGCTGGAGAGATGTTCGGATGGTTTCCGGCGTTTCCATTTTGAATGTCTCCACCTTGAGGAAGAGATTTAGGTTGCTTAGGTCCAGGATTGGCCGCCATTTGTTGTTGGGTTTGGGGACGAGAAAGAGTCGGTTGAAAAACCCTAGAGACTTTTGATTTCGAACCCTTTCCACTGCGTTTTTGCCTATAAGCTGATGTAATGCCTCCAGCAGGTAGCTGTTCCTGTGGGGATTGACATAACGGCTTATGACTGAAGGAGACCGTGTGAGTTGGGGGCGGATCCGAAAGGGGAGGGTGTAACCCTCTTTCAGGATTTGAACTATTTTCGGACCGGCCCCCAGATCCAGCCAAGTTTTCCAAAAGATTTGTAGCCTGGCCCCTACAGGTTGATCGTTTACAACATTTTGGGCAGTTTTTACAGGTTGGACACAAGACAATTGAGTGACACAAGAAACAGGTTTCACATATTTTAATTTGTGACACACTTTTGATTGACACTCTGCCCACCCGGGACTTAACTCTCTCTTTTGGGAGTGCCCGGGTGCAGAAGGTACATCCATTGCAACATGACAATTTACAGAGTTTAATGTCTTTTCTTGTGCTAGAGTCTTGCTCCCGGCCAGCAGTCCCGCCTGTAAACTGTTTACAAAGTAATTGTCATTTATAGGACTGCTGGCCCTTGGCTGGACGCAAGGAGTAGTAAGAGGCCTTGCCTTTCTGCTTCTTGCCCTGACCCTTATTGCCAATGTTCTTCCATGCAGGACGGTCCTGTAGCTTTTCTGGCCGTTCGTATGGGTGGAAGCGACCTTTCTTTCCTGACTGACCTTGGGTTTTACTCTCAAAATTGGCAATGTCTTGCTCGGCCTGTTTCAATGCGGCATCTGGGAACAGGGTTGAGATATGGAGAGGTCCAGTCCGTAAGGCACCCAGGGTGTCTGGCTTTATACCCATTTTAAGATGAGAGAGGTAGGCATCTCTTCTGATGAGTGTCATATTGGCCACCGTCACAAATACAAAATCTGACAAATGTTCAAGGGTTTTCGCCATGGACTGTGTTATGCTAGAATTAAAGTTCATGAGAAACTGTAATTCGTCGGCAGCATGAGAAAGCTTCCCTGAGGATTTCCCCTTGGTTAGTTCGGCTTTGATAGCTTTGAGTTCGGACTGCATGTTGTCCTGTACCCTGTATAGACACCGGTTGAAGCCAGCCGCTTGGTTGCAAATAATAGAGGCTTCGCGGGCTGACTTCTCCCACTTTCGTAAATTGTCCTGGGAGATCTGGCGTGAAGCAGGTGGGGTTGATGCAATGCCAGCTGCCTTTGCGATGCGACTATAAGAGCTATTAACTTTGGATGCGTCAGTGCTCCAGTTCTGAACAGTTTTCCCCGTTTCCTGATCACTCTTCTGTGGATTAGGAACAAAGTTATACCACTTGGCCTGGGACTTTGGGGGTCGGACAAACTGGTCCTTGAGGAGACCTCCAGCCTCCGAACTACGTGATGGGTATCCCTCTGTAAGTGTGAGGTTGAGCTTCCCCATCTTGTTGCATAGCCACTCATCCGTGGGCATTGTGACCGAAACCTTTCCTGTGGGCTGGGCTTTAGGGCCAGCAAACGGATTATCCTCCGACTTGGAAGCGGCAGTGTCAATTTCTGGGATGTGGTTCCACCCCATGAACGATCTGATCCCACTCATCGTTTCTCTGTAATTCTGTTCCTCTGAGAGGGTCAGATCTGGGTCATTAACAGAGGCTTCGTGATCCTGGTCAGAGAGCTCTCCCTCTTCAACAAATATGTCCACAGGCGGACGGTCAGACAGGTCGGAGTCGGTATCTGTGGAAGACACACTGGTTTTCCTTGCCGGTATTGAAGATGCTCTGCTGGGTACCTGTTGTGACAATGGGGAGTCGGTACCAGCCACATCTGAACGCCGGTCGGTGGGAACCTTTGCCCTTGACGATTTGCTGGTCGACTTGGATACAGTCTGACAAACACCAGGCAAATCTGAAGATAGCTGAGGGGCAGCTGAAGGTTGTGGTTGGTCGGTATCCGGTCTCTGAGAGACGAGGTCGGTAGCCGACAACTCTGTATCTTGAGGTCTGATAAAAGGTTTGGATGATATAGCCGAACCTGAAGGAGGTGAGTGTGCTGGGGTGACTTTCACTGTAGCAAAGGTCGGTTCTCTATCCAAGGATTTGGCTAACAAAAGCGCCTCTAGTCTGTTAAACCGATCAGACCATTTCTGGTCTAACTCATCGATCCTTGTGTCCGGTGAGGATCTGTGAGACTTGGGAAGCGACTTAGAGGCTTTGTCAGAAGCCGGCTTGGAATCTTTTGAAGAATGAGCTTTAGTCTTTTCAGAAGGATTAGGTTTCTTCTTCTTTTCAGAACTGGCACCCGGGGACTGCAAAATCCCCTGGTCGTCCACAGCTCCCACTACTGTCACAGAGGACAGGTCTATGAGAGAGGAACTGGTAGAGTCCTGTTTAGGCGTATCCGCAGATTTCTTAAGGTCTCTTTTCTCCTTCTTTAATCTGTACGAGGGAGTGGACAACTGTAAACGTTGTTCCTCAGACAAAATGTTACAAGAGTTACAATCCTTCTTGGCAACGCACGGATCTGACCCCTTACCCTTTTCTCTGCAACGTGCGCAGAAACAATGGCTGTCGAAGCTAGCCATGATGTGGCCACAACTTCCATGCTTCTGTGAAGGGGAAGACATGACGATCCGTAACCAAAAACCAAGTCAAAATGATCTATACACACTCTTGAACACAATGATAAAATTTAAAAGCACACTCTGAAGAATAACTTTAATAAATCTCAAAATATATTTCAACTCAGAAATTTCGTGTACACAACACATGCGCCAAACGAAAAAGATGCTATGACGTCACTCTGTCTAGACAGGAAGGAAGTACTACACGCCATCTGGCGAGTGCACAGCACTGGGCCGGCCTAGCCGGTGGAGACACAGGACGTCTTTTTCTGACGTTTGGCGGGCCGGTCCGCGCCGACCGGATAAGCTATTGTCCATTGGATAGGATGTATTAACGCAATAAAATGGGTTTCTGTGGGCATTTTACAATTGTTAAAGAGACCTTAGCAATTAAACTACAGATCTGAAACTTTTTGGGGGACATACATAACAAACAAAAATTATATATAATATAGTTTAAGACTTGTCACACTAAGCATTTCCAAATAACAGGGCAAAATACGGAAAAAATGTCCAAAAAGGCACTTGGGCGAGTGTCTATGGCCCTCATACACAGGTTAAATGTCTACTAAAAACCTTGATTTTCGCCATATGTAAAAAGGACATAATAATGCATTCCCAGATGGGATTTCAGCTCCATCAATCACATAGTTTAACAGTCACAGGGCTTAAAGGTGGCAAAAAGTCTAAATATTGGGTCTCTGTGGGCCTTTTAGAGATCTCGATGTGGCTTTCAAATTAAAGCTTCAGACATAAAATTTGTTACATACTAAGATTACACATAGAATATGTATCTAATAAAGTTTGAAACTTCTCAGACTTACCATTTCCAAGTTACAGAGCAAAATATGTGAAAAATGTCTTAAAAGGGTCACAGGTGGGTGTTTAAGGTCCTCATAAACAGGTTAAATGTCTACTTGAAGCCTTGATTTTTGGCACATGTAAAAAGAACATAATAATGTATTCCCAGATGAGATTTCAGCTCTATCAGTCACATAGTTTAACAGTCACAGGCCTTAAAATTGGCAAAAAGTCCAAATACTGGGTCTTTATGGGGCCTTCTAGAGACCTAAATGTGGCCTTCAAATTAAAGCTTCAGACTTAAAATTTGTCACATACTAAGATTACACATAGAATATGCATCTAATACAGTTTGAAACTTCTTAGACTTACCATTTCCAAGTTACAGGGCAAAATATGTGAAAAATGTCTAAAAATGGTCACTCGGGTGGGGATTTATGGTCCTCATACACAGGTTAAATGTCTTCTTAAAGCCTTAATTTTTGGCACATATATAAATAACATACTAATATCTTCCCAGATAGGATTTGAGCTCTATCAGTCACATAGTTTGACAGTCACAGGGCTTAAAAGTAGCCAAAAGTCCAAATATTGGGTCTTTGGGAGCCTTTTAGAGACCTCAATTTGACCTTCAAAATTAAAGCTTCAGACTTAAAATCTGTTACATACTAAGATTACACACAGAATATATATCTAATACAGTTTGAAACTTCTCAGACTTACCATTTCCAAGTTACAGGGAAAAAGATGTGAAAAATGTCTTATAAGGGTCACTCGGGTGGGTGTTTATGGTCCTGATACACAGGTTAACTGTCTATTAAAGGCCTAAATGTTGGGGCACATATAAGAAAACACATAGATATATTCCCAGATGATATTTAACTTAGATGAGAGACATAGTTTGAAAGCTACAGTGCTTGAAAGTGGCAAAAAGTGCATAAATTGGGTCTCTGTGGGCACTTTTGAGACCTTAAGTCGACCCCTTTGGGTAAACCTACAGCCCTAAAATTTTCTACAGACAAGGATTACATATCAAAGTTATACCTAGCACAGTTTGAGACTCATCAGAATTACCACTTCCAAATTATAGGGCAAAATATGTGAAAAGTATAGCAAAAAATCCCTAAGTGGGGGTATTTATGGGCCTCAAAGACAATTTTCTCAACTTAAAGTCGTGATTTGCGGCACATGTACTAAGAACATATTAATGTGTTGTCAGGTAAAATTTCAGCCAGCTGAGCATCATAGTTTGTGACCTACAGGGCTCTAAGTGGCCAAAAGTCCAATTTCTGACCTTAAGGTGGCCATAAGTTCTTTTTTACTGGGAGTTTAAGGTCACCTTAAAATAGGGATCTTCCTTTGGGCACCCTTAACATGTGTACCAAGTTTGAAAAAAAAATGTTAATTTGTTTTTGAGTTATCGCGTCCACAAGGAAATTTCTACGGCGGCGGCGGCGGCGGCGCGACGGACCTGAATCCAATATATCCCTGACTTTCGTCTGGGGATATAATTAAGACTATAAGGATATAAATGTCTTATAAGCAAAATAATTCATTTAGACATTAACTAGACAAACATGTGTTGTGACTATAACTACATGTCACAAGAATATAGACATTTATCCAGGAATACATGACAAACATATCTTTTCACACTATATACCTACTTACAACAAAAGTTGGCCTTTGTAGAAACGGCTGTTCTAGTACTGTTGTAACTTACGGTTTGTGGTGAAACTTTGCGATTTATGCTTGAATATTTGTCAGTGAAAGTACATCATCACTCAATGTTGACCACAATTTTAAATAATTAATTATTTTTCACAAACCTAACTTTTCTGTAAATCATGAAACATACGTGTGTTTTGGGCATGTTTACAACATTTATTACATATTAAACCAAATGGGTACAATAAACTTGTGGATTCCCATATTTACAGGAAATAGGTATTTTTGGAAGAAACCAAATGTAAACAAGACCACTGCCGTGGTATGATCTCCCACCGCACTACATCAAAAAGTACGTGAACAACATATTTGACAAAACTCCTTTAAATTGAATAGTTTGAATGAGTTATTTGAGAAAAATTGGCTATCTGCAACACTTTTAGCGATAATTCGCATTTACTCATTTTGAGTAGGTGAGTAATTAGCTATGGGTGTGAAACTTCACCAAGTGAAAGTTCTCCCAAAAGTAGGTGAATGAGTTATTTGAGAAAAATTGGCCATCTGCAATACTTTTAGAGATAATTCGCATTTACTCATTTTCAGTAGGTGAGTAATTAGCTATGGGTCTGAAACTTCACCAAGTGAAAGCTCTCCCAAAAGTAGGTGAATGAGTTATTTGAGAAAAATTGAAAAATTGGCTATCTGCAATACCTTTAGCGATAATTGGCATTTACTCATTTTCAGTAGGTGAGTAATTAGCTCTGGGTCTGAAACTTCACCAAGTGAAAGCTCTCCCAAAAGTAGGTGAAAAATTGGCTATCTGCAATACCTTTAGCGATAATTCGCATTTACTCATTTTCAGTAGGTGAGTAATTAGCTCTTGGTCTGAAACTTCACCAAGTGAAAGCTCTCCCAAAAGTAGGTGAATGACTTAAAAAGTAGATGAACAACTTATTTGAGAGAAATTCTGTAGCTGCAATACTTTTGAAGATATAAGGCATTTACTCATTATGGTTATCATTAAAAATTGACAAAGTAGCTATTACGGTTTGCGAGATATTTGTCATTTTTCACATTTTCACCAAAAGTAGCAATAAAGTAGCCATTACTCACTTGTACATTGAGCAACAGTTGTGAAACTTAAATATGTTACAGTTCACAAAAAAGTAGATGAACAACTTATTGGAGCGAAATTGTGTAGCTGCAATACTTTTGAAGATATAAGGCATTTACTCATTATGGTTATCATTAAAAATTGACAAAGTAGCTATTACTCACTTAGCTATGGAGATACACTTCCAAACTAGTGACCATGTTGTAGCTGTGGAGATAGTAGCTGAACAACATATAGGAACAAAATTGTGTAGCTGCAATACTTTTGAAGATATAAGCCAATTACTCATTATGGTTATCATCAAAGTAGCTATTACTCAGTTAGCTATGGAGTTACAGCTGTGAAAATTCACAATACAGTATATCCAAAAGATAGGTGAACAACATATTCGACAAAAATCCTCTATATTCAATATCTTTTGAGTTATAAGTAACTGGCTCAATGGTCACATGTTAAACTTAGTATAGCTATTACTCAGTTAGCTATGGTGCTACACCTTGGACACCTCACCATGATATGGTACATGAAGGAGTTGTTGAACAACATATTTCAGGCCAATATTGTAAGTAACAGTTACAAAGACAAAATCAATTTACTCATTTTGCTCATTGTTAATACCAGAAAATAGCTATTACTCACTTAGCTATGAAGATAGAACCCTAAAAATGGTACCATCTTGTAGGCATGGAGAAAGTAGCTGAAAAACGTATTTTACAGAAACACTCTAAATGCAGTCGTTTTGGAGTTATGAGCACTTTACTCAAAGTAGCCACCATTGCTATTACTCACTTAGCTATGGTCCTAGGTGTGAAATAACAGCATCAAATGAAAGGACATAAGCAATAAGGTCATAAAAAACATTGAAAAGGCCAAGGAGAAACAACCAGTGTGATGTACAGCCCTTTATAAAAGTGTGACACACACTCAATAACACACGCACGGAATGCGTTTTATAATCTCTCGCCCGCCCGGCGGGAGATAAAAAAGCAAATTCTTATCAGATTGATGTACACTGCCACTGGAAAGTGGTTTATGGTATACTGCACAACAACATACCAAAATAAGGAGATTTATCACTAGGTGTTCCATTATCTCTTATTGCTGTAGGCAATTATTGATCTGGAAAATTGTCAATGATCTTCTAGCTTAGTTATTGTCTTTAGAACCTGCTGACTGGACTAAATCAAGGAGAAGGGCAAAGGGGTGACCTTGGTAGCACTGACCACAATGACTGGCTTGGGTCTGTTACTTGTGCTCATAACACAATCAGACTGTTAACCTTTTACTGCACACAGAACTTTACAGATGTTACCTTGGTGAAACTGACTACAAACACTAGACTGCTCTGGTTTGTAATGCTCTGAACTGACACACTGACAGTCACATCACTGGCTTGCTGACTACAAACAAATACCTTACTGGTAAGCAGGATTAGTTTTAGTAGCACTGACTACAATGACCGACAAGTTGATATTCAATTTCTTCCAAACAAGCACATTTGACAAGATTAGTCTATTTTTGCAGACTGATTCTGGGGAAGACCTTACCTTTAGTCATCACAATGCTTTTGGATTGTGATAACTTTTAAACCATGACTGACTTGCCAGCACTTACCACCAGGTGGCAGACACTGACTTTGGTGATTACAATGATTTGCACTGATGACATTAATTCACGACTGACTCACTGATTTCAGAGCAGTTACCACCAGGTGCCAAACATTACCTTCAGTGAGGACAATGATTAGGACTGATGACAACTATTAATTCACGACCGATTTCAGAGCAGTTACCACCAGGTGCCAAACATTACCTTCAGTGAGGACAATGATTTGGACTGATGACAACTATTAATTCACGACTGATTTCAGAGCAGTTACCACCAGGTGCCAAACATTACCTTCAGTGAGGACAATGATTTGGACTGATGACAACTATTAATTCACGACTGATTTCAGAGCAGTTACCACCAGGTGCCAAACATTACCTTCAGTGAGGACAATGATTAGGACTGATGACAACTATTAATTCACGACTGATTTCAGAGCAGTTACCACCAGGTGCCAAACATTACCTTCAGTGAGGACAATGATTAGGACTGATGACAACTATTAATTCACGACTGATTTCAGAGCAGTTACCACCAGGTGCCAAACATTACCTTCAGTGAGGACAATGATTTGGACTGATGACAACTATTAATTCACGACTGATTTCAGAGCAGTTACCACTAGGTGCCAAACATTACCTTCAGTGAGGACAATGATTAGGACTGATGACAACTATTAATTCACGACTGATTTCAGAGCAGTTACCACCAGGTGCCAAACATTACCTTCAGTGAGGACAATGATTTGGACTGATGACAACTATTAATTCACGACTGATTTCAGAGCAGTTACCACTAGGTGCCAAACATTACCTTCAGTGAGGACAATGATTAGGACTGATGACAACTATTAATTCACGACTGATTTCAGAGCAGTTACCACCAGGTGCCAAACATTACCTTCAGTGAGGACAATGATTTGGACTGATGACAACTATTAATTCACGACTGATTTCAGAGCAGTTACCACCAGGTGCCAAACATTACCTTCAGTGAGGACAATGATTTGGACTGATGACAACTATTAATTCACGACTGATTTCAGAGCAGTTACCACTAGGTGCCAAACATTACCTTCAGTGAGGACAATGATTAGGACTGATGACAACTATTAATTCATGACTGATTTCAGAGCAGTTACCACTAGGTGCCAAACATTACCTTCAGTGAGGACAATGATTAGGACTGATGACAACTATTAATTCACGACTGATTTCAGAGCAGTTACCACCAGGTGCCAAACATTACCTTCAGTGAGGACAATGATTTGGACTGATGACAACTATTAATTCACGACTGATTTCAGAGCAGTTACCACTAGGTGCCAAATATTACCTTCAGTGAGGACAATGATTAGGACTGATGACAACTATTAATTCACGACTGATTTCAGAGCAGTTACCACTAGGTGCCAAACATTACCTTCAGTGAGGACAATGATTAGGACTGATGACAACTATTAATTCACGACTGATTTCAGAGCAGTTACCACCAGGTGCCAAACATTACCTTCAGTGGGGACAATGATTTGGACTGATGACAACTATTAATTCACGACTGATTTCAGAGCAGTTACCACTAGGTGCCAAACATTACCTTCAGTGAGGACAATGATTAGGACTGATGACAACTATTAATTCACGACTGATTTCAGAGCAGTTACCACCAGGTGCCAAACATTACCTTCAGTGAGGACAATGATTTGGACTGATGACAACTATTAAACCATGACTGACTCACTGACTTGGCTGCAGGTACCACCAGTTATTGACATTACCTTTAGTGGTGTTGATCACAATGACGTTGGAAGGGTTGGACTCGTAGTGTTCAGACTTGGCGGTGACATAGATCTCGTAATGGGTCGCGACCTCCAGGCCCGACAGTGTCACACTCAACTCTGAGGTAGACTCCTACAAACATTCACCAAAATGTAAGACACTGTGGTGCAAAAAAACCAAACATGTGTAACAAGTCCAACAGAATGTAATCAACGTAAAATCAGACATCTGTAAAACAAGGGACGTTATTTTGTTATCTGATATGTGGCATAGACAAGTATTGACTGTGGTATTGTCTGAAATGCTTTGTCCTTAAACTCTAATAGTAATATTAAGGATAAAGGTCATGACTGTTCAATCAAAGGACCCGAGTTCAATCCCAGGGAGATATATAGTGGTTCAGATGACCACTTAAAATTGCAGTGCTCAAATAGCGCTTTGATTTAATTTTAACCACTAATTGCATACAATTCTATTTAAACCCGTCATAGTTGTTTGAGCTGTATTTTGGGGAAAACACATGTACAGAATTCAACAGGATTAAACAGGATACAACTACAGTCAGACTAGATGTGGATATTCCGGTGACACTGGGTACAATGACTCGAGCCACAGAGATTGGATGGGAGACAGACAGGCAGGGGGTGGATGCTGGTGAGCATGACTGCCAGGCAGCAGGGTTCTCCTCACTGAGGCCTACTTTCTGAGTCTTAGAGATAAAACTAAAGGGACAAAAAATTCTTTTATTCTGGGACATAAATACTATTTGATTAGTTGTGAGTTCATTAAAGCCAATCAACTACTGGGGTGTTGCATATCTTTTCCTCTGAAAATGAAGATCTGTAGAAACTTGAAAATTTTAATTACTTAAATGTAGCTTTTATAAGCTACAAGCTTACCATGTGGGACTGGATGCTAACTCGGGAGACTGTAGGACTCTGGGCAACGCCCAAGAAAAATGGACGTTTGGATTTGACAGAGTCTGCGCTTAGTGTGTACCATAGCAGTGTCGTTTGGTAATTCGTTCTTTCTCTCGTTGTAAATTTAGCCCGTACCCCCTCAGCTGGAATACAGTGGGGAGGCAGGGTGGGACTCTCTTCAGTTCCACATGGTAAGCTTGTAGCTTATAAAAGTTACATTTAAGTAATTAAAATTTTCAATTTTATTGCGCTACAATAGCTTACCATGTGGGACTGGATGTTGAATGCAACCGCCCAGTGGTGGGATTACAGCTGAGACTGGAAGTATTTAGTCCATTTTTCTTGAATTTAGAACTAAAATTATACCAAAATAATGCCAAAAAATAGCATCAGAGATGCCCGTACCCCACAGCCTAGGGAAATATTTTCAACACCATGAGATACAGAAGTACTGTATCAGTACAAACTACAGGATACTTTCAGAGCACAGTCATTTATATAAAGGTCCAAACAATGTTTAAATGGAGAAATAATGTTTAAAAGAAAGATCATGCATATAAAGATGAAGTATTAAAACAAGATAATTCAAGAACAAGATGACAGCATTAATCAGCAAACTAAAATTCAACCCTCTTTATCTACATCTGCAAGGCCCGAATTATGGTTTAGATGGTTTGAATATTACCAAGCATACAGAAGTGGTAATACATTTAATGAATGCTTATGTGTGGTGTTGGAGCAAAATCTGTGGCTCACTTGATGAAATTCTATCTCTTACAATGGGAAGTTATGAAAGTAAAATTCTTAATAAATTCTAATATGACTTTAACAGTGCTTAATCTGCATCAAAAGAGAGACCTAAAGGTGCAACAAGATTTTATAGGTCAAGGTCACTACGACAAGGTCAAAGGTCAAATTAAGGTGACACCATGATAATACACACCTATAGCCCCTAACCAATGTCCCTAGCAAGTATCAACTTCCTCACCCTTACAGTTTCCAAGATATAGCCTGGACAAGATTTTATAGGTCAAGGTCACTACACCAAGGTCAAAGGTCAAATCAAGGTGAGATCATGACGTTGCACAACTACATCCCCTAACCAATGTCCCTACCAAGTATCAACTTCCTACACCTTACGGTTTCCGAGATATAGCCCGGACAAGATTTTTGAACTCAAGGTCACTACGGCAAGGTCAAAGGTCAAATCCTGGTCAGACCATGACGTTGCACACCTACACATCCTAACCAATGTCCCTACCAAGTACCAACTTCCTACACCTTACGGTTTCCGAGATATAGCCCAGACAAGATTTTATAGGTCAAGGTCACTACAGCAAGGTCAAATCAAGGTCATACCATGACATTGCACACCTACACCCCCTAGCCAATATCCCTACCATGTATCAACTTCCTACACCTTACGGTTTCTGAGATATAGCCCGGACAAGATTTTATAGGTCAAGGCCACTACGACAAGGTCAAAGGTCAAATCAAGGTCAGACCATGACACTGCACACCTACACCCCCTAGCAAATGTCCCTACCAAATATCAACTTCCTACACCTTACGGTTTCCGAGATATAGCCCGGACAAGATTTTATAGGTCAAGGCCACTACGGCAAGGTCAAAGGTCAAATCAAGGTCAGACCATGACGTTGCACAGCTACACCCCCTAACCAATATCCCTACCAAATTGCAAATTTTAATTAGTAAATTAAATTTTTATTAGTTAATACCTTACCTACCAGACGATAGCTATAGCCCGGCGCCAGCCGGTCCCGCCAAACGAAAGAAAAAGACGTCCCGGGTTTCACCCCCGGCAGGACCGGCACACTACAATCCACTCGCCAGGTGGCCTAGTTCCTGCCTCACTCGCCAGAGGGACGTGACGTCATAGCATCTTTTTCGTCCCTAAGATTGAATGATGAAGGCTGGAAGCGGGGAAGGCCGGGTGGGAATATCCCGTCTGGTAGGTAAGGTATTAACTAACAAAAATTTAATTTACTAATTAAAATTTGCAATTTCATTGCGTTAATACATCTTACCTACCAGACGATAGCTAGAATAACTACCCAGTGGAAGGAGGGCAGCCTTCTGAGGATTGGAGAAACTCTTATATTATACCTAGTGTAATATCACACTTTCCTAAGAAACGTGGCTGTCCTAAAAATAGATTCCACAATGGAGCTATGTTACTCCTGTTCATCTCTAAGCAGGCAGAGCCTGCATTTTTGTCAAAAATCACTATTGGACAATCTCAGCAGCCAATCAAAGGAAAGGTGTTCCACAGAAGCTCAGAGCTCTGGAGCTGGGCACACTCACACTTTACTCTTGGCCTTCAGTCTATTGAGACGTCAAAATTCTAAATTCAGTGGAACTTGGGGGCAGATATTTGACTTGTTGCTTTGGTTGTCAAGAACAGGGAATAAATATAAATAACCCTAATATTCTGCCTTTCATTCTACCTAGTTACACCCTCTAGCCCTTAGGGGTAAAGCATGGCGGAGATGCAAAAATTAAAATTTGCTGGATAGTGAAATTCACAAGAAATAAACTTTGTAAATTTGTGAAACACTGCAGCAATTTTAATAGAATCCCGGACCTCAAAATGTCAACAAGAGCTGAAAATGTGGAATATTTATTAGATCAAATAGACACAGTTTTAGAATTAAAAACTGAAACATTAATTAAAACTTCTTTCAAAAACGTTTTGGTATCATTAAACTCAGAGGGGAAATTTCAAGGAAAATCTGTTGATGCAGCAGTTACACCAGAAAACTTTAGAGCAGAAACACATCTGGATATATCATCTCTACCGGACTTCATCCAAAGAGGTATTTTATTACATCAATTTAACTATTGTATTGAGGAGACAGAAACAAGAGAACACCAGCACAGTTCACCTCACCTCTCCAATGCTGAAAAACCTTCACAACACAACACAGGAGAAACAGCTGATCAAGTGCAGTAAACAGAGTGCAGCAGTTACGCAATGTTTACATCACCTACTGAGAAGTGGAATTTCCTAGATGTCTAAAAATAACATCTCTCTACATTTCTCTCTCTTCACAGTACTACTTACAGTACACGGCTACAGAGGATCCAGGAAGTTATTTCAAGATTATTAAAATAAGTGTATTTAATAAATCAGGAATAACTTAAATTCATGCAGAACAGTAAGTACATTTTTAAAACACTTTTGCCTTAATTTAAAATTAGAAATCCTCATATTTGCTGCACAACCAAGATTTATATTTCCCCAATCAGCATAATGAGATGCAGATACTGTATATCTACATGACTTTTCAACTTTTCTCTACCTCTCCAGCGAAATAAAAACTGTGTAAACTGTTTTATGCACTGTATACTTAAACTGCAAATTTATTCAAAATTATAGCAGCTCCCTTGATAACATAAGCTGTTTTCAAATCAATAAACAAATTTTATAATATTGATTAAACAAGAAAGTGAACCCAATGTCTGCCAATGACATTGAAAGTGCAAGAAGTAACAGCAGATTATCCAGACTCCTACAACGCATTTTACCCACACCAATCCCAACGGTTCAGGGAAGAACTAGACTTCAAGCTCGCATAAACCAGGATCTGGAGATGGATGAGGCTCAAGCACAGCATCTAGATGAGGAGCTTATTGATGGAGAGATGACTGATGAAGATGAACAGGATGAAAATGAAGAACAAGATGATGAAGTACAACTAAACCCACAAGGACAGAACGCTCATGCAGAAGATGAAGTACAGGAACAGAATCCACCTCCAGTGCAACGAATGGCTCAACCAGCTACACCACAACGAGAAACAGTGCCCGACAGTCCCGTATTCCACACCCCACCAGCCCACAGGCCGGTACCCAAACAACCCATTATCCCACAAATGGCCCAACCCCATCCAAATACACCGACCAGAATCCCACTAATCATCCCTGAGAAACCGCCCCGAGTCAATGTTGACAGCCTGCCCTTCAAACTCAAAAGTTTCTCTGGCAAAGTGTCAGAAGATGCTGAAAAATTCCTCAATGATTTCACACTGTTTGCCAATATTAACCAGTGGCAGCCAAGTCAAACTGTAAATTGTTTCAAGTTATCAGTTGATGGTGCCGCAAGAATCTGGATTGATCAGCTACCTCCAGAGATTCTGAGTGACCCAAACTCTCTATTTCAACAATTCAAGCAAAAGTTCTGCCCTAAAGGTCTTAATTGGTTAGATGAGACAACTTTCACAAACACTACACAACGCATTGGTGAATCAGTTGAAGAATATGCCAACAGACTGACCATGATAGGGGCAAAACTAGGTAAATCTGATGTTTGTCTTGCCCAACAATTTGTCAGGGGTTTATCATCAGCCTTTAAAACCCACACTCTATCAATGGGACCTGAGACATTTGATGCAGCAGTCCGTGCAGCCACACTCTACCAGAATGCACAAAAAGCAGCAGTAGCCAGTGATGCTGTAGATGACAGAATATTCAGCCTTCAGAAAGCTGTTGCAGAACTCCAAAAGAAGTCTGACCCATGCCCAGAGGTTGATCAACCATTACAGTCAACCCAGACAATCCCTGATGCTTCCACAAGGGTACACCAGGTGGCCAGAGATGTAGAACCAGTGCAAAGACCAACTTGTGCCTACTGCCAACGTGTAGGCCACACAATTGACAAATGTCGCTTTTGTATCAGAGACAATAAAAACTATGTGTCCCAGTTCCAGCAGCAACAGATACAGCCACTGATGCAACAGTACCCAGCACAACAGAAGAGACCAGGACCACAGAATCAACAAAACCGTGAGTTTGATATGTCAAATGTACAATGTTTTGCTTGTAAACAATTTGGCCACATCAAGAGAAATTGCAGGAATGTCCCCTTTGTAAACAAAGCAAATCAGGGCAATTTTGGTAGACCACCCCAGGGCAACAACAGGGGAAATCTCAATAGCAGAAACCCTTTAAACTACTAAGGTCTCATCCTGGAGGGAGACACAGATTTGAGACCCCAAAGCCTCATTGTATTAAAAACAAAACATTTCATAGAAAGTATAATTTAAGACCTGATAATAGCAATAGTTACAGTGTTGATAAAAGAAAAACTGGCATATCTCCTGTGAATAATAACATCAATCAGGGTTTCAATGAAAGTATTAGATATAGTAATGATAGTGACACAGTCTGTGATGAAATTGAAAATAATCATGTGGTGAAACAGGAAGACCATGGTAGTTTACAAAATATAAAGTGTTGTCTTAGTATCAGCACAGGAAACACCATAAATTATAAGCCAATGCCTGATCCTAAAAGAATAAAATATGACCCATCTATAACACTAAACCCAAACCAAAATTTCCTTCCTATAAACCTTGAGATTCCAAGCCTAGTGTTTACAAATTCAACAAAAAAATCTGGCAGGAATATTCACACTATCAACAGCTGGGATAAAACTGCACACAAAAAATCAGATATGCTGGAGTTAATGAGACAAACTGGAAAATCCCAAAGTGCTAAAATTAGAACCACTCCAGGCACTAAGAATGTAAAATTACCTGCAGTCATTACAGAGAAACAATTCTCCCCTGCCAAAAGAAATACTGCAGTAGAGCAAAGCAGTAACTCTGCACACAAAGAACAAATGTCAGAAATAGAAAAATACAGTGATACTTGTGCTGATACTGAAAGCAAATACTTACATGGAACTTCAAGAAAGTGTCTCAGAAGTTCTAAACTTTCAAGCAATAGAACAAATAATTTGAGAGACAGTTTAGAGAAAGAAAGTTACAATGAATCAGTGTTGAATAATGTTGTTGAAAAACTTGAATCTGCCCTTAGTTACAACACTTGTGACAATAGAAATGAAATCAATTGTACCCATTCTGTTGGCAAAAGTTCAAATACATTAAAAGTTTCATGCAATGTCAATGAGCCCATGTTTAGTTGTGAATATGTTGAAGGAGAAGATAAAAGCAAGTGTTACCTATCAGCAGAAATGACTTCATCATCAGATCTGTCTTACACAAGTGATCAAATTAATAAATCTGCTGAAACACCCGAATCAATAATTACCAGAAATAAAACCGTAATTTCACAAAGTTGTGCAAATAAAAATACTGATCAAAATTCCAACAATCGTTCAAACACTCCCCAAAGGCAGAATAAAACTCCTAAAAAGGAAGACAGATCCTTGATGAATTCAGAAGTTGATGAAAAATGTCAAAATGTTTTGAAAAGTGTTGGCACGGGTACACAAACAAGTATCTGTGATCATAAGGAAGATCTGATTGAGAGACAAAACCTGCTAGGTCCAAAAGTTCTTAGTGAACCAGTTTATTCTCACCCAAGACAACTGAACCATCAAAAAAGACTTAGAAATAAGTTGTTGCAAAAGCAAATGAAAGCAAATGAGCCAATTGAAATTAAAACAGATAAAGGCCGTATTATGGTAAATATTGGTCCCAAAACCTATGAAACTCTGATAGATACTGGCGCATCCATGAATGTGATAAGTGAGAATGCTGTTGAAAATAATCCCTATCTTACAAAGCTGAAGAAACTTCCCACATTCTATGAAAAAGCAGAAACAGCCTCTGGTGAAAAGTCCATTAGTTTTCTATATTTAGTGGAATCAGAAATCAAAATTCACGGACAAACATTTAAAGTACCATTCCATGTTGCAAACTGTCTTTCACCGCAAGTAATTCTAGGTACCCCATTTTTCCAAAGAAGCCATGCTATCTTAGATTATACAAACAATGATTTAACCGTCACCTTTAACAATGGCCTGTATGCAAGCAATGATGTCTCAATTCCAGCTAAGTCACAGAGTTTAGTGGAATGTCATCCAAGGTGCAACAGAATAAATGCTGGTAAATTTATGACCACTGGACATTTTTACAAAAACTTTAGGTCATGTCTAGTTGGTGGTCGTGCTATTCAAAGTTTCACAGCAAACCAGAGAAATGAACCAACATTTAGGGTACTTCTCTTGAATACAACCAGAAAACCCATTAGAATACACAGAAATGTGAGATTGGGTTATTTTACCACCTTAGGTGCAGATGACAATATCATAGACATGAGTGATATGTTTCCAAGTAAAGAATTACCAAAGACTAGTAAATCTTCAATAGCCACAGACCCTCCTCACATTCACAAAATATCTGACACATTTCCAACAAATAATGGAAACACTGTAGGTGAAAATAACACATTTCCACCCATTCAACATGACTTATCACACTGTACCACCCTCAATGATGATGAAAAACAAAAACTGGCCAATCTTCTTTTGAAATATGACAAAGCATTTCTTCATGATGGTCAAGCTCTAACAAGAACTAATGTATTAAAACACAAAATAAGAGTACCAGATGACCCATCAGTTTGGCCATCAAGAAGACTGAGACTCAATCCAACAAAAATGGAAATTGTCCAAAAATGTACAAAAGATTTGCTTGAACAAGACATAATCAGATACTCTGACAGTAAATATGACAATCCAATAGTACTGGTACACAAAAAAGACAACAAACAGTACAGGTTATGCTTGGACCTCACATTTCTTAACAAAAACATTGCCCCAGATCCATTGATTCCTTTACCGTTGTCAGATATTCTTGAATACGTGAAAAAACCGAAGTTCTTGACCAGTTTAGACCTCTCATCATCATTTTGGCAAGTAGAGTTAGAGGAGGAGGATAAGCAATATACAGCATTTTACATCCCCGGAGTAGGCAAGGTTGAATCAAATGTAATGGCCATGGGTGAAAAGAATGACAAGACTCCTGAACATTGTTATGGATGGTCTTATTGGTCATTCACTTTGTTGTTTTGTTGATGATATTTTACTACATTCATCCACCTTTGAAGAGCATCTCCAGACATTAGAGGAAGTGTTTCAAAGGCTTATCAGGGCTAATTTAACTCTAAAACCATCAAAATGCATATTTTGTACACCTGAAATTCACTTTCTTGGTCATGTTATAAGTCAAGAAGGGATCAAGCCAGAAATGGACAAAATTGAGGTCATCAAAAACTTTCCTGTACCAAATTCAGTTAAAAAACTAAGAAGATTTCTTGGCTGCTGTGGTTTTTACCGCAAGTATGTCAAAGGCTTTGGCCAAATCGCAGATCCACTCTACAAATTACTGGCCAAAGATCAGAAATTTGATTTTAGTGATGACTGTCTGGAAGCATTTGAAACACTCAAAGAAAAACTAATAACAGCCCCAGTACTACAATTACCTGATTACAGCAAAGACTTTTATCTCTTCACTGACTGTTCAGACGTAGCTGCAGGCTACTCATTAAACCAAAAAGGTGGAAATGGGCAGTACCATGCAATTAGTTATGGAAGTAAAAAGCTAAACAAACATCAAAAGAACATGACAATAACAGAAAAAGAATGCTTGGCTCTATGTTTAGGTGTAAACTACTACAGAAAATATCTTTTAGGGCACAAAGTCATATGTGTGGTTGATCACATGCCTTTGAAATACCTTATACAACAACCACTAAATGATTCAAGAACAGCAAGATGGCTAGCTACTCTCAATGAGTATGACATTCATGTAGTGTACAAACCAGGCCCCACAAACACAGTTGCTGATGCATTGAGCAGAATTGAACCAGTACCCTTAACATCTATATCAGCAGAAAGACTTGATGAAATGTTCAGAAAGCAATGTTTTCCTCAAACCTTCCACCATGAATTTATGTCTAAACAATCACAAACTGAAGCAAATTGCAGTCCACAAAAATGTCAACAGACACAAACTGACCAAATATGTTCCCCTTTAAAACCACTCCATAAAGCTATTGTTCATAAAATTAGCGGTCAGCTTAAAGACATTTCAACTCCAAAGGAGGAATTAATACATTTACAAGAATCTGACCCAGCCATTAAACCTATCGTAGACTATATGACAGAAGGTGTACTACCTACTGATGACAAAAAAGCAAGAGAAATTGTTATACTCAGTGAATTTTACCATTTTAATGAGGGTGTGTTATACAGGGCATCATTAGTTAACTACTCCAAAAATCACAAACGTCACATGGACACCCTGGTCATACCTTCCGCATTGCAGATGACAATCATTAGACAAACACATGATTTGGGACATCCTGGTATAACAAAAACATGCAGTACAATCAGGAGCAAATACTACATACCAAAGTTAAGACAGTTGGTGTCTGATTACATTAAATCTTGTAAGACTTGCGGAGCCACAAAGGAGACACTAAGTAAACATCAACAAAACATATCCCCAAATCCAGTTGCAGAAGATTTACTGGAATCCTGGAGTTTCGATATTAAAGGCCCATGTGAGTGTGGTGAACAGGGTAATTCCTACAAATATATCCTGGTGTGCATTGAAAATTTTTCAAAGTACATTGAGCTTTTCCCTTTGCCAAAAACTGATTCAGAAACCATTGCATCATGCATATATCATGGAATACTACTCCGATATGGCACTCCCAAAAGGATTTTTTCTGACAACGCAAGAAATTTGACATCAGAAGTAATTCAATCACTAAACAAACTTATGGGGACAAAACATTTTAAGAGTCTGCCTTACGCACCGTTCACAAATGGCATGGCTGAAAAAGCCGTACAAGTAGTTGCCACACACCTCAAAAAATTGCTCATTGACAGGCCCAAAGATTGGAACAATTTCTTGCCCATAATAATGTTTTCCCATAACAACATGATAAATTTAGCAACTGGGTTTAGTCCAAATTTCCTGATTTATGGACGAGAAATCCCGAATTTATTTGATGTAACATACAAAACACAATCTGAGCTTCCACCAGCTGCTCAAACATCTGACATTATCAGACACATTTTTGAGAATAGAGAACTGGCAAAGGCTATAATCAGAGAGAATAGTGACAAGTATAGAGAAAATATGAGAAAACAGGCAAACAAAGGCAAAAATCCATTCATATTTCATGTGGGACAAGCAGTATATGTGAGAATACAAAACTTTGACAGAACAAAAAGTAGGGCAATTCAACCAATATGGGCAGGACCCTTTTATGTGGTCGAAGACAATGATTCTCATGTCAAAGTGTCAAAAACTCCATTTGGCCAACCTCTCAAAACTCTCCTACACAAAAATCTGATAAAGCCATATCATTTTAGAAATATCCCAGAACAGCCAGAACCAATGGCAATAACAGACATAGATTCAAATGAAAGACATTTATTCCAAAATAGAGAATATGTCCAAAAACAGGGCCAGGGAAATCAAACAAACAAACAAACAATCAGTGCACAAAGTGAAACTGATAAAACAACAAAGATTTACAATAAGGATGAAACTCATCCCAAAGACACAGAGACCCTCCCTAATGAGACAAGAAAAAGTCTATCAAATGAATCAGGAAAAGTTGACAATGGTAAAAGTCAATCTAAAGCAAAGGACACAGAAATTCATGAAAACAGAAAACAAATATTGACAAAGTATGGTCAAATCATTGCTAAGAAATACTTTGGGAAAGATTTGCACATTCTGTTTTCCAAACCAGAAATTAAGCAAGAAACTTGGCTTCATTTAAAGGACCTAGAACCCTGGTATAGTTCCAAATGCCAGGAAATTCAAAAACTTCCCTGGGTCACCAGTTTTTCTAGGATAGTCACGAAAACAAATCAGTAAATCCTGTTATATTACTGATAACCCACTGCTCACTTACATCATACATTTCTGATAGCATTTGTAAAACAAAATATCTTATCCAAGAAGCAGGATGCAATTATCCATAGCATAATGTTTAGTGTACAAGAACACAGCCTTATGCCATTACTCAGAGGTTCTTCAAGAACTAGCATTCAAAGTTTTGTCATCCAAAACCTTCATATGTTACTAAAAACACCAGAGTAATAACCATACATCAGGCTTAGCTACATGAAGCCTGACATTAACACACCTGTATACAATTTCATTACCTTGAAACACCCATAATAAAATATCCCTGCCCCTGGCACCTCTCCCCGAATATGAACCTGTGCCAATTGTTCGCATTAGGCCACAACATACTCCACCTAACATTTTGACCTTTATTTCATGTGGTGAATTTTCAATGGCGCCAATCCAGTATCTACATGGCAACCCATTAAACGGCACGGGATGCCCAAAATTTTGCATACAATGGGTGGAGTCAATTTTGGAATGGAACCTTTGGCATGTTATTAAATTGGGTGTTTGACTTCAATGATCTCATGCCTCTGATCGGTGGTCCCAATGACCTACCACCGGTTCACAATTTTGACCCAAGCACCTGGACAATACCTGCCATAATAAGGTATGGACTAAGAGTTCCGGAGCTTGTAAATTGGCACGACCTCTCGGACACAAATGAGGACAATTGGTCATTAATGAGTGACGAATCGGAGGATGACAGTGAAGATTTGAATGTGCACTCACTGCTCCCTCCTCTTGAACATGTGGGGTCACCGGCTGAACCAGAGAACCCACCACAACCTTCAACCTTAAATTTGGCACCTTCAACTTCCTTTGGACCTCCCCCTGTACAACTCCTAGGTCGTGGTGCGCAATTACTTCATGCGTACCAACAACTACAACAAGCCACTCAACCTGCCCCTGGATCCAATTCCCCATTTGCTTCATTTGGGAGAGGCAGAGGCAGGGGCTCTTTTCAGCCATCTCTAGGCAATTGGCCAACATCGGGACATTTTGACCAAGATCCTAATGCATCATTTTCGGACAACGAAGATGATTGGGACTAACATGCCTTTTAGCTCCTAGTGAAAACCCCCATAGGGACACCACACTTATTGGCCCTAAATTCTTTGTTTCAATGTCAATTTTGAAAACATTGGAATAACACAATTTGCAAAAAAACCTGAGAGGCATATTTTCAGCTTTTCTCTCCTGCAAATGTTTGAAGCATAACTGTCCCTCCCGGGTTCCCTAGCTCCCCTGATGCCATTGGTCCGCTGGGCCGACCCAATTGGGTCTAAAATGTTGTTATTGTCCCTTTTATTCTTCCAGTTTGTCTTCAAATGGCTGGTTGTGTTTGCTGTGTTTTGTTAAGTATATATAAACTCACTGTGTCATCATCATCATATGTTTTGGACTTGTGGTGTGAATTATATTTTACCATTTGGAGCAAAATTAGAGGTAGTGGTATATAAAGTAATATATATTCAAGAGTATGTATCAAGTATTTATCAAAATTGATCAAAATTTTCACATCATTCAAAATTCACATTAAATGCATTATTTAATTTGCACAGATTTGAAAATGTTAATTTGCAGTTTTAATCTTTATATTTGTCCTTTATCTAGGACGATCGACCTCATTCCTCTCAAAATTTTCTCTGTATCATACAAACATCTTCAAATTAGGAAACAACAATAAAACACAAACAATGTAAAGCCCACAAGTCATTGCTCCCCCATTTATTCGAATTATTTAAAGTTAAATCTTTGAAAATAATTTAGAATAAAACAACAAATCAAATGTCACTATGCAAAGCAATATCCTAATTTGGTATCCCCGCACCCCTTTTGGTATGTAATATCACATTTTTTTTAACAATTCACGAGGTCGTGAATTCCGCGCCCCCTTGGTATGTAATATCACACTTTCCTAAGAAACGTGGCTGTCCTAAAAATAGATTCCACAATGGAGCTATGTTACTCCTGTTCATCTCTAAGCAGGCAGAGCCTGCATTTTTGTCAAAAATCACTATTGGACAATCTCAGCAGCCAATCAAAGGAAAGGTGTTCCACAGAAGCTCAGAGCTCTGGAGCTGGGCACACTCACACTTTACTCTTGGCCTTCAGTCTATTGAGACGTCAAAATTCTAAATTCAGTGGAACTTGGGGGCAGATATTTGACTTGTTGCTTTGGTTGTCAAGAACAGGGAATAAATATAAATAACCCTAATATTCTGCCTTTCATTCTACCTAGTTACACCCTCTAGCCCTTAGGGGTAAAGCACTAGGTGTGAGGTTCTAGTCCTTTGAGGAGACATGTTAGTCTCAAGGGTAACTAGACCCACCTACCCCCCCCCCCCCCCCCCCCCCCCCCTGTGACTGCTCTGAGGGGAGGAAGAGAGTAAGAGTTCAAGTCAATGATTCCCACGGTTAACCTGGAAGAGTAGGGAAAGTCCTATACCCAGAGGATTACTCTGAAGTAAAAGACTTTGAGAAGCCAAGGCCTAGGCTAAAAGTGAGCCTACACCTAAAACTAACTAGTATGTACACTATATATAATTATATACAAAGAAGCTTAGGGGACTAGTGGTGGATTTGCTGGGCAGCCACCACAGGACCCAAGTGAAAAAGCTCCTTATCTGCCCAGGCAACATCCTTAAGGTAAAACTGTGTAAAGGTGTTGTGGGACTTCCAGTGGCATGCTGCTAGAATCTGGTCCAGAGATATGCCACCTTGAAAGGCTTTGGAGGCCGCAAAGGCCCTAACATCATGGGCCTTAACCTGATGTAAGGTCAAGGAATCTTGGTCAGAGAGATCATAACACAACACTACTGTTTGTTTGATCCAGGACGAGATAGTGGCAGGAGAGATGTCCTTGTTAAAACCTTGTTTGAATGAAACAAAAACTAACTCCTTTCCCGTTCTTAGGTCCTGCGTTTTGTCCAGGTAGTAGCGAAGAGCCCGAACGGGGCAAAGGGATCTGTCTTCCTTTAAAGACTTATCCAGAGTGGGGGCTAAGGCTGGGATGACCACAGGGGCCACGCACTCTGGTCCCTCTTTTGCCAAGTGATTTTTCGCCAAGAAGCTTGGTGAAGGGTAGAGGGAAACTTTGGACCAGTCAGCTTGGTGTCTGATATTTTTGTTTAACCAAGCGTGAATCTCACTCCTGCGTTTTCCTGAAGCCAGGGCTAGGAGAAAAACAGTTTTGAAAGTAAGGTGCTTCAGAGAAGCCTTTCTGAGTGGTTCAAAAGGCGCTTTTGTAAGCTGGTGTAAAACCAGGGAGAGGTTCCAAGCAGGAACCCCCCGGCGCCCTTTGGGTCTATCTCTGTGAAAACTGTCTAACAGTCTAGTCAAATTTTCATCCTTGCCGACATTAACCGAGGTATTTCCCAGTTTGTCTGCAATGGCTGACCTGTAACCATCAATAGTGCTGGGCTGGAGATTCTTCTCCTGGAAAAGGTGCAGGAGGAAATCTGCTATTTGTTTTATAGATGGGTTCCTGAAGTCCACCTGACTTGTTTCACACCATCTGACAAAAACGGCCCACTTCGCTTCGTAGACTGTTCTGGTTGAACGTCTTTGAGGCGCCTCAATTCTTGACGCCACTGGGCTAGAGAACCCCTGCTCCTTGATTGTCTGGGCTCTAGGAGCCAGGCATGGAGATTTAGGTTTGTCAGATCCCTGTGACGTGCCTTGTTGAAAGGTTGGGTCACTAGATCTGGGTGGTGTGGAAGAAAAGAGGAACCCTCGCAGATAGTTCCACTAGGTCCCAAAACCAAGGCATGTTGGGCCATCCCGGGGCAATCAGGATTGCTCTGCGATACCAGTGATCTGACAGCTTGCTGACCACCTTCCCCATCAGAGACACTGGGGGGAAGAGGTACATGTCCAGGTCCTCCCAGGATAATGTCAGAGCATCCACTGACCAGGCCTTTGGGTCTGGAATTGGGGACACAAATTGAACTAGCTTGCAGTTGTACCTTGTTGCAAACATGTCCACTCGGGGATAATGCCAGATTTGACAAAGGAGGTCGAAGGTCTCTTGATGGAGGGACCACTCCGTCTGAATGACCTGCCTTTGGCGAGACAATTTGTCTGCAATTACATTCAGACGGCCTGGAATGTGTCTGGCCTTCAGTACTATTTGATTGAGGCTGCACCAACATAGGAGCCGCCAAAGAAGGGCACAGAGTGAGCCTGACCTCATACCTCCTTCCTTGTTGATGTATGCCACAACCGTGGTGTTGTCTGTGGCAATCAGGACGACCTTTCCTTGCACTAAATGTTGGAATCTTTTTAGTGCTAACAACACGGCTTTTAGTTCTAAGAAGTTTATGTGCAACTTGCTTTCGGGCACTGACCAAGTACCGCTTGCTGTGAAGTCGCCTAAGTGAGCACCCCAGCCTTCTTTTGAGGCGTCTGTAAAGATTTGAACTGCGTGTCGCAGGGGGTGTAAGGGCTGACCCTTTAGGACATTTTCCTCTTGGGTCCACCACTGCAGGTACTGATGGAGAGACCTCGGAATTGGGATCTCCTTTTCCAGAGATTCTGGGACTCTCCAGTGTTTCTTGAGGTGCCACTGAATAGGTCTCATGTGCAGTCTGCCTAGGGTCACCTGTTTTTCTGTCGCAGTGAGAAGACCTATAAGAGACATGAAAGTTCTCACTCGGCAAGATCTGTTCTGTAAAAGCACTGTTATTTTCTGTTGAAGGGCTTCCCAACGATTTTGAGTAGGCCTGACTACTCCGTTGAGTAGGTCGTACTGGTAGCCTACGAAGTCGAAGACTTGTTGGGCTTCCAGTTCTGATTTTTGCATGTTTACCATCCAGCCCAACTCCTGGCAAAGGGCTAGGAGGGACTGGGTTCCCTGGTGGCAAGATTCTTTGGTAGGGGCTCGAATCAACCAGTCGTCTAGGTACTGGTGGATTCTTATACCCTGTGACTGAGCCATTAACTTGACCTCTTTGACCACACCATTGAACTCCATGGGAGCTGTTGACAGGCCAAAGGGAAGTGCCCGAAACTGGTACGACTGGTTCTGAAAGTGGAACCTGAGGAATTTTCGGGATGTGTAGTGAATTGGGATGTGGAAGTAGGCGTCGCTGAAGTCTAGCGATGTCACCCACTCCTCTTGTTGTAGAGAGGTCCGGATTGTCTCTGGAGTCTCCATTTTGAATGTTTTTACGCATAAAAACTGATTTAGAGTACTGAGATCCAAGATTGGCCGCCACTTGTGGTTCGGCTTTGGGACAATGAACAGTCTGTTGAAAAAGGCTAGTGAGGTTTGAACCCTGACCCTCTCTACTGCCTTTTTCTCGATCAGAGCTTGTACAGCTGCTTGCAAGTGGGAGTCTCTGATGGGGTTTGCATAGCCACTTACTATCAGGGGATCCCTTACTAAGGGAGGTCTTACTTTGAAGGGAAGAACATAACCCTCCTTTAATATGGACACTACTTTTGGGTTTGCACCCTTGTGAGCCCATATTTCCCAAAAACTCTGAAGACGTCCCCCCACTGGTTGGACACTTGCAACATTGGGGACATTTGGAACATTTGGGAGCAGAAACAAAGTGACCGACAAAAGAAGCACTTTTCACACACTTTATTTGACTTTTGATCTTTGATTTTGGCCTTACGTCTTTCTTTTGCGACTGCCACCTTGTTACAGTAGGTACACGACATACAACATGATAAGAAACATTTGTTGGAACAGATACAAAAGAGTTTCTTGTTATGACACTTTGTACAGAACTGACTGGCCGGGCCACCGGCACCGGACTTGACTTGCAGTAATTGTCATTTATACTGTGTCTTCTCATGAGCCATCTTGGTACCACGTCCGGGTTGACCACCCCGGCCTCTGCCCCGGCCTCTATTGCGGGAACCAAACGCTTTCCAAGCTGGTAGTTCCTTTCCGGCTTGAGAGGTGTTTTAGCAGTGTCTTGAGGTTTCCAACCAGTACTGTAGGGTTGGTATCTCTGTTTTCTGCCTCTACCGGCGAACCCCCCGCGGCCCGGGCCGGGCTGGGAAGTACGTCGGGAAGCTTCTAATTGGTTTATTGCATCCTCAGCTTTTCTAATAGCAGCATCTGGAAATAACCCATATCCATTCAGGGGGCAATTTCTCAAGGAATTGAAAGTATGTGGTTTAATCCCCGGTTTCACAGCTTCCAAGTATGAGTCCCTACGGAGTAGGGTCAAATTTGCCATCTGCACAAATGTAAAGTCTGCCAAATGTTGTAGAGATTTACCCATGGCGAAACTGACATTCTGGTTAAATGAAGATAAATACAAAAGTTCATCCAATGCACCTTGAGCTTTGACAGAAGACTTGCCTTTCTTAAGTTCACTTTGTAAAATATGCAATTGTTCTTGGAAGGCATCCTGTATTTTGGTAATACAGCGATTAAACCCCGCTGACTGGTTGCAAATATATGAAGACTCTTTTGCTGCTTTCTCCCACTTACGCATAGTGTCTTGTGATAGTGGGCGGGATGGAGGCTGAGGAGATGCAGAAGATATGGTTGAAATCCTGGGGAATGAACTATTGATCTTGGCCGCATCATTTGGCCAAGAATTCACTGATCTGTAGGCTCCGCCGGGTGTATCCCATACCATCTGCTCTGGGATTTGGGGGGTCTGAGGAATTGGTCCACATGCAGGCCACCTGGATCACTAGATTTTGAAGGATATCCTTCTATCAGTACAAGGTTTAGAGTTTCTAGTTTTCGGCACAACCAATCTTCCGGAGGAAGATCCACAGAAATCTTGCCCACAGGCTGAGAACGGTGACCTGCCCAAGGATTATCAGTGCGGGATTGAGGAGAAAACTCCAGGTCAGGAATGTGTGTCCATCCCATGAACGCGCGGACGCCTCTCACAGTCTCGCGGTAATTTTGATCTTCACTGAGGACCCGGTCCGGGTCTGAGGTTTCTAAGTCTGGGGATTCCTCTGCGTCAGATAACTCACCCTCTTCAAATGTTTCCTGAGGATTGACATCGCGGAAGGTGACCGGCCCGGAGCCGGAAGAAGGTTGTTGAAATGCAGCTTGAGAGGAAGCAGACATAGCAGCTGACGACACAGTAGCCACCGGAGCAGGGTGTTTAAACATAGGTTCTGCTTCCGGGTAGAGGTTTTGAAGTGGAGATTGTCTGTCAGCAAATGAAAAATCCTGATCTCTAGGCTCATCCGGGCCAACAGCCGGACCGGCTGGGCCGGAAGAAGCCGAAGTAGAGACAAAAAAGGGTGTCTGGGAAAGAGCACCTGCTGGAGCAGCATGAGAGACCGGTACTTTGACCGGAGAAAATGTTGGATTTTGTACAGAAGGTGAGGAGCGATGTCCTAAAGTGATAAGCGCCTCAAGCCTGGCCATACGAGTGGCCCACTTTTCGTCCAGTTCCTGAAGATCTTTCTTAAACTGAGGCACAGGAAGGGACAAATCCGGAGCAGAAGAAACCGATACAGCAGGTTCTTGTTCTGGCTGGGCATCAAGTACTACCACAGAAGACGGATCGACTAACACTTCCTTTGCTTTAGCCTTTTCCTTTCTGAGTTTATAGGTAGGAGTACTTAACTTGAGCACTTGCTCCGGGGTAAGGACACTGCAAAAGTCACACTGCAGATTTTGAACACAAGGGTCATCACCCTGTCCTTTCTCGCGACAACGCGCACACCTACTATGTTTGTCAAATGAAGCCATAATATGGCCACACGCACCCTTTTTCTGTCCTGGAGATGCCATGATAGAACAGTTAACTAATGGCAACACTTCCGACACAAATTAAACAGATATAACACAAATATAAAAACTAAAGAGTTCACAGATAAAAATCCACAACTTTAAATATCGCGCCAAACGAAAAAGATGCTATGACGACACGTCCCTCTGGCGAGTGAGGCAGGAACTAGGCCACCTGGCGAGTGGATTGTAGTGTGCCGGTCCTGCCGGGGGTGAAACCCGGGACGTCTTTTTCTTTCGTTTGGCGGGACCGGCTGGCGCCGGGCTATAGCTATCGTCTGGTAGGTAAGATGTATTAACGCAATGAAATATCAACTTCCTACACCTTACGGTTTCCGAGATATAGCCCGGACAAGATTTTATAGGTCAAGGTCACTACAGCAAGGTCAAAGGTCAAATCAAGGTCAAACCATGACGTTACACACCTACAGCCCCTAACCAATATCCCTACCAAGTATCAACTTCCTACACCTTACGGTTTCCGAGATATAGCCCGGACAAGATTTTATAGGTCAAGGTCACTACGGAAAGGTCAAAGGTCAAATCAAGGTCAGACCATGACGTTGCACAACTACACCCCCTAACCAATGTCCCTACCAAGTATCAACTTCCTACACCTTACGGTTTCCGAGATATAGCCCGGACAAGATTTTCAAACTCAAGGTCACTACGGCAAGGTCAAAGGTCAAATCAAGGTCAGACCATGACGTTGCACACCTACACCCCCTAACCAATGTCCCTACCAAGTATCAACTTCCTACACCTCACGGTTTCTGAGATACAGCCCGGACAAACTATTTCCCGCCGCCCGCCCACCCGCCCGCCCATCCAGACACCATGGGTGAAAACAATACCCCGACAGCCCTTAAGGGCTGTGGGGTAAAAACCAGTCTGAGTCACAGTTAAAGAGCCCCAGTTCTAAAGGTTGGGTCTGTAAGTAGCCAAAAGCCAAAATTTTGATGAATGACAGTACGGATACTGTCTGGATGTTAGAGAGAAGAAAGAGTGCAGTCGTACTCACTCAAGATAGTAGCCCCTAAGGGCATCACTGCCATGAATACCAGCCCTAGGCTAGAATCTCATCACAAAGATGAGGATGCTGAGGGGAAGGGTCTAGGAATTGTTGTGCCGCTACTACTGGTCCCAGATACATATTGTTGTTGTTGTCTGACCAAGGAAGGTCTTTTAGGTAAAAATTTGTAAATGTGTTGTGAGCTTTCCAGTGACAGGCTTGCTTGATTTGGTCCACTGATACCCCATCGTAAAAGGCTTTAGAGGCCGTGAAGGCCCTAATGTCATGTGCCTTAACTTGGACTAAGTCCAAGTCTTGTTGATCTGCTTGTTTGTAACAAAGTAGGATAGTTTGTTTAAGCCAAGAAGAGAGTGTAGCGGGTCCGATGTCTGTGGTATGTCCTTTCTTGAAAGAGATAAAGAGAAGGGATCAAGACCCTCTCAGGTCTTTGGTTCGATCCATATAGTACCTCAGGGCCTGTACCGGACACAAGGTCCTGTCTTCTTGAATTGTATCTACAATGGTAGTCAAAGCAGGAATAGTCACCGGAGACACACTTTGAGAACCTTCTCTTGCTAGTTGGTTTTTGGCTATGAAATCTGAAGAGGGGAACAAGGCAACCTTTTCCCATTGGCCTAGATTAGATACTTTGTTTGCAACCCTGGCATGGATTTTGCTGCGGCACTTGCCGGAGGCCAAAGCTAGCAAGAAAGCAGTTTTGAGAGTAAGATGTTTGAGGTCTGTGTCTTTCATAGGCTCAAAGGGCGCTTTTGTGAGCTCATTGAGTACAACAGAAAGGTTCCACTTAGGAAGATTCCTGGAACTTTTGGGATGATCCTGGTGAAAACTGGAGAGTAACCTGTGAAGGTCTGAACTTTGTGCAATATGGCAGGCCGCTGGGCCCAAAGTGTCATCAATGGCTGTCCTGTAACCATCGATGGTCGAGGGGCGTCTGTTTAGATCTTGGTACAGGTACATGAAAAAGTCTGAGACTTGTTTCACAGAGGGAGTGGTTTGTTTATTTATTTGGGGTTTTACGTCGCTTTCAACACTGTACAGGTCATATCACGACGGGTAGTTGGAAGGGCAGAGGAAACCAGTACATATAGTTCGCTAGGGTTCTGTACTGTAAACTGCCGACCAACGGCAAGCAACTACCAGCTTTCCCACTTACGGCCATGACGGGGATCGAACCCCGGCCGCAGAGGTGGGAGGTGAGAGTGTTACCACTCTGCCACCGTGGCCCCTCACAGAGGGAGTGGAGAAATCCACCGAATTTTCTCTGACTTGTAGATGGTCCTTGTTGATGAGCTCTGAGAAGCAGCAATTCTCTCTGCCACCTCCACAGAGAAGCCTAGTTCTTGGAGCTGTCCACTCCTACACACCAGGCGTGGAGGTTTAGATGTTGTGGATTGCTGTGAAACACATAGTTGTGGGACTGTTTGAGAAGAGTTCTTGACACTGGAAGTTGAAGTGGGATCTCTGTTGCGAGCTGCACTAGGTCCCAAAACCAGGGCATCCCTGGCCAGCCTGGGGCTATTACAATGATCAGGCAATTGGATTGCCTGATTTTTTTGATCACCCTGTGAAGGAGAGCCGTGGGAGGGTAAGCATAAGCAGTGAGACCCGACCAGTTTATGTTTAGAGCATCTATGTCCCAAGCATTTTGGTCAGGGACTGGAGACACGTATAGTGGAACTTTGTGGTTCAGGCGAGTGGCAAAAAGATCTACATGAGGAGTGAATCACTTGAGACAGATCTGAACACCTGCCGATGCAGTGACCATTATGTTGACTGAACTTGGTTCGACCTGGACAGAAGGTCGGTCATCACATTCAGACATCCTGGAATGTGTCTGGCTTTTAATGTTATCTAGTAATGATGGCACCGGGTCATGATCTTCCACAGGAGAGAGCACATCTCCGCCATGTGGGTTCCTCCTTATTTGTTTATGTAGGCTACTACTGTTGAGTTGTTTGTAGCAATCAACACTGTTTGGTTTTGACACTGGTCCTTGAACCTTTGAAGGGCCAGAGAAACCGCCTTCAGCTCTAGAACATTTATGTGTAGCCCTTTTTCCTTGTCTAACAACAGACCCTTTGGAGAGGTTTGCTCTAAGTGAGCGCCCCAGTCTTCTTTTGAGGCATCTGTAAAGAGCTGGATACTGTGGTCTTTGGGATGAAGGTCTGCACCTTTCATCACGTTTTTTGGATTCGGCCACCACTCTAGGTGTGCTGAAATGGTTTCTGTCCAAGGAAGGAGGCTGTCCAATGACTGAGGAAATCTACAGTGCTCCTTGAGGTGAAACTGAAAGGGCCTCGTGTGAAGTAAGTAAGTAAGTAAGTAAGAAACACTTATATAGCGCCGAATTTGATGTAAACATCCTCTAAGGCGCTGATGTGCAAAAAGGGATAGTCCAGTTCCAGAAAGATGTCCATTTCCATATTAGCGTCCGGTAGGGGAGATAGGCTATGGTGGAGGATAAGCCAATCTAAAAAGGTATGTTTTCAACTGTTTCCTGAAACCAGAAATGCTTTCTATGGTTCTGATGGCTTGAGGAAGCTTGTTCCACTCTGTGGGAGCCCCTGCTATGAAACTGTGTAGCCCTGAGCATTTATTTGGTTTAGATGAGGAAATTGATAGGCGATTGCCCCGTGTGAGATCACTCCGCCTAATTAGAGCGGAGAGATATGGAGGTTGGCTCAAATGTATTGCTTTATAAATGAGGAGATTATATTTGAACAGTATACGGTAATGAATGGGGAGCCAGTGTAGTTTGTGCAGGAAGGGTGTAACATGACAGTATTTATTTAGCTTGCACACCATCCGACATAAGGCATTTTGAACTCTCTGTAGTCTGCTAGTATATGCCTTTTTTGTGTTGTAAAGCAGTGAGTTACAGTAATCCAGACGACTGCTTACCAAGGCATTTGCCACCTTTACAGCTGTTTCGTGATTTAAGTACCTGCGGACCCTTCGTAGTTCCCGGAGATGGTAGTAACTTATGCGACATAGATTAGCCACGTGTCTTTGCATTGAATTTTCAGCATCCAGGATGACACCAAGGTTTTTTACCGATTCAGCTGGTTCCATGGTGTTGCCAAGCAAACTCACTGGGAAAGATGACTTCAGGGAACTTCTAATTTGATCATCACCAATCACTATGAATTCTGTCTTGTCAGGATTTAATTTAAGCTTATTATTTCCCATCCAAGCCTGGACCGCCTCAAGGCAATTTGTTAATTCAGTGATACTGGAATCGAAGTTCCTAGAGTCGAGTTCCAAGTAAATTTGTGTGTCATCTGCATATAAGTGGTGGGTGACATTGAATTTAGATATGACTGAACTGAGAGGGGTTGTGTATAGGGTAAAAAGGAGTGGCCCTAGAACTGAGCACTGGGGAACCCCGTAAGGGAGTTGAAAAGCATCTGAAAGATGTCCATCTATTTTGATGCGCTGCTTGCGTGAGTTGAGGTATGACTGGACCCACTTAAGCACTACCCCATCAATGCCATACCAGTGCTGAAGGCAGTTGAATAGGATTGAGTGGTCTATTGTATCGAAAGCTGCAGATAAGTCCAAAAGGACTAATCCAACAGCTGCACCCTTGTCCATTGATGTGGCAATGTCATTTTGTATTTTGAGCAACGCCGTTTCAGTTGAGTGAAAAGCTCTATATGCGGACTGGTTTTCGTTAGATATACCCTCGTGAGCAATATGCTCATTTATCTGCTTAGCCACAGCTTTCTCTATGAGTTTGGAGATGTAGCTGAGGTTGGACACTGGTCGATAATTCTTGAGAATATTCTTGTCAAGACCAGCTTTTTTCAACAAGGGTGTAACATGTGCAGTCTTAAAACAGGAAGGGAAACTGCCCTCCTGTAGAGAGTAGTTCACAATATTTGTAATAGGAGTCAGGAGCACACTGATACATTCAAGGACCAATGATGTTGGGATGGGATCCAAGTCACATGATTTATTTGGTGTGGACTTTATGATTTTAAGGACTTCTTCCTCTGACATGGTCCGGAAAGAAACAAACTTGTTTTTGTAGGAACCTGAGACAGGGGGATCGGCATCAGCAGACAGTAATCCAGATCTTAATTTAGCAATTTTATCTGCAAAATACCTACCAAAAGTGTTGACTAGACTGTTCATGGTGGTATAATCTGGAAGTACCATTTTTGGTGATCTATGGAGGACTTTCTTTATGGAATTCCACAAGGCCTTGGGGTTATCCTCATTTTCCCTAACCATATCACTGTAGTGTTTGGTTTTTGCACATTCCACGAGACGGTTGAAATGGTTCACAGCGGCTCTATACCTACTGCGGTTTATGGCAAAGTTGTCCTTTCGCCACTCCCTTTCGAGTTTGCGCTTACGTCTCTTTCCTCCCAAAATCTCACTGTTGATGAACCCTTTGTTGACATGTTGTGGGGTTTTACATTCATGTACAGGTGGGACCATTTTCTCCATTGAGGCAAGCAACCCAATTACCAACATCAAACATCTTGCAGTCAAAACATGTTTTGACTTCAGTCATTGGATCAAATCCTGAAGTTTGAGCCATCTCTCTTGAGTGGGTTTTACAACGGCTGAATCTAGATGGTATTCGTAGCCCATGAACGAAAACACTTGAGTAGGTTTTAGTTCGAACTTCTCATGATTTATTATCCACCCTAAGGACTGAGTCAGGTCTACCACTGTCTCAGTGTTTAGTTGTGCTTCTTCCTGAGACTAGGCCCTGATCAGCCAGTCGTCCAGGTACTGGTGAAGTCTAATTCCCCTTGTCAGGGCCATCAGCTTCACTTCTTTTACAATCATTGTAAAGACCTGTGGGGCCCTGGCCAGCCCGAAGGGAAGGGAGGTGAACTGAAACACTTGTGACCTGTGGCAAAACCTTAGGTACTTCCTTGACTCTTTGGATGAATGGAGATGTGAAGGTAGGCGTCTGATAGGTCTATCGACGACACCCATTCCCCTGGAATCAGAGAGGCCCTGATGGACTCTGGTGTTTCCATTTTGAACCTTTCTACAAGTAGGAAGATGTTGAGCCTACTTAGGTCTATTACTGACCTCCACCTTTGGTGAGGCTTGGGTACTAGGAATAGGCGACTGTAAAACCCGAGAGATTTTACATTTAAATTTGGTTTTGAGATGCATGGAAGAACGTAACCATTGGTGATAATGTTTAATACGTTGTCTGAATATTTGTTTGAGAGCCAGTCTCTTCTGAAAGAACGGAGGTGACCTCCTACTGGTGGACTGAGGGAGGCTTGAAAGGAGTCATTGGGGGAGGGGTTTCCACGCCCTCGTCCCCTTGATTGGGGTCGAAAACGACCCCTGAAGCCTCTTGAGTTTGACTGCCCCCTACCTGAGGAAAATGATTGGTTACTGCTTTGAGAGGAATTGCCCCCATAGGGGCATTTCCTGCAGGAGCCTCTTTTCTTATTGTGGTGGGGACCAAGAAAGGGCTTGTTTTTGTGGGGTCCAAAACCTTGAGAGTCTTTAGGGGTGCCTTTTTTAAGGAGGAAGCTTCTCCATCCTTAACTGAAACTTGAAGAGAGGAGAAGGCCAAAAAGGCGAGTTCCTCAGTTCCTGATGTCTCGAGTCCCCTAGATGTGGTTGAAGAAGGGTCATTTCTTCCTCTCGTCTCAGAAGGCCAGTGTTGCCCATGGTATATAGTTCCCTCTGGAGTATGTGGGCTACAGATTTGCTAAGGCAGGCTAAGGATCGCTGTTGAATAAGAATTCTCTTATTCATGATTTCAAAATAATCACAGGCATTCTCATAGCCACGTCTGACAGCTCTTTCGGGATCGGCACTTTCGGGATTGGCTCTTGACCCTTTTGAAGGTAGCCTTGATACTGTGCTGACACTTCTCCATGACAGTGTTACAAGAAGAGGCAGTTCTAGTGAAAGTAGCTATGAAATTGATGGTAGAAGGATTCTGCCTAGCTTGATGCTCAAGTTCCTTAAGAACTTGTAGGGGAACTATGCCCACAGGAGCTCCAGAGGGCTTAGGAAAAATATAGATTTTGGCAAAATCTGCATGGAGTTCTTGAAGCTTATCTTCAACACAAGGTTGTCCCACCTTGTAGTATTTGGCTGTTGAAGCCGGAGTTTAATGTATTTACCCTCAGGTAAATTAGAGGCCAAGAAATCTTGTTCAAACTTCTCAAAAGCATCTTTGAGAATGGGGTTTAAAGGGAGCATAGCAGAAGGGCCTCTTGGCCTAAGCTCCTGTTGGCCTTTCTCATCGTCCAGGCCTAGCACAGTGGCAGTGGACCTAGGCATGGTCTCCCTGGGATCAAGGAGGTCCAGAATCTGCCTAAAAGTTTCCACTTCCTCAGCATATTGTGAAGGGAGGTCAGACATGTCTAGAAAACTGGATCTGTGCTATCCTGTAGGTGCTGAGGCTCGGAAGGAGCCTTGTGTTGAGTTTTAGTTGACTTTTTGATTGGTACAGAGGACTAATCTTCCTCTGAGAATAGTACTTAGCCCGGACCTTATGTTTTTTCTTGTCCGAGTGCTTTTTGACTTTGGGACACATCCTTTTAGGTTGTTCCGACTCGGAATGAGGATCCAAGTGACCGGATTCAAGATCCGAGAGCTTGGAAGTATGCTCGGACTGGACACCTTGAGTGGACTTTGGAGGAAGTGGAGGTCTATAATGATCAGTGTCCATTGGCTGCACATCCGAGTGATCGGATGCCTGTGTCGTGGAAATTGAAATCCGAGTGTTCGGGTCTGGTTGTTTACTGGGTCCAGCTTTAGTTAAAGAGTCAGAAGTCTGTACTACCTCCGACTCTGAGGCTTGTTTTTTCAAAGAATGCATCTCGTCCCTGAGGGACTTCATAGCCTCAAGCATGGACGCCTGAAAACCCCCATTTGTTGTTGAAGTTGGACGTTAAATTGATTGCCAGGGATTTTTCTAATCTATTTTATCTTTTATTCTGCAATGCAGTACCTGGGGTGGGTGGGACAGTTTGTGGTGTCTTTAATGATAAAGATTCGAAATGTATATGTTGGGGGCGGGGAGGTGAAGAAAATAAATTTTCAGCAGCACCCTCAAGGTCTGCTTGAGAGCCAGAGAACGCCTCCACATCGTCTCCCAGTAGGTCCAGATCATCTTCTTTGCTAGTATTACAAAGGTCCAATGCCTTCTGCTTCCTAACATACCGATGTCTATTTTTGATCTTAATTTGCTGTTCCTCGGAGAAACTAGCACAAATATTGCATGGAGAATGATTGGTGATACACGGATTGTCTCCCTTGGCAGATTCTCTACATGTGGGGCAGTAATTGTGGGTATCGAATAGGAAGCAGAAGTGACGGCATTTAGAAGATCTGGGCTTTGAACTTGTTTGATCAGAAGACATTTTTACTGCAATAAAATAATTAATCCGGGTTGACACGCGGAAAACTCACAAAACAGTAAATATTCAAAGAATACTCATACTGGACTACCCAAAATTTGTCAGAACGTTCTATGAAATAAAAATAAACAAATGGCTGAATAATAACATCCAACAATACGTATGTTGAGAGGTATTTCAAACGTCTTTCCAATATGGCGGCCAACGAGAGAGAAGGACGAGTTACCAAACGACACTGCTATGGTACACACTAAACGCGGACTCAGTCAAATCCAAACGTCCATTTTTCTTGGGCGTTGGCCGGAGTCCTGCGGCCTCCAGAGTTAGCATCCAGTCCCACATGGTAAGCTATTGTAGCGCAATAAAACCTTCCACTCTCACCAGTGATGTGTAATTTCATATTACTTGTGAGACACTTGTCAGTCATGGATATCTGTGGGTGTTTGTCCTAGTATCAAAATTTTGACATCCAATTACAGGTTTTAAGTGTCCCTTTACCCCTCAATTTCCGAGTTAACTAGGCTTCACTGCTATCACGGCTGATTTGTGTGTTTCAGCAGTCAATACACCTGTACTTACCTGCTGTTTTTTCGTCTTGCCGACGACCCCATAGTAGATCTGATAGCTTTGCACAGCTCCTGGATTGACTACAGGTAGCTGCCAGCTCAGACTGGCCTCGTGACCAGACACAGAGACTTCCTTCAGGTACTGAGGGCTGCCCGGAGCTTGCTCTGTGTACAGAAACAGAAAACATAATTAATGAATTTCATGTTAATCTTTCCAGTGTTTTGTGTATATGTGTGACTCAGACTGGCCTCGTGACCAGACACAGAGACTTCCTTCAGGTACTGAGGGCTGCCCGGAGCTTGCTCTGTGTACAGAAACAGAACAGAAAACATAATGAATTTCATGTTAATCTTTCCAGTGTTTTGTGTATATGTGTGACTCAGACTGGCCTCGTGACCAGACACAGAGACTTCCTTCAGGTACTGAGGGCTGCCTGGAGCTTGCTCTGTGTACAGAAACAGAACAGAAAACATAATGAATTTCATGTTAATCTTTCCAGTGTTTTGTGTATATGTGTGACTCAGACTGGCCTCGTGACCAGACACAGAAACTTCCTTCAGGTACTGAGGGCTGCCCGGAGCTTGCTCTGTGTACAGAAACAGAACAGAAAACATAATTAATGATTTCATGCAAATGTTAATCTTTCCAGTGTTTTGTGTCTATGTGTGAGAACAGCCAATACATTATGGTGGAAAGTGCTTATTATTTCCTGAGCATCTGTTTGTCTCATTTTTACATAAACCTTTAAATCTCATTCATTTATGAAGATTCCTTCACAAAGTTTGCAGAAATGTATATCGCTAGGGAAGCGTCGATTGCAAGTAATTTTGGCTTCATCTGGATAACTAAATGGCCATCAAATCATTTTTAAGGTCAAATGGGGATCATCATAATAAAAAAGCCTTACTACTTTCAATTTTGCTCAATAATCGGTGGGAGGTAACTACAGCGAGAGTGTACTGATGTGAAATGATGTCATTTTCACTAAGATTGCTTTAATCTGTTTCTCGGATGAAACTTTACAAGTGTAGAACCCACCCTGTGTGGTGACGGTGACTGAGGTGGAGTTGTGACTTTTTCCATAGTGGTTGACGGCCACCACGTAGATAGTGTACGTCTTGTAGCTCAGGATTCCACTCAGCTGAACATTCCTGATCTGATGACTCTGGTAAAAATACAAGGTGCAGAAGTATAAATTACAGATGACTATTTTTGTTTGGCCAGCAGTAAGCTTCCTTTCACCTGTCCTGGTAAGGAATGTAGGAGTGGCTCCTATCGTCATGCCTGGTCATAAAGAATCTAAATGCAATCCTCAGCCTTTACTTCTCATCTCAGATTATTTATTTTACACCAACACCTTCATTCTTTGAACCCGTTACTTGGAAGTTATTCACTTTTATTAAACTGGTATCAGATCAGATGTGTACCACAAGAATGGGAAAACTGTGATTTGTTAATCGTTGCAATGTGAACTATTTTCTGAACTCTCCTCAAACGGCTTTCACATACACTTTTGGCTTTTGTTCATGTAGAGAATCCCTGATAGACTTGTTTTTCCACAGCCTGGATCTTGCTTGGTTTAATGTGTTTTTGTAAAAACTGGCCTACCTGCTACCAGTGCATTACACAAATACGTGAAAAATACTTGTATTTGACCCGGCATTCTAAAGAATCTGTCGACAAACAATGCCTGATAAGCACCTGATACTTATGTCTATGTAAAGGAATTCCAGTGGTTCAGAAGTATAGACTTACCACAACTGTAACCTGTTCGTGCACGTCTCTGGAGTAGCTGTAGTGGATCTGGTAGGTTTGCACATATTCCGAGTTCTGACTGGGCTCAGTCCACGACACTTCTATGTAACCCTGCTTCAGACTGGCTTTAATGTCTGTGGGGGTATTGGGAATCTTCTCTGTAACCAAGAAACATGTATCACTATGTTATACATTTACATGCACCTCAGTAGTGAAGTAAAACTAGTGGGTAACACACACCATGCATGGGCACTCTTCTGCTGTGCAAACAAGCATATTTAGTATAAAAATCTATTCAGCAATAAAATAGAGACTTTGATTACCTAGTAAATGAGATGGATTATATCAATATTAACAAATGGATGAATAGAGTTAACACTAATTCTAATAAAATCTAGAATGCATTCTTTTATAATTCGTAGCTGTATGACCATTTGTAAAAGGTGATGTTCACAAAAGGCACTATGAAGACTATCTGGTACTCTAGTTTGCTTGTCTCCGGTATACCTGTATCATTACATCTTTGGTTGCTTTCTTCACCTGCAGCCTGTTTATGGTTTAAGATATAAATAGAATAAATAATGGAAACTTGTCAAATATTTAGCATTTCATCAACAGAGAAGCCAGAAGGCAAAGTTTGATGGATATGGTTAACAGTTTTTTGTTGTTGAATTGATTGCTGAATAAAATCACTTCCTGTTCCATTACATAATGGTCCTGCCCTGACTGCACTTCTTTTCACTCCACCTTCAAATCTGTACACTCTTTTATGCTGTAGTTTTAGAAATTACGTGATCCCAAAATTGTGTTTACAAGAAACATTACTTCAATTTAACGGATAAGAAATTTCTGTTGATATTTTTCACACAACATTTAAATATTTCAACCAGAAACTGGAATGGACCGGATGATGGTACATGGCATATACACTACAAATGTATGATAGTTGTTTTGTAGTATGGCAAGCTGTCATAAACTATTTGAATTTTCACCAATTATGAAGCCAGGTCTGCTATTTGGAATTAAAATTCATAGTATGGAATGCTGGGCCCTTATTCACAAAAGGGATCAGAATTAAGTTGAGCCAAAATCAGCTCAAACTAAGTATAAACAGCTGTAAACTGGAACTGATTTTTGGCTCAACCCGAGCTCTGTCCCTTTTGTGAATACGGCCCCTAGTATGTCAATATTACTAGTCAAAAAATGTAGAAGTTTTTAAGGAAAGTGGGAACACGGATTTAGAATGTGAGCTTATCATGCTCTATGTGAAGCATGCAGTACAGTTCCTCCAGAGAGTACACAGAACAAGATACTGCAGATTCTGGGGAAGGCCATTCCTTGGATTAGCTGCGTCCATTCTTTATTGTCCAATTTGGTTAAACAAGCAAGTTCTCCCTACTCAAGGAGGATAACAAGGCTTCACAAGAGAAAGTATTTTTCAAGCATATTTTTCAGGATGTATAGAGATTGTAGTTACTACAGCCAACTCACCATGGCCTTCTTCCAGGCAGGTGACCATATCTTTAAAGTGGGTGAAGCAGACCAGGTGGTCGTTATCCAGGTCTTCTACAATCCCAAGGCAGAAGGGCAGGCAGATTGAGGGCACAGATTTCGCTACACAACACTTTGTGTGATCACGACCATCTGACAAGTAAACACAACACAATTAGAGGTTTAGAGAGAGCAAGACAGGCATTCATCATTCAAATTCATCCGTCCATATGCATAGCAATGGTTATTGATTGAGACACAGACCTACCACGTCACCTGTAATCACCTTACAACTATCATAAGTAATATATTACACCTACCATCTCACTTGAATCATCTGAACAATCATGTGACAATTACCATGATAAGTAATATGTGACATCTGCCATGTTACCTGTAATCACCTGACAATTACAAGAACAGGAAACATGTTACCTGCAATCACCTAACAATTACATGAACATGTAACCTGTAATCACCTAACAATTACAAGACCATGTTACCTGTAATCACCTGACAATTACAAGAACAGGAAACATGTTACCTGTAATCACCTGACAACTAGACCTAGCGCATCGGAGAACCGATGCAAATTGTATCCACCGTAAAGACAATGCACCAAAACCTCTAGGACCAATAATAAGCGAGTTATAAGCACTTTTAAGTTTGGCTGTCCTCATTTGACCTTCAAGGAGGGGCTCAAGGTCAAATCCTACCACACCAGAAGATTCCCAGAACATGATTTCCTATATGTTGGTTTACTATCCCAAACATCTAGGACCAATAATAAGCGAGTTATAAGCACTTTTTAGTTTGGCTGTCCTCACACTTGACCTTGAAGGAGGGCCCCAAGGTCAAATCCGACCATGACAGAAGATTCCCCGCCCATGATTTCCTGTATGTTGGTTTACCATCCCAAATCACTAGGATCAATAATAAGCGAGTTATAAGCACTTTTAAGTTTGGCTGTCCTCATTTGACCTTGAAGGAGGGGCCCAAGGTCAAATCCGACCACACCAGAAGATTCCCAGCCCATGATTTTCTATATGCTGGTTTACCATCCCAAACCTCTAGGACCAATAATAAGCGAGTTATAAGCACTTTTAAGTTTGGCTGTCCTCGTTTGACCTTGAAGAAGGGGCCCAAGATCAAATCCGACCATGACAGAACATTCCCCGCCCATGATTTCCTATATGTTGGTTTACCATCCCAAACCTCTAGGACCAATAATAAGCGAGTTATAAGCACTTTTAAGTTTGGTTGTCCTCGTTGGACCTTGAATGAGGGGCCCAAGGTCAAATCCGACCACACCAGAAGAATCCCAGCCCATGATTTCCTATAGGTTGGTTTACCATCCCAAACCTCTAGGACCAATAATAAGCGAGTTATAGGCACTTTAACCTTTGGCTATCCTCGTTTGACCTTGAAGGAGGGGCCCAAGGTCAAATCCCCACGCCAGAAGATTCCCAGCCCATGATTTCCTATAGGTTGGTTTACCATCCCAAACCTCTAGAACCAATAATAAGCGAGTTATAAGCACTTTTAGGTTTGGCTGTAATCATTTGACCTTGAAGGAGGGACCCAAGGTCAAATCCGACCACACCAGAAGATTCCCAGCCTATGATTTCCTATAGGTTGGTTTACCATCCCAAACCTCTAGGACCAATAATAAGCGAGTTGTAGGCACTTTAACCTTTGGCTATCCTCGTTTGACCTTGAAGGAGGGGCCCAAGGTCAAATCCGACCATGCCAGAAGATTCCCAGCCCATGATTTCCTGTATGTTGGTTTACCATCCCAAACATCTAGGACCAATAATAAGCGAGTTATAAGCACTTTTAAGTTTGGCTGTCCTCATTTGACCTTGAAGGAGGGGCCCAAGGTCAAATCCGACCACACCAAAAGATTCCCAGCCCATGGTTTCCTATATGTTGGTTTACCATCCCAAACCTCTAGGACCAATAATAAGCGAGTTATAAGCACTTTTAAGTTTGGCTGTCCTCATTTGACCTTGAAGGAGGATCCCAAGGTCAAATCCGACCACACCAGAAGATTCCCAGCCCATGATTTCCTATATGTTGGTTTACCATCCCAAACCTCTAGGACCAATAATAAGCGAGTTATAAGCACTTTTAAGTTTGGCTGTCCTCATTTGACCTTGAAGGAGGGGCCCAAGGTCAAATCCGACCACACCAGAAGATTCCCAGCCGATGATTTCCTATAGGTAGGTTTACCATCCCAAACCTCTAGGACCAATAATAAGCGAGTTATAGGCACTTTTACCTTTGGCTATCCTCATTTCACCTTGAAGGAGGGGCCCAAGGTCAAATCCGACCACACCAGAAGATTCCCAGCCCATGATTTCCTATATGCTGGTTTACTATCCCAAACCTCTAGGACCAATAATAAGCGAGTTATAAGCACTTTTAAGTTTGGCTGTCCTCTTTTGACCTTGAATGAGGGGCCCAAGGTCAAATCCGACCTCACCAGAAGATTCCCAGCCCATGATTTTCTATATGTTGGTTTACCATCCCAAACCTCTAGGACCAATAATAAGAGAGTTATAGGCACTTTTACCTTTGGCTATCCTCGTTTGACCTTGAAGGAGGGGCCCAAGGTCAAATCTGACCACACCAGAAGAATCCCAGCCAATGATTTCCTATATGCTGGTTTACCATCCCAAACCTCTAGGATCGATAATAAGCGAGTTATAAGCACTTTTAAGTTTGGCTGTCCTCGTTTGACCTTGAAGGAGGGGTCCAAGGTCAAATCTGACCACATCAGAAGATTCGCAGCACATGATTTCCTATAGGTTGGCTTCACATTGCAAACCTCTAGGACCAATAATAAGGGAGATATAGGCACTTTTAAAGTCCGCTATGTGGGTTACTTCGGCACTCCGTGGATGACCTTGAATTAGGAGCTTCAAGGTCAAATGTGTGCAAGGTTGTAGAGGACATGTATATGTGTCATACATATCACCTATGAAGAGATTCAACCTTCTACCTATGAGGAACAGCCAGTAGAAAAATGTAGATTATTTTCAAAGAAATGCCCGTGGCGGCCATCTTGTTTTTCAGAATGAGGCTATTTTCCTTCCCAGAGAAGCTTACCCCCCAATGAAGATATCCTGCAAATTTGGTGAACCTAGCTGCTGTTGTTTTCCTCTTAGAGCGTTAACGCCGAAAATCTCTCTACGCGCGGCGGCGTAGCGGACGCTAAACCAAAGTATCCACCGGATGCTTCCGGTGGATACAATTACACAAACATGTAAACATGTTACCTGTAATCACCTGACAATTACAAGAACATGTAACATGTTACCACTTGACTCACCTGCTGCACAGCCTATGATACTAGGCAGGTCAGGGAGACAGTCAGTCATATTCATAATTTCTTTAAAATCCACATCAAAGGCACAAGCAACTTTACAGGGTTCCTGAACATTATTGTTATCACAGCATTCTGAAATACAGAAAACAAGTTTATTAGCGTTTACAGCATGGGACGTCCATACAGTGGAAACCGTTTTCATTGAATGTCATGATTCAGTTTACCCAAGAGTTCCACACAATGGCTTACACTACAATAGACAAGGTGCTCAAAGTACCTCAAATCTACACTTGAAAGGAATTCCACGGGGTACTTACGTGTACTTACAGGGCTATTCTAGGTACGGCTGGTGTTCATGTCCTACAACAAACTACTTAACTCATTATCTTCAGGTGGAGCAGGTGCTAATCTGTACAATAACACACCTGTAACTTAGCTTTGATATTATTACCTCCATCAGGAGGTTATGTTTGGGGCTGCGTTTGTTTTTCTGTTCGTCAGCATTCACAATAACTCAAAAAATAGTATCAGAGATGCCAGTATGCCGAAGCCTGGGGAAACTGTTTTCAACACCATGAGATATAGATGTGGTGAAACAGTACAAAGGTCAGAATACTTTCATAGCAGTGTTAGTTATATAAAAATAGCATCAGCAATGCCCGTACCCCACAGCCTGGGGAAACAGTTTTCAACACCATGAGATATAGAAGTAGTGAAACAGTACACAGATTGGGATACTTTCAGAGCAGTGTCAGTGTCCAAATAATGTTGAAGTAGAGAAAATAACATCTAGGAGAAAGAAACCGCATGTAAAAATTAAGTATTAAAACAGGACAAACAGGGTGCTTAGTATTTTTGACAATAGATTTATATTATTTAGTAATTTATTCAGTACTTTTGGCAATGGTTTTACAGTATCAGAAAACCTATCTGTCTTTAACCCCTATGTAAATAGTGAATGCAGAAGACAAAAAAAGGGAAAGAATGAAAAAAAAAAAAAAAGATGAAACTTATCATGTAGGGCCAATTAAGATAATGTAACAAAAAATTTTTCTTGTCCACAACTCCAACTAGCCAGTATAATATGGACAAAAAATTGTTGTTTTCAAATGTTGTTGATTGTTTTTCTGTTTTGTTTTTCTGTTTTTCTGTTTGTAATTGGTCAGATATAACTCATATTCAAAATGAAGCACAATTGCTCGAAAGTGTATGTCATGGAGGCTACTTGGGAAACATAATTTCAAAAGATAGCTATGTATGTTCATTGAAGGTTCCAAATGTGCGAGGAGGTCGTTGCTATTTGTTTAGATATGGAGTTACATAATATTCTTAAAGTGTCATCAGCAAATGTGCAGGGAATAAGAGATAAACTTAAACGAATAGATGTCTTATCATATCTTCTTGTTGACTCTAATATTCTATGCCTTCAAGATACACATCTTACTCCTACGGATGTCAACAGCCTAATGTTACAATTTCCGGATCATGAGATTCTAGTAAGTGGCTCTAAAACTAATTCTAGAGGCGTAGCAATTTTTATCAAAAAAAATTTTGAATACAAAATTAAATACTCGAGCAATTGATCAAAAAGGTAACCTGATTTTAGTAGATTTGCAGTTGGGGGAAATATCTCTGAGGCTATTAAATGTGTGCGCTCCCAACATCAATAACCCTGCTTTCTTCATAAAAATTAGAGAATATATGGAAGATTCGACAGAAATGTACACCCTATTATGTGGTGATTTGAATCTGGTGCTTGACCCCAAGATGGATTCTCAGAATTATTTACACCTCAATAATCCTAAATCACGATCTATACTAATAGAATCGATGCAAGCACTAAATCTTTCTGATATTTTTAGACAGGTAAATCCGGGTGTGAGGCGCTACACTTGGCGCAGAAAAAATCCAGTGAAACAAGCTCGTCTTGACTATGCAATTGGAACTAACAGTTTGCTAGATATAGTGCATTCTTGTAATATACTACCTGGTTATAGAAGTGATCATTTTCGAATAGAAATAGGATTATTGCTAGACTCTTTTAAAAAAGGGAAAGGCATATGGCGTTTTAATTGTAGCCTGCTGAAAAATCTTGAATACTTACAACATGTTCAAGAGTGGATCAAAGAAGTTAAAGTACAATATGCCGTACCAATTTACCAACCAGATAGCATACATAAGGTGGAAGACACTGATATTCACTTTACAATTCCAGATGCTATGTTTTTAGAGATGCTATTACTAAATATAAGGGGCAATACAATAAAATATTCCAGTAAACTTAAAAAACAATCAAATGAAAAGGAAAACAAACTAATTAAAGAAATTGAATATCTTGAAAGTCTATCAAATAACAATGATGCAAACCTAATCTGCTCTAACAAGGATGAGTTACAAAAACTAAGAGAGGTTAAATCAAGGGGATTTATGATAAGGTCTAGAGTGCAAGACATCCAAATGAATGAAAAACCTACTAAGTTCTTTTGTAACTTAGAAAAAGTTAAATATGTTGATAAAACAATAAAGAAGATTATACTTCCTAATGGAAAATTAGTTCAGTCACAAAAGGAAATATTGGCCCAAATCAGACAGTACTATGCTAATCTTTTTTCCTGTAAAGATGAAAAATGCATTGATGAAGAAAATTTGGAGAATTTGTTTACTACCAAAAGAAAACTTACAATGCTTGAATCTGAAGCTCTAAATGGACCAATTACTATAACAGAGTTAGGCAGCATAGTTAAAATCATGAAAAATAATAAAACACCAGGCATAGATGGTTTCCCTGCTGATTTTTTCAAAGTTTTTTGGAAAGATTTTAAAACATATATACTGAGAGCACTAAATGAAAGTTATGTAAGTGGAATCTTACCACCTAGTCTAAGACAGACTGTTATATGCTGTCTGCCTAAAGGTAACAAACCAAGGGATAATATGAAAAACTGGCGGCCAATTTCTCTAACAAGTGTACTATATAAAATGGCAACAAATGTGATTGCTTCTAGACTTAAGAAAGTCCTCCCAGACTTAATTTCGCAATCTCAAACTGGTTTCATTAAAGGGAGATTTATTGGGGAGAGTACCAGACTTGTCTACGATGTTATGAATTATACTGAAGTTAAAAAAATCAAAGGATTGTTGATGTTCATTGATTTTGAAAAAGCTTTTGATTCGGTATCATGGAAATTTATGTACAAGGTACTACGTCACTTCAACTTTAGCGAGGAATTTGTCAATTGGATAACTCTCTTTAATAATAAAATAACAGACTCAGTACTCCAAGTTGGTGTTTTATCGGAATTTTTCCCAATTGAAAGAGGATGTAAACAAGGGGACCCCATATCTCCATATCTCTTTCTGTTATGTGCCCAGGTACTGTATGAAATGATCCAAGGTAACCCTATGGTTAAAGGTATAAAAATTGGTCAAGAAGAAATCAAAATTTCACAATTTGCTGATGACACTACAATTTTTATGGATGGTTCAGAGAGCTCCTTGCAACAAATATTAAATATCTTAGAAGTCTTTGGATCTCTATCAGGTCTGAAAATGAACATGTCTAAAACAAAAATGGTATGGATTGGACAAAGGAAATACTCCAAGGAAAAACTTTGCTGTGCTAGCGCCTTAAACTGCGGTACAAATTTATTCACCTTGCTCGGGATAGATTTTGATGTTAATTTACAAAATATACCAGCTCACAACTACTCCAAAGCACTTACCAGAGTCGAAGAAATAATTTTTGCTTGGAAAAAAAGAGCCTTGACACCTCTAGGCAAAATTACTGTCATTAAATCATTAATATTATCCCAACTGAATCATTTGTTCATGGCTATTCCACTTCCAAATAATAATTTTTGTGCAGATTTGAATAAAAAACTTTATAAATTTTTGTGGGATGGGAAACCAGAAAAAATAAAGCGTACAACTATCTGCCAAAACAAAATAGATGGTGGTCTAAAAATGCCAGACGTAGAGAAATTTATCAAATCCTTAAAATGCACTTGGATAAGGAGACTTATAACCTCTCCGACCAGCCCATGGGCTAAATTATTTGAAAGATCATATGGACCTATTGAATCATTGTTCAAAGTGGGTCCTTTTTGGGGGATAAAAAGTAACAAAAGAGTACCCAATGACTTCTGGAAAGAGATCTTTGTATCGTGGAACATAATAGATCAATCAGTTCAAACAAGAACTGAACAAAGTGTGCTTTCAACCTGTCTGTGGTATAATAGTAAAATAGGAAATCCTAATATATTTTGGAAAACATGATCTGACAAAGGGATATCTGTGATCGGGGATATTGTTCATCAAAATCTTAAAATGATGAGTAGTAAAGAAATTGAGGTAAAGTTTGGCTTTCACATAAGAAATTTCTTGGAATACTTTCAAGTCAGTTCAATGGTACAAAGATACATTAATGATTATAAACATTTATTCATTCAAGATTATCAACTAGAGAGACCATTCGTCCCACAACATATATCCCTTTTTTTCCAATGTAAGCAAGGATGTAGAAATATCTACAATAAGGTAAAGACAAAAGAAGTAGAATGCGGATATAGAGCCAAATGGAATAAAGATCTTGGTATACAGATAGACAATACAACATGGAGAAGAGTCTTTTATCTTATATTTAATGTAGAACAGGATAATAACTTGATCTGGTTTCAGTATAAGTTGATACATAGAATACTTGGTACAAACAGTCAAATGTATAAAATGTCCATTGAGAAATCACACAAATGTAGAGTTTGTCAATCTGATTCTGAAACATTTATCCATCTCTTTGTGAAATGTCGCTATGTAGTAGACTTATGGAAAGATCTAGAAATCTGGATACATTCCACTTTGGGGAAATTAATAAATTTTTCACCCCTGGATATAATCTTAGGATATTTACACAGGGCCAATCAGTATATTCCAATCAACATATTAATTGCTACTACTAAATACTATATTTTCAAAAGTGCTTTAAATAAAAGTGTTCCAAATATATCAGGGCTTAAAAATAAATTAAAGAAAAAATATGAGGAACAATTTTATATTCATTCAGAATGTGATTATGGAGAAAAACTCTGTACTAGTTGGGGTATTTTTAACAATCTGTTTGAATTAGCCTAATAATTCATACCAAATATAAGGTCAGATTCCATTCATCAGATATGTAGCCTTATAATGTTAATATATTCAGTGCAAATAGTAAAATTTTGTTAAAAGTTTTTTGTGTTATGTAACATTATTTATATTGTGACATTATTTATATTGTGACCAATAAAAAAAATAACAAGAGGGTCAGAGGTGCCCCAAAAGGCGGGTTGCGCACGCAGGAAACAAGGTTAGCAACTGCTCTCATTAAATTTAAGAACAAGGAAAGAAATGTTAGGTTACCCACTTAAGGTAAATGTGTTCGACGTGCTAAGAAATGTAATACTTCTAATCTAAAAACGAACAAATGGACAGAACAACAAGACAAATGAACGGACGGATTTACACCAATTTCGAAAGGAACCTAGCTATGATGGTGATGTATGTCCCTGTGAAGTTTGAATTAGATTGGAGTAACCGTTTTCGAGTTAGAGTCCGGAAACAAAAATGTGGACGGACAGATGGATGGACAGAAAAACGGACAAAAACGAAGAAACGGACGGAAAAACGGACAAACAAACAGACGGAATTTCACCAATTTCGAAAGGAACCTAGCTATGATGGTGATCTATCTCCCTGTGAAGTTTGAATTTGATTGGTCAAACCGTTTTAAAGTTAGAGTCCGGAAACGAAAATGTGGACAAACAGATGGATGGACAGACAAACGGACGAAAAACGGACAAACGAACACACGGAATTTCACCAATTTCGAAAGGAACCTAGCTATGATGGTGATCTATCTCCCTGTGAAGTTTGAATTTGATTGGTCAAACCGTTTTAAAGTTAGAGTCCGGAAACGAAAAATGTGGACGGACAGACGGACAGACAGACAGACGGACGTCGGACACATCAATCTAATAGGCGGGTTGGTTACACGCAACCCGCCTAAAAATTAAAAAAAAACAGGACAATTCAGTTAACTAAAAATTATGAAGCTTTAAGACTTCTCCCGTTTTGATATTCATTTGTATGGTCGAATTATATTTTGTAAGTTTTGAATATTACCCATACATACAGATATAGCAACACATGCTTTTATGTGGAGTTGGGGCAAAACCTGTGGCTCACTTAATGCAATACCATTGTACCTTGTTACGAATGGGAAGTTGCAAAAGTAAAACAGTTAATGAATTCTAATATGACTTTAACAGTGCTTAATCTACATCAAAAGACACCCAAAGGTGCAACAACCAAGATTCAAGTAAAAGATATATAAGAGAGATATAAGAGAGATAAAATAGTATTAGATATCCCTGTAGAGAGATAAAATAGCATCAGATATGCAAGATCAAAGGTCAAATCCAGGTCACACTATGATGTTGCATACATATAGCCCCTGACCAATGTCCCAACCATTTATCAACTTCCAACCACCTTATGGTTTCCGAAATATAGCCCAGACAAGGCATTATAGGTCAAGGTCACTACAGCAAGGTCAAAGGTCAAATCAAGGTCACACCATGACGTTTTACATCTACACACCCTAGCCAATGTCCCAACCAAGTATCAACTTCCTACACCTTATGGTTTCCGAGATATACCCCAGACAAGATTTTATAGGTCAAGGTCACTAGAGGTAAGGTCAAATCAAGGTCAGGCCATGACGTTGCACACCTACACCGCCTAACCAATGTCCCTACCAAGTATCAACTTCCTACACCTTATGGTTGCCGAGACATAGCCTGGACAAGATTTTATAGGTCAAGGTCACTACAGCAAGGTCAAAGGTCAAATCAAGGTCACGTCATGACGTTGCACACCTACAACCCCTAACCAATGTCCCTACCCTGTACCAACTTCCTACACCATACAGTTTCCAAGAAATAGCCCAGACAAGTTTTTATAAGTCAAGGTTACTGCGGCAAGGTCAAAGGTCAAATCAAGGTCAGACCATGACGTTGCACACATACACCCCCTGACCAATGTCCCTATTAAGTATCAACTTCCTACGCCTTACGGTTTCCATGATATAGCCTGGACAAGATTTTATAGGTCAAGGTCACTATGGCAAGGTCAAAGGTCAAATCAAGGTCACACCATGACGTTGCACACCTACATCCCCTAACCAATGTCCCTACCAAGTATCAACTTCCTACACCTTACGGTTTCTGAGATATAGCCCAGACAAGATTTTCAAACTCAAGGTCACTATGGCAAGGTCCAAGGTCAAATCAAGATCACCATGACGTTGCACACCTACACCCCCTAACCAATGTCCCTACCAAGTATCAACTTCCTACCAAGTATCAACTTCCTACACCTTACAGTTTCTGAGATACAGGCCGGACAAACTTCTTCCCGCCGCCCGCCCCCCCTTCCGGACACCATGGGTGAAAACAATACCCCGACAGCCAGTGGGGTAAAAGGCCAAAATAATGTTTAAGTAGAGCAAATAAAGTCTAAGAGAAAGAAAATGTATGTAAAGATAAAGTATTAAAACAAGACAATTCAATAGCAAGAAGACAGCATTAATCAGTAAACTAAAATTATGAAGCTGTAAAATTTATTAATTGGAGAATAGATGTCAATGGAAATAGCACAATTATGTAAAAGTGCATATAATAATCAGTTACAACAATCCATATATCATTGTCATAAGAGAAAGAAATCTCAAATATGGCAGGTGAACACACTTTGGCAGAGCCAAAGTTAAAGGTCACATCAACAAATGTCCCTACCAAGTGTCAACCTTCTACACCTTACAGAATCCAAGAAATAGCCCGGACCAGATTTTAAAGGTCAAATCAAGATCACACTATGATGTTGCACACCTACAACCCCCAACCAATGTCTCTACTCAGTATCAACTTCCTACACCTTACCATTGAAAAGACATAGCCCAGACAAGATATTATAGGTCAAGGTCACTATGATAAGGTCAAAGGTCAAATTAAGGTCACAACATAACATTGCACACCTGCAACCCCTAACTAATGTCCCTACCAAGTATCAATTTTCCACACCTTAAGGTTTCCATGATATAGCCCAGACAAGATTTTCAAACTCAAGGTCACTACGGCAAGGTCAAAGGTCAAATCAAGGTCACACCACAACGTTGCACACCTACACCCCCTAACAAGTGCCCCTACCACGTATCAACTTCTTCCATCTTATGGTTTTGGTGATACAGCCCAAATAAACATTTTCTCGCCGCCCGCCCATCCGGACACTGTGGGGCAAAAACTGATAAACTCATTCCTTTGAATTTATTTTTATGTGAGTAGGGCCTGTCCAAAGTAAGTACAGATTAAATTTTGGGAAAGTTCCAGATCATATTCTGGACAGAAAAAAACTAGATATTGCGTCTCAACGCAGTGTATCTCCGGACGGGACATGGTTGAAGGGTGACATACAGAGTATTATGTTTTCATGTTTTCAGTAATGTTGAAAAATAATAAGTTAGATACAGGTCATTATAAGTATCAAGGACCATGTTCGACCTTAAAGGAGAGGTCGAAGGTCAAATCTGAACCAACCCAAAATTTGGGGCACATGATTTCCCATAAGTCGTCTTCACATCCAAACCACTACGACCAATAATAAGGGAGATATAGACCATTAGAGGTATCAAGGACCACACTGGACCTTCAAGGAGGGCTACAAGGTCAAATCTGATATCACCAAAAGATTTGGGGCAGATGATTTCCAATAAGTTGTCTTCACATCCAAAACCTCCACGAGTAATAGTAAGGGAGATATAGGCCATTAGAGGTATCAAGGACCACATTCGACCTTGAAGGAGGGGCCCAAGGTCAAATTTGACCCCACCATAAGATTCAGGGCAGTTGATTTCCCATAAGTCATCTTTACCGCCAAAACCTCTACGACCAATAAGAAGGCATTATAAGTATCAAGGCCCACATTCAACCTTGAAAACAGGATCTAAGGTCAAATCTGACCCCACCAAAAGATTTGGGGCACATGATTTCCTATAAGTTGTCTTCACATCCAAAACCTCTAACACCAATAATAGGGGAGATATAGTCCATCATAGGTATCAAGGACCACATTCAACCTTGAAGGAGGGATCTAAGGTCAAATCTGACATCACCAAAAGATTTGGGGCACATGATTTCCTATAGGTTGTCTTCACATCCAAAACCTCTACGACCAATAACAATGGAGATATCAGCCATTATAGGTATGAAGAACCACATTTGACCTTGAAGGAGGGTCCAAGGTCAAATCTGAAACTAGCAAAAGATTCGGGGCACATGATTTCCTATAAGTTGTCTTCACATCCAAAACCTCTACGACCAATAATAAGGGAGATATAGGCTTCTTTAAGTTTGGTCACCTCAGATTTTCAAATTCGTTGCCATAGCAACCAACCAAATTGAACAAACTGGACCAAATGTTAGCCAGGCAAGATTTCATAGCAGGGAAGATATCTTGAAACCTTGGTGTGGATAGGTGCAACAGATTTCCAGCTATAAGTGATTTACTCAATGGTGAACTGTCAAAGTAGCTATTACTCAGTTAGCTATGGACCTACAGCTCTGAAAATTTGCCATGACAGAGGACATTTAAAAGTACATGAAGAATATATTTGACAAAAAAACTCTAGATTTAATAGGTTTGCAGATATAAGTGATTTACTAAATGGTGAACTGTCAAGGTAGCTATTACTCAGTGAGCTATGAACCTACAGGTCTGAAGATTAGCCATCACACTGTGCATCAAAAAGTAACTGAACACCATATTTGACAAAGTTATTGTAACTCTAACAGTCATGAAGAAAAATGTCATTTACTCATTTCAGTCATGGTTAAAAACTGAATATAGCTATTACTCACGTAGCTTTTGAGACAGACCTCTAAAAAAGTTACCACCTTGTAGGCACGGAGAAAGTAGCTGAACAAAATATTTTACCAAAATGTTGTAAATGCAGTCATTTTTGAGTTATAAGAACTTTACTCACAGTAGCTAACCAGTGCTATTACTCACTTAGCTATGGACCTATGCCATACATAATCTCATGTCCAGCGGGCCATCTAGAGATAATCAACATGAGCCAGTAAGTTATACAGCCGATAATAAAGGAGGTATGTGGCCTCACAGTCTTATATAGGCATATATATGCAGTAAAAGGTCATTTTAGCTGGCCTAAGGTGACCTTGAAAACAATAGCCAAGGTCAACAAACTGGATACTGGTACTCCATCATGTACTCAACCTCCAAAGCCATTTTCAATAGTTTTCATGCAATATAGTCAACATTAAGTGTGAAAATATGTCCAAAAGGCCAAAAATGGACTCGGTGAGGATATTTTGGCGGTCTGTGGATGACCTTCAATGAAGAGCTTCGAGGTCAAATTTCTGCATGCTTACAGGACATATATATGTATTATATATACCACCCATACGATGATCTATCTTTTTCTAAATGAGAACTGGGCCAAAATGTGAAAAAATGGCCGAAATCTGACCTTTAAGAGGCCACCAGTGACCTTGAAATTGAAGGTCAAGGTCACAAAAAAATAGCATTCGTGGCATTGCTCATATATACCCACATATTAAATTTTAAAGGTCTAACTAAAATCTTTTTTAAGTTATCACGTCCGAAAGGAAATCTCTGCGGCGGCGGCAGCATGACCGTACTGAATCCCTAATATCCCTGACTTTTGTCCGGGGATACAAAAAACACTGAATTTCCAATTAAATTTAATTTTCAAAAAATTTCAATGAGTTTTCAAAAACTAATGAAAAAAATCTTTCGAAAATTTGTTATCCGGGACGATTTGGCCAAAGGAAGGAGTGATTATATTTTGAAAAAGATCTGCGTTATATTAAGGATGAAAAAAAAATCCATATATTTACAAACATGGCCTGGTGGAATTCTAGGCTCTAGAGTGCTTTGCAGTTTACTGGTGGGACTGTACTAGTACTTACCTTTAACATTATTCACAGGAGGGACTGGGGTAAGTGTCCTGGTGGGATGGTTGTATATGATATACTAGTACTTACCCTTAATATTATTTACAGGAGGGGCTGGGGTAAGTTAACTACTGGGATGGTTGTATTATGTTGATCTTGTACTTACCTTTAAAATTATTTACAGGAGGGGCTGGGGTGAGTTTACTAGTGGGATGGTTATATATACTGGTACTTACCTTTAACATTATTTACAGGAGGGGCTGGGTGAGTTTACTGGTGGAATGGTTATATATACTGGTACTTGCCTTTAACATTACTTACAGGATGGACTGGGGTGAGTTTACTGGTGGGATGGTTGTATATACTGGTACTCACCTTTAACACTAGAAGAATGTTTTTGCTGACAAAAACGAAGCGGCCCTGATGAAAAAGAAGTCACCCATAAAAGATGTCAACATATGCATCATAAGCAATAGAAACTGTGAACTTTATTGCATTGTGTATGTTACTTGTCCCTATTTTCATCTTTAATAAGTGTGCACAATTAAAGTGAGGTCAGCTGAACAATACAATAGCTGGAGATTAAAAACTCCATAATTTCACTGCAAGGTGGCCATAACTTCATTCATATTGGGACTTTAAGGTGACCATAAAATATGAATGTCCCATTTCTCATCCTTTATAAGTGCATAAAGTTTAGCTCATGTCAGTTGAACAATAAGATAGCTGAAGGCTGAAACTTCCTTTTTCACTGTAAGGTGACTGAAAACCCCCTTATTTCACTTTAAGGTGGCTACAACTCCATTCATACTGAGAGTTTAAGGTGACCATAAGTATTAGTTTTATCTACTTTAATACCAGTGATATTTTCAACATAAAAAAATGGAAAAAGAAAGGAGCCAGAGGATTTTATTCCAATTTGATGACTTTAAGCAGGCCATATGTCCATTAACATTTTGAGTTTAAGGTCACCATAAAGTCAGGATATTCCTTTGGCAAATCTTAATATATGTGCCAAGTTTGGGTGAAAAAAGTGAAAAACTAAGTGAACTGGAGGGCTAAAACCCCCCTTTTTGACATTAAGGTGACCTTAAGATTGCAGATACAGGGCTAAAACTTCGGCATGTGAAAGATTATCAAAAAGTAGCTGAATAAGTTATTCCAACAAAATGCCAAAATCCTAACCGTTTTTGAGATACAGACCAAGTACCCATTTTTAAAAAATTTACAAAAATAAAACGCCTCCCATTCAGGTATCTATGGTGCGATTGATGAGAAAAATCCTTTCCGACCTTGGAAATTTGGTCTAGAATGTACCAGATAAATTTTATAGCACAGGCGTGTGTGGTTTTTTCCGAAACGCGATGACGGGGTGTTTTGGAGTTATGCTTAAGGTTACCTTAAGTAAAGCTTAAGGTCTGCGCAAAGTATCCCAAAAATTTTTCCCGCCCCTATAGTTTTAAAGAAAGATAAGAAGGAAAGAAAAATTTGAAAGGCTAAGAAGTTATTCAAGGGAGACCATAATCCGGCGGCGGCGGTGATCAGTCGAACTTCGGTGAAACCAAATAAGCGTCACTGACGGGCCGCTTAATTATTTACAGGAGGGGCTGGGTGAGTTTACTGGTGGGATGGTTATATATACTGGTACTTACCTTTAACATTATTTACAGGAGGGGCTGGGGACAACGTTGGTTCTGGTTCTTCTTCGGGTTCCGAGTCTACAAATTACATAAAAAGGATTAAATTAACTTTAACCTTTATAAAACAAAATTTTCGCAATTGACTTCACTTTTTGTGCAAAAAGGAAAACAACACAAATAAACACAATATCTGTAAAAGTTTGAAGTGGATCCAATATCTGTTAATTTCCACCTCAAGTACTTTTACTTCGCCAGTAAGTTTTGATAAGGCATTAAGTTCCAATAAAAAAGGCTCTCTTTAAGGTTCAACATCCTGACATATATTTCCACAGATTACTGATCTATTGTAGCACAAAACAAACAACACAGTTAGTATCCTTTTCTTGGTTGACTTAGGCAATTTTACAAATATTCTCTCAAATAATACTTTTCCAAAAGTTTTACAAAAAAACTTGCAGATTCATTAAAGAGCAAACTGATGGCAAGCAAGTACTTGGATAGTGAGGAGTAAAAATTTACTTGGGCAGTAATAGCAAAAATATTAATTGGGTAGTTTGAGTAAAAGATAACTTAATAGTGAAAAGGCACTTGGGTAGTTAGCGTAAAATAGTACTTGAGTAATAACATTAAAATAGTACTTGGGCAGTGAGAGTAAAAAGTTCTTGGGTAGTAAAAAAAGTACTTGGGTAGTAAAAAAGTACTTGTGTAGTGAGAGTAAAGGGGTACTTGGACAGTGTGCATAAAAAGTACTTGCAACTAAAACTACAATAACATATGACTTGGATGTATAGAAGATATTAAGATATGCAACTGGCATCACATAATCAGCACGTTTTCATGATGGTATCGAGACACACTCAATCAATAAACACTGATTTAATTCCTGTCATAAAATACTTAAAACCACAGAACATACATTTACTGCCATTTTGATCATAGAATAACCCAGTTGTAAAAAAATTCTGGCAACATATATTCACAGATTTAAGTATGGTTTTTCACATACTTACCTTAAAGATGGAAAATTTTGTCTTCTCATGATATCACAAATTGTAAATTGGAGTCAAGATATTACAATTTATGTTACAAGTGCTGTAACGGACGATGACATCACTAAGTAAGTGTATATACAGATGTGAATACAGTCATAGAGCCAGACATACTGCTGAACAACTGAACATGCAATCAATCATGCACATTTGTTACTGAAGCTGAAGCAAAAGGTGTTATATTGGAGAAGCACAAATTGCAAAACTTGTTACAGTAAAGCACGGCTCGCTTATCTGAACAGCTGGTGAACCCAGGCTCTTGTCAGTGGAATGACCACCAGTCAACATTATCAGGACAAAATCAATGAAAAACACAAAACTTTGTGAAAAAGTTAAATATGGCATACAATTCTCCCTTTATATGAACATTTATAGCATCTTTATTCTGTGATGAAAACGGATTGTAAGGCACATAATCAAACACATACGACATCAACCAAATATCTCGGGACATATGAGGATACCAGCACCATGGAGCATTTGCATTTTCTTATTATTACTTCTAGGAGTAATAGATATCAACTTTTTGTTTACAATCATTCAACCAAATTGTGGACAGTAATTGAAAAGAGAGAATCTGACAGTAAAACATTAAACTGGGACTGTCACAGCAATTTTCGTTCCATGCATCTTAATAAAAGTTTTGAATTTGGATGCAACCATTTCTTCCGCTACTTGTTTCACTACTTATACATTCTAAAGGCTGTAAGTGACAGGTTCTCACACATTTGCCTTTTCAGCTAAAGCCATTTCATACTGATGGAATTCTGGGTACTCTATATAGTAAACACATAGCACGCATACACAGGGAAATTTCCTAATAAGCAAAGGCAACATATTGCGAGCCGGCATTGTATCCCCGAACATAGCAAACCTGTAGAAGCAAAAATAAAAGAGATTGAGGCTGAAGATTCCTAGCCCATTATTTCCTTTTAATTTTGGCTATCCTTGTTTGACCTTGAAGCAGGGGCCCAAAGTCAAGTCGGTCCACATCAAAAGATTCCCAGTCCATGATTTCTTATAAGTTGGTTTCACATTGCAAACCTCTAGGACCAATAATAAGCCAGTTATAAGCACTTGTAAGTTGGCTATCCTCGTTTGACCTTGATGGAGGGGCCCAAGGTCTAATCTGACCACATCGGAAGATTCCTAACCCATGATTTCCTATAGGTTCGTTTCACATTGCAAACTCTTGGACCAATAATAAGCTTGTTAGAAGCACTTTTGCAATAGTTTTCAAGTACGTAAGTACGTAAGAAACACTTATAAAGCGTCAAATTGATGTAGACATCCTCTAAGGTGCTGATGTCCAAAAAGGGATAGTCCAGTTCCAAAAAGAGGTCTGTTACCATATTAGCGTCCTATAGGGGAGATAGGCTATGGTGGAGAGTAAGCTAATCTGAAAAGATGTGTTTTCAACTGTTTTCTGAATCCAGAAATGCTTTCTATGGTTTCTAATGGCTTGAGGAAGCTTGTTCCACTCTGTGAGAGCCCCTACTATGATAGGCGATTGCCCCATGTGAGATCACTCATCCTAATCAGAGGGGAGAGATATGGAGGTTGGCTGAAATAAGTAAAAAGATTGTATTTGAACAATATACGGTAATGAATGGGAAGCCAGTGTAGTTTGTGCAGGAAGGGTGTGACACGACAATATTTATTTAGTTTGCACACCATACAACATAAGTTATTTTGAACTCAAGTTGTAACTGATTTACTCAACAGTGAGAACCTCAATGTAGCTATTACTCCGATGAGCTACAGATCTGCAATTTTACTAATAGTATGTTATAGCTGACCCAAAAGTAGCTGAATAACATATTTAAACAAAATTCTCTAATGCAATAGTTTTCAAGTTATAAGTCAAATATTTTTATGTCTTTGACTCCCCAGAATATAATTTTTTTTACTCCTGGGCTTAAAATAGCTATTACTCGCTTGATTTTGATCCCAGGCCTACAAAAAAGATAGGGTGGTGAAACGTCATACCTCAAAATTTTTGACATTTATGACTCCCCAGAGCATAATTATGACTCCTGGGCTACCAAAAGAATATAGTGGCCAGATCTCTGCCACAGCAAGCCACTTGCGAAGCTTAAAGGAAATCCCAAAAGAAAAGTGGCTTGCAGAGTGAACATAATAAATGATCTCTGTGGACGCGTATACGGATGATGACCATGCATGGTCCAAAATATCCACACTTTTCGGGGATACAATTAGCACTACTTCACTCAACAGGCAAATTTGGTTTTCACAATTTGTACTTTTAATGTTCACCCTCAACTGACTGTTGCAAACATTCTGTGCATGTGAAAATTTTCTCCAGTCATTTATGTGCTTTTTTTTATTTATCTTTTTTTCATTTTATTATATGAGTTGATGCAGCAGGTGACAAGGTAAAGATGCTGCCATACATGATTGGTTCTGAATATATAACTAGAGGATCACTTGCAAAAAATAAAGATAATGTTTTTGCACAGCAAAAACAAAGCGTCCCATAAAGAAAATAAAAGTGACTGCTAAAGGGTTAAGAATATACTCTGTTTATAGCCTTATACTGTTGTGATGGCTAGATCCAGATTGCTATTTTGCAGGGATACCCTACGGGTCAAAAATTTCGTCGAAATCACTCTATCCAGCCACGGTTTTCAAGATATAAGCATTTTTGTGTTTTGCGAAAAATTCGAAAATTCAAATTGCCGCCATATTTGGCGAGACAAAAAATTTTTGAAAATTGGGATGTCCCAATAAAAATTTTGGCGAAAAATTCAAAATGGCCTCCATTTTTGACGAGACAAAAATTTTTTTGAAAATTAGAATGGCTACCTTGCAGACACCCTGTGGGTCAAAAATTTCGTCGAAATCGCTCTATCTTGCACGTTTTTTGAGATATAAGCATTTTTTTGAAAAATTCGAAAATTCCTAATGGAACGCCATTTTTGGCAAGATAAAAATTCGTTAAAAATTCGAAAAATTCAAAATGGCCGCCCTTTTGGGAGAGATAAAAATGTTTGGAAAAATGTGTTAATTAATCTGCAGAGATACCCTGTGGGTCAAAAATTTTGTTAAAAAATTTGAAAATTCAAAATGGCCACCATTTTTGACGAGACAAAAATTCTGTTTTTAAAATTGGGATGGCTACTCTGCAGATACCCTGTGGGTCAAAAGTTTCGTCAAAATTGCTCTATTGTGCATGGTTTTCAAGATATAAGCATTTTTATGTTTTGCAAATTTTGTGAAAAGTTCGAAAATTCTGAATGGCCGCTACTTTTGATGCGACAAAATTTTTTTGAAAATTGTGATGGCTACTTTGCAGAGATACCCTGTTGGTCAAAAATTTCGTAGCAATTGCTCTATCGCGCACGGTTTTCGAGATATAAGCATTTTTATGTTTTGCAAGTTTTGCGAAAAATTCGAAAATTAAAAATGGCCGCCATTTTTGGTAAAATAAAAATTTTTGGAACAATGTGTTAGTTAATTGGGGGTAATGCCCTGTGGGTCAAAAATTTTGTTGAAATCGCTCTATCTTGCACGGTTTTTGAGATATAAGCATTTTTATGTTTTGCAAGTTTTGCGAAAAATTCGAAAATTAAAAATGGCCGCCATTTTTGGTAAAATAAAATTTTTTGGAACAATGTGTAAGTTAATCTGGGGTGATACCCTGTGGGTCAAAAATTTTGTTGAAATCGCTCTATCTTGCACGGTTTTTGAGATATAAGCAATTTTGTGTTTTGCGATTTTTGCGAAAATTCAAAATGGCCGCTATATTTGGCGAGGAAAAATTTCTTTGAATTTTTTTTTTTTTTGAAAATTGGGATGGCTACTCTGCATAGATACCCTGTGGGTAAAAAATTTAGTCGAAACCGCTCTATCTCGCACGGTTTTTTGAGATATAAGAAATTCATAAATTCAAAATGGCCGCCACTTTTGGTTAATAACTTTTCACCAGGTCTTCCATGCAGCTTTTTTCACATATCTGTTTGAACAGTGACAATTAATTTCCAATGAAATTCTAAAATTGCATTAATTCCTACAACAAAGTGAAACTCAAAATAAATTAATGACAAATAATAACATGCAATTTTTAAAAAAAATTATTCAAAGTTACAGAAACATTACTTTGGAAAACATTTCAACTTCCAACAGCTCTCCTTAGCAATGTTCTTGGGCTTGAATAAAGACACAGACTTCATTTCAAAAGAATTCCATTATACGAGCAGCTGCCATAGGACGGGCATCAGAAAGACCTCACAAAATAACAAGTGATCAGCCATGCAAGTTACCTCCCGCCGAGCATTCTTATTACCTGAATCCAAGAAACAGAAATCTATCTTAGAGTTTTGGAATATCAGTCATTATATTGTAACTCACAATAATAATTATTATTATTACTATTTCTATTTTTCTCACAGTCAGTATAAGTATGTTATCTTTGGGACTTTAAGGGGACATTATACTGGACTTGTTCAAGTGGTCAAACTGCACCAACCTACTAAGTATAAACTAAATCCTTCATGTATTTGGGGAAAATTTACCATTAGCGCAGTAACCTAATAGTGGCTATGAACTATAAAGTTACTATAACATCAATATCTTTCTGCGGTCAAAGTGGACTCACAGGAAATATGAATAAAATCCACCCAGTACTTCCAGAGTAACTGTCCTCATCAGAAGACATGATAAACGCTTGCATGCACTGACAACATTTTATAGTATCTCACATGGTGGTTTGGCAGGAGATAAAATGCTACAAGACTGAGTAAATACAAGCTTCTGTACTGAGTGCTAATCTCTCTACCAGGAAGAGATTACATGCCACCGACTTGTCGTGTAAATACAGTTCTACAGAAGCAGACACTTGCAGTAGGATAATTGTTCATTCACTACCTGTTACTTACTACTTTTTGGGGTCGATTCTTTTTATTTTTTCTGGCTTTGCGTTTCCTGTTTTTCCTGTATTTTCCTGTGCAGTAGAGAAATCTGTGATGAATGCAGAGGACTGGGACCCAGTCCACAGAAACAAAACATGGACATTCGGTGAACGCAGAAACCCTGTTAATTCTTGTTTGAAATAGTCCTGGGGCTATAGAGAATTTTCCATTTGAGTATCCCGCCATTGCAAAAACAGATTTAAATGGTGCCAAAAACATATGGTTTCATCTATTAACAACGAGTAACGTCAATCAATACATACAACATGTACGTTTGTTTTTATGATGCCACCATAAATGTCAAAATATGAGCAAAATAATGTAACAAAAGTTATTGTGTTTTTCAGAAAAAAAAAAGTCAATTTCTGCCCTATGAGTGATTGCTTCATATTACATGTTGACAATCGGGATGTCAGTTGGTACATTTCAATTCAGCATTTCCGCACAGTGTTCACAATGACAGGATGCTTGGAACTCACCACCCATCTGTAAGCCTATCAGCAGACAGATACATTCTGCCGACTGCATCACGTTCATAATCTTTTGAAGACACAGCTTACATTGTTTATTGGTATGTTACAACAGAAAACAATACATTAGTGACACAAACATGTTTCACTGAGTGATTAAATCTCAACACATGTTAGAAAAGAGACTATTACATTTCCACAAGTAGTTAATGGATGGTAAATAGAAAGAACAAAACAGTCTGAACTCGGATTACAACTAAACAAAGTTTCTGATAAAAAAAGAACAAATTGGTTTTCATAAAACATAGAGAACACAAATAATGACCTCAAATTTTGTTTTCTATGTACAATTTTGCAAATTTAATAAGTAAATTAAATTTTTATAAGTTAATACCCTATCCAGTGGACCATTGCTAATCCGGTCGGCGCAGACCGGCCCGCCAAACGTCAGAAAAAGACGTCCTGTGTTGCCACCGGCTGGCCGGTCCGTAGTACTGTGCACTCCCCAGATGGCGCCTCGTACTTCCTTCCTGTCTAGACAACCTGACGTCATAGCATCTTTTTCGTTGTCTAAACCTCTTAGACCCCTAGTAAGCTGATAGCGGGGTCGGTGGGAGGGTCTTGTGTGTCCATTGGATAGGGTATTAACTTATAAAAATTTAATTTACTTATTAAATTTGCAATTTTATTGCGTTAATACATCCTATCCAATGGACCATTGCTGAATAACTACCGCTTGGTCGGCGGGTAAGTTACTAGGGACTTATGTGAACTCACAAGTAATAGCAAATTTTAACCTACGGTCTAGGCTGACTTTGTGAGGAGACCTATAGGTCCAGGCCTGGGTTGACTTTAAGGTCAGGAAACCCTGCAAGGCCATGGTCGGTTGCCAGCAGCCGGTTATCCGGGGCTATACCGCCGTCGCCCCCCCCCCCCCCCCCCCTTTTGCAGACCTGCTCTGAGGTAGGGGAAGAGAGGGATGAGTTCAGTCCCAGATTGCAAATAAACCTCCCGAAGGAAGCACGCCACACTTAATTCTTATGTACATGAAGAACTGTTATGCACATATACAAATCTCCTCAATCTAAGGGCCACTTGTGGATCTGCTGAGCAGCCACTGCCGAGCCCAATTGGTAAAGCTCTGAATCAGCCCAAGCCCCGCCCTTCATATAGAACTGTGTGAAGGTATTGTGACTTCAGTGGCGGGCTGACAAGATTGGATCTAAGGAGACTCCCGACTGGAAGACCTTAGAAGCAGCAAAGGCCCTGACATCATGGGCTTTAACCTGATGTTAAAAGTGGGCCTCCTGGTCAGAGAGCTCATAACATAGGATCACAGTCTGCTTGATCCAAGAGGAGATAGTGGCAGGTGAGATGTCTTTGTTGAAACCTTTCTTAAAGGAGACAAAAACCACCTCCTTATTCCGCCTGATGTTTGAGGTCCTGTCCAAATAGTAGCACAATGCTCTGACCGGACAGAGGGACCTGTCAGACTTGAGGGATCTATCCAGAGTCGGGGCCAGGGCTGTTATAACCCCAGGGGCCACACTGGACACTCTATGGCCAGCTGATTCTAGGATAGAAAGCTGGGTGATGGATACAGGGACACCTATGACCAATCGGATTGGTGTCCAATATATCAGTTTTGCCAGGCATGAATCTCACTTTTGCACTTGCCCGACCCAAGGGCCAAGAGGAATACCGTCTTAAAGGTCAAATGCTTCAAGGGGGCCTCCTTGATTGGATCAAATGGATTCTTAGCTGGTGCACGGCCAGTAAGAAGTTCCAGGAGGGTATGCCACTCCTGCCTCTGGGTCTGTCTCTGAGGAAACTATCCAGGAGACGAGCGAGATTTTCGTCCTTACTGATGTTGAAGGGTGAATTTCCAGTTTATCAACAATGGGTGACCTATAACCATCAATGGTGCTGGGCTGTTTGCCAAGCATGTATCTCACTTCTACGCTTGCCCGAACCCAGGGCCAAGAGGAAAACTGCCTTGAAGGTCAAATGCTTCAAGGAGGCCTTTAATTGGTTCAAAATGAACCTGGTCAGCTGGTGCAAAAACCAGGGAGAGGTTCCAGGAGGGGGTTCCCCTCCGGCCTTTGGGTCTGTCTCAGTGGAAGCTATCCAGGAGACGAGTGAGATTTTCATCCTTACTAACATTGATGGGCAAATTCTAGACTATCAGCAATGGCTGACCTGTAACCATCAATGGTACTGGGCTGCAACTTCCTGTCCTGAAACAGGTACCTAAGGAAGTAAACAACTGACTTTACAGGTGGTGCCCGAAGTCCACCTGATGAATGATACATCACTTGGTAAAAAATGACCCATTTGCCTCATAGACTGATCTGATTGACCCCCCTTTGAGGAGCCTCAATTCTTTCTGCCACTGCCTCAGACAAGTCCTGCTCCTCGATTGCTGAGGCTCTAGGAGCCCTGCATGGAGATTAAGATTTGTCAGATTTCTGTGAGGGATCTGATCGAATGGCTGTGAACAGGCTGGACAGGTTGGGCAGGCTCAGTGGGATGTGGCTGGACATGGCCACTAGATCCCAAAACCAAGGCATGTTGGGCCACCCCAGAGCAATCAGAATGATTCTCTTACATGGGGAGTCTTGCAACTTCTCCACCACTTTGCCCAATATGGCTGATGGTGAGAAGGTGTATGCTTTTAGATCCTACCATGGCCGACTGAGCACATCCACTGCTGTGGCCAGGGGATCCGGTACCGGTGACACAAAACAGAGGCGACTTGTTGTTGAACCTCGTGGCAAATAAGTTTATTTTGGGCAGGTGCCACCTACTGCATAGAGTGGAAGACCTCTGGAAGGAGAAACCACTGTTGGGATGGTCTGGCCTAGCCTGGACAGCCTGTCTGCTACCATATTGGGCCGGCCTGGAATGTGTCGTGCTTTAGAGTCACTTGTTTCCTGGTACACCAGGTCAAGATTCTCCATAGTAGGGCACAAAGTGGGCCCGACCTCATTCCTCCTTCCTTTATGTATGACACTATTGTGGTGTTGTCAGTTGCTACAAGTACTATCTTGTTGAGCAAAGGTCTTGGAACTCTTTTAAAGCCAGAAAGGCTGCTTTAAGTTCTAGATAGTTTATATATACAACTTGCTTCCCGGAGGGGACCAGGTTGTTCTTGCCAAGTGCTCATCTAAGTGAGCGCCCCACCCTTCTATTGATGCGTCTGTAAATATTTGCAGAGCATGTTTTATTGGGTGTAATGGTTGGCCTGTAAGTGCATTGTCTTCCTTCAGCCGCCATTGTAAATGGGGGTGCAGGGACCTGGGGACTTGGATCACCTTTGCAGTGATTCTGGATACCCTCCAGTTGTTTTAGAGATGCCACTGTATGGGTCTCATATGAAGTCTGCCTAGATTAACATGCTTTTCTGTAGATGTTAGTAACCTATTAAGGACATGAATTCCCGGACCGGGCAAGCCGGTAGGGATAGCAGTTTAAACATAGTCTCTTGAGGGTTCTGCCACCGGTCCAGAGTCGGTCGGAACCGATCAGACCTGAAGTCGAACTGGTAGCCTACAAAATCGAAGTCTTGTTTGGGCTCCAGCTCTGATTTCTCTAAGTTCATCAGCCAACCCAGTTGCTGACACATTATTTACTAGCTCCTGTGTATGTTGGAGACAAGCCTGGTGGGATCTGGCTCTCACCAACCAGTCATCTAGGTACTGGTGGCTTCTTAAATCCTTGTGTATGGCTATCAATTTCACCTGCTTTGGTATCACGGTGAACTCCAAAAGTGCTGTGGACCAACTGAATGGCAGGGCCTTGAGCTGGTATGCCCGACCTTGGATGTGAAATCTCAGGCATTTCCTGGATTGTTCTTATATAGGTATATGGACATAGGTATCCCTCCTTCAACAGTTGTACTACCTAGGGTCCAGCCCCCAAGGCTTCCTACGTTCCCAAAAAGGGCTTAGTCTGGAACCTATAGGCAGACTGTGTGCCACATTTGGTATTCTGACAAACATTTTCTGTCCCTCCGGACACTGGTCCGGTCTGGTGACAATGATCCAGGTTAACAGTCTCTCTGTTCTTATTGTGGTCCAGTGGGGCTGACACAACTTTTCACATTAATAGACTCTTCGCCCTGGGCCAGCAGCCTGTAAGGTGCAGTATTTACAGAGCAATTGTCATTTGTGAGATGTCTGACCCCTGGCCGGACATGATGACAAAATTTATTATCTCTCCAGTCAAGTCCAGCACCGATAACAGGTTGTTGAGAGGTGTGATAAGGGACACTGTCATATCCCTGTCATATCACCAAGACCACTGACTACTGGTCTAAGAATTCTCTGTAACCAAATAAGCCGGAGGTAACTCTCTCCGGTACCCGGGCTCCATACTCGGTACTTTACTGTAACTAGTAATTCTCTGTAACAAAAAACTAGCAGACTGGGGTCATCCATGAATTTTGACAGCTACTGGTCTATATTTAGCCAGCTTTTTGTGTGTGTGTAACCAGTTGGGTTGAAGCGCTGTACAGTAAGGACTGTGTAGCCAACACCCTGTTAGTAGACTTTGTAACCAGTAGGTTCAAACAATTGTACAAGACTGTGTAGCCAGTACCAGTCGGTACACTCTGTAACCAGTTGTTGAAGCAAGTGTACAAGGCTGTGTAGCCAGTACCAGTCGGTACACTCTGTAACCAGTTGTTGAAGCAATTTTACAACTATCATCTGTGTTGAATTCAGCTTGCTGTAGGTTTCCTCCATTAATTAAAGTATTTCTTAAATCGCACGTCTTATTTGTAGATTTGACAGTTACTGGGAAAGCCCTTGTGAACTATTTTTAGAAACACTTGGTGTTCGGTGTGTCACGTGATTGGCTGATTGGAGCTCGTCAGTTGTGACGTTCTTTTGTGATACTTAAACATGCAAATGCGCAGTATTCTGCTCATCCACAAACCCCACTACCGCCAATGAAGCCGGGTCTGCAAGGCAGGGACTGGAATCACAGAAGACGTGAGTTCTGAAGAATGCACTTCCGACCTTCCTGGTCGGTGAAAACACGTGACCTGCTTCATGATTGTTCGGAAGGACACGCGATTGGCTGACTGGGGATGACGTCAGTATTCGCGTTCTTTGTGTGATGCTTTACTGGCAACTTTACAGTGCACAAAACCCCACTACCGACAACCAGGCCGGGTCTGCAAAGCAGGGACTGTAGTCACAGTAGACGTGAGTTCTGAAGAACTCACTTCCGACCTTCTTGTTCGGTAAATCACGTGATAAACTTCGTGACTGGTCGGTGAGAACACGTGACCAGCTTCGTGAAGGCACGCGATTGGCTGACTGGATATGACGTCAGAGGTCGCGTTCTTTTGTTCTGGCCGGCCGGCTGATGCTTTAAAAGCAGAGAAGCCTGGGCCAGTGCGCTCTGTAGATGAAGTCCTGGCCGGTCTGAAGTCGATTCTTCTTTTCAGCCGGCTGTACACTCAAACCAGTTTCCTGGCCATCCACCTCCCTTACTACCGACATCATTGCCGGGTCCACAAGGGAGGGACTGAGAGTGATTAAAGATGAAGTTCCTTCTATGTAAATACTAGGTGAGGTCGGCTGAACATGAGCTTGCCGGTCGACTAATGCTTTACAGCAAAGATGTCTGGACCAGTGCGCTCTGAAGAAATCTGAAGAATTCATCTCTTGCTTCTGATGAAAAAACACTAAATACTCGAGCTAGGCTGGTGTGACTGATGCTTTACAGCAGAGAAGTCGGTACCAGTGCGCTCTGAAGAATGCACCTCTTGGGGAATTTGCAGTGTTCAAAACTACGTAGATTGAAGTTGCAGCAGAGAAGTCTTTACCAGTGCGCTCTGATGAAGAATGCAGCTTTAAAATGCATGGGGAATCCCTTCTATTTACAGTGTTCAAAACTACGTAGACGGAAGTTTTCCGTGATACTTATTGTAGTACTAGAAAAGACGTTTCTATGGTGACTGTAGCTGGAAGTTACAGAAGGTATCCTCAAACAAAAGACACTGATAAAATTACCTGTATATCCATAATTCCTCAATATTGTCGATCTGCCCCTAACAACACAATGGTTGAATGGAAGGAAACTAGTAAAATGGCTGCCATGTTCCCTGTCGTAACTCCCCTATCATCAACACTAAATTGAGTCAGCTAGGGAGCGTTTCCAGCAGATTTCTCGATGTATATCCGTGCTTGATACGTAGGTAACACTTTTACAATAAAATATTTGCAAAAAAGGTATAAAATCCATCATAATGCACACTTTCCTTAAAATATCTGGAGATTGTTGAAAACACGTCTGCACAGTACACGCGCCAAACGAAAAAGATGCTATGACGTCAGGTTGTCTAGACAGGAAGGAAGTACGAGGCGCCATCTGGGGAGTGCACAGTACTACGGACCGGCCAGCCGGTGGCAACACAGGACGTCTTTTTCTGGCGTTTGGCGGGCCGGTCTGACCGGATTAGCAATGGTCCATTGGATAGGATGTATTAACGCAATAAAATAAAAGTTTTTGAGAAATATTCACACAACAAAAAATGATACCAAACAACATTATCAGAGAACTAATTCTGAATAATTCAAATATCTCTACATAATATTAGAAACTAAAGCAACGTAAAAACAACAGAGTTAAACATTAAATGAAAACAGATCCAGGAAATAACAACACAGATGTCTGTACCCCGCACACAGCCTGGGAAATAGTGTCTGTACCCCACAGCCTGGGAAATAGTGTCTGTACCCCGCAGCCTGGGAAATAGTGTCTGACATCATCAGATATGGAGGATGTGAAAAAGTGCACAGGTAAGGAGTCCTTTAGAAAGATGGCCATCTTAACAGGCAAGTCTCTACACACACTGCAGTGGTGGTGTAGCCATGTATAATTCAATGTATCCAGCGCATGTATCTGGTGGATATGATAATGAGTTGCAGCAATCTATATAACACACACTGCAGTGGTGGTGTAGTCATGTATAATTCAATGTATCCAACGCATGTATCTGGTGGATATGATAATGAGTTGCAGCAATCTATATAACACACACTGCAGTGGTGGTGTAGTCATGTATAATTCAATGTATCCAACGCATGTATCTGGTGGATATGATAATGAGTTGCAGCAATCTATATAACACACACTGCAGTGGTGGTGTAGCCATGTATAATTCAATGTATCCAACGCATGTATCTGGTGGATATGATAATGAGTTGCAGCAATCTATATAACACACACTGCAGTGGTGGTGTAGCCATGTATAATTCAATATATCCAACGCATGTATCTGGTGGATATGATAATGAGTTGCAGCAATCTATATAACACACACTGCAGTGGTGGTGTAGCCATGTATAATTCAATGTATCCAACGCATGTATCTGGTGGATATGATAATGAGTTGCAGCAATCTATATAACACACACTGCAGTGGTGGTGTAGTCATGTATAATTCAATGTATCCAACGCATGTATCTGGTGGATATGATAATGAGTTGCAGCAATCTATATAACACACACTGCAGTGGTGGTGTAGCCATGTATAATTCAATATATCCAACGCATGTATCTGGTGGATATGATAATGAGTTGCAGCAATCTATATAACACACACTGCAGTGGTGGTGTAGCCATGTATAATTCAATGTATCCAACGCATGTATCTGGTGGATATGATAATGAGTTGCAGCAATCTATATAACACACACTGCAGTGGTGGTGTAGCCATGTATAATTCAATATATCCAACGCATGTATCTGGTGGATATGATAATGAGTTGCAGCAATCTATATAACACACACTGCAGTGGTGGTGTAGCCATGTATAATTCAATGTATCCAACGCATGTATCTGGTGGATATGATAATGAGTTGCAGCAATCTATATAACACACACTGCAGTGGTGGTGTAGCCATGTATAATTCAATGTATCCAACGCATGTATCTGGTGGATATGATAATGAGTTGCAGCAATCTATATAACACACACTGCAGTGGTGGTGTAGTCATGTATAATTCAATGTATCCAACGCATGTATCTGGTGGATATGATAATGAGTTGCAGCAATCTATATAACACACACTGCAGTGGTGGTGTAGCCATGTATAATTCAATATATCCAACGCATGTATCTGGTGGATATGATAATGAGTTGCAGCAATCTATATAACACACACTGCAGTGGTGGTGTAGCCATGTATAATTCAATGTATCCAACGCATGTATCTGGTGGATATGATAATGAGTTGCAGCAATCTATATAACACACACTGCAGTGGTGGTGTAGCCATGTATAATTCAATATATCCAACGCATGTATCTGGTGGATATGATAATGAGTTGCAGCAATCTATATAACACACACTGCAGTGGTGGTGTAGCCATGTATAATTCAATGTATCCAACGCATGTATCTGGTGGATATGATAATGAGTTGCAGCAATCTATATAACACACACTGCAGTGGTGGTGTAGCCATGTATAATTCAATATATCCAACGCATGTATCTGGTGGATATGATAATGAGTTGCAGCAATCTATATAACACACACTGCAGTGGTGGTGTAGCCATGTATAATTCAATGTATCCAACGCATGTATCTGGTGGATATGATAATGAGTTGCAGCAATCTATATAACTTTGTGACTGGTGAAACATGTCTCAAATATGGCAGTGAGAAACATTCTGGCATAGCCAAGGTCAAAGGTCAGACTAAGGTTACTATAACAAGGTCAAAGATCAACTCAAGGCCACACCTATGCAACCAACCAAGTCCCTCCGAAATATCACCTTTACACTCTACACCTTTCATTTTCTGTGACAAACCCCGGACAATATTTTCCCAATGTTAGACTACCCACCAAGCCGGACACCACGGATGAAAACAACACCACACAGAATTTACAGGTTGTGGGGTAACTAGTGTATTAATAGAACTTTCTTGAACTCATAAAACAGCACACACATTCATACAGCAATATGTACATTGACACATATGCACCCATACATATAGCCATTCACACACTTTCTCAGAGAACCATTTCAACATCAGTATCATTTTGGAATTGCACGGGTGGCCATATAAATATCAACAAAAATTCATTAATTTGTATAAGTATACTTGACCTTTGTTTATAAAAGAAGGATGAGATGAAATGTATAGTATACTGTAGATGTGCTGATGTACAGACAATGCATAAGAATTGACCCGTTTCTTGAAATAGTCAATTCTCCCCATCTCAACTCTTAATTCACTTTCACAGCAATAAACTAGCATTTATGGTTGAGGAAGAAACCAGCATACACTGGATGGATTACTATGTGCATTACACTTCAGTACATCTCTGATGACAATCGTTAACTTACTGACTAAGTCAATCTGAGTGTGTGCGGCCCCGAGGTCATTCTGGCCTAAACACGAGTACTGTCCGAAGTCTGCCCGTCGTACCAGGAAGATAGAGAGCTGTGAGGTAGTGATGCCCTCGTCAAGATTGATCAGGAAGGAAGTGGAAAACCTGGAACAAAACAGAAAAACATTATTGAGAGGAAGTGGCAGTTTTGTTGAGCTTGATGAGGGGTTTAGTAACAGTTAATTTGGTGCATATTTACCTGTTTGAGGTGTCATTGATTGGCTTCTAGTTACACCAGTGTGGAGGGGTTAAGTAACAGTTAATTTGGTGCATATTTACCTGTTTGAGGTGTCATTGATTGGCTTCTAGTTACACCAGTGTGGAGGGGTTTAGTAACAGTTAATTTGGTGCATATTTACCTGTTCGAGGTGTCATTGACTGGCTTCTAGTTACACCAGTGTGAAGATAGACCGAGTATTCTGTCCAAAAATATGCCTTTTTAAAACTGATGGATGGCATTTGGGACAGAGTTCCTTGCCACACAAAAAACTTCAATATCTGAAAATTACTGTCACTTTAAACTTTAAAACATCCACTTAAATGCATTAACAGTATAAAGCATTTAGATGCAGGAACACAATTTTCTGTGTTTGCAGTAATACAGACACTTTTTCTGCACTTCCTGTTTGTATAAACAATGATGAAATTTTGCAAGTGAAATAAATTTTGTAAATATATCCATTAACTATGCAAAAAGTTTATTTCTTTTAATGCGGGGCACATCCTTGATACTCAAGGTGATAGCCTAGTACATGTATAATGTCAGGATATGTGCCATTTGTTGCCCTTCAGGACGTTTATGTTTTTTGCATACTTATGCCATCTGTCTCTCGTCAATACATCCATCTTTTAAATATTGGCTGAGAGACAGATTAATCGGTCTAGTCTGGAGAGGTTTATTCACAGTTAATGTGGTGTATATCTACCTCTTTGAGGTGTCATTCAATGGTTTCTAGTTACACCAGTATAGAGGAGTTTAGTAACAGTTAATTCAGGTTAATTCAGTACATGTCAACCTCTTTGAGGTGTCATTCAATGGCTTCTAGTTACACCAGTATTGAGGGGTTAAGTAACAGTTAATTCAGTACATGTCGACCTGTTTGAGGTGTCATTCAATGGCTTCTAGTTACACCAGTATAGAGGGGTTAAGTAACAGTTAATTCAGTACATGTCGACCTCTTTGAGGTGTCATTCAATGGCTTCTAGTTACACCAGTATAGAGGGGTTAAGTAACAGTTAATTCAGTACATATCTACCTGTTTGAGGTGTCATTGACTGGGTTCTAGTTACACCAGTATAGAGGGGTTAAGTAACAGTTAATTCAGTACATGTCGACCTGTTTGAGGTGTCATTCAATGGTTTCTACTTACACCAGTATAGAGGGGTTAAGTAACAGTTAATTCAGTACATGTCGACCTGTTTGAGGTGTCATTCAATGGTTTCTACTTACACCAGTATAGAGGGGTTAAGTAACAGTTAATTCAGTACATGTCGACCTCTTTGAGGTGTCATTCAATGGCTTCTAGTTACACCAGTATAGAGGGGTTAAGTAACAGTTAATTCAGTACATATCTACCTGTTTGAGGTGTCATTGACTGGCTTCTAGTTACACCAGTATAGAGGGGTTAAGTAACAGTTAATTCAGTACATGTCGACCTGTTTGAGGTGTCATTCAATGGTTTCTAGTTACACCAGTATAGAGGGGTTAAGTAACAGTTAATTCAGTACATGTCGACCTCTTTGAGGTGTCATGCAATGGTTTCTAGTTACACCAGTATAGAGGGGTTAAGTAACAGTTAATTCAGTACATGTCGACCTGTTTGAGGTGTCATTCAATGGTTTCTAGTTACACCAGTATAGAGGGGTTAAGTAACAGTTAATTCAGTACATGTCGACCTCTTTGAGGTGTCATGCAATGGTTTCTAGTTACACCAGTATAGAGGGGTTAAGTAACAGTTAATTCAGTACATGTCGACCTCTTTGAGGTGTCATGCAATGGTTTCTAGTTACACCAGTATAGAGGGGTTAAGTAACAGTTAATTCAGTACATGTCAACCTCTTTGAGGTGTCATTCAATGGCTTCTAGTTACACCAGTATAGAGGGGTTAAGTAACAGTTAATTCAGCACATATGTACCTGTTTGAGGTGTCGTTCACTGGGGGGAATGTGCTGCCGTCTTTCAGCCAGTAGATACTCTGAGGTTGTCCCTTGAAGTCACACTGTAACACAGCTGTCAAACCACAGGAAGGCGCTACCTCCACTCTACTCTGCAGAGAGGTCACCTCAAGGTGATCTACAAAACGGGATGAAGGTAAACTGAACAATACAAGGACTTTCACTATGATGTCACATTACATGTGACTTTCAACCCTGCACAATGGCTGGAAACATTAACACAGTTTAAGATTTACAGAACAGTTTAAGAAATGCAGAAGTGTTAGAGACTTACACAAAAGTGTGACACTTACACATGACTTTGAGGTAGTGGTCAGCCACTGCAGTGCGTCCCGATGATGTGGCAACACAAACGTATCTCCCCGTATCTTCTCTTTTCAGCTGCAAAAATATTCACAGAATGAAAATTAAAAACTTAGCTTGTGTAAACCTTCCACTTAGTCAACGGGCATGTCCCAAATCTTTATATGAAATTTGCTTTACAGACTGGTGAGACACAAGATCGATCTTATTTCTGTCTGAGTCGCTGATTTTTGCTGGTTATTTTGTTATTTTGAATATGGAAGAATTGCAAAGCAGAAGATATGATTTAGTAGAAAGTAACCTTTTTGTAGAAATCAGTTCCACACTTGAATCAGATAAGTCTGGATGGGGGAGGTTCTGATGAAGCATGCTGTATGTGTAGAATCTATGTCTAAACTCACCACATCTATCTTGTAGGAGCCTGAGTCGCTGACTTTCTGATTGTTTCTTTTCCAGTAAATACTGGGCGGGGGCTGGCTACTGCTGCTGCATGTCAGAATCACGCCAGTTGTCTCCTCCTTCAAAACCCCAGTCGGATCTTGTCGCACCTGTATTGTGGGTCCCTCTGCAGGGTAAAAAGGTAGTGTATACATGCATCTGATAGAATATAACAGGAAACTATCCACTATAATAACATGAATCATGTGTAAGGGGTTTCAACAGTTGAACGTGTACATATGTAGCACCAATGGAAAGCTTTTGTTCCCCCAGATCATTTTAAAATACTTCTAAAAAGATATGCAAACCAATTTCTAAATTTTTTAGTGTCATATTTTACTGAAATGTCCCAATCACAAAAATCCGGGTATAGTTGGTTAGTATATTACTCATTTTGCAATAATACTTGCTTAATTTCCCATTTGATTGTAGACTGTTTGGTGTCAACATATCGCGAAGAACCTACGTGTGATCAAATTGTGCAGTATTCTAAAGAAAGTGGTGTTCAGACATATCACAAATAAGTCTGTCAGGGTGTGTGTGCATTAGTATTGCTTACTTCTTGTAGAATTGTATTTTGTCATTTAAGAATATGGTCTATAAATAGAATCTGATTCAGTGATGGGAATTTCCCTATGTGCATTTATCTAGGGAAGTCCCTTTGTTCCCAGAATGACTAGTACAGTATAACTTATATTTTTTCTTTGTTTCTTTGTCTCTGAAATGTTCAGGACAGTATAACTTGTATTTTTTAGCGGTTCAGAAATTCATTCAGTTCAGTTGTGATGTAGAAGTAGTCGAGGTATTTCAGTTGTGATGTAGAAGTAGTCACGCGTGTTTCAGTTGTGATGTAGAAGTAGTCCAGGTATTTCAGTTGTGATGTAGAAGTAGTCGAGGTATTTCAGTTGTGATGTAGAAGTAGTCCAGGTATTTCAGTTGTGATGTAGAAGTAGTCGAGGTATTTCAGTTGTAATGTAGAAGTAGTCACGTGTGTTTCAGTTGTGATGTAGAAGTAGTCCAGGTATTTCAGTTGTGATGTAGAAGTAGTCGAGGTATTTCAGTTGTAATGTAGAAGTAGTCACGCGTGTTTCAGTTGTGATGTAGAAGTAGTCCAGGTATTTCAGTTGTGATGTAGAAGTAGTCGAGGTATTTCAGTTGTGATGTAGAAGTAGTCCAGGTATTTCAGTTGTGATGTAGAAGTAGTCGAGGTATTTCAGTTGTGATGTAGAAGTAGTCGAGGTATTTCAGTTGTGATGTAGAAGTAGTCGAGGTATTTCAGTTGTGATGTAGAAGTAGTCCAGGTATTTCAGTTGTGATGTAGAAGTAGTCGAGGTATTTCAGTTGTGATGTAGAAGTAGTCCAGGTATTTCAGTTGTGATGTAGAAGTAGTCGAGGTATTTCAGTTGTGATGTAGAAGTAGTCGAGGTATTTCAGTTGTGATGTAGAAGTAGTCGAGGTATTTCAGTTGTGATGTAGAAGTAGTCGAGGTATTTCAGTTGTAATGTAGAAGTAGTCACGTGTGTTTCAGTTATGATACAGAACCAGTCAAACATGATTCTCCTGTGATTTAGAAGTCAGTAGTTGACAGTTGATAAGCCTCTTGTGCTTTTAATGTGAAATGTTTCTTGGAAAGTTACTTGTAATAGTGCAGGTTGTAGATTCAGCTTGTGGAAGTGATACAGGAAGGCTTTGGATTCTGCATAAAGAAGTGTCGGTGCAGGCTGGGAATTCAGCGTATTGGTTTAGTAGCACAAGCTGTGGATTTCAGCTGTAGACAGTGGTGTGTTGTACATTTATATGGAAGAAGTTGAAATAAACTCAATCAATTTGTGTTATATTAATTCCTCTATTGGTATAGATGGTACCCCTATACGAAAAAAACTATTAAAGGAAGAAAACAATTCTCCTTTCCTGACTGATACACAGAGAATCTGGGCTGTCACACCTTACATCCTGACAGAAATCCAATATATTGCACTGAATCACTTTCAGATTTAAGACATATTCTAAGGTCACACTAAACAAGCTGTGGAGACACTTAAAACTGAAACTCTGGCTAGGATCAGAGCAGGATGATACGGTTACATGACAATGCAGAAATAATTTCTAGTGTCAAGTGAAGACAGATATAAAGCTGTATGAATGCTAGTTTTATTTCATTAAGCCTGTGATACTGACCCTCTAGCTTGGACCATATAGTGATGACGGGGGTGGGGGGACTCGCTCCATACACATTGACAGCAACAACATACACCTGATAGTGAGTGAACGGCTGCAGGTTTCCCAGTCTGTACGGTGAGGTCACATTCTGTAACAAACACAGGAGAATGTGAGGTCACATTCTGTAACAAAACACAGGAGAATACAAATCTGATATTGTGAAAACAATAAAAAGTAGCTAAGAGTAAGACACTGTCTTACACAGTATGAGAGTGTGGACGACTTTAGATACTTGAACATAATTACTGTTGCATTCTGAAAACACAAGGCATGAAAATGGTTCCAGTATCGTTTACCTCAAACACGCACTTGACCAAAATCAACACTAATTCTAATTAATTGGATTTTTATAGCACTTAATCTCCCCATACAAGAGGACTCTAAGGCGCTCTAATCTCCATGAAGTCAAAGTTTCCACACATATACACAGGAGTAACATATACTTCTATAAAGTCAAAGTTTCCACACATAGACACAGAAGTAACATACCTCTATGTAGTCAAAGTTTCCACACATATACACAGGAGTAACATATACTTCTATAAAGTCAAAGTTTCCACACATAGACACAGAAGTAACATACCTCTATGTAGTCAAAGTTTCCACACATAGACACAGAAGTAACATACCTCTATGTAGTCAAAGTTTCCACACATAGACACAGAAGTAACATACCTCTATGTAGTCAAAGTTTCCACACATAGACACAGAAGTAACATACCTCTATGTAGTCAAAGTTTCCACACATAGACACAGAAGTAACATACCTCTATGTAGTCAAAGTTTCCACACATAGACACAGAAGTAACATACCTCTATGTAGTCAAAGTTTCCACACATAGACACAGAAGTAACATACCTCTATGTAGTCAAAGTTTCCACACATAGACACAGAAGTAACATACCTCTATGTAGTCAAAGTTTCCACACATAGACACAGAAGTAACATACCTCTATGTAGTCAAAGTTTCCACACATAGACACAGAAGTAACATACCTCTATGTAGTCAACGTTTCCACACATAGACACATAAGTAACATACCTCTATGTAGTCAACGTTTCCACACATAGACACAGGAGTATTATATACTTCTATAAAGTCAAAGTTTCCACACATAGACACATAAGTAACATACCTCTATGTAGTCAAAGTTTCCACACATAGACACATAAGTAACATACCTCTATGTAGTCAAAGTTTCCACACATAGACACAGAAGTAACATACCTCTATGTAGTCAAAGTTTCCACACATAGACACAGAAGTAACATACCTCTATGTAGTCAAAGTTTCCACACATAGACACATAAGTAACATACCTCTATAAAGTCAAAGTTTCCACACATAGACACAGAAGTAACATACCTCTATGTAGTCAAAGTTTCCACACATAGACACAGAAGTAACATACCTCTATGTAGTCAACGTTTCCACACATAGACACAGAAGTAACATACCTCTATGTAGTCAACGTTTCCACACATAGACACAGAAGTAACATACCTCTATGTAGTCAAAGTTTCCACACATAGACACAGAAGTAACATACCTCTATGTAGTCAAAGTTTCCACACATAGACACAGAAGTAACATACCTCTATGTAGTCAAAGTTTTCATGTGAGCGCTGCTCCTTGTAGTAGAGCTGGTAGGTGATAGAGGCAGATGTTTGTGAGGACGGATCCCAGCCAACCGTGATGTAACGCACACTCACCTCACGCACGTGGAAATTACTTGGTGTGGATGGGAGTTTGTCTGAAATACAAATTCACTCAATCAGCTACTGAATTTATCAATCAGGGCAAAATCAATCAATCAGCTACTGAACTGATCAATCAGTCTGTCAGTTCACACACATGTGGAAGTTACTTGGCATGGATCAGAGTCTGAAAATCTGGGCAAATCAGTAACTTAGTCAATCAGTCACTGCTCAGGACAAATCACTGACAACCATTCGATCAATCACTAATTAAGCCTTCATATCACAGGTCAGTCAGTTATGAAGAATAAAAGTGAGCTTATCTGGCAGTTTCACATTGCAAACCTCTAGGACCAATAATAAGCAAGTTATAAGCACTTTTAACTTTGGCTATCCTCGTTTGACCTTGAAGGAGGGGTTCAAGGTCAAATCTCACCACATCAAAAGATTCCCAGCCCATGATTTCCTATAAGTTGGTTTGACACTGCAAACCTCTAAGACCAATAATAAGTGAGTTATAAGCACTTTTAAGTTTGGCTTTCCTCGTTTGACCTTTAAGGTGGGGTCCAAGGTCACATCTGACCACATCAGAAGATTCCCAGCCCATGATTTCCTATAGGTTAGTTTCACATTGCAAACCTCTAGGACCAATAATAAGGGAGATATAGGCACTTTAAAGTCCACTATGTGGGGTTCTTTGGCACTCCATGGATGACCTTGAATTAAGAGCTTCAAGGTCAAATGTCTGCAAGGTTGTAGAGGACATATAAATGTGTTATACATATCACCTATGAAGAGATTCAACCATCTACCTATGAGAACCAGCCAGTAGAAAAAGGTAGTTTTCAAAGAAATGCCCGCAGCGGCCATCTTGTTTTTCAGAATGAGGCTAATTTCAGTCGCAGAGAAGCTTACTCCCCAATAAAGATATCCTGCAAATTTGGTGAACCTAGTTGGTGTAGTTTTCCTCTGAGAGCGTTAACGCCGAAAATCTCTCTACGTGCAGTGGCGGCGGCGTAGTGAACGCTAAACCAAAGTATCCACTGGATGCCTCCGGTGGATACAATTAATGGCTACCACACATGATGACTATTGGCAGATAATGAACAGGAACAGGACTTACTATAACCTTCTCTGAAGCAGGCCAGGATTTGCTCGGTGAAGCCGAGGCAGATCAGACTGGTGAAGTCCTTAACATCCACGTTCCCCTGACAGAAAGACAGGCAGTGGTCTGAAACCATCTGTCGCCGGCAGCAGCTTGTGTGGTCCTTTTGGTCTGAACAAAGACAACATGACATTTCAATCAGCACTGAGATAAAAGAGAGAGCCTAAAGAGCTTGTGACTGAACACAACTACAAAAGTTCAAGAATTTAATCAACCAAATCCAATATAAGGATTTGCATTTTCATTTACAAATGTACTCCAACAGAAACCAGAAATTAGCAACTTACAGCTCACACAAGCATGATTCACATCACTACTCAGCAATCAACCCTTTTCTCAATAATCACCCACTCCGTGACCCAAGCTACACATCAATCACATTTTTATTAATCGAAAACTCAATGGGGTAATTAATCTATACTTTGATCACAATGCAGCATCATCCAGTGTAACTCCAATCATTTCCCACAAATCAATGATTCATGTCAACAATCACTCTCTCATCCCACAAGCCAATGATCATCTCAACCAATCAATCAGTTAGCCAGTGAATCATTCAATCAATCATTCACCCACAACAATCCACCAACACAAGCCACCCACCTGCAGCACACTCCAGCACGACTCCCATCTCTGCACCACACTCATGTAGGTTGACCAGCTGACTCTCACTACAGACAGGCAGACAGGCCGCGCTCACATTGCCCTTCATACAGCAGTCTGAAACATAGACACAAGGCATCTCAGTAAATAGTCTAACAAAAAGACTGGTTTTTGTAAGTCCAAGTTATTTCTTAAGTTGCTTGAATAATGACTTATGTGACTCGTAAGTATCTACAGCGATTGTCATGAAGTAAACATAAAATAACAAAGACTCATTTGTTGCAAGTGTAACTGACTGCCAGGCAGGGTTGTGAAATATCCAGTATTATTGAAAACAAACCACAACATGGTATTTTGTTTGTTACCAATTTGGTGAAAGGTAAACACTTGCATACACAACACATAGTTTGAACTGGGAAATGTCTTTGCTAGATATAACAAGTTAATAGATTCAATGTTTGTCCTGTATTGAGTTAAAATATGAGATATTAAACCTGATTTGTAGGTTTTTTGCAGAAATACCACGCAGATATAAGTATAAATCAGTTATTTTCAAGAACCAGTTCTTGACGCTGTAAAGCTGATTCTGCTCACTTCTACCACAACCTAACTACAAACTGGTATTTTGTGTACAACTCTACCTGAGATGTCTGTAGGTAGTGTCACATTGACCTGATGATATCGCTTCTCAGCCAGCGTCCTCACACTGAACACAGGAGATGGCAGACTGGCGCCCGCCTCACCAAATGCGCTGACTGTGAGGTCATACAGCGAGTCGCTCACTAAGTTCTGTACAATGTAGGATGTGGCTGTGGTGACGATCTGAGACACGACAGATGTTTGACTTTGAACTAAGTACAGGTTTACAGGATAAATGACACGTCAAGTCAGAATAAACATGTGACCTTTACATAAATACAGGTTCTATACGTTAAAACAGGAGGCAAAACACAACAATGGCACGAAGTACAGGCTCTGAATGATAGGACTCAAAATATAACAAAAAGTATACCTGCAAGTACGTATAACTCAGCATTCTTACACAAAGTGACAAAATATTCAAACTATAGCAGCAATCAACTCATAGGGAGCAGTCCATGCTCATACTGTTACCAGGCAGTAGCGTTTCAGCATGTCGTGTAGTTTAGATCATGTCTGTGACTCTGTGTACATTGATACCACAGGATCCATAGCTCTTATAAAAATTCACTCACTTTTCTCAAAAACCTAACACAAAAAACACTTCTTATTCCATTAAACTTCACCAAGAAGTCACATTAGTGGTGAGGTGGAATTATTTTACTGGTGTTACTTGAGATAACAGGAGACTGATGATAGGCTGGTCAGTCAATACATTAAATACATGAGGAAAAATAGAAAACTGGCCCTATTTAATGTTATTTCACTGCTCCCTCCACACTCCACTGCCCACCCCCTGTACTCACTGTAAGAGAGGTGTTGCTGCTAGTCTGGTTGACCTTCACTCTGTACCCAGTGACCTTGTCTGCATTCTGGGCCGGCTCACTCCACTGCAGACTGACGGTAAACTCAGTCACTTCCACAACACTGACAGAGCGGGGCTGGCTTGGGATGTTCACTGGAATACAGTAGTATCTCCACCTCATCAGCTAATGTCTGAGTATTTAACTTATATCAAACTCAAATTGACTCGCCCATATGTATGGTTTACTATCACCTTACACTGAAGTGAACAGGACAACACTCGTGTATTACACCTCTGTATATCTGCAGTGAATACCTGACTACAGGGTCTCACTGGCTAAGGCTGTGAACAAGTTACATGTTAACTTACACTGAAATGCTGTACTTAGCATGATGTCACTAGTGTATAACTCCTCTGTATATCTGCAGTGTACACCTGACTAGATGTGGAGAACAGACTTACCATTAACATCACTTGGCCTTCACTTCTGTGGAAGTGGGTTCAAAACCAACTCAAGACAATATTGTTGGCCACATAAGATACAGTCAAGACTTGGTTTTATGCCCAAGTATGAAGGTGGAGATTACATGGAAATACTCTGTGCATAATCTTGTATTGTAGAATTATTAAATAGCTGTCCAACCAGATTTTTGTAAGGCAGCTGATCAATATTTTTCCAATCAATACTCTCAATAAATGGATAGACTTCTATCCACTTATCTGGACTATTGGAATTTGATGGAAGAGATCTGTTAAGATACGTATAAACCTCTGTGCTTTACTTTTTCTGATATCTACCAAGCATTTCTCAGAAATCTTTTTATTTTGTGAGTAATCTATTTGAGCTAATTTGCTTATCTTAGAGAACAGCTTGTAATCTGGTTATGTTTCATGTCCCCCAAGCTTACGCCAAATTTTTTTTTCTAACATTATTTTACCATTATCAAATTTTTCCCCAGTGAAGTGAATACCAGCATTTCTCCAGTCTCTATATTGAATATCTATAGGTCTATTATCTATTAAAATGTTTGGGTTTCCATGCTCTTCATTAACTAATTCTTTAATGTTTTACATATTTGTTATGAGAAATCTGAACCATGTTTTCAACATATCTTGGTAAAATGAAGTTCTGATGTTACTTTTCATTGCAGAATACACCTACTTTTTAAGAATATTCTTTACGTCTAGTCCCATCAAGTTTTTAGCCAGTATTTTCCATGTGGCATCAATGTTGTTACTTAATCTTTTAATCCACATTACCTTAGATGTGTTGAATATATTTTTAGCTGTAACCATCTTAAACCGCCAAATTCTATTGGCTTGATTAAAACATTTTTAGAGATTATATGTTTTTTGTCGCTCCAAATAAAGTTAGTTAACATTCTGTTCGGATTGATCATGAATTTTTCACTAAGAGGTATTGCTGGGCACAATTGCATGAGATGTGGGATTACTAACAATTTTACCCCGAAGTGTAAGTGATTTAGCGTGACAGACCTTGAGAACTGTTTCAATAATGTTGAGTTTTTCATTACAGTTAAGCCTAATCATTTTTTTCTTGATCGGTAGAAAACCAACTAGAGGATCGCTCGCAAAAAAAAGATAATGTTTTTGCACAGCAAAAACAAAGCGTCCCGAAAAGGATATAAAGGTGAGTGCTAAGTATTAAGAAAATGCTTCGTTTCTAGCCTTATACTGTTGTGGCAACCAGAGTCAGCGCAGTCTGCTCTATCTAGCACGGTTTTCAAGATATAAGCATTTTTGTGTTTTACAAAAAATTCGAAAATTCAAAATGTCCGCTATATTTGGCGAGACAAAAATATTTTGAAAATTGGCATGGCTACTCTGCAGAGATACCCAGCAGGTCAAAAATTTTGTTGAGTTCGCTCCATCTAGCACGGTTTTCGAGATATAAGCATTTTTGTGTTTTGCAAAAACTTTGAAAATTCAAAATGGCCACCATTTTTGGGGAGACAAAAATTTTTGACAAGACCACTGCCGCAGTGTGTATCTCCCGCCGAGCATTAAAGGAGAAGAAATAGCTTTTCCGAGATATTCACAATTTTTCATTTTCGTGTGTGAAAGCTCTTCCAAAAGTAGGTGAATGAGTTATTTGAGAAAAAGTGGCTATCTGCAATACTATTAAGAGATAATTCACATTTACTCCTTTTGAGTAGGTGAGTAATTACCTACGGGTCTGGAACTTCACCAAGTAACAGTTCTCCCAAAAGTAGATGAATGAGTTATTTGATAAAAATTGGGTATCCACAATACTTTTAGAGATAATTGGCATTTACTCATTTTGAGTAGGTGAATAATTAGCTATGGGTCTGAAACTTCACCAAGTGAAAGCTCTCCCAAAAGTAGATGAATGAGTTATTTGAGAAAAATTGGCTATCTGCAATACTTTTAGAGATAATTCGCATTTACTCATTTTGAGTAGGTGAGTAATTAGCTATGGGTCTGAAACTTCACCAAGTGAAAGCTCTCCCACAAGTAGATGAACGAGTATTTGATAAAAATTGGGTATCCAAAATACTTTTACAGATAATTAGCATTTACTCATTTTGAGTAGGTGAGTAATTAGCTATGGGTCTGAAACTTCATGGAGTGAAAGCTCTCCCAAAAGTAGGTGAATGAGTTATTTGATAAAAATTGGGTATCCACAATACTTTTAGAGATAATTGGCATTTACTCATTTTGAGTAAGTGAATAATTAGCTATGGGTCTGAAACTTCACCAAGTGAAAGCTCTCCCACAAGTAGATGAACGAGTTATTTGAGAAAAATTGGCTATCTGCAATACTTTTAGAGATAATTAGCATTTACTCATTTTGAGTAGGTGAGTAATTAGCTATGGGTCTGAAACTTCATGGAGTGAAAGCTCTCCCAAAAGTAGGTGAATGAGTTATTTGAGAAAAATTGGCTATCTGCAATACTTTTAGAGATAATTCGCATTTACTCATTTTGAATAGGTGAATAACTAGAGGATCGCTCGCAAAAAAAAAAGATAATGTTTTTGCATAGCAAAAACAAAGCGTCCCGAAAAGGATATAAAGGTGAGTGCTAAAGTATTAAGAAAATGCTTCGTTTCTAGCCTTATACTGTTGTGGCAACCAAAGTCAGCGCAGTCTGCTCTATCTAGCACGGTTTTCAAGATATAAGCATTTTTGTGTTTTGCAAAAAAATAAAAAAATAAAAAATGTCCGCTATATTTGGCGAGACAAAAATATTTTGAAAATTGGCATGGCTACTCTGCAGAGATACCCAGCAGGTCCAAAATTTTTTTGAGTTCACTCCATATAGCACGGTTTTCGAGATATAAGCATTTTTGTGTTTTGCAAAAACTTTGAAAATTCAAAATGGCCACCATTTTTGGGGAGACAAAAATTTTTGTCAAGACCACTGCCGTGGTGTGTATTTCCCGCCGAGCATTAAAGCAGAAGAAATAGCTTTTCCGAGATATTCACAATTTTTCATTTTCGTGTGTGAAAGACTGAAAGGTCTTCCAAAAGTAGGTGAATGAGTTATTTGAGAAAAATTGGCTATCTGCAATACTATTAAGAGATAATTCACATTTACTCATTTTGAGTAGGTGAATAATTATCTATGGGTCTGAAACTTCACCAAGTGAAAGCTCTCCCAAAAGTAGGTGAATGAGTTATTTGAGAAAAATTGGCTATCTGCAATACTTTTAGAGATAATTCGCATTTACTCATTTTGAGTAGGTGAGTAATTAGCTATGGGTCTGAAACTTCACCATGTGAAAGCTCTCCCACAAGTAGATGAATGAGTGTTTGATAAAAATTGGGTATCCGCAATACTTTTACAGATAATTAGCATTTACTCATTTTGAGTAGGTGAATAAATAGCTATGGGTCTGAAACTTCACAGAGTGAAAGCTCTCCCAAAAGTAGGTGAATGAGTTATTTGAGAAAAATTGGCTATCTGCAATACTTTTAGACATAATTCACATTTACTCATTTTGAGTAGATGAATAATTAGCTATGGGTCTGAAACTTCACCAAGTGAAAGCTCTGCCAAAAGTAGGTGAATGTAAAAATTGGCTATCTGCAATACTTTTAGAGATAATTCGCATTTACTCATTTTGAGTAGGTGAGTAATTAGCTATGGGTCTGAAACTTCACCAAGTGAAAGCTCTCCCAAAAGTAGGTGAATGAGTTATTTGAGAAAAACTGGCTATCTGCAATACTTTTACAGATAATTCGCATTTACTCATTTTGAGTAGGTGAGTAATTAGCTATGGGTCTGAAACTTCACCAAGTGAAAGCTCTCCCAAAAGTAGGTGAATGATTAATTTGAGAAAAACTGGCTATCTGCAATACTTTTAGAGATAATTCGCATTTACTCATTTTGAGTAGGTGAGTAATTAGCTTTGGGTCTGAAACTTCACCAAGTGAAAGCTCTCCCAAAAGTAGGTGAATGAGTTATTTGAGAAAAATTGGCTATCTGCAATACTTTTAGAGATAATTCGCATTTACTCATTTTGAGTAGGTGAGTAATTAGCTATGGGTCTGAAACTTCACCAAGTGAAAGCTCTCCCAAAAGTAGGTGAATGAGTTATTTGAGAAAAATTGGCTATCTGCAATACTTTTAGAGATAATTCGCATTTACTCATTTTGAGTAGGTGAGTAATTAGCTATGGGTCTGAAACTTCACAGAGTGAAAGCTCTCCCAAAAGTAGGTGAATGAGTTATTTGAGAAAAATTGGCTATCTGCAATACTTTTAGAGATAATTCGCATTTACTCATTTTGAGTAGGTGAGTAATTAGCTATGGGTCTGAAACTTCACCAAGTGAAAGCTCTCCCAAAAGTAGGTGAATGATTAATTTGACAAAAATTGGCTATCTGCAATACTTTTAGAGATAATTCGCATTTACTCATTTTGAGTAGGTGAGTAATTAGCTATGGGTCTGAAACTTCACCAAGTGAAAGCTCTCCCAAAAGTAGGTGAATGAGTTATTTGAGAAAAATTGGCTATCTGCAATACTTTTAGAGATAATTCGCATTTACTCATTTTGAGTAGGTGAGTAATTAGCTATGGGTCTGAAACTTCACCAAGTGAAAGCTCTCCCAAAAGTAGGTGAATGAGTTATTTGAGAAAAATTGGCTATCTGCAATACTTTTAGAGATAATTCGCATTTACTCATTTTGAGTAGACGAGTAATTAGCTATGGGTCTGAAACTTCACCAAGTGAAAGCTCTCCCAAAAGTAGGTGAATGATTAATTTGAGAAAAATTGGCTATCTGCAATACTTTTAGAGATAATTCGCATTTACTCATTTTGAGTAGGTGAGTAATTAGCTATGGGTCTGAAACTTCACCAAGTGAAAGCTCTCCCAAAAGTAGGTGAATAAGTTATTTGAGAAAAATTGGCTATCTGCAATACTTTTAGAGATAATTCGCATTTACTCATTTTGAGTAGGTGAGTAATTAGCTATGGGTCTGAAACTTCACCAAGTGAAAGCTCTCCCAAAAGTAGGTGAATGAGTTATTTGAGAAAAATTGGCTATCTGCAATACTTTTAGAGATAATTCGCATTTACTCATTTTGAGTAGGTGAGTAATTAGCTATGGGTCTGAAACTTCACCATGTGAAAGCTCTCCCACAAGTAGATGAATGAGTTATTTGATAAAAATTGGGTATCCGCAATACTTTGACAGATAATTAGCATTTACTCATTTTGAGTAGGTAAATAATTAGCTATGGGTCTGAAACTTCACCATGTGAAAGCTCTCCCAAAAGTAGGTGAATGAGTTATTTGAGAAAAATTGGCTATCTGCAATACTTTTAGAGATAATTCGCATTTACTCATTTTGAGTAGGTGAGTAATTGGCTATGGGTCTGAAACTTCACCATGTGAAAGCTCTTCCAAAAGTAGGTGAATGAGTTATTTGAGAAAAATTGGCCATCTGCAATACTTTTAGAGGTAATTCGCATTTACTCTTTTTGAGTAGGTGAGTAATTAGCTATGGGTCTGAAACTTCACCAAGTGAAAGCTCTTTGGGATAGCTGCTCTGCAGAGATACCCTGAAGATAAAAAATTTCGTCGAAATCGCTCTATGTAGCACGGTTTTCGAAATATTAGCTTTTTTGTGTTTTGCAATTTTTGCGCAAAAATTCGAAAATTCAAAATGGCCGCCATTTTTGGCAAGACAAAATTTTTTTGAAAATTGGCATGGCTACTCTGCAGATACCCTGTGGGTCAAAAATTTCGTCGAAATCGCTCTATCTAGCACGGTTTTCGAGATATAAGCATTTTTGTGTTTTGCAATTTTGCGAAAAATTCGAAAATTCAAAATGGCCGCCATTTTTTGCGAGAAATTTTTTGTTTGAAAATTGGCATGGCTACTCTGCAGAGATACCCTGTGGGTCAAAAATTTCGTCGAAATCGCTCTATCTAGCAGGGTTTTTGAGATATAAGCATTTTTATGTTTTGCAATTTTTGCGAAAAATTCGAAAATTCAAAATGGCCGCCATTTTTGGCGAGACAAAATTTTTTTGAAAATTGGCATGGCTACTCTGCAGATATACCCTGTGGGTCAAAAATTTCGTCGAAATTGCTCTATCTAGCAGGGTTTTCGAGATATAAGCATTTTTATGTTTTGCAATTTTTGCGAAAAATTCGAAAATTCAAAATGGCCGCCATTTTTGGCGAGAAAATTTTTTTTTCAAAATTGCTATAACTACTCTGCAGAGATACCCTGCGGGTCAAAAATTTCGTCGAAATCGCTCTATCTAGCACGGTTTTCGAGATATAAGCATTTTTGTGTTTTGCAATTTTTGCGAAAATTTCGAAAATTCAAAATGGCCGCCATTTTTGGCGAGACAAAAATTTTTTGAATATTGGGAAAAGTACTCCGCAGAGATATCCTGCGGGTCAAAAATTTTGTCGAAATTGCTCTATCTAGCACGGTTTTTGAGATATAAGCATTTTTGTGTTTTGCAATTTTTGCGAAAATTTCGAAAATTCAAAATGGCCGCCATTTTGGGCGAGACAAAAATTTTTTGAAAACTGGGAAAACTACTCCGCAGAGATACCCTGCGGGTCAAAAATTTCGTCGAAATCGCTCTATCTAGCAGGGTTTTCGAGATATAAGCATTTTTATGTTTTGCAATTTTTGCGAAAAATTCGAAAATTCAAAATGGCCGCCAAAGAAAATTTTTTTTTTCAAAATTGCGATAACTACTCTGCAGAGATACCCTGCGGGTCAAACATTTCGTCGAAATCGCTCTATCTAGCACGGTTTTCGAGATATAAGCATTTTTGTGTTTTGCAATTTTTGCGAAAATTTCGAAAATTCAAAATGGCCGCCATTTTGGGCGAGACAAAAATTTTTTGAAAACTGAGAAAACTACTCCGCAGAGATACCCTGCGGGTCAAAAATTTCGTCGAAATCGCTCTATCTAGCACGGTTTTCGAGATATAAGCATTTTTGTGTTTTCCTTATTTGGAAAATTCGTAATGATTAATTAATCATTAATTACTCAGCCATTTCTTGACCAATCAATGCCAAAATCTAATGATTTCCAGATTTTAATAGAATGAATGTATTTGCCAAGTTTCAGGTGAATTGATCAAATTCCTTTCAAGTTATCATCCGGACAAGCTTCCCCATCGAAAAAAGACATTTTTGGTCATGTGACCTCTCTGATTGGTTGAAATGTCACTGCAGCATATTCAAAAAAATTCCCCAAGGCTACTGCCTAAACCTGCCAAATTTGAAAAGAATCCGCCTAACGGTTACAGAGTTATAAGGAAAACAAAATGCGGAGCCGGCGGAGCCGCCGGAGCCGGCGGAGCCGGCGGAGCCAGAAGCTCTCCCATACACAAACAAGCGTCCCTTGCGGGACGCTTAATTAGCTATGGGTCTGAAACTTCACCATGTGAAAGCTCTTCCAAAAGTAGGTGAATGAGTTATTTGAGAAAAATTGGATATCTGCAATACTTTTAAGAGATAATTCGCATTTACTCATTTTGAGTAGGTGAGTAATTATCTACAGGTCTGAAACTTCACCATGTGAAAGCTCTCCCAAAAGTACATGAATGAGTTATTTGATAAAAATTGGGTATCCGCAATAGTTTTTGAGATAATTAGCATTTACTCATTTTGAGTAGGTGAGTAATTAGCTATGGGTCTGAAACTTCACCAAGTGAAAGCTCTCCCAAAAGTAGATGAATGAGTTATTTGAGAAAAATTGGCTATCTGCAATACTTTTAAGAGATAATTCGCATTTACTCATTTTGAGTAGGTGAGTAATTATCTACGGGTCTGAAACTTCACCATGTGAAAGCTCTCCCAAAAGTAGATGAATGAGTTATTTGATAAAAATTGGGTATCCGCAATAGTTTTAGAGATAATTAGCATTTACTCATTTTGAGTAGGTGAATAATTAGCTACGGGTCTGAAACTTCACCGAGTGAAAGCTCTTTGGGATAGCTGCTCTGCAGAGATACCCTGAAGATCAAAAATTTTCGTCGAAATCGTTCTATGTAGCACGGTTTTCGAGATATTAGCATTTTTATGTTTTGCACTTTTTGTCCAAAAATTCGAAAATTCAAAATGGCCACCGTTTTTGGCAAGACAAAATTGTTTTGAAAATTGGCATGGCTACTCTGCAGAGATACCCTACGGGTCAAAAATTTCGTCAAAATCGCTCTATCTAGCACGGTTTTCGAGATATAAGCATTTTTATGTTTTGCAATTTTGCAAAAAATTCGAAAATTCAAAATGGCCGCCATTTTTTGCGAGACAAAACTTTTTTGAAAATTGGGATAACTACTCCGCAGAGATACCTGCGGGTCAAAAATTTTCGTTGAAATCGCTCTATCTAGCACGGTTTTCGAGATATAAGCATTTTTGTGTTTTCCTTATTTGGAAAATTCATAACGATTAATTAATCATTAATTACTCGGCCATTTCTTAACCAATCAATGCCAAAATCTAATGATTTCCAGATTTTAATAGAATGAATGTATTTGCCAAGTTTCAGGTGAATTGATAAAATTCCTTTCAAGTTATCATCCGGACAAGCTTCCCCATCGAAAAGAGACATTTTTGGTCATGTGACCTCTCTGATTGGTTGAAATGTCACTGCAGCATATTCAAAAAATTTCCCAAGGCTACTGCATAAACCTGCCAAATTTGAAAAGAATCCGCCTAACGGTTACAGAGTTATAAGGAAAACAAAATTCGGAGCCGGCAGAGCCGCAAGGGACGCTTAATTACCTGAGTTGGAAGGGTCCCTTTACCCAAGGAATACCAATACTTTTTTCTTCAACTCCCAACTCTATGGCGTAAGTAAATACGTTTCTCCACAGTTTCTCCTAGAAAGGACATTTGTAGGCAAGGTTTTGCAATGGCTTCCCCCACTGAATGGAACAGACTCCCACAATCAGAGCACACAATGACAGGTTTCTGAAGTCAGCTAAAAACCTATTTGTTTAGACTAGCCTATCCTCCACCATAGTACATCTTCCCGGTGGGTGATAATTTGGATCTCAACCTGATACGTCCCTGGACTTTCCCTTTTTGATTTCAAGTACATTGGAGGATGTTGTATCAATTTTGCGCTATATAAATGTTTTTATTCTATTCTGTTGCTTTGTCATTGTATATACCGGTAATATACACCTCAGTTTTACTCTTGTTAACCTTTAGTCCAGCATAATGATCAAATTCTTCAAAGATTAGTACACTTGCTATTACAGCTTGTGTACTTTTCAAAAACAAAGTCATGTGATCAGGAAGCTGACACAGTTGGACATGGTGATGGTTTACTCTTATTCCACCGCATAATTGACACAATTGCAACAACTAACAAAACAGCAATGCACTTATAGGGCATCCTTGTCCAATACCTTTAAATAATTTAAAGAATGATGTCCATTATTTGTAATTTATTGTCCATTAGTTGTAATACAGCTTTAAGCATTTTTGTACAAAATAGTGACCCAGTCTCTAACGTTTGGACTAAAACAACGACCAGCTGATGACCATATGCGGGAACCATGAATTAGTGAGTGGACGATTAGACCAACATTCGATTAATCGTCGGTGCTATGGTACAATCGTGTTCGGTCATGGACAACTTCCAGAAATCGATTAAATCTTACCCTTCCTTATGTGTCTTAATATCCACGTATTTTTTATATTTTAAGCAGTTTCCTAAACTTTCCTTTGATAAATCAAGAGATTTGTCACGCATTTTGCGTTTTTTTTACATCCACTGCCATATTTACCGGAAGTGAGTGTTTTTGGTAGGTTCTAAAGGTCGGAACACCGTTATTCTTACCGGATTGACAAACACTTCATCCCGGAAAGTGTTTCATGATATATTGCCTTACAGTGGAGTAAGAAAGTCGATTATGGGTCGATCATCGGTTGGAAAAATGGACAAATAATCAACTACGAAAATTGAGGCGATTCCACTCACTACCATGAATGGTCCGTATTGTCTTGACCCTAGCTGTTAAAATGGTTATAAAACCTCAATCGTTCCCCTGTATGCCTGCCTGTGTTGAAATGATTTACATGTCATTTGAAGAGTTTTATTCTTTTTCTGTATCTACTTTTTCATGAACCCTTCAATCATACTCCCCTGGCGTTTTCACATAACAATGGCTTTGCTATTTGAAAAATGTCTTTCCACGACACTTAGCCATCCTTACTTTTTCTACTTTTCCCACATTTAAACAAATTTTAAAGAATGTAGTGCGTTACCAAAAGTGAATGCTTTAATTTATAGACTGTTTTATTTCTCTGCCTTAATGCAGAGACTGAGTGATCTCAACATCTGATTACATAACAAAATTGCTGTTGATTCCTTGCACCCTGTACATGCCCACTCCCTCCTGTACACATGATGACATGGCAGTGGTTTCCCTGTACAGACCCACTCCTTCCTGTATACATGATTAGACATGTCAGTGGTTTCCCTATACATACCCACTCCCTCCTGTATACATGATTAGACATGTCAGTGGTTTCCCTATACATACCCACTCACTCCTGTATACATGATTAGACATGTCAGTGGTTTCCCTGTACATACCCACTCCCTCCTGTATACACGGTTAGACATGTCAGTGGTTTCCCTGTACATACCCACTCCCTCCTGTATACATGGTTAGACATGTCAGTGGTTTCACTATACATACCCACTCCCTCCTGTATACACGGTTAGACATGTCAGTGGTTTCCCTGTACATACCCACTCCCTCCTGTATACATGATTAGACATGTCAGTGGTTTCCCTGTACATACCCACTCCCTCCTGTATACATGGTTAGACATGTCAGTGGTTTCCCTATACATACCCACTCCCTCCTGTATACATGATTAGACATGTCAGTGGTTTCCCTGTACATACCCACTCCCTCCTGTATACATGGTTAGACATGTCAGTGGTTTCCCTGTACATACCCACTCCCTCCTGTACACATGATTAGACATGTCAGTGGTTTCCCTGTACATACTCACTCCCTCCTGTACACATGATTAGACATGTCAGTGGTTTCTCTGTACATACCCACTCCCTCCTGTATACATGATTAGACATGTCAGTGGTTTCCCTGTACATACCCACTCCCTCCTGTACACATGATTAGACATGTCAGTGGTTTCCCTGTACATACCCACTCCCTCCTGTATACATGGTTAGACATGTCAGTGGTTTCCCTATACATACCCACTCCCTCCTGTACACATGATTAGACATGTCAGTGGTTTCCCTGTACATACCCACTCCCTCCTGTATACATGGTTAGACATGTCAGTGGTTTCCCTATACATACCCACTCCCTCCTGTACACATGATTAGACATGTCAGTGGTTTCCCTGTACATACCCACTCCCTCCTGTATACATGGTTAGACATGTCAGTGGTTTCCCTATACATACCCACTCCCTCCTGTACACATGATTAGACATGTCAGTGGTTTCCCTGTACATACCCACTCCCTCCTGTATACATTGTTAGACATGTCAGTGGTTTCCCTGTACATACCCACTCCCTCCTGTATATATAGTTAGACATGTCAGTGGTTTCCCTATACATACCCACTCCCTCCTGTACACATGATTAGACATGTCAGTGGTTTCCCTATACATACCGACTCCCTCCTGTACACATGATTAGACATGTCAGTGGTTTCCCTGTACATACCCACTCCCTCCTGTATACATGGTTAGACATGTCAGTGGTTTCCCTGTACATACACACTCCCTCCTGTATACATGATTAGACATGTCAGTGGTTTCCCTGTACATACCCACTCCCTCCTGTATACATGATTAGACATGTCAGTGGTTTCCCTGTACATGCACACTCCCTCCTGTATACATGATTAGACATGTCAGTGGTTTCCCTGTACATACCCACTCCCTCCTGTATACATGGTTAGACATGTCAGTGGTTTCCCTGTACAAACCCACTCCCTCCTGTACACATGGTTAGACATGTCAGTGGTTTCCCTATACATACCCACTCCCTCCTGTATACATGGTTAGACATGTCAGTGGTTTCCCTATACATACCCACTCCCTCCTGTATACATGGTTAGACATGTCAGTGGTTTCCCTATACATACCCACTCCCTCCTGTATACATGATTAGACATGTCAGTGGTTTCCCTGTACATACCCACTCCCTCCTGTACACATGGTTAGACATGTCAGTGGTTTCCCTATACATACCCACTCCCTCCTGTATACATGGTTAGACATGTCAGTGGTTTCCCTGTACATACCCACTCCCTCTTGTACACATGATTAGACATGTCAGTGGTTTCCCTGTACATACCCACTCCCTCCTGTATACATGGTTAGACATGTCAGTGGTTTCCCTGTACATACCCACTCCCTCCTGTACACATGTTTAGACATGTCAGTGGTTTCCCTGTACATACCCACTCCCTCCTGTATACATGGTTAGACATGTCAGTGGTTTCCCTGTACATACCCTCTCCCTCCTGTACACATGATTAGACATGTCAGTGGTTTCCCTGTACAGACCCACTCCCTCCTGTATACATGATTAGACATGTCAGTGGTTTCCCTGTACAGACCCACTCCCTCCTGTACACATGATTAGACATGTCAGTGGTTTCCCTGTACAGACCCACTCCCTCCTGTATACATGGTTAGACATGTCAGTGGTTTCCCTGTACATACCCACTCCCTCCTGTACACATGATTAGACATGTCAGTGGTTTCCCTGTACATACCCACTCCCTCCTGTACACATGATTAGACATGTCAGTGGTTTCTCTGTACAGACCCACTCCCTCCTGTATACACGGTTAGACATGTCAGTGGTTTCCCTGTACATACCCACTCCCTCCTGTATACATGGTTAGACATGTCAGTGGTTTCCCTATACATACCCACTCCCTCCTGTATACATGATTAGACCTGTCAGTGGTTTCCCTGTACATACCCACTCCCTCCTGTACACATGATTAGACATGTCAGTGGTTTCCCTGTACATACCCACTCCCTCCTGTACACATGATTAGACATGTCAGTGGTTTCTCTGTACAGACCCACTCCCTCCTGTATACACGGTTAGACATGTCAGTGGTTTCCCTGTACATACCTACTCAATCCTGTATACATGGTTAGACATGTCATTGGTTTCCCTGTACATACACACTCCCTCCTGTATACACGGTTAGACATGTCAGTGGTTTCCCTGTACATACCTACTCAATCCTGTATACATGGTTAGAGATGTCAGTGGTTTCTCTGTACATACCTACTCAATCCTGTATACATGGTTAGACATGTCAGTGGTTTCCCTGTACATACCTACTCAATCCTGTATACATGGTTAGACATGTCAGTGGTTTCCCTATACATACCCACTCCCTCCTGTATACATGGTTAGACATGTCAGTGGTTTCTCTGAACATACCCACTCCCTCCTGTATACATGATTAGACATGTCAGTGGTTTCCCTGTACAGACCCACTCCCTCCTGTACACATGATTAGACACGTCAGTGGTTTCCCTGTACATACACACTCCCTCCTGTATACATGGTTAGACATGTCAGTGGTTTCCCTGTACATACCTACTCAATCCTGTATACATGGTTAGACATGTCAGTGGTTTCTCTGTACATACCCACTCCCTCCTGTATACATGATTAGACATGTCAGTGGTTTCCCTGTACAGACCCACTCCCTCCTGTACACATGATTAGACATGTCAGTGGTTTCCCTGTACATACACACTCCCTCCTGTATACACGGTTAGACATGTCAGTGGTTTCTCTGTACATACCCACTCCCTCCTGTACACATGATTAGACATGTCAGTGGTTTCCCTGTACATACTCACTCCCTCCTGTATACATGGTTAGACATGTCAGTGGTTTCCCTGTACATACCCACTCCCTCCTGTACACATGATTAGACATGTCAGTGGTTTCCCTGTACATACCCACTCCCTCCTGTATACATGGTTAGACATGTCAGTGGTTTCCCTGTACATACCCTCTCCCTCCTATATACACGGTTAGACATGTCAGTGGTTTCCCTGTACATACCCACTCCCTACTGTACACATGATTAGACATGTCAGTGGTTTCCCTGTACATACCCACTCCTACCTGTATACACGGTTAGACATGTCAGTGGTTTCCCTGTACATACCTACTCAATCCTGTATACATGGTTAGAGATGTCAGTGGTTTCTCTGTACATACCTACTCAATCCTGTATACATGGTTAGACATGTCATTGGTTTCCCTGTACATACACACTCCCTCCTGTATACACGGTTAGACATGTCAGTGGTTTCCCTGTACATACTCACTCCCTCCTGTATACATGATTAGACATGTCAGTGGTTTCCCTGTACATACCCACTCCCTCCTGTATACATGATTAGACATGTCAGTGGTTTCCCTGTACATACCCACTCCCTCCTGTATACATGGTTAGACATGTCAGTGGTTTCCCTGTACATACCCACTCCCTCCTGTACACATGATTAGACATGTCAGTGGTTTCCCTGTACATACCCACTCCCTCCTGTATACATGGTTAGACATGTCAGTGGTTTCCCTATACATACCCACTCCTACCTGTATACACGGTTAGACATGTCAGTGGTTTCCCTGTACATACCTACTCAATCCTGTATACATGGTTAGACATGTCATTGGTTTCCCTGTACATACACACTCCCTCCTGTATACACGGTTAGAGATGTCAGTGGTTTCCCTGTACATACCCACTCCCTCCTGTATACATGATTAGACATGTCAGTGGTTTCCCTGTACATACCCTCTCCCTCCTGTACACATGGTTAGACATGTCAGTGGTTTCCCTGTACATATCTACTCAATCCTGTATACATGATTAGACATGTCAGTGGTTTCCCTGTACATACACACTCCCTCCTGTATACATGATTAGACATGTCAGTGGTTTCCCTATACATACCCACTCCCTCCTGTACACATGGTTAGACATGTCATTGGTTTCCCTGTACATACACACTCCCTCCTGTATACACGGTTAGAGATGTCAGTGGTTTCCCTGTACATACCCACTCCCTCCTGTATACATGGTTAGACATGTCATTGGTTTCCCTGTACATACCCTCTCCCTCCTGTACACATGGTTAGACATGTCAGTGGTTTCCCTATACATACCCACTCAATCCTGTATACATGGTTAGACATGTCAGTGGTTTCCCTGTACATACCCACTCCCTCCTGTATACATGATTAGACATGTCAGTGGTTTCCCTGTACATACACACTCCCTCCTGTATACACGGTTAGACATGTCAGTGGTTTCCCTGTACATACCCACTCCTTCCTGCATGCACTGAAGCACTGCATCCAGCTCTTTCAGACAGACAATGTCCTGAATGTTGAATTGGAAAGTCGCTGCCTGTTCCTTAGTGAAGGAGCAATACCGCAGGCAGTAATCAGTCACCTCACGCATCTCACAGCATGCCTCGTGGTTTCTGCCATCTGAAAAAAATGCTACTCATTTATTTAAACTATTCGTAAAGCAAATCACCTTTTTGGATTGGTTAAAAAGGGTCTTTTTAATGATGGATTATTTATGGCAATGTCCATAATCATATTTGATGGATGCACAACATTTTATCAGAGACTGGAACGTGTAGTAATGAAACAAAATTTCAAATTTAATAAGTAAATTAACTTTTATAAGTTAATACCCTATCCAATGAATAATTGCTTTACCGGTCCCGCCAAAAGACAGAAAAAGCTGTCCTGTATAAACTACCGGCAGGACCGGTCACGGAGTGTGCATTCGCCAGGTGGCGCATCACATTGGGGGGGAGGGGGGGGGGGGGCCTTGCCTGTCCATTGGATAGGGTATTAACTTTTAAAAATTTAATTTACTTATTAAATTTGCAATTTTATTGCATTAATACATCCTATCCAATGGACAATTGCTGAATAACTACCACTTGGTCAGCAGGTAAGTTACTAGGGACTTAAGTGAACTCATAAACAAAACTGAATAGGCCTGGGTTGACCTAGGGTCAGAAAACCCCCATGAGGCCATGGTCGGTTACCACTAACCGGTTACTCGGAGGTATACTGACGTTGCCACCCCTTTTTTTCCCAGACCTGCTCTGAGAAAGAGAGGGATGAGTTCAGCCCCATAAGAAATAAACTTCCCAAAGAAAGCAAGTCACGGTTTTGTCACAGAGTTCAAATTTGTAAAACTCTTAAAGATAACTTTTCTGCTGCTTTGATCTCATGTACTCTCCACTAGCAGATTTGCTCCAGCCTAGCTTATATTACAGATTTATTTGGTATGGCTAGCAGTTATTATAGCTGACCATTACCCACAATTCAAAACATCTTTGTTAGACAGAGTTTGCTTGAGTAACTTCAGAAGGTATATTGTAACAGAGGAGTAAACATCCATCCTCTGGACAATGAGAAGGAAACTAGCTCTTGATGGGATAAAATCACCTTCTCCCCATCTAAGATCTGGAGCTAGTACACATATATGTCATGTTATTAGAATGTTGTATTTTTAACCATGGATAATAAATTATCAACAACTTTACTTGATTAAATAAAATATCCTGCACACATCTCAGTGAAGAAGAAACCTTCATAATAATCATCTGGAGAAGAAACAATCCTTGCAATAGTAAAAGAAGAAGAGGCCCTTTGGTAACAACTTTATGAACCTCACCCCTTTGTTATAGTTTTTTTTTTTTTTTTTTTTTTTGGCCATCATCATTTTTTTATGTACTATATACAAGGTATATACATTATATACATATATACATATCTCCTCATTTTGGGGTTTGGTGGTGAACATGTTGAGCAGCCACCACTGGACCTAAATGGAAAAGCTCTGAATCAGTCCAAGCCACATCCTTCAAACAGAACTGTGTGAAGGTGTAATGTGACTCCCAGTGGCAGACTGACAAAATTTGCTCTAAGGAGACCCCCGACTGGAAGGCCTTACAAGCAGCAAGGCCCTGACATCATGGGGTTTAAACTGATGCAGTGTGAGGGCCTCCTGGTCAGAGAGCCCATAGCATAGGATCACGGTCTGCTTGATCCATGAGGAGATGGTGACAGGTGAGATATCCTTATCAAAACCTTTCTTGAAGGAGACAAAGACCAACTCCTTGTTCTGTCTAAGATCTGAGGTCCTGTCCAAGTAATAGCCTAGGGCTCTGACTGGACATAGGGACCTGTCATAGTGACTTATCCAGAGTGGGGGCCAAAGCTGCTATAACCACTGGGGCCACACTGTCCGGACCCTCCTTAGTCAGCTGGTTCTTGGACAGAAAGTTGGGTGAGGGGTACAAGGACACCTTACACCAGTCTGACTGGTGTCTGATGTTCTTATGTAACCAAGCGTGGATCTCACTCCTGCACTTACCAGAACCCAGGGCCAACAGAAAAACAGTCTTGAAAGTCAAGTGTTTAAGGGAGGCCTCTTTTAAGGGTTCAAAGGGAGCCTTTGTCAGCTGGTGCAGAACCAGGGAAGGGTTCCAGGAGGGAATGCCCCTCCTACCCTCTGGTCCCAAAACGAAGGCATGTTGGGCTACTCCGGTGCAATCAGTATGATCCTGCTGCATAGGTAGTCCTGCAACTTCTCCACCACTTTGCCCAAGATGGCTGCTGGTGGGAAGTACATTGGTTTCCTCCAGCTACCATTTTAAGTGAGGGTGGAGTGACCTGGGGACTGGTATCACCTTTTCTAGTGATTCTGGTACCCTCCAGTTGTTCTTCAAGTGCCACTGTATGGATCTCATATGGAGCCAACCGAAGTGGACTTGTTTTTCTGTTGCTGTGAGTAGACCTGAGACATGAACTGCCGGACCGGGCACACCGGACCGGAGAGTATGCTTTGAATCTTGGTAGTTAAGGCCTGCCAACGTTCTGGTGTGGGTCTGACCTTGCCTTCTTTCAGGGCGAACTGGTAACCTACAAAGTTGAAAACCTGTTTTGGATCCAGTTCTGATTTCTCCCTGTTCACCAGCCAACCAAGCTCCCGACAGAGAGCTACCAAGGTCTGTGTATGCTGGAGACAGGTATGGTGGGACCTGGCTCTCACCAACCAGTCGTCTAGGTACTGGTGGATCCTTATACCCCTCTGTAAAGCCATCACTTTGATGTCTTTGGCTACCACTGTGAACTCCATGGGTGCTGTGGACAGACCAAAGGGTAGTGCTTTGAACTTGTAGGACCGATCCTTGACGTGAGAACGTATGTACTTCCTGGACTGACCGAATTGGTATATGGAAATATGTGTCTTTGAAATTTATGGAGGTAACCACTCCCCTGCCTGTAGGGAGGTTCTTATTGTCTCTGTCATGACGAGCAATTGTGAGGTTGGCCATGTTGATGAAAACTCCCTCTGAAAGATCTTGCATCGTATGTGCCATGGCCTGCGTGATGGACCTGTTGAAGGTGACTAAATAATCCAACTTGTCTGCTGTGTGTTGCCTTCTTTCTGCAGCTTTGCTTTTGCTCTTGTCTAGATGCAAGGTTTTAAGCTTTGCTACCATGGAGTCCTGCACTTTGGTGAGACATCTCGACAAACCAGCAACCTGATTACACATGAAAGCTTGTTCCCTCACTGATCTCTCCCAATGCCTTAAAGTGTCCTGGTTAATGCACTGGGAGGCTGGGGCAGAGGGCAAGCTGTGTCTGGCAATCCTGCTGAAGGCACTGTTGAACTTGGCTGGGTCCGGTGACCAGTAACACACTTTGGATTTATTAGAGTTGTTCTTGTCGGTGTGCAAATAATCATTATGGTGAATTTGTTGCAATACTTGTAAAATATCTTCTTAAGTTTGTAGAAAACACATCTGCACACTCCATGCGCCAAACGAAAAAAGATGCTATGACATCACGATGTCTAGACAGGATGGAAGTATGACGTGCCACCTAGCGAATGCACACTCTGTGACCAGTCCTGCCTGGCCCAGTAGTTTATACAGGATGGCTTTTTCTGTCGTTTGGCGGGACAGGTCGTGTCGACCGGTAAAGCAATTGTCCATGGGATAGGATGTATTAACACAAAAAATGTCTTTTAAAATGCAGTCACATTCTTTCTGAAACCATTTGACACTTTTTAGGAATAGTTATAAAGGACACACACAAGACTAGATACTGTATAAGTGGTTATTTTCGCGGGGAATTAATATTTGCGAATGACAGCTAACCATGAAATTAAATTCTCGCTTATATTTTCAAAGTACACTTAAGGTCATCAAAACACACATACACAGTGTAAAGATTTTTATATATATGCATAAATACAGTAATGGATACTTACAGGTGTGCACATTTGAAAAAAAAAATTTTTTATATCCATTAGATTAGTAAATATTGACACAGGAAGTACAGATTTTTATTCTTAAAACATTCATTTCGACATTTAGCCAGAAAAACAGTTGTAAAGGAGAAAAAAAGAGGAAACATGGGGATCATAAAACTGATCAGACAACCAAACAATTCAAGAGAGGGAGGCAGTGAAATCTGCCTTTTCTTTGACACATGCTGAGTGACATGGCCCACATAATAAAGCTTGGCTGGGAGAAGCTGGCCTATTACGGTATTACAAAGAAGACAAATAATGAGGTGTATACTTATGTGTGTGAAGTAATTGTACACTGGTGCTTCGTGTCAGATGCATACCACTCTGAAAAGCGATGCTTTAGGTAGCGCTTTCAAGTCTCCACTACAGTACACATCCATGATTTTAACCATGTCATATTGTTTAGTTAATGTATTTACATTGATTTTAATGATGCAGTATATATCACCAAGGTGTTTTTGCCCCCTAATTTTTAACTTCCTTAGTTTAAAATCTGAGTAGCTTTGGCTTGAAAGCAATAGGCAGAATACAGAAGTTTGGCCACTACACAAATTGCAATCAAGATTAACAATATAAACAGACCATTTTTATCGTCACTTAACAAATGTAGTAAAGTGCACTTCCCAATAAATTACAAGGCTTTGATGTTTTCTTTTATGTGATACAAACATGGGATTTAGTGGGTGTTTGGACATAATTACTTAGAAGTGTTTCAAGTCAGTGGTAAGTAAAAAAAATTTTTTGTTTTTGTAGGCGATAATAGAATATCTGGCTAGATTTTACTTTACCGATACGAGATTTCGTTGAGCGATAATCCGATTATTGACGTTTTAAATGTTCCTGTTAAATGTTACCTGTGGTATGACTTATTTTAAACCTATTTTATGTGTATATCTTCAATATACCATTAATAATTTTGTCCAATCATTAAATCTTTTCTCTCGCACTGTTTTTCTGCAGGCTGCCATTGTTGCCATGGTGATTTCTAAACCTCGTTCTTTCCTATTCTTTTAAAATGTCGGTTGAAAATGTCGAGATTAGTATATGATGATGTATATGAAATTTGTAGAGATAATGATAAATTAATTACATGGTTAATAAATAAGGAATTGTTAATTGACTATCAGGATATTTTGTGTGATAGATGTTGTGAGGGATATTTTCATTTAGTAAAGGATAATTCATACCCAAGTGACAAGGTAGTGTACAGGTGCACCAACAGGAGGTGTAACCATAAGCAATCTACTCATCATTGCACTTGGTTTTCTGGTTCCCATCTTTCTTTTAAACAAATTTTAAAATTGACATATTACTGGGTTTATAAAATCCCACAGAATTTTGTGGAAGAAGAATTAAAAATTGGCAGTTGTTCAACTTTAGTGGACTGGTACAATTTCGCCAGAGAAGTGTGTTTGCAAATTGCAATTTTAGATAATGAACAAATAGGTGGACCAGGAATTGTTGTAGGAGTAGACGAAAGTAAATTTGGTAAAAGAAAATATCATAGGGGAAGAAAAGTTGATGGTTGCTGGGTCTTTGGGGGAATAGAAAGAGTTGGAAAAAAGTGTTTTTTTTTAAATTGTTGAAGATAGATCGGCTGAAACTTTGATACCACCGATAAAAAAGTACATTAAAAAAGGCTCAATTATACATTCTGATTGTTGGAAATTGTATTCTTTATTGGAAAAAGAAGGTTATTTCCACTTGACTGTTAACCATTCTGAGGAATTTGTAAATTCAGAAACTGGTGCCCATACCCAAACGATAGAATCCACCTGGCATGCTTTGAAATCTCACCTACCCAAGTCTGGTTCTCAAAAACAGCTTTACGAAGGGTATTTTTGGGAGTAGGTGATCCGAAAGAAATATTTAAATAGTAGTGCTGACAAATTTATAATTTTTTTATCTCTTATTAAAAGAGTATATACACCAAAATCACCAAACAACAAAGAAAATATTGAGCCACTGGAAGAACTAGATTTCAGTGCAGATCTTTTTGATTAAAGTATTTCATCAATATTTAGGTCATATTCTCATTATTTTGGGGGGGTTGGAGGGGTTCCCCCCCAATGATACAAAAAATAACTATTTCATTTGTAAAATTTATCGATAATTTTTTTCGGTTTATTTTTCAAAAGAATGTCAAATAAAATTTACTCCGAAACTATAATATCCAATATGGCGGATCTCGTACCGGTAAAGTAAAATTGCCCCAAATATCTTTCACCACGAAAATTAATTCTCACGAAATAAGCCTTCTTTATTGATTCACGAACTTAAGTGCCCATGAAAATAACCACTTATACAGTATATAAAAGGCCAATCAGATGTCACATGACAAAAGAGGTCTTCATGATAGAAGTACATTGTCTCGCAAAAATAGCTTGTCATTCTAGTGAACTATCATTTATGTATTTTAATACAAGCTCAATGTTTTCTTGTTATGAAGGGAATTATACAAATCAAAAACAGTGACTAAAGCCTTTAAAATGAATTAAAGAATAATCGGCCACTTCAAACAGTTAGAGAACCACAAATTTAGGCAGACCATTTCTTTCTGAACAAATACCATGTTGTTTGTTTTCATTGAAACCACTACATCAAAATTCATCCAGTGATACTAGTGGTGTCATCGTCTGGGTATGTGAGGTCTTGATACCGTGAACAAAACAGTGAGCAATATCGCGGTGCCATCGTTCCACAAATTAAACCTATATTTGCTCTTTAAATAATGTGCATTGACAACTAATACTGAAATAAAATAGATTTTATGTTTCATTTGTGCTGTCAGTTGTTAAAATGGTGGATATTTGAAGCAATAAAAAGTAAACAAAAGTTACGTTTTTTCACTTCCTGTAGGAAGTGGAAAGGGTCATCACCATAGATACATCACAAATCAAAACAAAACCACATAAAAGTAGAAATTAGATGAATATTTCACCATATTTTTATTAAATCCCTTCGAAAATAAGCTAAAGTTAATGGTTGAATATGTTTATGAGATGCATCGCGGATGATCATTAATCCTCGATTATCGTCCATTTTTTTCATCACCAGTGAATCTGCGATATCGCCGCTCGTGATGACACCACTAAGTGATACATGTGAAAATAAATTTGGTACTAATAAAAGGAAATATATATGAAAAACAAGCATTCTGACGCATGCATTTATCTCCCGCCGTATAAATTAAATGTACTAAAGATAGTGGAATATAAATTTTCTTGCGAGATGGATGCACATGTAGAAGTGACAACAAGCAAGAGGCACTTTAATGTTTGATTGCAATACTTTTAAAGACAAAAGGCATTTACTCATTTTAGTAGCTATTACTCTGGGGGAACAGACAAAAGTCCCCCCCTGACAAAAGCCCCCCCTGACACAACCCCCCCCCCCCTTTCTTTAAAAGGTAGGACACAAGCCCCCCCCACCCTTAAATATGAGGGAGGAGGGCAAAAGCCCCCCCTCATTTTCAGAGGGGTAGGGCAAAAGCGCCCCCTTATATTTTTAAACACTATTGGCACTTTTATTTTTTCATTTAGTGAATGCTAGATTTCCAAAAATGTCATTTGAGAGACTTCTATAAGTTAGATGCAAAAAAAAACTGTTTTTAATCATTACATGATGATCAAAAGCCCCCCTTCTATTTTTGAAACACTATTGTCACTTTTAATTTGTTTTTCATCTAAGGAATTTAGATTTCCAAACATGTCATTTGAGAGACTTATATAAATTAGATGCAAAAAAAAAACCGCAAAAAAAAACTGTTTTTAATCATTACAGTATTCACACATATGTATGTACATGTACATTCCCCCCCCCCCCCTCTTTCAAGTCCTCTTGTACAAAGACCAAAAGCTTTGATGTATCTTAAATAGGTGTATTCTGTTAGGTAAGGTTAAGGCATCTTAATCTGGTAAGATTGTAATTCATGGTACCCCATACCTGTGAGAAAGTGATTAAAGAATCTTAAAGTGATATTTATTTTGATTGATTGCTATTGTATAATTGTAACTGTTTCCTGATTACTTATATTTCCTAATACCCATTATGTCTGGTCAAATTGCAATCCATGACTTTACATTAAATGTTGAATAATAATGAAATTTATACTTTTAAATAAATAAATTTAGATATAAATTTTATATTTCTTTTATTGGAAGGGTGTCTTTGGTCCTACCAAAGGGGGGGCTCTAGTCGGGGGTTGGGGGGTTGGGGGGGCTTTTGCCCGCCCCAGGCAGACCAAGGGGGGCTTTTGTCGGGGGGGACTTACGTCCTACACTCATTACTCTGCCATCCAAAGAGCTACAGTTCTGCAACTTTATTATGCAGTAGATCAACCCAAAGTAGGCGAAGGACATATTTAGAAGAAATTGCCTATCTGTAACACTTTCAGAGATAAAAGGCATTTACTCATTTTAGTGGCTATTACTCTGCCATCCAAAGAGCTACAGTTCTGCAACTTCACTATGTGGTAGATCGCCCAAAAGTAGGTGAAGGACTTACTTAGAAGAAATTGTCTATGTCCAATGCTTGTAAAGATAAAAGACATTTACTCATTTAAGTACCTGTTACTCAGCTATGCAAAGAGCTACAGTTGTGCAACTTCACTATGTGGTAGATCACCCAATAGTAGGTGAACAACTTATTTAGAAGAAATTGCCTATCTGCAACACTTTTAGAGATAAAGACATTTACTCATTTTAGCAGGTATATGACTCAGCTATGCAAAGAGCTATAGATGTGCAACTTCACTATGTGGTAGATCACCCAAAAGGTGAATCAGTTATTCAAAAGAATTTGCCTTTTCATAACACTTTTAGAGATAAAAGACATTTAATCATTTTAGTAGCTGTTACTCAGCTATGGAAAGAGCTACAGTTCTGCAACTTCACTACGTGGTAGATCACCCAAAAGTAGGTGAATGACTTATTTAGAAGAAATTGCCTACCTGTAATACTTTTAGAGATAAAAGACATTTGCTCATTTTAGTAGCTATGAGTGTGCTATGCAAAAAGCTATAGATCTGCAACTTCACTATGTGGTACATCACCCAAAAGTAGATGAATGACTAATTAGAAGAAATTGCCTACCTATAATACTTTTAGAGATAAAAGACATTTACTCATTTTGGTAGCTATTACTCAGCTATCTACTCACTTAGCTATTGACCTAGATCTGCAAAAGCAACAAATATATAAAGGACACAGGAAAGTAAGATTATCAAAAATAGCATCAGAGATGCCCGTACCCCACAGCCTTGGGAAATATTTTCAACACCATGAGATATAGAAGTACTGTACCAGTACAAACTTCAGGATACTTTCAGAGCACTGTCAGTTATATAAAGGTCCAAACAATGTTTAAATGGAGAAATAATGTTTAAAAGAAAGATAATGCGTATAAAGATGAAGTATTAAAACAAGATAATTCAATGACAAGACGACAGCATTAATCAGTAAACTAAAATTCAACACTCTTTATATACATCTGCATTTCCGAATTATGGTTTAGATGGTTTGAATATTACCATGCATACAGAAGTGGTAATACATTTAATGAATGCTTATGTGTGGTGTTGGAGTAAAATCTGCGGCTCACTTGATGAAATTCTATCTCTTACAATGGGAAGTTATGAAAGTAAAATTCTTAATAAATTCTAATATGACTTTTGCTTAATCTGCATCAAAAGACAGACCCAAAGGTGCAACAAGATTTTAAAGGTCAAGGTCACTACGGCAAGGTAAAAGGTCAAATTAAGGTCACACCATGATAATACACACCTATAGCCAATAACCAATGTCCCTACCAAGTATCAACTTCCTACACCTTACGGTTTCCGAGATACAGCCCTGACAATTTTATAGGTCAAGGTCACTATGGCAAGGTCAAAGGTCAAATCAAGGTCACACCATGATGCTGCACACCTACACCCCCTAGCCAATGTCTCTACCAAATATCAACTTCCTGCACCTAACAGTTTCCGAGATAAAGCCCGGACAATATTTTATAGGTCAAGGTCACTACAGCAAGGTTAAAGGCCAAATCAAGGTCAGACCATGACGTTGCACACCTACACCCCCTAATCAATATCCCTACCAAGTATCAACTTCCTACACCTTACGGTTTCTGAGATATAGCCCAGACAACATTTTATAGGTCAAGGTCACTACGGCAAGGTCAAAGGTCAAATCAAGGTCAGACCATGACGCTGCACACCTACACCCCCTAACCAATATCCCTACCAAGTATCAACTTCCTACACCTTACGGTTTCTGAGATATAGCCTGGACAAGATTTTATAGGTCAAGGCCACTACGGCAAGGTCACAGGTCAAATCAAGGTCAGACCATGACGTTGCACACCTACACCCCCTAACCAATATCTCTACCAAGTATCAACTTCCTACACCTTACGGTTTCCGAGATATAGCCCGGACAAGATTTTATAGGTCAAGGTCACTATGGCAAGGTCAAAGGTCAAATCAAGGTCAGACTATGACGTTGCACAACTACACCCCCTAACCAATGTCCCTACCAAGTATCAACTTCCTACACCTTACAGTTTCCGAGATATAGCCCGGACAAGATTTTCAAACTCAAGGTCACTACGGCAAGGTCAAAGGTCAAATCAAGGTCAGACCATGACGTTGCACAGCTACACCCCCTAACCAATGTCCCTACCAAGTATCAACTTCCTACACCTTACGGTTTCTGAGATACAGCCCGGACAAACTATTTCCCGCCGCCCGCCCTCAAAGGTCAAATCAAGGTCAGACTATGACGTTGCACAACTACACTCCCTAACCAATGTCTAGATGAATAACAAATGAAAAGATTTGCCTAACTTTAATACTTGTGAAGGTATTTGACATTTATTTCCATCATAATTTTGCTACAAATAAGAAAATAGCTATTGCTCACTTATGACATGCAATGGAACCCCAAACTATATGCCATGTTATAGTTAAGGAAAAAGTAGCTGAACAAATTATTTTAGGAAAATACTGTAACTGCAGTAGTTTTTGAGTTGCAATGGATTTACTGAACAGTCAGAATTTCAAAGTAGCTATAACTCAACTATCCAATGTGCAACAAGTCTGCAACTTTACTATGTGATAGCTTATCAAAAACTAGATGAATAACATATTTGAAAATATTTCCCTAACTTTAATACTTTTGAAGATATTTGAAATTTACTTATGTTGTTATTTTCCTACAAATAAGAAAATAGCTATTACTCACTTATGGCATGCAATAGAATCCCAAACTATATGCCATCTTATAGTTAAGGAAAAGGTAGCTGAACAACATATTTTAGGAAAATACTCTAACTGCAATAGTTTTTGAGTTACAATGGATTTACTCAACAGTCACAATTTCAAAGTAGCTATTACTTAGCTATGCAATGTGCAACAGATCTGAAACTTTACTATGTGATAGCTTATCAAAAAGTAGATGAATAACATATTTGAAAAGAATTCCCTAACCTTAATACTTTTGAAGATATTTGACATTTACTTATGTCATTATTTTGCTACAAATAAGAATATAGCTATTACTCACTTATGGCATGCAATGGGACCCCAAACTATGTACCATCTTATAGCTAAGGACAAAGTAGCTGAACAACATATTTGAAGAAAAAGTTGTCACTGCAATAGTTTTTGAGTTATGAGCCCTTTACTCAAAGTAGCTAAGATTGCTAATACTCACTTATCTTCAGGCCTAAGTCCATAAAACCAAAAAAAATTTCAAGGGCGTGAAAATTCATTGGGACAATTAATTAACAAAAATCAGTAGCTGTAGTAGTTTTGGAGAAATCTGCGTGACTAACTAACGCACGCACGCATGCACACACGCACGCACCCACACATACAGGCATCATTTCATAATCTCCCTCCCGGAGATAAAAAAGAAATTATTTTGTGTTAAGAGTAAGACTTATGCATGTCTTTCCAAACAGAATAAGAAGAAGATATTTGCCTGCCAGAGGGGAGGACAACATAGTCACCATTTATGTGAGTTTTGCATCTTGAGAGATCAGACAGCTAGTGTAGTCACAAAGCTAACAAACATGTTAAAGAATTTCCTAAATATCAAGGAAAGAGAAAGAAGTTTACTTATAGATAAATTTCACTCTATGCATACATCAAAGGAGTAAATATTACAGTAAATTCTACCTCCAACTATCGAGAAAAGCAGTATGTCTACCGACATCGGAATTAGTAAGTGTCTCTATATACACACAACTGCATGCCAGTTTTGTAGATATAAAGGTAACTCGTAACTCTGAGGGCAGAGTACTCACCCACTTCAGTAAGTGTCTCTATATACACACAACTACATGCCAGTGTAGTAAACATAAAGGTAACTCGTAACTCTGAGCTCAGAGTACTCACCCACACCACACTGCAGTATATGTCCAATGGACTCTTCACACCGTAGCAGTAGGAAGACGTCAAAGCTTGCATGGTCGGCTGTGTAGTTACAGAGGGGCTGACACTCGGGCAGAACTCCATTTGCCAGGCAACATTCCTGTACAGTGTGAGGAGGGGTTGCCGTGGTGGATACTGGGGCAGGAGTACTGGCCAAAACTCCACCTGGAAACAGGAGAGACACAGAAATACCAATATATACAATTTCATTGAAATTTATTGGTTAATCAAATCACTCACCATTTATAACCTTGGGGGGACATCTTATCACTATAACCTAATGAGCCCTTGTCTTATTACTAGGGATGGGTCGGTAGGTCCGGTATCTCGGTATCGAGAGCATTTTACCGTGATGAGATTTTACAACCGCCACTTCGCTTGCCAACATATATAATGGAAGGAAGAGTTAAAATATTAGAAACATACCCCAAATCTGAAGAAATTATAAGCTTTTCTCCATAATTTTCATGCATTTGCAGACTTTATACAGTACTTTCGATTACGTTGAGCAGAACTGCCATGTTTAGGTTACGACAATTTATAACCTCAATTTCGCTTGTCAGCTTATATACCTGAAGGAAAACTTAAAATATTGGGAACAAACAAGAAATCTGAAGAAATTGTAAGCTTTTATCTTGTATTTCGCACATTTGATCACTTTTATTGTGATGTCGTGAAGAGGAAACGTCCATGTTGGTTTGGGGTGTACTAAAACACGGAATCCCGGAATCGGTACGGCTTTGCATTGGCGACCTCCCGATGTAGAGATTTTTCATACCGACCCATCCCTACTTATTACTACAACCTAATGAGCCCTTGTCTTATCACTACAACCTAACAAGACCTTATCTTATCACCATAATCTAACTAGACATACGTATCGGAGAACCGATGCAAAGTTGTATCCACCGGAAAGACAATTCACCAAAGCTAGTGACCCATCGTTTGACCTTGAAGGAGGGGCCAAAGGTCAGATCTAAAATCAGAAAATTCCAAGCCCAAATTTCCTATGAGTTGGTTTTACATTGGAAACCTCTAGGACAAATAATAAGCAAGTTATAAGCACTTTTAAGTTTGGCTATCCTAGTTTGATGTTGAAGGAGGGGCTCAAGGTCAAGTCTGACCACATCAAAAGATTCCCAGCCCATGATTTAATATAGGTTGGTTTACCATCCCAAACCTATAAGACCAACAATAAGCGAGTTATAAGCACTTTTAAGTTTGGCTATCCTCGTTTGACCTTGAAGGAGGGGTCCACGGTCAAATGTGACCACATCAAAAGATTCACAGCCCATGATTTCCTATAAGTTGGTTTCGCATTGCAAACTTCTAGGACTAATAATAAGCGACCTATAAGCACTTTTAACTTAGTCTATCCTCATTTTACCTTGAAGGAGGGGTCCAAGATCAAATCTGACCACACCAAAAAATTCCCAGCCCATGATTTTCTATAAGTTGGTTTTCCATCCCAAACCTCTACGACCAATAATAAGCAAGTTATAAACACTTTTAACTTTGGCTATCCTCATTTGACCTTGAAGGACGGGCCAAAGGTCAAATCTAACCACACCAGAAGATTCCCAGTCCATGATTTCCGTTAGGTTGGTTTACCATCCCAAACCTCTAGGACCAATAATAAGTGAGTTATAAGCATTTTTAAGTTTAGCTATCCTTGTTTGACCCTGAAGGACGAGCCCAAGGTCAAATCTGACCAGACCAAAAGATTCCCAGCCCATGATTTCCTATATGTTGGTTTACCATCCCAAACCTCTAGGACCAATAATAAGCAAGTTACAAGCACTTTTAAGTTTGGCTTTCCTCGTTTGACCTTGAAGGAGAGGCCCAAGGTCAAATCCATCCACACCAAAAGATTCCCAGCCCATGATTTCCCTATATGTTGGTTTACCATCCCAGACCTCTAGGACCAATAACAAGCAAGTTATAAGCACTTTTAAGTTTGGCTATCCTCGTTTGACCTTGAAGGAGGGGCCCAAGGTCAAATTCGATCACACCAAAAGATTCCCAGCCCATGATTTCCTATAGGTTGGTTTACCATCCCAAACCTCTAGGACCAATAATAAGCGAGTTATAAGCACTTTTAAGTTTGGCTATCCTCGTTTGACCTTGAAGGAGGGGTCCAAATTCAAATCTGACTACCACATCAGATTTGCAGCACATGATTTCCTATAGGTTGGTTTCACATTGCAAACCTCTAGGACCAATAATAGGGGAGATATAACCACTTTTAAAGTCCGCTATGTGGGTTACTGTGGCACTCTGTGGATGACCTTGAATTAAGAGCTTCAAAGTCAAATGTCTTCAAGGTTGTAGAGGACATGTATATCTGTTAGACATATCACCTATGAAGAGATTCAACATACAACCTATGAGAAACAGCCAGTAGAAAAATGTAGATAATTTTCAAGGAAATGGCCGCGGCAGATCTCGTTTTTCAGAATGAGGCTAATATCAGTCCCAGAGAAGCTTACCCCCAATTAAGATATCCTGCAAATTTGATGAACCTAGCTGGTGTAGTTTTCCTCTGAGAGTGTTAACGCCAAATGACTCCAGTGGATACAATGACTCATTACCTTGTCACATTAACCTTATGAGCCCTAACCTTGACTTATCTCTGTAACCTTGTGAGGCCTAACCTTACCAGAATATCCTTATGAGACCTTACCTTATCACTGTAACCTTATGAAACCTTACCTTATCGGTATTACCTTATGAGCCCTTGCCTTATCACTATAGCCTTATGAAACCTTACCTTATCATTTTAACCTTAAGAAACCTTACCTTATCGGTATTACCTTATGAGCACTTGCCTTATCATCATAAAACTAGAGATTGCGTCTCGACGCAGTCTATCCCCGGACGGGACATAGTTAAGGCGTGAATATGTCGGTCTTGAGCCTGTTTCCTGGAGCACCAGGTCAGGATTCTCCATAGTACCAGATTACTCCCAAAAGCTAATCACTAGTTCTTTCAGTTATATCTGTCTTTAAAAATTACATTTCATGGATCCAGAAGATCCATATAGTGATCCGGATCACTTCCAAAATTCAATCATTTCATCCTTTTACCTTTTCAGACATATTCTAAAAATTTCATCAAAATCCGTCCATAAGTTTTTTGGTTATCTTGTACACAAACACATCTGGCAGCCTGGATCCACATGATCCAGACAGTGATCCAGATTACTCCCAAAAACTAATCACTTGTTTCTTTGTCCCATTTAAGACATTTCCTGAAAATTTCATAAAAATCCATCCATGACTTTTTGAGCTATTTGTCTTTAAAAATTACATTTCTTGGATCCAGAAGATCCAGACAGTGATCCGGATCACTCCCAAAATTTAATCATATCTTCCTTTTACCATTTTGGACATATCCTGAAAATTTTATCAAAATCCATCTGTCAGTTTTTGAGTTATCTAGTTCACAAAGAAACGAACAAATAGAGGGCCAAAAATGACCCTCGGTCAGGTACTTTGGCGGTCAGTGGATGACCTTAAATGAAGATCTGTAACCAGTAAGCCTGGATGCTGGTACTCCATCATGTACTCAACCTCCAAAGCCATTTTCAATAGTTTCCATGCAATGTAGTCAGCATTAAGTGTGAAAATATCTCCAAATTTGCCAAAAATGACCCTTGGTCAGGTACTTTGGCGGTCAGTGGATGACCTTAAATGAAGATCTGTAACCAGTAAGCCTGGATGGTAGAAGTCCATCATGTACTCAACCTCCAAAGCCATTTTCAATAGTTTCCATGCAATATAGTCAGCATTAAGTGTGAAAATATCTCCAAAAACGCCAAAAATGACCCTCGGTCAGGTACTTTGGCGGTCAGTGGATGACCTTCAATGAAGAGCTTCAAGGTCAAATTTCTGCATGCTTACAGAGGACATATATATGTATTATATATACCAGCCGTAGGATGATCTGACTTTCTGTATAGGAGAAGTGGGCCAAAAAGTGAAAAAATGGCCAAAATCTGACCTTTAAGAGGCCACCAGTGACCTTGAGATTGAAGGTCAAGGTCACAAAACAATAGCGTTCGTGGCATTGCCCATATATACCCACATACCAAATTTGAAAGTTCTAACTAAAATATTTTTAAGTTATCGCATCCAAAAGGAAATCTCTGCGGCGGCGGCGGCGGTGTGACCGTACTGAATCCTAAGTATCCCCGGACGAAAGATTACATACCATCGAGTCCATATCTGAAACTGTACATACTGGCAAATGCTGGACCAAAATCCTCCAGAAGTAACTTTTTCAAGTTAAAACTTACCTATGCTGTGAAATATATGATTTTACCATGTCTATTTTCAATCAATAAAACCATTACTCCAAGTAACATAAACTGTATTACAAGAATATTGAAATAAATTTCTGCAAACAGAATGACAGAAAACCAAGGTAACGAGATATCCACACAGTTGTACATTGCAGAATGCTTCACTAAGATCTATCAATCTACTTTTGTAATATTTTCCTTTTGTCAGGGTTTAAATGGCTAATGTTAAACAATCTGGCCTGTGTTCACCTGTATCTACCAAGTGTTTTCTTTCAACAGAGTGGGTGTGGGACACAATCCACATCATAATAAAATGTGGGCTCATAATATGACCCGTCCGAAGATGTCCCCAGCTGATAAATGGGAATCAAAAACCAAACTGAATGGCAGACTGACCATGTTCGTAGTAAGTCAGGAAGATGACAGATTCTGAGGCCAGACTGGTTGCTAGGTGACCCACAGACTTCACCTTCACCTCATAAAACATGGACGGCTGCAAATCATCCAGTAATTGTGATGTATTGGTCAGTCCTGTTATCTGTAACAAGAATTTAAACTTAACTTCATCATATTATTATAACTGGGATCGTGGATATGAGATGACACAATCACCTACCAATCCGGTCAGCAGAATTACTATTTTTTATTGGGTTATATCTCTGGTCATGCTTGGAAATGTTTGATCTAAATAAAATACGTCACTGTATTTCTTCATGTTACAATAATTTACAGTCACAGAGTTAACAAACCGGTTTCCTTATTATCACTCACACTTAACATGGTAACAAGACTTGCCCAAATAACGGACAGTTAATACAGGTAACACAATCCCATATCACCACTCACACTCAATATAGTTAACAAGGTGCACTAGAATCTTTCACATGTCATACAGTGTACAGGTTTCCATATTATTACTAACACGTAACATGATTAGAAACAAGACTCGCCCAAATAACTGACAACTGACACAGGTTAAACAATCCCATATCACCACTCACACTCAATATAGTTAACAAGGTGCACTAGAATCTTTCACATGTCATATAGCGTACAGGTTTCCATATTATTACTAACACGTAACATGATTAGAAACAAGACTCGCCCAAATAACTGACAACTGACACAGGTTAAACAATCCCATATCACCACTCACACTCAATATAGTTAACATGGCACGCTGGAATCATTGACATGTGATAGAGTGTAAAAGTTTCCATGTTATCACCCACAGTTACTCGCTATAATCATTAACAGTTCACATAGCAAAAACAGAGAAGTTCCCCCATTATCACTCACAGCATGCTCCAGTCCCGAGTAGTATTCCTTGTACACCAGTGTGTAGCTCTGTAACTTTTCTGGGTTGTGACTGGGTGGAATCCAGGATATCAGTGCTGATGAAGATGTGACTTCCGTCACACGGATGTCTCCAGGAGGACCTGGGATAGTATCTGAAGCCAAAAAATATCAAACAGCCATGTTAATTTGTAAAAATAACTGTATCAATGTAGCTGCCATTAACAATTATTTTCATCATATTCTATTACTTTTTCTAATGGAGAGAAGAAGTCATTTCTGTGAAACACCCAAACAAGGAACAACGTCTAAATATAAGGTCACATTTTCTCCACTAATCACCTGCGGATACAGCATGGCAGAAAATAAATCTTATAAAATCACAGTTCTCTTTTGGCCTTTAGAAATACAAAAGCCAAGACTATTCCTAATTGCATGCCGAGGGTAGGCAGCTTGTCTCGATACTTTTCAACATCTTTCATACCTTTATTTTCTTGGATACAGTTGGCCACCTCTGGCATGTAATTTAGGCAATCGATATCATCAAAGGTTGTTCCAATCAGATACCCCTGACACAGCTTCAGGCAGCGGTCTGGGAGGCCACGCTGGGCACAGCAAGGCCTGTGGTCCTTCTCATCTGAAAGACAAGTATTTGGTGACTGAATAAACAAGTCACACATCTCACATCACTGAATCTCTGGAACCAACACGTACAATAAAATGGCTTTTCCAAAAAGAGAGTATACCAGTAGCTGCAAATATTTTTTAATATAATGTCACTACAAAAACAGCACACCCAATTAACCCTGATAGGTCACAAACACAGCATTAGATGATATACTTTATTAGACCTTGCAGTGAAAATCATCAAAAATAAAATTTAATACATTCTTCATTCAAACCCAGACCATCAGAGGAGGAAGGTGACAGTATGACCCCTATCACTGATAACACAATACCTGTATTCTACTTTTCTATCGGTTGAATCCCCTTCAGATTGCAGAGAACTTCTTCCTTATACCATTTCCATTTTATCCCTTTATATAGCTGCTTTTACATCAAAACACTACAACATATAAACTGGGTGGAATATCTCCTGACTATAAATGGGATGAGAATGGAGTGAGATGATCTTTTACCTGCCAGACAGCTGTAGATTTTGTCCACCTGTGTGAAGCAGCTGACTTTGTCCTTGGCAGAGAGTTCCTCGTACGAGCCTGCACACAGGAAGGACTGGCACTGACTTGTTACTTTCCTTTTCTGACAGCAAGCTGCAATAAACAAAGTCCACATTACTAGAGTGATGAGTACACAGAGGCAGCATCAGGACAACAAAGTACACATTACTAGAGTGATGAGTACACAGAGGCAGCATGAGGACAACAAAGTACACATTACTAGAGTGATGAGTACACAGAGGCAGCATCAGGACAACAAAGTACACATTACTAGAGTGATGAGTACACAGAGGCAGCCTCAGGACAACAAAGTACACATTACTAGAGTGATGAGTACACAGAGGCAGCATCAGAACAACAAAGTACACGTTACTAGAGTGATGAGTACACAGAGGCAGCATCAGGACAACAAAGTACACATTACTAGAGTGATGAGTACACAGAGGCAGCATGAGGACAACAAAGTACACATTACTAGAGTGATTAGTACACAGAGGCAGCATGAGGACAACAAAGTACACATTACTAGAGTGATGAGTACACAGTGGCAGCATCAGGACAATAAAGTACACATTACTAGAGTGATGAGTACACAGAGGTAGCATCAGAACAACAAAGTACACGTGGTATTAGGACAACAGGACACATGGGTGGTATTAAGAGTACAAAGTACAAAAATACAGAGTTCTTATTCCGAGTACAATGTACAGAGGTGGTATGAAAGGAAAAAGTACACAAGTGGTTTTGGATGTGATCCCTTTCACTTAATTTCTATTCACAGGACAGATATACACAGTCAAACCATGACAACTAGATGAATGCTTTTGCTAACAAAAGCGAAGCGTCCCTGAGAGTTTAAAATGCCTTGTGGTTTTAATAAGCATGCTGTAAAGCTATGAATGCACAAAGCTGTACCGTACTGTTACATAAACCAACCCCCTTAGTGATATCATGACAGGGAAAATCCTACAAAGGTCTTCTTTAACTAACATAAACAAGCGTTGTAGACATAGAAAAGCTGGAGAAAGTGTTGTACATTGGATGTACAACATTGGATGTAACTTTAGTAAATTTTGTGTAAATGCTACAAAGCATTTCAGTAACGAGTATTGATAACTTCTTATATAATCATGTGTGCAAGTATGTATTGCTATTTAGATTGTCCACAGGGTTTTGCAATAGGTTTTAATACATTGTGAAAGCATAAAAGCAACAATAAAGGCAAAATCTATTTCATGACCCCAGTTTGACCCATACATGGGGGTCAGGAGGTAAAACTAACCGGCTATTTAGACTGTCCAGTTTGACCCATAAGGGGGGGTTGGGAGATAAAACTGACCGGCTATTTAGATTCTCCACATATGCTTTCCCAATACCTCTTAATATATTCTGAAGCTATAAAAGCAACAATAAAGGAGATATAAGGCAAAAACTCCAAAGCAGCTATTTATGACCCCAGTTTGGCCCATAAGGGGGGGGGGGGGTCGGGGGGTAAAACTGACCGGCTATTTAGACTCTCCACATATGCTTTCCCAATACCTCTTAATACATTCTGAAGCTATAAAAGCAACAATAAAGGAGATATAAGGCAAAAACTCAAAATCAGCTATTTTATGACCCCAGTTTGACCCATAAGGGGGGGTCGGGGGGTAAAACTGACCGGCTATTTAGACTCTCCACATATGCTTTCCCAATACCTCTTAATACATTCTTAAGCTATAAAAGCAACAATAAAGGAGATATAAGGCAAAAACTCAAAATCAGCTATTTTATGACCCCAGTTTGACCCATAAGGGGGGGTCGGGGGGTAAAACTGACCGGCTATTTAGACTCTCAACATATGCTTTCCCAATACCTCTTAATACATTCTGAAGCTATAAAAGCAACAATAAAGGAGATATAAGGCAAAAACTCAAAATCAGCTATTTTATGACCCCAGTTTGACCCATAAGGGGGGGGGCCGTGGGGTAAAACTGACCGGCTATTTAGACTCTCCACATATGCTTTCCCAATACCTCTTAATACATTCTGAAGCTATAAAAAAAGCAACAATAAAGGAGATATAAGACAAAAACTCAAAATCAGCTATTTTATGACCCCAGTTTGACCCATAAGGGGGGCCGTGGGGTAAAACTGACCGGCTATTTAGACTCTCCACATATGCTTTCCCAATACCTCTTAATACATTCTTAAGCTATAAAAGCAACAATAAAGGAGATATAAGGCAAAAACTCAAAATCAGCTATTTTATGACCCCAGTTTGACCCATAAGGGGGGGCTGTGGGGTAAAAGTGACCAGCTATCTAGACTGTCCACATATGGTTTCCTATTACCTCCCAATACAGTTTATGGCTCTAAATCCAATACTTAAGAAGATAATAGGGAGGTTGACCTAAATTTAAGGCTCTCAGATTGGAAGGTGTGAGGAAATCACCCATAAATGAGACATTTTTCAAGGGATTGCTCCCAAAATCTAATCAGCTCGCGTTTTTGATAGTATGAACAGGTGTGTCAAAGCATAAGGCTGTGTAGCAAGTAGTTTTTTCTGAACTGTGATGACGGGGGGGTGTACTTAAAAAAAATGTTTTTGATCATGTGACCTTCATAAAGGTCAAAGGTCAAATTTAAGCATGCAGAAAAATTTCCCCACGCCTAAGGTATATAAGTGCCAAATATGGTTTGAAACCTTCTAATAATAAGGGAGATATTCAAGGGAGACCATAATGCGGCGGTGGCGGCGGCGAGGAAACGGAGGCGAAAACAAATAAGCGCCCTTCCAAGGACACTTAATTAAACACATACACCTTTTGTATCAAAAAACATTTTCAAAGGTAAAAATGCTGTACACATACCAAATAAATCCAGGGAGTCTGTGTCTGGTGGTAGCTGAGAATCTGAAAACACACGTCAACAGTAATAAGAACATGTACAATGTAAAATGTACACCAAACTGTGAAACAGATCACCAAGGTAACACATTGGTTTTTTTCAAGTATGGGAAATTCTTGTGAAGCTTCAAGATTTCTGAGACAATTGGATTTAATTACAGTTGACCTTTGTACTGACAGATTTATAGCATTAAGCCACTGGACATGCAGTGGTCACAACCCAGATACTGTGAGAACAAGGAAAAACTAGATTACACTGAATGGATGCTAACATATCCCAGATAAGCCATCTCTTACACCACAGACATTGATTGTACATTTTGTGACCCATTTTCTTTGTACCACAATTATTATACATTATTTTTTATTATTTTATTTTCAGAGAAAATCCCACAATGATAAGATTGATCCTCTTCTTATATTAGTTTAATAGCTGCCTTTACATTTGAAAATAGTATGCCCAAAACAATTTATCTATTTTGTAGGAATCTCTGTTCTGTGTCTTTAATATGGGAAGAAAGATGAAAAATCAAAGGATGCTGTCATCAGATCTCAGCAGATTGACTTTTATCTCAAGAATTTGGATTTTTTTATTTCTAAATAAATATACATGTGTGTACTTATAAAAAACAATCACTGTGAAAGTCCTATACATTTGGACATAAACAAATGTAGTGTCATCGACAAACTGTGTACTTTATAAATATAAACAGTGCTATTCATTTTTACTGCTTTGATTTCAGGATTAGTGTTAACAGAAAGAGAATCTGGACACATAGTATAAAGAGAGAGTACTCTTTGGTCTCCCTGGGGACATAAACAAGACCACAACCTACATCAAATAAAATAGAACCTTGATTATCTTAACCTACTGGGAGATATACAATCGGGCTGGATAAGCAGGTGGTTCGGATAGATGAAATGGAGTCACGTTCTGCCAAAAACTGTAGTGTGATCGGTGAATTTTAAGTTTTAGCAGAAGAATGGGGATGAGGCGTTATATCACAGTATCATTTGATAACAGTTTTTACAGTGTCTTCATTGCTCTACTCATTTTAAAGCATCAAACTACACTTTAAAGTAACTTTGTTCAACATATATTATGCGAGCTTGAATTGGGCGTGTTCAGTTGGTACATGCATTAAAGACGTTTAATTGAATATAAACATGGTCACACATTTTGTCAATTGAAAAACTCCAGATTAGTAATTGTAAAAAAACCAAGCAAGCATGCCTTCAGTGATTGGGAACATTCAGATGGTAATGCATTGTTTAACATTCCTTCTTTTAATACACACGTTGTCAGTCTGTGAATCCACCTACTCTGGGCAATTATAAACTGCAAACCCAATCGAACACGCATTCAGTGATTGGCGCATTATCAAAGAAATTGTGTAGTAGGGTCTTGTAAATTAATTGATCCTTCCCCAATTGAAACAATGGTATTAAAGATCAAAGAAGTTAGGCGTTTCTGTGGACAATGCGTTTTGTATTTATTTATTAAGATATCTGTAAGTTACCCGAATAAGTCCAGGTTTTGACGATAAATGAGGGCAGACTGGCACCGTGGTCGCCTATGGCGATGATGTAGATGCTGTACTCTGTGGCCGGCTGTAAGCTGTAGAGCATCCTGTTCAGTGTGGTACTGGACACCAAGTCACTCTGCAACACACAAGTGGCAACATACAGCCAACTGTAAGCCTACAACTCAGCACTAGTGTCACTCCTAATTTCCTCAATCCATGATTGTCAATTATTAATTGACCTATTTTGCTGACTGATGATAAAAGTAGAATCCAATATTTATTTTTGTTTTAATATTTTGTTGGAAATTTCAACATGAAAAGAGTGATTTTCTTAAGGCAGCAAACACAAACAAACCATATAAAGCAATGTTAAATCTATTCCTTAACAAATACAAAAGAAATAGCATTGCCAATGCCCGTACCCTACAGTCCAGGGAAATAGACTTCGACACCATGAGATATAGAAGAGGTAAAACATTAAAAATATCAGAAGATTTTCAGAGAAAACCGTATCAGTTATGTTAAGGTTCAGATAATGTTTAAGTAGAGAAAGTAATATTTAAGTATGTAAAGTATTAAAACAAGAAGATTCAAAAGTAAGATGACAAAACTAAGCCGTAAACTTAGAAATTTTGGAGCTGTAAAATTCATTAATTGAAGTATAGCTGTCAATGGCAATAGCAAAAAAATTTTCAAGAGGCGCCTAATTAAGAAAAGGCACATGTAATTATCAGTTATAGCAATCCAATTATCTTTGTGATAATAGAAATATGTCTCAAATATGGCAGGTGAACACATTTTTTGCAGAGCCAAGATTAAAGGTCAAACCAGAATTTAGCTTACCTACAATTCCCAGGCAATAACCCACACAAAAATCAGCTTCCTACACCTCACAGTTTCCGCGATATGGCCCAGACAAGATTTTAAAAGTAAAGGTCACTACAGCAAGGTCAAAGGTCAAATCAAGGTCAAACCATGATGCTGCACACTAGGGATGGGTCGGTATCAAAACTGTGTACATCAGAAGCCGAGGTATGCAAGAACTCATTTCAGGACATATTATTTAGTACACCTCAATCAAACATGGATGTTTCCTGTCAACAAAATCACAATAAAAGTCATCAAATGCACAAAATATGGGATAAAAGAGTGTAATATGTTTAGATTTCTGGTTTCTGTCCAATATTTTAAATTTTCCTTCCATAAGATGTCTTGTCAAGCAACATTGAGGTTACAAAGTGTCATAATCAAAACATGGCACTCAACATATTGCTACAAAGTCTGCAAATGGATGAAAATATGGGACAAAAGCTTATAACTTCTTCTGATTTGGGGTATGTTTCTTACATTTTTACTCTTCCTTCCAAGTGCTGGCAAGTGAAGTGGTGATTTTACAATCTCGTCACGGTATTTCAGTAAAATGCTCTCGATACCAAGACATCGGGCCTACCGACCCATCCCTACTGCACACCTAAACCTCTAACCAATGTTCCCACCAAGTATCAACTTCAGACACCTTACACTTTCTGAGGTATAGTCCAAACAAGATTTTAAAGGTTAAGGTCACTATGGCTAGGTCAAAGGTCAATGTGACTTTATGAGATGACACACTACACCCCCTAACCAATTTCCTGCCACATATCAACTTCCTACACCTCATAGTTTCTGAGATCTAGCCAGGACACTATTTGAAAGGTCAAGGTCACTATGACAAGGTGAACACAAAGGTCACAACATGACACTGCACACCTACCCCATCTAACTAAGGTCCCTACCACATATCAACTTCCTACATCTTACACTTTCCGAGATACAGCACAGATAAAATTTTGTCAAGGTCACCTCAGCAAGGTAAAATGTCAAATCAAAGTTACACGTTGACGATCCCAAATTTCAAAAGTCTGAACAAATGTTTTGTGATTAAAACCTTTTTGGTTTAAATTTGATCTAATCATCACTGGTCCATGTTTGTGAATAACCGGCCCGGAGAAATATTTCTGCTCATGGACCATTTCCTGTTATGGTAAATTTAAACAGAAAAGACCTCTTTGGGACTTGATATTTACTTATACCTGGCAATGGATTCTATCTGATATTCAAAAGAACATGTTTCCACTGACGTGGAATGTACTTACACTTTGCCACACACTGTCTCCTGCCTTCTGATGAAACACTCTGTACCCAGTGACCTTATCCCCACCATCAACTGGCTTGCTCCATGTCACTTTGATCTCAGTGGGAGACTGACCAATCGCTTGGGGAAATAATGGTGGACCAGGAAGGATGCCTGAAATTTAAAGGAAACTTGTGCTCCAGTTTGATGGTTGAACATGTTTACATGTGTACTGTATGTGGGAGTCTAGCTGGCTTTGGAGAAACAGAACTCCTGTAGAATAGGTGTACAAACAGAAGTCCTGTAGAATAGGTGTACAGACTGAAGTCCTGTGGAATAGGTGTACAGACTTAAGTCCTGTAGAATAGGTGTACAAACAGAAGTCCTGTAGAATAGGTGTACAGACTGAAGTCCTGTAGAATAGGTGTACAAACAGTAGATCATTTTGTCTCCAGACAATCATGTGGATCTCTAGCTTTTTGTAAATTTGGACCCAGCTGTTTTTTTTTTGAAGATAGGAGACCTAGGGACAATACACCTGTATGTGACACACCTGGTACCCTACTTCTATAAACTGCATCTTTGTGGGCCATTAGCTACACACTCGTTGATCATTAGCATGAAGGCATCTATTTTAATCTTAGATTTCAACCTGGGAAATACATTCAGGAATTTTTTGGGACATATCCAGTGAGAAAAATACCATCAGAGATGCCCATACCACACAACCTGGGGACATGTCTCACTGAATATTGGCACTTTAAGAGGTTACCTTAAAACTGTTCTACAAAGGTTACTGCTGGCAGCCTAAGCTGAATATGAAGTGGATGTCCTCCTACAGCTTATTAACACCCACCTGCAAAACATAAGTGATTACGGAATAACTCGCAAACATAACATTTGGTGTTGCCTATGGATCTTAAAATCTTACAATCTGCCTTGTTCCTCCTCAATGCAGTCGAAGAACTGTACTTAGATAAAACTATAATGTCGTGTTTGGTACAAAATAAGAAAACTGAAATCCCAAGCTATGTTTCAAACTTTGGGAAATGATTAAATTGTGGGAAAAGCTCCAAACCTTATTTTGGATACAAAATTCCTGAACTTTCAGAAATGCACCTCCACTGTTGTCCCAGTAGAGGTCTATGCTCCACTAGCTCTTCCTAGTTTACAGTAAATTTCAAAATTTTAATTACTTAAATGTAGCTTTTATAAGCTACAAGCTTACCATGTGGAACTGAATGGTATCTCAGGAGGCCGCAGGCATCCGGCCAACTTGCAAGAAAAATAGACGTTAAGTGTTGACCAAATCCCCAGGTGGTATGTGATCCCTATAACGTTCTTCCGCAATCTTTTCTCGTTGGCCGCATGACAAGCATGCGTTTTTTATCGTTTATATATATTTTACTGTTTCCTCAGCACATACGTATTGTTAGATGTTTACTTTTTGCTATTTACTTCATTAATTGTCATAGCATATTCTGTAAAGTTTTGAATATTGCAGGATAAACATTTCTTAAATTTTATTTGTTTTGAGAGTTCCGGTTCGGACTGCTCGGATTAATTACTGTAAAAATGTCCTCTCACCAAGCAAGTTGTAACAAGCCTAGGTCATTAATGTGTCGGCACTTTGGTCTCCCCTTTGATACACATAACTATTGTTCATCTTCCAGAGAAGCTGGGAAAGGGGATGACTAAAGTGTGTGACTAATGAAAATCCATGCAATATTTGCACTACATTTACTGAAGAACAGCTCCTCAAGATTAAACATAGATGTAGATATGTTCGGAAACAAAAAGTGGCAGATACATCCAAAGATGAACTCGTCTTGTTGGGGGATGATGATGTGGAGGCGTTTTCTGGATCACAAGCAGACCTTGAGGGTGCTTACAGAAAACTTATTTTCATCTTTTTTGTTTTAAACGGCAAAATGGTTGAAAAGTGGTAAAGTTATCAATTAATATAGAGTTCTTTGATAAAAAAAACATCAAACATATGTAAAAACTTTCACAAAATACTAGGGGTGCCACGGTACCAGATTTTCTAGTCCGGGATTCCGCCAATGCAAAACCGTCTGAAAATGTTTGAGTTTCAGCATTTCCCCAGCCGAATAGACCTACAAACAGGACGTGATTTTCCGTAATCCAAAACATGGCAGTTTTTCTCAAAGAAATCACTATAAATGCATCAAAATCTCATGAAATATGAGGCAACAGTTCATAATTTCTTCAGATTCAGGTTTGAAATTTAATATTTTACGTTTCTCAATAATTATATAAGCTGACATTCGAGATTCCGGTTGTTAAAAGCAGTCACGGTATTTCAGTAAACACGTCTCGATACCGGTATACCGCCACTACCGACTCACCCTTACAAAATACACAAGTTCAAATATTGTTGCTGAGTTATCTCATTTTAGTTTATTGTAGAATATCTAATGGTCTTTTATTTGATTTGAAACTGTTTACAGACAAAATCAAGTGAAAGCCCCAGCACTGATATTCTTTGGCTACTCAATAAAATTAGAATTCAGCAAGCTAAAATTTATGAGATCTTTAGATAAAGGGTATGGTTTTTGTACCTTGGCCCTCCTCAAAGCAGTCGATGATGTCCAGTGCCTTGTCGAGGCAGACGGTTTGCTGCTCTATGGGGGCGCTGGGTACCTCACCCAGGCAGTAGTCCAGGCAGACATCTGGCAGCAGGCGCTGTCTGCAGCAACTCACATGGTTACGCCCGTCTGGAGGGACAGTCATAAAAATACTCACTCATAAACTTAGTCAGAAATTTGTGTTCATAAATGTGTGTTCTGTATTATATTCACCACAACTTACATAACATGCCCTTCAGCCTAAAAGAAAATTATCAAGTTGATTGGTATTTATTTCTTTTGGGTCTGATGCAGCAAAATGTGATGCCTGTCTAAGCAAAAATTTATACATTTATCGATTTCTCTGTTTATAAGGGATTAAAGTCTACAGCAATTCACATGATACATCTAGTCTAAATAAAATGTACATTTTTAATGATTTATTTGCTTGTTGTAGGAATAAATACTGAGTGTGAGGGCATTTGTTTCGCTATTTATGCCCGGCAAAAATTCAAATAATGCAGAGCGCGAGGGCATGATGAAAGAATTTTTGCCGGGCATAAATAGCGAAACAAATGCCTAAGCATAAGGTATTTATTTCTATTATAAAGGCCGGCCTACCTGATTTAAAGAAGTATCCCTTTATTTTTATGAGGTGACACAAACAAGGGAGCCGTCATATTGTTTTGAATGCATGATTGCTCTCGTAAAAGCAGAAAAATTTACAAACGAGAAATTCAAAACTGCACTTGTGTTTTTCAGTGGGCATTTGTTTCTCTATTTTGGCCCGCTGATTGCATGCCTACAGAACTGTTTTCGTTCACTGTGCACTTCCAGTCTTTATAATTGTGTTCCAAATTTTTTGCAGTAACATTTCAATGGACAGTCATCCATGCAGACATTCATTTCCACCAAACAGGAGTTCTTATTAACAGGGTTCTGTTTGAGGGATCCGCCTGTATTTCTCCCATTTTGACTTCAGCTTACCGACCATTAATAAAATATTCTTAATATTTAAAATAGTTTTAAAATTATTATAAAAGATGTGAGATCACATGATTATTTGTTTTGTATAGACCAGAACAAGTTTGTAAACATGATATTTGTACAATGTGTAAACAACGTCTGACAATAGAGTAAAATGTAGCATGCATTGTTTCTAATAAACATAGACAATGGGCCTTTACTTTCACTGTAATAAAAGTGATTTTCTCACAACACTGATATGAAATCAACACAGCTACATGGCTGGAAGTAATCACATGTTGATTCTTGTGCTATGAGAAATATAGATCTAGAATCTTCCCACTTTGTTCATATATTCTATAGATATTATATGTTACTCTTTGAAATACACTTTGATATTTCATAGCACTTTGAAGTCTGTAAAGATTTGTACACAATCTCAACATTTTACTTGAAACAAACTTTTTACACTGTTTTGTATGATCTAATAATCAATATTACAACAGTTCCATTTGCTTTACCTAACACGTCCCTGACTTCATAGAAGTGTAATTCACATCTGTGGATTCTTTTCATCTATACAAATTAATTTTTTGTGAAGTTTTCTTATTACATATATGGAAAATCATGAAATTCACTCTATGAAATTCACCTGCATGTTTGTATTTGCACTGGGGGACATGTTCATCCAAATTGTGATCCAACGACAAAGAAAACTTTTAAATCAAACCCAATGGGGAATTTCCAGAAATTTAGACCCCTACTGCTTAATTCATAAGAGTGCCCAGTAACCAATCTGATATCTGAATTTTACATCTCACTTTATTTCCACTGCAATTTTCACAAAGTCATCCTCTGGAAAAGGTGATGATCTACACAGCTCATTATTCATATAACTTGAGGTTCTTTGTGCTTTGTTAGAATTTAAATACAAACATTTCTGCACAGGGAAAAGTATGAGTGAGACTTTAAATGAAAAAAAAAATATTGCTTTCTTTATATGTTCAAACAACTAAGGTTATAGTAACTGTATATTTACACCATGTTTACAGAAGAACTCTGGAGATTACCTGAGCCACACTTGAGAAGTTTGAGGAGGTCGCCAGCGCAGACATTTGGATTGAAGCCATCAAAAACAAAGGTAGAAGGACTGCAGAGAGGAAGGCAGGGGGCGGTCACATTCTCATGCAGACAGCAGTCTGAAACAAGAGCGCATGAATTGAGCACAGTGTCAGCTCACTTAAACAGAATACACAGTTCTCATACATAAGTGCATAATCTGGCACACTGTCAGCTGACTTATCCAGGATATACAGTTCTCATACATACGTGAATAAAGTGGGCAATGTGTCAGCTGACTTATGCAGTATACAGAGTTCTCAAATATCAGTGCACCAACAGGGCACTATGTCAGCTGACTTATTCAGGGTACACAGATCTCAAACATTACTGCACTAACTGGGTATTGTGTCAGCTGACTTATCCAGGTTACACAGATATCAAACAGGGGTACAGTGCACAAACTGAGCACTGTGTCAGCTGACTTATACAGGTTAAACAAACCTCAAATATGACTGCAAGTGCAGAAACTAGGCACAAATGTGGCCACTACACAGGGGTAGTAGATGTAAATAGTACAGAGGTACTTGTAGAAGACAAGGTGATCTCCCATTTTTGTATTTTCATTACAAGTTCTAATGGAAGGACATTACCTAGCTTTTGGAAGAGGGCTTTCTTTACCCTTTTGCACATATTGCACAGAACTACTCACAGCTTCTTATGCACCATAGAAACTTTAACTTTGTCAACATAAAATAGACTAATGCAAATTACTGACACGGACATCAACTGCAAAACTTTTGTACAATCCTTCATCATTAAAAAGTCAGGTGAAAAGCACTTGTCACACCTGATATCAGTTTGCAACTTTCAGCTGGATATTTATAGCATATCACCAAGTGTGAGAGATACTGTTGTCAAATCATTCCATAATTCTCAAAATATTTTTAACACAAAAAAAATAACCACACCTTAACATTTCTGTATGTTCTAATTCAGGTTATCTACATTCCATTAACTTTAACTGGCATCAGCTTACAATATTTTCACCATGGCATAAAGTGTATAAACCATTGATACCTGTAAAATTGGCCGGAGTTCCATCTGGGTCGGTGGTGGGGTAGGATTCACTACCTGTAAAACAAGTCATTCTGTGAAAAAACACTGAAAAACAAGCCTAAAAACCAGCAGACAGGATGAAGAATGACCTGAAGAAACACACCGATATAGGCATTCTCATGTCTTAACAACCTTGTTTGTAATAAAAGTAAGAGTAAACTAGAAATAGGACATATGAATAGAAACAGGATGGCATAGAAGAACACACATTATCATATGTAATGTCCACCCCATGAACCTTTTGCCAAAATTGTACAGTAGTCTTACAAGACCCTGTTTCATTTGTAAAATATATCAATGATGCTTAAATATTTATTAGTATACATGTAAATTATTTCAGCCTCCTGCCTTTTTGCATTGGTTGGGTAAAAAATTTCGACGATTAAGGAGATAGAAGCAAATTTCTGTTTTTTAATTTTTGGCAAAAATTCGAAAATTCAAAATGGCTGCCATATGTGGGAAGAGGAAAATTTTTTGAAAATTGGCAAGAGTACATTGCTCAGATACCCTGTGGGTCAAAAATTTCGACGAAATCGCTCTATCTTGCAAGGTTAAGGAGATAGAAGCTAATTTGTGTTTTGCCATTTTTGGCAAAAATTCGAAAATTCAAAATGGCTGCCATTTTTGGGGAGGGGAAAATTTTTTGAAAATTGCCAAGAGTACATTGGTCAGATACCCTGTGGGTTGAAAATTTTGACGAAATCGCTCTATCTCGCACGGTTAAGGAGAAGAAGTTCACAAAAGTAGCTAAGTAGCTATTACTCAGTTAGCTATACACCTATCTTCACCAAAAGCAATCCCATGCAAGCTATTAACCCAATAAACACCCATACCAAATTTGGTAAAGATAGGATAAATAGCTTTCCTTCAAATGAGCGGAAACCAAGCATCTGGACGCCGGACGCCGGAAAAAGCAAAAATAATATGTCCACCCCTCAGTGGGGTGGACATAATAAAAAATTTTAAAATTTGGCTTTTATCTGTGACCATATATTTTAGACACCTTACTACAAAGACCCAGTATTACAAATATCAATTCAATATGCATTTGAAGATAACCTTTAAAAAGATGTGACTCATGTTTTCTATAAAGTTTGTGATATATTAACTATAAATTTAAAACAAAACTGAGAAAGATAGAAAGGCAATTTGTTGTGAAGACTACTTGTTGCAACAGTTCACACTTCATTACAAACATGATACTGATAGCTGACCTAAAATACTACAAAGAAAAGCATTATTGCAAATGGGTGAAAATCTGTGTTTTTACTTTGAAGTTTTATGTAATAATATAACTTCTTCACCAGCTGTGTATAGCATTAGGAAGCACTGAAAAAGTTGAAATTACCTTTTGATTAAGATATTTCTCACTCCTCAAAACTAGATTGCGTCGAATCGACGCCAACATATCCCCAGACAAGCCATCTATCAAACCACAGGCCTTCCTTGGGTATATTTTGTAGCACCCGTTTTGTGTGATTTATAATTACATTTTGTATTATAAATTATTTCATTTATTTATCTTTTTTTATTTTTTTTTTTTTTTTTATTTGGGGGGGGGGGGGGGGGGTCAGTGTTCCTGTAATGATAAGATTGATCCTTTCTGAAGGCATTTGAATGGTTTACTGCACATTCTAAAATAGTATCACAAAAATTTTGTAGGGATTGAATGCCTTTTAATATATTAGTGGAGATAAAATATCATAAAACACTGTGATTAGATCTTAGGAAATCAGAGCAGAAGTTACATCTAGTCTGATGTTAGTGACTTACCATTTCGAATTTACAATGCAAAATTTGTGAAAATGTGAAAAAAGTGACAAAAGGCTTAAGTGACAATTAGTGCATACAACTGGTCCTTGTAAACATTATTTTAGACCTAAAGGTAACCTTAAGATTTAAACAACAGAGTTAAAATTTTCCACAAAGATGACACAAATAAGTTACATTTAGTACAGTGTCAGGCTGGTCAGACTTTGTATTTCCATGCTATAAAGCAAAATTTGTGAAAAAAAATGAAGAAAAATATTTTTTCGGATGGTGTCTTTATGAGTGTCATAGGTTAAATCTCAACTAGAAGCCTTGATTTTTGGTATAGAGAAAAAGAACATATGGGGTACCTCACTTGAAATGGGTCTGGGGAAGAGATGAACAAACAGATCCGCATGCCTTGAACAATATTTCATCCTCGATAGATAAGTTATCTTTTTTTAAAAAACAGCATGTCTCTGGGTCTTATACTTTGGAGAAGTTGTTCACGCAGACGTGGACACTACAGAGTGATGCCATTATGTCAGCTGACTGACAAGTCAGCTGACATAAAAAAGACTACATAGGATCTTTATGGGTCTCAAATAATTTTAACTTCAACATAATGTCTTGATTGTTGGCATACATAAGAAGAATATATTAATATATTCCCAGGTAAAATTTTAGCCTGATGAACCATTTATACTTTCACCTAGAGGGCATTAAGTTACCTTAAGGTGGTCAAAACTTCTTTATTATTGGGAGTTTAAGGTCACCTTGAAATAAGGTTCCTTTCCTGACCCAAATACATGTGTGTGTCAAGTTTTTATGAAATCCATGAAACTGTTTTTGAGTTACCACACACACAAGTCAAAACATGGGGCGGTGACGCAATGGACGTATAACCAGTATAGCTTTCACAGATATTCCTTCAAAACAACACTGATGATTTATGTTTCATTTACCTCAAAGGGAAGTCATTTTATTATAAAACTATACTGGCTGTGTATATTCTACTTAAATATACAGGTGATATATTACAGAAAAGCATATTCCTTCAATAAGAATGACTGATGCAGACACTAAGTATATTATCATTACCTGACAATATACAGGTGATGTACAACAGACAGTGACATCCCTTCAGCAAGACACCAAGTATATTATTACCTGCAATATGCAGGTGATATACAACAGAGAGTGACATTCCTTCAGCAAGACACTAAGTATATTATTACCTGCAACATACAGGTGATGTACAACAGAGAGTGACATCCCTCCAGCAAGACACTAAGTATATTATCATTACCTGGCAATATACAGGTGATGTACAACAGAGAGTGACATCCCTTCAGCAAGACACTAAGAATATTATTACCTGCAACATACAGGTGATGTACAACAGAGATTGATGTTCCTTCAACAAGACACTGATAGTCTCCGCCATCTTCCTGTACGATATGGTTTATAATCAGGTTGTATGTGGCTGTTGCTTCTGTTTATGAAATAAAACAAGGGATAAAGTGTTGGTTTACATGTGTAACATTGTTTGTCTACTCAAATGATAAGAAGTGATATACAAGAGGACAATTTGTGAAAGGCAATAGCCAATTAATGACTTTTTTCTTTTTTTTTTTTTTTTTTTTTTGTGCTTTCAGAATGAAATCCAAATGATATACTGGAAATCAATTTATGTATGTAGAATTTCCATATCCCAATGACTTACAAAAAGCAAAACTTAATGTTATCTTTTACAACTTGAATTTTTCCATTATCAAAATATGAGGGATAAGAGACACTGTTTAATGATTAAAACTAGTAACTTGTGGAATGTACTGAATGAACTCACCGTCTACACCCAGGTCATATTTAGTGTTTTGTGTCTGGACGATCTCATCTCCACGTGATATGAGAAGCTGATGTGTAAGAAATGTCCACGTTACCTGCAACGAGTCACCATAACATGCCTCATAACATGTTTCATCTGGTAACACTCGACTTAAATAAATGTGGGTACTGAATCTAAACACTATATGCAGCGTACTCATGCCTAAAGCATAGAATCCACCAGATGCTGTCCAGTGGATACATGTGTGTACTGATGACTGAGGTGAATCTGAACACTGTATTCCCCAACACTTCACCATAAACTGCTTGCAAGATGCTTACCATTTATCTCGATAAAACACAAAACAGTTTCATGAAGGGGGCTATTGTGTGAAAAAAAACTTTACATGTCAAACAATTTAGCATACAGTCCATCACAAAACACATGCTATATATCTGGATGAAACTCCAAATCTTTCTTGTATATGTATACTCACTGTAATATCTCTGGTACTACAGTACTCAAAGTGCTGACATGTGTACGGGGACTCTGCTAACTCTGAATAATTCTAAACTAGAAGTACTGTGATCAGGTGTGCGGTTGATTCTCGCCATCAATGTACTACCACTGATCGGTCAATCAATATAAATCTCACCGTTCTATATTATAGAATCAAATGTGTATATATTATGAAGATTTATTGAATAACTGAGAGATTTATCACACTTGTTGTCTTGTTTACTACCATATTACAGGAAGTCAAAACTGTCAAAAACTCTGAAACCACCAGATTTCTCACTGGATTGATATATACTTCATTCCTTGAAAATGTTTTATGTAACAAAACCGGTGGAGTGTCCACTCTGGCTCATCCATAGGTCATAAGAATTTACAATCTATTCAGAAAATTTTGAGCAATTCCCCAAACTACTCTTAACTGTACATCATAACGATGTGTTGGTCTACAAAGCTGGTGCCTGAACTTGCCTGTGAGTTACAATCACCAGAAAAATGAGACCAAATATGATTGTAACTCAGTGACTGTTGCACTTACTGTACAATGTAATCTGTTAGAGTATCTGTGATTTTACAGGCACTCAATAACTGTATAGATCTGAACAGTTATAATTTTCACTGGTCTGACCATTGCTTGCCATTGACAACTAATTTCATGAATGATCTACTTTAATATAGGAATAAAAGACATATTCGAGTGCTTTATAATGGTTTTAAACTACCGATCGGCTGCATTAAAGCCACGAAGCCCGAAGGAGAATTTGTCTTTTATTCCTATTGTAAAATGGTTAGAGTAAGAAATCTAAAATTTGCCAGGAATCTAAAATTCGCCACCTCTAAAACCTTAGTTAATTTTATGAAGAAGATGCTTTCAATTTGTTATAAGCTTTAAAACGATATGCTATTTATTAAAATCAAGCAAGAAATAATAATTTTATGAATATTTTAACCATTTATTTTACCGCGAGTCGTTTGTTTACATTTGTACGCGAACGGATGATGGATGTAGAATTCAACAGCATTACTTTATTTACCGTTCTATATTCAAGATTTCTGAACTGCGCAAAAGACGTGTCCAAGGTCACTGCGCAGCCTACCATTTTAGAATATCATACAGCTGAATCCGTACGAGGTCAATTTGATCGGGGAGAGATATACCCCCACTCATAACTACAACTGCCTTGCACATAACACTGTCCATTCTATTGGATAACAAAAACCTTCCTCACACACAATATTTATTTACTTTTAGTTAAATAGCAATTTTATTTCACAAAGTTTGACTATACCTTGTTAGAGCCGAGGTTTGCCACCTGGCAGTCAAAGATCACTTTCTGGCCGGGACTTGCAGTTTTCTGCTGACTGTTCACCAGAATTCCCACATTACTGGTTTCTGAAAGGACATCAACATCATATGTTCCATGCAATCAGCTGACACCATTAAAACATATGACTAGCTGTAAGCCACATATCAGTACAGTCTGAAGGTGGGATTTACACCTTTTATGCAGAGACGCTAGGCCACTGCCAAATATTGTATCTCTAGATCACCAAATGTTTCACTATTAAAAATATACCATAAAATCATTAATTGTTAAAATGACACAAAAGTATCAGGTTATCTAGAAATGTTTCACAATCACACTGCATCAGGATAATACCACAGTTAAAACACAAGATAAAACCACAGGTAAAACACAGGATAAAACCACAGGTAAAACACAGGATAAAACCACAGTAAAACACAGGATAAAACCACAGGTAAAACACAGGATAAAACTACAGGTAAAACACTTATGCTGTTTTAGTGTGGTAAAGTATTTATGACTACAAATGTTCATGTTGTGCCATTTAGACTGGAGATTATAAATCAGGTATTAAAGAATTGTGCACAGACTTCAATCTAATGTGGCACATTATATTCAAAACATAAAGTTATTACACACTCAACAGATATAACATATGCCAAGAACAGAGATAAGGGTTCGAGTCCCACAAGTGACAATACTGATGACCTGTCCCAATACAACCCTGGCTGTTGAACGGGACGGAAATCCCCAAGTTTGACTTTGAATAGAGATAAAGGCCTCCCAGTAGCTTGTTTTGACTTTGGAAGCAAAAAGCGTATGTTGACAGAGTACAACAGAAGAAAGTGTATTTGAGATAATTCTTCAGAGTTGAGGGCTCGGACATTTATCTTTGGTTGTCAGTTATTTCGCAATTATAATACATGTATTAACCTTCTATTTGTCTAATCACCAACATTTACACCATAGTTTCTGCAACTATGGTTGAATATTTCAGAAGTCCAAATTTACAAAGATTCAGTATTATGTAAGATGGGTCCACACTAATAAATAAAGACAAAGCGATTGTATATTTTAAATTAATTGTCAAGTTTCTGAAGAGCTGTTTAATTTAAATTCTTTATTTTATTGCATTAATACATCCTATCCAATAGACAATTGCTAATCCAGTCGACAAAGGTCAGAAAAAGACGTCCTGTGTCTTCACCGGCCGGCCGGTCCCAGTACTGTGCACTCGCCAGGTGGCGCAAGGTACTTCCTTCTTGTCTGGACAGCGTGATGTCATAGCATCTTTTTCGTTTGGCGCATGTACAGTGCACACGGAATATTCTTGAGTTTAAAGTTTTCAGTTGTTTGTGAGAATAGTTACTACTTTGCTTTTTCAAGCTTATTTACGGATTCCATAGAGTTTATAGACTATTATGTCTTCTCCTAGTCAACGACGTGGAGGGTGTGGCCACATGATGGCTGGTTTTGATCTTCACAGCGTCTGTGCAAGCTGTCGTGACAAGAAGAAGGGTAAGGATCCTTGTATTGAGAAACCAGACTCTGAATGCCAGCATTGATTGTAAAGTCCTTACTCCAGAACAACTAGCACAGCTCTCCACGCCTTCCTACAAATTACAGAAGGAGTAGCGGGATAAATCTGATACACCATCTAAGGATCCGTCATCTTCAGTCACTCTCAGTCCCACCCTTGTGGACCCGGCACGTGTGTCGGTAATAAGGGCAGTGGATGGCCAGGACACTGGTTTGAGTGCACAGCCGGCTGAGAAGAAGAAGGTGGAGGAAAAGAAGAAGTCGGCTAAGTCCAATTCCTCAGCTTCATCTAGCCAACCGACAGATTTGAGGAACTGGACCAGAAATGGTCAGACCGGTTCAACCAGCAAGAGGCCAAGACTTTGGACCAACCTCAACAACAACCGACTTTCAACACAGTCAAGGTGGTTCCAGCTCACTCTCCACCAGCTAATGTGATCAGGTCGGAACCTTTCATCAAGCCAACCGACCAGTCAGCTTCTCAGCCCACTGACCAACCTTGTGTCTGCAGTTACCGACCCATTGGCTTCTAAGCCTGTCTGACCAACCTCAGGCCATGGACTGACCAGCAGCCTCTGATAGGCCTTCCACTAGTGTCGCTAGTGCCTTCCAGCCAACCAGAAGGGACACCACCAGTGATTCGGATTTGGACAGTGTTGTATCCAATGATCCCCTATGGACATCTTTGTGGAGGAGGGTGAATTGTTGGATGAACTGAAGGCCACCATCACCGACCCTGACCAGTCCCTCTCTGAGGAACAATCCTACAGGGAACCATGAGAGGGATCCGGTCGTGTATGGGATGGACTCATATTACGGATATTGATTCCACTGCTGGTACCTCAGACGACAACCCCTTTGCTGGACCCAAGCTGCAAATCCCAGGCAAGGTGTCGGTTCAGTTACCCACAGATAGATGGCTCTGCCGGAAACTTGCTACATTGAACTTAGCACTAACTGATGGATATCCATTCCGCAGTGCTGAAGCTGGTGGATTGCAGAGAGATCAGTTTTTGAAACCTCCTAGATCTCAAGCAAAATGGTATGGTTTTCATTCTCGGCAGAAAAGTGACACTACAGAGACTGTTACATCTTGGAACACCGTGCATATACCTGAGGATAGCAAGACAGGCTGGAATCACCACAAGCCCTCCCAAGTCGTACCCTATCTCACAGGAAACGTTGAGGAAATGGGAGAAAACCGCCAGGGAGTCGTCGGTTATCTGTAACCAGGCTGCAGGGTTTAATCGGTGTCTGGTGAAAGTTTAACAGGATATGCAGTCTCAGCTGAAAGCTATCAGGGATGAACACAAAGGGAAGTCAGCATCTAAACTGTCAGCTGCTACAGAAGAGCTACAGTTTCTCATGGATTTTAACTCTAGCATTTGCTAGGCTATGGCCAAGTAAATGGAACACTTGACTGATTTTGTCTTTGTGAATATGGCCAACGTCACACTGCTCAGAAGGGACTCTTATCTGGCTTATTTGAAAACAGGAATCAAGGCTGATACGCTGGCAGCTCTCAGGACTGCCCCCTTACACCTGCCCACTTTGTTTCCAGACATTGTGATCAAACAAGCAGAGGAAGACATCTCAAGTTTTGATAAAGGTTGGTCGGGGTCGGTCTACAAGAAGGGTCGTTACCACCCCTATGAACGCACAGAAAGCAAACCAGAAAACAAGAAACAGGACAGGCCGGCTTGGAAGAACCTCTCACGCGGCCACAACAGAAGGAGTAAAGGGAAGCATCAGTACTCATCCCGACCTGCCAAGGGCCAGCAGCCTTATAAATGACAATTATTGTATAACCATGTTACAAGGACGGCTGCTGGCCAGGGAGTCCTTCAGTATCAAGAAAGACAATGAACTTTGTAAATTTAAATGTAAATTGTCATGTTGCAAACCTGTTCATACTGCACCCGGGCTAGAGTAGAGTGCAGTAGAGTTGTTGCACACTCAAAAATCTCTGGGGTTTTTCAACTGACTACTTTTAGTCCCAAAACCCAACAACAAATGGAAACCTACACTAGATCTGAGCAAACTAAATATTTTCCTCAAGGGCGGAAAAATTCAAAATGGAGACACCGGAAACCATCAGGACATCCCTCCAACAAGGGGAGTGGGTCACGTCAATAGACTTTAAGGATGCCTACTTCCACATACCTATACAGGAACAGTCAAGGAAATATCTGAGATTTCATTTCCAGGGTCGGACATACCAGTGATTCTGCTACATGAAAAGTCCGGCCGGACATTCTGTCCTAAGACTAGTAAAAAGTTTAGGACATTTTCGGAGAATTTAGGACAGAATTCTTGTCAATCAAATTTTCATTCTACAGGTTGCTAAAATTAAGTCATTAAAGTCAATGACCCTATATGAATGGCATATAAAGTAAAATTTACTGAATCATAATAAAAATCTCATTTTAGTTAAAATGTCAAAAAGTCTTTATGATGTTCAACGATCATGTATTACTAAAACGAGAACTCACGGCCACAGAACCTAAGTATGGTGAATCGGTGATCCATGAGATTTTCATGCTATTAAAATGTCCACTGGCAGTAAACATTACAGCTAGCAAATAAACTTTCAATCTGATTTTTTTTTCAGTGCAATTATTAATAAAAAGAAATATTAATCAAAGCAAAAATTCAGAATATTACAGTAAAATTTATGTGGAACCCTACAGAAAACAAAATCTACAATTACACGAAAATACCAGACGACCATAATTAATATTCATGAGAAGATATGAGGACACAGATTTTCCCTGGGATTTCCTTGCAATATTTTATAAAATGGAAGCATAGACGAAAATCAAATAATTTAAACTCGAGAACTCACGGCCATAGCACCCAAGTCATTAATATTCATGAGAAGATATGAGGACACAGATTTTCCATTTGATTTCCTTGCAAAATTTTTTAAAATGGAAGCATAGACGAAAAGCAAATAATTTAAACTCGAGAACTCACGGCCATAGCACCCAAGTCATTAATATTCATGAGAAGATATGAGGACACAGATTTTCCATTTGATTTCCTTGCAATATTTTTTTAAATGGAAGCATAGACGAAAAGCAAATAATTTAAACTCGTGAACTCACGGCCATAGCACCCAAGTCATTAATATTCATGAGAAGATATGAGGACACAGATTTCCCCTGGGATTTCCTTGCAATATTTTATAAAATGGAAGCATAGGCTAAGATCAAATACTTTAAACTCGAGAACTCACGGCCACAGCACCCAAGTCATTAATATTTATGAGAAGATATGAGGACACGGATTTCCCCTGGGATTTCCTTGCGGATCACGTGGCTTGTCACGAGATTCCATAAAAGACGTCTAGACCTTGCTACAATAAAAAATTTAAAATCACGTAGATCTCGCGAGATTTTAGGGTTGTAACGTGACTTCATATTTTGTAAATAAAAAGACGTCTAGATCTTCTATTATCGCCCACGGATACGACTCGGACAATATGTCCTAATATTCTACTTAAAATTCGGGGTTTTGTTGCAAAATTCGGTCAATGACCGATGGCCGACGCGAATCTGAAACCCTGCATACCAGTTCAAAGCATTGCCTTTCGGCCTTTCCACAGCACCTATGGAGTTCACTGTTATAGCAAAGGAGGTGAAACTGATGGCCATACACAAGGGTATAAGAATCCCCCAGTATCTAGACGACTGGTTGGTGAGAGCCAGATCCCACCTGGTTTGTCTCCAGCATACACAGGATCTAGTGAAGATGTGTCAAAAATTGGGCTGGTTGGTGAATTTAGAGAAATCAGAACTGGAACCCAAGCAGGTCTTCAACTTTGTAGGTTACCAGTTCGATCTCAAGTCCGGTCGAGTCCGACCGACACCAGACCAGTGGCAGAACCTACAAGAGAAAATACTGAAAATACTATCCCTTCCGACTTGTCCCGTCCAGCAGTTCATATCCTTGATAGGTCTGCTAACAGCCACAGAGAAACAAATTCACCTAGGTCGACTACATATGAGACCCCCACAGTGGCATCTCAAAAAGAATTGGAGAACAACGGAATCACTAGAAAAGGTCATTCCAATTCCCAGGTCTCTGCACCCCCACCTACATTGGTGGCTGGAGGAGACCAATGTGCTCCAAGGCCAACCATTACACCCAATAAAACATGCTCTGCAAATATTTACAGATGCATCAAAACAAGGGTGGGGCGCTCACTTAAACGAACACACTGCAAGAGGGTCCTGGTCACTGCCAGAAAGCAAGCTGCATATAAACTATCTGGAACTAAAAGCAGTCTTTCTAGCTTTAAAAGAGTTCCAAGATCTCTGCTCCGGCAAGATAGTACTTTTGGCAACCGACAACACTACAGTAGTGTCATACATAAACAAGGAAGGAGGCATGAGGTCGGGCCCACTTTGTGCCCAGGAAACAAGTGACTCTCAAGGCCCAACTTATTCCAGGCTGGCTGAATGTGGCAGCAGATAAACTACCCAGACTAGGCCAGACCATCCAAACAGAGTGGTCTCTCCTTCCAGAGGACTTCCAGACAATATGCAGCAGGTGGCATCGGCCTCAAATAGACCTATTTGCCACGAGGTTCAACATCAAGTTGCCTCTGTTTGTATCTCCAGTACCAGATCCCCTGGCCACAGCAGTTGACATACTCAGTCTGCCATGGGAGGATCTGGATGCATACGCCTTCCCACCAGCAGCCATATTGGGCAAAGTGGTGGAGACGTTGCAGGATTCCCCATGCAGGAGCATCATTCTGATTGCACGGAGTGGCCCAACATGCCCTGGTTCTGGGACTTAGTGGCCATGTCCAGCCAAATCCCACTGAGCCTGCCCAATCTGCCCAATCTTCTTACACAGCGCTTCAATCAGATCCCTCACAGAAATCTGGCAAATCTAAATCTCCAAGCATGGCTCCTAGAGCCTCAGCAATCAAGGATCAGGGCTTCTCTGAGGCAGTGGCAGAAAGAATTGAGGCTCCTAAAAGGCGATCAACCAGATCAGTCTATGAGGCAAAGTGGGCCATTATTACAAAGTGGTACAACAGCCATCAGGTGGACTTCAGGGCACCCCCTTTAAAGTCAGTTGCTGATTTCCTTATGTACCTGTTTCAGGACAGGAAGTTACAGGCCAGCACCATTGATGGTTACAGGTCAACCATTGCTGATAAACTGGGAAATTCACCCATTAATGTCAGCAGAGATGAAAATCTCACTCATCTCCTGGATAGTTTCCACAGAGACAGACCCAGGGGCAGGAGGGGTATCCCCTCCTGGAACCTCTCCCCGGTGTTACGGTCACGGGCAAGCGTGGTAGCAATTACCGGTTGTCTTTAAGTTGTAACAGAAAAAGCAAAAAGTTAAACTTAACAAATTTATTTAATAGTCAACAATAATGATTACAGTCAACTGGTATGCTCTTAACCAAACACACAAATACAATAATAAGATCTAGCTGACCTGACCACTGAGATTAAGAGTAAAGTTTATCTGCCGTATCCAACAATCTGTTCCGTAATCCGTCCTATAGTATGTTCTGTGGTCTATCCAATGTCCTGTGGTCTGTCCTGTGATCTGTCCAATGTTCACTCACACACGGATATCTATATCTTGTGACCTGTCTCACACTCAACAACACAAAAGGTTCTTGTCCTGCTATTCTTTATATATCCAGCCACACAGAATGTCTGTCTGGAGATATTTAGAGTTAACACAACTGTACTGTCTGCTCCAAGATGTGGACAATGTCCAAAATGCAGTAAATTCACTCTCTGTTATACGAATATACAATATCCAAAATATCCAAAGTACAATAAATCCGTCCAGATGATGTATCCAGTTCACTCCAGTAAAAGTTCACAGTGATATAAGCATATATTATACTCCAAAACACAATAGCTCTCCTTATAGCAAGCGAATACAAAGTTCACTTGTGGTCAGATGTACATTCCTTATATACATTCACAGATTCCTCTGGAATTGTACAGAACCAACTCAAAAGAAGATTGAGTCATCTAGGCCAAATGAGGAAGTTCTAGAAACTACTGGCAATTGGGTTTCCCCAAATCTAACATAACCACTGAGGGGGGGATTTCCCCCAGTCTGTGAACAGATCAATAAACACTAAAACACAAAAATCAATAACTCCCTTACTTTAAATGTCAACACACAAAAAGAACCAACAACACAATTATCTTTTATGACAATGTATAAACATAAAGCTTAAATTAAACAATGCACTAATATAGTGCCTAATATATGTAATATACAATGTACTAATATAGTGTCCAATATATGTAACACCAGTCCTGGACCAGCTAACAAAGGCTGCATTTGAACCAATCAAAGAGGCATCTTTGAAGCATTTGACCTTCAAAACAGTTTTCCTCTTAGCCCCTGGGTTGGGCAAACACAGAAGTTCATGTGTGGCAAAACAAGAACATCAGACACCAGTCCGATTGGTCCAAGGTGTCGCTTTACCCATCTCCCAGCTTTCTGTCAAAGAATCAGCTGGCCAAGGAGGGTCCAGACAGTGTGGCCCCAGTGGTTATACCAGCCCTGGCCCCAACTCTGGATAGGTCCCTCAAGTCTAACAGGTCCCTCTGTCCAGTCAGACCTTTGTACTACTACTTGGACAGGACCTCAGACCTCAGGCAGAATAAGGAGTTGGTCTTTGTCTCCCTCAAGAAAGGCTTTGACAAGGACATCTCTCCTGCCACCATCTCCTCATGGATCAAACAAACTGTGATCCTATGCCACGAGCTCTCAGACCAGGAAACCCTCACCCTACATCAGGTTAAAGCCCATGATGTCAAAGCCTTTGCTGCTTCCAAGGCCTTCCAGTCAGGAGTCTCACTGGAACAGATATTATCAGCCTGCCATTGGAAGTCACACAACACCTTCACACAATTCTACTTGAAGGATGTGGCTTGGACTGATTCAGAGCTCTATCACCTGGGTCCTGTAGTGGCTGACTGAACTCATCCCTCTCCTCCCTTACCTCAGAGCAGATCTGTCAATAGCTGGGGGGGGGAGGGCAAAGTCGGCATAGCCCAGGGTAAACGGTCACTGCTTGCAGATTATGGCTTATAAGTCCCTAGTATGGCCTTATAAGTCCCTAGTAACTTACCCGCCGACCAAGCGGTAGTTATTCAGCAATTGTCCATTGGATAGGATGTATTAATGCAATAAAATTGCAAATTTAACATGTAAATTAAATTTTTACAAGTTAATACCCTATCCAATGGACACACAAGACCCTCCCACCGACCCCGCTATCAGCTTACTAGGGGTCTAATAGGTTTAGACAACGAAAAAGATGCTATGACGTCACACAAAAAGCAAAAGCAGATTTATCGAGGAATTCAACAGTTTCATGGAAGCAGCTGCTTTGTCACCACATGAAAATATTATCCTGGGAGATGTCAATATCCACCTTGACAGTCAAAATTGCTGGACAGAAAATTTCAACACAGTTCTATTGGATTTTGATTTTATTCAATATGTGTCAACACCTACACACATACAAGGACATATCCTTGATGTACTCTGCACTAGTAAATCCCTAACTTCCTCAGTTCACCATCATGTAAAGGACGGCATATCAGACCACCTAGCTGTCTTTTTCACTACAACATTCCCTGTCAAAAATTCCTGCAGAGTAAAACGGTTGAAAATCAGGAAACTTCGCAAGATAAATAAAACTGAATTTATGTCTGACATTGTAAATTCTGAGCTTATCCAGGCTCCTTACAAAACAGCTAGCTTACTTTCACACCAGTACTTTCATACCCTTAGGAACATACTGGACAAGCATGCACCTGTACATGAATGTAAAACCCCACAACATGTCAACAAAGGGTTCATCAACAGTGAGATTTTGGCAGCAAAGAGACGTAAGCGCAAACTCGAAAGGGAGTGGCGAAAGAACAACTCTGCCATAAACCGCAGTAGGTACAGAGCCGCTGTGAACCATTTCAACCGTCTCGTGGAATGTGCAAAAACCAAACACTACAGTGATATGGTTAGGGAAAATGAGGATAACCCCAAGGCCTTGTGGAATTCCATAAAGAAAGTCCTCCATAGATCACCAAAAATGGTACTTCCAGATTATACCACCATGAACAGTCTAGTCAACACTAGACTTTCCGGACCATGTCAGAGGAAGGAGTCCTTAAAATCATAAAGTCCACACCAAATAAATCATGTGACTTGGATCCCATCCCAACATCATTGGTCCTTGAGTGTATCAGTGTGCTCCTGACTCCTATCACAAATATTGTGAACTACTCTCTACAGGAGGGCAGTTTCCCTTCCTGCTTTAAGACTGCACATGTTACACCCTTGTTGAAAAAAGCTGGTCTTGACAAGAATATTCTCAAGAATTATCGACCAGTGTCCAACCTCAGCTACATCTCCAAACTCATAGAGAAAGCTGTGGCTAAGCAGATAAATGAGCATATTGCTCACGAGGGTATATCTAACGAAAACCAGTCCGCATATAGAGCTTTTCACTCAACTGAAACGGCGTTGCTCAAAATACAAAATGACATTGCCACATCAATGGACAAGGGTGCAGCTGTTGGATTAGTCCTTTTGGACTTATCTGCAGCTTTCGATACAATAGACCACCCAATCCTATTCAACTGCCTTCAGCACTGGTATGGCATTGATGGGGTAGTGCTTAAGTGGGTCCAGTCATACCTCCACTCACGCAAGCAGCGCATCAAAATAGATGGACATCTTTCAGATGCTTTTCAACTCCCTTACGGGGTTCCCCAGGGCTCAGTTCTAGGGCCGCTCCTTTTTACCCTATACACAACCCCTCTCAGTTCAGTCATATCTAAATTCAATGTCACCCACCACTTATATGCAGATGACACACAAATTTACTTGGAACTCGACTCTAGGAACTTCGATTCCAGTATCACTGAATTAACAAATTGCCTTGAGGCGGTCCAGGCTTGGATGGGAAATAATAAGCTTAAATTAAATCCTGACAAGACAGAATTCATAGTGATTGGTGATGATCAAATTAGAAGTTCCCTTAAGTCATCTTTCCCAGTGAGTTTGCTTGGCAACACCATGGAACCAGCTGAATCAGTAAAAAACCTTGGTGTCATCCTGGATACTGAAAATTCAATGCAAAGACAAGTGGCTAATCTATGTCGCATAAGTTACTACCATCTCCGGGAACTACGAAGGGTCCGCAGGTACTTAAATCATGAAACAGCTGTAAAGGTGGCAAATGCCTTGGTAAGCAGTCGTCTGGATTTCTGTAACTCACTGCTTTACAACACAAAAAAGGCATATACTAGCAGACTACAGAGAGTTCAAAATGCCTTATGTCGGACGGTGTGCAAGCTAAATAAATACTGTCATGTTACACCCTTCCTGCACAAACTACAATGGCTCCCCATTCATTACCGTATACTGTTCAAATATAATCTCCTCATTTATAAAGCAATACATTTGAGCCAACCTCCATATCTCTCCGCTCTAATTAGGCGGAGTGATCTCACACGGGGCAATCGCCTATCAATTTCCTCATCTAAACCAAATAAACGCTCAGGGCTACGCAGTTTCATAGCAGGGGCTCCCACAGAGTGGAACAAGCTTCCTCAAGCTTTCTGGTTTCAGGAAACAGTTGAAAACATACCTTTTTAGATTGGTTTATCCTCCACCATAGCCTATCTCCCCGACCGGACGCTAATATGGAAACTGACATCTTTCTGGAACTGGACTATCCCTTTTTGCACATCAGCGCCTTAGAGGATGTTTACATCAAATTCGGCGCTATATAAGTGTTTCTTACTTACTTACTTACTTACTTACTTACACTGTCTAGACAGGAAGGAAGTACCATCCGCCATCTGGCGGGTGCACAGTACTGGGACCGACCGGCCGGTGGAGACACAGGACGTCTTTTTTTGACTTTTGGCGGGCCGGTCTGCGCCGACCGGATTAGCAATTGTCCATTGGATAGGGTATTAACTTATAAAAATTTAATTTACTTATTAAATTTACAATTTAATGCTAAGAAGAGACTGTGAACCTTTGTGACTATGGCCACTGCTGTACTATTACTTTTAAAATCTAATTGGCAATCAAATGATTGTGTCTCATATTTAGGTGAAAATAAACCAAGTAAGCCAACACTGAACACATTTGTGAGAGTATGCGGAACAAAGCTTGATAGTTTGCCAAAACAGGACCAAGAAGTTACTTCTAAATAGTCATAACAAGCCATATCAGAAGAGAAGAATGACATAATAACTCCTGCACATAATAGAGACATGCACGAAGGCATTAAATGTCACAGCCAGTGAGCCAGGCATTGTCAATACACACAAATTACTAAAACTCCAATAGTAACTTGTCTGTATGATCAATTCCACAAGAGCTCCTCATTACAAACTGTCAATAATTGGTCAAAAGTTTACTAAAACACATTGACAACAAAATAAAAATGTCAACAAAACTAAAATTAAACAAACAATGAGTAAAAGAGGCTGCTTAATAATTTCTGCTATGGAAGAAAATAAAATAAACTGTGAGTTCTTGGAAATTTACTTGGACAGAACACATGCAATACACGTTTTTTTCCCTATTGTAAATGATCGAATACTTTACACCATAATAAGTGCCCAACGTAATGACATGTCTGCATTTATCAAAAGCATTAATCTAATTAACTGAATGACCAATAACTATCATACTTACGACAAAAAATACTCCTTATCAACTGCAGAAATACGATATAGCAGCCTAGTGCTTTTGTTTCCATGTTCATATTGTAGTTAGTTCATTCTTCATAGCATTTAGTTGAAGTATCATTCTTTAAAAACAAAACAAAAAATACATGACAATTGAAGTAAATTGTGAACTTTAGTGAATCTTTGCAATATCCTTTTGTAATATCCTCCCAAGACACGATTTTCCATTAATTCACGCTTGATTCTTGTATCAAAACTGTGTACACAGAGCAAATAAACCACAGACTTACAACACCACACTTCATTTTAAATTTTTTGTCTCAAGGTTTCAAACCATTTACAATAAGGATATGCTGAAACTAGTTCATAACCAAACCTTCTTTACCTTTCATACAACGCCAGAATATTCCAGCTGAACAGTTACAAACCTTCCCCACCAGTAAAGGCTGGTCTATAAAAATTCAAACACTGAACCCAATGTGTTAACTGACAATAGTCTAAAACCACAATCCCTGATATTACAACAAACAAAGCCATTTTCATAAGAAACTACACTCAATTTTCCAAGTTGTCTTAATAGCCAAAAAACAAACTGCTGTCAACGCAATTGTTCAACACTTAACGCTTATATAATTTCCAAAGAAATACACTGGTGTTTGTAAAATCTATTGATATTTATTCTGAGAAGCAATCTTAATTAGAACTGACGGACCAGAAATTAGTCTATCATTACCAGATGTTAGTATATTACATAAGATTAAAATTTCTTTGAAAAACTATTCAATTTTATACAAAAAGAACCAAGTATGCCAGTAAAAAAACAGACTTGTGAGATAATGGAACCAGTTCACGGACAAATTCTATGCATCCTGGGAAGAATTGGGTTTCCAGTTTCTCCAACAGAGAGAAACTGTATTGTAATTCAGAACAGCCTCTGACAAGCCCTATACTTAAGGCCCAAATACACCATACTGATATACTCTAATAAGCTCAGGTATGAGAACAGTTTTCGTCACCGGGACAAAAATCTCCTCAAACTAGAAAAATGTTTTGCTAACAAAAACAAAGCATCCCAAAAAGGTTAAATGCAATATAATATAAAGAGTACTTAGAGTAGAAAAAGGTTTTTGAAAATAAAAACATGCAGCGTTGAGAGAAGAACTGAAAGTTAAGCAGATAGTGTGGAAGTTTATGCATTAACATGAAAGAAAAATTTAAGCTTTATTTTGTTTTCTATGGTCATAAATTGCGAAAAGTTAACTGAATATATGCTCAGGCTCAGAATGCATAAAGCATCAATACTTATAATAGGTTGAAAGTTACACCATAAAACTACTTAATTAAAGAGTAACAGTGCTTTATAAATGCCATATATCTATTTACATTTTAGAAACAAGAGGAGAGTGCCCGTGAACGGGCACTGTGTCAGCTGACTGAGTGTTTTTGATTTGTGAAGGTGATTAGAGGACAGAATAATTATCAGGAAAAGGGCTGTACAGAAATACAGTAAATGGTAACTGAACAGCAAGTTCGAAAGAAATTCCGAAGCTGACAGAAGAAAAGGATAAAAAAGTTGTGCCCTGTAAATGGTATTATGAAGGAAAATAACAAGGTAATTGTTTAAGTGTAAAAAATAGGTTAAAACATATTTAAAGAAATACTACAAATGCAATATCCTCGTTCGACCTTGAAGAAGGGGTCCAAGGTCAAATCTAACCACACAAATACATTCCCAGCCCATGATTTCCTATGGTTTACCATTCCAAACCTCTAGGACCAATTATAAATGAGTTATAAGCACTTTTAAGCTTGGCTGTCCTCATTTGACCTTGAAGGAGGGGTCCAAAGGTCAAATCTGACCATACCAAAAGATTCCGAGCCAATGATTTCCTATGGGATGGTTTACCATCCCAAATCTCTGTCACCAATAATAAGCGAGTTGTAGGCACTTTCAATTTTCGCTATCCTCATTTGACCTTGAAGGAGGGTTCCAAGGTCAAATCGGACCATATCAACAGATTCACAGCCCATGATTTCCTGTCTGTTTACCATCCCAAACCTCTGGGACCAATAATAAGCGAGTTATAAGCACTTTTAAGTTTGGCTATCCTTGTTTGACCTTGAAGGAGGGGTCATTGAAGGTCAAATCTGACCACACCAAAAGATTCCCACCCCATGATTTCCTACAGGTTGGTTTATCATCCCAAACCTCTAGGATCAATAATAAGGGAGATATAAGCACTTTTCATGACTGACAAAAAACACCTGTGGCGGCCATCTTGTTTCTCAAAATGAGGCCAAAAATATTCCCAGACAACATTTTATGGTTATTAATATATACTGCAAACTTAAGAAAGCTAGCTATAATATTTTTTTTCATCAGAGCAGTAATGGTGAAATCTCTCTCTACACACTGCGGCTATCCAGTGGATACAATGATTTACTCAACAGTGAGAACTTGAAAGTAGCTATTGCTCAGCTATGCCATGACATAGAGGTCTGCAATTTCACTATGTTATAGCTGACCAAAAATTCTGTGAATAACATATTTAACAAATTACTCTAAATGTAATAGTTTTCAAGTTACAACTGATTTACTCAACAGTGAGATCCTCAAAGGAACTATTACTCAGCTATGCAATGAGCTACATGTCTGAAATTTTACTATGTTATAGCTAACCCAAAAGTAGGTGAACAACATATTTAAGCAAACTACTGTAAATGCAATAGTTTCAAGCTACAACTGATTTACTCAATAGTGAGAACCTGAAAATAGCTATTGCTCCGCTATGCCATGAGCTATAGGTCTGTAATTTCACTATGTTATAGCTGACCCAAAAGTAGGTGAACAATATATTTTAACAAAATACTCCAAATGCAATATTTTTCAAGTTATAGCTGATTTACTCAACAGTCAGTACCTGAGAATAGCTATTGCTCAGTTGTGCCATGAGCTATAGGTCTATAATTTCACTATGTTATAGCTGACCCAAAAGTAGCTGAATAACATATTTATACCAAATTTTCTAAATGCAATAGTTTTTAAGTTACAAGTGATTTTACTCATAATGGAAGTTACTGAAAAGCCCAAAAGTAGCTATTACTCACTTAGCTATTGAGACAGACACCCAACTTACTCACCATATTGTAGCTATGAAAAAAGTAGCTGGATAACATATTTTAACAAAATGCTCTAAATGCAACACTTTTCAAGTTATAAGTGATTTACTCAACAGTGATAACCTAAAAGTAGCTATTACTCAGCTATGCCATGAGCTACAGGTCTGAAATTTTACTATGTTATAGCTGACCCAAAAGTAGCTGAATAAGATATTTATACGAAATTCTCTAAATGCAATAGTTTTCAAGTTATAAGCGATTTACTCAACAGTGATAACCTAAAAGTAGCTATTACTCAGCTATGCCATGAGCTACAGGTCTGAAATTTCACTATGTTATAGCTGGCCCAAAAGTAGCTGAATAACATATTTGCACAAATTTCTGTAAATGCAATAGTTTTCCAATTATAACTGATTTACTCAACAGTGAGAACTTCAAAGTAGCTATTACTCAGCTATGAAATGAGCCACAGGTCTGAAACTTCACTATGTTATAGCTGACCCCAAAATAGGTGAATAACATATTGAAACAAAATACTCTAAATGCAATAGTTTTCAAGTTATAAGTGATTTACTCAACAGTGATAACCTAAAAGTAGCTATTACTCAGCTATGCCATGAGCTACAGGTCTGAAATTTTACTATGTTATAGCTGGCCCAAAAGTAGCTGAATAACATATTTATACGAAATTCTCTAAATGCAATAGTTTTTAAGTTACAAGTGATTTTACTCATGATGGAAGTTACTGAAAAGCCCAAAAGTAGCTATTACTCACTTAGCTATTGAGACAGACACCCAACTTACTCACCATATTGTAGCTATGAAAAAAGTAGCTGAATAACATATTTTAACAAAATGCTCTAAATTCAACACTTTTCAAGTTATAAGTGATTTACTCAACAGTGATAACCTAAAAGTAGCTATTACTCAGCTATGCCATGAGCTACAGGTCTGAAATTTTACTATGTTATAGCTAACCCAAAAGTAGCTGAATAACATATTTATACGAAATTCTCTAAATGCAATAGTTTTCAAGTTATAAGCGATTTACTCAACAGTGATAACCTAAAAGTAGCTATTACTCAGCTATGCCATGAGCTACAGGTCTGAAATTTCACTATGTTATAGCTGGCCCAAAAGTAGCTGAATAACATATTTGCACAAATTTCTGTAAATGCAATAGTTTTTAAGTTACAAGTGATTTTACTCATAATGGAAGTTACTGAAAAGCCCAAAAGTAGCTATTACTCACTTAGCTATTGAGACAGACACCCAACTTACTCACCATATTGTAGCTATGAAAAAAGTAGCTGAATAACATATTTTAACAAAATGCTCTAAATGCAACACTTTTCAAGTTATAAGTGATTTACTCAACAGTGATAACCTAAAAGTAGCTATTACTCAGCTATGCCATGAGCTACAGGTCTGAAATTTTACTATGTTATAGCTAACCCAAAGGTAGCTGAATAACATATTTATACGAAATTCTCTAAATGCAATAGTTTTCAAGTTATAAGCGATTTACTCAACAGTGATAACCTAAAAGTAGCTATTACTCAGCTATGCCATGAGCTACAGGTCTGAAATTTCACTATGTTATAGCTGGCCCAAAAGTAGCTGAATAACATATTTGCACAAATTTCTGTAAATGCAATAGTTTTCCAATTATAACTGATTTACTCAACAGTGAGAACTTCAAAGTAGCTATTACTCAGCTATGAAATGAGCCACAGGTCTGAAACTTCACTATGTTATAGCTGACCCCAAAATAGGTGAATAACATATTGAAACAAAATACTCTAAATGCAATAGTTTTCAAGTTATAAGTGATTTACTCAACAGTGATAACCTAAAAGTAGCTATTACTCAGCTATGCCATGAGCTACAGGTCTGAAATTTTACTATGTTATAGCTGGCCCAAAAGTAGCTGAATAACATATTTTAACAAAATGCTCTAAATGCAACACTTTTCAAGTTATAAGTGATTTACTCAACAGAGATAACCTAAAAGTAGCTATTACTCAGCTATGCCATGAGCTACAGGTCTGAAATTTTACTATGTTATAGCTGACCCAAAAGTAGCTGAATAACATATTTATACGAAATTCTCTAAATGCAATAGTTTTCAAGTTATAAGCGATTTACTCAACAGTGATAACCTAAAAGTAGCTATTACTCAGCTATGCCATGAGCTACAGGTCTGAAATTTCACTATGTTATAGCTGGCCCAAAAGTAGCTGAATAACATATTTGCACAAATTTCTGTAAATGCAATAGTTTTCCAATTATAACTGATTTACTCAACAGTGAGAACTTCAAAGTAGCTATTACTCAGCTATGAAATGAGCCACAGGTCTGAAACTTCACTATGTTATAGCTGACCCCAAAATAGGTGAATAACATATGAAACAAAATACTCTAAATGCAATAGTTTTCAAGTTATAAGTGATTTACTCAACAGTGATAACCTAAAAGTAGCTATTACTCAGCTATGCCATGAGCTACAGGTCTGAAATTTTACTATGTTATAGCTGGCCCAAAAGTAGCTGAATAACATATTTATACGAAATTCTCTAAATGCAATAGTTTTTAAGTTACAAGTGATTTTACTCATGATGGAAGTTACTGAAAAGCCCAAAAGTAGCTATTACTCACTTAGCTATTGAGACAGACACCCAACTTACTCACCATATTGTAGCTATGAAAAAAGTAGCTGAATAACATATTTTAACAAAATGCTCTAAATGCAACACTTTTCAAGTTATAAGTGATTTACTCAACAGTGATAACCTAAAAGTAGCTATTACTCAGCTATGCCATGAGCTACAGGTCTGAAATTTTACTATGTTATAGCTGACCCAAAAGTAGCTGAATAAGATATTTATACGAAATTCTCTAAATGCAATAGTTTTCAAGTTATAAGCGATTTACTCAACAGTGATAACCTAAAAGTAGCTATTACTCAGCTATGCCATGAGCTACAGGTCTGAAATTTTACTATGTTATAGCTGGCCCAAAAGTAGCTGAATAACATATTTGCACAAATTTCTGTAAATGCAATAGTTTTCCAATTATAACTGATTTACTCAACAGTGAGAACTTCAAAGTAGCTATTACTCAGCTATGAAATGAGCCACAGGTCTGAAACTTCACTATGTTATAGCTGACCCCAAAATAGGTGAATAACATATTGAAACAAAATACTCTAAATGCAATAGTTTTCAAGTTATAAGTGATTTACTCAACAGTGATAACCTAAAAGTAGCTATTACTCAGCTATGCCATGAGCTACAGGTCTGAAATTTTACTATGTTATAGCTGGCCCAAAAGTAGCTGAATAACATATTTATACGAAATTGTCTAAATGCAATAGTTTTTAAGTTACAAGTGATTTTACTCATGATGGAAGTTACTGAAAAGCCCAAAAGTAGCTATTACTCACTTAGCTATTGAGACAGACACCCAACTTACTCACCATATTGTAGCTATGAAAAAAGTAGCTGAATAACATATTTTAACAAAATGCTCTAAATGCAACACTTTTCAAGTTATAAGTGATTTACTCAACAGTGATAACCTAAAAGTAGCTATTACTCAGCTATGCCATGAGCTACAGGTCTGAAATTTTACTATGTTATAGCTGACCCAAAAGTAGCTGAATAACATATTTATACGAAATTCTCTAAATGCAATAGTTTTCAAGTTATAAGCGATTTACTCAACAGTGATAACCTAAAAGTAGCTATTACTCAGCTATGCCATGAGCTACAGGTCTGAAATTTCACTATGTTATAGCTGGCCCAAAAGTAGCTGAATAACATATTTGCACAAATTTCTCTAAATGCAATAGTTTTTAAGTTACAAGTGATTTTACTCATAATGGAAGTTACTGAAAAGCCCAAAAGTAGCTATTACTCACTTAGCTATTGAGACAGACACCCAACTTACTCACCATATTGTAGCTATGAAAAAAGTAGCTGAACAACATATTTTCACAAAATGCTGTAAATGCAACACTTTTGAAGTTATAAGTGATTTAGTGCATGATTTCATGAATTTTAATGCATTAAAAATTATTAAAAAAATTTATTTAAAAAAAAGTAAGACAGATCCAGGTCTCATACTCACACAAGAGAATGTATCTCTGGCCTAGTACATATATGCAAGATATGAGAGAAATCCCTGCAATAGTCACTGAGAAAATTGTGATAAAAAGTTGAAATTTTCACACTTTTGGTGGGGGTACCCCCCTTGTAATGTCTCTAGCAAACAGACGAACAGACAGATTTGCATGCCTTGAACAATTTTTCATCCTCGATAGATAAGGTATCTTTTAAAAAAAACAGCATGTCTCTAGGCCTTGTAGTTTTGGAGAAGAAGTTGTTCACGCGGACGCGTACGCGGACGCGTACGCGGATGCGTACGCGTACGCCCACGCCGCAGAGTGATGACATAATGTCAGCTGACTGACAAGTCAGCTGACATAAAAAATTCCCAGCCCATGATTTCCTGTAGCTTGTTTACCATCCCAAACCTGTAGGACCAATAATAAGCGAGTTCTAAGCAATTGTAAGTTTGGCTATCCTCAATTGACCTTGAAGGAGGGGTCCCAGGTCAAATCTGACCACACCAAAAGAATCCCAGCCCATGATTTCCTATATGTTGGTTTACCATCCCAAACCTCCAAGACCAATAATACGCGAGTTATAAGCACTTTAAGTTTGGCTATCTTCGTTTTACCTGGAAGGAGGGGTCTAAGGTGAAATCTGACCACACCAAAAGATTCCCAGCCCATGATTTTCTATAGGTTGGTTTTCCATTCCAAACCTCTAGGACCAATAATAAGCGAGTTATAAGCACTTTTAAGTTTGGCTATCCTCATTTGACCTTGAAGGAGGGGTCCAAGGTCAAATCCGACCACACCAAAAAATTCCCAGCTCATGATTTTCTATAGGTTGGTTTTCATTCCAAACCTCTAGGACCAATAATAAGCGAGTTATAAGCACTTTTATGTTTGGCTATCCTCATTTGACCTTGAAGGAGGGTTCCAAGGTCAAATCGGACCATATTAACAGATTCCCAGCCCATGATTTCCTACAGGTTGGATACAATGATTTACTCAACAGTGAGAACCTGAAAGAAGCTATTGATCAGCTATGCCATGACATAGAGGTCTGCAATTTCACTATGTTATAGCTGACCAAAACGTCTGTGAATAACATATTTAACAAAATACTCTAAATGTAATAGTTTTCAAGTTACTACTGATTTACTCAAGAGTGAGAACCTCAAAGTAACTATTACTCAGCTATGCCATGAGCTACATGTCTGAATTTTTGCTCTGTTATAGCTGACCTAAAAGTAGGTGAACAACATATTTAAGCAAAATACTGTAAATGCAATAGTTTTCAAGTTACAACTGATTTACTCAATAGTGAGAACCTGAAAATAGCTATTGCTCCACTATGCCATGAGCTATAGGTCTGTAATTTCACTATGTTATAGCTAACCCAAAAGTAGGTGAACAATATATTTTAACAAAATACTCCAAATGCAATATTTTTCAAGTTATAGCCAATTTACTCAACAGTCAGTGCCTGAGAATAGCTATTGCTCAGTTGTGCCATGAGCTACAGGTCTGTAATTTCACTATGTTATAGCTGACCCAAAAGTAGCTGAATAACATATTTGCACAAATTTCTGTAAAGGCAATAGTTTTCCAATTACAACTGATTTACTCAACAGTGAGAACTTCAAAGTAGCTATTACTCAGCTATGCAATGAGCCACAGGTCTGGAACTTCACTATGTTATAGCTGACTCCAAAATAGGTGAATAACATATTGCAACAAAATACTCTAAATGCAATAGTTTCCAAGTTATAAGCGATTTACTCAACAGTGATAACCTAAAAGTAGCTATTACTCAGCTATGCCATGAGCTACAGGTCTAAAATTTTACTATGTTATAGCTGACCCAAAAGTAGCTGAATAACATATTTATACTAAATTCTCTAAATGCAATAGTTTTCAAATTATAAGTGATTTGCTCAACATTGAGAACTTCAAAGTAGCTATTACTCAGCTCTGCAATGTGTCACAGGTCTGGAACTTCACTATGTTATAGCTAACCCCAAAATAGGTGAATAACATATTGAAACAAAATACTCTAAATGCAATAATTTCCAAGTTATAAGCGATTTACTCAACAGTGATAACCTCAAAGTAGCTATTACTCAGCTATGCCATGAGCTACAGGTCTGAAATTTTACTATGTTATAGCTGACCCAAAAGTAGGTGAACAACATATTTAAGCAAAATACTGTACATGCAATAGTTTTCAAGTTACAACTGATTTACTCAATAGTGATGACCTAAAAGTAGCTATTACTCAGCTATGCCATGAGCTACAGGTCTGAAATTTTACTATGTTATAGCTGACCCAAAAGTAGCTGAATAACATATTTATACTAAATTCTCTAAATGCAATAGTTTTGCAATTACAACTGATTTACTCAATAGTGAGAACCTCAAAGTAGTCATTACTCAGCTATGCAATGAGCTACAGGTCTGAAATTTTACTATGTTATAGCTGACCCAAAAGTAGCTGAATAACATATTTATACGAAATTCTGTAAATGCAATAGTTTTCCAATTACAACTGATTTACTCAATAGTGAGAACTTCAAAGTAGCTATTACTCAGCTGTGCCATGACCTACAGATCTGAAATTTCACTATGTTATAGCTGGCCCAAAAGTAGCTGAATAACATATTTATACGAAATTCTCTAAATGCAATAGTTTTGCAATTACAACTGATTTACTCAATAGTGAGAACCTCAAAGTAGTTATTACTCAGCTATGCAATGAGCTACAGGTCTGAAATTTTACTATGTTATAGCTGACCCAAAAGTAGGTGAACAACATATTTAAGCAAAATACTGTAAATGCAATAGTTTTCAAGTTACAACTGATTTACTCAATAGTGATGACCTAAAAGTAGCTATTACTCAGCTATGCCATGAGCTACAGGTCTGAAATTTTACTATGTTATAGCTGACCCAAAAGTAGCTGAATAACATATTTATACGAAATACTCTAAATGCAATAGTTTTCCAATTACAACTGATTTACTCAATAGTGAGAACTTTAAAGTAGCTATTACTCAGCTATGCCATGACCTACAGATCTGAAATTTCACTATGTTATAGCTGGCCCAAAAGTAGCTGAATAACATGTTTATACGAAATTCTCTAAATACAATAGGTTTTAAGTTACAAGTGATTTACTCAATAGTGAGAACTTCAAAGTAGCTATTACTCAGCTATGCAATGAGCCACAGATCTGAAACTTCACTATGTTATAGCTGATCCCAAAATAGGTGAATAACATATTGAAACAAAATACTGTAAATGCAATAGTTTCCAAGTTATAAGCGATTTACTCAACAGTGATAACCTAAAAGTAGCTATTACTCAGCTATGCCATGAGCTACAGGTCTGAAATTTTACTATGTTATAGCTGACCCAAAAGTAGCTGAATAACATATTTATACGAAATTCTGTAAATGCAATAGTTTTCCAATTACAACTGATTTACTCAATAGTGAGAACTTCAAAGTAGCTATTACTCAGCTGTGCCATGACCTACAGATCTGAAATTTCACTATGTTATAGCTGGCCCAAAAGTAGCTGAATAACATATTTATACGAAATTCTCTAAATGCAATAGTTTTGCAATTACAACTGATTTACTCAATAGTGAGAACCTCAAAGTGGTTATTACTCAGCTATGCAATGAGCTACAGGTCTGAAATTTTACTATGTTATAGCTGACCCAAAAGTAGGTGAACAACATATTTAAGCAAAATACTGTAAATGCAATAGTTTTCAAGTTACAACTGATTTACTCAATAGTGATGACCTAAAAGTAGCTATTACTCAGCTATGCCATGAGCTACAGGTCTGAAATTTTACTATGTTATAGCTGACCCAAAAGTAGCTGAATAACATATTTATACGAAATACTCTAAATGCAATAGTTTTCCAATTACAACTGATTTACTCAATAGTGAGAACTTTAAAGTAGCTATTACTCAGCTATGCCATGACCTACAGATCTGAAATTTCACTATGTTATAGCTGGCCCAAAAGTAGCTGAATAACATGTTTATACGAAATTCTCTAAATGCAATAGTTTTCAAGTTATAAGCGATTTACTCAACAGTGATAACCTAAAAGTAGCTATTACTCAGCTATGCCATGAGCTACAGGTCTGAAATTTCACTATGTTATAGCTGGCCCAAAAGTAGCTGAATAACATATTTGCACAAATTTCTCTAAATGCAATAGTTTTTAAGTTACAAGTGATTTTACTCATAATGGAAGTTACTGAAAAGCCCAAAAGTAGCTATTACTCACTTAGCTATTGAGACAGACACCCAACTTACTCACCATATTGTAGCTATGAAAAAAGTAGCTGAACAACATATTTTCACAAAATGCTGTAAATGCAACACTTTTGAAGTTATAAGTGATTTAGTGCATGATTTCATGAATTTTAATGCATTAAAAATTATTAAAAAAATTTATTTAAAAAAAAGTAAGACAGATCCAGGTCTCATACTCACACAAGAGAATGTATCTCTGGCCTAGTACATATATGCAAGATATGAGAGAAATCCCTGCAATAGTCACTGAGAAAATTGTGATAAAAAGTTGAAATTTTCACACTTTTGGTGGGGGTACCCCCCTTGTAATGTCTCTAGCAAACAGACGAACAGACAGATTTGCATGCCTTGAACAATTTTTCATCCTCGATAGATAAGGTATCTTTTAAAAAAAACAGCATGTCTCTAGGCCTTGTAGTTTTGGAGAAGAAGTTGTTCACGCGGACGCGTACGCGGACGCGTACGCGGACGCGTACGCGTACGCCCACGCCGCAGAGTGATGACATAATGTCAGCTGACTGACAAGTCAGCTGACATAAAAAATTCCCAGCCCATGATTTCCTGTAGCTTGTTTACCATCCCAAACCTGTAGGACCAATAATAAGCGAGTTCTAAGCAATTGTAAGTTTGGCTATCCTCAATTGACCTTGAAGGAGGGGTCCCAGGTCAAATCTGACCACACCAAAAGAATCCCAGCCCATGATTTCCTATATGTTGGTTTACCATCCCAAACCTCCAAGACCAATAATACGCGAGTTATAAGCACTTTAAGTTTGGCTATCTTCGTTTTACCTGGAAGGAGGGGTCTAAGGTGAAATCTGACCACACCAAAAGATTCCCAGCCCATGATTTTCTATAGGTTGGTTTTCCATTCCAAACCTCTAGGACCAATAATAAGCGAGTTATAAGCACTTTTAAGTTTGGCTATCCTCATTTGACCTTGAAGGAGGGGTCCAAGGTCAAATCCGACCACACCAAAAAATTCCCAGCTCATGATTTTCTATAGGTTGGTTTTCATTCCAAACCTCTAGGACCAATAATAAGCGAGTTATAAGCACTTTTATGTTTGGCTATCCTCATTTGACCTTGAAGGAGGGTTCCAAGGTCAAATCGGACCATATTAACAGATTCCCAGCCCATGATTTCCTACAGGTTGGATACAATGATTTACTCAACAGTGAGAACCTGAAAGAAGCTATTGATCAGCTATGCCATGACATAGAGGTCTGCAATTTCACTATGTTATAGCTGACCAAAACGTCTGTGAATAACATATTTAACAAAATACTCTAAATGTAATAGTTTTCAAGTTACTACTGATTTACTCAAGAGTGAGAACCTCAAAGTAACTATTACTCAGCTATGCCATGAGCTACATGTCTGAATTTTTGCTCTGTTATAGCTGACCTAAAAGTAGGTGAACAACATATTTAAGCAAAATACTGTAAATGCAATAGTTTTCAAGTTACAACTGATTTACTCAATAGTGAGAACCTGAAAATAGCTATTGCTCCACTATGCCATGAGCTATAGGTCTGTAATTTCACTATGTTATAGCTAACCCAAAAGTAGGTGAACAATATATTTTAACAAAATACTCCAAATGCAATATTTTTCAAGTTATAGCCAATTTACTCAACAGTCAGTGCCTGAGAATAGCTATTGCTCAGTTGTGCCATGAGCTACAGGTCTGTAATTTCACTATGTTATAGCTGACCCAAAAGTAGCTGAATAACATATTTGCACAAATTTCTGTAAAGGCAATAGTTTTCCAATTACAACTGATTTACTCAACAGTGAGAACTTCAAAGTAGCTATTACTCAGCTATGCAATGAGCCACAGGTCTGGAACTTCACTATGTTATAGCTGACTCCAAAATAGGTGAATAACATATTGCAACAAAATACTCTAAATGCAATAGTTTCCAAGTTATAAGCGATTTACTCAACAGTGATAACCTAAAAGTAGCTATTACTCAGCTATGCCATGAGCTACAGGTCTAAAATTTTACTATGTTATAGCTGACCCAAAAGTAGCTGAATAACATATTTATACTAAATTCTCTAAATGCAATAGTTTTCAAATTATAAGTGATTTGCTCAACATTGAGAACTTCAAAGTAGCTATTACTCAGCTCTGCAATGTGTCACAGGTCTGGAACTTCACTATGTTATAGCTAACCCCAAAATAGGTGAATAACATATTGAAACAAAATACTCTAAATGCAATAATTTCCAAGTTATAAGCGATTTACTCAACAGTGATAACCTCAAAGTAGCTATTACTCAGCTATGCCATGAGCTACAGGTCTGAAATTTTACTATGTTATAGCTGACCCAAAAGTAGGTGAACAACATATTTAAGCAAAATACTGTACATGCAATAGTTTTCAAGTTACAACTGATTTACTCAATAGTGATGACCTAAAAGTAGCTATTACTCAGCTATGCCATGAGCTACAGGTCTGAAATTTTACTATGTTATAGCTGACCCAAAAGTAGCTGAATAACATATTTATACTAAATTCTCTAAATGCAATAGTTTTGCAATTACAACTGATTTACTCAATAGTGAGAACCTCAAAGTAGTCATTACTCAGCTATGCAATGAGCTACAGGTCTGAAATTTTACTATGTTATAGCTGACCCAAAAGTAGCTGAATAACATATTTATACGAAATTCTGTAAATGCAATAGTTTTCCAATTACAACTGATTTACTCAATAGTGAGAACTTCAAAGTAGCTATTACTCAGCTGTGCCATGACCTACAGATCTGAAATTTCACTATGTTATAGCTGGCCCAAAAGTAGCTGAATAACATATTTATACGAAATTCTCTAAATGCAATAGTTTTGCAATTACAACTGATTTACTCAATAGTGAGAACCTCAAAGTAGTTATTACTCAGCTATGCAATGAGCTACAGGTCTGAAATTTTACTATGTTATAGCTGACCCAAAAGTAGGTGAACAACATATTTAAGCAAAATACTGTAAATGCAATAGTTTTCAAGTTACAACTGATTTACTCAATAGTGATGACCTAAAAGTAGCTATTACTCAGCTATGCCATGAGCTACAGGTCTGAAATTTTACTATGTTATAGCTGACCCAAAAGTAGCTGAATAACATATTTATACGAAATACTCTAAATGCAATAGTTTTCCAATTACAACTGATTTACTCAATAGTGAGAACTTTAAAGTAGCTATTACTCAGCTATGCCATGACCTACAGATCTGAAATTTCACTATGTTATAGCTGGCCCAAAAGTAGCTGAATAACATGTTTATACGAAATTCTCTAAATACAATAGGTTTTAAGTTACAAGTGATTTACTCAATAGTGAGAACTTCAAAGTAGCTATTACTCAGCTATGCAATGAGCCACAGATCTGAAACTTCACTATGTTATAGCTGATCCCAAAATAGGTGAATAACATATTGAAACAAAATACTGTAAATGCAATAGTTTCCAAGTTATAAGCGATTTACTCAACAGTGATAACCTAAAAGTAGCTATTACTCAGCTATGCCATGAGCTACAGGTCTGAAATTTTACTATGTTATAGCTGACCCAAAAGTAGCTGAATAACATATTTATACGAAATTCTGTACATGCAATAGTTTTCCAATTACAACTGATTTACTCAATAGTGAGAACTTCAAAGTAGCTATTACTCAGCTGTGCCATGACCTACAGATCTGAAATTTCACTATGTTATAGCTGGCCCAAAAGTAGCTGAATAACATATTTATACGAAATTCTCTAAATGCAATAGTTTTGCAATTACAACTGATTTACTCAATAGTGAGAACCTCAAAGTGGTTATTACTCAGCTATGCAATGAGCTACAGGTCTGAAATTTTACTATGTTATAGCTGACCCAAAAGTAGGTGAACAACATATTTAAGCAAAATACTGTAAATGCAATAGTTTTCAAGTTACAACTGATTTACTCAATAGTGATGACCTAAAAGTAGCTATTACTCAGCTATGCCATGAGCTACAGGTCTGAAATTTTACTATGTTATAGCTGACCCAAAAGTAGCTGAATAACATATTTATACGAAATACTCTAAATGCAATAGTTTTCCAATTACAACTGATTTACTCAATAGTGAGAACTTTAAAGTAGCTATTACTCAGCTATGCCATGACCTACAGATCTGAAATTTCACTATGTTATAGCTGGCCCAAAAGTAGCTGAATAACATGTTTATACGAAATTCTCTAAATGCAATAGGTTTTAAGTTACAAGTGATTTACTCAATAGTGAGAACTTCAAAGTAGCTATTACTCAGCTATGCAATGAGCCACAGATCTGAAACTTCACTATGTTATAGCTGATCCCAAAATAGGTGAATAACATATTGAAACAAAATACTGTAAATGCAATAGTTTCCAAGTTATAAGCGATTTACTCAACAGTGATAACCTAAAAGTAGCTATTACTCAGCTATGCCATGAGCTACAGGTCTGAAATTTTACTATGTTATAGCTGACCCAAAAGTAGCTGAATAACATATTTATACGAAATACTCTAAATGCAATAGTTTTGAAGTTATAAGCGATTTACTCAACAGTGATAACCTAAAAGTAGCTATTACTCAGCTATGCCATGAGCTACAGGTCTAAAATTTTACTATGTTATAGCTGACCCAAAAGTAGCTGAATAACATATTTATACGAAATTCTCTAAATGCAATAGTTTTTAAGTTACAAGTGATTTTACTCATGATGGAAGTTACTGAAAAGCCCAAAAGTAGCTATTACTCACTTAGCTATTGAGACAGGCACCCAACTTACTCACCATATTGTAGCTATGAAAAAAGTAGCTGAATAACATATTTTAACAAAATGCTCTAAATGCAACACTTTTCAAGTTATAAATGATTTTGTGCATGATTTCATGAATTTTAATGCATTAAAAATTATTAAAAAAATTTATTAAAAAAAAAGTAAGACAGATCCAGGTCTCATACTCACACAAGAGAATCTACCTCTGGCCTAGTACATATATGCAAGATATGAGAGAAATCCCTGCAATAGTCACTGAGAAAATTGTGATTAAGTGTTGAAATTTTCACACTTTTGGTGGGGGTACCCCCCTTGTAATGTCTCTAGCAAACAGACGAACAGACAGATTTGCATGCCTTGAACAATTTTTCATCCTCGATAGATAAGGTATCTTTTAAAACAAGAGGAGAGTGCCCGTGAACGGGCACTGTGTCAGCTGACTGAGTGTTTTTGATTTGTGAAGGTGATTAGAGGACAGAATAATTATCAGGAAAAGGGCTGTACAGAAATACAGTAAATGGTAACTGAACAGCAAGTTCGAAAGAAATTCCGAAGCTGACAGAAGAAAAGGATAAAAAAGTTGTGCCCTGTAAATGGTATTATGAAGGAAAATAACAAGGTAATTGTTTAAGTGTAAAAAATAGGTTAAAACATATTTAAAGAAATACTACAAATGCAATATCCTCGTTCGACCTTGAAGAAGGGGTCCAAGGTCAAATCTAACCACACAAATACATTCCCAGCCCATGATTTCCTATGGTTTACCATTCCAAACCTCTAGGACCAATTATAAATGAGTTATAAGCACTTTTAAGCTTGGCTGTCCTCATTTGACCTTGAAGGAGGGGTCCAAAGGTCAAATCTGACCATACCAAAAGATTCCGAGCCAATGATTTCCTATGGGATGGTTTACCATCCCAAATCTCTGTCACCAATAATAAGCGAGTTGTAGGCACTTTCAATTTTCGCTATCCTCATTTGACCTTGAAGGAGGGTTCCAAGGTCAAATCGGACCATATCAACAGATTCACAGCCCATGATTTCCTGTCTGTTTACCATCCCAAACCTGTGGGACCAATAATAAGCGAGTTATAAGCACTTTTAAGTTTGGCTATCCTTGTTTGACCTTGAAGGAGGGGTCATTGAAGGTCAAATCTGACCACACCAAAAGATTCCCACCCCATGATTTCCTACAGGTTGGTTTATCATCCCAAACCTCTAGGATCAATAATAAGGGAGATATAAGCACTTTTCATGACTGACAAAAAACACCTGTGGCGGCCATCTTGTTTCTCAAAATGAGGCCAAAAATATTCCCAGACAACATTTTATGGTTATTAATATATACTGCAAACTTAAGAAAGCTAGCTATAATATTTTTTTTCATCAGAGCAGTAATGGTGAAATCTCTCTCTACACACTGCGGCTATCCAGTGGATACAATGATTTACTCAACAGTGAGAACTTGAAAGTAGCTATTGCTCAGCTATGCCATGACATAGAGGTCTGCAATTTCACTATGTTATAGCTGACCAAAAATTCTGTGAATAACATATTTAACAAATTACTCTAAATGTAATAGTTTTCAAGTTACAACTGATTTACTCAACAGTGAGATCCTCAAAGGAACTATTACTCAGCTATGCAATGAGCTACATGTCTGAAATTTTACTATGTTATAGCTAACCCAAAAGTAGGTGAACACAATATTTAAGCAAACTACTGTAAATGCAATAGTTTTCAAGCTACAACTGATTTACTCAATAGTGAGAACCTGAAAATAGCTATTGCTCCGCTATGCCATGAGCTATAGGTCTGTAATTTCACTATGTTATAGCTGACCCAAAAGTAGGTGAACAATATATTTTAACAAAATACTCCAAATGCAATATTTTTCAAGTTATAGCTGATTTACTCAACAGTCAGTACCTGAGAATAGCTATTGCTCAGTTGTGCCATGAGCTATAGGTCTATAATTTCACTATGTTATAGCTGACCCAAAAGTAGCTGAATAACATATTTATACCAAATTTTCTAAATGCAATAGTTTTTAAGTTACAAGTGATTTTACTCATAATGGAAGTTACTGAAAAGCCCAAAAGTAGCTATTACTCACTTAGCTATTGAGACAGACACCCAACTTACTCACCATATTGTAGCTATGAAAAAAGTAGCTGAATAACATATTTTAACAAAATGCTCTAAATGCAACACTTTTCAAGTTATAAGTGATTTACTCAACAGTGATAACCTAAAAGTAGCTATTACTCAGCTATGCCATGAGCTACAGGTCTGAAATTTTACTATGTTATAGCTGACCCAAAAGTAGCTGAATAACATATTTATACGAAATTCTCTAAATGCAATAGTTTTCAAGTTATAAGCGATTTACTCAACAGTGATAACCTAAAAGTAGCTATTACTCAGCTATGCCATGAGCTACAGGTCTGAAATTTCACTATGTTATAGCTGGCCCAAAAGTAGCTGAATAACATATTTGCACAAATTTCTGTAAATGCAATAGTTTTCCAATAACTGATTTACTCAACAGTGAGAACTTCAAAGTAGCTATTACTCAGCTATGAAATGAGCCACAGGTCTGAAACTTCACTATGTTATAGCTGACCCCAAAATAGGTGAATAACATATTGAAACAAAATACTCTAAATGCAATAGTTTTCAAGTTATAAGTGATTTACTCAACAGTGATAACCTAAAAGTAGCTATTACTCAGCTATGCCATGAGCTACAGGTCTGAAATTTTACTATGTTATAGCTGGCCCAAAAGTAGCTGAATAACATATTTATACGAAATTGTCTAAATGCAATAGTTTTTAAGTTACAAGTGATTTAATCATGACGGAAGTTACTGAAAAGCCCAAAAGTAGCTATTACTCACTTAGCTATTGAGACAGACACCCAACTTACTCACCATATTATAGCTATGAAAAAAGTAGCTGAATAACATATTTTAACAAAATGCTCTAAATGCAACACTTTTCAAGTTATAAGTGATTTACTCAACAGTGATAACCTAAAAGTAGCTATTACTCAGCTATGCCATGAGCTACAGGTCTGAAATTTTACTATGCTATAGCTAACCCAAAAGTAGCTGAATAACATATTTATACGAAATTCTCTAAATGCAATAGTTTTCAAGTTATAAGCGATTTACTCAACAGTGATAACCTAAAAGTAGCTATTACTCAGCTATGCCATGAGCTACAGGTCTGAAATTTCACTATGTTATAGCTGGCCCAAAAGTAGCTGAATAACATATTTGCACAAATTTCTGTAAATGCAATAGTTTTTAAGTTACAAGTGATTTTACTCATAATGGAAGTTACTGAAAAGCCCAAAAGTAGCTATTACTCACTTAGCTATTGAGACAGACACCCAACTTACTCACCATATTGTAGCTATGAAAAAAGTAGCTGAATAACATATTTTAACAAAATGCTCTAAATGCAACACTTTTCAAGTTATAAGTGATTTACTCAACAGAGATAACCTAAAAGTAGCTATTACTCAGCTATGCCATGAGCTACAGGTCTGAAATTTTACTATGTTATAGCTGACCCAAAAGTAGCTGAATAACATATTTATACGAAATTCTCTAAATGCAATAGTTTTCAAGTTATAAGCGATTTACTCAACAGTGATAACCTAAAAGTAGCTATTACTCAGCTATGCCATGAGCTACAGGTCTGAAATTTCACTATGTTATAGCTGGCCCAAAAGTAGCTGAATAACATATTTGCACAAATTTCTGTAAATGCAATAGTTTTCCAATTATAACTGATTTACTCAACAGTGAGAACTTCAAAGTAGCTATTACTCAGCTATGAAATGAGCCACAGGTCTGAAACTTCACTATGTTATAGCTGACCCCAAAATAGGTGAATAACATATGAAACAAAATACTCTAAATGCAATAGTTTTCAAGTTATAAGCGATTTACTCAACAGTGATAACCTAAAAGTAGCTATTACTCAGCTATGCCATGAGCTACAGGTCTGAAATTTTACTATGTTATAGCTGGCCCAAAAGTAGCTGAATAACATATTAATACGAAATTCTCTAAATGCAATAGTTTTTAAGTTACAAGTGATTTTACTCATGATGGAAGTTACTGAAAAGCCCAAAAGTAGCTATTACTCACTTAGCTATTGAGACAGACACCCAACTTACTCACCATATTGTAGCTATGAAAAAAGTAGCTGAATAACATATTTTAACAAAATGCTCTAAATGCAACACTTTTCAAGTTATAAGTGATTTACTCAACAGTGATAACCTAAAAGTAGCTATTACTCAGCTATGCCATGAGCTACAGGTCTGAAATTTTACTATGTTATAGCTGACCCAAAAGTAGCTGAATAAGATATTTATACGAAATTCTCTAAATGCAATAGTTTTCAAGTTATAAGCGATTTACTCAACAGTGATAACCTAAAAGTAGCTATTACTCAGCTATGCCATGAGCTACAGGTCTGAAATTTTACTATGTTATAGCTGGCCCAAAAGTAGCTGAATAACATATTTGCACAAATTTCTGTAAATGCAATAGTTTTCCAATTATAACTGATTTACTCAACAGTGAGAACTTCAAAGTAGCTATTACTCAGCTATGAAATGAGCCACAGGTCTGAAACTTCACTATGTTATAGCTGACCCCAAAATAGGTGAATAACATATTGAAACAAAATACTCTAAATGCAATAGTTTTCAAGTTATAAGTGATTTACTCAACAGTGATAACCTAAAAGTAGCTATTACTCAGCTATGCCATGAGCTACAGGTCTGAAATTTTACTATGTTATAGCTGGCCCAAAAGTAGCTGAATAACATATTTATACGAAATTGTCTAAATGCAATAGTTTTTAAGTTACAAGTGATTTTACTCATGATGGAAGTTACTGAAAAGCCCAAAAGTAGCTATTACTCACTTAGCTATTGAGACAGACACCCAACTTACTCACCATATTGTAGCTATGAAAAAAGTAGCTGAATAACATATTTTAACAAAATGCTCTAAATGCAACACTTTTCAAGTTATAAGTGATTTACTCAACAGTGATAACCTAAAAGTAGCTATTACTCAGCTATGCCATGAGCTACAGGTCTGAAATTTTACTATGTTATAGCTGACCCAAAAGTAGCTGAATAACATATTTATACGAAATTCTCTAAATGCAATAGTTTTCAAGTTATAAGCGATTTACTCAACAGTGATAACCTAAAAGTAGCTAGTACTCAGCTATGCCATGAGCTACAGGTCTGAAATTTCACTATGTTATAGCTGGCCCAAAAGTAGCTGAATAACATATTAATACCAAATTCTCTAAATGCAATAGTTTTTAAGTTACAAGTGATTTTACTCATAATGGAAGTTACTGAAAAGCCCAAAAGTAGCTATTACTCACTTAGCTATTGAGACAGACACCCAACTTACTCACCATATTGTAGCTATGAAAAAAGTAGCTGAACAACATATTTTCACAAAATGCTGTAAATGCAACACTTTTGAAGTTATAAGTGATTTAGTGCATGATTTCATGAATTTTAATGCATTAAAAATTATTAAAAAAATTTATTTAAAAAAAAGTAAGACAGATCCAGGTCTCATACTCACACAAGAGAATGTATCTCTGGCCTAGTACATATATGCAAGATATGAGAGAAATCCCTGCAATAGTCACTGAGAAAATTGTGATAAAAAGTTGAAATTTTCACACTTTTGGTGGGGGTACCCCCCTTGTAATGTCTCTAGCAAACAGACGAACAGACAGATTTGCATGCCTTGAACAATTTTTCATCCTCGATAGATAAGGTATCTTTTAAAAAAAACAGCATGTCTCTAGGCCTTGTAGTTTTGGAGAAGAAGTTGTTCACGCGGACGCGTACGCGGACGCGGACGCGTACGCGTACGCCCACGCCGCAGAGTGATGACATAATGTCAGCTGACTGACAAGTCAGCTGACATAAAAAACAGCACGTCTCTAGGCCTTGTAGTTTTGGAGGAGAAGTTGTTCACGCGGACGCGTACGCGGACGCGGACGCGTACGCGGACGCGGACGCCGCAGAGTGACGACATAATGTCAGCTGACTGACAAGTCAGCTGACATAAAAAGACGTAGTAAAATTTGAGCCTTTAGAATGGCAAGACGTTTATGACACAATGCTCTGAACATATCTATCCCAATGAGTAAATAAAAGTCAATGTTCCCAAAAGTCTATTTATATCTTATGAATAATGCTCATTTCTATTTATATTATATATTAATATAATAGAATTAGTCCACTGGGTATATGCTGATAAGGGATAAAATCAATAGTTAATGTGTCTCCCCCAACACCCCCTCTCCCCCTGTTTTAGTCTATGCATGAAGAAATGCTCATATAAGGAGTAAGATATTATCTTTATCTATACTCTGTTGAAAGTGTTAGTGATATGTAGATTTTATGTATAAATAAGGGACATAGTAAAGAGGGAATTTAGTAAAGAATATGTTTGCATTGCTGAGTTACTAGTTTACTGCAGAAGAATGGAAGTCAGAAGAAGTGATACTGAGCTGCAAATGGGAATTTATAAATGTGTCATTATCAAACTACTACACTGAAATAAGTTTGTAAATATTTGGACCCAATTTTTTACACTAAAACAAGCATAATTTGATGCATATCATAATTTTAGATGATGATAACAAAATAGGAATGTATTTTGCCTGCTTTAATAGTATGTATAAGTCGTGAGTGCAATTTCAAAAAGTTACACCCTTTGCACTATGATATGAAAATAACATTAAGATAATGACATCATTAATATTGAAATATTAAAGTAGAAATTGCAATCTATGACCCCACTGTGACCAGCTATCTAGACTCTTCACATATAGTTTCCCACTACCTCTTAATACATTCTAAAGCTCTAAAAGCAAGAATAAAGGAGATATAAAGCAAAAACACAAAATCGGCTATTTTATGACCCCAGTTTGACCATAAGGAGAGGTCAGGGGGTAAATCTGACCGGCTATCTAGACTCTTCACATATGGTTTCCCAAGACCTCTTAATACATTCTAAAGCTCTAAAAGCAAGAATAAAGGAGATATAAGGCAAAAACACAAAATCTGCTATTTTATGACCCAACTTTGACCCATAAGAGGGGGTCAGGGGGTAAATCTGACTGGCTATATAGACTCTTCACATAAGGTTTCCCCATACCTCTTAACATATTCTAAATCTCTAAAAGCAAGAATAAAGGAGATATAAGGCAAAAACACAAATCGGCTATTTTAGGACTCCAGTTTGACCCATAAGGGGAGGTCAGGGGATAAATCTGACCGGTTAAATAGACTCTTCACATAAGGTTTCCCCATACCTCTTAATATATTCTAAAGCTCTAAAAGCAAGGAATAAAGGAGATGTAAGGCAAAAACACAAAATCGACTATTTTATGACTCCAGTTTGACCCATAAGGGGAGGTCAGGGGGTAAATCTGACCGGCTATCTAGACTCTTCATATATGGTTTCCCAATACCTCTTAATACATTCTAAAGCTCTAAAAGCAAGAATAAAGGAGATATAAGGCAAAAACACAAAATCGGCTATTTTGTGACCCCAGTTTGACCATAAGGAGAGGTCAGGGGGTAAATCTGACCGGCTATCTAGACTCTTCACATATGGTTTCCCAAGACCTCATAATTCATTTTAAAGCTCTAAAAGCAAGAATAAAGGAGATATAAGGCAAAAACACAAAATTGTAAATTTTAATTACTTACATGTAGCTTTTATAAGCTACAAGCTTACCATGTGGGACTTAATGCTGTTCTCGGGTTGCCACACCCGGGGCCAACGTCTTAGAAAAAAAGACAGTTCTTGTTAGCCACAGGATATACTGCTAGTTGTCGTCACGTGATAACCTCTGACCTCTCGCCCTACTTTCTCGTTGAAATTTTCTAAAACCTACCCCTCAGCTGTAAACAGCGGGGAGGCAGGGTGGGACTCTTCTAAGTCCCACATGGCAAGCTTGTAGCTTATAAAAGCTACATTTAAGTAATTAAAATTTACAATTTTATTACGCTACAATAGCTTACCATGTGGGACTTAATGCTGAATTCAACCGCCCGGTGGCGGGATTACAGCTGAGACTGGAAGATATGTCATTTTTTCTAAGATTTTGAATTAATATGTATAGAATAGTGCCAGAAATACCAGTCTGAGTCCCATTTACAGTGCCCCGATCCCGAAGACCGGGCCTGTAACGAGCCAAAAACCTAAATAAAATGAGAGACAGTGCTGAAACTGTCTAGATGTTTGATTGTAGGACGGAAGTGCAGCAGTGCTCACTTCGAGGTCTAAGGGTCCCTGAGGGCCCTTCACTAGTGACTGACCAACCCATGGTTGGACATCTCATAAATTTTTACAACCTGAATATGAGATTAATGACAACTAAATAAGTCCTTAATAGAAGTTACTTGATAACTGAAAAAACAAAAATGACCTTACCCGTAACATCTTGAAGGTAAAGGAATACCTAGATCCTGGGAGAGACTCCTGAAGACTTGGTTGTAGCAGATGTGCCCCCCCCCCCCCTTTTTTTCTTTCCGAGGACAACTGGTCTGAGGGGAAGGATCTAGGACTTGTTGTGCCGCCACTACGGGTCCCAGATACATATTGTTGTCGGTGTCCGACCAAGTAAGGTCTTTTAGGTAAAAATTTGTAAATGTGTTGTGAGCTTTCCAGTGACAGGCTTGCATGATTTGGTCCACCGATACCCCACCGTAAAAGGCCGTAGAGGCCGCGAAGGCCCAGATGTCATGCGCTTTGACTTGGACCAAGTCCAAGGCTGGTTGATCTGCTTGTTTGTAACAAAGTAGGATGGTTTGTTTCAACCAGGAAGAGAGAGTAGCGGGTCTGATGTCTGAGGTATGTCCTTTCTTAAAGGAGATGAAAAGGAGAGAAGGAGACCCTCTCAGGTCTTTTGTTCGGTCCAAATAAAACCTCAGGGCCCGCACGGGATACAGGGTCCTGTCTTCCTTAAATTGTCTATCTACAATGGTAGTCAAAGCAGGAATAGTCACCGGAGATACACTTTGAGAACCTTCTCTTGCTAGTTGGTTTTTGGCTATGAAAGCAGAAGAAGGGAACAAGGCAACCTTTTCCCATTGGCCTAGATTAGATACTTGTTTGCGACCCAGGCATGGATTTCGCTGCGGCGCTTGCCGGAGGCCAAAGCTAGCAAGAAAGCAGTTTTAGAGTAAGATGTTTGAGGTCTGTGTCTTTCATGGGCTCAAATGGTGCTTTTGTGAGCTCGTTGAGGACAACAGAAAGGTTCCACTTGGGTAAATTTCTGGAACTTTTGGGACGATCCCTGTGAAAACTGGAGAGTAACCTATGAAGGTCTGCATTGTGTGCAACATGTTGGGCCGTTGGGCCCAAAGTGTCAACGATTGCAGTCCTGTAACCATCAAAGGTCGAGGGGCGCCTGTTTAGGTCTTGGTACAGGTACATGAAAAAATCTGAGATTTGTTTCACAGATGGAGTGGAGAAATCCACCGAATTTTCTCTGTACCATTTTTCAAATAGGGCCCACTTTGACTTGTAGATGGTCCTTATTGAAGACCGCTGAGGGGCAGCAATTCTCTCTGCCACCTCCACAGAGAAGCCTTGTTCTTGGAGTTGTCCGCTCCTAGACACCAGGCGTGGAGGTTCAGGTGCTGGGGGTTGTTGTGGAACACATACCTGTGGGACTGTTTGAGTAGGGTCGTTGACACTGGGAGTTGTAGTGGGATCTCTGTTGAGAGCTGCACTAGGTCCCAAAACCAGGGCATCCCTGGCCAGCCTGGGGCTATTACGATGATCAGGCACTGGCATTGCCTGATCTTTTGGATCACCTTGTGAAGGAGCCGTAGGAGGGTACGCATAGGCCGCGAGGTTGGTCCAGTTTATGTTCAGAGCATCTATGTCCCAGGCCCTTGGGTCTGGGATAGGAGACACGTACAGTGGGAGCTTGTGGTTCAGATGAGTGGCAAATAAGTCTACATGAGGTGTGAACCACTTCTGGCAGATCTGTTTGAACACCTGAGGGTGCAGAGACCATTCTGTTGACTGCACTTGGTTGGACCTGGACAGTAGGTCGGCCATCACCTTCAGGCACCCTAGAACGTGCCTGGCTTTCAATGTTATGGGGTAGTGATGGCCCCAGGTCGTGATCTTCCACAGGAGAGCGCACATCTCTGCTGAGTGTGTTCCTCCTTGTTTGTTGATGTAGGCTACCACTGTTGAGTTGTCCGTCGCAACTAACACTGTTTGATTCTGGCACTGGTCCTTGAAGTCTCGAAGGGCCAGGGAGACCGCCTTCAATTCCAGGACATATATGTGTAGCCTTTTTTTCCCGATCTGACCACAGACCCTTTGTGGAATTTTGGTCTAAGTGAGCGCCCCAACCTTCGTTGAGGCGTCGGTAAAGAGTTGGATACTGTGGTCTTTGGGATGAAGGTCTGCACCTTTCATCACGTTTGAGGGATTTTGCCACCAATCTAGGTGGGCTGCATTGGCTTCTGTCCAAGGAAGGAGGTTGTCCAGCGACTGAGGATATCTCCAGTGCTCCTTGAGATGAAACTGAAAGGGCCTCATGTGAAGGCGTCCCTCCGGGACCATTTTCTCCGTTGAGGCTAGCAACCCAATTAAAGACATCAAACATCTTGCAGTCAAAACACGTTTTGACTTGAGTAGTAGGATCAAATCCTGAAGTTTGAGCCATCTCTCTTGAGAGGGTTTTACAAGGGCTGAATCTAGGTGGTATTTGTAGCCCATGAACGAAAAACACCTGAGTAGGTTTCAGTTCTGATTTTTCCTGATTTATTATCCACCCCAAGGACTGAGTTAGGTCTACCACTGCCTGTGTGTTCACTTGGGCTTCCTCCTGAGACTGGGACCTTATCCACCCCTGATCAGCCAGTCGTCCAGGTATTGGTGAATTCTGAGTCCCCTAGAGAGGGTCATTAGTTTCACTTCCTTTACAGTCATTGTAAAGACCTGGGGGGCTGTGGCTAGTCCGAATGGGAGGGAGGTGAATTGGAACACCTGTGACTTGTAGCAAAACCTTAGGTATTTCCTTGAGTTTGGATGGATGGGGGTGTGTAGGTAAGTGTCCGACAGATCTATCGACGATACCCACTACCCTGGAATCAGGGAGGTCCTGATGGACTCTGGAGTTTCCATTTTGAACTTTTCTACGTGTAGAAAGTGTTGAGCCTGTTTTAGGTCTATGACTGGCCTCCACCCTAGGTGAGGCTTGGTACTAGGAACAGGCGACTGTAAAACCCGAGAGATTTTACATTTTCCACCCTTTCTATTGCGTTCTTTGACAGAAGAGACTGGATACAGAGGCCAGGACTTGGTCTTTGAAGGGCCTTGTATTCTGACCGGGTCAGGAGTCTGACTGGACTTGGATTGAAAAGAATGACAGGATTTGTTTGCCAGTCTTATCTGAAAGAACGGAGAACTCCTACTGGTGGACTGAGTGAGGCTGGAGGAGTCATTGGGGGGAAGGGTTTTATGCCCTCGTCCCCTGGAGTGGGTCGAAAAGACCTTGGAGCCTCGGCTACTCGATTTCCCCCTACCTGGGGAAAACGATGGATACTGCTAGGGATGGAATGACCCCCATTGGGGTGGTTCCTGTAGGAGCCTCTAGATGTGGGGAATTGGAAAGGGTTGATTAATAGGGCCTAAACCCTAAGAGTTATGAGGGGTGCCTTGATGAGGGATTCCTGTCCCTCCTAAAGTAGTTGTGAATGGGGAGCTTTAAGATCTAAAGATCCAGTATCTCACCTGAATTCACCATACCCCTTCTGACTACTTATATGCACCATGGAATTGAGTTTGACCTGTCTGGTAGTAGCCTTGCTACTGTCTTAACATATATATAACCAGGTTGTATTCAGAAAAAAACCTAGTGAAGAGCAGCCTGAAGCTCAACTCTTGTTGACCAGAAGGGGAAGAGGGGCTTACCCAAGGAGGCCCCTAGGGAGATACAAAATTGAAAACTTGTAATTTGTGTTCTTCCATTTTAAGGGAAATTAAACGGCCCAAGTTCCTGTTGGCCTAGGACATCATTCAGAGTCCAGACTGTGGAGGATCTAGGCATAAATTCCCTGGGAGGGAGGTTAAAAAAACTGTCTAAGTTTCAATGTCCTCAAAAAATGGTTAGGGTGAAGTCAGGCAACCTACTTCCCTAAAAATACAGAGCCAGCACTGAATGAAGGACCTTGTTCAGAAGGCCTCTTGGGCTTGAGGACTTGGACCCAAGCCTCCAATAAGTGATATTACTGCCAGGCTGGTAAACCATTAGTCCAAGGTTTTTTTGTGTTTTTTTTGGGGGGTTTTTTTTCAGTGTTCTGATCTGGAATCATCATCCGAACATCAGATTAGATGATCCGATCATCCGAGGATCAGATCTACATACAATCAACCGAGCATTGGATTTCAGATTAGATGATCCGAGAGATGCAATAAAAATACTGCATCCGATTCTTGGGTGCATTAAAAATCTCGGATGAACTAAGATCTTATCTGGGTTCAGATTTAAGCATCTGATCCACCCTGGAGAAAGAAGTTGGATATTATAATTTCTATGTAAGCTTTCCTTAAATTAAGCTTCCATGTAAGCTTTGCCTTTCCTTCTTTGAAGGGACTACACAACTGGATTTACGTAAGTAAATCAACAGTGACACAAGGTCACCTGGCCCACCCGCCTCACTGCAGGTAGGGCTAGTTGTGAGATAAGGAAAGCAATAATTACACAGAATTTAATTAAATAACATAGAATCTAAAAAACAAGTACAATATTTCTTATATTATAAAACTGGCTGAATTAAAATATGATTAAAATAATGGGAAACCGAGGTTACCTTAGTTTAAAGCAACACGTAGTCTAGACGATTTGAGGAAGGAATCTATTCCTGTTTATTTAAGTATTAACATTATAAATGGTCAATAATACAGGAAGGAAGGGATATGTCTCTCAGTACATGCGGTCTAGACGTGACGTCATAACAGGGGTTTCCCTGAGGATTCCCCCAAGTTAGAATCGTGCTTTATATCATATTTTAACCCTTAAAATGGACCAATAGAATAGAAGAACGGGGATAAACCCTTGCAAAATTTATTTTATTTGATTTCAACAGGCATATATTCCTGGATATAAACTACCAACGCGAGACGTGCAAATTGCAAGAAATGCTGTCTCGATAAAAAACGGAAGTGGTTTCGATGATTTCCCTTGACAAGGACTCATTTGTGTTACATTTATGCACTTTTAAACCCTAAAAATGGTCAAATAATGAAGCAGATAGGGGTTAAATATTTTATTTTATTTTATTTTACTGGCAGGCATATATATATATCCTGTATTAGAAACCACATAAACGAGTCGCTGTTCTTTACAACGTGAACCCGGAAGTGGGCTTCAGTTGTAAAAAATGCTAAAAATACTTATCTGAACTATGAAAAGACATCGAATTATGATTCTATGTAATAAAATAAAGAAACTGGTGTAGTTTCCATATCCAACGACTAGAATATCCTTGTAAAAAATGAAATAATATTCCTTATAAAATAAAGCATTGCTAATTCGCGTGGCCAACGAGAAAGTAGGGTGAGAGGTCAGAGGTTATCACGTGACGACAACTAGCAGTATATCCGGTGGCTAACAAGAACTGTCTTTTTTTCTAAGACGTTGGCCCCGGGTGTGGCAACCCGAGAACAGCATTAAGTCCCACATGGTAAGCTATTGTAGCGTAATAAAATCGGCTATTTTATGACCCCGGTTTGACCCATAAGGGGGGGGTCAGGGGGTAAATCTGACTGGCTATGTAGACTCTTCACATATGGTTTCCCAATACCTCTTAACACATTCTAAAGCTCTAAAACCAATAATAAAGAAGATATAAGGAAAAATGTCAAAATTGGCTATTTTATGACCCCAGTTTGACCCTTACAGGGGAGTTGGGGGGAAATTTGACTTGCTTCCTAGACTCTCCACATATGGTTTCCTACTACCTCCCAATACATTTTATGGCGCTAAATGCAATACTTAAGAAGATAATGGGGGGGGGGGGGGGGGGTTCACATGAATTTTAAACTTTCTGGTTGGTACCTGTGAGAAAATCGCTCATAAATCCGTCATTTTTCAACGGATCGCTCCCAAAATCTAACCAGCTCGTGTTTTTGATAGTCTGAATATGTGTGTATAATTACAAGCTTCTGTGGTTAGTAGACTTTGCGGGTGTACCCAAAAAAACTATTTTTTGATCATGTGACCTTGATAAAGATCAAAGGTCAAATTTAAGCATGTGGAAAAATTTTCACATAGCTAAAGTATATAACTGCCAAATTTGGTTAAAAAGTTGCAATAGTAAGGGAGATATTGAAGGGAGACAATAATGTGGCGGCGGCAGCGAGGAAACTGACGCAAAAACAAATAAGCATCCTGTTAGGGATGCTTAATTACAAAAATCATACATTTGGGGACCTTATATACAAATATCAACAAACACCACAGGTTACTGGGATATAACATATCACCTTTTGACAGCACTGATAAACTCTTCCTTCCAGACTAAAATGGCAGAAGTCCTCAAGGAATTTTATTACTTGATGCAGTTTTTGTTACTGTTTTAAAGTGTACAAACTTTATTTAAATTTCCAACAGCAGATTCCTACATACGCCCCTCTGTACAAAGCAACTGTTAATTATCTGAGATAGGTGTATATTACAATGCACTTGCCAAGCAACCATTAGTTTGTTTACTTTAGCGTCACACTTCAGAGAGTAATGAAGGACCATAAATGCTCTTTAACACCTTGACTTTGGGCTTAAACTGAATGAAATGAAGTAAAAAATTTAAAATCAATTATGCAACAAAAAACTAATTTTAACTGTAGGTCCATGCTGTATGGAATACCTACCAATCTGATAAAGTTGGGAGAATTTTCCAAAAGAAAGATGTATTTAGTATCAGATCATGTCATTTTTGGTGCACAGTGACAAAGTGTGCCATTCCAGTTCCACCTGTCATCAGACTGGATTATCATGTATTAATCTACAGGTCTCTACACATGGGTTAACTTATCAGACTGGATTATCATGTATTAATCTACCGTTCTCTACACACGGGTCACCTTATCAACAGATCAGATTATCCTATAGTAATCTACCGTTCTCTACATACGGGGCAACTTATCAACAGATCAGATTATATCATATTAATCTACAGGACTCTACACAGGGGGCAACTTATCAACAGATTGTTTCATATTATTCCTTGATGCTACAGGTCTCTACACATGGGTACACTGATTAGATCTTTTTTTTTTTAAGCTGGTTCCTACAGGTTCCTAAATGTGAGTCATTAGGTCATAATCATTACTTATTCATGCATTCATGAAACATAATTTGCATACCACAAACTAGACCTACTCATCAGAGAACTAGGGATGGGTCGGTATGAAAAATCTCTACATCGGGAGGTCGCCAATGCAAAGCCGTACCGATTATGGGATTCCGTGTTTTAGTACACCCCAAACCAACATGGACGTTTCCTCTTCACGACATCACAATAAAAGTGATCAAATGTGCGAAATACAAGATAAAAGCTTACAATTTCTTCAGATTTCTTGTTTGTTCCCAATATTTTAAGTTTTCCTTCAGGTATATAAGCTGACAAGCGAAATTGAGGTTATAAATTGTCGTAACCTAAACATGGCAGTTCTGCTCAACGTAATCGAAAGTACTGTATAAAGTCTGCAAATGCATGAAAATTATGGAGAAAAGCTTATAATTTCTTCAGATTTGGGGTATGTTTCTAATATTTTAACTCTTCCTTCCATTATATATGTTCGCAAGCGAAGTGGCGGTTGTAAAATCTCATCACGGTATTTCAGTAAAATGCTCTCGATACCGAGATACCGGACCTACCGACCCATCCCTACAGAGAACCAATGCAAATTTGCATCCACTGGGAATAAAACTCAACAAAGCCAGTGAACCATCATTTGACCTAGAACGAGGGGACAAAAATCAAATCTGTCCATATCAGAAGATTCCCAGCCTATGATTTCCTTAAGTTGGTTTCACATTGCAAACATCTAGGACCAATAATAAGCGAGTTATTAGCACATTTCTGTTTGGCTATCCTCATTTGACCTTGAAGGAGGAACCCAAGGTCAAATCTTACCACATCAGAAGATTCCCAGCCCATGATTTCCTATAGGTTGGTTTCACATTGCAAACCTCTAGGACCAATATGGGAGATATAGGCACTTTTCATGACTGACAAAGAACACTCGTGGTGGCCATCTTGTTTTTCAAAATGAGGCCAAAAATACTTACAGCCAAGAATTTGTAATGATAAACATATCATGTGAATTTGAGACCTCTACCTATAATACCCTTTGCTCTAGAGAGCCAACAAAATTCCTAACTGAAAGTTGAAAAAAAAACGCCCGTGGCAGCCATCTTATTTTTCAAAATGAGGCCGAAAATATTCCCAGGCAAGATTTATTGGGTATGAATATATCCTGTAAACTTGAGAAGGCTAGCTATAGTATTTTTTTGGCTAGAGCGGTAACACAGAAATCTCTACACACTGCGGCCACGGCATAACAAAGTGAAATCCATAGTATCCACCGGATGCACAAATAAGTGCACCTAATTCTATTCATTTGATAGTTTTCATATTTGTGTCATGTTTTTAAATATTATTCCAACTTTTGCTAGAGATTCCATATGAATTCTGTTTCTTGTATGTATGGCAAATGATTGTAAAAACCGCAGCCATATGAACAGAAACAGGATAGCATAGAAGAACACACATTATCATGTGTAATGTCCACCCCATGAACCTTTTGCCAAAATTGTACAGTAGTCTTACAAGACCCTGTTTCATTTGTGAAATATATCAATGATGGTTAAATATTTATTAGTGTACATGTAAATTATTTCAGCTTCATGCCTTTTTGCATTGGTTGGGTCGAAAATTTTGACGAAATCACTCTATCTTGCACGGTTAAGAAGATAGAAGTAAATTTCTGTTTTTCTATTTTTGGCAAAAATTTGAAAATTCAAAATGGCCGCCATTTTTGGGAAGAGGAAAATTTTTTGAAAATTACCAAGAGTACATTTCTTAGATACCCTGTGGGTCGAAAATTTCACCAAAATAACTCTATTTTGCACGGTTAAGGCAAATTTGTGTTTTTCCATTTTGGGCAAAAATTCGAAAATTCAAAATGTCCGCCATATGTGGGGAGGGGAAAATTTTTTGAAAATTGCAAAGAGTACATTCCTTAGATACCCTATGGGTCGAAAATTTCGACCAAATCCCTCTATCTCGCACGGTTAAGGAGATAGAAGCAAATTTATGTTTTGCCATTTTTGGCAAAAATTCGAAAATTCAAAATGGCCGCCATTTTTGGGGAGGGGAAAATTTTTTTTAAATTGCGAAGATTACATTCCTTAGATACCCTATGGGTCGAAAATTTTGACGAAATCGCCCTATCTCGCACGGTTAAGGAGATAGAAGCAAATTTGTGTTTTGCCATTTTTGGCAAAAATTTGAAAATTCAAAATGGCCGCCATTTTTGGGGAGGGGAAAATTTTTTTTAAATTGCAAAAATTACATTCCTTAGATACCCTGTGGGTCAAAAATTTCGATGAAATTGCTCTATCTCGCACGGTTAAAGAGATAGAAGCAAATTTGTGTTTTGCCATTTTGGGCAAAAATTCGAAAATTCAAAATGGCCGCCATTTTTGGGTAGGGGAAAATTTTTTAAAAATTGCAAAGATTACATTCCTTAGATACCCTGTGGGTCAAAAATTTCGATGAAATTGCTCTATCTCGCATGGTTAAGGAGATAGAAGCAAATTCGTGTTTTGTCATAAATTTGAAAATTCAAAATTGCCACCATTTTTGGGGAGGGGAAATTTTTTGAAAATTGCAAAGATTACATTCCTTAGATACCCTGTGGGTCGAAAATTTTGACAAAATCGCTCTATCTCGCACGGTTAAGGAGATAGAACATGTGTTTTGACATTTTTGGCAAAAATTCGAAAATTCAAAATGGCCGCCACTTTTGGGGAGGGGAAATTTTTTTGAAAATTGCAAAGATTACATTCCTTAGATACCCTGTGGAGTGAAAATTTCGACAAAATCGCTCTATCTCGCACGGTTAAGGAGATAGAAGCAAATTTGTGTTTTGCCATTTTTGGCAAAAATTCGAAAATTCAAAATGGCCGCCATTTTTGGGGAGGGGAAAATTTTTTAAAAATTGCAAAGATTACATTCCTTAGATACCCTGTGGGTCAAAAATTTCGATGAAATTGCTCTATCTCGCATGGTTAAGGAGATAGAAGCAAATTCGTGTTTTGCCATAAATTTGAAAATTCAAAATTGCCACCATTTTTGGGGAGGGGAATTTTTTTGAAAATTGCAAAGATTAAATTCCTTAGATACCCTGTGGGTCGAAAATTTTGACAAACTCGCTCTATCTCGCACGGTTAAGGAGATAGAACATGTGTTTTGACATTTTTGGCAAAAATTCGAAAATTCAAAATGGCCGCCACTTTTGGGGAGGGGAAATTTTTTTGAAAATTGCAAAGATTACATTTCTTAGATACCCTGTGGAGCGAAAATTTCGACGAAATCGCTCTATCTCGCACAGTTAAGGAGATAGAAGCAAATTTGTGTTTTGCCATTTTTGGCAAAAATTCGAAAATTCAAAATGGCCACCATTTTTGGGGAGGGGAAAATTTTTGAAAATTGCAAAGAGTACATTCCTTAGATACCCTGTGGGTCGAAAATTTCGACGAAATCACTCTATCTCGCACGGTTTAGGAGATATGAGCACATTTGCCTTTTTCAGTATTCAAAATAGCCAATTACTCATTTATTTAATTAATTACTCACTATCTATGAAGCAATTACCCCCAAAAGCAATCCCATACAAGTTATTAACCCAATGAACCTCCATACCAAATTTCAGAAAGATAGGCTTAATAGCATTCCTTAAAATGTCTGGAAACCAAAGAGATACTCAAAAGTAGCAAAGTAGCTATTACTCAGTTAGCTATAGAGCTATCATCACCAAAAGCAATCCCGTACAAGCTATTAACCTAATAAACCTGCATGCCAAATTTGGTAAAGATAGGATAAGAACTGTTGCCTAAAATGCCTGGAAACCAAGTGGGACGCTGGATGCCAGACGACGGACGGCGGAAAAAGCAAAAATAATATGTCCACCCCCCAGTGGGTGGACATAATAATAAGGGACAAAGTTTTAACACCAGCTGACAGGTACAATAAAAAATGTCCTGGCGGATGTAAATATACATCAAAACGGGGAAAATTAGACCACAAAGTTTGTATCGGAGAATTAAAAAGTTTTTGATACTATAAATTTACAATTGAAGATTTTATGTTATTCTGTTGTCTTATACTTCACAACTAATTCTCCCAAGCACCTGTCAAAAGAGTTTTTTGTTTATGAAGCTTATCTGGCTGAGATGCAAACTTTAATGCCACTAAATTAGCTTGAGTCTTACTTTTGGTCTGAAGCATTGCACAAAAGGGCTGATGGTTCCCAGTAATTTCACTGAGTGTGATCAAGAAGTTAAAGTACGTCTTGATACAATATTTGAAATATAAACCCAAATCACATGACACAATGAAGGTTTTGGTGCTGGGTTTACGTCTTAACGCAGTACTGATATAGTTTCAATTATTTAGCCTGGAGGGGCTTAACCAAAAATAAAAAATGCTAGTTATAAACTGATGTCACATGATCATGTTAAAGGGCTTTATGTCATACATGTATTTGAAAATCGGTTACCCTTGCACAAATCATTTACGCAATGAAAAGCAATTTGTTTGAATAAAATACGGTGAAATGACTGAAGGTTATGAAATGGTTAGACACAAAATGGTAAATATAACACTACAATGTGGTGGTTTATGTATCGCTAGATAATTGGGAGGTTGTGGAAGTGACCAGACATGGTGAATCTTGTCCAAACTGTGGCAAAGATTCTCACAAATAACTTTGAATTTAATGGTCTCTGATCAAACGCATTCAATTTCTACTAAATACCTCCTAGCACCCTTACACCAACTTGTTCACTGATATTTATTTACCTATTGTCTGGGTCTACTGGTGAAGTAGAAATATATTCCTCGTGCCCTGAGACAAGACTCGATAGTTATTAATGGCATGTCTCACTAGCAATGCTGAAGTAAGGCAAATACAATTTTAGAACTTTTCCCTTGGTGAATACTCCTCACCAACTGAAGTAGTTTGACATAAGGCTGAAATATAACAGATATTTGTTCCTTGTTCACAAGCAGCCCTTTTGAACTCCTCTGACAACACTGTTACACATATTTGCTAAATATTAATTTCCTCTAGAATATATACATCGAAGGTGCATTCCACAACCCACATAACATATTACACAAAAATGCAAACTTCACACTAACAGAATATTCCTGGGTTCCACCTTTTGCTACTTTAAACTTTCAGCCTAAAATATCAGTAGTATGAAGAAGTGAAAAATGATAAAATAAGCATGTTGAAATGCATGTCACATTTTATGCTTTGTGATGGATTTTCTGACTGGTAGAAAAAAAAAAGATTTTCCACAAGAAACCATCCTAGTTACATAAACTTTTAAACATACTTCAAATATTTGTTACTTTACAGAATGTAAAATAAGTAGTGACTTCAAATTTGAGCAATTCTATCTTTCCTTTTTTTTTCTTTTTTGTGTGTGTATATTTTATAAAAATTAAAAGTTTTTTTGTATTATTTAGCGCACTTTAAATTCCTTCAAACCGTGCCTTAGCACAACATTCCTTATCAGAACCCTTTCCCCTTTAATTTACAGTGATTTGACAAAACAACAATGTACATTTCAATCACTGATAACACACACAAATATATGTAAGTTAACATGCCTAGTTACAAAAGTATAGTATATAAGGAATGCACCATCCCCTGAAATTTTTACAAGGTTGAAACACACTTCAACAAATACACCCTTCAATTGCACAAACCTTCTGTACACTGTTTTATTTTTTCTGAATTTTTTTAAATTGTTCAATTTCTGAGACGTTTTAGCACAAAACTTATCTTTTCAGTGATATTTTGATTTTATTTATTTATTTGTCTCACACGAGTACATGCAGTACAACTGCACACAAACACAATGTGGTGAGAACAAAGAACAACTAGAGTATTGCTTCGCAAGACAAATGAGCATTAATTGCACACAAACACAATGTGGTGAGAACAATGAACAACTAGAGTATTGCTTCGCAAGAGAAAAACAAATGAGCACTAATGACTTGGTCAAAATTGCATCTTCTCTCTTTAATGTTTTTCCTTTTATGCAAAAATTCAATCTACCTGCCAAAATAGCCGTCAAACATGTAGGGAAGACAATTTTTGGCAAAATTGGCAGATGACCCCACTGTACCCTGGGGGTAAAATATTTAATAGAAATTTCTCTATCTCACACAATTTCCAAGAAAAATGTGTCATTGCATTTTACACAGAAATTCAAGATGGCCACCAAAATGGCGGGTAAATAATTTTTGGACAAAACTGCCAGATGACTGCAGATACCTTGAGGGTCAAAAAATTCGTTGAAATTACTCTGTCCCGCACTGTTTCCAAGATAAATGTCTTTTTTGCATTTTACGCAGATATTCAAGATGGCTGCCAAGAATGGTGGGAAGCAATTTCGCAGTTGACTCTGCGTAAACCCTGGGGTTCAAAAATTTAATCAAAATCGCTATATCTCACACTAATTCTGATATACCACCTTTTTGTATTTTACAATGATATTCGAGATGCCCCCCAAAAACAATTGCGTTGATTTTGCACACCTACACCCCCTTACCAATGTCCATACCATGTATCAACTTCCTACACCTTGTGGTTTCTGAGATATAGCCCAGACAAAATTTTAAATATCAAGGTCACTGAAGTAAGGCCAAAGGTCAAATCATGTTGCTGCACATCTACACTCCCTAACCAATGTCCCTACCAATTAACTTCCCACACGTTATGGTTTCTTTTATATAGCCCGGACAAGATTTTAAAGGTAAAGGTCATTACATGTATTCTCAAACAAAAACAATCCTGTCAGACACATTATTGTAAATTTATTGCGACATACTACAGTGTAGGATAGATATTGCAAAAGGATGCATTTGATTATTACGAGGTACTTAAGTTATTGTGAGGGAAAAATAGCCTTGCTAAAGGCGAATTTTACATCTATGGCGCTGAAAATGTTACAGCATATTTTTGGCTTTCTATGGTTGCCAATTACCTGCAAATACATTCAAAAGCTTGAAAAGAAATAACAAAGATGATAAAAGCCGAAACGCACAACTTTATTACCTAGTATGACCCATAATGGGGGGCCAGGGGGTAAATCTGACAGGCATTACTGACTGTATATCGTTTCATATAACCTCCATTCAAAAGCTCTTAAAGCTGTAATAAACCAAATAAAACCCAGAAACCGCAAATCTGCAACCTATGACCCTAGTCTGACCCATGAGGGGGTTATCTGAATGGCACAGCATATGGTTTCTTATTAGGCTATTACCTCTCAAAACATTCAAAACCTCTACAACAATAATAACAGAGATAATAGCAAAAAACGTAAAATTTATGATATTATAACCCCAGTTTGACCCATGGGGGGTCAGGGCTATATGTGACAACTTTTTAGACTCCTGTATTTGGTTACCTATTACCTCCCAATACATTCAAAACCCCTAAAAGTAGTAATAAAGCTGTTAAAGCCTGAAACCTAAAATCTGCAATTATTTTACCGGAGTTTGATCGAAGGGGGTGGGGTGGGGGGCAGCGGGTACATCTGACCAGCTTTCTAGACTCCCTGTATATGGATTTCTACTACCTCCCAATACATTTTAAGGCTCTGACAGCAACAGATAAAAGAGATAATAGGGGATTCACATGAATTTAAGCTTTCTGATTGCTACCTAGTATAAAAATGCTCCTAAATCACGCAATTTTGTTCCAATCCATCCCAAAACCTAATTGGCTAAAGATTTTGATAGTACTGACATATGTGCAAATAAGAACCTCCTGCTGTTAATAGGCTGGCCAGCGATGTCCAAGCCATCACCACATTTGGGTACAATTTGTGTGTTCAAATTGTAAGATACATTTTATTGTACACACCAATTATTCATTATCAGCTGTTTAATATTCTAACATCAATATTTTTGATTTCAGAAGACATGCAGCTAGTGTTTTAGTTTACATACAATGACTTTTGTTGTAATGATTGCCATTTTGCAATAAAACAAGAGGAGAGTGCCCGTGAACGGGCACTGTGTCAGCTGACTGAGTGTTTTTGATTTGTGAAGGTGATTAGAGGACAGAATAATTATCAGGAAAAGGGCTGTACAGAAATACAGTAAATGGTAACTGAACAGCAAGTTCGAAAGAAATTCCGAAGCTGACAGAAGAAAAGGATAAAAAAGTTGTGCCCTGTAAATGGTATTATGAAGGAAAATAACAAGGTAATTGTTTAAGTGTACAAAATAGGTTAAAACATATTTAAAAAAATACTACAAATGCAATATCCTCGTTCGACCCTGAAGAAGGGGTCCAAGGTCAAATCTAACCACACAAATACATTCCCAGCCCATGATTTCCTATGGTTTACCATTCCAAACCTCTAGGACCAATTATAAATGAGTTATAAGCACTTTTAAGCTTGGCTGTCCTCATTTGACCTTGAAGGAGGGGTCCAAAGGTCAAATCTGACCATACCAAAAGATTCCGAGCCAATGATTTCCTATGGGATGGTTTACCATCCCAAATCTCTGTCACCAATAATAAGCGAGTTGTAGGCACTTTCAATTTTCGCTATCCTCATTTGACCTTGAAGGAGGGTTCCAAGGTCAAATCAGACCATATCAACAGATTCACAGCCCATGATTTCCTGTCTGTTTACCATCCCAAACCTCTGGGACCAATAATAAGCGAGTTATAAGCACTTTTAAGTTTGGCTATCCTTGTTTGACCTTGAAAGAGGGGTCATTGAAGGTCAAATCTGACCACACCAAAAGATTCCAACCCCATGATTTCCTACAGGTTGGTTTATCATCCCAAACCTCTAGGATCAATAATAAGGGAGATATAAGCACTTTTCATGACTGACAAAAAACACCTGTGGCGGCCATCTTGTTTCTCAAAATGATGCCAAAAATATTCCCAGACAACATTTTATGGTTATTAATATATACTGCAAACTTAAGAAAGCTAGCTATAATACTTTTTTTCATCAGAGCAGTAATGGTGAAATTTCTCTACACACTGCGGCTATCCAGTGGATACAATGATTTACTCAACAGTGAGAACCTGAAAGTAGCTATTGCTCAGCTATGCCATGACATACAGGTCTGCAATTTCACTATGTTATAGCTGACCAAAAATTCTGTGAATAACATATTTAACAAATTACTCTAAATGTAATAGTTTTCAAGTTACAACTGATTTACTCAACAGTGAGAACCTCAAAGGAACTATTACTCAGCTATGCAATGAGCTACATGTCTGAAATTTTACTATGTTATAGCTAACCCAAAAGTAGGTGAACAACATATTTAAGCAAACTACTGTAAATGCAATAGTTTTCAAGCTACAACTGATTTACTCAATAGTGAGAACCTGAAAATAGCTATTGCTCCGCTATGCCATGAGCTATAGGTCTGTAATTTCACTATGTTATAGCTGACCCAAAAGTAGGTGAACAATATATTTTAACAAAATACTCCAAATGCAATATTTTTCAAGTTATAGCTGATTTACTCAACAGTCAGTACCTGAGAATAGCTATTGCTCAGTTGTGCCATGAGCTATAGGTCTATAATTTCATTACCCCGGTATGTTATAGCTGACCCAAAAGTAGCTGAATAACATATTTGCACAAATTTCTGTAAATGCAATAGTTTTCCAATTATAACTGATTTACTCAACAGTGAGAACTTCAAAGTAGCTATTACTCAGCTATAAAATGAGCCACAGGTCTGAAACTTCACTATGTTATAGCTGACCCCAAAATAGGTGAATAACATATTGAAACAAAATACTCTAAATGCAATAGTTTTCAAGTTATAAGTGATTTACTCAACAGTGATAACCTAAAAGTAGCTATTACTCAGCTATGCCATGAGCTACAGGTCTGAAATTTTACTATGTTATAGCTGGCCCAAAAGTAGCTGAATAACATATTTATACGAAATTCTCTAAATGCAATAGTTTTTAAGTTACAAGTGATTTTACTCATGATGGAAGTTACTGAAAAGCCCAAAAGTAGCTATTACTCACTTAGCTATTGAGACAGACACCCAACTTACTCACCATATTGTAGCTATGAAAAAAGTAGCTGAATAACATATTTTAACAAAATGCTCTAAATGCAACACTTTTCAAGTTATAAGTGATTTACTCAACAGTGATAACCTAAAAGTAGCTATTACTCAGCTATGCCATAAGCTACAGGTCTGAAATTTCACTATGTTATAGCTGGCCCAAAAGTAGCTGAATAACATATTTATACGAAATTCTCTAAATGCAATAGTTTTTAAGTTACAAGTGATTTTACTCATAATGGAAGTTACTGAAAAGCCCAAAAGTAGCTATTACTCACTTAGCTATTGAGACAGACACCCAACTTACTCACCATATTGTAGCTATGAAAAAAGTAGCTGAACAACATATTTTAACAAAATGCTGTAAATGCAACACTTTTGAAGTTATAAGTGATTTAGTGCATGATTTCATGAATTTTAATGCATTAAAAATTATTAAAAAAATTTATTAAAAAAAAAGTAAGACAGATCCAGGTCTCATACTCACACAAGAGAATCTACCTCTGGCCTAGTACATATATGCAAGATATGAGAGAAATCCCTGCAATAGTCACTGAGAAAATTGTGATAAAAAGTTGAAATTTTCACACTTTTGGTGGGGGTACCCCCCTTGTAATGTCTCTAGCAAACAGACGAACAGACAGATTTGCATGCCTTGAACAATTTTTCATCCTCGATAGATAAGGTATCTTTTAAAAAAAAACAGCATGTCTCTAGGCCTTGTAGTTTTGGAGAAGAAGTTGTTCACGCGGACGCGGATGCGTACGCCCACGCCGCAGAGTGATGACATAATGTCAGCTGACTGACAAGTCAGCTGACATAAAAACAGTTAAAAAGCTATGTTTATATAATAACATATATACAGAGAAAACACAAAATGCTACACATCAATATATTTAAAAAACATATGTTTCTATCGAGGTTATCTGTGACAATATTCTTCACTTCCCCGAGTGTGAGCACCATACTGTCATTGCTTCTACAGATAGTTACAACAGAATTCTAGTTAAAACAGAATTCAGTAGTTAAGTTGCTAATTGCTATGTACTCTTTTAGTGATGAATATTGCTATTTGTTACAAAAAAACAAGCTACATTTACTTTTAGTAATATATATTGCTGTTTCTTTAAACAAGAGGAGAGTGCCCTTGAACGGGCACTGTGTCAGCTGACTGAGTGTTTTTGATTTGTGAAGGTGATAATGAGAGGAAAGCATAATTATCAGGGAAAGTGCTGTACAGAAGTACAGTAAATGGTAATTGAACAGCATGTTCGAAAGAAATTCCGAAGCTGACAGAAGGACAAAAAAAGTTGTGCCCTGCAAATGGTATTATGAAGGAAAGTAACAAGGTAACTGTTTAAGTGTAAAAAGTAGGTTAAAACATATTTAAAGAAATACTGCAAATGCAATATCCTCATTCCACCTTGAACAAGGGGTCCAAGGTCAAATCCAACCACACAAAAACATTCCCAGCCCATGATTTCCTATAGGTTGGTTTACCATCCCAAACCTCTAGGACCAATAATAAGCGAGTTATAAGCACTTTTAAGTTTGGCTGTCCTCATTTGACCTAGAAGGAGGGGTCCAAAGGTCAAATCTGACCACACCAAAAGAATCCCAGCCCATGATTTCCTATATGTTGGTTTACCATCCCAAACTTCTAGGACCATTAATAAGCGAGTTATAAGCACTTTTAAGTTTGGCTATCCTCGTTTGACCTTGAAGGCAGGGTTCAAGGTCAAATCCGACCACACCAAAAGATTCCCAGCCCATGATTTCCTATAGGATGGTTTACCATCCCAAACCTCTAGGACCGATAATAAGCGAGTTATAGGCACTTTGAACTTTCGCTATCCTTGTTTGACCTTGAAGGAGGGGTCCAAGGTCAAATCCGACCACACCAAAAGATTCCCAGTCCATAATTTCCTGTAGGTTGGTTTACCATCCCAAACCTGTAGGACCAATAATAAGCAAGTTATAAGCAATTTTAAGTTTGGCTATCCTCAATTGACCTTGAAGGAGGAGTCCAAGGTCAAATCTGACCACACCAAAAGAATCCCAGCCCATGATTTCCTATATGTTGGTTTACCATAGCAAACTTCTAGGACCATTAATAAGGGAGATATAAGCACTTTTCATGACTGACAAAGAAACACCTATGGTGGCCATCTTGTTTTTCAAAATGAGGCCAAAAACATTCCCAGTCAAGATTTTATAATGAGGAACATATCCTGTGAATTTGAGATCTCTACCTTTTGCTCTAGAGGGCCAACAAAAGTCCTTGTTTAAAGTCGAATAAACGTCCCTGGCGGCCATCTTGTTTTTCAAAATGAGGCCAAAAATATTCCCAGGCAACATTTTATGGTTATTAATATATCCTGCAAACTTGAGAAGGCTAGCTATAATATTTTTTCCGTTAGAGCAGTAATGGTGAAATCTCTCTACACACTGCGGCTATCCAGTGGATACAATGATTTACTCAACAGTGAGAACCTGAAAGTAGCTATTGCTCAGCTATGCCATGACATAGAGGTCTGCAATTTCACTATGTTATAGCTGACCAAAAATTAAGTGAATAACTTATTTAAACAAAATGGTCTAAATGCAATAGTTTTCAAGTTACAACTGATTAACTCAATAGTGATAACCTCAAAGAAGCTATTACTCAGCTATGCAATGAGCTACATGTCTGAATTTTTACTATGTTATAGCTGACCCAAAAGTAGGTGAACAACATATTTACGCAAAATACTGTAAATGCAATAGTTTTCAAGTTACAATTGATTTACTCAATAGTGAGAACCTAAAAATAGCTATTGCCCAATACTCCAAATGCAATATTTTTCAAGTTACAACTGATTTACTCAACAGTCAGTACCTGAAAATAGCTATTGCTCAGTTGTGCCATGAGCTACAGGTTTGAAATTTTACTATGTTATAGCTGACCCAAAAGTAGCTGAATAACATATTTATACGAAATTCTCTAAATGCAATAGTTTTCAAGTTACAAGTGATTTTACTCATGATGGAAGTTACTGAAAAGCCCAAAAGTAGCTATTACTCACTTAGCTATTGAGACAGACACCCAAGTTACTCACCAAGTTGTAGCTATGAAAAAAGTAGCTGAATAACATATTTTAACAAAATGCTCTAAATGCAACACTTTTCAAGTTATAAGTGATTTAGTGCATGATTTCATGAATTTTAATGCATTAAAAATTATTAAAAAAATTTATTTAAAAAAAAATAAGACAGATCCAGGTCTCATACTCACACAAGAGAATCTACCTCTGGCCTAGTACATATATGCAAGATATGAGAGAAATCCCTGCAATAGTCACTGAGCAAATTGTGATAAAGTGTTGAAATTTTCACACTTTTGGTGGGGGTACCTCCCTTATAATGTCTCTAGCAAACAGACGAACAGACAGATTTGCATGCCTTGAACAATTTTTAATCCTCGATAGATAAGGTATCTTTTAAAAAAAACAGCTTGTCTCTAGGCCTTGTAGTTTTGGAGGAGAAGTTGTTCACGCGGACGCCCACGCCGCAGAGTGACGACATAATGTCAGCTGACTTGTCAGTCAGCTGACATAAAAAACACTAACTGAAACAATATCACCCTGTGTTCACTTCAGTACATAAAAATGATGCCAAATTATTAACTCCTGCAAGGAGGCATTCGATCATTCAGTTGTCAAAGATACTACTGCTTCCCGCCGTAACTTGACACAATTTGGACACAAAAACCATATTTTTGCTGGTTTTGCTGTAGTTTTACGGATTCCTTTTTTTCAAATAGGAATTGACACAAGCGCAAGTTATAAACGCATTTTACTGACATAAAGTCAAAAGAATAAACCTTTTACATTTGCTTTTAATGGGAAATAATATAATTTCTACATGAAATCGGCGCCTCAACTTGGCAAAATTTGTGTACAGAAAAAACCGAAGCTATTTAATTTATTGTTGTCCTCACTTTTATACATATTCCAACTTCCGTTTTGTGCCACTTTGAGGTTTGTGCCATGATATGGCGCCAAGCAATATTGGTTGGATCTTCATTAAAAAAATGTGTTGGGTCTTGGTCCAACTTAGATCCCTATAAATTTTGAGCGATTCAGATCAGTGTCTGGATTCAAAAACTATCAAAGATCTTGAATTTCCCATTTTCTTATTATTGAGCAGTATTTAGAAATCATACATGCCTAAGTGAGGGTATGCACTCTCTGAGTGCTTTTGTTTTTGTATATTAAAACAACAGAAAACATAAATATTGTTGAAGAAAATCCCGGTATTTTAGTTAATTGAGTTACACAACTCACAAACAGCTCATTTCGGTCCTTCTAAATACTGTTCGGGTCTCCACACGGTAATTTCCGCAAGTTTACCATGTGGAGTCACTGCTATAGAGGCTCCACAAATTCCTTACTATTTTTTTTAAATTAACCAAATTATAATATTGCCCCTTTAAAAGTGCAGATACTGTTCTTCTTTGCTGTACATGTATGTTTAAATCTTTAAAAGCTGGGTGTTATCTGTTATTTCTTAATCAATATTAATACTTATTTAAAACTTCAAATTGTTTCATCATATTCAAAGTTTATACTTGTTTATAATTCAGCACTGTGGGACAACTATATTACATCACTTCATAATTTCAAAAGCAGTCTCAATTTCAATGTAAATCGACAAGTTTATACATTTAAACATAATGATTAAGACCAAATATTTGTCAAATTATGATATTTTATGTATAAGGAACAACAAACAAGGTAATACGGTTAAGATATATCCCCTGATCAAGAACTAAATTTCACTATGAAATATATGCATTTTTGCCTTTTGTACTGTATATTATGCATTTTAAATCTTTTATGTTATAAATTTTTGATAAAATATTATAACAGCCTTTGCAAAGGAATATAAAGATATAAAAATTCTGGACCTCAGAGCAATACCCTTAATTAGCATTTATCTCCACAATGTAGCAATGTTCAATTTTTTATGATATATCCAATTTTTCTAACAATTTTATACAAATTTTACTATTAAGGCTTTTAGCACTCAAGTTGTTTCTTTGACAGCAAACCAATCTGCATACAAATCACTTTCAGGAGTAATTAAATATCCACATGTTAACTGTATGTTTGATAAATCATAAATAGCAAATACTGCACAGTACATAAAGCAGTTATGTGACTAGGGAGAACTAGGGTGACTAACAATGACACAACCTTCCGGTCTAAATGTATTTAATGTCAGACTTATGCATGTTTGTTGTGTAAAAATATCAGCAGAAACTATTCTGTATATTCTAAACAGGGTTGTTGGTTAAACTGATTGTAACATATATTTTCATGGTGATAAAATAGACAGGGGGAGTGAAACAAAATTTTTAGGCATCATAATAGATGATAAATTGAGTTTAAAAATCATGTATCTTATTTATGTAAAAAGTTGCAAAGAGTATGGGTATTCTAAGGAAAGTAAAACATCTTTTAAAAAGTTTGTCACTGTTAACTTTACATGATAGTTTAGTCTTACCATATATGATGGATTGTTGCAAAGCATGGGAAAAAGCAGTAAACATTTACATAAACAAAATTGTAGTGTTGCAGAAAAAGTAATCCAAACTGTCAACAAATGTAAGTGGAATGAGCATACCAGTCCAATCTTTAAAAGATTAAAGTTGTTGAAATTTAAAGATATTGCTAATTTAAGTATCAATGTTATATTATATACAGATAAAAATGAAATATTACCCAGGAATCTGCAACATGAATTCATAATGAAAAAACAATAATTGTAAAACCAGACAGTGTGGAAAATTTTATGTGAAGTATAGAAGAACAAATTTAAAAGCAAATACACCATCTATATATAGACTCAATTTATTTAATTGTTTACCAATAGATATCATAAATTCTGCATCATTATCAAAGTTTAAAAAGCTAGTTAAAAATTATTTCCTAGAAAAATATGAATCATGAATATGTATGTTGCAATAAAAATAACTAGATTGGGCCAACTCGGCGCCAACATATCCCCAGACAGGTCATCACTCATGCCACAGGTTTTGATCGGGAATTTTTTATGTAAGCCATTTGTTGTATGCCATAAATCTTGGGAAAAGTTATATGAACTTCAGCACATCAATCTACTAAGTTTATATCTTCCCAAGGAAGATGGTGTATCCCCAGACGCCGAATACATAACTCAACAGAGCATATTTTCAATCTTCCTGCAATGATAACTCTGAACCTATTTTCAAAGTATTTAAATGATTGATGATTGAATGTCCATTCCAAATTAATAATCCCAAAAGAGCATATCTGTTTCTATATTTGTTGACAAATAAAATATTATTTCTAACTCAACTCATCATACTTTTCAATCTTCCTGCAAAGGGTGACTCTGAACCTATATCAAAGTATTTAAATGATTCATAATCCCAAAAGCGCATATCTGTTTCTATTTTTGTTCACAAATAAAATATTATTTAAAAATCATATATTATTTATATTATTACTTTATTATATTATTTTTAGAATTTGCATTGTTTTTCAGTTATTCATTTCCTCAATTCCTATATATGTGGTCCATATATATGCAACCTAAATATGTGACACAATCTCAGTTCTGACTCCCCTTTGTCTTATTAGATAATGAAGCAAACCCCATCTCCCAACCCCACCCCACCCCTCTCCCCTTCTCCACACCTCTCTCACTGTTACAGAAGATCTGCAACCCCACTGAAAAGTCTGGTTCTTTGTTTCTCATTTGATATCATTCAATACCTTTGTTTATTTAGTGTCACTCAATAGCTGGAGGTCCCAGAGGTGGATGGGGGGGGGGGACTACAAAGAGAGTGCTACAGCACAAATGATAAACAAACAAAAGGGGTAATCAAATACAAAAAGCTCAGTTAATCTTATCACTACAATAAAATCAAATATATAAATAAGGAATGTCCAACAGGAAAATTATATACCTCCAGAATTAAATATAAATTATCAAACCACAAGAACAGATTTATAATAATAATTCAGAATTGAGAATTTTAAGAATGTGATTATCAACTGAAATGAGTTAGTAACTGTAGGAACTATGTCAAAATTAACTGAGGCAAACTGAATAAAACTGGGCTAGTTGAGGGTTAAAAATCCCCTATTTTTACTACATAAGGCTATAATTTCATTAATATTGGACTCATAGCTCACCAGAAAATAACAGTGTCCATTTTGCCTACTTGAATATGTTTAACCAGTTTCATTTTAAAAAGTTAAAAACTCAGCAAGCAGAGAGATAACACACAAAAATAAGTACTTAAAAGCCTAAGATAGCCATAACATTATTAATAAAAATTTAAATAGACAGGCACTAAACACTAAATTATTTCTGTTGTCACTTCCACTACTGTACCTTATTTGTTAAGCAGAAATGCGCGAGTGTGGGCGATAAAGAACCATTGTTATTAAATATTTTAACTTCCGTTTTATGCCAATTTGAGGCGTGTGCAATTATATGGCGCCAAGCAGTAACTGTACTGCTTCCCTGCATAAGTTGGCCGCCCTCACCACAGCTTCACAGGGCTTTTAACATGAGTGGCCTCCTACACTCTGAAACCATGTATTATTGTTAAACTTATTATATGCAACAGTTTTCATTGGTGTACAATAACCTATTTGTCTTTCTGGAGCCTGTAGATGAGCCGCGGCCAACTTATGACTGGCAACTTATGCAGGGAAGCAGTACAGTACTCAGTAATCATGCACCCAGTGCCGTAACCACGTCCACTGTGGCAGTTGACAAATTATGCCTACAAAATTAGGCCATGACAACTTTCTACTACATAAAAGTCAAACTTGATCTTTATCAAGGAAAGGTAATAATTACTGAAAGTTAACAACCATGTTTTGCTGAAAAAGTATGAGTCTTTTAAAAGGTTGTTTTACGCAAAATGTTTACCTTTTAAGACTAGCCTACAGTAACAGACATACAATAAGTTCTCGAGCAAAAGGTTTTTCAGCCGTTCAAATAAAGAGCTTGAGCTACAACATGCTACAAGTTTCTTCAACCAGTATTGAACAAGTAGGTCACATGACCTACAGTTGGCAAACAAAGCCAATCCAGACAAGCAGCATGTCTTTCCTGATCCAAGTAGTTAATATTTAGATTGATGTGTGAGTTACTATTGTGATAGTGTGAGGGCTTCATCATTTAAAAAGAAATTAATCAGATGAAATTTATTTTTTGAATAGTACCTTGTTTTTATAACTGTCAAATTAATTATGTTATGTTATTAAAATGGCCTTTTTCCAAGTGATATAATGTGGGGAAAAACACTCCAATTGGATTTTCTCTAGTTAGCATCAGAGAATAAAAGGAAAAAAGTGGGGGGGGGGTGATATATAAGAAAGCCTAACAGTACTTTCTTGAGCAGTATTTCCATGATATCTGCATATCCGACAAGAGAGAGGAGACACCCTATAAAAAGAAAAATGCTTTGCTTCACAAAAAAATGTACATCAAATTCATTGTGCAATGAAATGGAAAGATGGTACTGTTAAGAGTGCATGGGAAGTGTAGTTGTAAGGCAGGGTAAGTATTTAAAATAATCTCTATGTTATTATGATATATATAATAAATACTTTAAAAAAATATAATAATACTTTAATAAATACTTTAAAAAAAATTCCATGAGACAAAACTTGTACAGATTTACCACAAAGGTGGCATGAACCTAGGGGCCCTTCCATTCAGCCTGAACCAGTGATGAAGCTAAATTTTGCAAAAGCATCAACTGATGTGGGAAAAGAAAGAAAAAGGAAGCCTGTGGATTGTACACTTTATGAGGCAAGAACAGCTGCCAGTAAAGAGCACAACTGCGATTCCCTCATAAAAATCAAGGAATATCTTCCTACAAAGAAGAAAGTTCCATTTTCATACCTGCTTTCCCCAGAAGTTTATGAAGTATGCCGCACCAAATTTGGTGTTGTCCTAGTTGGCTTAGTGTTGAGCTATCACTAAATGATTTTAAGCCAAAGTTCGAAGTCACATAAATACTCAAGAAACTGAAATTCCCTCCTTGTCATTCAAAACGGGCTTCCCTTTGATGAATATGAATATTGTCACCAATAGGGATGATTATGCACCAATATTTCATAAGATACAGATCGATATTTGCGAGTCCAGAAACCTAGAAGCTGTAACCAAGCAGCAATATTTATGTAAACTTATGGCAAAACACTAGAGAATAGTCATATAAACATTAACATGATGTTTCTAATTTGGGTGAATACTAATGTACAGTAGGCAACATATTTTCTATGATTAGATTTTGTTTAATATCAAGTAAACTTTCCATCATATATGTCAACTATGGTAATATTAAGCAGAACCTTTACAAAAATGAAAAATGGTAAAATGATCATGAAGAGGTGAACAGTGTTTTTACTCTGGAGAGTTTAAAGTGCTTTTAAGCTAGGAAAAAAGAAGGGAGTACACACAAAAATGGAATAATATGAAAATATAATACACAGAGACTATTTAGCATCACACTGTTTTTTTAAAGTAAGTAAGTTTTGGAGTGTTTTTAAGCACATTAACTTGTGGTTCTTGTGCATTAACATTGTGTTTTCAATATGTGATGTTCACTCAAGCTTGAAAGGAAAGAAACATGCACACAGAAGCCAATCAATCTAATTACAAATTACAAACCCCCCAGTGGAGAGTGACAGATCTTACACACTACAGAAGCATTAATTCAACCTCTGTCAACAGGAACAATTTAGTCATTGATGTTGTGAATTTTAGTGACCTGTTTTGGGATGTAAATATTGTGACACTTGTTTGTGGAATATAACATAAAATTGGATTGACCTGTTTGGGATGTAAACATTGTGACACTTGTATGTGGAATATAACAAAATTGGATTGAACTTCTGCGGACCCTGACACTTAAAAGTGTATTGCACAACATCATATCTTGCTAAACATACTTTAGTGTACTATACTTGATTTCTGGATATATATTTAGATACAGGATAGCAGAATATCTTGAATCATCAGACTGTGTTTATGTGTTGGATATATCTACATATAGTCAAGCTATAAAAATTAAAAATGCAAACAAACTATGGAAGAGGTGGACTATTCAGTGCGAAGAGGAGCAGTTCTCAGCCAAATATTTTCAAAGCTATAAAGAGGGACCATGACAAGGTTGCTCCTGCATCACCTGAAGGTAATGTAACATTGGCTGAATTTCGTACACTTCTGAAAGAGTCCTTAGCACCAGTAACTGCTGACTTAGATGAGCTAAAGCAATCGGCCAAATTCACATCTGAAAAGCTTGACAAGATTAAACTTCTGACCCAAAAGGTAAAGATGCTTGAATCAGAGAACAGTCACCTTAACAGCAGGTTACAAAATTCAGAAAAAAAATACAGAGAACTGGAAGACAGAATTACTGCTATGGAAAGTTACAGCAGACGTAACAACTTAAAATTTTTGAACATTACAAAAGAACATGGTGAAAACTGTGAATTTGCGATTGTTAGTTTGTGTCAGGAAATGGGTATCCCTATACAGAGCCACCAAATAGAAAGGGCACACAGGCTGGGTAATCAAACGAATACCAAATATGTCAGCCCAATACTTGTGAGGTTCCTTTGCTTTAAAGACAGACAACTAGTATTGCAAAAGAAGGAGAGATTTAAGCAACAAGGGATAACAGTAGTGGAAGACCTCCCAAGAGAAATGCTCCAGAAGTGAAAAAAGTTTTCACCTGTTTTGAAAGCCGCATATAGGTCTTCAACCCATAAAGCCAGACTCCAAGGAGATAAGCTTTTGCTAGATTGCAAATTGTACAGTGTAGATGAACTAGATAAACTGCCTGACCATCTAAAACCGGAAAACTTGACAACAATTACAAATGAAAACACAACTGCTTTTTTTAGCTGCCATTCAAGATTATCAAACCATTACCCATGTCAATTTGAAGTGGATGGGAGGCATTATTCTTCTGTAGAACAGTGTTTCATGCACAAAAAAGCTACTCTTTTCCATGATGAAGAGACTGCTCATAAAATAATGAGTAGTGACAGTCCAGTGGAAGCAAAACGTCTAGGCAAGAAGGTACAAAATTTTAAGTTAGATATCTGGAAGCAACAGAGGGACTCGATCATGTTTTCAGCAGTCAGTGCAAAGTTTTCACAAAATGACGATCTCGCACAGTGCTTGAAAAAGACTGACCAGAACATTATTGCGGAAGCAAACCCCTTCGATAGCTACTGGGGTGTCGGGTTGGCCTTGGAAGACAAAAACATTTGGGAAACGGGTATGTGGAAAGGAGCAAACAGGCTAGGATCAAGTTTGACAGAAGTACGTGACCGACTCAACTAGGCCCAGTAAAAAACAATGCAATGGAAATGACATTAAAACTTTATCTAGCATCTTATTAATTCATTTTAAAAAAAATGATAAAATAATAGACTTATATTATCAGACTTAGAGTTTGTATGTGTAAATCGTCTTAAAATTTCTTTGGAAATTTTCATTTTGGGCTGTCCCTACTGTTTGCAAACATCTCTATCATACAAGTATGTTTATGTAAATACTATGTTACTATGCTGAATGTACCATAATCTTACATGGCCAAAATGTTTGACCAGCAAATTAATGCTGCAATTTCTACAATTATGTACCTTATTTCCTGTCACTTCTGAAAATGGAGTTATAAATCTGATATATCAGTAAGTTCTATAAATATAATGCTGTTTTGATGCTGACACTTTAAAAAAAAGTGTAAAATAAGGGAAATCTGTAAAATGTACAAAGGCCTAATTCAATAATTTTGTGTATCAAGTTCTCCTCTACCAGAAGCTATTGCACAGCAAATTAAATTTTTTATTACTCAGTTGTATGACATTGCAACTTTTAACCAGAAACAGATAGTGCAGATACTTTGCTTATCAGCTGTTGTATTCATTACATCTGTCTCTATTCGTGTATATATAATTAACGACCACTTTTTTTTTCTTTTGGGATATACTATTTCATGTAATAATTGATGTACTCAAAATATTGTATTTTATATATGATCACTCTCAGAGTTAAAACTAATTCTGATCAATACTAATATGATAGAATATATAATTAAATTCATGTATATAGTTTATACTTTTCTTTTATTACTCAAATGTTTCTCTAAAGTTAATCCTGTGCAGAGGTTTTTGTTTAAATGTAACATTAAGTCGCTTATCTTGGGCGATTTACTGTATTGTGTTTTGTTCATGTGTACATATTCTTATTACCTAATAACGCATATGAGGCAATCTTATTTTATATTTATAAGAACTTTACAGAATACACTAAGTGGTTATTCTACAGAACAGTTTTACACAATACGGGTAAACAATTTTCATAGAAATGTGTCATAATCCCTGATTAATCTAAAAAATTTAAACCGGCAACATGGTAGAAAGATTTTCTGTCTTTAGCTTTAACACTAGAGGCCTTGGAGGTAAGAAAAAACGAAATGCAATCTTTTCATGGTTGAAAGATAAAGACCAAGGGTTATATCTCCTACAGGAAACCCACTCATCATTACAGTATGAAAGTGAATGGTTAGAGCAGTGGGAGAGTAAAATATTGTTCTCCCATGGAGAGTCTAATGCTCGTGGCGAGTAGTACTATTTGAGTCAATCAAACGACATAAGTCGTAAAAATTGATCTAAAGTGATCGGAAAATGATCTAGATCACTATTGATAGGTTATTGCCTCATTTATTTGAAGTCAGATCACTATTTTGATAGTTTAGCAATACTGGGAGAAGGAGCTACAGGGTTTTTTCGCTGATGGTGCATACTTATATATAACATAATCTAGATCGTAGGGCTGATGCTGATGCTGCAATACCTCCAATATGCTGTAATAACTCCCATAATATGTAACTCCAATATAACAAGGAATATTGCTGGAAAATATAAATTTGGACACTTTGTTAAGTTAAACTCATTCCTTGTTATAACTACAACATGGCTGGTACTATTACACTCTGGGATTTGTATCTTCAAGTAAAGAATTTCCAACTGAAGAAACCAGCTGACTTTATGATGTTAGTTTTAAAAGACTTTCCAATAACCTGTCCTGGAAGATTTGGAATTTCTGCCTATTATATGGCACTGTTTTATTGGCATTATCCCTTTCATTTTTTCTCTCTGCTATCAGCCTCTTTCCAGATATGTACACATAAAATATCTGGTACCTATCGACAGTGGAAGAATAAGATGAATACTTTTTCACCTATGGCCAGATTCTACACTGACCAAGCCCAGGACATGATAAGAAGAATAGAAGGGGGAGGAGATGAAGTTGGAGATGCATGAGACATTTACTTTAATGCTACCTAATGTATATACAAATATGTAATAAAATATGTAAATCGTATTGTGAACTCTTTTTTTCCAGGTCATATAAACAGCACTCATAGATATACAATATGTCATAATCTTGAGAATTTTTGCATCATCATCAATAATATGATGGTAACTGTCCCATATGGTCTTCAGAAGCTATTGCATCATCAGTAATATGTAAACCAAAATTACATATGTATGCAAACATAAATTGCCTCATCATCACTAAATATTCTTATAAATAAACCTCCACATCATCTTAAGAATTTAACAATAATCTGTGACTTTGAAAATGGAATTCAAATGTCCATTCTGTGCGTGTAATATGCTTAATGCATGTTTGTTGAAAATTCACTTGAAGATGTGCAATAAGTTCATATCTCAGAGGAAAACTTCTAAACAGAAATTTCAATGTGAATATTGTCAATGTGGTATGATTAACCAATATTTGTTGAATTGTCATATGAAGATATGTGCTAAAAACAAGGATAATTTACAGAAATGTAACATATGTGACAAGGAATTTCACTCATCTCAGCTGTTATTTCAACATTACAGAAACTGTGGGAAGTTTATGTGCTTTCAATGTGACTATCCATTTATTAGTACCAAAGCTCTGAATTCTCATATTCAACGTCATCATAGGACACAGGGGAATGCAGTGACCAAAGACAATGCAGTTAATAAAGTTTACAAATGCTCCATTTGTAAATTCATATGTCAAAACAGGAAGGAACTATACACTCATCGTATGTCTCAGCATGGTGGAAATGACGTCTATGAAATTCCACCATATGTGGAAGATCTGAATAATCCAGAACTTCAGGCTGAGTATGCTATCAACAGACGCCATATTCTAGCAGGAGATGAAGACTCTGATATGAAGAAGGTCTACAACTTCCCATCCAATAACCTCCGTAGAGGATTCAACGAGATTAGAGGACATTTGACACAAATATATAACGACCAAGAAAATGCTTTTAGAATAAATTTTTCATTTGGTATGATACTACAGAATACAGAAACTGGTGAATATAGGTATTATATTCCTTATTTTAGTAATAAGATCTTACATTTTCCATTTACTATATCTAATAGGAACAGTATTAGATTTCTTATGTTTAAACTTGCAAAATTAGATATTATAGAGCAGGCTAGAGCTGTGAGACCTTCAACTGCCTGGACATTAGCCTTTATTACAAATATTCAATATGTAGTTTTCAAGACAGAATTCCCATTGGGACAGACAGATAATTTTCCCTCATATCTTAAAAAGAATCCTTATATCATTTCCTTTTACATTAATAGAGTTACTCGCAAGCCCTATCAAGATAATTTGTGCTTTTTTAGATGTTTACATTATCATTTTAAAGATAAACAAACTGATACATTATTGCAATACCTTAATCAATGGAACAGATATAATAATTGCCCAGAAATTTCAAGGAATTCCATTGCAAATTTTAAAGGTGTCACCATAGAAGACATGAATCAGCTGGAACAATGTTTTAATGTAAAGATAATTATTGTATCTCTGAATTCATCTACTTCTGTAAATTTGATGTACGATTCCTTATATGAAAGTGAAAAAATAATGTATTTAAACAATTATAAAAACCATCTGAGTTACATAACAAAGTATTCCAAGGTAGCCAACAAATTTCAATGTGAAAAATGTAACAAATTGTTTAATAGATATTGGAATCTTAAAAGACATTATCAAAATTGCTATGAAAGAACTAAATATATATTTCCTGGAGGCTTTCATAAACATCAAGAGACAATTTTCGATAAACTACAATCGCTAACTATATATGTACCTGAATCTGAAAGATATTACCTCACTTTTATTGTGTGGGATATGGAGGCTGTATTAATGAAGACAAGTACTCCATGCACTGATCAAATGAATTTTTTGTCCAAACACATTCCAGTAAGCGTTAGCATTTCCTCAAATGTTGAAGATTTTAGTGAACCCAAGTGTTTTGTAGATACATCTTCTAATAATCTTATCTCTAGTATGATGTCCTATCTCATTGAAATAAGCTCTTCCAATTTAAGTAGACTAAAACTGAAATACGACTATGTATTTCAAGATCTGGATGACCTTCTTTCAAAATATACAGTGGATCCAGAAAGTGATTCAGATTTTTCAGTCACCTCCTCCACAGAATCCACTAACGAAGAATCACTAAGTTCTAACACGAAAACTCATTTTTTAAATAAGATACTGGATCTTCAGAAGAAATTTGAGATATATCTTTCCCAAATTCCAGTTGTAGGGTTTAATTCAGGTAAATATGACATAAACTTAATTAAGGAAGAGATTATGCTATACATAGCCAGAAATTTTCCAGAAAAAGATATTCATACAATAAAAAAAGAAAACTCTTACCTGTCAATTGCTATCCCTCAGTTGAAATTTTTGGACATTTCTAATTATCTTGCTGCTGGGAGTTCTTATAGTCAATTTTTGAAGGCTTATGGTTGTGATACACCCAAAGGTATTTTTCCTTATGAATGGTTTGATTCTTTCGAGAAACTAGATCATACCTCACTACCTGATATGCAGGATTTTTATTCTACCCTCTCTAATACGAATCCCCTGAAGTCTGAGACTGAATATTTTGAATTGAAAGAAAAATGGAGTACTCAAGGAATGCAAACTTTTAAGGACTACCTGGTTTACTACAATAACCTAGATACAGGTCCTTTTGTTACTGCACTATCTTCTTTTGTAAGCATTTACACAGAGCAGAAAATTGATATTTTTAAAGATTATGTGACCTTACCAGGAGTAGCAAGGAAGCTTCTATATGCATCCACAGAATCTAATTTTTCTTTGATTAACCAACAAAATGCTGATTTATATTATACTTATAGGAAAAATATTGTGGGTGGACCTAGCATAATATTTTCTCGTTATCATGAAAAAGGGGTTTCTAACATTAAGAAAATAGAAGGTAATAAATGTCAGTCTATAGTTGGATATGATTGCAATGGTCTATACTCCTATGCTATTAAACAGAATATGCCTACAGGTGTATACGTAAGAAGACATCCGGACAATAACTTCAGACCGGAAATATCCGAGAAATATATGGATTCATACGTATGGATGGATTATATTATGGTCAAAGAAAATATCAAAATTTTGCATAAATTAAATAATTCCAAAGAAATTAGAATTGGAAATTTTCTAGTTGATGGTTACGCTCCAACTACAAAGACTGTTTATGAATTTCAGGGTTGTTATTATCATTACTGTTGGGATGCTTGTCCCATTGTTAAGAAGATTAAGTCTTCCCATTGGCTTAAAAAAATTAAGAAAACTCAAATCAAAGATATTAGAAAGAAGGATTTCATTATCTCCATGGGTTATAAATACGTATCTATACAACAATGCGACTTCAACAAAGCAGTAAAATCACTCTGCACTGAGTATTATGACCATTATTTGCCTACGTATTACACTAAGAATAAAGGTTCATTAACTGAAAATAAAATTAAATGGGACATTGCTAATGGACAATTGTTCGGTGTAGTTGAGGTTGATATATCTGTAAAAAAGGAATTTAAAGAATTTTTTTCAGAATTTCGCCCCTTTTTTTGCACCTGTCAAGTGTCAATGTCAGACATAGGTGAGCACATGACTGAATATTGTAGTCAGAATGACATTATATTCGACTACAAGAAACTTCTCATTAGTGGAACCTCAGGGTCAAAGATGTTACTTTCAACTCCGCTGTTGCAGTGGTATCTGAAGAATAATTGTGAAATTACCAAAATTTATCAGATAATAGAATATCAACCAAAACTGGCTTTCAGATCCTTTATCGAAACAGTGACCAAATATCGACTGGAGGGTGATCGAGATCCTGACAAAGCAATCATTGGGGAAACCTATAAGTTGGTCAGTAATAGCTCCTACGGATCTCTGCTCATGGATAAGTCCAAACATTCCAATGTCAAATATTTAATGGATAAATCTAAGGTTTGTAAATTCATCAATTCGCCTGTCTTTAAAAATATGAATACATTAGGACAGGATTTATATGAAGTAGAGACATATAAAACTCGAATATTGGTAGACACTCCCATTCAAATTGTTTTTTTTATTTTGCAATATGCAAAGTTAAGAATGTTGGAATTTTATTATGATTGCCTGAACATTTATCTTAAAAAAAATTCATTCGAACTCACACAAACAGACACAGATAGTATCTACATGGCTATAAATCAACCGGATCTTGATCAATGTATATGTGAAAAAAATAAAGATAGATATCAGAATGAAATTTTTAACTCCTGTTCGGATGACTTTTTTTAAGAAAGAGTTTGAAGGATGTCAGATGATTTCCTTATGTTCTAAGTCCTACATCATTCAAGATTCCGAAGGGAAACAAAAGATATCTTGCAAAGGAATTTCTAAAAAACAATTGGTTGACCCTATGAATAAATTTCAGCAGACGTTAAATGAGAAAGTAATTAATTCATCAACTAATGTAGGATTTCAATTAAGAGGAAGTAAAATATACACATATTCTCAAGAAAAAATTGGGTTTAACTACTTCTATTGTAAAAGAGTTGTTGAGAATGATGGTCTAAGTACAAGACCCTTAGATATGGTTCTATGTCCATGGGAGGAAGATGTGATTTTGGTTGAAAAAATTCAATCCTCTTTGTCCAATATTTTTTTTGTTAAATTAAGATATGAGGAATACCATTTTTATTCTCTTGAGCAACTTTACTTCTTTTTATTAGCCAAACACTATCAAAACAATCAATTATGCGAACAGTTAGCTGTTGAAAATGATTGTTTTAAAATAGCTGAGGTAATGAAACCGTATAAAGATGTGTACATGGACTCAGAGATAAGAGAGCGCATTATGAGATTTGCAGTACTCCAAAAATTTATTCAGTGTCCTTTATTTAGAGAGGATTTAATGATCAATAAAAATGAACATCTTGTATATAAGCAACCAACTTTTAACAGCGAAGAAACTGCCTTTTGGGGAGTTTCTACACCCTCTAAGCTGGTTTCTGTTTTGAAACCATCTTCTTTAGCTGGCAACAATATAATGGGACAAATATTAATGGAATATGTTGAAAAAGTTTGTAATTTTTGATTATTTTAAAATTGAAATCGGTAAAAATAAAAAAGGACTTCCCAAACTACTCTGTCTATACGACCTAAAGAAGGAAAAACAATCCGACCTCAATGAGTAATCTATCAGAATTTGAATTTGTAACGGCAAATCTCGCTCATTGAAAGGAAATGAGTGCATTAGTTTGCTAGCTTCTCAAAACTGAAATCGGGGTCAGACAGCATGCTTTAAAAAGTGAATGGTTTTTGGTTATTGTAGTATGCTTTGCTAAATAAAAATGTAAGAAATCTGAACTAATATTAATTTATTACATGCTATGTTAATTTCTCGAATACATAAATATACAACTGTTATATACAAATCTTCAATACACATATACATTTATTAAAATAAAAAATATACAAATGTCAATTGACAATTTCAGTGTACAGTCTTTTCACAATATCTTCATTACATTCCAAGTTACTGCTGAAATTTGTTAATAATATATTGTAGTCTATCTTTCTGCAACTGTAGTAACTGTAGTAGAAGCAAAACAATCCACATGACTCTGTATATGATGATTGTAACCTCTTTTTATTGTACTTGTATGTAAATCCTTTACTGCTCAATAAATTATGTATTTCTTTCGCTGGCTTTTTTCCTAATGAATCGAAATATTCCACATGCTTTCTTTGATAATGCAGAACTATCCAATGACTTCCTTTCTTCTCAGAACTGTCCAGATTCACTACGATAATCGACGGTACTGGAAGATCTTGGGGTATTAGATCTATAGGATAAACCCCTATGAATATTTTATTGATTTCTTCGTCGCTTTTCATCATTTCAAAAACTTCTTCTGTATTCATGATCCCAGTGTCACATTTCTACTATGATCAATACTTAAGGTCTCAGGAAAACTTCCATAAATTATAATATTTATAGTTTCTGGCAAAGCCTTTGAAAATCTCATAGTTAACCTCGTATGACCTTTAATACCCTTACTCATAATATGACCTGAGAGGAAACTTTGAATGTCAAATAAAAACAAAGTATAGCCTTTGTCATATTCTAATAATTTTATAATAATCCCATTTTTCTTATTATAATCATTGTCCAATAAGGATAGGTAAGAGGTAACGAAGTCCCCTTTCTCAAAATTCGGAGTTAATGCTCTATTAGGTACAGGTTGTCCATCTACAGTCACCTCCAGGTAGTTAACGTTCATGTGTTTGAAATCAAAAGGATTTTTACTGTAATCTCCTGAATAACCTGCATTGGAGACCATTCCTATTATTAATTTACTTGGAACCATACCATGATATATGTTATCTGTCATAAAATTAAGGGAACCTTTAGCAACACTGAAACTCTTAATGTCACTTCTCCAAAAAGGATATATTGCAGGACTAATTTTTAAGGCCTCATCATGCGCCACTATCATCTTTGGGTTAAGAGAAATGTAACATACTTTCCATACCGCAGCAGTGATTACTAACTTGTAATTTTTAGTTCCTAATCTCATTAATCTGAACTCGTTTAAAGCCTGAAACAACTTAAGGTTTACAGAAACTCCATTTAGAATTGCTCTATTTTCGCCTTGACAAATATCAAGATATAGACATCCCTCAACATTGGCTGAATCACCATCCTTAGTTGGTCTACCTCTTTCTGTGTATCCACTATTGCTTCCTATATATTGTAATTCATCCAAATGCCCTGCCTGGTCTTTAAAAAACATAGCTGCCTGTGCCTGAGATAATATCATATCATTATTGGACCCTAAAAAGAGGTCAATGAGTGCTTTGTAAGGATAATTAACACCCACATCCGGTGAGATAAGTTTCTGATTTAAAGATAAGTCAACTTGTCTGAAAATAGAATGTAAGGTAAAATTGACAGGTGCTACTTGATCTGTATTAGGTGTGGGGTCTCCATCAAGAGTTCTTTCATCGCTAACCTTTTTCCCTTCTTCATCTGTGAGTACATATTTTATGTGTAATTTGCTTTTTCCTAAACTTATGTAATCTACAGAGGTTCCTGGTACATTGAATTCTATAACCCCTCCCTCAGTTATGGCTGCAATAGGACTGTAATCCACCCAGTATTCCTTGACAATGGACCTATCAGTGGGAGGTGGAGCAAATAAAGATAGTGACGTCTGGACTACATCCATATGGATCTGTAGCTAGTTAACTTTTTCTTAATTTTTTTTTTTTTTTTTTTTGCTTTCTTCTTGGACTTTGTAACTGGCATTTTTTTTTTAATTTTTCCTTTTTTATTAACAACCTTTTTTTTCTTCCTAGAGGTATTGTTTAGTCTGTCTTTACCTCCTATTTGATATTTTTGTATAGCTTTCCCTCTATTTATAATCATTTTGTCTCTAACCTCACTTTTAGCCTGGTCAACTGCTGCTTGCGTAGGACTAACTATTGAAACATCTATAGAATCTTTGTTTTTATATTTTGCATGGTCATCATCACTATCTAGAACGTAATAGTTCTTTGATAGTTCTATTTTTCCATCCATACATTTTTTACAAAATTTTAAATATTTATTCATAATTTCTTCTTCTTTCGAAGATGCAAGGTTAATTCAACCACTCCAGTTAAACTACTTGCAAAATGAAGGTTCTTGTTCTTTATATATATACCAATTCGACTGAAACTTTGATTTTTAAGTGGTAAATAGTAAACATTATTAAATAATTGATATTTATTCGAATTAGATTGAGGTAAAAGCCTTAATATACCCTCCATTGAATTTCTGACATAAGAGTAATCCACAATATCTGAAAACAAGTACAGGGTTTCATTGATTACAGTACTCGCATGGAAATCGCATATCCCTACTTCCCAATCACCAGATAAACTAGTTCTCTCAGCGATCTCGACTGTAAAGTTATAAGCCTTGTTATTCGGATGAAAATTTAAGGAATCTATAGAGGATGAGAAAAAGTAAATGCTATCTTCTTCCATCTTTATTATTTGAGATCTTAAATTATGAAAGAGATCCTACATTATGAAATGGTTTATATACTCTTATGCCCTATATATTTTCTACATCTTCCTCTGGAATCCATGAATTAAACTTTGGAGGCCATCCCTTCCATTTCACTAATACCTCCACCTGCCCACCTTTTTTTTTCTTTCTTTTTTTAAGAATTTCCTCAATTTTATACAAAATATCAGTACCTATGTATGCTAATTGCAGTTCAGGTTCATAAAAGAAACCCTGAATTACCTCATTATTGTAATCTTTTAACTCATACATTGGAATATTTTGATTCAATTTACGATTAATTATAGTAAAAATTTCGCCAGACCATTTTGCAGTATATTCTTTGTCGAACATTCTTTTAAGATGACTTATCTTAACCCTGTCTGATATGTCGAATTTAAATTTTTTTTTATTCAAGGTTTGTAAGAGTTTCGGATTTTTATTTTGTTTTTTGATGCTAAAGAAACTTTTGGGGTAGTTGAGATTATCATATTGAAATTTCCAAAGTAAATACTGGTTTTTCGATTTTGCATCTTCTGGACTCATATTAATTGATCTATGGATAGAATTATTGTATCCATAGGTTAAGTCAGTCAGAATATCAATCCATCTTAAGGTTTCTTTTTCACTTAAATATTTCATTATTTTGTTTTTAATAGTTTTAATAACTCTTTCAGCATAATTAGCTTTGGTTTCATAGTATGTGTACAAATGTTTTATTTTATTTTCATTTAACAAATTATTAAATGAATGGTTCTTATATTCACTTCCTTGATCAGTTCTTAGAATTTCTGGTTTCTCATCTGTTTCTCTAATTATTCTTTGAAATGCATTCACCATTTCATCCCCTCTTAAAGTTTTCAATGGTGCTGTGTACAGATATCGAGTAAATATATCTATGAATACTACAAAATAACCGTAGTCATTGTTTTCTGACTTGAATTTCACCATGTTAGCTGTATCACTATCCCATTGATAATTTTTTGTAAAAGCTAAGACTTTAGGTCTTCGAAAAGTCCTTTGAGCTGGGCGAAAAGTTGTATAAGTTTCCTGTTTACTTAACCACTTCCTTAAATACTTAGGGGTTATATGATACTTTCCATCCCTTTTAATATATGGATATAATTTACTGTAACTGCTGTAGACTACTGGACTCCTGATATCATAATAAAGGTTATGAAGATATGTATTGATTTCTTCATCTGAATTAAATTTTTTTGGTCCATTTTTGAATCCATTCATTTGCTCCACTCCCTTTTTGGATTTCCCTTCCATTTTTTTCTTTAATTTTTGAGAGGTAATTATCTTGATTGTAAACTGCTTTTTCGGGAAGACCTGGTGGAGGGAGGGGATGATTTATTTCTGCCTTGTCCTTTGTGTTATCACTGAACTCACTACTTACAGTCTCTTTTCGATTATTGTCCAGCAACTTTTCTGATTTCCTCTTATTATTATTATTATTATTCAATATCCTGCTGTCTACACTTCTGAATTCTTCTCCTTTAAGTATTTCTGAGTTACTGTCATGTATTTTTGGATGGATATCCCTCTCATTCACTGTTTCCTGATTGCTTTCTGCAATTTTATGCTCCTTTTTATCAGCTAAAAAGCTTTTGAAACTCTGATACTGTTCATGTGGTATTAATACGTACTTATTCATTCTAAAATTTTTTCTATGTAATATTTAATTGATACAAGCAAATTGGTTATTCCTTCAAAGTGTTTTCTTGCTATACTCCTCCTCCCTCTTTCCCCAGACTTTATATATTTTTTCAATATTTTTAGCCAACTTAAGAATTTTTCTCTTTTCTTCTTAGTTAAAGGAAGCTTGAATACATTGTAAAAAATTTCCGCCACTGCTTTCAACTGAGATGGTGTTGCATGAATGAATATATGTTTATTTAGGTATAAATTATTCTCCAATAACAGCAGAATGAAATGTTTAGAGTTTTTGAGGTTCCTAGACATTTTAAACCATATGTAGATAGCTCGATTTTCTATTCAAAGGAAAATGAAAGAAATTTTTTCCTATTTATATTTTATCATATGTTCACCAGGAAATATGTTACTTCTTAGCATGTAACTATCTTTATTTCCAGGTGATAAATCAATCAATAGGTAACCAAAAGGATCTGCAGTTGCATCTAAGTAAACCTCTAATAGTTTCTTTGACATACCTAATTGTCTTCCCAATAATTTAATTTGTTGAATATCTCTAGGATTTTTAAATAAAAAGAAATAATGAGTATTTAAAGATATATCTCGACAATATTTTCCCTGGTGAAATAAATTTTGCAAAACTAAAATAACACTAATGTTTTTATTATGTGATTCTCGACTAAAAAGATTTGCAATGAAAATGTTGTTTAGAGCTGAAGCCTGCATATCATCAATCACAAGTATGCACTGGTCATCATTAGGGTAAGACTTAAAATCCTTCTCTGTAGGTAGACCTTGTCTGTATTCTATATCACTGGTAATCTCTTCCTCAAACTTTTTCTGCCAGTTGTTATAAAAATAATAAATTTTCTTAATTTTTTCTGAAAAAATTGCACTGATGTTATTTAAAAGTCTCAAAACGAAGGTAGATTTTCCAGATCCGGTTGGACCACATACTATAGAAGTGAATGGGTTCTTCAATAAAAATGGATCCATAAACCCCAGTAATTTTGGCAGTGTACAAGGTGTTAATAGTTTGCAGTTGAGAGATAGCCAGCAAATACCTGTTTTCAATCTGCTGCAATAAGTCAGATGAAAGGAAATATTTCAGAGAGTGTTTGAAAGCTAGCCAGAAGTGTGAGTAATGAAAGCTGTGCTTGGTTATGCATCCTCACTGCAACTCATCCATTCCTTTTATATCTGTTTGCAGACTCCAGTGGATTAGTTCCTCTCCTAAATACTCTCAATTTTTTGCAATATCTCTTTAGCTGATAAAGTTTACATAAATATGGAAATTTTCAAAATATACATATTTCTTTCTGTATTCCTTTTTTCTTTCAATGAAATAGTGAATGGATTCAGCTGTGATTATGCAGAATGTACTTGCATGGAAGATATGATAACCTGTGTTGGAGTTGCAGCACCCAGGTTCAAATATAGAGCCACAGTGACTATGCTGTATATGGATAATGTACAGGTAGTAAATTTGATCGATATTCTGAAGAACTTGCCAAATTTAAAATATTTAAGTTTAGTAAATATGAAATATTTCAACTGCAAATGGATGAAGGAAGTACCAAGGGATGTGTATGTGAGGACTAATATGTGTTTAAAATTAACAACTACCACTCATTATTCAACAACTGGTCTGTTTTTTTTTTGAAGAAAAGACACTGAATCAAGATAAGGTCTCTGAGCAAGAGGACAAGATGCTATCTAGTCGATATGGAACAACATATCCTTCTGTCACTGAACTGCCAGAGAGGGAGGAGACAAAACAGATAAGTGAGCAGATAGATAAGAGACAATCTACCTCAATGTACAATGAGGGATTCGAAACAAAGACTACAAGGTACTCAGAGTATCCACAAAGTCAGAATTTGAAAGACAGAAATAACAGGTATTTTTGGTGGATTTTATTGGCCATCTCATGTATTGTGGTTACAATAATAATTCCATCCATAGTACACCTATGCAGGAAAAAGTTACTCAGAAGAATCCAGCCTCAGGATATTGAGGATGATATTGCTATACCATTGTCTGAGCTACCTAATGAAGACAACCCCTTCAGAGATGATGATGAGTAAGTTATAAATTATTAGCGTTTGTTGTCTTCAATAACCTCACTTAATTCTTGTTAAAGGAAAATTCCTTCATATTGTACCCGCAAAAATATATTTACAATAATTAAAATGCGAATATCTTGGATTGCAGCTTATCTATCATCCCATATTCTTCCTGGCAAATGATGGAAGAAATTGATTGCTCTGTTGAATCAGATATAGGTAATTATTTCGTACCATTTTTTATATATTCCTTGAATGTGACGTCACTTTCCATGTACTGTGACGTCACTGATGACGTTCACTATATTTCTACGTATAATTTTAACGTAAGAAGCTTCTGCTTTTTAGTAAACAGTGAAGATCTTGTTGTTTAATTTCATTGAGTGGATTATAAGTTCTAAAGATGAAGTTCATTTCTTTGCTTGTTGTTTTTGTTGTAATATCCTGTATTTATCAAAATGTGGACTCCAACTTAATTGAATGTATGACTGAGGGTCGTGAGGTTGTGATTTCGAGCTTTGATGGGCGCGGACCAAAGAATAGTAATATTTTCTTCTGTAAAGATGACAAAGTTATCAGGACATACACAGAATGCCATGTAAATTATATCAAACTACCTGTTGACCAAATTATGAGAAGTTTCCCTTCAGTTAGAATAATAAACTGGGCTTGTACCGGAGAGTGTTATGTCCTACACTCCACTGATGAGATTACTGTAAAAGGATGCACCAAGGGTAAATTTATTAATTTTTTAAAAATTTTTTATATAAAATATTACTATCCAGTAATCAAGTTACTATTCAGTTCACAGTTGAATTCATTAAAAAATCCACCATTAACCTGATTGAGGCTAGGAGGCGATAGACAATTGTTATTACCCGGTATTAATATTTTTCCAGGTCAGATCCTCGAATCTATGTGTGTGATCTATTTCTAAATATTCTTTTTTTTATTTTTTAGTGAACATGAAGAATCCCGAATCTGATTCCCTCTCAGAGGAGGAAACTGGAGAAGAAAGCCAGGTGGAATTTTCTCAAACTCAGCTGAGACTCAATTATGTGTTATTTCTTCTACCACTAGTGGTAGTATTTGGTGTCGTCTCAATAATGTATATCAAGCATTATATTCGGAATAGAATTCGGAATCTTATTCAATTACTGGACAATCACATGGACATGGAGGATGCAGATCAAACCCCAGTAAAAGTTTTGGAAATGATGGATGGAATTGAAAGTGATGATGGTGATCTGACATCTGATCTGATATGGGACGATTCGATTGAGAAAAATGCTCAAATATTAATTAATGAGATCAGTGATCAAAGAAAGGAAATGGATCCAAAAGTTCAAGATAATGACCATTCAAGCATCAGTTCTGTTATTGCTGTCAATCTTGAGGATTACCTCAGTCTTTTCAATGCAGGAAACACTTCCATTCGAGATGATTTGCCCGTTACTAATAATCAACTCCCAATTTCATCCTCAACCCCAATAATTGCTGAGAGGAATTCCAATAATTCCAGAAGTGAGGATTCTCAGAGGATTTCTTTGTCTAAATACCTTAGCTCACCTGAACATTTTCCATCTTTCAATGTGAACATCTTAAGCTCAGATTCAGAAAGTTCAGAGGATGAATGTGACCTCAAAGTTCAAAGTAAAACTAGATCTGGTAGGATTTACAAAACTGTGTAATTGAAAGATATTTTCCATAATTATGCATGTACATTTATTTGAAACTGAACATTGGAAATCATGTGTTTCATGATCAATGGGAACATATAATTATGTAACTTGACTTTTTAAAGTTTTGGATGTACAATAGAAAAATTCAAAACACATTAGAGTAATTTTAAAGATTACATGATGTATTACACACATAAGAATAATTTTAACCTGTATGTTACATAGATGTTGTACTGATAGTTTAGAGATTTATAGACAAGTAATTTTAAAGATTACATGATGTATTACACACATAAGAATAATTTTAACCTGTATGTTACATAGATGTTGTACTGATAGTTTAGAGATTTATAGACAAGTAATTTTAAAGATTACATGATGTATTACACACATAAGATTATTTTTTAACCTGTATGTTACATAGATGTTGTACTGATAGTTTAGAGATTTATAAACAAGTAATTTTAAAGATTACATGATGTATTACACACATAAGATTATTTTTTAACCTGTATGTTACATAGATGTTGTACTGATAGTTTAGAGATTTATAAACAAATGAAGTTGATGAACACACTGTAATTCCACAAAAATTTTAACCTGTATGTTACATAGATTTCGTACTGATATTTTCGACGTTAATAAACACATTTTAATTCCACATAAATATGTATGATCACCAAGATATTTCAGTAAATAAATATATATGTATATTTCATTTAATATATATACCTGAATATATAATTTTTCCATTAACTTTTGTGTATCTTTGACTATTGCAATAAGTACAATGCACCGATATTATAATAACACATTATTCTGAATGAGGACATTGTACTTGGGTTTACATTTCTTTATTTCCCGGCAAGTTAAACCTATAAGAGTGCCTGGTGAAATAATTTTGTGGGTATAATTATTGCATCATAAATGAACGTGATTCTAGTGATTTATATTTCCTTATTCTATAACTAAGTCAATACATGCATCAGCTGATGGAGCAACAAATATCTGAACGAAGTACACCGCATTTGATGTGTATCATTTCACACAACATCTTTGAGAGTTTCTAGTAGGCGCTGTGTCACCTAGTTACATTTTAAGTATCTGACTGGTGAGAACTCACACAATTGCGTGCAAAGAAGGAAACAGAGTTAAATGCGAGTTCTTAATAACATCTAATATATTGTACAATGGAGTGGGGGTAACAGATTTTAACACACTTTTCCAATGTGGAATGAGGGTTATCTTAATTTATATTTCTCATATCAATGTTACTCCATTGTAATGCATGTATGATTCTTAGTTATACTCTTATATAAAACCAAAAAAAATTTAAAGAAATAATTCACAGTGGTCTCATAAATATGACAGGTGAATCACCTGTTTCAATTACAGCCATACAGGATGTACATTCCAATGCATCTGACCTTTCTTTCTGATTCAGAAATGCTGCACATATAGTGCAGTACAGGTGCCCACAGATTGTCATGAATAATACACTAATTTCGAAATTAATATTGCAAGAGCAACATGAGGCATTTCTTGCCTTTTCATAGTAATATGTCTCCCATTCGTTACACAATGATAAGTCAATGTCATTCGGAAGGTGATTTAGCATGAAGGCAGCTGAGAAGGCTTTGAAAAGGTTACCTTCAGTTAGGTTATCAATTAAATCCTGCTCATAATTCTGTCTTATGTATGTACCTGTGGGCACCCATACGAAAACTGAGGTCTCAGAAGATTTTGACATGTTACAGGTGAATGATTTAGTGAATAAATTGCCCTTTAGATGACTTCTGCACATTGGACACCTTTTTTTTTTCTTCCATCATTTCGCCAAATTCTTCCAAACTCACAGGAGCACTCAGGACAGAGGAAATGAGAGCAAGGGTTTGTTATAATAATCCTGTCCTTCTCCAGATACTCGAAGCAGACACAACATCTCATTGTCTCCATTTCATCTGACACGTAATGCACAAAATCTGGGTATTTCTGGCTGTATTAAAAAAATTTTGTTTTAGGATTGAGGATAAAAGTATCTGATGATTGGTGATATCACTTATTCCTAGAAAAAAATATACACTTTCTTAATAATTTCTAATTCTAAATAAGAATGAAGGGTTAAAGTGCTCTAATAAATGTATGATTATAGTCAATGAGGAAGATAAAATACTGAAGTAAATTCATATTTGAGGCTACAGTTCTTAAGTTATGACTACAATTTTTTAAATTATTATATAAAAAATGCTACTCACGCAATATAGTTGGGTATAGCATCGTTGAGCAAAAGCAGTACCAGAAATGCCTCACGGTAGTTATTCTTGTCCACTAGTGACACCAGCTCCATTAGTGTGACTGTAGTACTAGATATCAAATCCGGATAATAAACATCCCTCTTCTTCCCAAGGAATACGTTGACAGCAGTTTCCATCCTTTTCGACTGTTAACTAACTATGAAATTCAATCAGAGAAAGATCAGATCCAATCTTTGAAAGCTGAGACAGTTGACTGTAGATAGTCATATTTTCATCAATATTTATAAACAAAAAGTGTGTCATCCCATTGTCCATGTAACGAGCATATGTCCCCATCTGTATTCCCATCACCGTCAAAATGTTAGAAAAAAACTAGAATATATCACCAGACAATAGTTCTGAAAATTCTGTACACTTCATTTGATCCACTTTCTTGTCTTCAAACATTTCTAGATTATATATCTTCTGTACAAATTTAAAGGAAAAAAAAAAAAAAAAATCCCAGGAGCTTCAATTATAATGGAATATTCTCTGAAACCTCACCCCTGCAGGAGGTTTCTGTATCAGCCTTGCACTCTTCACATGTATTGACATCATGCCCTGATCTATCTTGATCCAGAATGCAGGGTTCACAGGTATATATTTCTGAATATTCTGAATACATTTTTTGTGCCACTTTTATGAATTCATTCCACTCATTAAACCTCAAGGAGATGCCTTGAGGAGTAGCATATTTCCTTCCATTTGCCATTTTCCATAACCTTATGGATACGTTTCTATAGGGAAATGCACAGGTGACATATATACCAGATCCTAAATAATAACTGCAGTCCACGTCTTTTTTACCATCAGAAATCTTCTCAATAGCAGACATAATGAACTCAACGTAATGTAAAATTACAACTAATTTAGGTACGGTGAGTTTAATACCTTCATTTTTGACCTCACCTTCTTTCCATTCCTTCAAATATATATTTTCAATAAGTCCATGGGAGCCTTGATATATTACGTACTTGGGTGCTCCAAGATGAAATGTCCTTTTGATCACAGTTGAACTACATTCTTTGATTTCTGATCCAGTAGGTTTCTCAACAGTATACTCACTTATGGGTACATTACTCATCAGAAGACTCGAAAGCGAGTCCTCAAAGGTTTCTGAAATCTTGCTAGTAGTGGTACTTGCTAAAGACCTTTTATTCTTGCTTCCACCCAAACCATCACTCTTCCTTTTCTTGGATCCATTGCTAGATTTAACTACTGCTGCCTCAGCCATTATTTGAAGTTCAGCTAAGATAAAAGTTTTAGTTTACAAGTATCTTATAACTGTGAAAAAATCTTCAGTGACAATCAGCGTTATTCGGGAGTTTATATAGATTTAGAGGCAGAGGTAGTAGCACAACTTGGACCAATGGGATTGTAACATCTAACAAAAAAGAAAAGGCTGATGAGGCAGTTATTAATTGCAATACAAGCAAAAAATTCAGACTATAATGCATGTAGAGACTTGTTCCAGGTTCATCAAGGATATATGTCGAAATATGACCTAAAAATTAACAATTTCATTCATATGATGCAATCATGTAAAAGATTTCACAAGTGATCTGTTACACTTAAAAATGATTGAATCAGATAGCAAGACATATGGACCTTGTTCTGATGACTGTTGTGCCACATATTATGCTGAGCTGTTTTGTTGACTGTTGTGCAACATATTATTATTCTGAGTTGTAGCATGTGGATTGAAAGTGAACACGTGTTTGTTTACATATTGAATAAATTCTAGATCATTAGCCTCAGCAAATTATTTCTCAATCATCCAGGCATTTGAATCTAAGACAATTAAGCAATGTAAACATATTGGTGTGTCTAGGTTGAACTGTCTAGTTACATGCACTTAGTGACCAGATAGATCTTTGAGAGATGTATTGGAATGAAAGACATCATATAGGCTTCAAGATATTTTATTACTTTTTCAATTTTTTTTACAACAAATGATAATTGAGAAATGGATTTAACATTAACACAAAGGCACAGTAAGGAGAATGCTTCTGGTGCTCTTCCATTGGGGTGTCGTAGGTCTCCCACTCTATAAGGTTAAGATTACACCAGGGACAGATAACTTTATCTCCTTGACCAGAATAATAGAACCCAGCTTTCACATATCTCTGAGCAGGAATTGGATGCGACTTGGGCCAGGTCGCAAATGTAGATATTCTGTCATCATATCTGAAAAATCCATCTGTAGGATGAACTTTGACTTTCGGATCTGATCTGGGTCCTCTAAGATCTGATGATCTGTCAGCTCTTACATCTGTTCTATCACGCCTTTCAGCTGAAAGATGTAGACCTGCAACATGACCAGTTTTTTCAACTTTACTTCTACTACATAGAGCAAATCCTGCAAATCCTGGCCTCATACCACCCCTCATAGCCTTAGTCAAAGTCAAAGTTGGGGTTTTACGTCCCGTTCAACAGCCAGGGTCATATTGGGACAGGTCCTCAGAATTGCCACTTGTGGGACTCGAACCCACAGAGGTGACAGCCTATGATTAGATGCCAAACTTGCTAACCACTAGGCCACTGAGGACCTCTCTCATAGCCTTAGAGTCAGCTGCATCATTTGATTCATCACCAGTCAATCTGAAAGAATAAGAAGGCTTGGAAGCAGCCTTACAAATATCTATAGTTGAATCAGATTGGTTGGACATTTTTTGAGGTTGTTGATTGCAGAGATTTTAAATTAAAAATGATATTTGAGATTTTTTGGAGGGTTTATATATATTCTTCATACATAAAATATTGCTGAGATTGATTAATAAAGGAAAAAATGATGAAATGCTTCCATTTATAGCACAATTACAGTTCAAACAAAGAGATATCATAGAAATTGAAAATTTGAGAAAAAGGGACGCTTCAAACTAATGCAGTTATCCTACTAGTTGATTATATACAATCTGATTATTGACAGAATATTGAGAAATGTGTCGGATGTAAGAGTATTTGGATGTGTTAGATCGAGGTCTTTCCAAATTTGAAAAAAAAAACATTTTGTTGTAATGTGTACAGACAAAAGATTCTACATTGACAAATAAATGGAGTGTGGTTCTGGTTCAGGTTCATATCAGTTATTGCACCATCAGTATCAGTTATTGCACCATCAGCGAGGTGTATCAGTTATTGCACCATCAGCGAAACACAACACTTTCTCAAAAGCAAACCAGCCACAGTGTATTGCACCATCATCAAGAGACCATCATCAAGAGGCAATAACCTATCAATAGTGATCTAGATCATTTTCCGATCACTTTAGATCAATTTTTACGACTTATGTCATTCGATTGACTCAAATAGTACTACTGTGGCGTAGCTATCTTAATTTCAAAGCAATTAGATGTAAAAATTAATGAGGTCAAGAGAGATATTAATGGTAGATTTATTCTTATAGATTGTACAATATCTGAAAATAAATATATTATTGTAAATATCTACGCCCCTACCATCGACAAAAACAGGAACAGGTCACTTTTGTTAACTATGTATTGGAAATGCTACAGCCTTATCTGGGTGAAAACATAATCATTGGAGGAGATTTAAATATAGATTTTGACAAATCGCAAAAGGAGACACTTTCAACTAATCTTGGATATTCTAGGCAATTATCCTTAATGGTACAAACTTTTGATTTGGTCGACGTATGGAGACTAAAGCACCCTGACACCGTGCGATATTACATTACATTACATTAACATTTATATAGCGCCTATTAAACTAAGCGCTTTACAATATGGACAATATACAATAAATGCCTAGCAATTGTATGCTGATCTGAATAGGTAGGTTTTTAATTTCTTTTTGAAGTCCAGGATGGCATTGCAACTTCTAAGTTCAGCAGGTAAGCTGTTCCATAGGCGTGGTGCAGCAGAACTGAAAGCACGGTCACCATAGGTTTTACTTTTGGTTCTTGGAACTCTCAGGAGCTTCTGGTAACCTGATCGAAGGCACCTAATTGGAACATGTTGAGTCAACAGGGATGGAAGGTAGTCTGGTGCAAGGCCATGGATGGCTTTGAAACATAGTAGGAGAACTTTGTATTCTATCCGTTGCTGTACTGGAAGCCAGTGAAGTGATTTTAGTATGGGTGTAATATGATCAAATTTTCTGATGCCACATACTAGTCGTGCTGCTGCATTTTGAACACGCTGGAGGGTTGGATAGTAGAGTTTCTACTGATTTTATATGGATATAATATATTTTTATATATATTTATCTATATGAACAATATCCAGGTGCACCTTTTAAGCTATTAAACATTTAGTTATCTCCTATATGGATAAATGTTTTGACAGATTGAATACTCCAGTGGAGTTATTTTACATTTGAGATGCCCCCTGAAGGGGCCTTTTTTAAAGGTCATACTGGTAACAGGACCAAAATTAATGAATGTCAACACCATATATAGTTGTTTGTCCAGCCTTTATCTCAATATCCAACAAGTGTATATGAATGGTCATAGTACAATAATATTAAAGTTAGGGAACAGTAGTTTGGCTTGGGACTGCACCCTTTCACCAAGCTCTGCATGTATATTGAAAACCTTAGGTTAGCTGATTTACTAAGGTGTTAAATGCTGTGCTTGAGGTATATCAGAGGGCAGCTTATTTTTCCTTTTTCCTGGAAAGGCATAAATATAAATGTGCATTCAAGCATGTACTGGTGTATTTTAAAGGCTTTCCACTTGTTGCGTACCCCAAGCAGTTTGAGTCTTTATGTGTTAAAAAAGGAACTTTAAAAGTAATTTACTTTTCACTTCCCAATTAATTGGAGGTGTTTATGGGATAAAAATGTAAACTGAATGTATCAAACCGTACTCTATGTATTCACATGGTGTATATTTTTGTTTCTCTCCACAATCATCTGTGGAATGAAGAGAGGAATATTATATCCATAACCCTATGTTTGATAAAAGCATAATTCTGAGTAATTAATTTAGCCACATAGCACATCACTACACATAATCAAAATCACTATCTTTATTATTTTTTTTTGTTTATACCTTAGGCCTAAGTGTATTCATTTTTTCCCCTTTTTTGGCCTCCTTTTATCTCTTTGGGTCTAATTCTTTTTTTTCCTAATTCAGTAATGGGTATTACAATTATTTCTTGTTTTCTTCTCTATTGTTATTTTTTTATTTTTTTTCTTCTGTGTTACAAGAGTAATAAAATCCTTATTTTGCAACTACTTGGTAAAGAAGTTACAGACATGTTCTGTTATTTGGGTATATATGGACTAACATTTATCACCCCATCTTGCATATTATGTTATTTGATACTAGAATTATGGTAGATACAACCAATATTTTTAGTTTTAATGCTAGAGGTCTAGGCAATAAGATTAAGAGAAGTGCTATTTTTGAGTGGTTAAATTCTAAAGGAGGTGATATTTTTTTCCTTTAAGAAAGCCATTCTTCCCCAGAATCAGAGATTGTCTGGCAAGAGCAGTGGGGGGGGCAAAATATTTTTCTCCCATGGGGAAACAAATAGTCGTGGGGTTGCAGTTTTAATTGCACCAGATACTGACCTAAAAATACACTCGATCTCACATGATCAATACGGTAGGTATCTTCTTTTAGACTGCACATTAAATGAAAGAAAATATGTTTTGATAAATGCCTATGCACCAACAATTGATAAGGCAACTGAGCAAGCTAACTTTGGCCATCTTCTATGTAATACTATGGAAAAATACTTTGGCCACAATATTATCATCGGTGGTGATCTAAATTTTGATTTGGAAAATCTTGAAGCAGTTCAAAACAATCAAAGTCATTCTTACAGAAGTTACCTGATACATTTAATTGAAACCTATGACCTTGTAGATATTTGGAACCTTAAAAATCCTGGTGTTAAGAAATTCACTCGTCGTGAAAACACCCGCTACGGACTTGTTCATTCAAGAATAGACTATTTTCTTGTTACTAGTCATTTGGAGTATGTAATTGAAACAGCAGATATTCTGCCTGGCCTGAAATCAGACCATAGTCTTCTGAAGTTAACTATTTTATTATAAAATCAACCAAAACGTGGCAGGGGTCTCTGGAAGTTAAATATAAGTTTGCTTCAAGATGTTAACTATATTAAACTTATTAAATCTACAATTCAAGAGGGAAGATTAGATATACCAAATCTTGGTGCTAAACATATGGCCTGGGATTATATCAAATGCCGAATAAGGACAGAATCTATATCCTTCTCCATAAAAAAAACAAAAAAACAACGTGATTATATGAACACATTGTCAGAGAGGTTGGTACATCTTGAAGAAAGAATAACTACGTCCCCTTCCCCACTTGAACTTGAAGAGTACGATAATGTAAAATCTGAAATAGAGCAATATTATGACCAAAAGGCAAAAGGTACCTTAATTCGCTCGAGATGTAAGTTTATTAATGAGTATGAAAAACCTTCTAAATATTTCCTCAATTTGGAAAACGTAAGACAAAAAAAGTTGCAAATTAGTGCTCTAAACATAGATGGTCAACGCATCTCTAATCCGATACAAATTTTAGAAGCCCAGAAAGTTTTTTATAGTAAACTCTTTTCATGTTCTGAAACGGATTTTAATATGACAGAGGGTGAATGCAACAATTACTTGGACAATGTAAATATTCCAAAATTGTCAAATAGTACAAAGGAGGTCTGTGATGGAGTCATCACAATGACTGAGGTAGAAAAAGCTGTCCAAGAATTACAAAATAACAAATCACCGGGTCCTGATGGTTTACCAGGAGAATTCTATAAAATATTTTGGAATGACATTTCTGATCTTCTTTTGAACAGCTTTCATGATGCATTTAACAATGGCTTCTTAACAAAATCTCAGAAACAAGGTGTGTTATGTCTTATACCGAAAAAAGGAAAAGACCTGACAAAGCTAGAATCTTGGCGACCCCTTTCAGTCTTGAATACAGACTATAAGATTTTAGCCAAAGTTTTGGCAAAAAGGCTTAAGTTAGGATTGAGAGAGATTATAAATCCAGACCAAATTGGTTACATGGAAAGTCGCTTTTATGGTGAGAATATTCGGCTCATTGCCGATATGATTGACTTCTGTAAGTTAAGTAAAAACCCATGTATTATATTACTGGCTGATTTTGAAAAGGCCTTTGATAAAATAAACTGGAATTTTCTACATGCCTGTTTAAAAAGATTTGGTTTTGGTGAAATTTTTCAAAAATGGATATCGACTCTTTATTATGATATTGAGAGCTGTATCACCAATAATGGTCACCAATCAGAATTCTTTAAAATATCCAGAGGGATCAGACAGGGCTGTCCCCTTAGTGCACTTCTATTTCTGCTACCAGCCGAAATTGTTGCAACAATTTTGCGTAGCTTGGTCAACATTAAAGGAATTGTAGTGAACAATATATGTATTAAGCTATGTCAACTTGCTGATGACATGACATTATTTTTGAGAGACAATTCCTCTGTACATGAAGCAATTCAGGTTTTTGAAGAATTCTATAGATATGCTGGACTAAAGCTTAACAAATCAAAAACAATAGGTATTATTGTACAAAATGATGGTAACCTATATGAAGATGAACAACTTGGTATTAGCTGGACCCAGAATACCTTCAAAACTTTGGGAGCCCACTTCTCACTTGACTCTGAGGAAACCAAACGTTTAAATATAAAGGAAAAAATTAAAATAATTAAAGGTATATTAAATACTTGGCAGGCTAGAACATTAACTTTAAGGGGGAAAATAACTATCCTTAAATCTTTGGTTATGCCACATATTAATATATTAGCTTCAATTTTGCGTATTGATAAAAATGTTGTTGATGATATTGATAAACTGATGCTTGATTTTCTTTGGAATAAAGGACATCCATTAATAGCTAAAGATACTTTGATTCAACCAATAGATCTGGGTGGTTTGAAAATGGTGTCAGTGTTTGATGCTTTTAAAACGACAAAGATTATGTGGATAAAAAGACTGACAAATAGCATAAATGCAAAATGGAAAACCTTATCATACTACATGATGGGTATAAAAAAGGAACTGTTATTTAATAAATTGTATTTTTCTACTGTAGAATCTTACCCCAAAAGTAATTTTTATAGAGATTTATTGCAGGTTTGGTTTGATTTTATCTCAGTCAGACCGGTGAGCCTCAAAGAAATGCTTCAGGAACCATTATTTAATAATGACACTTTTCAAATTGGAGAGTCACATATATGTAATGAATATCTTGATTGGAAACAAGTAGGTATAGAGTTAGTTTGTGACATTATGAACAGTGATGGAATTTTTATTTCTAGAACAGAAATCCAAAATAAATTCAGGATAAGAATTCCATATTTAAAATACTACCAAATTGTTAGTTCTATAAAATCAGTCTTAACAAAAACTCCAAAAATTATATCAGGGTTAACAGAAAAAGACAATAAAATTCAAAACTTATGTTTAAAGAATGTACAAAAAGTAACAAGTCAACAGGTGTATTGCCAGCTTGTCAAAAAATTATATCAAATTCCAACTAGCCAGAATAAATGGATTGAGTATTACCCCTTTTTGGAACAGCTTAACTGGAAAAATATTTATTTGCTTCCAACCAAAATTGTCAAGAATACAAATTTAATAAGTTTACAATACAAAATACTGCATAGGGTTTTCAACTGCAATTATAAATTATTCTTGTGGGGTGTTAAAGATTCTTCAGCATGTATAGAGTGTAATATGACAGACAATGTGGAACATTATTTCTACTACTGTGATACAGTTAAAAAATTCTGGGACAAAATTGAAATATGGGTGAATAACATGTTTCCAGTTGCAGTTAACTTTGCAACTTTGGATATTCTTTTAGGCTGCCAAAACCCAGACAAAATGTATTTCTATGCAATAAATTTGATATTACTGTATGGAAAATATTTTATACATAAATGTAAATTAAATAATAAAAGTCTTTCATGGGATTACTTTCAAATAATGTTGAAAATTTTTTTATCTATTGACAAGTTTTCTTATATCAGTCAAGGTCAGGACAAGGTTTTTAATGATAAATTTGGTATTCTAGTAGAAAAATTGTAAATTTACTTGTTCTTAAGAAATTGATGTGTTGGGGTGGTAAATGTTCAGTCAGTGCAGTGAGTCAGATTAAAACTATGTATATATATATTTTTTAAATCTTTTGCTGTAGATGATGTAGTTGTATTTGTACTAAAATAATTTATCTTATTTTGTTACTGAGAATTAAAAATCTTCCTTGCAACACATCTGTACAAAAAATGAATATATCTGTCTTGCTGTAAAGATGTAGTTATATTAGTACTGAAGTATGTTGTTGTTATATAATTTTGTAATCGAGAAATACTTTGTAACACACCTATACAAAAAAAAATGAATAATAAAAAAAAAAAAAAAAAACACGCTGGAGTTTATGAATGAGAGCTACAGGTAATCCATAGTAAAGAGCATTTCCATAGTCAAGCTTAGGCACCACCAGGGCTTGGACGAGTACTTGAGCTGCCTCCTGTGTGAGAAAAGGCCGAATTTTGTGAAGCAAAAATATTTGGTGGAAAGCAGATCTACATACTTGCTGGACTTGGTGTGCTAATGTCAGTTTCTCATCGATCCAAATGCCAAGGTTTTTTGCAATAGGGGCAGCTGTTATAGTATGCTCACCTACTGTTATTGAATTATGAACAACTTTCAATCTTTGAGATTGTGATCCAACAAGCAGAAATTCTGTCTTGTCGTCATTAAGTTTCAGTTTGTTGTTAAACATCCACCCTGAGAGGTTTCTGATACACGACTCCACTGTATCAAAGGCTTCAAGTTGTTGTTCCATATTACTGGGTGTGGCAGATTTGTACAACTGACTGTCATCAGCAAACAGATGAAAGAGTAGCCCTGAAGATCGGATGATATCACCAATAGGTCTGGTGTATTGAGAGTACAACTGTGGGCCAAGCACTGATCCTTGAGGCACACAGCATTCCAAGAACCGACTGACTGAATATGCACCAGCAATGCTGACTTTTTGAGATCTGTTGGATAGATATGATGTAAACCAATCCAAAGCAACATCTGTGATGCCAAACATATGTTTTAGCCTGTTTAGTAGAATGTTGTGGTCCACAGTGTCAAATGCAGCTGACAGATCTAACAGGGAGAGTAGGACCACCTTTTTGTTATCTAGGTTCCATAGTAGATCAACAAAAATTTTTATCAGTGCAGTCTCTGTGCTATGATAGGGACGGTAGGCAGATTGGAGAGGCTCCTGGAGTTTGTTGGTGTCCATATGCGGTTTGATCTGATCATTGACTGCCCTCTCGGTGAGCTTAGACAGAAAGCTAAGATTAGAGACAGGCCGATAGTTTTTGTAAGTCAGTTCTAGACCAGGCTTTTTCAGAAGTGGTGTAACTATTGCCTCTTTGAAGTTTGGTGGAACTTCTCCCCTTGATAGAGAAGCATTTATGATCCTTGTGATAGCTGGAGCTAAAGCATCAGAGCATCGCTTCAGTAGGTATGTGGGAATAGGGTCCAGGTCACTAGACTTTGTTGGGGTCTTCTTCAGTAGCTCCAAGACGTCATCCTCAGAAAGACTGCGGAAACACTGGAAAAAACTTTCACCCGAAAAGGGGATATCATCACTTTCTTTGTTGTCGGAGTTAGTGAACTGATCACGAATTTTGGAAATTTTGCTCATGAAGAAGTCACTAAAATTATTTGCCAGTTCCCCATGTGTGTGATGAGGTGGTAGTGGTGTCTCAGAAGTTTCTTGCAAGAGTGATTTTGTGAGTTGGAACAACTTCTTTTGGTCCATCTTATTTTCCATTATGATATTCTGGTAGTAGTCCTCCTTAGCTTTGGTAAGAGAATCAGAGAAAGATTTCCTGCATCTGGTGAAGCTAGCCCAGTCCTCAGGATTGGCATTCTTACGCCACCTTCGCTCCAGCTTCCGTAACTCAGATCTCTGCAGTTTTAGAGATTCACTAAGCCATGGTCGCTTCGGTCGGACAATAACTGTGCGACTTTTGAGAGGAGAAAGAAGGGAAAAGACACGTTACGGCTTTAAGCAATCTAGACTAGATTACATCTTTATTATGTGTAATTTAGAGTTTACCACCATGGCCAGTGACATAATACCCAGTACCAAATCTGACCACAGTTTGCTCAAGGTGTCACTGTGTTTAGAAAATGAACCAAAAAGAGGTAGAGGCCTGTGGAAGCTAAACGTTAGTCTACTTACAGATTCACAGTATGTGAAACTTTTGAAAACTGTACTTAAAGATGCTATTAAAGATTCAAATAATTTAGTTGATGTAGGATTAAAGTGGGACTATATAAAATGCAGAATAAGAACAGAATCAATAACATTTTCAATAAATAAGCGAAAAAATTCAAGATTAGCCATTGACAAATTGAGCAAACAACTGTCTGAACTTGAAACTAAGGTTTCCACAACCCCTACACCAGACTCTGTAGAGGAATATTTTGTTGTCAAAAATCAGTTAAATAGCCTGTATGATGATATTGCAGCTGGGGCATTGATTAGATCTAGGTGTACACACATCAATGAACATGAAAAACCTACAAGTTATTTCCTTAATCAAGAAAAGCTAAATGGTAAATCTAAACATATCCAAACTTTAAACTTTGGGGGAGAAAGAATTTCTGATCCACAGAAAATACTGGATGTTCAGTGACAATATTTTTTCTAAATTTTACAGTCAACCGGCTGAAACTGAAGTTAATGATAAGGACATGACTAAATATCTTAATAATATTGACATACCCTGTATCTCTGATGAAAGTAAGCTACTTTGTGATTTACCATTGACAATTACTGAAATAGAAAAAGCTATTAAATGCATGGCAAACAATAAAACTCCTGGTCCTGATGGAATTCCTGTGGAGTTCTATAAAATTTTTTGGTCTGAAGTTAGTAGCTTGGTTCATGAAAGCTTTCAAAAAGCATATGAACTTGGGCAACTTTCAGATAGTCAAAGACGGGGAGTTATAAATCTTATTCCAAAAAAGACAAAGACTTAACTGAATTAAAATCTTGGCGTCCCCTTTCAATACTTAACACAGACTATAAGATTTTGGCCAAAGTTTTATCAGAAAGATTGAAAACTGTGTTACATGAAATTATAAATCCAGACCAAATTGGCTATATGAAAAATAGACACCAGACTAATTGCTGATGTAATGGAGTTCTGCAAAATTAAAAACTCGTCATGTATCATACTTTTAGTAGATTTTGAAAAAGCTTTTGACACTGTAAATTGGTCTTACCTCAACAAAACAATTATTCGATATGGTTTTGGCAAGTCTTTTCGGAAATGGCTCTCTATACTTTACAAAAATTCAGAGAGCTGTGTTAAAAATAATGACATAAAACTCAATTAGCAGATGATATGACACTTTTCTTACGAGAAACCAAATCTGTCGGTTTTGCCATTAAGCTTTTTGAAGAATTCTATACGTACGCTGGATTAAAACTAAACAAATGTAAAACTGTAGCTTTTATTACAAAAGGTATTAACCCTAATATCTACCAAGATAATACTTTAGGCATAGAATGGACTTCCAAAGAATTTAAAACTTTAGGTGCCTGGTTTTCTTCAGATATAGTAGATACTTATCAATTAAATATTGCTGAGAAAAGTACTAAAATAAAAAGTATCCTTAAGGCTTGGACAGCAAGATCATTCACAGTTAAAGGAAAAATAACAGTACTCAAGTCTTTGATTGTTCCACACATTCTACAGCTGGCTTCACTTGTACCATTGAGTCAAAAATTCATCTCAGACTTAGATAGTTTATTTTACGATTTTGTATGGACCAAAAAACAGTTTCAAAAATGACATTGGCTTTACCTCATGAACTAGGTGGTTTGAAAATGATATCTATAAAGCAGACTATTGAAACTGCAAAAATTATGTGGATGAAAAGGCTGTGTAATGATATTAATGCAAAATGGAAGGTTCTTGCCTTTGAACTTATGGATTTAACAAAAGATCAAGTATTGAAATGGATACCTTCAGGTTACATTAAAAAAGTAAATGGTACTTTTTATAAAAGTTTACTTACAATTTGGTCTGACTTTGTGAGAAAAAAACCTCAAGATCTGAACATGAAAGAATTTGTTAACGAAAATCTATTTGACAACCAATTGTTTCTTATAGGTGATATGCCAATTACCAAGAAACTTTTGGGTGACTTTGACAACTGCAGGGTTGGAGATATTTGGAACTGGGAAAATAATACTATTAACAATAAAACTCATTTGGAAGAACAATATAATATTGTTCTTCCAGACATGTTATATAACCAAATATACAGCACAACAAATAAAGTATATAAACAAATAAAAAAACAAAATGCACAGTTTGAGTCACATTTAAATCTAAATACTGCAGCTAAATGTCTATCAAACTTTTCTAAAGTTAAAAGTTCTGATGTGTACAAATGTCTCATCATCAGGCAATATATGCCACCTAAAAGTCAAACTGTATGGATAGAAAGTTATCCTTTCTTGGAAAATCTAAATTGGGCACCAATTTACTTGCTTCCATTTAAAATCACAAGTGATACATATTTGATCACTTTACAGTTTAAAATTACACACAGAGTATTCAACTGTAAATATAACTTATTTAAATGGGCAATTTCCGAAACACCTTTATGTAATGTATGCACAGGTATAGATACACTTGAACATTATTTTTATTACTGCGAAGAAAGTAAGGCTTTTTGGCACCAATTAGGTAACTGGCTGACAAAAATCTTATCCTTTCCTTTCAACTTCACGGTCTTAGAAATACTCTTAGGTATCATGAACGTTCCCCCTCGCATTTGGTACGCCGTAAATTATGTTCTCTTATATAGCAAAGACTACATGCAAAAATCAAAGACTAAGAATCAAGAGTTATCACTTTGCATTTTCCTCAGCAATTTGAAATGGAGATTAGACCTTGACAAAAGAATTTACACCATGAACAACAGATTGCAATCTTTCGAAGATAGACTAGGTTCTCTACTTATTTCATTGTAAAAAAAAATCGTACCCCTACCAAAACTGTTCTGAACGTTATATCACATGTATATTTCTTGTGTTTGCCTATTTTTATGTACAGTGTACAATTGTTCATTTAGTGAATTATAACATTGTCTCTTGCTGACCCATTACTAACCGTAATTATATCTTTGGTTTTTTTTTTTGCTCTAGTGAATTCATAATACCTAAAATATAGTTAACTGTACTGTGTTTATGGATTATATTTTTGTGCACTACCACTGTAACTAATAAGCAAAAATAAATGAAATATAAAAAAAAAAAATATTTATGTAAACTTGGAGAGAAGAAAGACAGTGTCACTTAACTGCATCAAATTTTGGTGACATCTGGATGAGGAAAGTTACACCATCAGATGCCTTTCTAACTAGGATATTTCAAGGCAAAGATATATCCCATACTTCATCTGCTTCACAAGGAATCAAGTCAGAAACAAAGCCAAGGATATATACAGGGAGAAAATGTCCAAAAAGTACAGCCATGATGTTACACTTTACGATGTTGGCCTTGTAGTAAATCCTGCCTTTCTGTGGCTTGGAGCCTCCCCAAATTGAAAAGTGAAAGATATGGCATGTTCATCACCTATTGGGTTATTAGAAATTAAATGCCCATACACATATAGAGATCTTAGTTCACAAGAAGCATCATTGAAGATTTCTTTTGTGAAAACGTTGCCAGTAAAGTTTGTCTGCAGCAAAATCACACATATTTTGCTTAAGTACAAGGACAATTAGCAATTGCAATTGGTGTGATTAGATTGGTGTGATTTTGTTGTATGTACCAATGTCGGTATAAACATTGAAAGGATTGGTTTCAATTGGGCTCATTGGCAAGGTACTCTTTTCCCAAAACTCACAGAATTTTATTTGAACTATGGTTTAAAATTCCTAGCTGACAGAAGCAAATGTAATGAGCAGACACAGGTGCAGACACAGGCTCCCAAAGCAGTGTAATATGAACAAACATAAAGTAATTTTACAGATTATTTTATTCTTTACAATAGTGTAATAGTAAATGTTAATCTATATATCAGATCAAGACAATGTAAGCAGATAAAAATTAATAGATGTTGTTCATATTCATTTTAGTAGCAAGGAAAAATATTCTTATGGATTGTTAGAATATCACCAAGAGTATTGTGGCCTCATTAATAAAATATAATTTCCATATAAAAATGGTTTAAACAGGATCTTAAAAGTTGGATAAGAGGGCACACACACACCAGATTGTATTTATTAGCCCACACATAGATATTGGAAGTTTTCTGTCCATAATCGAAAAATTTCTGCATTTTTCAATTGCTCTTTCAACATGAATTCAAAAACCCCACTTTTCCTACAAATTTCTTTGTCAGATATTCTTCCAGTATATAAATTTTGAGAAAAAAATAATTGCTACCCTTGAATCTGTTCCTATCAGGCACTTGAAAGTGTTGGTTGACTTGTAGCTAGAGTAGGTCTGAGACTGTTGCAACCTTGCAGATGGATTTTGAATTTTTAACTCAACACAGTTAATAATCACTATAGTATTTGGATACTGCCTCTTAAATTTGGCACTGGCATGATTCAGTATCACATCCCTATGAGGCCAGATATTCAGTGGTCCAAGTTGCAAGTATATGTAATTTATCCATCTGATCACTATACGTGAAGAAGTCCCATGAGAACATTGAAACCTGCTGGCCAAATCAAAATGCTTCAGTCCCATCCACAATTTCATCATTACTATAAGGAATTCATCCTTCACTTTAAATTTATTTTCTCTTGTCACATAGAGTTTGCCTTCTTCATCTGTATCTGTATCCTCATTGGAAGTGCTGCTTACGTCAGAATCAAGCAGACCAGTTGTTCAGGTGTTGTAACATTTTGTCTGTGGACCATAATACTTAATGTTGGACCTGTTAAGATTTGGTAATAAGAACCTCAAAGTTTTCATAAAATGTTCTTTACTGTTGAAAACAGTGTGGAACTTGAATGGATTCATTTTCTCATTCTGACACAAAACTTCAACAGAGAATGGATGAGTACATGGGGTCACAATTGTTACTTGAACTTTAATGGACCTGGTTTCTGTGGCTTTATCTTCCTCTAATTCAGAAGCCGATTCTGTGTCTGTTGAATCCACTATCTTTCTCTTTTTGGGAGATTTCCGTGCTTTGGGTAATTTGAAAACAGGAAGGGCACCAGTCTTGAGTCTCCTTCAGACCTTTTGTATCAAAGTCATGAAAATCTTCCTTGGCAAAATAGTGGGAACATACTTTGTTCTTCCTTGGATCAAAATCCCCTTCACGCCTTTAATTCTTCTGACCCATTCATAAAATAATCCACTAATAATAAACTAAGTCTGTAAGTGTGAATAGTTAGAAAATAAAACCGCTACAGTTTACATATACACATATATATGTTCAAAATATATACATTCTACACAAAGGTTTAATCCAAGGTGTATCCAAAATAAATATCTCCAGGTTCAGAATTTAGGCACTTACTTACTTTCATCATTTGTATGAAATTATATTAAGATATAAATGAAATATATATGCTATTTATAAAGCCCGGAAATACGCAGTGAACAAAAACTCGTCGGTAGGTTACATAAATATTTAGATACAGTTTTGTATCCCTTGGGAGGTTATAAGTAGCAAAAACTTTTTTATGAGAAACAGTCCTGTGTAATTACACGACTTTTCAATGGTATCAATGAAGCAAGACTTTTTTCAAATCAAATAAGTATACCAGTAAGAAGGTTGAAGACAGCCTGGATAGATTGATATTGTTATGGATAGATCAAAAATATACAGACATGAAGATAAATGGTCTTTGAAAATTTTCAAATATAAGTGGTATAAAAAACAGAATTGCACAAGTTGGTAGTTGCTTACTAATAACATGCAGTATACATTACAGAACATTGACTGTCTGTATGTACTGATTTCCTCTGGTGATAAAACTGCCCATCGTGATATCACTTATACAATGTTGAAAGCGATGTTTAAGCCCAAATAAATAAATATGACATCTGTTAGTTAGTTTGAGCAATTTTGTTGTTTATAGAATATAAATAAAATATAATCTGTTTATGCTGGAGGAAGGTGATAGTTTTCATACGTTGAGCGATATTGTGTGATTCTCAAACATCTAAAATTTCATTTGCAGTTTCATTTTAGATGTAATATTTGTGAAGGTTTGTGCACCAAAAATGAAGTTTTAAGTTGAAGACCTAATCTGAATATGTAACAGTCATAAACTGACAGTATGGGAATGATTGATATATTATGGTCGATGGTCCAGTTTTCGTGCTAGCACTAGTTTTCGTGTGTTTGCAGCATATTTAACAATATCTCAGCCAATATAAAATGAACTTTCTTCAAATAAAACTGACATAATCTACTGTAATTTTTCTTTAAAATGATACATTTATCATTTCTGTAGTTAAAATAGGTACAGGGGGGGTCATGTTAGCGAACTGGACATCCATACTGCTCAGCTACCCAAGTTCGTCGCCTACCCATGTTCGTCACCTGCCTTAAAACTGAAAAGGACAAGCAATATTGATACTGAAACAAGCAGAACAAGTCCTTATAATGCTGATGTATTACTCTACAAAGAAAGATAATTGCAAATAGGTTTAAATATTGTCAAAAAGTGCAGGCGACGAACTTGGGTAGGTGACGAACTTGGGTAGCTGACCAGTAGCGAACGGCAATCTATCATAACATTAAAAAGATGGATAGCAGGGGCACAGGGTTCCAACACCCACTTCAATATATGAATAAATAAATGATCATCTAACCACTGGTGAACCCTATCCCCCTCCTGTCTATTGTTTTAAATGTCATGGTAGATTGCCGTTCGCTATGGCTGTCCCGTTCGCTAACATGACCCCCCCTGTACTTGGATATCACTTGTCAAACTCTTTTAGTCCTTATTTTGGGTTCATGCAATGGTTTATCCATGCAATGTGAAATTTTGTTTATCTTTAATTACTTGTAAATCTGTCAATACATAACCAGTTTTTACAATTAAAACACTATTGGAAAGTTTATTGCGTTGAGTTCAACGGTTATGTCTTTGTTTTTGTATAGTATTGTGCAAAAATTATATAATTTTTAAAGTTTCTGAAATAACCAACAGATAGCATGAAAACTGGGTCAGTAACCCTGTGATGTATAACCTGTGACATTCAAAATTAAATGAATGCAACAAATATTTTTTAGCATTTTTGAGGACATTTTCTTCATAATTCAGCATAAATAATGCCTGAAGTATTTTATAGTTGTGGAGAACTTAATGTAAACTTGTTTTATCACATACTTTATTGATATTTTTTATTAAGTAGCATGATTACTGGTGCAACTGACATACGTATCCTTGCGTTGCCTGTTTTCGACGGTCTTACGCATTTTAATCCATTTTCATTTCTTTCATCATTCCCTGGTGATTTTTAAAGTTAAAATTAGAAAAAAAATGCTTTTTAATTGACAAAAACAAATATAATGGGTAAATTTTTTAAGTTGTTTTTTATTGGTTTTATTGGTTCCATAACTGTATGTATTCTCAATATTCTTATTTTACTAGACATGGTTACCTCGGCTCTACTTTACTTGCGTGTAGAGCCGTGGCATGACCCCACATAGAACTGGAGATTTGCATAAAATCTTTTTTCTATTGAATAAAACTTGATAAAATGACTGAACATGGTTTAATATGATTAGAAACAGTTGATATTACGCCAAAGACACAACAAATACAATATGTGTACAAAATATATGCTATTTTACACAGCTTTTATAATAAAAGACCATTTTCAAATTTTTGGAGAAATGGTCCAAAAACCCTGGAAAATCAGGAAATGTCATTTATTTTTTGTCAAACATGTTTGCATGTTGACTGATTGTTGAAGAAAATGAAACCAAATAGTTATGGGACACAGTTATGTGTTCACATTTTTATGGTATTTGTGTTTTATGCAAATCTCCAGTTCTATGTGGGGTCGTGCCACAGCTCTACACGTAAGTAAAGTAGAGCCGAGGTAACCATGTCTATTATTTTACAAATGGTTGTCTGTTATCGATGGTAAAGTAAAATCAATATATATTCAAAACATATTCTAAACTTTTTATTTTTCACATTGTCCTCTGTAAATTGATAATTTAACAAATAAAGCGATTTATTGTTTCCATTATATTGTAATAATGCACAAATAACATTCTTTTTGAAGGTGTGCATATAAAATTATTTTCCTAGGCAATTATGTCATTAAATTTTAAAGTTGTTTTTGAAGGCTGTTTTTCCTATTTTGTGTCCACAGAAAGCACGTGATTTTATGTTAATGAGCATGGTTATCGTTAATTTATTCATAACTTCCAAATAGGGCTGCCACAGAGTAGTAGAGTACTCGTCAAAGAGTAGAGTACTGGATTATTTAGAGTACAAAATCAGGAAAAGAGTACTCGTCTGCATTAAAATTTTGAATTTTCCACTATATTTTTGTCAGAAATGATGTGCAATATATCAAATTATACAGTGAAATGGTACATTTTCTTGATTTCATTGTAAAAAAGAGTACTCGTTCAAGAGTAGAGTAATGGTTAAAGAGTACTCGAGTAGTAAAATTACTACTCGTGGCAGCCCTACTTCCAAAAATAAAAATATTTTATGGCATATTTTTCTTATATTGCCTGCTGAACAAACACATGCTTTCATTGACAATGGATTACTTTAAGGTCAATTTAAGAAAAATGTACGTGCAGTATTTTGAAAAATAAATATTATAAAATCTATTTGTCTTTAACAAAATATCTTGTAACTTAATTTTATGAGGATAAAATTTGGACTTTTCATGTAAATTCATGAGTGTTGCCAATGACAACCATATTTTATTTTACTTTAGAAATTGATAAAATATTTCAATTACCAAAATCGGGATTTTACTGCATCATGCATTAGGAAATGTTATTTTGTTAAATTCAAAACAATATTTCCATTTAAGCTCATATAATTTATTTTAAATAAAGTTAATAGTTATTTAATTAATTTTTTTACCAAGATGAAAAGCACGTGCTGAGAACTACAATGTATTAATGCGCGGCCATCGATAATAGACGATCGTCGATAACAGACGACACAACGATAAGTGATCAATGGGTTCATCAGCCATAATGTAGGCCGTTACTGCTACCCTGCATAAATTGGCCGCAGGCATAAGTTGGCCGCGGCTCATCTACAGGCCCCAGAAAGACAAATAGGTTATTGTACACCAGTGAAAATTGTTGCATATAATAAGTTTAACAATAGTACTTGATTTCAGAGTGTAGTAGGCCACTCATGTTAAAGCCCTGTGAAGGTGTGGTGAGGACGGCCAACTTATACAGGGTAGCAGTACAGTGGTATCAAGATGTTTCGACCCACCAAACGCTTCCACCGTGTTTTTTTTCAGATGTTTCGACCTACTTTTATCAGGCAGTTCATAGCACCCAAGTCATTAATATTCATGAGAATATTGGAGGACACAGATTTTCCCTGGCATTTCCTTGCAATATTTTATAAAATGGACGCATAGACAAAGATCAAATACTACAAACTCGAGAAGTCACGGTCATAGCACACAAGTCATTGATATTCATGAGAAGATATGAGGTCACGGATTTCCATTGGAATTTGCTTGCAATAATTAAGCGTCCCTGAAAGGGCGCTTATTTGTTTTCGCCTCAGTTTCCTCGCCCCTGCCACCGCCGCATTATGGTCTCCCTTGAATATCTCCCTTATTATTAGAAGGTTTCAAACCATATTTGGCACGTATATACCTTAGGCGTAGGAAAATTTTTCTGCATGCTTAAATTTGACCTTTGACCTTTATGAAGGTCACATGATCAAAATCAATTTTTTTAAGTACACCCCCCCATCATCACAGTTCAGGAAAAACTACTTGCTATACAGCCTTATGCTTTGACACACCTGTTCATACTATCGAAAACGCGAGCTGATTAGATTTTGGGAGCAATCCCTTGAAAAATGTCTCATTTATGGGTGATTTCCTCACACCTTCCAATCTGAGAGCCTTAAATTTAGGTCAACCCCCCCTATTATCTTCTTAAGTATTGCATTTAGAGCCATAAAATGTATTGGGAGGTAATAGGAAACCATATGTGGAGAGTCTAAATAGCCGGTCAGTTTTACCCCACGGCCCCCCCCTTATAGGTCAAACTGGGGTCATAAAATAGCTGATTTTGAGTTTTTGCCTTATATCTCCTTTATTGTTGCTTTTATAGCTTCAGAATGTATTAAGAGGTATTGGGAAAGCATATGTGGAGAGTCTAAATAGCCGGTCAGTTTTACCCCACGGCCCCCCCTTATGGGTCAAACTGGGGTCATAAAATAGCTGATTTTGAGTTTTTGCCTTATATCTCCTTTATTGTTGCTTTTATAGCTACAGAATGTATTAAGAGGTATTGGGAAAGCATATGTGGAGAGTCTAAATAGCCGGTCAGTTTTACCCCACGGCCCCCCCTTATGGGTCAAACTGGGGTCATAAAATAGCTGATTTTGAGTTTTTGCCTTATATCTCCTTTATTGTTGCTTTTATAGCTTCAGAATGTATTAAGAGGTATTGGGAAAGCATATGTGGAGAGTCTAAATAGCCAGTCAGTTTTACCCCCCAACCCCCCCTTATAGGCTAAACTGGGGTGATAAATAGCTGCTTTGGAGTTTTTGTCTTATATCTCCTTTATCGTTGCTTTTATAGCTTGGGAAAGCATATGTGGAGAATCTAAATAGCTGGTCACTTTTATCCCCTGATCCCTCCCCCCCCCCCCCCCCCCCCCCATGGGTCAAACTGGGGTCATAAAATAGCTGATTTCGAGTTTTTGTCTTATATCTCCTTTAATGTTGCTTTTATAGATTGAGAATGTATTAAGAAGTATTGGAAAGCATATGTGGAGAGTCTAAGTAGCCAATCAGTTTTACCACCCGACCCCCCCCCCCTTATGGGTCAAACTGGGGTAAAAAATAGCTGTTTTGGAGTTTTTACCTGATATTTCCTTCATTGTTGCTATTATAGCTTCGGAATGTATTAAGAGGTATTGGGAAACCATATGTGGACAGTCTAAATAGCTTAGTTTTACCTCCTGACCCCCATGTATGAGTCAAACTGGGGTCATGAAATAGCTTTTGCCTTTATTGTTGCTTTTATGCTTTCACAATGTATTAAAACCTATTGCAAAACCCTGTGGACAATCTAAATAGCAATACATACTTGCACACATGATTATACATGAAGTTATCAATACTCGTTACTGAAATGCTTTGTAGCATTTACACAAAATTTACTTAAGTTACATCCAATGTTGTACATCCAATGTACAACACTTTCTCCAGCTTGTCTATGTCTACAACGCTTGTTTATGTTAATTAAAGAAGACCTTTGTAGGATTTTCCCTGTCATGATATCACTAAGGGGGTTGGTTTATGTAACAGTACGGTACAGCTTTGTGCATTCTAAGCTTTACAGCATGCTTATTAAAACCACAAGGCATTTTAAACTCTCAGGGATGCTTCGCTTTTGTTAGCAAAAGCATTCATCTAGTTTATAAAATAGAAACATGAACAATAATCATATATTTTAAACTACAGAACTGACGGTCATAGCACCCAAGTCAGTAATATTCATGCAAAATTTGAAGTATTTGATCTTCGTCTATGCTTCCAAATTGGTCGAATTGCCTGGCAAAAGTAGGTCGAAACGTCTGGGGAAAAGCGGGTCGAAACGTCCGGAGGGTCGAAACGTCTGGTAATTGTTATAGTACAGTGTATCTAATCACGGTGGTCCGCGTCTCGCATAACATTCTATTTTGGAGCTATGGGTTCATCTCTGGTGGTAGTGGCTTTCTACCAGTAAATGTCCATGCTGTGATTAATATTTTGAATTTAAATAAAATTATCGGTATATGAGCAATTCGCTGACAAAAAACCTCGCACAGATCAACTCGCCGACAAATTTTAAATAAATTAATGACTCATTACATTAACCATTTTTTGTAATTTTTTCTGCTGAAAAGACGTTACAATATTCAAATAATCGACTGTGCATGTCTTCATACAAAGCACGTTTTTATTGTCCAAAAGATGGATTCATCTGTCATTTTATTGTGAATGGTCCGTTAAGTTGCACACATACCTAAGCTTGAGAAGTTTCTTCACATTTTCATAGAGTAACATGTTGTAATGAAGGGAAATGAATGATTGCAGATATTTAATACATTATAGAGCAGTTTATGGCAATATTCTAGCGTTATAAAAGCTGCATGTGTCATTTTTTAATTTAAACAATCTGGCGACAAGTTGTCATTGGCGAGTTGCAAGGTTGGGTTTTTTCCGGACAAAACCTATTTTTTCCGGGACAGCAGATAAAACTGGACAAAACCCCCTTTTTTCCGGATAAAACAAGGAAAAACTGGAAAAAAAAACTTATTTTCATTAGATTTAATAGGGCATAAAGTGCCTTATATAACAGATAAGTTACTTTAAAAAAGTAAAAAAAAGTATACAGGATCAGTGTTTATCATTTAAACAGTTAAAACAGTGAATATTACTGTAATATGTTAAATTATTCAGGGGAAAAAGGCAGATTAAAAACACCAAGTGACAAGAGTGTGATACTGAGGGACTGAAATTTTAGGACATAGTAAAAGCAATAGCTACCTAACAAATTTTCCAGTTGGGTGCAGTTGAGATAGTCACCTATTATTTCAATGTTTCCATAGTCTTTCAGTAAGTCAGGTGTTACGTGTGTCAACCGTAGTATGAATTAATATTTCCAGTGACAAGAGATATTGTGTGCAATGATTCTTGAGTAAAAGGGTGTTACAATGCCCTTGGCTTTGGTTTTATATAAGCTTTTATTTCATAAAACAATTGACATAAAATTCATTGTGAGGGGTTTATGAAACCAAGAGTTTATTGTGGTTGACATCTGCTGTAATGAACACCAGCTACTAAATGCCCGATTGCAATTATGTCCGGTATTTCTGGTCATCAAATATGTCACTCAAAGATAGGTTATAGCTGTTGAAGTTTACAATATGCTTTGCAATATATTTTCCTATCCTGTGATACTTTTGTAATATCTTGGAAGTCAGACTTGAACAAAATGGAAAATGGTACACTGTGTGTAAATCTTGTACCTATAAACAAAGTAACAAAGTCTGAAGAATGACAGCTCATTCTGATTGGGCAAACACAACTGAACAGCTTATATAATTTCAAATGTTTTACTGTTATTGCTTTGTATTGAAATACATTGCATGGACATACTAAGTAAATAAATTTATAACAGTGTAACATTCCGCAAATTAAAAATAATTATATAATTGTAAATCCTTTCTTCTCGTAATATGTTACAAAGAAACATTAAAAAATATTTGAAATAATTCTGATTTTTACCCCACAGCCCTTAAGGGCTGTCGGGGCATTATTTTCATGCAAGTTGTTCGGCGGCGGGCGGGCGGCGGGAAAAAGTTTGTCCGGGCTGTATCTCAGAAATTGTAAGGTGTAGGAAGTTGATACTTGGTAGGGACATTGGTTAGGGGGGTGTAGGTGTGTAACGTCATGGTGTGACCTTGATTTGACCTTTGATCTTGCTGTAGTGACCTTGACCTATAAAATCTTGTCTGGGCTATATCTCGGAAACCGTAAGGTGTAGAAAGTTGATACTTGGTAGGGACATTGGTTAGGGGCTGTAGGTGTGCAACATCATGGTGTGACCTTGATTTGACCTTTGACCTTGCCGTAGTGACCTTGACCTATAAAATCTTTTCTGGGCTATATCTCGGAAACCATAAGGTGTAGGAAGTTGATATTTGGTAGGGACATTGGTTAGTGGGTGTTGGTGTGCAATGTCATGGTCTGATCAGGATTTAACCTTTGACCTTGTCATAGTGACCTTGTCTTATAAAATCTTGTCTGGGCTATATCTCGGAAACAGTGAGGTGTAGGAAGTTGATGCTTACTAGAGACATTGGTTAGGGGGTGTAGGTGTGCAACATCATGGTCTGACCTTGATTTTGACCTTGTCATAGTGACCTTGACCTATAAAATCTCGTCCGAGCTATATCTCGGAAACCGTAAGGTGTAGGAAGTTGATGCTTGGTAGGGACATTGGTTAGGGGGTGTAGGTGTGCAGCATCATGGTGTGACCTTGATTTGACCTTTGTGGGGTACGGGCATCTCTGGTGATATTTTTAAGCATCCCTGAAAGGGCGCTTATTTGGTTTCACCTCAGTTTCCTCGCCGCCGCCGCCGCATTATGGTCTTCTTTGAATATCTCCCTTATTATTGCAAGCTTTTTAACCATATTTGGCAGTTATATACCTTAGGCGTGGGAAAATTTTTCCACATGCTTAAATTTGACCTTTGATCTTTATCAAGGTCACATGATCAAAAAATAGTTTTTTCAGGTACACCCGCCCGTCATCGCAGTTCAGGAAAATCTACTGACCGCAGAGGCTTGTAACTTCATACACATGTTTATACTATCAAAAACGTGAGCTGATTAGATTTTGGGAGCAATCCGATGAAAATTGGCCGATTTATGAGTGATTTTTTCACAGATACCAATCAGAAAGCTTAAAATTCATGTGAACCCCCCTATTATCTTCTTAAGTATTGCATTTAGAGCCATAAAATGTATTGGGAGGTAGTAGGAAACCATATGTGGAGAATCTAGAAAGCAAGTCAAATTTCCCCCCCGACCCCCCTGTAGGGGTCAAACTGGGGTCATAAAATAGCCAATTTCATCTTTTCCCCTTATATCTCCTTTATTCTTGCTTCTAGAGCTTGAGAATGTATTAAGAGGTATTGGAAAACCATATGTGAAGAGTCTAGTTAGCCGGTCATATTTACCCCCAGACCCTTCCTTAGGGGTCAAACTGGGGTCATAAAATAGCCGATTTTGTGTTTTTGCCTTTTATCTCATTTATTCTTGCTTTTAGAGCTTTAGAATGTATTAAGGGGTATTGGGAAACCGTATGTGCAGAGTCTAGATAGCTGGTCAGATTTACCCCCTGACCCCCCCTTATGGGTCACACTAGGGTCATAAAATAGCCGATTTTGTGTTTTTGCCTTATATCTCCTTTATTCTTGCTTTTACAGTTTTAGAATATATTAAGAGGTATTGGGAAACCTTATGTGATGAGTCTAGATAGCCGGTCAGATTTACCCCCGCATCCCCCCTTATGGGTCAAACTGGGGTCATAAAATAGTCGATTTTGTGTTTTGGCCTTTTATCTCCTTTATTCTTGCTTTTACAGCTTTAGAATGTATTAAAAGGTATTGGGAAACCATATGTGAAGAGTCTAGATAGCTGGTCAGATTTACCCCCGGACTCCCCCCCCCCCCCCCCCCTAATGGGTCAAACTGGGGGTCATAAAATAGCTGATTTTGTGTTTTTGCCTTGTATCTCCTTTATTCTTGCTTTTAGAGTTTAGAATGTATTAAGAGGTATTGGGAAACCTTGTGTGAAGAGTCTAGATAGCTGGTCAGATTTACCCCCGGACCCCCCCCTTATGGGTCAAACTGGGGTCATAAAATAGCCGATTTTGTGTTTTTGCCTTTTATCTCTTTTATTCTTTTAGAGTTTTAGAATGTATTGAGAGGTATTGGGAAACCTTATGTGAAGAGTCTAGATAGCTGGTCAGATTGACCCCCTGGCCCCCCACCCCCACCCCTTTTATGGATCAAACTGGATTCATCAAATAGCCCATTTTGTGTTTTTCCCTTATATCTATTTTATTCTTGCTTTTAGAGATTTACAATGTATTCAGAGGTATTGGGAAACCTTATGTGAAGAGTCTAGATAGCTGGTCAGATTTACCAGATAGATGTGTTCAAAGCATTTTGTCATAAACTTCTTGCCTTTCTAAAGGCTCACATTTTACTATGCCTTTTTCTAAAATGTAAATAGATATATGGCATTTATAAAGCACTGTTACTCTTTAATTAAGTAGTTTTATGGTGTAACTTTCGACCTATTATAAGTATTGATGCTTTATGCATTCTTAGCCAGAGCATTTATTATATCCCCAGACGAAAGTCGGGGATATATTGGATTCAGGTCCGTCGCGCCGCCGCCGCCGCCGCCGTAGAAATTTCCTTGTGGACGCGATAACTCAAAAACAAATTAATATTTTTTTTTCAAACTTGGTACACATGTTAAGGGTGCCCAAAGGAAGATCCCTATTTTAAGGTGACCTTAAACTCCCAGTAAAAAAGAACTTATGGCCACCTTAAGGTCAGAAATTGCACTTTTGGCCACTTAGAGCCCTGTAGGTCACAAACTATGATGCTCAGCTGGCTGAAATTTTACCTGACAACACATTAATATGTTCTTAGTACATGTGCCGAAAATCATGACTTTAAGTTGAGGAGAAAATTGTGTTTGAGGCCCATAAATACCCCCACTTAGGGATTTTTTGCTATACTTTACACATATTTTGCCCTATAATTTGGAAGTGATAATTCTGATGAGTCTCAAACTGCGCTAGGTATAACTTTGATATGTAATCCTTGTCTGTAGAAAATTTTAGGGCTGTAGGTTTACCCAAAGGGGTCGACTTAAGGTCTCAAAAGTGCCCACAGAGACCCAATTTATGCACTTTTTGCCACTTTCAAGCACTGTAGCTTTCAAACTATGTCTCTCATCTAAGTTAAATATCATCTGGGAATATATCTATGTGTTTTCTTATATGTGCCCCAACATTTAGGCCTTTAATAGACAGTTAACCTGTGTATCAGGACCATAAACACCCACCCGAGTGACCCTTATAAGACATTTTTCACATCTTTTTCCCTGTAACTTGGAAATGGTAAGTCTGAGAAGTTTCAAACTGTATTAGATATATATTCTGTGTGTAATCTTAGTATGTAACAGATTTTAAGTCTGAAGCTTTAATTTTGAAGGTCAAATTGAGGTCTCTAAAAGGCTCCCAAAGACCCAATATTTGGACTTTTTGCTACTTTTAAGCCCTGTGACTGTCAAACTATGTGACTGATAGAGCTCAAATCCTATCTGAGAAGATATTAGTATGTTATCTTTATATGTGCCAAAAATTGAGGCTTTAAGAAGACATTTAACCTGTGTATGAGGACCATAAATCCCCACCCGAGTGAGCATTTTTAGACATTTTTCACATATTTTTCCCTGTAACTTGGAAATGGTAAGTCTAAGAAGTTTCAAACTGTATTAGATGCATATTCTATGTGTAATCTTAGTATGTGACAAATTTTAAGTCTGAAGCTTTAATTTGAAGGCCACATTTAGGTCTCTAGAAGGCCCATAAAGACCCAGTATTTGGACTTTTTGCCAATTTTAAGGCCTGTGACTGTTAAACTATGTGACTGATAGAGCTGAAATCTCATCTGGGAATACATTATTATGTTTTTTTTACATGTGCCAAAAATCAAGGCTTCAAGTAGACATTTAACCTGTGTATGAGGACCTTAAACACCCACCTGAGTGACCCTTTTAAGACATTTTTCACATATTTTGCTCTGTAACTTGGAAATGGTAAGTCTGACAAGTTTCAAACTTTATTAGATACATATTCTATGTGTAATCTTAGTATGTAACAAATTTTAAGTCTGAAGCTTTAATTTGAAAGCCACATCGAGATCTCTAAAAGGCCCACAATGACCCAATATTTGGACTTTTTACCACCTTTAAGCCCTGTAACTGTTAAACTATGTGATTGATGGAGCTGAAATCCCATCTGGGAATGCATCATTATGTCCTTTTTACATATGCCGAAAATCAAGGTTTTTAGTAGACATTTAACCTGTGTATGAGGGCCATAGACACTCGCCCAAGTGCCTTTTTTGACATTTTTTCCGTATTTTGCCCTGTTATTTGGAAATGCTTAGTGTGACAAGTCTTAAACTGTATTATATATAATTTTTGTTTGTTATGTATGTCCCCCAAAAAGTTTCAGATCTGTAGTTTAATTGCTAAGGTCTCTTTAACAATTGTAAAATGCCCACAGAAACCCAATTTATGGATATTATGCCACTTTAAAGCCCAGTAACTGTCAAACTATGTGGGTTATAGAGCTGAAATCTTTGAATTTTTAAAAGGAAATGCCTGTCTATTTAAATTTTGAATATTAATAATGTTATGGCTATCTTAGTCTTTTAAGAACTTATTTTTGTGTGTTATACCTCTGCTTGCTGAGTTTTTCACTTTTTAAAATGAAACTGGTTAAACATATTCAAGTAGACAAAATGGACACTTTAAGTGAGCTTTAAGTCCCAATATTAATGAAATTATATCCTTATGTAGTAAAACTAGGGGATTTTTAACCCTCAACTAGCCCAGTTTTATTCAACTTGCCTCAGTTAATTTTGGAAGAGCTCCTACAGTTATGAACTCATTTCAGTTGATAATCACATACTTAAAATTCTCAATTCTTTTTGTATTTGAGTACCCCTTTTATATAGATTGTTTGTTTACCATTTATGCTCAACCCACACCCCCCACCCGGATTCCCCCCACCCACCTCTGGGACCTCCAGCTATATTGAGTGACACTAAATAAACAAAGGTATTTAGTGATATCAGATGAGAAACAAAGAACTCAATGGGGTTGCAGATCTTGTGTAATAGTGAGAGAGGTGTGGAGAAGGGGAGAGGGGTGGGGGTGGGAGGTGGTGGGCTTCATTACATATAACACAAAGGGGAGTCAGAACTGAGATTGTGTCACATATTTAGGTTGCATATATATGGACCACATATATAGGTATAGAGGAAATGAATAACTGAAAACAATTTGCAAATTCTAAAAATAATATAATAAAATAATAATATAAATAATTTTTTTTTAAATAATATTATATTTCTGAACAAATATAGAAACAGATATGCGCTTTTGGGATTATGAATTTTAGAATGGACATTGAATCATCAATCATTTAAATACTTTGAAGGAAGATTGAAAAATATGATGAGTTGAGTTAAAAATAATATTTTATTTGTCAACAAATATAGAAACAGATATGCTCTTTTGGGATTATTAATTTAGAATGGACATTCAATCATCAATCATTTAAATACTTTGAAAATAGGTTTAGAGTTATCATTGCAGGAAGATTGAAAATATAATTTGAGGTATGTATTCGGCGTCTGGGGATACACCATCTTCCTTGGGGAGATATAAACAGAGTAGATTGATGTGCTGAAGTTCATATAATAATGGGTAATTATGTTTTAAAAAATTCCCGATCAAAACCTGTGGCGTGAGTGATGACCTGTCTGGGGATATGTTGGCGCCGAGTTGGCCCAATCTAGTTCAATTAACTTTTCGGAATTTATGACCATAGAAAACAAAATAAAGCTTAAATTTTTCTTTCATGTTAATGCATGAACTTCCACACTGTCTGCTAACTTTCAGATCTTCTCTCAGCACTGCATGTTTTTATTTTCAAAAACCTTTTTCTACTGTATATTATATTGCAGTGAACCTTTTTGGGACGCTTAGTTTTTGTTAGCAAAAACATTTTTCTAGTTTTTTATGTCAGCTGACTTGTCAGTCAGCTGGCATTATGTCGTCACTCTGCGGCGTGGGCGTACGCGTCTGCGTACGCGTCCGCATGAACAACTTCTCCTCCAAAACTACAAGGCCTAGAGACGTGCTGTTTTTTTTAAAAGATACCTTATCTATCGAGGATGAAAAATTGTTCAAGGCATGCAAATCTGTCCGTTCGTCTGTTTGCTAGAGACATTACAAGGGGGGTACCCCCACCAAAAGTGTGAAAATTTCAACTTTTTATCACAATTTTCTCAGTGACTATTGCAGGGATTTCTCTCATATCTTGCATATATGTACTAGGCCAGAGGTAGATTCTCTTGTGTGAGTATGAGACCTGGATCTCTCTTACTTTTTTTTTAATAAATTTTTTTAATAATTTTTAATGCATTAACATTCATGAAATCATGCACAAAATCATTTATAACTTGAAAACTGTTGCATCTAGAGCATTTTGTTAAAATATGTTATTCAGCTACTTTTTTCATAGCTACAATATGGTGAGTAAGTTGGGTGCCTGTCTCAATAGCTAAGTGAGTAATAGCTACTTTTGGGCTTTTCAGTAACTTCCATCATGAGTAGAATCACTTGTAACTTAAAAACTATTGCATTTAGAGAATTTCGTATAAATATGTTATTCAGCTACTTTTGGGTCAGCTATAACATAGTAAAATTTTAGACCTGTAGCTCATGGCATAGCTGAGTAATAGCTACTTTTAGGTCATCACTATTGAGTAAATCACTTATAACTTGAAAACTATTGCATTTACAGTATTTTGCTTAAATATGTTGTTCACCTACTTTTGGGTCAGCTATAACATAGTAAAATTTCAGACCTGTAGCTCATGGCATAGCTGAGTAATAGCTACTTTTAGGTCATCACTATTGAGTAAATCAGTTGTAACTTGAAAACTATTGCATTTACAGTATTTTGCTTTAATATGTTGTTCACCTACTTTTGGGTCAGCTATAACATAGTGAAATTTCAGACCTGTAGCTCATTGCATAGCTGAGTAATAACTACTTTGAGGTTCTCACTATTGAGTAAATCAGTTGTAATTGGAAAATTATTGCATTTAGAGAATTTAGTATAAATATGTTATTCAGCTACTTTTGGGTCAACTATAACATAGTAAAATTTCAGACCTGTAGCTCATGGCATAGCTGAGTAATAGCTACTTTTAGGTCATCACTATTGAGTAAATCAGTAGTAACTTGAAAACTATTGCATTTACAGTATTTTGCTTAAATATGTTGTTCACCTACTTTTGGGTCAGCTATAACATAGTAAAATTTCAGACCTGTAGCTCATGGCATAGCTGAGTAATAGCTACTTTTAGGTTATCACTGTTGAGTAAATCAGTTGTAATTGGAAAACTATTGCATTTAGAGAATTTAGTATAAATATGTTATTCAGCTACTTTTGGGTCAACTATAACATAGTAAAATTTCAGACCTGTAGCTCATGGCATAGCTGAGTAATAGCTACTTTTAGGTCATCACTATTGAGTAAATCAGTTGTAACTTGAAAACTATTGCATTTACAGTATTTTGCTTAAATATGTTGTTCACCTACTTTTGGGTCAGCTATAACATAGTAAAATTTCAGACCTGTAGCTCATGGCATAGCTGAGTAATAGCTACTTTTAGGTCATCACTATTGAGTAAATCAGTTGTAATTTGAAAACTATTGCATTTACAGTATTTTGCTTAAATATGTTGTTCACCTACTTTTGGGTCAGCTATAACATAGTAAAATTTCAGACCTGTAGCTCATGGCATAGCTGAGTAATAGCTACTTTTAGGTCATCACTATTGAGTAAATCAGTTGTAACTTGAAAACTATTGCATTTACAGTATTTTGCTTAAATATGTTGTTCACCTACTTTTGGGTCAGCTATAACATAGTAAAATTTCAGACCTGTAGCTCATGGCATAGCTGAGTAATAGCTACTTTTAGGTTATCACTGTTGAGTAAATCGCTTATAACTTGGAAATTATTGCATTTAGAGTATTTTGTTTCAATATGTTATTCACCTATTTTGGGGTCAGCTATAACATAGTGAAGTTCCAGACCCGTGACTCATTGCATAGCTGAGTAATAGCTACTTTTAGGTTATCACTGTTGAGTAAATCGCTTATAACTTGGAAACTATTGCATTTAGAGTATTTTGTTTCAATATGTTATTCACCTATTTTGGGATCAGCTATAACATAGTGAAGTTTCAGATCTGTGGCTCATTGCATAGCTGAGTAATAGCTACTTTGAAGTTCTCACTATTGAGTAAATCAGTTGTAATTGGAAAACTATTGCATTTAGAGAATTTCGTATAAATATGTTATTCAGCTACTTTTGGGTCAGCTATAACATAGTGAAATTACAGACCTGTAGCTCATGGCATAGCTGAGTAATAGCTACTTTTAGGTCATCACTATTGAGTAAATCAGTTGTAACTTGAAAACTATTGCATTTACAGTATTTTGCTTAAATATGTTGTTCACCTACTTTTGGGTCAGCTATAACATAGTAAAATTTCAGACCTGTAGCTCATGGCATAGCTGAGTAATAGCTACTTTTAGGTCATCATTATTGAGTAAATCAGTTGTAACTTGAAAACTATTGCATTTACAGTATTTTGCTTTAATATGTTGTTCACCTACTTTTGGGTCAGCTATAACATAGTGAAATTTCAGACCTGTAGCTCATTGCATAGCTGAGTAATAACTACTTTGAGGTTCTCACTATTGAGTAAATCAGTTGTAATTGGAAAACTATTGCATTTAGAGAATTTAGTATAAATATGTTATTCAGCTACTTTTGGGTCAACTATAACATAGTAAAATTTCAGACCTGTAGCTCATGGCATAGCTGAGTAATAGCTACTTTTAGGTCATCACTATTGAGTAAATCAGTTGTAACTTGAAAACTATTGCATTTACAGTATTTTGCTTAAATATGTTGTTCACCTACTTTTGGGTCAGCTATAACATAGTAAAATTTCAGACCTGTAGCTCATGGCATAGCTGAGTAATAGCTACTTTTAGGTTATCACTGTTGAGTAAATCGCTTATAACTTGGAAATTATTGCATTTAGAGTATTTTGTTTCAATATGTTATTCACCTATTTTGGGCTCAGCTATAACATAGTGAAGTTCCAGACCCGTGACTCATTGCATAGCTGAGTAATAGCTACTTTGAAGTTCTCAATGTTGAGTAAATCACTTGTAATTGGAAAACTATTGCATTTAGAGAATTTAGTATAAATATGTTATTCAGCTACTTTTGGGTCAGCTATAACATAGTAAAATTTCAGACCTGTAGCTCATGGCATAGCTGAGTAATAGCTACTTTTAGGTTATCACTGTTGAGTAAATCACTTATAACTTGAAAACTATTGCATTTAGAGTATTTTGTTTCAATATGTTATTCACCTATTTTGGGGTCAGCTATAACATAGTGAAGTTCCAGACCTGTGGCTCATTGCATAGCTGAGTAATAGCTACTTTGAAGTTCTCACTGTTGAGTAAATCAGTTGTAATTGGAAAACTATTGCCTTTACAGAAATTTGTGCAAATATGTTATTCAGCTACTTTTGGGTCAGCTATAACATAGTGAAATTACAGACCTGTAGCTCATGGCACAACTGAGCAATAGCTGTTCTCAGGCACTGACTGTTGAGTAAATCAGCTATAACTTGAAAAATATTGCATTTGGAGTATTTTGTTAAAATATATTGTTCACCTACTTTTGGGTTAGCTATAACATAGTGAAATTACAGACCTATAGCTCATGGCATAGTGGAGCAATAGCTATTTTCTGGTTCTCACTATTGAGTAAATCAGTTGTAACTTGAAAACTATTGCATTTACAGTATTTTGCTTAAATATGTTGTTCAGCTACTTTTAGGTCAGCTATAACAGAGCAAAAATTCAGACATGTAGCTCATTGCATAGCTGAGTAATAGTTACTTTGAGGTTCTCACTCTTGAGTAAATCAGTTGTAACTTGAAAATTATTACATTTAGAGTATTTTGTTAAATATGTTATTCACAGACATTTTGGTCAGCTATAACATAGTGAAATTGCAGACCTCTATGTCATGGGATAGCTGAGCAATAGCTTCTTTCAGGTTCTCACTGTTGAGTAAATCATTGTATCCAACCTGTAGGAAATCATGGGCTGGGAATCTGTTAATATGGTCCGATTTGACCTTGGAACCCTCCTTCAAGGTCAAATGAGGATAGCCAAAAATAAAAGTGCTTATAACTCGCTTATTATTGGTCCCAGAGGTTGGAATGAAAACCAACCTATAGAAAATCATGAGCTGGGAATTTTTTGGTGTGGTCGGATTTCACCTTGGACCCCTCCTTCAAGGTCAAATGAGGATAGCCAAACTTAAAAGTGCTTGAAATAACTTGAAAAATATTGCATTTGGAGTAATTTGTTAAAATATATTGTTCACCTACTTTTGGGTTAGCTATAACATAGTGAAATTACAGACCTATAGCTCATGGCATAGCGGAGCAATAGCTATTTTCTGGTTCTCACTATTGAGTAAATCAGTTGTAACTTGAAAACTATTGCATTTACAGTATTTTGCTTAAATATGTCGTTCAGCTACTTTTAGGTCAGCTATAACAGAGCAAAAATTCAGACATGTAGCTCATTGCATAGCTGAGTAATAGTTACTTTGAGGTTCTCACTCTTGAGTAAATCAGTTGTAACTTGAAAATTATTACATTTAGAGTATTTTGTTAAATATGTTATTCACAGACGTTTTGGTCAGCTATAACATAGTGAAATTGCAGACCTCTATGTCATGGGATAGCTGAGCAATAGCTTCTTTCAGGTTCTCACTGTTGAGTAAATCATTGTATCCAACCTGTAGGAAATCATGGGCTGGGAATCTGTTAATATGGTCCGATTTGACCTTGGAACCCTCCTTCAAGGTCAAATGAGGATAGCCAAACATAAAAGTGCTTATAACTCGCTTATTATTGGTCCCAGAGGTTGGAATGAAAACCAACCTATAGAAAATCATGAGCTGGGAATTTTTTGGTGTGGTCGGATTTCACCTTGGACCCCTCCTTCAAGGTCAAATGAGGATAGCCAAACTTAAAAGTGCTTATAACTCACTTATTATTGGTCCTAGAGGTTTCGAATGGAAAACCAACCTATAGAAAATCATGGGCTGGGAATCTTTTGGTGTGGTCGGATTTGACCTGGGACCCCTCCTTCAAGGGCAGTTGAGGATAGCCAAACTTACAATTGCTTAGAACTCGCTTATTATTGGTCCTACAAGTTTGGGATGGTAAACAAGCTACAGGAAATCATGGGCTGGGAATTTTTTTGTGTGGTCGGATTTGACCTTGGACCCCCTCCTTCCAGGTCAAACGAAGATAGCCAAACTTAAAGTGCTTATAACTCGCGTATTATTGGTCTTGGAGGTTTGGGATGGTAAACCAACATATAGGAAATTATGGGCTGGGATTCTTTTGGTGTGGTCAGATTTGACCTGGGACCCCTCCTTCAAGGGCAGTTGAGGATAGCCAAACTTACAATTGCTTAGAACTCGCTTATTATTGGTCCTACAAGTTTGGGATGGTAAACAAGCTACAGGAAATCATGGGCTGGGAATTTTTTTGTGTGGTCGGATTTGACCTTGGACCCCCTCCTTCAAGGTCAAACAAGGATAGCCAAACTTAAAAAGTGCCTATAACTCACTTATTATTGGTCCGAGAGGTTTGGGATGGTAAACCATCCTAAATTCTTTGGCTGGGAATCTTTTGGTATGGTCAGATTTGACCTTTGGACCCCTTCTTCATGGTGGAACGAGGATATTGCATTTATAGTATTTCTTTAAATATTTTTAACCTACTTTTTACCCTTAAACAATTACCTTGTTACTTTATTTCATAATACCATTTGCAGGGCACAACTTTTTTGTCGTTTTCTTCTGTCAGCTTCGGAATATTTTTCGAACATGTGTTCAGTTACCATTTACTGTATTTCTGTACAGCCCTTTCCCTGATAATTATGCTTTCCTCTCATTATCACCATCACAAATCAAAAACATTCAGTCAGCTGACACAGTGCCCGTTCACGGGCACTCTCCTCTTGTTTATTAAAAGTTAAGAAAGTTTTTCCAGGTTTGTCCAAAAGTGGATAAAATCTATTTAATTTTAACTAAGAAAGGGGGTTTTATCCGGTTTTGTCCAAAGGTGGGTAAAACCTATTTTTTCCGGAACGGAAAAAAACCAGGTGGAAGAAACCACCTCAGATAAAACTGCCAACCCTGGCGAGTTGACTTGTCGGCGACTTGCAGGTAATTCAAATTAACAGCTTTATATTATATTCTTCTTTCACCAAATTGTCAAATGACATGCGCTAGTAGACAATAATTTAAGTATACTCTGCAATATTTCACAGAAGGTGTAATATTTTAAGAATTCATTTCCATTAGCCGCCGTTTTACCGGAAATACCAGTGAACGCCCATTCTGTAGACTTATAGAAGCATTTGTCTTTGACCTCTGACAAAGAAATACAAGGGAATTTTCATGGAAAAATGTGATATAGAGCTGTTTATACAGTGTTAGTGCTGGGATTTTTAAAATCGAGTCCCTGGCACTCGTTCCCATGAGAAAATTGAGTCCCGATTCAAACCTGTGAGTCCCATAATTAGAGAAAGTAATATATACTAAATTTATTTTACTTCTTTTTTATGTCATCACTCTGCGGCGTGGGCGTACGCGTCCGCGTCTGCGTGAACAACTTCTTCTCCAAAACTACAAGGCCTAGAGACATGCTGTTTTTTTTAAAAGATACCTTATCTATCGAGGATGAAAAATTGTTCAAGGCATGCAAATCTGTATGTTCGTCTGTTTGCTAGAGACATTACAAGGGGGGTACCCTCACCAAAAGTGTGAAAATTTCAACTTTTTATCACAATTTTCTCAGTGACTATTGCAGGTATTTCTCTCATATCTTGCGTATATGTACTAGGCCAGAGGTAGATTCTCTTGTGTGAGTATGAGACCTGGGTCTGTCTTACTTTTTTTTTAATAAATTTTTTTAATAATTTTTAATGCATTAAAATTCATGAAATCATGCACTAAATCACTTATAACTTCAAAAGTGTTGCATTTACAGCATTTTGTGAAAATATGTTGTTCAGCTACTTTTTTCATAGCTACAATATGGTGAGTAAGTTGGGTGTCTGTCTCAATAGCTAAGTGAGTAATAGCTACTTTTGGGCTTTTCAGTAACTTCCATTATGAGTAAAATCACTTGTAACTTAAAAACTATTGCATTTAGAGAATTTCGTATTAATATGTTATTCAGCTACTTTTGGGCCAGCTATAACATAGTGAAATTTCAGACCTGTAGCTCATGGCATAGCTGAGTAATAGCTACTTTTAGGTTATCACTGTTGAGTAAATCACTTATAACTTGAAAACTATTGCATTTAGAGAATTTCGTATAAATATGTTATTCAGCTACTTTTGGGTCAGCTATAACATAGTAAAATTTCAGACCTGTAGCTCGTGGCATAGCTGAGTAATAGCTACTTTTAGGTTATCACTGTTGAGTAAATCACTTATAACTTGAAAAGTGTTGCATTTAGAGCATTTTGTTATCTAGGGTTGGCCATCTCGGGCCAACCCTAGATACTGTTATGGGATTTTTCGCGTCTTTCTTCATGAATTTCGGGCGTTTCGAGTGGAAACTAATTGCCGTTTTCGGATTGTTTTGAATAATTTCAACTAGTAAACGTTCTGTAACTTTCACAGTTTTTTATCTTTTGTTTTTAAGATTTGTGGAGGGATTTTAGTTATTGACCTCAGCGACCTAATTAAACTGTGCTGATAAGATCTATCTGGACCGTTTCCTCTTGAAAATATATGACGTCGTCTTTTGATTAGTCTGGTACCCTGTCCATTTTTCTTCTGAGACCCCCCCGAGAAATTCTAAGTTGTGTGAACCGAAAATATTTTCAGGAGACAATGAAAACCTGATGACTGGGTTCTGGGGCTATAGTCACTAAAGGAATCAAGCTCAGGTTACAAGTAGACACTTTTTGGCTCAAATTCAGCTTGATCCCTTTTGTGACTACAGCCCCTTTTGTTGTGACGATATTTATGTATTTATTTGTTAATATATCACATAAATATATTATAACAATAAAATTGACATAGAGGTGGGGGTAGTTAAATATGGACTTCTTTATTATGTGGATTTAATTTTGTCAAAGGTCAAAGTTGTGATTTTTATGTCTCATGCAACAGCCAGAAGCCTACCTTTCCTCTCAGATAATCACACATATATAGTGTTGTATGTCATTTTTATTGCATTAAATTCCATACACAAGTCACAGAGAAGAATATTATTTATTATTATTTGCTGTGCATAGTAATCTTTAAAACAAGTATCTTCGTCAATATTGGCCCAATTTTCCTCAAATCAAAAGGAACATAACCTCTAGAAATTTGCCTTTAAATTAGTATAGATATTATATTGCTAGCTTCAATAAAACAATCACAAAAATTATTTTAAACAGAGTTCCAGCAAGATTGTGGATCACAACAGGTGTTCGTGTTCTTCAAATATTTTTTAAAAAGTCACACCAGTTATTGCAATAAATATGATATAATTAATATACTCTAACACAATAAAATGATATAGAGTGAGGGATATTTAAATATGGACTTCTTTATTATGTGGATTTAATTTAGTCAAAGTTGTGATTTTTATGTCTCATGCAACAGCCAGGGTCATATTATGACAGGTACTCTGCATTGTCATTTGGGGGAGTCATATACCTACACAGAGGTGACAGCCTATCATTAGATGTCAAACCTGCTAACCCACAAGGCCTTTCTATTTTGTCAAGCATAAGAAATATCTGAAGCACTGTGGTCTAAGTTCTCTGTGTGTGATATGAAAACAATTGATTCCATTTCAGAATTGTGACATAGCTGAAGAACTGTTCAGGTCAATCCAGAAGTGCCTTCTGATATTTCCCAGTGAAGGTAGCACGAGTGATAAAGCCTACCTTTACTCTCAAATAATCACACATATATAGTGTTGTATGTCATTTTTATTGCATTAAATTCCATACACAAGTCACAGAGAAGAATATTATTATTATTTGCTGTGCATAGTAATTTTTAAAACAAGTATCTTGGACAATATTGGACCAATTTTCCTGAAATCAAAAGGAACATAACCTCTAAAAATTTGCCTTTAAATTTGTATAGATATTAGATTGCTAGCTTCAATGAAACAATCACAAAAATTATTTTATAAACAGAATTCTAGCAAGATTGTGGATCTCAACAGGTTTTCGTGTTCTTCAAATATTTAAAAAGTTAAACTAGTTCTTGTTATAAATATAATGTAACTAATGTACTGTAACACAATGAAATAATATAGAGTTAGGGATAGTTAAATATGCAGATTTATTATTTCATGGTCTCAAAGTTGACATTTTATGTCTCATGTAACAGCAACAGCCAGGGTCATATTAAGATAGGTAATCTGCATTGTCATTTGGGGGAGTCATGCTTACACAGAGGTGACAGCCTATCATTAGATGTCAGACCTGCTAACCTACAAGGCCATTCCATGTTATCAAGCATAAGAAATCATATCTGATGCACTGTGGTCTAAGTTCTCTGTGATATGAAAACAACTGATTCCACCACAGAATTGTGACAAAGCTGAACAACTGCTCAGGTCAATCCAGAAGTGCCTTCTGATATTCCCCACTAAAGGTAGCACGAGTGATAAAGCCTGCACAAGTCACAGAGAAGAATATTATTTATTATCATTTGTTCTTCATAGTAATTTTTAAAACAATTATGTTGGACAATATTGGACCAATTTTCCTCAAATCAAAAGGAACATAACCTCTAAAAATTTGCCTTTAAATTTGTATAGATATTAGATAGCTAGCTTCAATGGAACAATCACAAAAATTATTTTATAAACAGAATTCTAGCAAGATTGTGGATCTCAACAGGTTTTCATGTTCTTCAAATATTTAAAAAGCTAAACTAGTTCTTGTTATAAATATAATGTAACTAATATACTGTAACACAATGAAATAATATAGAGTTAGGGATAGTTAAATATGCAGATTTATTTATTTCATGTTCTCAAAGTTGAGATTTTATGTCTTATGTAACAGTAACAGCCAGGGTCATATTAAGACAGGTACTCTGCATTGTCATTTGGGGAGAGTCATACTTACACAGAGGTGACAGCCTATCATTAGATGTCAGACCTGCTAACCTACAAGGCCATTCCATGTTATCAAGCATAAGAAATCATATCTGATGCACTGTGATCTAAGTTCTCTATGTGTGATATGAAAACAACTGATTCCACCCCAGAATTGTGACAAAGCTGAACAACTGCTCAGGTCAGTCCAGAAGTGCCTTCTGATATTCCCCACTAAAGGTAGCATGAGTGATAAAGTCTGCCTTTCCTCTCAGTTAATCACATATATTTAGTGTTTGATGTCATTTTTATTGCATTAAATTCCATACACAAGCCACAGAGAAAAATATTATTAATTATTGTATCCCCGACGCGAAGCGGGGATACTATGGATTCATCATCGTCGTCGTCCGCGTCCACGCCCACGTCCGCGTCCGCAGAGATTTCTTGTTAGCGACCTACAGTCCACATTTCTTTCCAGATTTCTTTCATATTTGGCAGGTGGCTTGGTATGCTAGAGGACTCGCCACCCTATCTTTTTGGTAGGCTTTATGTCTAAATTAGGCCTCTGGTAGATAAAAATGTCTAAAATGCATTAAAATTCATGAAATCATGCACTAAATCGCTTGTAACTTGAAAAGTGTTGCATTTAGAGCATTTTGTTAAAATATGTTATTCAGATACTTTTTTCATAGCTACAACATGGTGAGTAACTTGGGTGTCTGTCTCAATAGCTAAGTGAGTAATAGCTACTTTTGGGCTTTTCAGTAACTTCCATCGTGAGTAAAATCACTTGTAACTTGAAAACTATTGCATTTAGAGTATTTTGTTTCAATATGTTATTCAGCTATTTTTGGGTCAGCTATAACATAGTAAAATTTCAGACCTGTAGCTCATGGCATAGCTGAGTAATAGCTACTTTTAAGTTATCACTGTTGAGTAAATCAGTTGTAATTGGAAAACTATTGCATTTACAGAAATTTGTGTAAATATGTTATTCAGCTACTTTTGGGTCAGCTATAACATAGTGAAATTACAGACCTGTAGCTCATGGCACAACTGAGCAATAGCTATTTTCAGGTACTGACTGTTGAGTAAATGACTTGTAACTTGAAAAATATTGCATTTGGAGTATTTTGTTAAAATATGTTGTTCACCTACTTTTGGGTCAGCTATAACGTCGTGAAATTACAGACTTATAGCTCATGGCATAGCTGAGCAATAGCTATTTTCAGGTTCTCACTATTGAGTAAATCAGTTGTAACTTGAAAACTATTGCATTTACAGTATTTTGCTTAAATATGTTGTTCACCTAATTTTGGGTCAGCTATAACATAGAAAAAATTCAGACATGTAGCTCATTGCATAGCTGAGTAATAGCTACTTTGAGGTTATCACTGTTGAGTAAATCAGTTATAACGTGAAAACTATTACATTTACAGTATTTTGTTTAAATATGTTATTCACATAATTTTTGGTCAGCTATAACAGAGTGAAATTGCAGACCTCTATGTCATGGCATAGCTTACCAATATCTACTTTCAGGTTCTCACTGTTGAGTAAATCATTGTATCCACTGGATAGCCGCAGTGTGTAGAGAGATTTCACCATTACCGCTCTAACGAAAAAAATATTATAGCTAGCCTTCTCAAGTTTGCAAGGTATATTAGAGGGTGCACCACAGTATTCTATTGGTAGGCTTTATGTCTAAATTAGGCCTGTGGCTAAATTACTTGCCTACTAAAAATGAGTAATTCTGCATTTTCTCTAAAAGTATTGCAGATAGCAAATTTTTCTTAAATAACTCATTCACCTACTTTTGGGAGAGCTTTCACATGCTGAAGTTCCAGACCTGTAGCTAATTACTCACCTACTCAAAATGAGTAAATGCGAATTATCTCTAAAAGTATTGCAGATAGCCAATTTTTCTCAAATAACTCATTCACCTACTTTTGGGAGAGCTTTCACTTGGTGAAGTTTCAGACCCGTAGGTAATTACTCACCTACTGAAAATGAGTAAATGCAAATTATCTCTAAAAGTATTCCAGATAGCCAATTTTTGTCAAATAACTCCTTCACCTACTTTTGGGAGAGCTTTCACTTGCTAAAGTTTCAGACCTGTAGCTAATTATTCACCTACTCAAAATGAGTAAATGCGAATTATCTCTAAAAGTATTGCAGATATCCAATTTTTATCAAATAACTCATTCATCTACTTTTGGGAGAGCTTTCACATGGTGAAGTTTCAGACCCATAGCTAATTATTCACCTACTGAAAATGAGTAAATGCAAATTATCTCTAAAAGTATTCCAGATAGCCAATTTTTGTCAAATAACTCCTTCACCTACTTTGGAGAGACCTTTCACTTGGTGAAGTTTCAGACCTGTAGCTAATTATTCACCTACTCAAAATGAGTAAATGCGAATTATCTCTAAAAGTATTGCAGATAGCCAATTTTTCTCAAATAACTCATTCACCTACTTTTGGGAGAGCTTTCACTTGGTGAAGTTTCAGACCCGTAGGTAATTACTCACCTACTCAAAATGAGTAAATGCAAATTATCTCTAAAAGTATTCCAGATAGCCAATTTTTGTCAAATAACTCCTTCACCTACTTTTGGGAGACCTTTCACTTGGTGAAGTTTCAGACCAGTAGCTAATTATTCACCTACTCAAAATGAGTAAATACTAATTATCTCTAAAAGTATTGCAGATATCCAATTTTTATCAAATAACTCATTCATCTACTTTTGGGACAGCTTTCACATGGTGAAGTTCCACACCCGTAGGTAATTACTCACCTACTGAAAATGAGTAAATTCGAATTATCTCTAAAAGTATTGTAGGTAGCCAATTTTTCTCAAATAACTCATTCGCCTACTTTTGAGAGAGCTTTCACTTGGTGAAGTTTCAGACCCGTAGCTAATTATTCACCTACTCAAAATGAGTAAATGCGAATTATCTCTACAAGTATTGCAGATAGCCAGTATTTCTCAAATAACTCATTAATATGAAAACAACTTATAGGAAGTCATGGGCTGCAAATCTGCAGATTTGACCTTGGGCCCCTCCTGCTTATTATTGGTCCTAGAGGTTTGCAATGTGAAAACGACTTATAGGAAATCATGGGCTGCGAATCTTTTGATGTGGTCAGACTTCACCTTGGGCCCCTGGTACAGGGTCAAATAAGGGTAGCCAAACTTAAAAGTGCTTTCAGCTTGCTTATTAACGAAAAATGCTTTTTATCTTCTAAACTATGTTAGTTGGCCTTTGTCGGTGGATACATCCAGCATCTGGCCCCAGATGCGTCCTTTTTCTAGTTATTTGCTGTGCACAGTAATTTTTAAAACTAATATCTTGGATAATATTACACCAGTCTTCTTCAAATGAAAAGGAACATAACCTATTGATTTTGCTGTTAAATTGGTTGTTATTATATTGGTGGCTTGAATAAAACAATAAAAAAAATATTTTGAACAGAGTTCGTGCAAGATTGTGGATCTCAACAGGTGTTCATGTTCTTCAGATATTTAAAAAAGTGAAACCTGTTATTGTAATATATATACTATGATTAATATACTGTAACAATAAAATGATATAGAGTTAGAGATATTTAAATATGGACTTCTTTATTATGTAAATTTAATTTTGCCAAAGGTCAAAGTTGTGATTTTATGTCTCATGCAACAGCCAGGGTCATATTATGACAGGTATTCTGCATTGTCATTTGGGAGAGTCATACCTACACAGAGGTTACAGCCTATCATTAGATGTCAAACCTGGTAACCTACAAGGCCATTCCATGTTATCAAGCATAAGAAATCATATCTGATGCACTGTGGTCTAAGTTCTCTGTGATATGAAAACAACTGATTCCACCACAGAATTGTGACAAAGCTGAACAACTGCCCAGGTCAATCCAGAAGTGCCTTCTGATATTCCCCACTAAAGGTAGCACAAGTGATAAAGTGTGCCTTTCATCTCAGTTAATCACACCTATTTAGTGTCATATATCTTTTTTTATTTCATAAAAGTCCATACACAATTCACAGAGGAAAATTGTTTTAATTGAACATTATATTTTGCATTTCATTGCTGTGCATACTAACTTTTAAAAGTATTATCTTGGCCAATATATTACCACACTTTTTTCAAATCAAGGAAATATAACTTAGGGTACCAGTCTAAAATGCTTGCTAAAATTTTAATTTTATTTTGATTTTTGTGACCAGGTTCCACACCCACTTCTCGGGGAGTCGTTTTCTTTGAAAAATATTATTCAGGGTACCAGTCTGAAAAGCTTGTTCAAGCCCACCATCCACGCATGCGCATTCCTCTATTTTCGAGATCTGTCACTTCAAATATTGCCAGAAGATGTAAGAAAAGGGTTAAATATGAAAGAAAATAATAAATAAATACTAAATATGTCGCTTATTGATATCTAGGAAGAAATATTTACAAAAAATGTCGAAATCTGCATATTTAGTTAAAATCTTCTAATATCGCCCACGGCTGAAGCGATGAACAGGAAATATGCTGGTAGTTTTCATCTTAAACCAGCCTTTCTATTTATAAAATATTGTCAGGAAACCCTGTCAAAGAACTGCCGTGTCTGCGCATATTTGCTCATTAATATTAATGAGGGAAGTCCGCGAACAGGAAATATGCTGGTAGTTTTCATCTTAAACTTAGAAAAAAATTATTATATCCCCAGACGAAAGTCGGGGATATATTGGATTCAGGTCCGTCGCGCCGCCGCCGCCGCCGCCGCCGCCGCCGCCGCCGCCGCCGCCGCCGTAGAAATTTCCTTGTGGACGCGATAACTCAAAAACAAATTAATATTTTTTTTTCAAACTTGGTACACATGTTAAGGGTGCCCAAAGGAAGATCCCTATTTTAAGGTGACCTTAAACTCCCAGTAAAAAAGAACTTATGGCCACCTTAAGGTCAGAAATTGGACTTTTGGCCACTTAGAGCCCTGTAGGTCACAAACTATGATGCTCAGCTGGCTGAAATTTTACCTGACAACACATTAATATGTTCTTAGTACATGTGCCGAAAATCACGACTTTAAGTTGAGGAGAAAATTGTGTTTGAGGCCCATAAATACCCCCACTTGGGGATTTTTTGCTATACTTTTCACATATTTTGCCCTATAATTTGGAAGTGGTAATTCTGATGAGTCTCAAACTGCGCTAGGTATAACTTTGATCTGTAATCCTTGTCTGTAGAAAATTTTAGGGCTGTAGGTTTACCCAAAGGGGTCGACTTAAGGTCTCAAAAGTGCCCACAGAGACCCAATTTATGCACTTTTTGCCACTTTCAAGCACTGTAGCTTTCAAACTATGTCTCTCATCTAAGTTAAATATCATCTGGGAATATATCTATGTGTTTTCTTATATGTGCCCCAACATTTAGGCCTTTAATAGACAGTTAACCTGTGTATCAGGACCATAAACACCCACCCGAGTGACCCTTATAAGACATTTTTCACATCTTTTTCCCTGTAACTTGGAAATGGTAAGTCTGAGAAGTTTCAAACTGTATTAGATATATATTCTGTGTGTAATCTTAGTATGTAACAGATTTTAAGTCTGAAGCTTTAATTTTGAAGGTCAAATTGAGGTCTCTAAAAGGCTCCCAAAGACACAATATTTGGACTTTTTGCTACTTTTAAGCCCTGTGACTGTCAAACTATGTGACTGATAGAGCTCAAATCCTATCTGGGAAGATATTAGTATGTTATTTATATATGTGCCAAAAATTAAGGCTTTAAGAAGACATTTAACCTGTGTATGAGGACCATAAATCCCCACCCGAGTGACCATTTTTAGACATTTTTCACATATTTTGCCCTGTAACTTGGAAATGGTAAGTCTAAGAAGTTTCAAACTGTATTAGATGCATATTCTATGTGTAATCTTAGTATGTGACAAATTTTAAGTCTGAGGCTTTAATTTGAAGGCCACATTTAGGTCTCTAGAAGGCCCCATAAAGACCCAGTATTTGGACTTTTTGCCAATTTTAAGGCCTGTGACTGTTAAACTATGTGACTGATAGAGCTGAAATCTCATCTGGGAATACATTATTATGTTCTTTTTACATGTGCCAAAAATCAAGGCTTCAAGTAGACATTTAACCTGTGTATGAGGACCTTAAACACCCACCTGAGTGACCCTTTTAAGACATTTTTCACATATTTTGCTCTGTAACTTGGAAATGGTAAGTCTCAGAAGTTTCAAACTTTATTAGATACATATTCTATGTGTAATCTTAGTATGTAACAAATTTTAAGTCTGAAGCTTTAATTTGAAAGCCACATCGAGATCTCTAAAAGGCCCACAGAGACCCAATATTTGGACTTTTTACCACCTTTAAGCCCTGTGACTGTTAAACTATATGATTGATGGAGCTGAAATCCCATCTGGGAATGCATTATTATGTCCTTTTTACATATGCCGAAAATCAAGGTTTTTAGTAGACATTTAACCTGTGTATGAGGGCCATAGACACTCGCCCAAGTGCCTTTTTGGACATTTTTTCCGTATTTTGCCCTGTTATTTGGAAATGCTTAGTGTGACAAGTCTTAAACTGTATTATATATAATTTTTGTTTGTTATGTATGTCCCCCAAAAAGTTTCAGATCTGTTGTTTAATTGCTAAGGTCTCTTTAACAATTGTAAAATGCCCACAGAAACCCAATTTATGGACATTATGCCACTTTAAAGCCCAGTAACTGTCAAACTATGTGGGTTATAGAGCTGAAATCTTTGAATTTTTAAAAGGAAATGCCTGTCTATTTAAATTTTGAATATTAATAATGTTATGGCTATCTTAGTCTTTTAAGAACTTATTTTTGTGTGTTATACCTCTGCTTGCTGAGTTTTTAACTTTTTAAAATGAAACTGGTTAAACATATTCAAGTAGACAAAATGGACACTTTAAGTGAGCTTTAAGTCCCAATATTAATGAAATTATATCCTTATGTAGTAAAACTAGGGGATTTTTAACCCTCAACTAGCCCAGTTTTATTCAACTTGCCTCAGTTAATTTTGACACAGCTCCTACAGTTATGAACTCATTTCAGTTGATAATCACATACTTAAAATTCTCAATTCTTTTTGTATTTGAGTACCCCATAACACTTTTATATAGATTGTTTGTTTACCATTTATGCATCCCCCACCCGGATTCCCCCCACCCACCTCTGGGACCACCAGCTATATTGAGTGACACTAAATAAACAAAGGTATTTAATGATATCAGATGAGAAACAAAGAACTCAATGGGGTTGCAGATCTTGTGTAATAGTGAGAGAGGTGTGGAGAAGGGGAGAGGGGTGGGGGTGGGAGGTGGTGGGCTTCATTACATATAACACAAAGGGGAGTCAGAACTGAGATTGTGTCACATATTTAGGTTACATATATATGGACCACATATATAGGTATAGAGGAAATGAATAACTGAAAACAATTTGCAAATTCTAAAAATAATATAATAAAATAATAATATAAATAATTTTTTTTAAAATAATATTTTATTTGTGAACAAATATAGAAACAGATATGCGCTTTTGGGATTATGAATTTTAGAATGGACATTGAATCATCAATCATTTAAATACTTTGAAGGAAGATTGAAAAGTATGATGAGTTGAGTTAAAAATAATATTTTATTTGTCAACAAATATAGAAACAGATATGCTCTTTTGGGATTATTATTTTAGAATGGACATTCAATCATCAATCATTTAAATACTTTGAAAATAGGTTTAGAGTTATCATTGCAGGAAGATTGAAAATATAATTTGAGTTATGTATTCGGCGTCTGGGGATACACCATCTTCCTTGGAAGATATAAACAGAGTAGATTGATGTGCTGAAGTTCATATAATAATGGGTAATTATGTTTTAAAAAATTCCCGATCAAAACCTGTGGCGTGAGTGATGACCTGTCTGGGGATATGTTGGCGCCGAGTTGGCCCAATCTAGTTTATTATGGTACTGCCTGGCTTCTTAACTTGGCACACGCCTCAAATTGGCACAAAACGGAAGATAAAATATTTCTTATTATTCTTTTTTTATCGCCCACGCTCGTGGATTTCCATGTACCAAATAAGGAAATTAAAAAGTAACAGAAATACTTTAACTATCTTCGGAAATTTCTGTATGCAAATTGTGCCAATTTGAGGCGCTGATTTCATGTAGAAATTATATTATCGCCCCTTTAAAATGATTCTAAAACGTTTATTTTGTGTACTTTTATGTAAATAAAATGTTTTTATAACTTGCGCTTGTGTGAATGCATATTTTAATAAAAAGAAACCCACGACGCTTCATTTAAAACAAAGGAAAATAAGGATTTTGTGTCCAAGGTGTGCCAAGTTATGGCGACAGGCAGTATGTATAAAAATCATATTTCAGTGAGCCCACAAATTTTATCTGACCATTTAACAATTTTACACATAAAATTAGTATTCTCATTATAAATTCATACTAATAAAGGTGTTGGTGAACATTATCTGATTGGCTGATGCTATACATAGAACATAATTTTTACTGGTGGCTTGCCGACGTGGAGCCAACGTTGGCCCAACGGTCAAAAGGGTGTTGGCCCAACGTCGGCAGCCAACATCAGACCGACGGATGTGCTGACGTTGGGCCAACGTCGGTCCGACGACGGCATGCTATCTGGGTGTTTGCTAATTAATATTAATTAGGCAGGTACTGGTAGTTTTCATCTTAAAGCTTAATTTATAAAATATTATTGACCACGAATCTATAATATATTTACCATGAGTCTTCCAAATATCTACTGCGAATCTTCCAATATTGTCTGTATATCTTCCTGACTGTGTATATTCCAGATACCCAGTACTAGTATATTATAAATTTCAAAGAAACACTGGTTTAAGATTAAATACCAGTGAACTTCCTGTCCATGGATTTGCCTCATTAATATTAATGACGATGTCTGAGGTCTAGAATTTCTCGAATAGATAGAAAAAAAGGCTGGTTTATGATTAAATACCAGTGAACTTCCAGTGCACGGACCTGCCTCATTAATATTAATGAGGAAATATGGCCTAATCGAATTTCTTGGATGGGGGTTTACTACTGTACTGTGAGTTGACGCCAAGAGTTTTGTTTATCATAATCCAGCAGTATTTCATGAATTTTAAAGAAAAGCTTTCTGTTATGAAATATTGTCAGGAAACCTGCTCAAAGAACTGCCGTGACCTAAAATTTGCTCATTAATATTAATTAGGCAGGTACTGGTACATTTCATCTTAAAGCAGCATATCAATTTATAAAATATTATTAACCACGACTCTATAATATATTTACTGCGAGTCTCAAATATTTACTGTGAATCTTCCAATATTGACCACATATCTTCCTGACCGTGTATATTCCAGATACCCAGTACTAGCATATAAATTTCAAAGAAAAACTGGTTTAAGATTAAATACCAGTGAACTTCCTGTCCACGGACCTGCCTCATTAATATTAATGACGAAATATGACCTGATCAAATTTCTTGGATGAGGGCTTACTACTGTACTGTAAGTTCATGCCAAGACTTTTGTTTATCGGTATCCAGAAGTATTTTATAAATTTCAAAGAAAGCTGGTTTAAGATTAAATACCAGTGCACTTCCTGTCCATGGACCTGCCTCATTAACATTAATGAGGAAATATGAGATCACAGACTTTCTCGAATAAATAGAAAAGACCCTGGTTTATGATTAAATACCAGTGAACTTCCAGTGCACAAACCTGCCTCATTAATATTAATGAGGAAATATGACCAAACAAATTTCTTAGATGGGGGTTTACTACTGTACTGTAAGTTCACGCCAAGAGTTTTGTTTATCATAATCCAGCAGTATTTCATAGATTTTAAAGAAAAGATGGTTTAAGATTAAATACCAGTGCACTTCCTGTCCATGGACCTGCCTCATTAATATTAATGACGAAATATGAGGTCCATTTTTTCGTGGATAAATAGAAGAAAAGGCTGGTTTATGATTACATACCAGTGAACTTCCTGTCCACGGACCTGCCTCATTAATATTAATGAGGAAATATGACCTGATCAAATTTCTTTGATGATATTTCTCTAAATATGTTATTCATCTACTTTTGTGTGAGCTATATCATATTAAAATTGCAGCCCTATAACTGATTGCTTAGTTGAGCAAAAGCTACTTTGACCTGTGCCTCATTGCATCACTGAATAATAGCTACTTTGATGTTATTCCTGTTGAGTAAATCAGTTATAACTTGAAAACTATTGCATTTAGAATATTTTGTTTAAGTCAGTTATTCACCTACTTTTGAGTAAGCTACAACATAGAAAAACACCAAATCTGTAGTTTATTTCAGAGCTGAGCAATAACTAATTTGAGGTTCTCATTGTTGAGTAAATCAGTTGTAACTTGAAATTTATTGGTTTATAGTATTTTGTTTGAATACTAGTATGTTGTACACCTACTTTTAGGTCAACTATAGCATAGTGAAGTTACAGACCTATAGCTCATGGCATGGCTGAGCAATTGCTACTTTCAGGGCTGTTGGGGTATTGTTTTCACCCATGGTGTCCAGATGGGCGGGCAGGTGGCGGGAAAAAGTTTCTCCGGGCTGTATCTCAGAAACCGCAAGGTGTAGGAAGTTGATACTTGGTAGGGACATTGGATGTGTAGGTGTGCAACATCATGGCCTGGCCTTGATTTGACCTTTGACCTTACCGTAGTGACCTTGAGTTTGGAAATCTTGTCTGGGCTATATGTTGGAAAGCGTAAGGTGTAGGAAGTTGATACTTGGTAGGGACATTGGTTAGGGAGTGTAGGTGTGCAACGTCATGGTGTGATCTTAATTTGACCTTGCTGTAGTGACCTGGACCTATAAAATCTTGTCCAGACTATATCTCAGAAACTGTAAGGTGTAGGAAGTTCATACTTGGTAGGGACATTGGTTCGGGAGTGTAGGTATGCAGCGTCATGGTCTGACCTTGATTTGACCTTTGACCTTGCTGTAGTGACCTTTACCTATAAAATCTTGTCCAGGCTATATCTCAGAAACTGTAACGTGTAGGAAGTTAATACTAGTAGGGACATTGGTTCGCGGGTGTAGGTGTACAATGTCATGATCTGACCTTGATTTGACCTTCGACCTTGCTGTAGTGATGTTGACCTATAAAATCTTGTCCGGGCTATATCTCGGAAACTGTAGCATGTAGGACATTGCTACTTGGTAGGGATATTGGTTTTATGCACAACCACTCTCTGTAAACCTTTCACACATGAAACACACATTAAGCCATTCCACTCTGCCAAACCCTAGATATGTGACCGATTCATTCGGTCACTGATTGCTTGTTAAAATATGTTATTCAGCTACTTTTTTCATAGCTACAATATGGTGAGTAAGTTGGGTGTCTGTCTCAATAGCTAAGTGAGTAATAGCTACTTTTGGGCTTTTCAGTAACTTCCATCATGAGTAAAATCTCTTGTAACTTAAAAACTATTGCATTTAGAGAATTTCGTATAAATATGTTATTCAGCTACTTTTGGGCCAGCTATAACATAGTAAAATTTCAGACCTGTAGCTCATGGCATAGCTGAGTAATAGCTACTTTTAGGTTATCACTGTTGAGTAAATCACTTATAACGTGAAAACTATTGCATTTAGAGTATTTTGTTTCAATATGTTATTCACCTATTTTGGGGTCAGCTATAACATAGTGAATTTTCAGACCTGTGGCTCATTTCATAGCTGAGTAATAGCTACTTTGAAGTTCTCACTGTTGAGTAAATCAGTTATAATTGGAAAACTATTGCATTTACAGAAATTTGTGCAAATATGTTATTCAGCTACTTTTGGGTCAGCTATAACATAGTGAAATTATAGACCTATAGCTCATGGCACAACTGAGCAATAGCTATTCTCAGGTACTGACTGTTGAGTAAATCAGCTATAACTTGAAAAATATTGTATTTGGAGTATTTTGTTAAAATATATTGTTCACCTACTTTTGGGTCAGCTATAACATAGTGAAATTACAGACCTATAGCTCATGGCATAGCGGAGCAATAGCTATTTTCAGGTTCTCACTATCGAGTAAATCAGTTGTAGCTTGAAAACTATTGCATTTACAGTAGTTTGCTTAAATATGTTGTTCACCTACTTTTGGGTTAGCTATAACATAGTAAAATTTCAGACATGTAGCTCATTGCATAGCTGAGTAATAGTTCCTTTGAGGTTCTCACTGTTGAGTAAATCAGTTGTAACTTGAAAACTATTACATTTAGAGTAATTTGTTAAATATGTTATTCACAGAATTTTTGGTCAGCTATAACATAGTGAAATTGCAGACCTCTATGTCATGGCATAGCTGAGCAATAGCTACTTTCAGGTTCTCACTGTTGAGTAAATCATTGTATCCACTGGATAGCCGCAGTGTGTAGAGAGAGATTTCACCATTACTGCTCTGATGAAAAAAAATATTATAATTAGCTTTCTTAAGTTTGCAGTATATATTAATAACCATAAAATGTTGTCTGGGAATATTTTTGGCCTCATTTTGAGAAACAAGATGGCCGCCACAGGTGTTTTTTGTCAGTCATGAAAAGTGCTTATATCTCCCTTATTATTGATCCTAGAGGTTTGGGATGATAAACCAACCTGTAGGAAATCATGGGGTGGGAATCTTTTGGTGTGGTCAGATTTGACCTTCAATGACCCCTCCTTTAAGGTCAAACAAGGATAGCCAAACTTAAAAGTGCTTATAACTCGCTTATTATTGGTCCCAGAGGTTTGGGATGGTAAAAAGACAGGAAATCATGGGCTGTGAATCTGTTGATATGGTCCGATTTGACCTTGGAACCCTCCTTCAAGGTCAAATGAGGATAGCGAAAATTGAAAGTGCCTACAACTCGCTTATTATTGGTGACAGAGATTTGGGATGGTAAACCATCCCATAGGAAATCATTGGCTCGGAATCTTTTGGTATGGTCAGATTTGACCTTTGGACCCCTCCTTCAAGGTCAAATGAGGACAGCCAAGCTTAAAAGTGCTTATAACTCATTTATAATTGGTCCTACAGGTTTGGAATGGTAAACCATAGGAAATCATGGGCTGGGAATGTATTTGTGTGGTTAGATTTGACCTTGGACCCCTTCTTCAAGGTCGAACGAGGATATTGCATTTGTAGTATTTCTTTAAATATGTTTTAACCTATTTTTTACACTTAAACAATTACCTTGTTATTTTCCTTCATAATACCATTTACAGGGCACAACTTTTTTATCCTTTTCTTCTGTCAGCTTCGGAATTTCTTTTGAACTTGCTGTTCAGTTACTATTTACTGTATTTCTGTACAGCCCTTTTCCTGATAATTATTCTGTCCTCTAATCACCTTCACAAATCAAAAACACTCAGTCAGCTGACACAGTGCCCGTTCACGGGCACTCTCCTCTTGTTATTGAGAAATACCTGTTAAACATGCTTACCATTACACCCGTGTTGCGAACTCAGGACACTTTTTGAACAAATAGTGTAAATACACAACAAAGAATAATAGAATATCTGCTTATCCTTATATGAGAAGAGCAGTGACAGTCTTGCAGTCACAGAAAAAAATCCTGTATAAAATGCCTCCTTGTCAACTAAACAACAACAAATATTTATTCCTGGGATTTTCATTCTATTTTTAACTCGGGACACTTTTAAAAGATATATTATTTCCTTAAATCAAAGGTAAAAGTGATTTTTATTATATCCTGTGTTTATTGATGTTTTTCACATATTCTATATTTGTATAAAACAAAACAGCACACAAATTAACAAGGATATCCGCTGTCTGTAAGGGACATTGATTTCAGCAATGAAACAAATGTTCAAATAAACCTAAAAATTAGTGTTTGATTATTTTATTTTACTTACAACACTGTATAGGTCATATCACGACAGGTAGTTTTAATGGGCAAAGGAAACCAGTACATACAGTTGGTCAAGGTTCTGTACTGTACCAAGACCTAATTATATCCCCAGACGAAAGTCGGGGATATATTGGATTCAGGTCCGTCGCGCCGCCGCCGCCGTAGAAATTTCCTTGTGGACGCGATAACTCAAAAACAAATTAATATTTTTTTTTCAAACTTGGTACACATGTTAAGGGTGCCCAAAGGAAGATCCCTATTTTAAGGTGACCTTAAACTCCCAGTAAAAAAGAACTTATGGCCACCTTAAGGTCAGAAATTGCACTTAGGGCCACTTAGAGCCCTGTAGGTCACAAACTATGATGCTCAGCTGGCTGAAATTTTACCTGACAACACATTAATATGTTCTTAGTACATGTGCCGAAAATCATGACTTTAAGTTGAGGAGAAAATTGTGTTTGAGGCCCATAAATACCCCCACTTAGGGATTTTTTGCTATACTTTACACATATTTTGCCCTATAATTTGGAAGTGATAATTCTGATGAGTCTCAAACTGCGCTAGGTATAACTTTGATATGTAATCCTTGTCTGTAGAAAATTTTAGGGCTGTAGGTTTACCCAAAGGGGTCGACTTAAGGTCTCAAAAGTGCCCACAGAGACCCAATTTATGCACTTTTTGCCACTTTCAAGCACTGTAGCTTTCAAACTATGTCTCTCATCTAAGTTAAATATCATCTGGGAATATATCTATGTGTTTTCTTATATGTGCCCCAACATTTAGGCCTTTAATAGACAGTTAACCTGTGTATCAGGACCATAAACACCCACCCGAGTGACCCTTATAAGACATTTTTCACATCTTTTTCCCTGTAACTTGGAAATGGTAAGTCTGAGAAGTTTCAAACTGTATTAGATATATATTCTGTGTGTAATCTTAGTATGTAACAGATTTTAAGTCTGAAGCTTTAATTTTGAAGGTCAAATTGAGGTCTCTAAAAGGCTCCCAAAGACCCAATATTTGGACTTTTTGCTACTTTTAAGCCCTGTGACTGTCAAACTATGTGACTGATAGAGCTCAAATCCTATCTGAGAAGATATTAGTATGTTATTTTTATATGTGCCAAAAATTAAGGCTTTAAGAAGACATTTAACCTGTGTATGAGGACCATAAATCCCCACCCGAGTGACCATTTTTAGACATTTTTCACATATTTTTCCCTGTAACTTGGAAATGGTAAGTCTAAGAAGTTTCAAACTGTATTAGATGCATATTCTATGTGTAATCTTAGTATGTGACAAATTTTAAGTCTGAAGCTTTAATTTGAAGGCTACATTTAGGTCTCTAGAAGGCCCCATAAAGACCCAATATTTGGACTTTTTGCCAATTTTAAGGCCTGTGACTGTTAAACTATGTGACTGATAGAGCTGAAATCTCATCTGGGAATACATTATTATGTTCTTTTTACATGTGCCAAAAATCAAGGCTTCAAGTAGACATTTAACCTGTGTATGAGGACCTTAAACACCCACCTGAGTGACCCTTTTAAGACATTTTTCACATATTTTGCTCTGTAACTTGGAAATGGTAAGTCTGAGAAGTTTCAAACTTTATTAGATACATATTCTATGTGTAATCTTAGTATGTAACAAATTTTAAGTCTGAAGCTTTAATTTGAAAGCCACATCGAGATCTCTAAAAGGCCCACAATGACCCAATATTTGGACTTTTTACCACCTTTAAGCCCTGTAACTGTTAAACTATGTGATTGATGGAGCTGAAATCCCATCTGGGAATGCATTATTATGTCCTTTTTACATATGGCGAAAATCAAGGTTTTTAGTAGACATTTAACCTGTGTATGAGGGCCATAGACACTCGCCCAAGTGCCTTTTTTGACATTTTTTCCGTATTTTGCCCTGTTATTTGGAAATGCTTAGTGTGACAAGTCTTAAACTGTATTATATATAATTTTTGTTTGTTATGTATGTCCCCCAAAAAGTTTCAGATCTGTAGTTTAATTGCTAAGGTCTCTTTAACAATTGTAAAATGCCCACAGAAACCCAATTTATGGATATTATGCCACTTTAAAGCCCAGTAACTGTCAAACGATGTGGGGTATAGAGCTAAAATCTTTGAATTTTTAAAAGGAAATGCCTGTCTATTTAAATTTTGAATATTAATAATGTTATGGCTATCTTAGTCTTTTAAGAACTTATTTTTGTGTGTTATACCTCTGCTTGCTGAGTTTTTCACTTTTTAAAATGAAACTGGTTAAACATATTCAAGTAGACAAAATGGACACTTTAAGTGAGCTTTAAGTCCCAATATTAATGAAATTATATCCTTATGTAGTAAAACTAGGGGATTTTTAACCCTCAACTAGCCCAGTTTTATTCAACTTGCCTCAGTTAATTTTGGCACAGCTCCTACAGTTATGAACTCATTTCAGTTGATAATCACATACTTAAAATTCTCAATTCTTTTTGTATTTGAGTACCCCTTTTATATAGATTGTTTGTTTACCATTTATGCTCAACCCACATCCCCCACCCGGATTCCCCCCACCCACCTCTGGGACCTCCAGCTATATTGAGTGACACTAAATAAACAATGGTATTTAATGATATCAGATGAGAAACAAAGAACTCAATGGGGTTGCAGATCTTGTGTAATAGTGAGAGAGGTGTGGAGAAGGGGAGAGGGGTGGGGGTGGGAGGTGGTGGGCTTCATTACATATAACACAAAGGGGAGTCAGAACTGAGATTGTGTCACATATTTAGGTTGCATATATATGGACCACATATATAGGTATAGAGGAAATGAATAACTGAAAACAATTTGCAAATTCTAAAAATAATATAATAAAATAATAATATAAACAATTTTTTTTTAAATAATATTTTATTTGTGAACAAATATAGAAACAGATATGCGCTTTTGGGATTATGAATTTTAGAATGGACATTGAATCATCAATCATTTAAATACTTTGAAGGAAGATTGAAAAATATGATGAGTTGAGTTAAAAATAATATTTTATTTGTCAACAAATATAGAAACAGATATGCTCTTTTGGGATTATTATTATATCCCCAGACGAAAGTCGGGGATATATTGGATTCAGGTCCGTCGCGCCGCCGCCGCCGCCGCCGCCGCCGTAGAAATTTCCTTGTGGACGCGATAACTCAAAAACAAATTAACATTTTTTTTTCAAACTTGGTACACATGTTAAGGGTGCCCAAAGGAAGATCCCTATTTTAAGGTGACCTTAAACTCCCAGTAAAAAAGAACTTATGGCCACCTTAAGGTCAGAAATTGGACTTTTGGCCACTTAGAGCCCTGTAGGTCACAAACTATGATGCTCAGCTGGCTGAAATTTTACCTGACAACATATTAATATGTTCTTAGTACATGTGCCGAAAATCACGACTTTAAGTTGAGGAGAAAATTGTGTTTGAGGCCCATAAATACCCCCACTTAGGGATTTTTTGCTATACTTTTCACATATTTTGCCCTATAATTTGGAAGTGGTAATTCTGATGAGTCTCAAACTGTGCTAGGTATAACTTTGATATGTAATCCTTGTCTGTAGAAAATTTTAGGGCTGTAGGTTTACCCAAAGGGGTCGACTTAAGGTCTCAAAAGTGCCCACAGAGACCCAATTTATGCACTTTTTGCCACTTTCAAGCACTGTAGCTTTCAAACTATGTCTCTCATCTAAGTTAAATATCATCTGGGAATATATCTATGTGTTTTCTTATATGTGCCCCAACATTTAGGCCTTTAATAGACAGTTAACCTGTGTATCAGGACCATAAACACCCACCCGAGTGACCCTTATAAGACATTTTTCACATCTTTTTCCCTGTAACTTGGAAATGGTAAGTCTGAGAAGTTTCAAACTGTATTAGATATATATTCTGTGTGTAATCTTAGTATGTAACAGATTTTAAGTCTGAAGCTTTAATTTTGAAGGTCAAATTGAGGTCTCTAAAAGGCTCCCAAAGACCCAATATTTGGACTTTTTGCTACTTTTAAGCCCTGTGACTGTCAAACTATGTGACTGATAGAGCTCAAATCCTATCTGGGAAGATATTAGTATGTTATTTATATATGTGCCAAAAATTAAGGCTTTAAGAAGACATTTAACCTGTGTATGAGGACCATAAATCCCCACCCGAGTGACCATTTTTAGACATTTTTCACATATTTTGCCCTGTAACTTGGAAATGGTAAGTCTAAGAAGTTTCAAACTGTATTAGATGCATATTCTATGTGTAATCTTAGTATGTGACAAATTTTAAGTCTGAAGCTTTAATTTGAAGGCCACATTTAGGTCTCTAGAAGGCCCCATAAAGACCCAGTATTTGGACTTTTTGCCAATTTTAAGGCCTGTGACTGTTAAACTATGTGACTGATAGAGCTGAAATCTCATCTGGGAATACATTATTATGTTCTTTTTACATGTGCCAAAAATCAAGGCTTCAAGTAGACATTTAACCTGTGTATGAGGACCTTAAACACCCACCTGAGTGACCCTTTTAAGACATTTTTCACATATTTTGCTCTGTAACTTGGAAATGGTAAGTCTGAGAAGTTTCAAACTTTATTAGATACATATTCTATGTGTAATCTTAGTATGTAACAAATTTTAAGTCTGAAGCTTTAATTTGAAAGCCACATCGAGATCTCTAAAAGGCCCACAGAGACCCAATATTTGGACTTTTTGCCACCTTTAAGCCCTGTGACTGTTAAACTATGTGATTGATGGAGCTGAAATCCCATCTGGGAATGCATTATTATGTCCTTTTTACATATGGCGAAAATCAAGGTTTTTAGTAGACATTTAACCTGTGTATGAGGGCCATAGACACTCGCCCAAGTGCCTTTTTTGACATTTTTTCCGTATTTTGCCCTGTTATTTGGAAATGCTTAGTGTGACAAGTCTTAAACTGTATTATATATAATTTTTGTTTGTTATGTATGTCCCCCAAAAAGTTTCAGATCTGTAGTTTAATTGCTAAGGTCTCTTTAACAATTGTAAAATGCCCACAGAAACCCAATTTATGGACATTATGCCACTTTAAAGCCCAGTAACTGTCAAACTATGTGGGTTATAGAGCTGAAATCTTTGAATTTTTAAAAGGAAATGCCTGTCTATTTAAATTTTGAATATTAATAATGTTATGGCTATCTTAGTCTTTTAAGAACTTATTTTTGTGTGTTATACCTCTGCTTGCTGAGTTTTTAACTTTTTAAAATGAAACTGGTTAAACGCCGGTTAAACATATTCAAGTAGACAAAATGGACACTTTAAGTGAGCTTTAAGTCCCAATATTAATGAAATTATATCCGTATGTAGTAAAACTAGGGGATTTTTAACCCTCAACTAGCCCAGTTTTATTCAACTTGCCTCAGTTAATTTTGACACAGCTCCTACAGTTATGAACTCATTTCAGTTGATAATCACATACTTAAAATTCTCAATTCTTTTTGTATTTGAGTACCCCTTTTATATAGATTGTTTGTTTACCATTTATGCTGTAGCACTCCATCTCTTTGAGAGAACATGTAAACTGTGTAAAAAAGATGTAGAAGATGAGATACATTTTGTTTGTGTTTGTCCAGCTTTAGAGCTGATTCGTATGAAATATTTCAAAATTTTAAATATAGATAAATCTGAATTATTAATAGATCAATTATCAAGGGTATTAACTCATATGAATGTCAATATGGTTATTAATTTTATTTTTGATTTGTGGCAAGAAAGAAAAAGTAAATTATATTGTTAATTTTTATGTATTGAATTGCTGTCTTTATTTACTGTATCTTACCTCAAAATATGTTTGCTCTGTTTGTTATTAACTCTCTATTTAAAGTGACTTATAAGCCCATATAGGGCTGGGTATTACTTCAATAGTTTTTGTATAATCCTTGTCAACATAATACATGTCACTATAATAAACTAATAAACTAAACTAAGTCCCAACCCACATCCCCCACCCGGATTCCCCCCACCCACCTCTGGGACCTCCAGCTATATTGAGTGACACTAAATAAACAAAGGTATTTAATGATATCAGATGAGAAACAAAGACCTCAATGGGGTTGCAGATCTTGTGTAATAGTGAGAGAGGTGTGGAGAAGGGGAGAGGGGTGGGGGTGGGAGGTGGTGGGCTTCATTACATATAACACAAAGGGGAGTCAGAACTGAGATTGTGTCACATATTTAGGTTGCATATATATGGACCACATATACAGGTATAGAGGAAATGAATAACTGAAAACAATTTGCAAATTCTAAAAATAATATAATAAAATAATAATATAAATAATTCTTTTTTAAATAATATTTTATTTGTGAACAAATATAGAAACAGATATGCACTTTTGGGATTATGAATTGTAGAATGGACATTGAATCATCAATCATTTAAATACTTTGAAGGAAGATTGAAAAGTATGATGAGTTGAGTTAAAAATAATATTTTATTTGTCAACAAATATAGAAACAGATATGCTCTTTTGGGATTATTATTTTAGAATGGACATTCAATCATCAATCATTTAAATACTTTGAAAATAGGTTTAGAGTTATCATTGCAGGAAGATTGAAAATATAATTTGAGTTATGTATTCGGCGTCTGGGGATACACCATCTTCCTTGGAAGATATAAACAGAGTAGATTGATGTGCTGAAGTTCATATAATAATGGGTAATTATGTTTTTAAAAATTCCCGATCAAAACCTGTGGCGTGAGTGATGACCTGTCTGGGGATATGTTGGCGCCGAGTTGGCCCAATCTAGTTTATTTATTTATTTTTTTTGAAATTTTGGATGAAGCCCTTTTGATCCAATTTTTTATTCAAATCCAGTAGACAGACAAACAGACACACAATAGTGAAGTCAGAATCTCCACACCCTTTTTTGAAGCCATTAGCTTGCTTTGCCTTTTAACAGAACATGCAAAACATCTTTTCAACTGTGGTCATTATGAAGCCATTTTCGAAATTCAGGATGGCTGAGCCAGTCACTATCGAATTTTCTATTTATTTTTTTTTCTTCTTTTTCGTCTGCGGTTCTGAATCCATTGCAGATGTCAAACAAGTGAAGTCGTCTGCACTATTGGCTATCATTTGTCATTGTTGCATATGCGCGACTTAAATAAAATGAACAATTTCATTGGAGGAACTCGCGCTTGTGCACTGTCGTCTTCTCATTATAAACAAACAAATATGGCGGACGAATAAGAAACCCGGCAAATATATTCCTTTACTCGTCTATTTAATTTAAAATATTCCTAACTTACATTTTCTCTAATCCGCATCCCTGGGATACATTTTCTTTGGAAATATGCGTCCTTGTTAAAATCCACACGTTTTTATATATATCAGGCGGCGTCCACGCGAACACTGTTATATAAATTAAGTTCAAAATATTAATCAAAGCATGGGCATTTACTGGTACAAAGCCACTAGATAACTTAATCGCATTACACCCAGGGTCAGTCATCCGTCAGTTACAGTAAACTCGTCACAGCCAAGTGCAAGGCATGAATACTTACAGACACAGAAATGCTTACTTGTTCTCTTTTATGTCATTATAGTTTTTGTTTTAAACACTTTTCTGCACAATATTTTAATTCTAATTTACAATAAGAATTACATATATCACACAATTCTATTTAAGCGTCCCACAAGGGACGCTTGTTTGTGTATGGGAGACCTTCAGGCTCCGCCGGCTCTGCCGGCTCCGCATTTTGTTTTCCTTATAACTCTGTAACCGTTAGGCGGATTCTTTTCAAATTTGGCAGGTTTAGGCAGTAGCCTTGGGGAATTTTTTTGAATATGCTGCAGTGACAGTTCAACCAATCAGAGAGGTCACATGACCAAAAATGTCTTTTTTCGATGGGGAAGCTTGTCCGGATGATAACTTGAAAGGAATTTTATCAATTCACCTGAAACTTGGCAAATACATTCATTCTATTAAAATCTGGAAATCATTAGATTTTGGCATTGATTGGTTAAGAAATGGCTGAGTAATTAATGATTAATTAATCATTACGAATTTTCCAAATAATGAAAACACAAAAATGCTTATATCTCGAAAACCGTGCTAGATAGAGCGATTTCGACGAAATTTTTGACCCACAGGGTATCTTTGCGCAGTAGTTTTCCCAATTTTTAAAAACTTTTTGTCTCGCCAAAAATGGCGGCCATTTTGAATTTTCGAATTTTTCGCAAAAATTGCAAAACATAAAAATGCTTATATCTCGAAAACCGTACTAGATAGAGCGATTTCGACGAAATTTTTGACCCACAGGGTATATCTGCAGAGTAGCCATGCCACTTTTCAAAAAAGAAATTGCTCGCAAAAAATGGCGGCCATTTTGAATTTTTTGCAAAATTGCAAAACATAAAAATGCTTATATCTCGAAAACCATGCTATATAGAGCGATTTCGACGAAATTTTTGACCCACAGGGTATGTGCAGAGTAGCCATGCCAATTTTCAAAAAAATTTTATCTTGCCAAAAATGGCGGCCATTTTGAATTTTCGAATTTTTGCGCAAAAATGCTAATATTTTGAAAACCGTGCTACATAGAGCGATTTCGACAAAATTTTTGATCTTCAGGGTATCTCTGCAGAGCAGCTATCCCAAAGAGCTTTCACTTGGTGAAGTTTCAGACCCACAGCTAATTGCTCACCTACTCAAAATGAGTAAATGCGAATTACCTCTAAAAGTATTGCAGATAGCCAATTTTTCTCAAATAACTCATTCACCTACTTTTGGAAGAGCTTTCACATGGTGAAGTTTCAGACCCATAGCTAATTATTTACCTACTCAAAATGAGTAAATGCTTATTATCTGTAAAAGTATTGCAGATACCCAATTTTTCTCAAATAAATCATTCACCTACTTTTGGGAGAGCTTTCACTTGGTGAAGTTTCAGACCCATAGCTAATTACTCACCTACTCAAAATGAGTAAATGCGAATTATCTCTAAAAGTATTGCAGATAGCCAATTTTTCTCAAATAACTCATTCACCTACTTTTGGGAGAGCTTTCACTTGGTGAAGTTTCAGACCCATAGCTAATTACTCACCTACTGAAAATGAGTAAATGCAAATTATCTCTAAAAGTATTGCAGATAGCCAATTTTTCTCAAATAACTCATTCACCTACTTTTGGGAGAGCTTTCACTCTGTGAAGTTTCAGACCCATAGCTAATTACTCACCTACTCAAAATGAGTAAATGCGAATTATCTCTAAAAGTATTGCAGATAGCCAATTTTTCTCAAATAACTCATTCACCTACTTTTGGGAGAGCTTTCACTCGGTGAAGTTTCAGACCCATAGCTAATTACTCACCTACTCAAAATGAGTAAATGCGAATTATCTCTAAAAGTATTGCAGATAGCCAATTTTTCTCAAATAACTCATTCACCTACTTTTGGGAGAGCTTTCACTCTGTGAAGTTTCAGACCCATAGCTAATTACTCACCTACTCAAAATGAGTAAATGCGAATTATCTCTAAAAGTATTGCAGATAGCCAATTTTTCTCAAATAACTCATTCACCTACTTTTGGCAGAGCTTTCACTTGGTGAAGTTTCAGACCCATAGCTATCACCTACTTTTGGGAGAGCTTTCACTCTGTGAAGTTTCAGACCCATAGCTAATTACTCACCTACTCAAAATGAGTAAATGCGAATTATCTGTAAAAGTATTGCAGATAGCCAATTTTTCTCAAATAAATCATTCACCTACTTTTGGGAGAGCTTTCACTTGGTGAAGTTTCAGACCCATACCTAATTACTCACCTACTCAAAATGAGTAAATGCGAATTATCTCTAAAAGTATTGCAGATAGCCAATTTTTCTCAAATAACTCATTCACCTACTTTTGGGAGAGCTTTCACTCTGTGAAGTTTCAGACCCATAGCTAATTACTCACCTACTCAAAATGAGTAAATGCGAATTATCTCTAAAAGTATTGCAGATAGCCAATTTTTCTCAAATAACTCATTCACCTACTTTTGGGAGAGCTTTCACTCGGTGAAGTTTCAGACCCATAGCTAATTACTCACCTACTCAAAATGAGTAAATGCGAATTATCTCTAAAAGTATTGCAGATAGCCAATTTTTCTCAAATAACTCATTCACCTACTTTTGGGAGAGCTTTCACTCTGTGAAGTTTCAGACCCATAGCTAATTACTCACCTACTCAAAATGAGTAAATGCGAATTATCTCTAAAAGTATTGCAGATAGCCAATTTTTCTCAAATAACTCATTCACCTACTTTTGGCAGAGCTTTCACTTGGTGAAGTTTCAGACCCATAGCTATCACCTACTTTTGGGAGAGCTTTCACTCTGTGAAGTTTCAGACCCATAGCTAATTACTCACCTACTCAAAATGAGTAAATGCGAATTATCTGTAAAAGTATTGCAGATAGCCAATTTTTCTCAAATAACTCATTCACCTACTTTTGGCAGAGCTTTCACTCTGTGAAGTTTCAGACCCATAGCTATTTATTCACCTACTCAAAATGGGTAAATGCTAATTATCTGTAAAAGTATTGCGGATACCCAATTTTTATCAATTCTCATTCATCTACTTGTGGGAGAGCTTTTACATGGTGAAGTTTCAGACCCATAGCTAATTACTCACCTACTCAAAATGAGTAAATGCGAATTATCTCTAAAAGTATTGCAGATAGCCAATTTTTCTCAAATAACTCATTCACCTACTTTTGGGAGAGCTTTCACTTGGTGAAGTTTCAGACCCATAGATAATTATTCACCTACTCAAAATGAGTAAATGTGAATTATCTCTTAATAGTATTGCAGATAGTCAATTTTTCTCAAATAACTCATTCACCTACTTTTGGAAGAGCTTTTACACATGAAAATGAAAAATTGTGAATATCTCGGAAAAGCTATTTCTGCTGCTTTAATGCTCGGCGGGAGATACACACCGCGGCAGTGGTCTTGACAAAAATTTTTGTCTCCCTAAAAATGGTGGCCATTTTGAATTTTCAAAGTTTTTGCAAAACACAAAAATGCTTATATCTCGAAAACCGTGCTATATGGAGCAAACTCAAGAAAATTTTTGACCTGCTGGGTATCTCTGCTAGATGGAGCAGACTGCGCTGACTTTGGTTGCCACAACAGTATAAGGCTAGAAACGAAGCATTTTCTTAATACTTTAGCACTCACCCTCTTATCTATTTTTTTGCGAGCGATCCTCTAGTTTTCTTTCCTTTGAGTGTAGCCTTGTGGATTCCTTTCTATTGATAGGATTCCCAGTTGTTCGTTCACCTATCTCCTGGAAATTGTGCCAGCTCATGTCACCAACTAAAGGCCTGCTTGGATGATATCCATATCTGGATGTTTGAAAATAAGCTTAAGTTAAATCCTGGAAAAACTGAGTTTATAGTCTTTGGTTCTGTGGATAAGTATCAAAGATTCCTTCCCTGTGAATATTGTGGAAAACTGCCTCTCCCCAAAGGATGTTGTTCGAAATCTGGGTGAACTGTTGGATTCTAAATTCAGATTGACGAATCATGTAAATTCTGTCATTAAATCTTGCTTTGCCAACCTCCGAGATTTGCATCATATCCAACGCTTTCTCTCATATGACGTGTCAATTATGGTAGCAAACCCATTGGTTAGTAGTCGTCTGGATTATTGCAATTCTCTGTTTCGCAGTCTGTCCTCCAAAAATGTCACAAGGCTTCAAAATATCCAAAATTGTCTGGCACGCTTTGCCTCTGGTGCGTCTAGATTTTTTCATGTCTCTCCAATTTTAAAGTCTCTTCTCTGGCTTCCTGTTAAACAACGAATCATTTTCAAAACACTGTTACTCGTATACAAGTTCCTTACCACTGGAAAGCAAAAATACTTTGCCCCATATTTGTCTTTATATACATCTGCTGTTAAGACGTAGTAATCCAGAAAAGATGTTCCTTACCCTTCTATAGTTCCTTAGTTCATAAATCTAAAGGTCATTTCAACAAGTCCTCATATGATGCTCCAAAACTCTGGAATGATTTGCCACTGGAAATTGGAACTGCTGCAACACTATCATGTTTCAAAACACGTCTTAAAACCTATCTGTTTCAGAAGTCTTTTCCTCCTTAGTTTTCCTTGCTACCGAACACCAATGATCCCCTGGTGACGACCCTGTTATGGTTTACAATTTATGATTTATGCATTATGATTTGGATGGTGTTCCTTAGAATCCGCGAGTTTTGGAGATTATGCACATGGATACCTGATAGGATATTGTTAGGAAAACACATCAAACCCCATGACCTAAAATTGTTTACATAAATGGATATTAATGAGTTGAAGAAGTGTGCCAATTCAAAGTACTAAGTATTTTTTCCTCAACTTATCAGCCGTAAAATACATTATATTTGTTCAGAATTTCTATAAACAAAACATTGTTGGGAAACTCCACAGAAGTCTGCGCCTTCATATCTTGCATGCATACATGAAGACTAATGTCTATGAATTCAAAGTATTCACTTAATCTTCATCCTAGGAAGCATTCATGGAGCCATACACACAAGCATACAGAATCAATATTGGGCTGTGTTTTCTCAAAAATTACCCCAAGTTGACATCTGTCAATCACATTTTCACATTTTTATTTTTGTCTGCTGCCACTTTCTATTGAGAATAATTAACCAATTGAAGTAAAGCATAAGTGAATACATGCTTGCACAAATTGGCATACAATATGTACTGCTTTAAATTTATGGAAGGATTTGCAAATCAAACACATGAATATTCATCAGCAACATTGTTTCATCAACTGCTGGTTTTACTGTACACTTTAGTCTAAATTTGTCAGAATAGGTACATGTTTAAATCAGTACAAAAAGACACAAATGACAAAGCAAGTTAAGCAGGATACAATATAAATATTTCTACAGAATGTCTATCTCCCCAGTGGACTGAAATAGGTGAGTGACAGTTTAAGTTTAGTACTGATGTGATGCAAAAATATATAAACACTACTGGATCCACCATGCCCAGGTGTAAGTGACTAATCGTGCATATTATTATAGGGATTGGTGCTCGATCTTTCAATATCGATCAATCATCCCACAGAACTGCCGATATCTACTCATGCTACCAGCATTTCAATATCGAAATAACATACACGAAACAGACAAAAATAAAAAAACCCTGTAAATGTACTACTTAAACGAATATTTATTGTATAAATCTTTAAAAGGCACAGTTACAACTGAAAGAAAATGGGGACAAGTCTCACACCATCTTTGTTTACATTGTCAGTGACCTACTTTCTTGAATTAAAATGTACACTTTTCAACAAAACCTCTAATATCGCCCATAGCTCAAATTAACGGTTCCGATATTGAAATATTGATTGATACAGACCCTTAATTTTTGTTCGATATCGATCCTCCACATGGCAGTCGATCCCTATACTAGTGCATATACAATAATTTGCCTAAATAATTTATAAAATAAAGCTACATAATGACATCTTATGTCATTCTACATGTATTTCCCCACATATGTAACTTATCCAAATTATATTTATTAAAAGCCAGAAGAATATAGTGAGCGGTGTCACATTCAAAAATAATTTAAAACACCAATATAAGTTAAGCACATATTATGGTTCTCAATGCTAGACAGAATTATGATAATAAATGAGCACCAGTCGTTATAGCAATAAGAACAGAATAGCCTTTACCCACAGTGTAGTGTAAAGAGAGAGATTATTGATTGGTTCTGCTGGGAGTCGATCCCATGGCCTTCTGATTATACATAGAAATGAACACAAGTCTATCTCTTTAATCAGTTGAGCTAAAGGGGAATCCCTGGAAGCCCAGGTGTTGACAGAACAGATATATGTGAGGATATTACAAGATGGATTTGAATAATTTCATGTATATTTCATGTATATCCTGTCATAAAAACCTATAAAAGACTGTCAAAACCAAGGAAAATATACTGACCTAATTGATATTATGTGGACACATAAGAATTACAAGGATTTGTTAGATATATGTTGAATATTTCAGGCTGTTGCTCCCATTACCAACTATTTTCCTGTTAACCCTCTAGATGCCAAGGTATTGTAGGTAGAGTTCTCAAATTTGCAGGATATATTCATCATTACAAAGTCTTTCCTGGGAATATTTTTGACCTCATTTTGAAAAACAAATGGGCACCATGGGCATTTTTCGACTTTCAGCTAGGCGCTCTAGAACAAAGGGTATTATAGGAAAAAAAAGTTTTATAGGAATATAGGGAGAGATTTCAAATTCACAGGATATGTTCATCATGGGCTTTTTCTCATCAATAGAAAGTTGAGTCTCTTCAGGATTGACACTTGTAATAGATATATGTGTTGTCTATAGCCTAGAGACATTTGACCTTGAAGCTTATCCTTCAAGGTCAGCTATTGACCTCTAAATGGACCCATAGAGTCCATTTTTTCCAACTCAGTAAATTACTTATAACTACAACACTTGAATTATTAGATTTTTGGGGCCTGTGGGGTCTTGTGCTTTAATAATTTTGGCATAGTTTCTTATATCCTCGTTTTTTTCTGCTATTGCAGATCTAGGTCCATAGCAAAGTGAGTAGTGATTCTAGTAGCTACTTTAAATCAATTGCTTATAACCCCAAAATGACTTTTTTAAAGCACTTACTAAAATATGTTATCCAGTTACTTTCACTATACCTACAAGATGGTACCTGTTTTTGAGGTCTAGCTCATTAGCTAAACAAGTAATAGCTGTTTTCTGTGTTGAAAGGTGAGGGAAATGAGTAAATCACCTTTTTTTCGTTGTAACCATTATAATTTACAATGTTTTGGTTAAATACCCGGTATGTTGTTCAGCTACTTTTTGATGTTCTGTGTCCTGGCATATTTTTTTGAGCTGTAGTTCAGTAGAAGTTGTGGAAAAGCTTTGAATCTTGCCCACCCAATTTCATCTTGTTTGTAACTGGAGTTATGTTTTTTTTTTGTATTTTTGCAGAATATTGTGTTCCACTTGAACATTGTTCTGATCGGTAACTATGGGAGGAGAAAAGACTGCGAGGCGTGACGACCCCTCGGAAGAATACAGAGAAAAACTCATGGATTTTGTCAACAGGTAATTATCTCTAAGTTGTTAAATTCGAGATTTGACTTATGTAATCTGTTTCCAATCACACCTCTTGGTAGTAAGGTTTCTGTTGTGTGGGGTAATCTGGTATACAGAAAATCAACTTCTGAAATACCACTTGAGACTTAAAACTGACACACTTTCATGTTCATCACTAACATTTTCAAGTAAATCTTGTCATGTTCACTTTTGACCTTTCACAGTGAAACATGTTTACCGTTGTTGTTGTTGTTTTATTCAGAGTGGACGAGCACTTGAATGTGAGTGAGAAGATGGAGGCCACCAGACAATACGCGGCTGCACACCCTATGATGACAACAGCAGGTGTCATCACACTGATCCTCTGTTCCTTCCCACTCATGTGTTTTGGGGCCTTTGTAATCAGCACCATGTTCTTCACATTGCTTAGCTTTCTCTTTGTGGAAGGTTGGTATCTGGCAATGAAACAGAATATACATGACAAATAACTCATAAGTACTAATTCTTTTAAATAAGAGCATTTGGTTCTCACTTCTGCATTGGTCATAGGGTATGTATGTATTCACTATTAGAAAACCTACTTTTACTGCGTTAATACATCCTATCCAATGGACAATTGCTAATCCGGTCGGTGCAGACCGGCCCGCCAAACATCAGAAAAAGACGTCCTGTGTTTCCACCGGCTGGCCGGTCCCAGTACTGTGCACTCGCCAGGCGGCGCATGGTACTTCCTTCTTGTCTAGGCAGCGTGACGTCATAGCATCTTTTTCGATGGGCACATGTACAGTGCACACAGAATTTATTTCTGAGTTTAAAGTTTTCAGTTTTTTTGTGAGATTAGTTTCTACTTTGCTCTTAAAAGTATATTTACGGATTCTTGACAGTTTATAGACTATTATGTCTTCTAGTCAACGACATTGGAGGGCTTCATGTAAAAAGACATTTTAAGTGTGTTTTTTGCACTATGTTTGCACCATTCTGAACTTGAATATATCAGAGTGTAAAATTATTGTAAAACCACCCTCTTCTGTCTGCTCTTCACAACTGTATGCAGTGCGGATGTGCAGGGGAGTAAGTACTGAGTGTTGCCTTGTGTATTACATTCTCTGTGTAAAGTACAGAATAAGCCTTATGAATGTAGCCTCAGGTTTTATTAATAAATTCATGGGTTCCTCAATTAATTCAGTTTACATGGCAAAAATCATCACAGAACATTTTGTTTCACTAGAGTGAACTGAGGTATGTCTAATTACTAACTGTGCATATATTGCCATTCTGACCAAAGATGTAGGCTACTCGAGAAATTCAAAATTTTTGACAGATTATGTACTCAGATTTTATTAAAATTTTTGAAATCATGTCAGTGTGACATATGTACATACTTAATGATTAGAATATGTGATTAAATGCACCAGTTGTTTGTGATGTACTCACCTTTAATTCTGGATATCTCTATATCCAGGCTTTCTGCTCACTATTGGAGGTGTCTTCCTGGGTACGGCCCTGGTAGTGACTGGCGCCCTCTCTCTGTTTATCAGTCTCCTGGTGGCCGTGGGTTTCTTTACATTCCACTACGGCAGCAAGTTACTCCAGTCACTGATTCGCAAGAAGCAGGAATATCTAACGCCTGGGTACATCAAAGAGAGTGGGGACGAGGGAAGAGAGAAAACCACAGCGGGATTGATGCAAGATGAGGAATAAACAGAATCACCAGTACGTGCTCTGTTATCCAAATATATCAGCTTACAAACAATGGGCATCTCACATTATGGACCTTGTGTAGTCCACATACCGTATTTTCTGTGATAAATGCTCCTGCTCTATTATTGCCGCCAGTACTTAGATGTTACTATTGTGAGTGACTCATTATAGCAATAAAATGAGTGAAGAGTACACTTGTTGATAAATTAGAGATTGGTAAATTCTACAGTTTTTCATTCTGGATTTTGTTTGTTATTTGTGGAGCAATGTCTCAATAAAACACAATGTAAATATTAACACAGTCTTCACAACAGATGTGTACACTGATACATACTGCAAAGTACCTTGCCTTTTTAATTTGTTTGCCATTTTCCTTCCCTATATATGTTGCCTTTGTAAAAGGATCTTTGACATTTTTACTGTAATAGTGCCAGTCCCACTTCTCTGCCCTCCCTCCGTCACCTTGAGCACTTAATCATTTTCTAATTGAATATTTTAGGTAAAATACAATGTGAAATTTCTTCCACTGCAAAATTCAACTTGGTAGAAAAGTCTATTTCATGTATTTTTTGATTCATAACCAAAGGTGTTGTGGTTGAATACACAGGGACATACTTTGTGGATGGTGAATGTATTGGTACCTGACAGGGTCTAGTACAAATCTCTGCTTGTAATTTGGGTATATTTATACTTTTATAACTTGTGGTTCTGTGTGATGAGATTATACTGTCATCAAGGTGTGTACACGTACCTTAGTGTACTCTACTTCTGTTATAAAGTGATGAAACCATCGAGTTCAAACTATACATTCTTTCAATATTGTAAAATCATTTCTACACTACTAAGTTGTTGCAACAGTTTGATTGGTCTGTCGTGTGACCTTAAAATGTTGTAAAAGTTTGGTTAAAAATAGAGAAGTGTTTTACCCTGATGATGATACTGTAACTTGTTGTTCAAAGTTTACACACAGCAGCTACTGATATCAATATTTTCCACTTGTTATGAATATAAGGTGAAGGCAATTGTTTTTAGTTAACATGAAAATTCAGTCTTCATGATGAAACCTGTAATGATCCAGTGAAAATGTCGTGAATCTGATTGTTTTAAGACTTGGCCTTGAGTATTACTGTCATGGCAAGAAAAGATTATATGGTCAGAAAGAGTCAGTCATAATTTGAACAAGAAAATATGTAAATGAATGTGAAATAACTGTTAAGTGTGATTAGTAACATAAACTTATATTTTCAGATAGTGTTTGACCATGAATGGGTATTTAATGTTGCTTTGTGACAGACATCTGTTGGCTAAACTGACTGCTGATTGCTTAGACATTAGAAATGTCCACGGACTACAGCAAATGTTAACAATTCTAACACAAGTTTCCAAAAGAAGTGTTAGTTTTGAGAGTGTTTTGGATAACATGATTTGGAGAAACAGAGACGTTGTTGGTGTGTGTACATAGTGCTGCATTTACTCGACAGACTGACACAAAGTGCGATATTCACGGATAGACGTTGCTTTTATATCTTAAGTGGTATGCATTATACCTTTGTCAGACATTCAGATTTGCTTGTTGTAATTAAGTTGATATGTTTGTAATTGGTGAGAAATAGATGAATACCACTGTTTGTTTTATGAATACTTCTGTTGTTTGATTTCTACACGAGTTGTGTAAGTGTGACAATTATTACTATTTATGTTCGTCGATTGCATTTACTTTGTTTAATTATTGAGTTGATTATTGGTATTTATTGCTTCAAAGACATCCTTTTCTTTGTAAATAATTTTAATGTTATAAAGTGGTGATAGTGTTATCATTAATTTCTTCGATTTTATTTCACATTACAATCAGAAGTTAAGATTGAAGGTTTCTCTTTTGTATAAATTTTTATGTACTTTGACCATTCTGCCTGCCTTTCTTTAAACTTTCGAACTGCTTGAAATCTTTTCGAGGGAGTGTCTCACAAAGAGTATTCACTGCAAGTCACAGAGAAGTGAAAATTTTCTTTGTATTTTTAAAACTTTATTACTTCACTCCCTTAAGCCTTTGGAGCCTCTGATTTCAGTTCAGGTAGTGTTAAGTTAATGAAAGTGACAACTTTCTAGTGACAAGATGTTTTCAATTAGTAAAGAGAGCTGTTGAGTCAGGTCAGTCGTATTAAATTTAGAAAATTAGAAATATGTCAGTGTTGATTATCCAAAGTGTCATTTAAGGAAGTCCTTTCTGTTTGCCTGCGAAAAGATACATTGAAGATTTCAGTGAGAAAGGACTGACATGTAGAAGTCTCAGGGAATCTTGCACATTTGTAAGACACAGGTAAAGTTCTAGAAAAGAAAGGCATCCATGCAGAAGTGTTTCCATGTGTACATTGGTTAGATCGTTGAGCAGTTGTAAACTCTAACTTCTTTCTACTACAAAATTTTTGGCCAAATATTTCATGTGATTCTGTCATTTTATGCTTCTTGTAGTTTTCACAGTTATTTTGTAAATCTGACTTGGAAGTGAACACCAAAAGAATGATTTTTTTGCCATATTTGTGCAATGACAGTGTGTAATTGTATCCCCGGACGAAAGTCGGGGATACTTAGGATTCAGCACGGTCATGCTGCCGCCCCCATAGAGATTTCCTTTCCGACGCGATAACTTAAGAAATATTTTAATTAGACCTTTCAGATTTGGTATGTGGGTATATATGGGCAATGCCACGAATGCTATTGTTTCGTGACCTTGACCTTCAATTTCAAGGTCACTGGTGGCCTCTTAAAGGTAAGATTTTGGCCATTTTTTCACATTTTGACCCAATTCTCGTATACAGAAAGTTAGATCATTCTATGGGTGGTATATATAATTCATATATATGTCCTCTGTAAGCATGCAGAAATTTGACCTTGAAGCTCTTCATTGAAGGTCATCCACAGACCACCAAAGTACATCACCGAGGCCATTTTTGGCCTTTTTGGAGATATTTTTACAGTTAATTAAAAAATATTATAGCTACCCTTCTCAAATTTATAGGATATATTCATAACCATAAAATCTTGCCTGGGAATATTTTTGGCCTCATTTTGAAAAAAACAAGGTGGCCGCCACGGACATTTTTTTGACTTTCAGCAAGGACTTTTGTTGGCCCTCTAGAGCAAAGGGTATTTATTATAGGTAGAGATCTCAAATTCGCAGGATATGTTCCCCATTACAAAATCTTGACTGGGAATATTTTTGGCCTCATTTTGAAAAACAAGATGGCCGCCACGGGCGTTTCTTTGTCAGTCATGAAAAGTGCTTATATCTTCCTTATTATTGGTCCTAGAGGCTTGGTATGTCAAGCCAACCTATAGGAAATCATGGGCTGGCAATCTTTTGATGTGGTCAGATTTGACCGTGGACCCCTCCTTCAAGGTCAAACGAGGAGAGCAAAACTTAAAAATGCTTGTAACTCGCTTATTAATGGTCGTACAGTTTTGGGATGGTAAACCAACTTATAGGAGATCATGGACTGGGAATCTTTTGATGTGGTCATATTTGACCTTTGGCCCCTCCTTCAAGGTCAAATGAGGATAGCCAAAATTAAAAGTGCTTATAACTCGCTTATTCTTGTTCCTAGAGGTCACATCAACCTATAGGAATCATCAGCTAAGAATCTTTTGGGTCAGATTTCACCTTGGGCTCCTCCTTCAAGGTTAAGTGATGGTTGATTGGCTTTGGTGAGTTTTCTTTCTGGTGGATCCAATTTGCATCAGTTCTCTGATGCGCTAGGTCTAGTTATTGGCTGTATAACTTACTGGCTCATGTTGATTATCTCTAGTTGGCCTACTGGACAGGAGATTATGTATGGCATAGGTCCATAGCTAAGCGAGTAATAGCACTGGTAGCTACTTTGAGTAAAGTGCTTATAACTCAAAAATGACTACATTTACAACATTTTGGTAAAATATGTTGTTCAGCTACTTTCTCCATGCCTACAAGGTGGTAACTTTTTCAGAGGTCTGTCTCAATAGCTACGTGAGTAATAGCTATATTCAGTTTTCAACCATGACCAAAATGAGTAAATGGTATTTTTCTTCATAACTGTTAGAGTTAAAATAATTTTGTCAAGTATGTTGTTCAGCTACTTTTTGATGCACAGTGTCATGGCAAATTTTCAGAGCTGTAGGTCCATAGCTAACTGAGTAATAGCTACCTTGACAGTTCACCATTGAGTAAATCACTTATATCTCCAAACCTATTAAATTTAGAGGTTTTTTGTCAAATATGTTGTTCATGTACTTTTAAATGTACTCTGTCATGGCAACTTTTCAGAGCTGTAGGTCCATAGCTAACTGAGTAATAGCTACTTTGACAGTTCACCATTGAGTAAATCACTTATAGCTGGAAATCTGTTGCACATAGCTTTACTAAGGGTTCAAGATATCTTCCCTGCTATGAAATCTTGCCTGGCTAACATTTGGTCCAGTTTGTTCAATTTGGTCGGTTGCTATTGCATCAAATTTGAAAATCTGAGGTGATCAAACTTAAAGGAACCTATATTTGCCTTATTATTGGTTGTAGAGGTTTTGGATGTGAAGACAACTTATAGGAAATCATTTCAGATTTGACCTTGGATCCCTCCTTCAAGGTCAAATGTGGTTCTTCATACCTATAATGACCTATCCTTACCAAGTTTTCAGGATATCTTCCCTGCTATGAAATCTTGCCTGGCTAACATATTGGTCCAGTTTGTTCAATTGGGTTGTTGCTATGGCAACGAATTTGAAAATCTGAGGTGACCCAACTTAAAGGAGCCTATATCTCCCTTATTATTGGTCATAGAGGTTTTGGATGTGAAGACAACTTATGAAAATCATGTGCCCCAAATCTTTTGGTGGGGTCAGATTTGACCTTAGATCCCTCCTTCAAGGTCGAATGTGGTCCTTGATACCTCTAATGGTCTATATCTCCCTTATTATTGGTCATAGAGGTTTTCGATTTGAAGACAACTTATAAGAAATCATGTGCCCCGAATTTTTTGGTGGGGTCAGATTTGACATAATACTCTGTATGTCACGCTTCAACCATGTCCCGTCCGGGAATACATTGCGTCGAGACGCAATCTCTAGTTTTGTTTTAAGATAAGATATCAGATGCATATTTGTGTTCTTGTATGTGCTTTTGCTTCATTACCACATTATTTTGATGTCAGTTAAACGATTGAACTGCTTTGGTGTTTGAACTTTGTACATAAGTGTGTATTTTATGTAAGTGCTAGTCATGTATATAGGCTGGTGTGTACAGTGATCTGTATAGGTGGAAATTAACTACAAGTCACCCCAGGAGTACGTGGTGAAAAACTAGAACACAATCCTGTGGATTGACACAGATATTACTTATACGGAGCCCTATTGTAGTTATACAGAACCTATTGTATAGCTATATTTGTACTAATTAAACTGTCTGCCTGGGTGAGGCATATACTATTGGTTGATTGGTGTTTTGCTTTTGACACATGGTACATGGTAATCCAGGGGTGGAGCAAGCCAATGCATACCAGTTAGTCAAGATCCTACAATTAACACCGCCTGGTGCTGGCGAGCAACTACCAACTTGGGACACAAATGTGTTGCCCAGCTAGCCAGAGTGCCCCAAAGATCTATAGTAAAATAACTTCATACATACTGATGTGCAAGGTGGTAGTGGGGATCAAACAGCTGAAAATATACTTCCTGCAGTTTTTGTCTGGCGCTGGAGTTAACTGGAAAGTGTCGAATGTCAGAAATCTTCGTCTTGATGCCGTTTAGAACTTTAAGTTTGCAGAAGACTTCAGGTAGTGACCATGTTTCACTGCTATTGTGCTGGTAGGGACTGTAGTACTCCATTTACCCAATAATGAGATAAAACAAGGTTTATGTACAAGTAGTGCAAAATATCCAGATATTTTTCTCGGTTGTGTATAAGTCCATTGTTTCTGCTTTCTTATGCTTGTCTGTAAAACCCAGTGCCTCACTTCAGATAGTAAGAGTGCAGTTTGTTTAGGAATTGATGAGAAAAATTTATTTTTTATAATAAACAAGAGAAATTGAGTTTGTTTAATTGTATTTTTATATATTATTTTTTGAAAGCAATAAATTGATTTCATGTTCTAACTTCTTACTATTGCATGTTTCAAAACTTATAGCACGTGACATGTTGTACTTGATTTTTGAACTTCAGTGCTTTTTCACCCGACTTGCGATACATGAACACTTGATATACAGAACCTCTGAACACATCAACTGTTTAGCAGTCTTCATATTTGGATTTATAACATGATATAGAGAACTTCTGAAAACATGTACTGCTTAACACTCTTCACATTTGGATTTATAACAGAAAATAGGCAGCATAAATTCAGTTTTGATACAGTTCTTGGGCTGGTCTCACAAAGGGACTTAGACTTGGCCATGTTTTTGGCTAAGTCAGGGACTTAAATCTGACATTTTGGTACTAGATAGGTCTGGGACTTAAATGGATTTCACAAAGGGTGACTTGCTAAGTCCAACCTTATGAAGTAACCATAGTTGTTTTCTGTATCATGTGACCTTTATTTTCTATTCAAATATACTATTGGTGACATATATCCTTTATTTCATGCATTTTATCTGAGGAAAAATGCTTTTTTGCAACAGAAAAAAAATTGTAACCAAATAAAAACTTCCCAAAGACTAATTTAGGGAGGTTATCCCTGTATTTATCATTTATTTATAGTCATTTCCAATTTTGGAATGGGAAAAAAGTTTTTACAGCCAGATTTAAGTCTTTGTTTGCAAAAGTTAAGCCCACTGCTAGGTGGACTTAACTGTGTGTGCAAGACTTAGCCAAAGCTTAGAATTTTTCTTCATTGTGAAATCCACGAATTCTAAGACCACATGCTAAGCCTTAAAGTTAAGACCAAAGTCTTAACTTTAAGTCTAAGTCCAGGTCAAGTCCTTTTATGAAATTGGCCCCTGTCAAGAATGCCACTTGAACAATGGATATTCACCCCAGGCATTTGCACACCTTCAAACAAATGTTTGGAATAGAGTGCGATCTTAAATACTGTGTGAAAACAACTAAACAAAAGAGGATACTCTTTTGTTTAATGTATATTTACACTTTTCCTTAAAATAATGAGATATTCATTTTGATTAATGTATTTACCATATGTCACATTAGGGTTTACGAATACACAAGTTCAATATTTTTTCTAGTATATACAGAAAAAATAGTCTGGAATACTGTTCTCTGTAGTTTAAATTTCCTATTCAAATCAACACCTTTTTGCAAGATGTGTAGTAAACACAGGAAGGGAGGAGTTTGCCAACAAATGTCATTTTGGTGCATGTAGAGCCATCCAGTGTCTTTTGTAAAATACTCTTGCATGTCCAAAATTATGTCCAGTGAAAATCTAAACTGGCTTGATGTAAATGTTTACTTTTAACTGGATATTTATGTCTGTTGCAACCAGATAAAGAATCCTGTATTGGTCGTTAAAAGTACTGTGAACTTGTGCTGGTTTCACAAGCACAAAACCTGCAGGATAATGCTGCAGTGGTACGAATATTTCTGTCGACACATTCTGATAGGCTGGAGTACACACAAACTTCAGTGTAAAGTGCTTTGACTTCAAATCAAATTGCATTTCATAGGGAATCCCAGCAATCCTTTGAGCATATGTTCTGACAAAGGGAGCCACCAAATCCCAGCTGGATATGTTGATATTCTGGAAGTTTTCCCCTCCCCAGTATGTCCAAGACTGTAACTGAGTATCTGCTTGTTTCATGACAAAGTCACATTCGACTGTAGTTGTGGAATTAATATTACCATCCGGACCACACAGACCAAACTCTGTGAGGAAAGAAGCCCCTCCCAACTTTCTGATGTCTTTCTGAACTGTTTTGAATATCTTTGGGCCAAGTATACCATCGCAAAGAGTTTTCTGAAATATCGGGTAAACAGAGTGTGCTTCAGATGGTGTTAGCAACCAGCAGTAGTAATGATAAGCAAAAACACTCATATTAGCAAAACCTGGACCGCCAGGAACATGGCTGAAGCCACTGCCAGATCTGGTACCTCCAAATACAATACCCCAAGTCACTGGCTCATAAAACACCAGCTTCTGTGTATCGTGTTGTCGAATAACTTGATTCAGCTCATCATAGAGAGGCTGCAGATTCTTCCTCCCAGCAACACCTGACAGCAGTAACGACGGGTGAGAATATATATCTCCTGCCCAGGGTTCATTGATCAGCTCATAGCCTAACACATTCCTCTCACCCATAAAAGCTTTTACAACAACTTCCCAAAACATTGACAAAGCGTCCCTGGACCCTGCAGCATTGTCATATATCCCTTGAAACGCTTGACCCACTGCTTCTGTTAAATATCCAGTGAACCAGTTTTCAGCAGTGACCTTTGGAATAGGCCATGGGTACTTGTGCCTTGCAGGAGGTAGTTTGTCAACCAGCCACCTTGGCACACCATCGTAAGCATGGTATTTGGATGACAAGACATCTTGGTGCATGTCCAGTATCACATAGATGCCATGGTCACCCAGTTTTCTCACAATAGTCTGCATAATATTCAGGTAAGATGCGTTAACCTGATCAGCTTCAGGCATCACTCCACTCCACATCATGCCTAATCTAATGACATTAAAGCCACTCTGTTGAAGAAATTTCAGTCTTGTGTCATTGAGTAATCCTTCATGGTACCAGGGGGCCTTTTTCAGAACAGAATTCGTTCCATGAAACAAAGCAACTCGGTTCTGTTCATCCACAAAATAATTATTGTTTATCTTAATACACTGCAGAAAATCTCTTTGTTCTTGTGAAATATCTCTATTGTTTATCACAGGTTTTATTTTCTCGTGTGAATATTTTGATGTGATAATTGGCAATAAACAAATTATTATGTACGCAAAACATATGAGACAGTTCACAAAATTTCTTAGTACTTTATCCATGTTATATGTTTGTTATTGTGGTATATTTGTCAGAATGTTAAATTGTAAATATATTTCATGCAAATGTGTTTGAACAAAACTCTGCAGTTATACATATTTGCTTGTTCTAACTTCAGTGTATGATAATTTATAACAAAATTGTTTGTATTGTTCTTCTCTGTTTTAAAACCACAGTGCAATCATACTGCTATTGTTTATGAATTCAGTACATTTTTCACATAAATAAACTGTGTGCAATTACAGCCCACATTCTGTACTTACTGTGCTTAAACTAAACCTGTTTTTGGAAAGCTGAAGGTCTACTGGAAACAAAATGTTATTTTACTCATTTCTTTTGTTGTGAAGCCTTATAAGTACAGAACAGAAAAAAACACAAGTACATAGTCATATTGCCTCTATAATCTTTTAGAATTTTAGCAATTTAGAAGGGTAATTTTTTTTAGTTTTGTTTGATACATTTAAGTGTGCCTTTTTATGAATCAGTAAAATAGTGACTTTTTATTGCCTACTCCCTGTTTCATCAAGTTTATTTAAAACTACAAAACCTAGCTAGAGATGTTGGTTGGTATGACAACTTTTCAGAGAACAAAATTTTAATTTCATATCTAGACCTCTTTCATAAAAACTATGTGTCTGATTTGACCTGGAAGTATTGGTCATGGATGCTTGGAATGTCAGAATAATTTGTGGAAAATCATGGGCTGCAAATCTTTTGATGGCAGGTTTGACCTGCGACACCTCCCTAAGCTCAAATGACCTCACTTCCTTAAATGCTCCATCTCAGTTGGGACAATTCCCTGTGTGGCAACTTGAAAATTGGATTTCAGAACACACTTTTGGGTTTTGCAGTCAGAGTTGATTGATCTTTGAATGTCTGTTGACTTTGATCCATTTCAAACTTTGTGAATGCTATACAGATATAGGTACAAGATGGACTATCCATTTGTGAATGGCATAACGCAGCTTCTTTTAAATTGGACTAACCATTTTTACCACGCAGCCCTTTAGACCCCAATTACACATAGCCGGATGTACTGCCAGATCACGGCAGGTTTCCTAATTTGAAAAATGTTGAGTGATTTACGGATCGTATTTTCAGTCCGTAAGGGCATCTGTATCATCCATAATGTCCTTGTGAGATCCTAACGTCATGCTGCGATCTGTAGTGACATGCCAAGGATCAGATAAGATCCCTAGGCCATTACGGAAAAATCAAACATGCTTGCCACTCCTACTGTGGCCTAGCGGGTAGCATACTTGTCTAGGAACTCAGAGGACGTGGGTTCAAACCCAGGTACAGGCAGATACATAGTGGCTCGGATGACCACTTAAAATGGCGGTCCCCTGTCATTGGGTCCTATCCCCAGTGGCAGGCTAAAGAACCTAAAGGACATTGATAAATGGTCATCCTTGAGCCTCTATCTTCCAGTTAGGGGAATGTCAGTTACTTGTGAGTTGGGGCTGTACCTGTGCAGTCAGATGGGTTTAATAGTGCTTTGAGTCCTGTAGTATATGGAGATATTGCGCCGAGTATAAATACACATTACATTACATTTTCCGGGAAGTTAATACGGACGCGGTACCCGTAGCTCTTCCGTAACTCATTTGTGAGTGTCCTTATTGACCGTAAACCCATCCTGGATGTCCTTGTGGCATCCCTTTCATCCTTGACGCTTCTGTGCCAACAAATATCACCCAAAACATAGCCAGATCTGCTACGGATCTGCTACCGATTGACACGGAAAGGGTTTGCAGATTAAAAAAACAGTCAAAAGACCAATCCTTTGTGCAGTTTTTTCATCCGTAAACCTGTCCTTGGGTCATCATAGCGCTCTGTAGGATATCCGTGGCAGATCCGTAAATCTTTTACATGACCCACCCTCATCCCTGTCAGTTTCCATATATGGTACCATGGCATATATCCATGGGGGATCCGTGAAAGTGTAACTGGCCCTAAGGCCTGTCGGGGTATTGTTTTCATCCATGGTGTCCGGATGGGTGGGCGGGCGGCGGGAAAAGTTTGTCCAGGCTGTTTCTCAAAAACCGTAAGGTGTAGGAGGTTGATATTTGGTAGAGGCATTGGATAGGATGTGTAGGTGTGCAACGTCCTGGTCTGACCTTGATTTGACCTTTGACCTTGCCGTAGTGACTTTGAATTTGAAAATCTTGTCCGGGCTATATCTCAGAAACCGTAAGGTGAAGAAAATTGATACTTAGTAGGGACATTGGTTAGGAGGTGCAGGTGTGCAGCGTCATAGTGTGACCTTGATTTCACCTTTGACCTTGCCGTAGTGACCTTGATCTATAAAATCTTGTCTGGGCTATATCTCGGAAACCGTAAGGTGTAGGAAGTTGATGCTTGGTAGGGATATTTGTTAGGGGGTGTAGGTGTGCATCGTCTTGGTCTGACCTTGATTTGACCGTAGTAACCTTGTCCTAATAAATCTATTATCTCGGAAACCATGTGTAGCAAGTTGATACTTGGTAGGGACATTGGTTGGGGGTGTAGGTGTGCAACAACAGGTTGTGACCTTGATTTGACCTTGGACCTTGCCGTAGTGACCTTGACCTATAAAATCTTGTTCGGGCTATATCTCGGAAACGGTAAGGTGTAGGAAGTTGATACTTGATGGGGACATTGGTTAGGGGGTGTAGGTGTGCAACGTCATGGTGTGACCATGATTTGACCTTGCCATAGTGACCTTGACCTATAAAATCTTGACTGGGCCATATATTGGAAACTGTAAGCTGTAGGAAGTTGATACTTGGTACGGACACTGGTTAGGGGGTGTAGGTGTGCAACATGAGGTCGTGACCTTGATTTGACCTTTGACCTTGTTGTAGTGACCTTGACCTAGAAAATCTTTTCTGGGCTATATTTTGGAAACTGTAAGGTGTAGGAAGTTGATACTTGGTAGGGAGGGATATTGGTTAGGGGTTGTAGGTGTGCAACATCATGGTGTGACCTTTGAGTTTTTAAAATCTTGTCTGGGCTATTTCTTGGATCCCATAATGATCCTTGCATCATGGTGTGACCTTTTTCTCTCCCAAAGTGTGTTCACCTGCCATATTTGAGACATCTTTCTCTTATGACAAAGATATGGATTGCTGCAACTGATTATTATATGCACTATTACTTAATTGTGCTATATTCCATTGACAGCTATTCTCCAATTAATAAATTTTACATATTTTTTTTTTTTTTTCATATTTTTTAGTTTACTGATTAATGCCGTCATCTTGCTATTGGATTGGATTGTTTTAATACTTTATCTTTACATACATTTTCTTTCTCTTAGATGTTATTTTCTCTACTTAAACATTATTTGGACCTTTATATGACTGACACTGCTCTAAAAGTGTCCTGATCTTTGTACGGTTTCACCACTTCTATATCTCATGGTGTTGGAAACTATTTCCCCAGGCTTTGGGGTACGGGCATCTCTGATGCTATTTTTTCACTATCTTTTATGAAAAGTTAAATCAAAGTTCACTTCACTTGGGCCATCTTTTTTCTTATAAATGAGTAGAGATGAAAGTCGACAGTTGTAGTGGCCTTGCTTGAGGCTTGAGCTTCTTTGCAATTAGAAATATCTTCGAGTTTGCAGAATAAACTGCACCATATAAGTTGCACAATTTTACACTATCATACTGCTTATTTTTTTGTGTCAGAATGTAAAGAGTTAGAATGTAAAGAAAAAGCTTCACAGTAGTGACAAGTGCAATTAAAGATCACAAAATTTGACTTTTTCAGTGTGGGACATATGTATGATACAAATGTTGTAGATCCTAAATAACAGCAGGCTACCATACAAACAATATTTGGATTGGAGTTGTTTCTGCGGTCAACCTTAAGAAGTCTGAGCCAGCATTATCTCAAAATTCTGCTATTGGGCGACTTAGAAGCCAATAACAGGATGTGTGCCAGTTATGACAATAGCTCTGGATTCTTCTTTAGACCTTGGTGAGACGAGACCACAAAAATTTTAAAATCCCAGGTAGATGGTAGACTTGTAAAATTAAAACTTTATAAAGCATAAGTAAATAATTTCTTGGGAGTATTAACTTTGTAAGTCATGTTACATTTTCAAGAAGTCCAGAAAATATTTAAGAGAGAAGTAATTGAAATGCCATTTTCATGTAATGCTATTTATCACCAAATTATGGTCTATGAGCTTAAAATATGTACCAAACCTTTGTATGTATAACTTTTGAGGAGTTTGGTACAACTTTGAGCCTTACATAAGGCTATAATTATACCATGCATGTACCTTTGTCTTTAAAGAGATTTGTTTGAAAAATACTATTGATCCTGTCTGTGGAAGCTTTGCACAAGGCTAATAGGACACCGTTACTGTTTCAGTTCTGTAGTTGCTTTACAATAGCTGCAAGTCTGTTTTTTGTTTGGTCAACTGAATTTCCATCAAAAGTCAAATTGTTTTACATCCTGTTCAACAACCATGGTCATATTGAAATAGGGACATATCATTGCAACATATGGGGGTCAAACTCACACAGTGATGACTGTTTAAAATTAGATTAATTTGGAACATTTTGTCACAATCTTTTCACATTAACAAACATAAATTGATGCTACCTTAGTGAATACAGAACTTGTATATTTGGAATGCCCACTAAGTGGCGAATGTATTTAAATTATAATTACTTCTATATTGTGTTGCATTTGAATATAATTTCTTTAAAGTGGATATTTCTTATGTTTGTCTTTATAGTTAATTCAAGTCTCTGTGTTAAATACTTTGGGTTTACTTATAATGTGTACGCTTCAAAATTTCAACTGTGAAAAGTATTTTCAAGAAATCGGAAACTCACCCCTGCAAAAATGGGGAGTACAGATTAACAGAACATGAAACCAGTACTCAGTCCAATTCAAGATTTTTCCAATGCCCAAATTCTGTTCCTACCTGTATAGTTCGATCAAATCCAGACTGGACACAAAGTTTTCATTTTTGCATAATTTACAAATAGGATACAAGAACACACCTTGCCACCAACCCAACCTGTAACCAAATCCTTCTTGCAGGTCAGGATGGTGGTGCTGTAACCAGATCCTGGAATGTGGTGGACTGCAGTTACAAATGTAACATCAAACAAGTATGGTCACTGCATTCATTCACCATGTAATCCAGTAGTATTACTTACTTGCTGCAATACATGTTCTTCCATTTCATTTTCATGTTGCAGAATGTTTGGTGTCTGTTACTGCATTCCTGTATGCTACAACATTGCAGCATATTTCTAGTCTGTTATTTCATTCCTGTATGCTACCAGTTGGTAACATGTTTCATATCCATTACTCCATTCCTGTATGCTGCCACATGGCATATTTCATATCCATTACTCCATTCCTGTATGCTGCCACATGGCATGTTTCATATCCATTACTACATTCCTGTAGGCTACCACATGGCATGTTTCATATCCATTACTATATTCCTGTAGGCTGCCACATGGCATGTTTCATATCCATTACTGCATTCCTGTATGCTGCCACATGGCATGTTTCATATCCATTACTCCATTCCTGTAGGCTGCCACATGGCATGTTTCATATCCATTACTGCATTCCTGTATGCTGCCACATGGCATGTTTCATATCCATTACTGCATTCCTGTATGCTGCCACATGGCATGTTTCATATCCATTACTGCATTCCTGTAGGCTGCCACATGGCATGTTTCATATCCATTACTCCATTCCTGTAGGCTGCCACATGGCATGTTTCATATCCATTACTGCATTCCTGTATGCTGCCACATGGCATGTTTCATATCCATTACTGCATTCCTGTATGCTGCCACATGGCATGTTTCATATCCATTACTGCATTCCTGTAGGCTGCCACTTAGCTTGTTTCATATCCATTACTACATTCCTGTAGGCTACCACATGGCATGTTTCATATCCATTACTTCATTCCTGTAGGCTGCCACATGGCATGTTTCATATCCATTACTGCATTCCTGTATGCTGCCACATGGCATGTTTCATATCCATTACTTCATTCCTGTAGGCTACCACATGGCATGTTTCATATCCATTACTTCATTCCTGTAGGCTGCCACATGGCATGTTTCATATCCATTACTGCATTCCTGTATGCTGCCACATGGCATGTTTCATATCCATTACTATATTCCTGTAGGCTACCACATGGCAGCGTGTCTGTTGTTCCATTTTTGTATGCTACAAGTCTTACTGTTTCAAGACCTGAACCTACTGCACCAGCAGGTATTTTCTTGGTTTCCCTGTGTCAGGTCACGACACAGGATCATCCAAAGGTTGGATGAATTTTATACATATTTCCACTTTACAATTTGGCAGTATGGGGTACAGTACAGACTCGATGGGTGCAATACTTTCATTGACAAGGTACTTTAAAGGAGCAATTAAGCATCCAACAATCACGAAATGTGTGTGAAAAGGCCTCAAACATGCACACTGAAACTTTAAACAGATGGAAATGTCTGTGGGTGGCCACATAAAGTACAGTTACTACAGTATGCAGAGTTTACAGACAGAAATTTGCCAGTCTACGGAGGAATAAGATGCTGTGCACAATGCCTATACACAGTGTATACACATAGGCAACACCAGCTGCAGTATATGACAGCAGGCAGAAGTACAATTGTTTATGGACAGGGAAAGTAAAACAGATGACAGAACTAGAGTATTAACAAACTTTTATTGGATATAATAAAACAGCACACTTCAGATGCATATTGCTTGCAAACAATGAAGAGTTTACGTCAAATACAAATGCGGACACGACAAACAGGGAGCATTGTTTATACTAGGGGTGTGATGGGATAGCCAGGTACTATGACAACCGATAACTGAAACTAATGAACAGATGACTCTCACAAACTGATCAAATATCGAGTAATGCATGAATAACCTGGGTGAAGTCTTTCACAAGTTTTTTTTTTGATAAATTTGTTTTCATTTACTTGTATATTGGCTGTTCTAGTCCAAGTAGAGTTGGTAAAAACCGAAACATGGGTACCAGGTTCAGGACGGTAATATGGATACCCAGCCTACTGAGCACAGTTCTTTGCCCCGAGTGACACCTTGGATTAAAATGTTAAAAAAATAACCTTTTATCAAAATCCACAGGTTGAGTTAAATCTAAATTTTACAATGATTTGAGAAACGTTAGGTGAAAGGTTACGTTAGTGCATGGTACTACAGTAGATTTAGTATAAGTAGAACTGATATTAGTGGAATAATGCAACAAGAAGTAGTTTCAAAGTCCCAACTACTATTTGTGCAAAATATAAGGACAAATAGAAGTATGACCAACAGTAAGTGGCCATAACTAGAACCTAATTTGATGCACAAAGTGTTTTCAAAGGGAATAACAAGGTACAAGTAGAACCTACAAATCTTGTGTGAGAAGTGTCAATATCTATGCAAGAGGAGACAAAGTAGCACCATTGTTTTCTCCGTACCCGATTCCTCAGCACTGCATTAAATCTGTGAAGTGTTAATTATTACAACAGTTAAGTTGCATAATACATGTGGCACTTCATGTATTTCTCAAAGTGGATATAACTAGAAATTGTCATCAGTAGAAGTAAATGAATGACATTTCGCAACTTCAACTTAGACTCAAACTACTCTAAGCAGCACGGTCACTTTTGTTACATATATTGGACACTATATTAGTACATTGTATATTACATATATTAGGCACTATATTAGTGCATTGTTTAATTTAAGCTTTATGTTTATACATTGTCATAAAAGATAATTGTGTTGTTGGTTCTTTTTGTGTGTTGACATTTAAAGTAAGGGAGTTATTGACTTTTGTGTTTTAGTGTTTATTGATCTGTTCACAGACTGGGGGAAATCCCCCCCTCAGTGGTTATGATAGATTTGGGGAAACCCAATTGCCAGTAGTTTCTAGAACTTCCTCCTTTAGCCTAGATGGTTCAAGCTTTTCTGAGTTGGTTCTCTACAATTCCAGAGAAATCTGTGAATGTATATAAGGAATGTACATCTGACCACAAGTGAACTTTGTATTCGCTGGCTATAAGGAGAGCTATTGTGTTTTGGAATATAATATAACTTGTATTGCTGTGAACTTTTACTGGAGTGAACTGGATACATCATCTGGACAGATTTATTGTACTTTGGATATTTTGGATATTGTACATTCATATAACAGAGAGTGAATTTACTGCATTTTGGACATTGTCCACATCTTGGAGCAGACAGTACAGTTGTGTTAACTCTCTAAATATCTACAGACAGACATTCTGTGTGACTGGATATATAAAGAATAGCAGGACAAGAACCTTTTGTGTTGTTGAATGTGAGACAGGTCACAAGATATAGATATCCGTGTGTGAGTGAACATTGGACAGATCACAGGACAGACCATAGGACATTGGATAGACCACAGAATATACTACAGGACGGATTACGGAACAGATTGCTGGATACGGCGGATAAACTTAACTCATAATCTCTGTGGTCAGGTCAGCTAGATCTTATTATTGTATTAGTGTGTTTGGTTAAGGGCATACCAGTTGACTGTAATCATTATTGTTAATCGCTAAATAAATCTGTTAAGTTAAGCTTTTTGCTTTTTTTTTCTGTTACAACTTAAAGACAACCGGTAATTGCTACCGTGCTTGCCCGTGACCGTAACACTTTTGACATTTCAGTTACATACATGAAAGACATTAACAAACTCTTTGCAGTTCTATTGACACAAGAATTGCGAGTGTCAAATTTTATAGTTGATGCAATCTCACACAATTATTAGACATCTACTGCGTATTTAGCCTAAACATATCCATGGGTCTCTCTCTCTTTGTTTCAAGTTAAAGGGCGATACATCTATCTTCCTGTGTAGATAGCATGGATATGGATTCACATAAAACATGGTCATACTTGTAATGACCATGTAATTTGTAACCACTTACACCAAAAGCTAAAGGAAGGGTTTTGCATCCTGTTCAACAGTCGGGGTCATAAATCTGACCAGCCCTCAGTATTGCCGCTTGTTGGAGTGGAATTGTGGGACCATTTTCTTCTGCTTAAAACAGATTTATTAACATAGTACAGAACCTTTTTAATGTGGGCACACAAGTAAATCCAAGGAGCCCTTCCCGTTAAGTTTTCCATAGTAACGATAATTCTCCAGAACAAATCAGTAGAGTTTATGCCACATTATTTAATACTTCTATGGTCTGGGATACACTGTACATTTAATATCATCATAATTAGAAGCACTGCTGAGTAAGTAGAAACTAGACATCCTCCCAAAAGTTGTGAGTGTATTGAAAGTTAAACATTCAGTATATATAGAATTAAGAAGCTGCCGTGCAAATAAAACCAAACTTTCAAGGCCAATGTTATAAATTGATTATTGATTAATAAATATGCACATTTCACATCAACCACCGATCTAACACTATTTCTTATCATACATCTGTGTTTAACTGTTTTAACACTGCTGCAAACTCCGGTCTATCTGAACACCTATCAAGCCAAGACTTCACATTGCCGGGAACCCCGTTACTACCCACTAATACACCCCACATCACCACATCGGCAAGAGATAGACCCTCCCCAACCAACCAATCAGATTTGCCCAATTTGGAGTTCATGTTCTTCAGCACAGAGTTCTTCTCCTTATTGTTGCCTTTCTTGTATTGAGAGGCTGTGTCCACCCATTGGTCGATTTCTGTCGCCATGACTACATCCCCATCCTCGTAACTAGGCCTCAGCAAACGGGCAAGGTGTCTTGCGATGGTCCCCTCTCCTTCTAGTACGACTTGAGACTTTGGGTTGATCATAAGTGTGGGACCATGGCCAACTGAAATGATTGAATGCAAAAAATTTTTTGAAACTGCATTACATGTTCAACTGCAATACATTTAGAACATTAACTAGAAGTTTGTTGAAAATATAGTAAAACCACAAAATCTAGCAGTATTTTTTGGAAAATTTCACCATATTCTTAAATAAAAGCAAGTTTTATAGATGGATGAAAATGGCATCCTTTGTGTATTTTGGCCATTCTAAATCCGAACTTGAGACATTTGAATCTTGCAAGTCAACAAGCATACGATCATACTTTTATAATGACCCAGCATTACCTTCAATTATCCAAATATTCTATTTCACAAACAGGCTTCTCTCCCAGATTTACTGGTTCACACTGAAGAACTGACCTCCATTATACACCCCATCCGTCATCCACACAAAACCTCACTGCTGGCACATTATGCTAAACACAGCTTTCTCATTTTTTTGTTTATTTATTTTTGGTTTTACGTCACTTTCAACACTGCACAGGTCATATCATGACGGGTAGTTTTGTGAGCAGAGGAAACCAGTACATACAGTTGGTCAAGGTTCTGTAAACTGCGGCCAATCAGTATGCAACTACCAACTTTCCCACATAAGGTCCGGGTTTGAACCGCCAGCCTCAGAGGTGGGTGGTGAGTGTGTTACCACTGTGCCACCATGGCCCCGTAAATCACAGGTTTCCGTGTACTCACCGGATTTTGTTAAATTGTTGGCAATTAGTTTATGGTCATGGGGAAATGAATATTAACATCAAATACAAGAAGTATTTAACACTTAAAACGCACTTGTGATTGAATCTAGTTAAATAAGGCTAATTAATGTAAACTTTAGTGATGGTGAGTTTCATGCATATATATTAAGTATCCATAAATTCCCAACACTACTCCGCAGTTGGACCTGAACCAGTCCCAGAATACTACCCACCGTTTTTCCACACTAGTGTGATGATCATGTTGCAGTTGTGTCTGTTGAGTGTGTGGTTGTTGCTGAACAGAGTCTTGAGGTGAAGCGGGACATCTTGGACTGAGGAGTGACAGTGGCAGACAGTGAGCACTTTGTACTGAGAGGACAACAGTCGAGTCAACACCAGGAGAGACAGAGGAGGGGCTGAAGGGTCTGCACTCACCACTAGGTCAGTTGGGGCAGTCTGAAAACAAAGGGGTAGGGTTAGGTACTTACTAGTGTTTGTGAACTGTGACAAGTTTGTTAATTTTAGAAATTATACAGGAATGCAGGGTTTGCAGTAAGAAGTTCTACAAAAGAAAATCAACAAAGGTAGGGGTTCTATAAGCATTAGTTCTAGTGTTGGGAGCACACTGCATGTGGTGTAGGGCAGTGAGTAATAGAAACAAAACAACCGTGTTGAGAAACAATGCGTGAAACTGGGAAACTTTTTTGGGGGGTGGTCTATTAATTTCAAAACACTGCCCTACAATGACAGGTGTACACTATTAGTGAAGATTTTGCACAATAATCCACCAGTTGTTCACTGGCAATGGTACCTTACCTTACGCCTGGGAGGACACAGTGCACTATTCAATGCTATTCAAATAAACCCAGGATGAACAAAAATTCTCTGAATAACTTAGTATAAGTACAAGTGAGTGGAGGGTTATTTCCACTCAAATCACTGAATATGTTCTAGTGATAAAGACGGCAAACCGGATAGTTGGTTTCTATTCGATTTATATAAGCGTAAACGAAATCCGGTGACAAAATTCCAACAAGAGGAGAGTGCCCGTGAACGGGCACTGTGTCAGCTGACTGAATGTTTTTGATTTGTGATGGTGATAATGAGAGGAAAGCATAATTATCAGGGAAAGGGCTGTACAGAAATACAGTAAATGGTAACTGAACAGCATGTTCGAAAGATATTCCGAAGCTGACAGAAAAAAAGGACAAAAAAGTTGTGCCCTGCAAATGGTATTATGAAATAAAGTAACAAGGTAATTGTTTAAGAGTAAAAAGTAGGTTAAAAATATTTAAAGAAATACTATAAATGCAATATCCTCGTTCGACCATGAAGAAGGGGTCCAAAGGTCAAATCTGACCATACCAAAAGATTCCCAGCCAAAGAATTTAGGATGGTTTACCATCCCAAACCTCTCGGACCAATAATAAGTGAGTCATAGGCACTTTTTAAGTTTGGCTATCCTTGTTTGACCTTGACGGAGGGGTCCAAGGTCAAATCCGACCACACAAAAAAATTCCCAGCCCATGATTTCCTGTAGCTTGTTTACTATCCCAAACCTGTAGGACCAATAATAAGCGAGTTCTAAGCAATTGTAAGTTTGGCTATCCTCAATTGACCTTGAAGGAGGGGTCCCAGGTCAAATCTGACCACACCAAAAGAATCCCAGCCCATGATTTCCTATATGTTGGTTTACCATCCCAAACCTCCAAGACCAATAATACGCGAGTTATAAGCACTTTAAGTTTGGCTATCTTCGTTTGACCTGGAAGGAGGGGTCTAAGGTGAAATCTGACCACACCAAAAGATTCCCAGCCCATGATTTTCTATAGGTTGGTTTTCCATTCCAAACCTCTAGGACCAATAATAAGCGAGTTATAAGCACTTTTAAGTTTGGCTATCCTCATTTGACCTTGAAGGAGGGGTCCAAGGTGAAATCCGACCACACCAAAAAATTCCCAGCTCATGATTTTCTATAGGTTGGTTTTCATTCCAAACCTCTAGGACCAATAATAAGCGAGTTATAAGCACTTTTATGTTTGGCTATCCTCATTTGACCTTGAAGGAGGGTTCCAAGGTCAAATCGGACCATATTAACAGATTCCCAGCCCATGATTTCCTACAGGTTGGATACAATGATTTACTCAACAGTGAGAACCTGAAAGAAGCTATTGCTCAGCTATGCCATGACATAGAGGTCATATGTTATAGCTGACCAAAACGTCTGTGAATAACATATTTAACAAAATACTCTAAATGTAATAGTTTTCAAGTTACTACTGATTTACTCAAGAGTGAGAACCTCAAAGTAACTATTACTCAGCTATGCAATGAGCTACATGTCTGAATTTTTGCTCTGTTATAGCTGACCTAAAAGTAGGTGAACAACATATTTAAGCAAAATACTGTAAATGCAATAGTTTTCAAGTTACAACTGATTTACTCAATAGTGAGAACCTGAAAATAGCTATTGCTCCGCTATGCCATGAGCTATAGGTCTGTAATTTCACTATGTTATAGCTAACCCAAAAGTAGGTGAACAATATATTTTAACAAAATACTCCAAATGCAATATTTTTCAAGTTATAGCCGATTTACTCAACAGTCAGTGCCTGAGAATAGCTATTGCTCAGTTGTGCCATGAGCTACAGGTCTGTAATTTCACTATGTTATAGCTGACCCAAAAGTAGCTAAATAACATATTTGCACAAATTTCTGTAAAGGCAATAGTTTTCCAATTACAACTGATTTACTCAACAGTGAGAACTTCAAAGTAGCTATTACTCAGCTATGCAATGAGCCACAGGTCTGGAACTTCACTATGTTATAGCTGACCCCAAAATAGGTGAATAACATATTGCAACAAAATACTCTAAATGCAATAGTTTCCAAGTTATAAGTGATTTACTCAACAGTGATAACCTAAAAGTAGCTATTACTCAGCTATGCCATGAGCTACAGGTCTGAAATTTTACTATGTTATAGCTGACCCAAAAGTAGCTGAACAACATATTTATACTAAATTCTCTAAATGCAATAGTTTTCAAATTATAAGTGATTTGCTCAACATTGAGAACTTCAAAGTAGCTATTACTCAGCTATGCAATGAGTCACAGGTCTGGAACTTCACTATGTTATAGCTGACCCCAAAATAGGTGAATAACATATTGAAACAAAATACTCTAAATGCAATAATTTCCAAGTTATAAGCGATTTACTCAACAGTGATAACCTCAAAGTAGCTATTACTCAGCTATGCCATGAGCTACAGGTCTGAAATTTTACTGTGTTATAGCTGACCCAAAAGTAGGTGAATAACATATTTAAGCAAAATACTGTACATGCAATAGCTTTCAAGTTACAACTGATTTACTCAATAGTGATGACCTAAAAGTAGCTATTACTCAGCTATGCCATGAGCTACAGGTCTGAAATTTTACTATGTTATAGCTGACCCAAAAGTAGCTGAATAACATATTTATACGAAATTCTCTAAATGCAATAGTTTTGCAATTACAACTGATTTACTCAATAGTGAGAACCTCAAAGTAGTTATTACTCAGCTATGCAATGAGCTACAGGTCTGAAATTTTACTATGTTATAGCTGACCCAAAAGTAGGTGAACAACATATTTAAGCAAAATACTGTAAATGCAATAGTTTTCAAGTTACAACTGATTTACTCAATAGTGATGACCTAAAAGTAGCTATTACTCAGCTATGCCATGAGCTACAGGTCTGAAATTTTACTATGTTATAGCTGACCCAAAAGTAGCTGAATAACATATTTATACGAAATTCTGTAAATGCAATAGTTTTCCAATTACAACTGATTTACTCAATAGTGAGAACTTCAAAGTAGCTATTACTCAGCTGTGCCATGACCTACAGATCTGAAATTTCACTATGTTATAGCTGGCCCAAAAGTAGCTGAATAACATATTTATACGAAATTCTCTAAATGCAATAGGTTTTAAGTTACAAGTGATTTACTCAATAGTGAGAACTTCAAAGTAGCTATTACTCAGCTATGCAATGAGCCACAGATCTGAAACTTCACTATGTTATAGCTGATCCCAAAATAGGTGAATAACATATTGAAACAAAATACTGTAAATGCAATAGTTTCCAAGTTATAAGCGATTTACTCAACAGTGATAACCTAAAAGTAGCTATTACTCCGCTATGCCATGAGCTACAGGTCTGAAATTTTACTATGTTATAGCTGACCCAAAAGTAGCTGAATAACATATTTATACGAAATTCTCTAAATGCAATAGTTTTGAAGTTATAAGCGATTTACTCAACAGTGATAACCTAAAAGTAGCTATTACTCAGCTATGCCATGAGCTACAGGTCTAAAATTTTACTATGTTATAGCTGACCCAAAAGTAGCTGAATAACATATTTATACGAAATTCTCTAAATGCAATAGTTTTTAAGTTACAAGTGATTTTACTCATGATGGAAGTTACTGAAAAGCCCAAAAGTAGCTATTACTCACTTAGCTATTGAGACAGGCACCCAACTTACTCACCATATTGTAGCTATGAAAAAAGTAGCTGAATAACATATTTTAACAAAATGCTCTAAATGCAACACTTTTCAAGTTATAAATGATTTTGTGCATGATTTCATGAATTTTAATGCATTAAAAATTATTAAAAAAATTTATAAAAAAAAAAGTAAGACAGATCCAGGTCTCATACTCACACAAGAGAATCCAGCTGTGGCCTAGTACATATATGCAAGATATGAGAGAAATCCCTGCAATAGTCACTGAGAAAATTGTGATTAAGTGTTGAAATTTTCACACTTTTGGTGGGGGTACCCCCCTTGTAATGTCTCTAGCAAACAGACGAACAGACAGATTTGCATGCCTTGAACAATTTTTCATCCTCCATAGATAAGGTATCTTTTAAAAAAAACAGCACGTCTCTAGGCCTTGTAGTTTTGGAGAAGAAGTTGTTCACGCGGACGCGTACGCGTACGCCCATGCCGCAGAGTGACGACATAATGTCAGCTGACTGACAAGTCAGCTGACATAAAAACCGGTTCCCGAAATGTTACATATTTCACATCAAAATGTATAAAATATTTCACAGAAACGCTTAAAAATATTTACTTCTCTAATATTTTGCCAATATACAATAAAATAATATCCAAAACGTTTGTTTTATCATCAAATAAACCCCATTTTAGTTGAAATAATTGTTCATGTACACGCACAGAAAGTTTTACAACTTGACTATAGTTTGGTGTATACTAATTCGAACGAATCCGGTTTTCGCCGAATTTTTGTTTTCGGGACCCGGTTTTCATATTTACTTTCGATCGTAACACTAATATGTTCCGTCATGGGTTGCATCAAGCAATGTTTTAATCAACTGCAAATACAACAGCACTTAAACCAACATGCACATTCTGTGAACGGGGGTTCCTCACTTAAGAATTTTTTTCTTCATCAGCAATGTAAATTCTAATGTACAGAAACGTACCAGAAACAGTGACAAAAGTATGTACTAAAAGGTTATGTTGAAATGATTCCAAGAAGCATCTGCATGCATGCACACACAGCCGCAGGTGTAACTTCATACTTTGTGACCAAGATCTTGGCTACTTTGGCAAATGACCACTTAGTTGTTACCTAAATAGTTGTGAGTTTGAACACAGCTCAGTATGAAGTGCTACACAGATATAAACTATTAAACTACAGTAGAACCTCCATTATCCGGCCTTCTATTATCTGAATCTCCAGATTAACCGAACTGAAATTGTGTCTCCCTACATAATGCAGTCTAGCATGAGTGATAATACAAGATTTTACACAGTCTCGGAACTGATGAATTCCAGTGCTTTATGAAATGTACCATTCACAGAAACGCCGAACTTCTTTCATCTTTATCACCATTGTTAAAATAGGGGAGGGATTAATTCAATTACACAACCCCGCTACACAACTTCTTTGATAATGTGCTAATCAATGAAAGTCTGTTTGATTGGGTTTCGCAATTTATAATCTCCCGGAGTAGGTTCACACACACTGACAACGTGTAGAAAAGAAAGACATCAACAATGCATTACCAATCAAACACATGTATCACTGAAGACGTGTTCACTTGTTGTTTTACTATAAATTATCTCTGGGAGTTTTTCATTTGACAAAATGTGGGACGATGTTAATCTAAATAGACGGTGAATTTCGGTTTCCTTCATCTATCCGAACCCCTTGATTATCCGACCGGATTGTATGTCTCCCATGGGGTTCGGATAATTGAGGTTCTACTGTACCTGCAAATGGCAACAGAGTGGCAAATATAAATGGTTAGTGTGCAAAAAGAAGGTCACTAGTCCCATGTTCCACTTTACCCTTTTAGCCTCAGGTTGCTCAATGTTCAAGAATTTTAAAATAGGAGATTTAAAAAAATTTGAGGGCACAGACTTCTCTTGCATTTCCCAACAATATTTTTATTATTAGAAATTACAAATTTTACTATCCACCATATTATAAAAACATGAAAATTACTAGTAAATTTCTAAAACACACAAATTCTTGACAGATTATTGCTATATCTATTACATTTTGTGTTGCAGCAGACACTCCTGTTGATTTTGCCAATCCTAAAACTTCTGCTTTCAGCGACTCCAGCCTCTTGAGTACGTCTTCCTGTCTAGATTCTAGCTGAGCCAAATATGCCACATCCACTGTGTTCTCAGAGGTCTAAACATAAAACAACAGTTTGTGAAAAGCCCCACTATCTTGGGGCACCTTAATATTGGATCTACTTGTACCTAAATTTGACCTGCTGGGGCTTGTATTTGAAGCAGTCTCAGACTATTGAATTATTGTTTGTTGCAAAGGTTTTAAATATGAAACAACATACATGCAAACTTTATCTAAATCTTTCAAGTAGATCTAGTAAATCTGTATATTCCACCAAAATTGTTTTGGCGTGAATTATTATCAAACATAAGATACAAAGCCTTTTCTCAGCAGTCAGATTTGATCTGATCAATGTTGACTATTGTTGCGGTTTATTTTTATGACCTTAAGGGCTGTGGGGTAATATTTGAATTTACGAACATTTATATTCATGTATGCATAGAAAATAGGAGGGCACAGACTTCTGAGGGTTTCCCAACAATATTTTTATTAATAGAAATGCTGAATAAAGATTACTGTTATCCTGTGATTAGTTGAGGCACAAATATTTGAATTGGTGCATTTGTGGAACTCATTAGTACATTTATTGATGGCTGTGATAAGTTTAATGTAACTGATAGATGATTGCTCCAGGTGTATTTGTTAATCAAAGAGAGGGTTATTGTAATCTGTTTTGTTTTTGGCCTTTATAACCCAAAAACCATAATGACAATCAAGCTCAAAATGGGAAGGCAGATACTTACTTGGGTACATGGATTCTTCCAAAGTTGGTAAAAATTGAATAAAAATTAAAGTCAGGAGGTCATTGTCACGTACGTAATTTAATTTTATGACAATATCTCTTCCTCCCTAATTTTTGTCCAATCATAATTGGACTTTCTTGTGAGCAATGTGTAGTACATCCTAATTACGTCACTTCATTCATTTTTTCTTTGCTGAGATATTTGTCAAAGGGATATAGCATCAGTGTGGTGCGGCAAACCATTACATAGAATATATGCTACATTATGGATTGCCATACTGCAGAACTTTGTCTTGAGTGAGGTTTTTACTAACAGTTGTTTTTATTGGTTAACTAGAAAAAGGTTTTGCTGACAAAAATGAAGCGGCCCTGGTGGAAAAGTGCAAAATAATCCGTAAAAGATGTTAACATATGCAATATGTTGGTAATGGTTATAATTGTATGAATGGTAAATTAATTCTAAAGAAACCTTCCTGTGAGTAAGCCTAATCAATGTGTCAAGTTTAACCGATGTTAGTTGAACAGTAAGTCAGTTGGGGGCTGAAAACCCATTTTTTACTGTAAGATGGCCATAGGTGGACATAAAATAAGAATGTCCCTTTTGGCATCCTTTATAAGTGTGCAAATTTACCTGACGTAAGTTGATAAATAAGATAGTTGGAGGCTGAATACCCCCTTCTGTTACTGTCAGGTGGCCATAACTTCATTCATAATGGGGCATTAAGTTGACCATAAAATAACAGTGTCCCTTTTGCCATCCTTTATAGGTGTGCAAAGTTTAACTGTGGTCAGTTGAACAATAAGATAGTTGGAGGCTGAAAACCCCCTTATTTCACTCTAAGGTGGCTACCACTCCATTCATATTGAGAGTTTAAGTTGACCATAAGTATCATTTTTATCTATTTTAATACCAGGGGTAATTTAGATATAAAAAATGGAAAAAGAAAGGAGCCAGGGGATTTTATTCCAATTTGATGACTTTAAGCAGGCCATAGGTCCATTAACATTTTGAGTTTAAGGTCACCATAAAGTCAGGATATTCCTTTGGCAAATCTTAATATATGTGGGAAGTTTGGTTGGAAAAAGTGAAAAACTAAGTGAACTGGAGGGCTAAAGCCCCCTTTTAGATATTAAGGTGACCTTAAGATTGCAGACACAGGGCTAAAACTTCGGGATGTGAAAGATTATCAAAAACTAGCTGAATAAGTTATTCCAACAAAACGCCGAAATCCTGACCATTTTTGAGATACAGATCAAGTATCCATTTTAAAAAAATTTACTAGGGCTGCGAACGAGTAGAGCTGAAACGATTAGCAAAATTTGGTAGCCGGGTAGTCGCTTGCATTAACCGCCGACTAACCGATTAATTGTTTCTGACGTTTAGCATGCATGAGAAATACCGAAAACATGTGCTCCGGATGTAAACAAACAAAATTGCAAATTTAATAAGTAAACTAGATGAATGCTTGTGCTAACAAAAGCGAAGCGTCCCTTAAAGTTTAAAATGCTTTGTGGTTTTAATAAGCATGCTGTAAAGCTAAGAATGCACAAAGCTGCACCGTATGCTTTCCCAATACCTCTTAATACATTCTGAAGGTATAAAAGCAACAATAAAGGAGATATAAGGCAAAAACTCCAAAGCAGCTATTTTATGACCCCAGTTTGACCCATAAGGGAGGGTCGGGGGATAAAACTGACCCGCTATTTAGACTCTCCACATAAGCTTTCCCAATACCTCTTAATACATTCTGAAGGTCTAAAAGCAACAATAAAGGAGATATAAGGCAAAACTCCAAAGCAACTATTTTATGACCCCAGTTTGACCCATAAAGGGGGGTCGGGGGATAAAACTGACCGGCTATTTAGATTCTCCACATATGCTTTCCCAATACCTCTTAATACATTCTAAAGCTATAAAAGCAACGATAAGCGAGATATAAGGCAAAAACTCCAAAGCAGCTATTTATGACCCCAGTTTGGCCCATAAGGGGGGTCGGGGGTAAAACTGACTGGTTATTTAGACTCTCCACATATGCTTTCCCAATACCTCTTGATACATTATGAAGCTATAAAAGCAACAATAAAGGAGATATAAGGCAAAAACTCAAAATCAGCTATTTTATGACCCCAGTTTGACCCATAAGGGGGGGCCGGGGGGTAAAACTGACTGGCTATTTAGACTCTCCACATATGCTTTCCCAATACCTCTTAATATATTCTGAAGCTATAAAAGCAACAATAACGGAGATAAAGGCAAAAACTCAAAATCGGCTATTTTATGACCCCAGTTTGACCCATAAGGGGGGGGTCGGGGGGTAAAACTGACCGGCTATTTAGACTCTCCATATATGCTTTCCCAATACCTCTTAATACATTCTGAAGCTATAAAAGCAACAATAAAGGAGATATAAGGCAAAAACTAAAAATCAGCTATTTTATGACCCCAGTTTGACCCATAAGGGGGGGCCGTGGGGTAAAACTGACCGGCTATTTAGACTCTCCACATACGGTTTCCTATTACCTCCCAGTACATTTTATAGCTCCAAATGCAATACTTAAGAAGATAATAAGGGGGTTGGCCTAAATTTAAGGCTTTCAGATTGGGAGGTGTCAGAAAATCACTCATAAATGAGACATTTTTCAAGGGATTTCGCTGTCTAAACCTATTAGACCACTAGTAAGCTGATAGCGGGGTCGGTGGGAGGGTCTTGTGTGTCCATTGGATAGGGTATTAACTTATAAAAATTTAATCTCCAATATACGGTTTCCTATTACCTCCCAGTACATTTTATAGCTCCAAATGCAATACTTAAGAAGATAATAAGGGGGTTGGCCTAAATTTAAGGCTTTCAGATTGGGAGGTGTCAGAAAATCACTCATAAATGAGACATTTTTCAAGGGATTTCACTGTCTAAACCTATTAGACCACTAGTAAGCTGATAGCGGGGTCGGTGGGAGGGTCTTGTGTGTCCATTGGATAGGGTATTAACTTATAAAAATTTAATCTCCAATATACGGTTTCCTATTACCTCCCAGTACATTTTATAGCTCCAAATGCAATACTTAAGAAGATAATAAGGGGGTTGGCCTAAATCTAAGGCTTTCAGATTGGGAGGTGTCAGAAAATCACTCATAAATGAGACATTTTTCAAGGGATTTCACTGTCTAAACCTATTAGACCACTAGTAAGCTGATAGCGGGGTCGGTGGGAGGGTCTTGTGTGTCCATTGGATAGGGTATTAACTTATAAAAATTTAATCTGCTTATTAAATTTGCAATTTTATTGCGTTAATAGTTAATACATCCTATCCAATGGACAACTGCTGAATAACTACCGCTCGGTCGGCGGGTAAGTTACTAGGGACTTATGTGAACTCACAAGTAATAGCAAATTTTAACCTACGGTCTAGGCTGACTTCGTCAGGACACCTATAGGCCCAGGCCTGGGTTGACCTTATGGTTGACCTGCAAGGCCATGGTGGTTGCCAGCAGCCGGTTACCCGGGGCTATACCCCCCCCCCCCTTTTGCAGACCTGCTCTGAGGCAGGGGAAGAGAGGGATGAGTTCAGTCCCAGAGTGCAAATAAACCTCCCGAAGGAAACACGCCACACTTAATTCTTATGTACATAAGAACTGTTTATACATATATATATAAATCTCCTCAATCTAAGGGCCCCTTGTGGATCTGCTGAGCAGCCACTACCGAGCCCAATTGGTAAAGCTCTGAGTCAGCCCAAACCACGCCCTTCAGATAGAACTGTGTGAAGGTATTATGTGACTTCAATGGCAGGCTGACAAGATTGGATCTAAGGAGACTCCCGACTGGAAGACCTTAGAAGCAGCACAAGGCCCTGACATCATGGGCTTTAACCTGATGTAAAGTGTGGGCCTCCTGGTCGGAGAGCTCATAACATAGGATCTCAGTCTGTTTGATTCAAGAGGAGATAGTGGCAGGTGAGATGTCTTTGTTGAAACCTTTCTTAAAGGAGACAAAAACCACCTCCTTATTCTATCTGAGATCGGAGGTCCTGTCCACATAGTAGCACAATGCTCTGACCGGACAGAGGGACCTGTCAGACTCGAGGGATCTATCTAGAGTTGGGACCAGGGCTGTTATAACCCCTGGGGCCACACTGTCTGGACCCTCTTTGGCCACCTGATTCTTGGAAAGAAAGCTAGGTGATGGGTACAGGGACACCTTTGACCAGTCGGATTGGTGTCTAATACTTCTGTTTTGCCAAGCATGTATCTCACCTCTACACTTGCCCGACCCCAGGGCCAAACGGAAAAATGTCTTGAAGGTCAAATGCTTCAAGGAGGCCTCGAATTGGTTCAAAATGAACCTTGTCAGCTGGTGCAAAAACCAGGGAGAGGTTCCAGGAGGGGATTCCCTTCTGGCCTTTGGATCTGTCTCAGTGGAAACTATCCAGGAGACGAGTGAGATTTTCATCCTTACTGATATTGATGGGTGAATTTCCCAGTCTATCAGCAATGGCTGACCTGTAACCATCAATGCTATTGGACTGCAACTTCCTGTCCTGAAACAGGTACCTAAGGAAGTCAGCAACTGACTTTACCGGGGGGGCCCGAAGTCCACCTGAGGAGTGATACATCACTTTGTAAAAAGGCCCACTTGCCTCATAGACTGATCTGATTGATTCCCTTTGAGGAGCCTCAATTCTTGCTGCCACTGCCTCAGACAAGCCCCGCTCCTCGATTGCTGAGGCTCTAGGAGCCATGCATGAAGATTCAGATTTGTCAGATTTCTGTGAGGGATCTGATTGAATGGCTGTCAACAGGTTGGGCAGATTGGGCAGGCTCCGTGGGATTTGGGTGGACATGGCCACTAGATCCCAAAACCAAGGCATGTTGGGCCACCCCGGAGCAATCAGAATGATTCTCTTGCACGGAGAGTCCTGCAACTCCTCCACCACTTTGCCCAATATGGTGGATGGTGGGAAGGTGTATTCTTCCAGATCCTACCATGGCCGACTGATCGCGTCCACTACTGTGGCCAGGGGATCCGGTACCGGTGACACAAACAGGGGCAACTTGTTGTTGAACCTCATGGCAATTAAGTCTATTTTGGGCCAGTGCCACCTGCTGCATATTTAGTGGAAGACCTCTGGAAGGAGAAACCACTCTGTTTGGATGGTCTGGCCTAGCCTGGATAGCTTGTCTGCTACCACGTTCAGCTGGCCTGGAATGTGTCGGGATTAGAGTCACTTGTTTCCTGGTACACCAGGTCAAGATTCTCCATAGTAGGGCACAAGAGGGCCCAACCTCATGCCTCCTTCCTTGTTTATGTATGACACTACTGTGCTGTTGTCAGTTGCTACAAGTACTATCTTGTTTGAGCAAAGGTCTTGGAACTCTTTTAAAGCCAGAAAGACTGTTTTAAGTTCTAGATAGTTTATATGCAGCTTGCTTCCCGGAAGGGACCCGGTTCCTCCTGCAGTGTGCTCGTTTAAGTGAGCGCCCCACCCTTCTATTGATGCGTCTGTAAATATTTGCAGAGCATATTTTATTGGGTGTAATGGTTGGCCTGTAAGTACATTGTCTTCCTTCAGCCACCATTGTAAATGGGGTTGCAGGGACCTGGGGACTTGGATCACCTTTTCTAGTGATTCTGGTACCCTCCAGTTGTTTTTGAGATGCCACTGCATGGGTCTCACATGAAGTCGGCCTAGATGACCTAGCTTTTCTGTAGCTGTTAGTAACCTATCAAGGACATGAACTCCCGAACCGGGCAAGCCGATGGGGATAGCCGTTTTAGCATAGTCTCTTGAAGGTTCTGCCACCGGTCCAGAGTCAGTCGGAACCGATCAGACCTGAGGTCGAACTGGTAGCCTACAAGATCGAAGTCCTGTTTGGGCTCCAGCTCTGATTTTTCTAAGTTCATCAGCCAACCCAGTTGCTGACACATTATTTACTAGTTCCTGTGTATGTTGGAGACAAGCCTGGTGGGATCTGGCTCTCACCAACCAGTCGTCTAGGTACTGGTGGATTCTTAAATCCTTGTGTATGGCCATCAGTTTCACCTCCTTTGGGGTCACGGTGAACTCCAAGGGTGCTGTAGACAGACCGAATGGCAGGGCCTTGAACTGGTATGCCCGACCTTGGATGTGAAATCTCAGGTATTTCCTGAATTGTTCCTGTATAGGTATATGGAAGTGGGCGTCCTTGAAATCTAATGAGGTAACCCACTCCCCTTGGTCTCAGAAAGGCTTGGTTTGTCCAGACCTAAAATAGGTCTCCATCGGCTGTGTAATTTTGGAACCAAGAAAGGTCAGCTGAAGAAGCCCAGAGATTTTGAACTGGCTTGACTGCATCTTGTCCATTAGCTGATGGATTTTTGGAGACCTTGTAAGTTGGTCTTGGGTACAGCCCCCAAGGCTTCCAAGGTTCCCAAAAAGGATTTAGTCTAGATCCTACAGGCAGATTGTGTTCCACATATGGAAGTCTGACAAACATTTCCGGTCCCTCCGGACACCAGTCCGGTCTGGTGACAATGGTCCAAGTTAACAGTCTCTCTGTTCTTGTTGTGGTCCGGTCAACTTTTCACCTTTATACTCTTTGCCCCAGACCAGCTGCCTGCAAGACGTGATGAAAACTTGTTTGACTGTAGACTACCTTTCCTATTTTTCCAGTCAAGTCCAGAACCGATTACAGGCTGGTAAGAGGTGTGATAAGGCAAGGTTGCCTGATAGTAGCTTTGGAAATTGCCATATCAAGACCACTGATTGGTCTAAGAATTTTCTGTAACCAAAATGACCTTGGGCAACTCTGTCAGGTACCAGGTCTCTGTAACCAGTAAGTTTCTGTAACCGGCAAACTGGTAGGCTGGAGTCACCCCTGAATTTAGACAGCTACTGGTCTATATTTAGCTAGTAGGTTTAAGTAATTCTTGTAAATGCTTCCACATCTACCTGAAGAGTTGAATGGATTAGGTGGGTAGACTCTGTAACCGGTTTTGGTGAAGCAAGGTTGTATAGCCGGTACCTTGTCGGCAGGCTCTGTAACCAGTGGTTGAGGTGATCACTTTGCAACCGGTTTTGGTGAAAATAAGGCTGTATAGCTGGTAAACTGGTCTGGTGATTTGAAGACTCTGTAACCAGTCAGTTGAAGCCATATTTGTAGATACTTGCTGTCTACCTGCCCCAGAATCAACAGAGTTGAATGGACTGGGTCGGATGACTCTGTAACCAGTTGGGGGGGGGGGGGGGGGGGGGGGGCGCGGGTAAGCTGTACCAAGGCTGTGTAGCCGATACCTGGTCGGTACACTCTGTAACCAACTGTTGAAGCAACTGTATGAGGCTGTGTAGCCGGTCGGTATACTCTGTAACCAGTTGGAGCAAGTGTACAATGCTGTGTAGCCAGTACCAGTCGGTACACTCTGTAAACAGTTGTTGAAGCAAGTGTACAAGGCTGTGTAGCCAGTACCAGTCGGTACACTCTGTAAACAGTTGTTGAAGCAAGTGTACAAGGATGTGTAGCCAGTACCAGTCAGTACACTCTGCAAATAGTTGCTAAAGCAATTTTACAACTATCTTTTGTGTTGAATTCAGCTTGCTGTAGGTTTCCTCCATTAATTAAAGTATTTCTTTAATCCCACGTCTTACTTGTAGATTTGACAGTTGCTGGGAAAGCCCTTGTGAGCTATTTTTAGAAGCACTTGTTGTTCTGTGTGTCACGTGACCCACTTGCTGGTCAAAAAGACACGCGATTGGCTGATTGGAGCTCCTCAGTTGTCCCGTTCTTTTATGATACTTAAACATGCAAATGCGCAGTATTCTGCTCATCCACAAACCCCACTACCGACAACGAAGGCCGGTCCATGAGAGAGGGACTGGTATCTCAGTAGACGTGAAGTTGTGAAGAACGCAGTTCCGACCTTCCTGGTCGATGAAAACACGTGACCAGATTTGTGATTTGGTCGGAAGGACACGCGATTGGCTAACTGGAGATGACGTCAGTATTCGCGTTCTTTGTGCGATGCTTTACTAGCAACTTTATAGTCCACAAAACCCCACTACCGACAACAAGGCCGGATCTGCAAAGCAGGGACTGTAATCACAGTAGACGCGAGTTCTGAAGAATGCACTTCCGACCTTCCTGGTCGGTGAAAACACGTGACCAGCTTCAGGATTTGGTAGGAAGGACACTTCCTACACCTTATGGTTTCCGAGATATAGCCCGAACAAGATTTTCAAACTCAAGGTCACTACGGCAAGGTCAAATCAAGGTCAGACCATGACGTTGCACACCTACACCCCCTAACCAATGTCCCTACCAAGTATCAACTTCCTACACCTTACGGTTTCTGAGATACAGCCCGGACAAACTTTTTCCCGCCGCCCGCCCGCCCATCCGGACACCATGGGTGAAAACAATACCCCGACAGCCCTTAAAGGCTGTGGGGTAAAAACGAAGTGAACTGGAGGGTTAAAACCCCCTTTTTTGACATTAAGGTGACCTTAAGATTGGAGATACAGGGCTAAAACTTCGGGATGTGAAAGATTATCAAAAAGTAGCTGAATAAGTTATTCCAACAAAACACCGAAATCCTGACCGTTTTTGAGATACAGACCAAGTTTCCATTTTTAAAACAATTACGAAAATAAAACGCCTCCCATTCAGGCATCTATGGTCCGATTGATGAGAAAATCCTTTCCGACCTTCGAAATTTGGTCTAGAATGTACCTGATAAATTTTATAGCACAAGAGTGTGTGTTTTTTTCTGAAACACGATGACGGGGTGTTTTTGAAAAATCCTTAAGGTTGCCTTAAGTAAAGCTTAAGGTCTGCGCAAAGTATCCCAAAAATTTTTCCCGCCCCTATAGTTTTAAAGAAAGATAAGAAGGAAAGAAAATTTTGAAAGGTCAAGAAGTTATTCAAGGGAGACCATAATCCTGCGGCGGCGGCGATCAGTCAAACTTCGGTGAAAACAAATAATTTCAAGTTACAAAAATAGACTGGTTGGCAACTGGCTGTAGGCCTTGCACCACTACATAAACTTAAGTTGTCATTGTGACTACATGAGACAACTAGAGGAATGCTTTTGCTAACAAAAGCGAAGCATCCCTGAAAGTTTAAAATGCTTTGTGGTTTTAATAAGTATGCTGTAAAGCTAAGAATGCACAAAGCTGCGCCGTATGCTTTCCCAATACCTCTTAATACATTCTGAAGCTATAAAAGCAACGATAAAGGAGATATAAGGCAAAAACTCCAAAGCAGCTATTTATGACCCCAGTTTGACCCATAAGGGGGGGTCGGGGGGTAAAACTGACCGGCTATTTAGACTCTCCACATATGCTTTCCCAATACCTCTTAATACATTCTGAAGGTATTAAAGCAACAATAAAGGAGATATAAGGCAAAACTCCAAACCAACTATTTTATGACCCCAGTTTGACCCATAAGGGGGGGTCGGGGGATAAAACTGACTGGCTATTTAGATTCTCCACATATGCTTTCCTAATACCTCTTAATACATTCTGAAGCTATAAAAGCAACGATAAAGGAGATATAAGGCAAAAACTCCAAAGCAGCTATTTATGACCCCAGTTTGTCCCATAAGGGGGGGTCGGGGGGTAAAACTGACCGGCTATTTAGACTCTCCACATACGCTTTCCCAATACCTCTTAATACATTCTGAAGGTATAAAAGCAACGATAAAGGAGATATAAGGCAAAAACTGAAAATCAGCTATTTTATGATCCCAGTTAGACTCTCCACATATGCTTTCCCAATACCTCTTAATACATTCTGAAGGTATAAAAGAAACCATAAAGGAGATATAAGGCAAAACTCCAAACCAACTATTTTATGACCCCAGCTTGACCCATAAGGGGGGGGGGGGGGGGTGGGGGGTGGGTGGGTCAGGGGATAAAACTGACCGGCTATTTAGATTCTCCACAAATGCTTTCCCAATACCTCTTAATACATTCTGAAGCTATAAAAGCAACAATAAAGGAGATATAAGGCAAAAACTCAAAATCAGCTATTTTATGACCCCAGTTTGACCCATAAGGGGGGGCCGTGGGGTAAAACTGACCGGCTATTTAGACTATCCACATATGGTTTCCTATTACCTCCCAGTACATTTTATGGCTCTAAATGCAATACTTAAGAAGATAATAGGGGTTTGACCTAAATTTAAGGCTTTCAGATTGGAAGGTGTCAGAAAATCACTCATAAATGAGACATTTTTCAAGGGATTTTTCAAAATCTAATCAGCTCGCATTTTTCGATAGTATTAACAGGTGTGTAAAATTATAAGGCTGTGTAGCAAGTAGTTTTTCCTGAACTGTGATGACGGGGGGGTGTACTTCAAAAAATTGTTTTTGATCATGTGACCTTCATAAAGGTCAAATTTAAGCATGCAGAAAAATTTTCCCATGCCTAAGGTATATAACTGCCAAATATGGTTTGAAACCTTCTAATAATAAGGGAGATATTCAAGGGAGACCATAATGCGGCGGCGAGGAAACTGAGGCAAAAACAAACTAGACCTAGCGCATCGGAGAACCGATGCAAATTGTATCCACCGTAAAGACAATGCACTAAAACCTCTAGGACCAATAATAAGCGAGTTATAAGCACTTTTAAGTTTGGCTGTCCTCATTTGACCTTCAAGGAGGGGCCCAAGGTCAAATCCGACCACGCCAGAAGATTCCCAGCGCATGATTTCCTATATGTTGGTTTACCATCCCAAACATCTAGGACCAATAATAAGCAAGTTATAAGCACTTTTAAGTTTGGCTGTCCTCATTTGACCTTCAAGGAGGGGCCCAAGGTCAAATCTGACCACACCAGAAGATTCCCAGCCCATGATTTTCTATATGCTGGTTTACCATCCCAAACCTCTAGGACCAATAATAAGCGAGTTATAAGCACTTTTAAGTTTGGCTGTACTCGTTTGACCTTGAAGGAGGGGCCCAAGGTCAAATCCGACCATGCCAGAACATTCCCAGCCCATGATTTCCTATATGTTGGTTTACCATCCCAAACCTCTAGGACCAATAATAAGCAAGTTATAAGCATTTTAAGTTTGGCTGTCCTCAATTGACCTTGAAGGAGGGGCCCAAGGTCAAATCTGACCACACCAGAAGATTCCCAGCCCATGATTTCCTATATGTTGGTTTACCACCCCAAACCTCTAGGATCGATAATAAGCGAGTTATAAGCACTTTTAAGTTTGGCTATCCTCGTTTGACCTTGAAGGAGGGGTCCAAGGTCAAATCTGACCACATCAGAAGATTCGCAGCACATGATTTCCTATCGGTTGGCTTTACATTGCAAACCTCTAGGACCAATAATAAGGGAGATATAGGCACTTTTAAAGTCTGCTATGTGGGTTACTTCGGCACTCCGTGGATGACCTTGAGTTAGGAGCTTCAAGGTCAAATGTGTGCAAGGTTGTAGAGGACATGTATATGTGTCATACATATCACCTATGAAGAGATTCAACCTTCTACTTATGAGGAACAGCCAGCAGAAAAATGTAGATTATTTTCAAAGAAATGCCCGTGGCGGCCATCTTGTTTTTCAGAATGAGGCTATTTTCCTTCCCAGAGAAGCTTACCCGCCCAATGAAGATATCCTACAAATTTGGTGAACCTAGCTGCTGTTGTTTTCCTCTTAGAGCATTAACGTCGAAAATATCTCTACGCACGGCAGTGTAGCGAACGCTAAACCAAAGTATCCACTGGATGCTTCCGGTGGATACAATAAGCGCCCTTTCAGGGACGCTTAATAATTACAAAAACTTCAAAGAAGTTTACTTAGCTGTTAAAGAGACAAAAGGGAATTTGCAAATGAATTATTACAATTGCAATCGAGTAGTTCATGTGTGTACTGCCTTGCTACCAATTATTGTCAGGTACCAATTACTGACTGACAGAATTCAAATAGACATAACTTACCAAATGGTACATTCCAGGTCTAGTAAATGAAGTATAACTGGTTCCAAAATGAATAGAACAAATACACATCAAAAGGGTTTGCAGATACATGGCTGCTAATGAAATATGAACATTTTATTTCTTGGTGGTGGTAATCGGTAGCAAGACATTTAGTGTAATTGTCTACATGAACTTTTAATAGAAGGAAACTATAGTAACTCAATACATATTTGATATATATTATAATTTGACAAACGTAGACTCGTCGTATTTATAATTCTCGTAAATCAGTGCTATTTAACGATTATACATAAAACACTATCTGAATGTGTGTAGATATTCTTGTAAACTATGTACTTCAATATCTGTTGTCTTGATGTTATTTGTGGTATGTTTCATTGTGTCAATGGTAATTGCTGATTCAATGTGACTCTGTATAAAGTATTAAAAGGAAGTTGTCTTTCCAAAGTCTTGGGGATGACTAAAGTTTGGTCCAATGAGAGGCCTTGTTACTTCACTGATTTGAGCAATTTTGTTATGTTTGCAATTTCACTATATAAGGGCCAGCATTTCACCAATTCAATGCTGGACTGGTGGGTGCAATATCTGTGCTGGACTTTTTGAGGGAACAACTTGAAAATTAAAACCTGTAGTTAAGGGGTAAAACTTGCCGATTTAATTTAAGACTGATATGAAATAGTTTGGTTTCTCTTGCTGGGTGAAACCTGTCAGAAATGACAGTTTAGGTTTGACCATTTATATTACAGCGTAGTGGTCGGACTGGTTCTAAAAATGAAAACCGGTTTCCGGGGCTTTGAAACCGAACGAAATCCGGTATTTCGAAAGTGTGCAGAGATATGGTAAAAAATTTTACGCGAGCGTACATTAGCAAGATTTTTCAAGAGGAAATATGGATTCGCGAGATATTTTGAAGTTTGTAAACTTCATTTACCATGAATATAAAGTAAAAATGTAAGCGGTTTCCTCAAATATATACGTTCTTTATTGTTTTGACAAAGTATTAACCAGTAGAAAGCCTAATATAATGACGTTTTCAATAACCAGTTCTTAAATATTCTTTCGTCATTTCTACCTAAACAAAACGAAATGCGGTATACCGGTTTACCGTTCACACCACTATTACAGCGTAAAACCTGTTACTTCAGTTTTATTTGTAGGTTTAATCTTTTGGTTAGGACATGCAAATTATTTAAGTATTGATTTTGTGTCTGAATTTCAGGGTGAAACCTGGGTTGTACAAAGTACACATATGTTTTGATTTAAAAGGTGAAATTGAGGCTCTGTGATGTTTTTGTAGTGAATTAATGTCATTGATAGAATGAATCCTGAGGTTCTGTGAGGTTTGCACAGTGGATTCATGTTATTAACAGGGTGAAACCATATTTTAGAGAGTAAAACCTGAAGGTTATGTTAATATATGACTTGTTTGAACTAAGATAAAGGTAAACGTTCTATGATGCCTGAGTAAGGATGAACTCTGTTTTTTCAGTTAGGATCCAAAGCTGCAGCATTATATTCAAGCTAAAGGTCTGGAGTTGTTACAAAAACTAGATTAATGTCAAAATTTCTGACCTTGAACGCCCCTTGACTTCCCTATGATAATGATTTTGTTTAATTAGCGCACTGAGTTCCCCTTTGTGGGGAAGATAATGCGCTTGCAAAGCAGTAGATTAGATTAGACTTTATTGTCTGCAGTATTGTATTTTTCAGTCCAGCATCAGCTTAATTGGTCGCTGTATGATAATTCACACTACCATGTTATTGTTTAATAAATTTGCATAGTTCTCAGAAATATCCTTCTTTGTGTTTTTCTGGTTACCAGGTACATTTTCAAGAATATAACAGCTCATCACACTACAATATAAAAGAGTTTTCTAAAATATGGAACATGACATATAAGAAGTGAGAGAAACAATGAAGTGACAAAAACTACATTTTGCCTTACAAGTAGTATAATTAAATAATACAACAAAATAAAATGACCTTATATACAAAACAATATTTCAGTTATAAAAGTCTGCAAGTGAAACTAATTATTTAGTCAACATTTGCAAATTTACAAGATATTTAGGATGAAGGTCACACAATTCTGTACTGTACGTGGGATTTCCCAACAATGTATGTAGAAATATTTTACTTGAAGATCAAAATTAGCAGACAACTCATCAATATTCATGAGGTCACAGATTTCCATGGTGGTTACTCGACAATATTGTCTGGTTTAACATCAAAACTAGATGGACTACACAGCTTAGTAATACTTATAACGACGTGACTCCTGTCACGGTATCGTGGTTTGAAGTTATTGTCTATAGTCACGGCATCGCAAATAATACCGTCCATTTGCACAAATAAAATATGTTAGGAAACCCCACAGATTATCGTGACATCATGAATATTAATACGTAGTCCACAAATTTTGATCTTCAAGTAAAGTATAGTTAAAAATGCCATGGAATCATCAAATACTTCCTATGCATATACAGATATTCATGAGATGTGTAGTCCATCTATTGTGTGATCTTAAAGCAGAAAATATTGTTAAGAAACCACCATGGAAATCCATTACCTCATGAATATTAATGTGTTGTCCGCAAATATTGATCAAGTAATGTATTTTACATGCATTGTTGGGAAACCCCACGGAATTCCGTGACCTCATATATATTCTACACAATTGTTAAGTAAATGTAGCGCTAATAAATTAACTGAGTTGTCGAAATTCATGAATTTTTAATGCGATGCCGTGACTTTAGACAAAAACTTCAAACCACGATGCTGTGACAGGAGTCACTCCGTACTTATAAATGCGTAGGAAATATTTGACGATTCCATGAAAGTTTTAACAATACTGCCTTGCTACCAATTATCGCCGGGTACCAATTATCGCCACCACAAAATAAAACATTCATATTTCAGTAATGGCCACACATTTTGAAAGCTTTTCATTGTGTTTCTGTTCTATTGACTGTTGAAATAGTTTTATCTTATTTGCTAGACTTGGGATGTACTTGTGGTCAGGTTTAGACGTGGTTACCTCGGCTCTACTTTACTTGCGTGTAGAGCCGTGGCACAACCCCACATAGAACTGGAGATTTGCATAAAATCTTTTTTCTGTTAAATAAAACTTGATAAAATGACTGAAAATGGTTTAATATGATTAGAAACAGTTGATATTATGCCAAAGACACAACAAATAAAATTTGTGTACAAAATATATGCTATTTTACACAGCTTTTATAATAAAAGACCATTTTCAAATTTTTGGAGAAATGGTCCAAAAACCCTGGAAAATCAGGAAATGTTATTTATGTTTTGTCAAACATGTTTGCATGTTGACTGATTGTTGAAGAAAATGAAACAAAATAGTTGTGGGAACAGTTATATGTTCACATTTGTATGATATTTGTGTTTCATGCAAACCTCCAGTTCTATGTGGGGTCGTGCCACGGCTCTACGCGCAAGTAAAGTAGAGCCGAGGTAACCACGTCTAGGTCAGGTTATGTCAATTTGAATTTTGTCAGGCGATAATTGGTACCCGGCGATAGTTAAGAGCAAGGCATTACTTGAAGATCAAAATTTTTGGACTACTGCTTCCCTGCATAAGTTGGCCGCCCTCACCACAGCTTCACAGGGCTTTAACATGAGTGGCCTACTACACTCTGAAACCATGTATTATTGTTAAACTTATTATACGCAGCAGTTTTCACTGGTGTACAATAACCTATTTGTCTTTCTGGAGCTTGTAGATGAGCTGCGGCCAACTTATGCAGGGTATAGCAGTATTTATTACAGAGTGTATTTATTAATATTCATGAGGTCACGATATTCTGTTGGGGTCCTTCCTCACATTTTCTTTGTGTGAATTAATGCTTTTATTTTGCGATACCGTGACTTTTGACAAAAACTTAAAACCATGATGCCGTGACAGGAGTCACTCCGTTCAAAGGAAAAAAATATGGGGCGAGCTGGAAATAAGCCAATTCGTAGTTCCGAGTGCGCATGCTCGAGTCGATTGTTTATGTAGCGAAAGGCACATAAACAAGTACCACGCGGTTGAATGAAATAGACTAAAAATTGGGGTTAAAATTCGTGAAATTGTCATTTCTTGTTTGATTTTGATAAATAATACATCATTTTAAAGCTTATAACATATAGAAAGCATCTACGATGGCAATACCTCAACATTTTATCACAAACAATGCAAAAATAAAAAAAAGAATAATTACAAAAAAAAATAAATAACTTTAATATTTTATTATTTCTGCTTTGCATGGACTTTAAGACCATAAAAGAAATTGAAGCTCTGTTCAAATGCGTTTCCAGTAATATATATTATATATATGTGTAAGAAAATCAAGTATTTTGGAATATGGGCATTTGTTAAGACCCTCAATCTTGCTGGGATTTGGGTGAAAATTGTTGTATATTGGTTTTATTATTTAACTTATTTTTACCATTTGAAGGGAAATTTTGTTTTCTGTATATTTTTAAGGGAATCAGTGGAAAATTGGTGAAGAAATTTGATCTTAGATGTTAAAAAACGAATTTTTGCCAAAGAAAGTATATAAATTAAGCATGCATATCTAAATAAATATTGAAGCTACAATGTATGGCTTTTTATACGATTTCTATGATGACATTCATTTCTTTTTAAAAGAGGCTTTACTGTAGGTTATACTGCTTTTTATTCTAATAAGTTTGGTTATATATTTGCTCATAAGTTATTGGAGGAACTGTTAAGTACACCACAGGTAAGGAAGTATTTGTAAACCCGAATTTAGCTTTAAATACTTTTTTCTCTAGATTTTAATGCAATGATGACCCCCACAAGTGTTGTTCAAATACCTTTCTAATGATAATATTATTATTATTATTTTGCATGTAAAGTATTTTATTAAATATTTTTGAAAAGATGAACACCTGTTGAGATCTACAATGGTAATTCCTTCAATCTGGTTAAAATTATTGATGTGGTTGTTTTATTGAAGCTAGCAGCATATAATATTTATACCAATTTAAAGCCAAATTATTGCAGGGTGTATGGATTTTTTATTTGAGGAAGTTTTGTTGTTTGTTAGCAAAGATATAATAAAATTGCTATATAGACAATTGGATGAGAAATGAACAATAATAGAAAAATATAAAGCAGAGTGTAAATATACATATATAGTTTGTGAAATATACCTTTGTCATTATGCTGATGTGTAGGTCTGGTTAAAATAGTTTCTATTACAGTATAAATTATTTATTCAGATGCTGATGCCTTCCCACCTTACAGGAATTTGGTTGAAGATTGATAAATATAAAACAAATATAAAATATGTATATAAATGCATAATATTCACACTATTTCAAAGGCGATTTATTACCTTTTCTTTTGCTTTTTATTTCGTAAAGATCCATTAAGTACTTCCAGAGATACAGCCATTTTATTATGAAGATGAGGACAAAAATTTGCCTATTTTCGCCCACCATGTGCATTTGTTTATGTGCTCTCCGTGGTTTGTTTATACCGGAAGATCGGAACTACGAATAGGCTTATGGGGTGAGTTGTCCTGTCGACTCGTGGTAGTTTATCACCTTTGTGACTTGACCCTCGTGTCCGCTTGTAGTCTTCATTTTGTACATACAATCTGGCAACTCAACAGGACGAGAAGAATCATAATATGGCTTCAATTTGTACATTTCTGGTAAAAAATTGTTATTTCCCCAAGAACCATGTGTCAGTGCAACCTGCCGACGGAAACATACGAATTTAACAGGAGTTTCGATTGAAATCTCGCGAGAAAAATTTTGATGTAAACATTTGAAATTTAATCTTTGTAAAAAGATATTTCATTGGTTGCTCCAAAATACAGTATGTGTCCTAATAAATAGATATTTATATACTTTGCAATGTTGAGTTCAACATCTTAATGGATGAATATAATTTGTTTTTCAACTGTTTATTCATTAATAAACAATATATGTCAGCTATAGCAGCAGTGAAGACAATATCGGAGGTTATTGACATGTCAGCATAATTAAACGGACCAATCGGATCATTCCTCTTAACCAACAAAATTAACAACAATGGCGTTGTAGCCTTAAAATAAGAAACAAAAGCATCTTAAATCAGTGAAAAATCATAGATTTCAATAAATATACGCATACTTATTTTAAATAAAATCCAATAGAAACAACTAATATGCAATTTGATTTCTTATTTCACTTTTAAAATGTAATGATAATGTAGTCAAATTTACGAATCACGTGACCAGAAATTACGATAATGGCGCTGGTTTCCGAAACTTTCTAACATGACCAAAATAAAAACACGTTGACTTAACGTAAACAACTAAGGTAGTCGTAAACTTCTTAAAGTGACATTTCTGCTAATTTTGACATAGTTTCCAGTTCAAAATGCCTTCTAGGGCACGAAAAACTAAAGGTCGCGCGCCTAAAACCCCTTCTTTGTCGGGAAAGGCTTCAAATTCAAGAAGAAGTGCTTCATTGCCAGGATCAGAGACAAATTCTCGCTGCAGTACCCCAACTGGAAGTACCAGCAGTAACCCAACAAGATCAAGTTCACGGTTAAGTTCAAAAGTTGGGGTGAAAAAGGCCATAGAATGTGCCAAGAAATTAAAAATACCAGCAAGCTTTTCTGATTCTGACAGTGAAAAGGATCATGCTGATGAGTTCAATGTGTCAAGTCAATCTACAGACAGTTCAGATGAATCTGAGGAAGAATTTCCTGCAGATGCCAGTGAGGAAAGTGGAGATGAGGAAGAAACTTGGAGTGAAACCAGCTCTGTTTCTAGGGCAGCTGTCAAAAGGTCATCCAGTCCAGCAATTCCAGATTTTGACACAAGTGTTGATCCAATACAACTGCCACCAAGTTCAACAGATTTACCAATATCAGGCAAGGATCTCTTGACAGCTGTTGGAGTGTATGAAGTGTTGAGACATTTTCATGTTTTGTTAAGGTTATCTCCATTTAGGTTTGAAGATTTTTGTTCTTCACTAATATGTGAAGAAAACTGCAGTTTAATTTCTGAAATTCATGTTGCTTTGTTAAAGTCTTTACTCAGAGAAGGTGATAGCAATCAAACTTGGTATGGGCCACCAGACACAAAAGACTGTGTAAATATCCAGTTCTTTTTCTTGGATTCCATGACATGGTATGAATGCTGCCGTCTTTATTTAGACAGTGACAAAGACCAAGAATTTAGAAGAGCGCTACCTGCATTGGAAAAAGGAAGCTATTTTTCAACAACTCTGTCTGAAAAATTAGAAATTCTTAAAGTAATGACAGACCTGTTTATATCTTGTAATGGTGTTCGAGAGGATATTCTAAAAGAAGGAAATATCCGATATGATGATCACTGCCGCAATTGTCACAAGTAAGAAAATGTTTTGTTGTAAAGTACCACTAATTTTCCACATAGCAATAGATAATAAATGTTAAGAAAAATTGATCTTAAATTTCAGTATATGTAGCATTTTAACTCGTGTAAACTAGGAGTAATGACCTGAATTGGTCTATTTACACAAGTTGTAAACAGCTGGATGATTCTACAGTATGGTTTTACAGTATTTCACTCTAACCTCTGCCAGCTTCTGTTAACTCTCTCTCTTCCTCCCCCCCTCCCCCCCCCCCCGCCCCCCCATCTATAACAAATTTGGACTTTGGATATATTCTGATGCAAATTTGGACCCATTCTTGTACAAACTCGGACGCATTCTCGTACAAATTTCTATATATAAACTTTGTAGATGGGTTTTGATCATCAAGGCATATTTGTTTCAAATTTGCAATTGGGATATAAGTGTATGAAATAATTTTGAATAAGATCAACAAGTAGTAAGAGTAATTTGTACAAGTGTTTTCCTCAAATTCATTGGTAAGGTGTTTCTATTTTTAGGATTGATTAATTGATTGAAACATTAAAGTTCTTTAAAGTCTATGTGATGACAGAACTTAAATTTTGTCAACAGAACTTCCAACCCTTTTGTTTCATTGCTTGGAATTTTAAATTCTTGCATAATTACTGAGGTTGAGTGTAAATTGAAGATATCTATTTCGAGTTCTTTTATTGTTTCTGATTATTAAGTCATATGGTTACACTGCTTACCTACAAATTTACCTACTATACCAATATTAGTAATTTCTATAAAACTATTAATTTGTAGGCTTGGTGATCTCCTGTGCTGTGAAACCTGTTCAGCAGTGTATCACCTAGGATGTGTTGATCCTCCTTTGGAAGAGGTTCCTGAAGATGACTGGCACTGTTCAGTGTGTAATGCTCACGAGGTAAAGCTAACACTACAGCTACCTTCTATGTTGAAAAAATCAATAAATAAAAGCTGGAGTATCATTCAAATCACATAGCAGTAAGGTATTATAATAGAGCCTTTGTATAGCTTTCATTTTTGACATTTGTTTTCTTGCAGCCAATCTTGCAACAAAGTTTGTATATTGCAGTGAATACATAATCATAACTCTTGATGGTAAATTGTTCTAAAATTTATTTTTGTGTTCACTTATAAATATGCTTTACTTGAAGGAGTTGCTTCTGTCACCTGTACCAACAACATTTGTCATATAGAATGGTTCAATATTTATTGATGATACATTTTCAATTTTATTCCACAGATAAAGGGTGTAATGGATTGTTTGTTGGATACAGAAAAACAGGGACTGTTGATTAGACACGACCCTCTTGGCTATGACAGACATTTGAGGAAATATTGGTTACTCTGTAGACGCATCATTGTGTAAGTCATTTACCTTCAGTAGCAACTCTATATGTTCAAAATTGAAAGAAATGCCAGTGCTTAAATATTCTGTGATTTACTGGTAAAATTAAGTTACTATTCGTGTAAGTGTATTGTAATTTTATCTGCTTGATGTGTTGGGTAAAGGTATTGTTGAGACAGGGTATTATGGTCTCTTGAATATCTTCCTTATTAGGGGGCACTTTCTAACTATTTTTGGCACTTTCATATCTAAGGCTTGGGAAACTTTTCCACATGTTTATATTTGACATTTCACTTTAATCAGGGCCACATGATCAAAAAAAACTTTTTTTCAGGTTCACCGACTCATTATTGCCGCCAAGCCAATATTATTTGTTGTAGGAGGGTGTGATTAAACATGCACATTAATACTAGGGATGGGTCGATATAAAAAATGTGTACATTGGGAGGTTGGTAGTCTTGGAACGATCAGACGAGTGGTTGATTATTCGTCGGTGACAGTGTACAAAGACGGTCGGTCATTGTCGTTTTCTAATAATCGAGTTTTCAGCTGAAACATTTTATGTATTCCTTCTATTACATGTGTTGACAAGCAAAGTGGCGGTTGTAAATTCTTGTCACAGTATTTCATTAAAATGCTCTCAATACCAAGACACCCGGCCTACCGACTCATCCCTACAATTAAGTGACAGGTGACGCATTATTAGGGCTGCAAGCGAGCCCGAAAATGCGCCTCGATTCCTCATTTTGGAAGAATCGACTCGGACTCGGTTAGTCGCTTGATTATCGCCCACGAAATAAACTGCATCATATTTTGACATATTACACCTTATAAAATGATTAAAATGCATACAACAGGAAAGAATCTTGATAATTCATTGAATTTTGGGGAAAAGACGCATTTATAATGCAAAATACAGGAAACTTTAAGCATGTTTATATTGCGAGAATTTGAGGCGTCTTTGAAATACGTTACATTAAAATGCGATCTTATAAAAACAATGCTATACAAAAAATTAACGTTTGCAAATGCTGAAAATATAAAAAATTAAAACGGAAACACCTTATGTAAAATATATAAATATATATTCATATATTTTAAGAAAAAAATTTATTTTGTAGTTGATTTTACGTCTATGTTAAGTTGTTTTCGAAGACCCGGTTCACTTTTCTTGCCTCGAATATTAAACTGAATCGTTTCGTTTCTGAGTAACCGAAGAATCGTTGCACCCCTACTCATTATCTGAGAATAATCACTGAGAATATTATAACTATATTAACTCTTCGAAGTAATCATACCTCCTTCTTTTTCCCAAGTGTCACACATACACACACATTCACTTAGCCGCATTATTAGTACTGGAACAATTAGTGGTCTGTTCGACGCATTAATCGATGGTGGGATAACTTTTTTATGCATCGAGTGTAACCACATGGAATCTCTACAAATTAAACCTCTATTTTCACCTAAACTGTATCTTTTCCTTTTATTTTAGACTATTGCTAGGATATCCCATCAAATTCTGTGGCCTCACCTTTTCTTATTTGTATATGTTATTTCAACATATTGTGAAAGTAGTGTTGTGGTTAAATACAAATTTTAGAAGCCGTTTCCAAAGGCGGAAATTCAGTGAAATACCGGGTACGTTTGATTTATAAAATGCGAAGACAAAAGTTTTCAAATGCATACATATGCTGTAAGTCACATAAATAAGAACCATGATGGACTTTTGGAAGACTTTTGAGGACAAAGTGTGTGATATATTAATAGAATATTATAAAATACTATGAAATATTTGTTTTAGTTTAATATCTTGATAAACTTAAGTTAAAATAATGAAATATTTGACAAGAGTGGTTTTGTTAGAAGAAAACGAAAAGTAACCGGATCACTGTCTTTTGGTCCGCAAATAGGTTTCTGGTCTTCAGCACTATGTGAAAGTGTTTGGTTATGCTTAGGTAATGACTTCTGGGATTTTTAATGTATCTTGATTACATCGAATGATTAATCGGTCCGAGGTGGGCAATAATCGAGTCTCTACAAACAGCCGATTCACAGCTCTACTCATTATGCATATAATATGCAATTCTGTAATGTTATCACTGGATGATCTGCTCTGTGTTCATTGTCATCTGTTTTGTGGGCATGTACTTTATAAGTTAAAATTTTCACTGGCCATTAGTTTTAGGTAATGAGCTTTCATAGTGGAAATTTATTCTCAGGAAAACATCTAATCTGTATTGATCTCTGAAGTAGAAAGTACCTAATGATGAAAATTTATTCCAGTGAATTTCTTACAAATGAAGAATTCATGAAATTTTCTTGTAAAACATACAATGATATAAATAGCTATGATGTTTACCCCTTTTACAAATTAATGTTCTTTATAGAGGTATAGCTGTTCTGCATTTAAACAGGACGTGAACATTTGAGTAAAGAAAAAAAATAGAAAACCCCATCATTGTAAGAGTATAAATCGATTTTGGATCTAATCACATTGTTATCTCCCGCCGGGCTTTAGCCCGGGAAGGAGATTATGAAATGATGCCTGTGTGTTCGTGCGTGCGTGCGTTAGTTAGTCACGCAGATTTCTCCAAAACTACTGCAGCTACAGATTTTTTGTAAATTAATAGTCCCAATGAATTTTCATGCCCTTGAAAATTTTTTTGGTTTTATAGACTTAGGCCTAAAGATAAGTGAGTAATAGCAATCATAGCTACTTGGAGTAAAGGGCTCATAACTCAAAAACTATTGCAGATACAACTTTTTCTTGAAATATGTTGTTCAGCTACTTTGTCCTTAGCTATAAGATGGTACATAGTTTGGGGTTCTATTGCATACCGTAAGTGAGTAATAGCTATTTTCTCATTTGTAGCTAAATAACGACATGAGTAAATGTCAAATATCTTCAAAAGTATTAGAGTTACAGAAATCTTTTCAAATATGTTGTTCATCTACTTTTTGGTAAGCTATCACATAGTAAAGTTTCAGACCTCTCGCACCTTGGATAGCTGAGTAATAGCTACTTTGAAATTCTGACTGTTGAGTAAAGCCATTGTAACTCCAAAACCATTGCAGTTAGAGTGTTTTCCTAAAATATGTTGTTCAGCTACTTTGTCCTTAGCTATAAGATGGTACATAGTTTGGGGTTCTATTGCATGCCATAAGTGAGTAATAGCTATTTTCTCATTTGTAGCTAAATAACAAAAGAAGTAAATGTCAAATATCTTCAAAAGTATTAAAGTTAGGGAAATCTTTTCAAATATGTTGTTCATCTACTTTTTGGTAAGCTATCACATAGTAAAGTTTCAGACTTGTTGCACCTTGGATAGCTGAGTAATAGCTACTTTGAAATTCTGACTGTTCAGTAAAGCCATTGTAACTCCAAAACTATTGCAGTTAGAGTGTTTTCCTTAAATATGTTGTTCAGCTACTTTGTCCTTAGCTATAAGATGGTACATAGTTTGGGGTTCTATTGCATGCCATAAGTGAGTAAAAGCTACTTTCTCATTTGTAGCTAAATAACAAAAGGAGTAAATGTCAAATATCTTCAAAAGTATTAAAATTAGGGAAATCTTTTCAAATATGTTATCCATCTACTTTTTGGTAAGCTATCACATAGTAAAGTTTCAGACCTGTTGCACCTTGGATAGCTGAGTAATAGCTACTTTGAAATTCTGACTGTTGAGTAAAGCCATTGTAACTCCAAAACTATTGCAGTTAGAGGGTTTTCCTAAAATATGTTGTTCAGCTACTTTTTCCTTAGCTGTAAGATGGTACATAGTTTAGAGTTCTGTTGCATGCTATAAGTGAGTAATAGCTATTTTCTCATTTGTAGCTAAATAACAGAAGGAGTAAATGTCAAATATCTTTAAAAGTATTAGAGTTAGGGAAATCTTTTCTAATATGTTGTCCATCTACTTTTTGGTAAGCTATCACATAGTAAAGTTTCAGACCTGTTGCACCTTGGATAGCTGAGTAATAGCTACTTTGAAATTCTGACTGTTGAGTAAAGCCATTGTAACTCCAAAACTATTGCAGTTAGAGGGTTTTCCTAAAATATGTTGTTCAGCTACTTTTTCCTTAGCTGTAAGATAGTACATAGTTTAGAGTTCTGTTGCATGCTATAAGTGAGTAATAGCTATTTTCTCATTTGTAGCTAAATAACAGAAGGAGTAAATGTCAAATATCTTTAAAAGTATTAGAGTTAGGGAAATCTTTTCTAATATGTTGTCCATCTACTTTTTGGTAAGCTATCACATAGTAAAGTTTCAGACCTCTTGCACCTTGGATAGCTGAGTAATAGCTACTTTGAAATTCTGACTGTTGAGTAAAGCCATTGTAACTCCAAAACTATTGCAATTAGACTTTTTTCCTTAAATATGTTGTTCAGCTACTTTGTCCTTAGCTATAAGATGGTACATAGTTTGGGGTTCTATTACATGCCATAAGTGAGTAATAGCTACTTTCTCATTTGTAGCTAAATAACAAAAGGAGTAAATGTCAAATATCTTCAAAAGTATTAAAGTTAGGGAAATCTTTTCAAATATGTTATCATCTACTTTTTGGTAAGCTATCACATAGTAAAGTTTCAGACCTGTTGCACCTTGGATAGCTGAGTAATAGCTACTTTGAAATTCTGACTGTTCAGTAAAGCCATTGTAACTCCAAAACTATTGCTGTTAGACTGTTTTCCTTAAATATGTTGTTCAGCTACTTTGTCCTTAGCTATAAGATGGTACATAGTTTGGGGTTCTATTGCATACCATAAGTGAGTAATAGCTACTTTCTCATTTGTAGCTAAATAACAGAAGGAGTAAATGTCAAATATCTTCAAAAGTATTAAAGTTAGGGAAATCTTTTCAAATATGTTATCCATCTACTTTTTGGTAAGCTATCACAGAGTAAAGTTTCAAATTTCAAAGTTTACAACTTTTGGTGGCCATCTTGAATTTTTGCGGAAAATGAAAAATGGCAAATATCTGAAACTGTCAGAGAAAGAGCGATTTCGAGCAAGTTTTGGACCCGCAGTGTAGTAGAAGGGTATTCTGTTGAAACATGAAAGTTTTCAATTTCACATGGTGAAGTTTCAGACCCATGGCTAATTACTCACCTACTCAAAATGAGTAAATGCTAATTATCTCTAAAAGTATTGCAGAGAGCCAATTTTTCTCAAATAACTCATTCACCTACTTTTGGGAGAGCTTTCACTTGGTGAAGTTCCAGACCCATAGCTAATTACTCACCTACTCAAAATGAGTAAATGTGAATTATATCTAAAAGTACTGCAGATAGCCAATTTTTCTCAAATAACTCATTCACCTACTTTTGGGAGAGCTTTCACTTGGTTAAGTTTCAGGCACGTTGCTAATTACTCACCTACTCAAAATGAGTAAATGCTAATTATCTCTAAAAGTATTGCAGATAGCCAATTTTTCTCAAATAACTCATTCACCAACTTTGGAAAGAGCTTTCAGTTGGTGAAGTTTTAGACCCATAGCTAATTACTCACCTACTCAAAATGAGTAAATGCGAATTATCTCTAAAAGTACTGCAGATAGCCAATTTTTCTCAAATAACTCATTCACCTACTTTTGGAAGAGCTTTCACATGGTGAAGTTTTAGACCCATAGCTAATTACTCACCTACTCAAAATGAGTAAATGCGAATTATATCTAAAAGTACTGCAGATAGCCAATTTTTCTCAAATAACTCATTCACCTACCTTTGGGAGAGCTTTCACTTGGTGAAGTTTCAGACCCATAGCTAATTAATCACCTACTCAAAATGAGTGTGAATTATCTCTAAAGGTATTGCAGATAGCCAGTTTTTCTCAAATAACTCATTCACCTACTTTTGGAAGAGCTTTCACATGGTGAAGTTTTAGACCCATAGCTAATTACTCACCTACTCAAAATGAGTAAATGCGAATTATATGTAAAAGTACTGCAGATTAGTGCTGGGAGATCGCTTGGATTTTCCGTGTCGATGTTCGTATCGGACATTTGTAACCAAACTTCGAACATTTCCGATTATGGAGAATAAGTGTTAAAAAGACAGATAAAATATTAATATTAAATTATATGAAGTAAAATACACACAAATTCCCACAAATATGACCAAAATATAATCTAAAAGCCATTCACAGACGTCTCCCTCACTAACAGACTATGCTTGATGTATCCTCACTTGTGATTGGCTGATTTTATGATTACCTTGACAACAGTTGGAAAACCCCAAGGTGTTTCTATTTACGTGATTTTTATTGCATTCACGGCTAGTTTTGTGATTTTAACTGATGGATATTTCAGATTTTTACAAAATATTATTAAGGTTACGTAGCATTTTATTGTGACCAAAAGGCTGCAAAGAAATGGATTTAGCAAATATCGGTTTTACTTAAATTTTACCGATCATTGATTGGCAATGAGCCAGTGAGCGATAATACCGAAGTTTGCGAACATCGTCCCAGCACTACTGCAGATAGCCATTTTTTCTCAAATAACTCATTCATCTACTTTTGGGAGAGCTTTCACTTGGTGAAGTTTCAGACTCATAGCTAATTACTCACCTACTCAAAATGAGTAAATGCTAATTATCTCTAAAAGTATTGCACATAGCCAATTTTTCTCAAATAACTCATTCACCTACTTTGGGAAGAGCTTTCACTTGGTGAAGTTTCAGACCCATAGCTAATTACTCACCTACTCAAAATGAGTAAATGTGAATTATATCTAAAAGTACTGCAGATAGCCAATTTTTCTCAAATAACTCATTCACCTACTTTTGGGAGAGCTTTCACTTGGTGAAGTTTCAGGCACGTAGCTAATTACTCACCTACTCAAAATGAGTAAATGCTAATTATCTCTAAAAGTATTGCAGATAGCCAATTTTTCTCAAATAACTCATTCACCAACTTTTGAAAGAGCTTTCACATGGTGAAGTTTCAGACCCGTAGCTAATTACTCACTTACTCAAAATGAGTAAATGTGAATTATCTCTAAAAGTATTGGAGATAGCCAATTTTTCTCAAATAACTCATTCACCTACTTTTGGGAGAGCTTTCACTTGGTTAAGTTTCAAACCCGTAGCTAATTACTCACCTACTCAAAATGAGTAAATTTGAATTATCTCTAAAAGTATTGCAGATAGCCAATTTTTCTCAAATAACTCATTCACCTACTTTGGGAATAGCTTTCACTTGATGAAGTTTCAGACCCATAGCTAATTACTCACCTACTCAAAATGAGTAAATACGAATTATCTCTAAAAATACTGCAGATAGCCAATTTTTATCTCCCGCCAGGCTTTAGCCCGGGAGGGAGATTATGAAATGATGCCTGTGTGTGCGTGCGTGCGTGCATTAGTTAGTCACGCAGATTTCTCCAAAACTACTGCAGCTACAGATTTTTTGTAAATTAATTGTCCCAATGAATTTTCACGCCCTTGAAAATTTTTTTGGTTTTATGGACTTAGGCCTAAAGATAAGTGAGTATTCCACTATCTTTAGTACATCTTATTTATACGGCGGGAGATAAATGCATGCGTCAGAATGCTTGTTTTATAATATTTTGTCTCTTTAATAATATATCAAATAGATCGATAGGTTTTTGGCTTTCTGTTTAAGAAAAAAAATGTCCAGGCTGTATTTAAAAAACTGCTGAGGTGTAGGAAGTTTGTACGTACCATAATGACATTGGTTGGGGAGTGGGGGGATGTAGGTGTGCAACGTCATGGTATGGCCTTGATTTGACCCTTGACCTTGCAGTGATCTTAAGGTTGAAAATCTTGTCCAGGCTTTACATGAAAAACTGTAAGGTGTAGACTATTGATACTTGGTAAGGACATTGGATAGGGGATGTAACCTTGGCCTTCAAAATCTGTCCATGCTTTATCTCAGAACCATAAAGTGTTGGAAGTTGATAGATGATAGGGACATCGGTTGGGGGTGTGATCATGATATGGCGTTTGACCTTGCTGTAGTGGCCTTGACCTTTAAAAAAATATTATTTGGACTATATCTCGGAAACTAGAAGGTGCAGAAAGTTGATACGTAATTGGTATAAAATTTTGTCTTTAAAAGCGCAAGTTAATACTTGATAGGGATGTAGGTAGGCACTAAGGCGCAAAGCCGAAATGACCCTTTTGCAACCACATCTAGGGGAAACGAGACGCCAAGAACTCAGGAACTCGCCTTTTTGGCACTCCTCCTTGTTCAATTCTCAACTTGTGAAGGAGGGAGAAGACTTCCTCTTCAAAAAAGGCACCTCCAAAGACTCTCAGTGTTTCGGACCCTATCAAAATAAGCCCTTTCGTGGTCCCCACAACAAGAAAAGAGGCTCCTACAGGAAACGTCCCTATGGGGGAAACTCCTCACAAAGCAGTAACCAATCATTTTCCTCAGGTAGGGGGAAACCGAACTTCAGAGGTTCAAGGGGCCATTTTCGACCCCACTCTATGGGACGAGGGCGTGGAAACCCCTCCCCCCCCCCAATGACTCCTTAAAAGCCTCCCTCAGTCCACCAGTAGGAGGTCGCCTCCATTCTTTCAGAAGAGACTGGCAAACAAACAAATGTTCATCCAACATGTTAAACATTATCACCAATGGCTATGTTCTGCCATTCCTTTCAAAACCAAGTCTGGTCAGATTCCCTCTGATTCAGTCAGAATACAAGGCCCGTTAAAAAGACCAAGCTCTGGCCACTTGTATCCAGTCTTTTCTGTCAAAGAACGCAATAGAAAGGGTGGAAAATGTAAAATCTCTTGGGTTTTACAGTCGCCTGTTTCTAGTCCCCAAGCCTCACCAAAGGTGGAGGCCGGTCATAGACTTAAGCAGGCTCAACACTTTTCTACACGTACAAAAGTTCAAAATGGAAAATCCAGAGTCCATCAGGACCTCCCTGATTCCAGGGGAATGGGTATCGGCGATAGAGCTATCAGACTCTTACCTTCACATCCCCATCCACCCAAACTCAAGGAAATACCTAAGGTTTTGTCACAGGTCGCAGGTGTTCCAGTTCACCTCCCTCCCTTCCGGACTAGCCACAGGCCCCAGGTCTTTACAATAATTGTAAAGGAAGTGAAGCTAATCGCCCTCTCCAGAGGACTCAAACTTCACCAATACCTGGACGACTGGCTGATCAGGTCCCAGTCTCAGGAGGAAGCCCAAGTCAACACTCAGGCAGTGGTAGACCTAACCCAGTCCTTGGGTTGGATAATAAATCAGGAAAAATCAGAACTAAAACCTACTCAGCTGTTTTCGTTCGTGGGCTACGAATACCATCTAGATTCAGCCCTTGTAAAACCCACTCAAGAGAGATGGCTCAAACTTCAGGATTTGATCCTACGTCTCAAGTCAAAACATGTTTTGACTGCAAAATGTTTGATGTCGCTAATTGGGTTGCTTGTCTCAACGGAGAAAATGGTCCCAGAGGGACGCCTTCACATGAGGCCCTTTTAGTTTCATCTCAAGGAGCACTGGAGATATCCTCAGTCGCTGGACAGCCTCCTTGTTTGGACAGAAACTATTTCTGCACACCTAGACTGGTGGCAGAACCCCACAAACGTGATGAGAGGTGCAGACCTTCATCCCAAAGACCACAGTATCCAACTCTATACAGACTCCTCAAACGAAGGTTGGGGCGCTCACTTAGATCAAAGTTCTGCAAAGGGTCTGTGGTCAGACCAGGAAAAAAGGCTACACATAAATGTTCTAGAGTTGAAGGCGGTCTCCCTGGCCCTTCGAAGCTTCAAGGACCAGTGCCAGAACCAAACAGTGCTAGTTGCAATGGACAACTCAACAGTGGTAGCCTACATAAACAAGGAGGAACTCACTCAGCAGAGATGTGCGCTCTCCTGTGGAATATCATGACATAGTGCCATCACTATCACATAACATTAAAAGCCAGTCACATTCCAGGGTGTCTGAATGTGATGGCCGACCATCTGTCCAGGTCGAACCAAGTGCAGTCAACAGAATGGTCACTGTCAAACAGATCTGTTCAAACAGATCTGTCAAAAGTGGTTCACTCCTCATGTAGCTCTATTTGCCACTCATCTGAACCACAAACTTCCACTGTACGTATCTCCTGTCCCAGACCCAAATGCTTAGGACATAGATGCTCTGAACACAAACTGGACGGGTCTCACTGCCTATGCTTAGCCTTCGATGGCTCTCCTTCACAGGGTGATCCAAAAAATCAGGCAATGCCATCGTAATAGCCCCAGGCTGGCCAGGGATGCCCTGGTTTTGGGACCCAGTGCAGCTCTCAACAGAGATCCTACTTCAACTTCCGGTGTCAACAACTCTTCTCAAATAGTCCCACAATTATGTCTTTCACAGCAATCCACAACATCTCAACCTCCACGCCTGGTGTCTAGGAGTGGACAGCTCCAAGAGCAAGTCTCCTCTGTGGAAGTGGCAGAGAGAATTATTGCCCCTCAGAGGTCATCAACAAGGACCATCTACAAGTCAAAGTGGGCCCTATTTGAGAAATGGTGCAGAGAAAATTCGGTGGATTTCTCCACTCCATCTGTGAAACAAATCTCAGACTTTTTCATGTACCATGTGGTTACAGGACGGCCATTGTTGACACTTTGGGCCCATCGGGCCAACATATTGCACAAAGTTCAGACCTTCACAGGTTACTCTCCAGTTTTCACAGGGATCGTCCAAAAAGTTCCAGGAATCTTCCAAAATGGAACCTTTCTGTTGCTCTCAATGAGCTCACAAAAGTGCCCTTTGAGCCTATGAAAGACACAGACCTCAAACATCTTACTCTCAAAACTGCTTTCTTGCTTGCTTTGTCCTCCGGCTAGCACCGCAGCGAAATCCATGCCTGGGTTGCAAAGTATCTAATCTATGCCAATGGGAAAAGGTGGCCTTGTTCCCTTCTTCTGTCTTCATAGCCAAAAACCAACTAGCAAGAGAAGGTTCTCAAAGTGTGTCTCCGGTGACTATTCCTGCTTTGACTACCATTGTAGATAGACAATTCAAAGAAGACAGGACATTGTGTCCGGTGTGGGCCCTGAGATACTATTTGGATCGAACCAAAGACCTGAGAGGGTCTCGATCCCTCCTTTTCATCTTCAAGCAAGGACACACCTCAGACATCAGACCCGCTACTCTTTCTTCTTGGTTGAAACCATTCTACTTTGTTATAAACAAGCAGACCAACAAGCCTTGGACTTGGTCCAGCGCATGACATTAGGGCCTTCGCGGCCTCTAAGGCCTTTTACGGTGGGGTATCGGTGGACCAAATCATGCAAGCCTGTCACTGGAAAGTGCACAACACATTTACAAATTTTTACTTAAAAGACCTTACTTGGTCAGACAACGACAACAATATGTATCTGGGACCAGTGGTGGCGGCACAACAAGCCCTAGATCCTTCCCCTCAGACCAGTTATCCTCGGAAAGAAAAGAAGGAGGGGGGGAGGGGGGGCACGTCCACTACAACCAAGTCTTCAGGAGTCTAATCCCAGGGTCTAGGTATGGGTTTACCTCTCAAGATGTTACGGGTAAGGTCGTTTTTTTATTTTTAGTTTATCAAGCACAATATGTATTAAGGACTTATCAAGGTTGTCATTAATCTCAGGTGGCAAAAATTTATGAAAATTCCGACCATAGGGCTGGTTTTTCACTCGTGGATGGGCCCTAAGGGCCCTTGTACTTCTTAAGTGAGCACAGCTGCACTTCTCTCCTACAATCAAAACATCCTGACAGTTTTTAGCACAGTCATTCATTCTTTTCAGGTTTTTGGCTCTTTACAGGCCCGGTCTTCGGGATTGGGGCACTGTAAATGGGAATCAGACTGGTATTTCTAAACATTCATTCTAATCTATTATTTCAAAATCTAAGAAAAATTGACATATCTTCCAGTCTCAGCTGTAATCCCTCCACCATGCGGTTGGATTCAGCATTCAGTCCCACATGGTAAGCTATTGTAGCGCAGTAAAATTGAAAATTTTAATTACTTAAATGTAGCTTTAATTTATAAGCTACAAGCTTACTATGTGGGACTGCTTCTCAGTCCCACCCTGCCTCCTCGCTATATTAAAGCTGAGTGGTAAGGCTTAAAAATTGCAACGAGAAAGTAGGAAGAGATCTCATTGTGTACCTCGAGAGGACAACCTGAGGCTACAGCCAACCATAAATGTCTATTTTTCGTAGACGTTGGCCTGATACCTGCGGCCATCCGAGAACAACATTCAGTCCCACATGGTAAGCTTGTAGCTTATAAAAGCTACATTTAAGTAATTAAAATTTTCAAGTTTAAATAACTTTGACTTATTAATCAATATTGTCATCTTGCTATTGAGCTGTCTTGTTTTAATACTTTTGTCTTTACATACATTCTTTTCTCCTGTTAAGCAGTATTTCTCCTCTACCTTTACAAAACTTACTCAAAGGATGGATCGGTACCAAAAATGTGTATGTCATGAGGTCACCAATGCAAAACTGTACCGATTTCAAGACTGCGCAGTTAAGTACACCCCAACTGAACAGGAATGTGTCCTCTTAAGATAGCAATTAAAGTTCCCAAATGTACAAAATATGAGATAAAGTTGTACGATTTCTTCAGATTTCTGGGTTTTTTTTCCATTATTGTATCCCTGGACGAAAGTTGGGGATACTTAGGATTCAGTATGGTCACGCTGCCGCCGCGGCAGATATTTCCTTTCCGACGCGATAACTTAAAAAATATGCTCATAACTCGCTTATTATTGGTCCTAGAGGTTTGCAATGTCACACAAACCTATTGGAAATCATGGGCTAAGAATCTTTTGATGTGGTCAGATTTTACCTTGGGGCTCCTCCAAGGTTAAGTGATGGTTGATTGGCGAGTTTTCTTTCTGGTGGATACAGTTTGCATTGGTTCTCTATGTCTAGTTACATTTGTATCTTTCATTAAGCAAACATTTTGTGTACTTAGTGTCAGTACAAGTTGCTCCCATAAACACCTAGGCCCCCTCCCCACAGGGGTATATTTGTGTCAACCATAATGCACTGTATGTCACGCTTCAACCATGTCCCGTCCGGGAATACACTGCGTCGAGACGCAATCTCTAGTTTTAAGTTTTCTTTGTATTATATGTGTTGACAAGTGAGATTGAGGTTATAATGTGTTGTAACTAAAACATGCCATTGAGCATTTCTGCTAATGGTAATCGCTATACAGTAAAAGTCTACAAATGCATGAAAATGTGTGATAAAAGCTTATAATTTCTCCAGATTTTGAGTATGTTTCTAATTTTTTAACCCTTCCTGTTATATATGTTGGGAAGTGAAGAGGTGGTTTCAAAATCTCCTCATTGTATGTCAGTAAAATGTTCTAGATACCGGATCTACTGACCAATCCCTAACTTAGACTGTTCTGAAATTCTACCAGGTTTTGAGGTACAGGCATTTCTGATGCTATTTTTCCAGTTTTCTGACATTTGTGTTAGGTTGAAATGTTTTGCTTAGATATTGTGTCCTATAATATGAACATGTTGTTTTGTACATTGCCATGTATTTAGTGAGGGTGAGGATGAAGTCTGGTACTACAGCTCTGAGCTGGCCCTGGATGAATTGATTGACAGCCTGGACAGTGAAGACCTGGAGAAAAACCTTGTGATGGCTTTGGAGCGCATACGAGGAGAGATCACTCGACAGATGCAACTCACAGAGACCCTCACACTTAAAGGCAGGGCAGGGAGGAAGTCCATCCTGGAGACGGAAAATGGTAAAAGGATGCTCCTTTATGGGCAAAAGTTAGAAAAAAGTTTACTGAAATTATACGTGGAAGCGTCCATGGTCGTTTCACCAGGACAACCAATCAAGTTAAGAAGGGGTGAGTGCGTGAGCATGGGCCATACCTGAAATCGGTTACAAGTCAGACAAATAGTTACAAAAAATTGCAAAATAGAGTATTAAATTGAACAATCCATGTCTGATAAACACATGATCTCACAGACAACCAGTCAAATACATTGTATCTGCCACATTCATGCTCAGTCAATCAAAACCCTTGGAAGTTCATAGTGCCTTCCATCAGTTTGGTGCTATGCAAATATATTCATATTCACAAAAATTTCAGACCACTTACTGAAAATTCGCACGGCCAAAGAAGAGAAGAGACGACAGGAAGAGGAAGAAAGGCGTCGGCAGGAAGAAGAGGAACAGAGGAGGTTTGAGGAGACAGAGGGGTCAGGTAAGTGCAAACGGGCAAGATAAGAACATATTCACTCAATTCTAACTATGCAAGACTGAAAGTAGTGGCACGGGCCTGGGGAATTTCACGCAGTGAGCAATGAAGTATTTAAATCTTAAAAAGTAATGTTCTCCTATCAGTCTGAACCCATATGTAAAATAAGACGGGGGTGGGGGGATTTTGAGTCTAGTGTGAGAATCAAGTTAAGCATAGACGTCAAATTATTAGAATTAAGGAAAAAATGAATACAATCTATGGAGAACTGTGTGCAATTACTTTTGTGTAACTGGGGTAAACATTGCAAAAGGTAAGTTTGAGAGTTAGAAAAAAAGGTATAACAACTTAAGTGTGCTGATTATTATAAAAAGTGTATCAAATAATGTGCGGCTTGTTCCCCTTTCAGGTGAAAAAATAGAGCAAGGTCAGGGAGACGTGCTGATGGAAGAACAGGTAAGCATTCTCTGTGCTGGTTTTACTGCATAGATATTAAAATATAGTGTAACTTAAAAGGTATTGGTGCAGGAAAATGCAGAATACTTTTGTGACTCTTCCATCGTGATATTGTGGTATACTCTGGCTGCAGAAATGAATATACACATTTGACGTGTAATATCTGGCTGTGATACGTAAATGTCCCCCATTGAATCAATTGAAAATCGAGATGTTTGTGTTGGTATTTGATTTAATCTCTTAATGAAATAGTCTGAACCAGCCTGTCTCTATGAATGTAGACATTCTTTGTTTCATGTTGAAAGCGGTCCCCGTGGCCATGTTGTCGGATGTTTGACTTTGTAGCTAAATGTCTGGCATTTGATCCTATAACTGGACCACAGAGATTGTACCCTTAGACCAGGCTTGAAGAATGACTTTACCCATTTTACTAGGGAACTTCATTCTTCAGAATTTTCCTGGAAATGCTCATGATTAGTTCTTCAAAATGTTCCTTTTTATGAGCACAGGAAATGGAGAAGGTATGCCAGAGTAGCACCATGACCACCACCACTACTTCATCAGTTACATCCATCCTGAGTTCAGCAGAGTCCGGCGACCAGGTCACAGAAGTCACCACCCACACAACCAGCACCACGGTGACCTCCATGACAACTGAAACTAAAGAAACAAAAGTCACAGTAAAGAACTCAGGTGAGACGTCAGATCTGTCACAACAGTTTACACAAGATATCAATACACAGACTTAATTTGAGTTTATTGACTCTAAATTGTTTACGAAGATAAATAACAGTAGCAAGAAGACGAGGGTAGGACATTAGAGTAATGTTGACCTGAAGTCGAATGTTTGGATCACACCGTTGTATGGTCACATGTGTTCTGTAATTCATTAGAACAAGACATGGTGGACGAGAAGCTGGAGAAGATAGACACAGATGAATTGGCTGAACAGGATGACAGTCAGCAAGATCAAACTGCTACAGAGTTTGTTGACCCCAACACTGGGAAAAAGGTCATCCTCCCACCAGGTCAGCCTACTTAACCAATTCATACTGTGCATGGTCACTGACCAAAAAAAAACTCGGGTGTTCCCAAAATGTTCATGTAGTAACATAAAACAGGTCAGATAAAATGTAAAAAAAGAATCCGGGATGAAGGTTACAATAAAGGTTGGCCTTGTGGTGGACAAGGACTTTTAGTTCAAGTCCATATGTTGGCCATTTTTAATTGGCCAACTACATAAATTAATACAATCTTGAGGACAAAGGCTGATAAAAGTAAACAGGTATTTGTTAACTTTCTTGGAACTACTCATACCTGTGACTTCCTTAAAACTAGTTGACCTGACTGTCCGAAATTAACTTACAAAGAGAGGCGGCCCATTGCAGATTGATATGTTTGACACACATTCCAGGTGACTGGCCATATTTTGTTTCATTTATCACTGAGTACTCATAAAAAAGTACAATAACATGGAAAGAGTATTTGAAAGCAGGAACTTGCTTTTACTCCAGGCACTTCACTTCCGTTGTATGATTCTCCTTTTCATATAGCATCTGTTTGCAGAGATTTTTTACAGATCAGTGCTGAACTTGTCCAGATTTAACTGTTTTTTACCCCACAGCCCTTAAGGGCTGTCGGGGTATTGTTTTCACCCATGGTGTACAGATGGGCAGTCAGGCGGCGGAAAAGTTTGTCGGGGCTGTATCTCAGAAACTGTAAGGTGTAGGAAGTTGATACTTGGTAGGGACATTGGTTAGAATGTGTAGGTGTGCAACGTCATGGTCTGACCTTGATTTGACCCTGCCGTAGTGACCTTGATTTTGAAAATCTTGTCCGGGCTATGTCTCTGAAACCGTAAGGTGTAGGAAGTTGATACTTGGTTGGGACATTGGTTAGAATGTGTAGGTGTGCAACGTCATGGTCTGACCTTGATTTGACCCTGCCGTAGTGACCTTGATTTTGAAAATCTTGTCCGGGCTCTGTCTCTGAAACCGTAAGGTGTAGGAAGTTGATACTTGGTTGGGACATTGGTTAGGGGGTGTAGGTGTACAACGTCATGGTGTGACCTTGATTTGACCTTGTCGCAGTGACCTTGACCTATAAAATCTTGTCCGGGCTATATCTCGGAAACTGTAAGGTGTAGGATGTTCATACTTGGTAGGCACATTGGTTAGGGGGTGTAGGTGTGCAATGTCATGGTCTGACCTTGATTTGACCTTGCCGTAGTGACCTTGACCTATAAAATCTTGTCCGGGCTATATCTCTGAAAGCATAAGGTGTAGGAAGTTGGCACTTGGTAGGGACATTGGTTAGGGGGTGTAGGTGTGCAACATCATGATGTGACCTTGATTTGACCTTGCTGTAGTGATCTTGACCTTTAAAATTTTTTCCAGGCAATATCTCTGAAACTATAAAGTGTAGGAAGTTGATAGTTGGTAAGGACATTGCATAGGGGTTGTAAATGTGCATCATAGTTTTTAGTAGGGCTGTGAACGAGTACTCGAGCCTTGATAGACGAGTCGATCTTTGCTAGTACTCGAGTCCATTTTAAATCCTCGGTTACTTGTGAGGTATTGTATTATCGCCCACGTAATCAACGCTTGTGTAAAATATGCCACATTTCAGCATTTCTGTCACATAATATCAATTAAAGTTGTTATTTTCGCTTGAAAACGTATAATTTTATAATATCTGGTCAAATAGAAGACGTTTTTCTTCAAATTTTTTGTTTCCGGAACCGACTATTTGTTTACAGAAGACTTCTAATGGTTGGTACTAAATCTTGTGTTTACTCGAATTCGGGCCGGTTGTGAGAGGGCGAGTACTCGATGCCGTTTTTCAGCACCCATCCCAGCCCTGGTTTTTAGTTTACTGATTAATGCTGTCATCTTGCTATTGAATTGTCTTGTTTTAATGCTTTATCTTTGCATACATTTTGTTTCTCTTCGATGTTATTTTCTCTACTTAAACATCATTTAGACCTTAATATAACTGACACTGCTCTGAAAGTATCCTGATCTTTGTACTGTTTCACTACTTCTATATCTCATGGTGTTGAAACTTATTTCCCCAGGCTGTGGGATACGGGCATCTCTGATGCTATTTTTACAACCGACACGTAAGAAGTATGTTGTCTCATTTTCACAGGAGCGGTTACCAAGACGATGATGGTAATGAATAAAGATGGCAAGAAAACTCTGGTTACCCTGGTGTCCAAACCTTCAGCGACTCCAGCAGCCAGGGATACAACAGGAGAAAGTAACGAAACGGCCACAGAGTCCGTGGAAGGTATTGTAATAGAGTGTTAAACACAGCCAACTGGACAATGGGTTCAGTTCACTGAAAATACAAGTTAAATTTACTTATAAATGGCAATTTATTCTCAAATAAATAAACTTTACAATTTTATTGCGTTAATACATCCTATCCAATGGACAATTGCTTTACCGGTCGGCGCGACCGGTCCCGCCAAACGCCAGAAAAAGACGTCCTGTATATAATACTGGCAGGACCGGTCAGTAGTGTGCATTCGCTAGGTGGCGCATCATACTTGCTTCCTGTCCAGACAGAGTGACGTCAGTTCATCTTTTTCGTTTGGCGCGTAGTGTGCAGACGTGTTTTGAATTTATCTCCAAGTTTTGAAGGAAACGCGGCTTATTCTACGAATTTAAATATATTTATTGTGTTCATACATATCAGTGCCTCTCCAGGACTAAAACGAGGCATTATCCAGCACTTTATAACCAGTTTTGAAGAATTTCTGTGTACTTGTCGTCGAGACGAAGTCGTGGGTGAGAGCTCGTGTGTCGTCCCTGCAGCATTCCTTCTTCTACACAGAAGGTTGTATCTCCACGACTTAACCTCCATTTATTTCTTTGTTGTCGAGAAACACTGAGTGTATGTCGACGAGAAGAATTTAGAAGGAAAGAAGAATGCATCGTCTGACGTCATCACTTCCAGCTTATGCTTGTCACGTGACAGAAACCTGATCACGTGATACGCATTCAACAATGGAGGAATTGTGTTTTCAACAGAAGTTTTAGAAGAAAAGACGAGTAATTATTACTGTACACACACTTTTTAACTGGCAAGAAGGAATCCAGCATCTCGTCTGTTGGCCTGAAGAATTAGATGACAAATGGTCATTGAACTCTGCAAATTTTTGCCGGTGCCGGTCATGTGACTTCACAGATCTCAACACAACTACCGGCAAGCAAATCCCCAGGCGTGACTGGTTCAGCTGACAAGAAGTGATGAGTTTTACCGGTACCTGTTCTGGTCAGACTACCGGTGGGGAGCACTAGTGATGAGTTTTACCGCTTCCAGTCTGTACAGACTACCGGTGGGTGCTGTTCCTGTGAAGAAACCCCTTCAGTTGGTTGCCAGTGATCAGTCCTGCTTGATCCTGGAACCTCCACCAGAGGCCTTTCCACTGGTGGGACTGTTGGGGGTACTGGTTCCAGTCATGTTCCTGTGAAGCTGTCAACAACCCCCCTTCAGTGGTTACCAGTGATCACCCTGTTTTGATACTGGAACCTCCACCAGAGGCCTTTCCACTGGTGTGACTGTTGGGGGTACCGGTTCCGGTCTGTACAGACTACCGGTGGGTGCTGTTCCTGTGAAGAAACCCCTTCAGTGGCTGCCAGTGATCAGTCCTGCTTGATCCTGGAACCTCCACCAGAGGCCTTTCCACTGGTGGGACTGTTGGGGGGTACTGGTTCCAGTCATGTTCCTGTGAAGCTGTCAAGGACCCCCTCCTCAGTGGTTTCCAGTGATCAGCCCTGTTTGATACTGGAACCTCCACCAGCGGCCTTTCCACTGGTGTGACTGTGGGGGTACCGGTTCCAGTCTTGTTCAGACCACCGGTGCGGCTGCTCAGAGGGTTCACCTACCAGAAGTCGCAGTGACCATTGACCCTTATCTCCCCAATGCAGAATTTTGGACCGGTACCAGTCCTGTTCAGGCTACCGGTAGGGTCACTAGCCAGCCAGTGATGAGGGATACCAGCACCAGTTCTGCTCAGACTGCTGGTTGTGGTCACAGGAATCCAGCAAGGGCTACCGGTTAAATAGGATTACCGGTTACACAGAGTTGCTGGTGACACACAGCAGGGCTACTGGTTCAGAGAATTACCGGCTCCCGAGTGTCGCCGGTTCCGGAGTGTACCGGTGCCGCAGGGTTGCCGGTCCAGGAGTGCTGCTGGTTACAGAGGAATCTGCTGTTCCCATTCTTACTGGCAAGAAACCAGCTTCAAATCCAGTGCTGACAGCAGGTTCACCGGTTACGGAGAATTACCGGTTCCGGAGTGCTGCTGGTTCCCGAGTGTGGTGCAGGTTACAGAGAAACTACTGTTCCGATGCTTACTGACAAGAAACCAGCTTCAAATCCAGTGCTGACAACAGGTTCACCGGTTACAGAGGTTTACCGGCTATAGAAATTTGCTGGTGACAAGTTAGTTGGACGGGAAGAAATTCCCTTAACCGACTGGTTACAGAACCTACCCACCAGGTGCCGGCTTGCAAACCTTCAGGGACAGTTGCTTCAAAAGAATCTGAGAGATAATGGTGAAGTAACCAGACTGAACCTCGAACACCAGTCTACTGGACTGGGAGATCTACCAAGGGATTAACTAAGACTACAGAAATGTGATGTCCCAATTCTTTGGTTACAGGGCCTTCTCCCAGAAACTTTGGTTACAGAGAGATGGCACCTACCGGTTTGGCTGGTTACAGAGACTGTTGGTTGCAGAAGCTACCCCTACAAGAATGGTTCAATTCACCCAGTTCGGCCAACTCCAATGAGTTTATGCAGAACTGGGGAACCACCAGGAACCGGTTACAGTGCATTGCTTCACTTATAACCGGTGCTGGGAGAAGTGGGAAGTTCTGGGTTTGAGTCCAAAAGTAGTCCCCACACTGAGGGAGGGCTACACCCTCCCCTTCCGGTTCAGACCCAACTTGACAAGGTCACCAACTGTAATAAGCAACTACCACAACCTAGCCAAGCAGTCCTTCCTTTTAGAAGCACTGTATCAGCTGGTGAACAAGAATACAGTACAACCGGTAGAAAATCAAACTCACAGGGCAACCGGCTATTTTTGGTACCCGAGCCCAACAACCGGTGGAGACCTGTCCTGGTCCTGAGCACCTTGAACACCTTTTTGAACACAGGGACGTTCAAGATGGAAACCCCAGAGACAATAAGAACCTCCCTCCAAGCAGGGGAGTGGGTCACATCCATAGATTTCAAAGAAGCGTACTTCCACATACCAATTCACAGTCAGTCCAGGAAGTACATGCGCTTTTACCTCCAGGGTCGGTCCTACCAGTTCAAGCCCTTCCCTTTGGCCTGTCCACAGCTCCCATGGAGTTCACAGTGGTGGCCAAAGAGGTCAAACTCGTGGCTTTTCTGAAGGATATAAGGATCCACCAGTACCTAGACGACTGGCTGGTGAGAGCCTCTACCCACCACACCTGTCTCCAGCATACTCAAACCCTAGTCACACTTTGTCAGGAATTAGGGTGGCTGGTGAACAAGGAAAAGTTAGAGCTGGTTCCCAAACAGGTCTTCAACTTCGTAGGTTACCAGTTCGACATGAAAGAGGGCAAGGTCAGACCAACAGAAGAACGTTGGCAGGCCTTGACACACAAGATCAGATCAATATTGTCGGATCCGCTTTGCCCGGTCCGACAATTCATGTCCCTCATAGGTCTACTCACAGCAACAGAAAAGCAAGTCCACTTAGGGCGACTAACATGAGACCCATACAGTGGCACTTGAAAAACAACTGGAGGGTCCCAGAGTCACTGGAAAAGGTGATCTCGGTCCCCAAATCCCTCCACCCCCATCTAAGGTGGTGGCTGGAGGAAAGCAATGTGCTTCTAGGTCAACCATTACACCCTCTAAAACATGCTCTGCAAATCTTTACAGACGCATCAAAAGAAGGGTGGGGCGCTCACTTAGACGAGCACACTGCAAGGGGACAGTGGTCCCTACCCGAGAGCAAGTTACACATAAACCACTTGGAGCTGAAAGCAGTATTTCTAGCTCTAAAAGAGTTTCAAACCCTAGTCTTCAACAAGACAGTGTTGGTAGCTACAGACAACACAACAGTGGTTGCCTATATCAACAAAGAAGGGGGGATGAAATCGGGCTCTCTGTGTGCCCTACTGTGGAGAATTCGGTCCTGGTGCACCAGGCAGCAAGTAACCCTCAGGGCACGTCACATCCCCGGCCGGCTGAACGTGATAGCAGACAAGCTATCCAGGCTTGGCCAGACCATTCAAACAGAGTGGTCACTTCATCCAGAAGTGTTCCAAGCTGTATGTTCAAGGTGGCATCAGCCACAAGTGGACCTGTTTGCCACCAGGTTCAACAACAAACTACCACAGTTTGTATCACCGGTACCAGACCCCCAGGCTTGGGCAGTGGATGCACTCAGCCTGTCCTGGGAGTATCTGGACCCATACGCCTTCCCACCGGCAGCCATCTTGGGCAAAGTGGTGGAGAAGCTCCAGGACTACCCCTGCAACAGAATAATTCTGATTGCTCCAGGGTGGCCCAACATGCCCTGGTTTTGGGACCTGGTAGCAATGTCAAGCCAGATCCCACTGTGTCTGCCCAGCATACCCAACCTAGTGTCTCAGCCATTCAACCAGGTCCTTCACAGGAACCTGTCGAATCTGAACCTACATGCCTGGCTCCTAGAGCCTCAGCAATCAAGGAGCAAGGCTTCTCTGAGGCAGTGGCAGCACGAATTGAGGCTCCTCAAAGAAGGTCAACCAGATCTGTCTATGAGGCAAAGTGGACCATTTTTACAAAGTGGTGCCTCAGTAATCAGGTGGACTTCAGGGCACCACCTCTGAAAGCCATTGCTGACTTCCTCCTGCACTTATTTCAGGAGAAGAAGTTACAACCAGGCACTATTGATGGCTACAGATCAGCCATTGCTGACAAACTGGGCAATTCCACCATTAATGTCAGCAAAGATGAGAATCTCTCTCGTCTCCTGGATAGTTTCCATAGAGACAGACCTAAGGGCAGGAGGGGCATCCCCTCCTGGAACCTTTCACTGGTTTTTACATCAGCTCACAAAGGCTCCCTTTGATTCCCTGAAAGAGGCCTCCTTGAAACATCTAACTTTCAAGACTGTTTTCTTGCTGGCTTTGGGTTCAGGTAAACGCAGGAGTGAGATCCATGCTTGGTTACATAAGAACATCAGACACCAGTTGGACTGGTCTAAGGTGTTTTTGTACCCCTCACCCAGTTTCCTATCCAAGAACCAGCTGGCTAAGGAAGGTCCAGATAGTGTGGCACCAGTGGTCATCCCAGCCCTGGCACCATCTCTGGATAGGTCACTCAAGGGTGACAGGTCCCTATGTCCAGTTAGAGCCCTGCGCTACTACTTGGACAGGACTGCAGACCTCAGGCAGAATAAGGAGTTAGTCTTTGTCTCCTTCAAGAAGGGTTTTGATAAAGACATCTCACCTGCCACCATCTCCTCATGGATCAAACAGACTGTGGTTCTGTGCTATGAGCTCTCTGACCAGGAGGCCCTCACCTTACATCAGGTTAAAGCCCATGATGTTAGGGCCTTTGCTGCCTCTAAGGCTTTCCAATCAGGGATTTCCTTAGATCAGATCTTGTCAGCCTGCCACTGGAAATCTCACAACACCTTCACCCAATTCTATTTGAAGGATGTTGCCTGGGCTGACTCGGAGCTTTTCCACCTGGGACCTGTAGTGGCTGCCCAGCAGGTGCACCACCAGGCCCAGAAATGAGGGGATGTTGTATATATGTAAATATGTACATATTGTAAAAAAAAAAAAAAAAAAAAAAACTGTGACTTGCTTCCCTTGGGAAGTTTATTTCTTCTGGGACTGAACTCAGCCCCTCTCTCTCTATCTTTCCCTTCTCAAACCGACTCTGGAAGGAAAGAAAAAGGGGGGGGGCAACGTCGGTAGACTCCCGGTTAACCGGTGAGTTAGTGGCCGACCTTGACCTGTCGGGGTTCTCTGACCCTAGGTCAAATGGGCCTGTACAATTTTGTTTTGTTATGAGTTCACAGAAGTCCCTAGCTGCTTACCCGCCTACCAAGCGGTAGTTATTCAGCAATTGTCCATTGGATAGGATGTATTAACGCAATAAAATTGCAAATTTAATAAGTAAATTAAATTTTTATAAGTTAATACCCTATCCAATGGACAGGCAAGGCCCTCCCAACCGACCCCGCTACCAGCTTACTAGGGGTCTAAATCGTTTTAGACAACGAAAAAGATGAACTGACGTCACTCTGTCTGGACAGGAAGCAAGTATGATGCGCCACCTAGCGAATGCACACTACTGACCGGTCCTGCCAGTATTATATACAGGACGTCTTTTTCTGGCGTTTGGCGGGACCGGTCGCGCCGACCGGTAAAGCAATTGTCCATTGGATAGGGTATTAACTTATAAAAATTTAATTTACTTATTAAATTTGCAATTTTGTACTTTTCTACATATATATTAAAACACCATGTGGAAATGTTGAATGATAAATGTTTATACCATGTTAATATATTTGGCTTAACCCTTTCGCTACCATGTCTGTCGGCTAGCAGTCGACATCAATGTGTATTACAAGGGACCATAATATATATTTCTTCTTTCCCTTCAGTGTACTGTTATTCGTTTTCTTTGGTGTATCAGTATTAAACCGATTTTTAAAGTATTTTATATGAAAGTTAAGCTATATTTTTTTTAAAAATTCGCCATTTCACCTATTTTAACTGGTTTCTGTATATATTGCCGTATTTACCGCATATAGCTGCATATTGTTGCATATTGTTTACTCGTGGTTATTTTTATTTGGGGAATTCCCACGAATTTTCCCATTCGACTTTCATCAATTCCTAATAAAATATGCCGAAAAAAAAACGCAAATAAAGTGTATAAGGTAGTGAGATATTACTTTACTTCATTGGCGTTTCTGACGTGATATGACGTCATATGGCTACAGTCCCTTGGAATAATGTTCCTTCAGTAGCGAAAGGGTTAAGGTCACAGTGACCTCATTGTTTAGAAATAACTATGTCTCCATATAATTGGCTTAATATTCCAGTAATCTTGCAATTTCCTTTCACAATGTTAACTGCACTTGAATACATTACAATGATATTACTGCGTTATCACTATGTGCCTGATATTGAGCACTTGTTATGTATTAATTTAACTACATTTGAAAGGCATGTGGATTAATATGTTTGTGTTGATCTCATTCAGCAGCTCAGGAAGGTAGGCGTATCTCCACAAGATTGAAAACAGGAAGTCTTGCTCCGAAGCAGATGAACGAGTATATCACAACGACAAAGGGAAGCCTGGTAAAGGCTGCTCAGAAAATGACTTCAGTGACCACAGAAAATGTCGTCACGGCAACCAATAAGGACGGAGATAGTGTGATTATGACGAGGAGCAAGTCGACCCAGCAGTCACAGGGAATTCTACAAACTGCCATGTTCAGACTAGGTGAGTAGCATACGCCGTTAGGACCAAATCTTCATTGCTTTATATGTTGTATTTAAAAGTAAAAGTTACATATCACTCACACTGGTATATTCAAAACGGGTTTTATCGGCAGGGACTTACACTAAACATGTTCAGGGAATTCTAGACACATGAGCCAGACTGCCAATGTTGAATGGATTTTCAAACAATACTTAAATTGCTAGAAGTACTGATATAATGTGGACATTTATTGTATTGTTTTTACAGTTATTGAGACATCAGAATACACGTCTTTTCACCTTCATAAATACAATGTTTTGTACAGGGGAGGAGGGAGGGTTCAGGACTTATGTGAACCAGTACAGCAGTAACCCAATGGCCCTCAACAAACATCAACATAATGAGGAGAGGGACAGAAAGAGGCAGCTCTCCCACAAATTCAGGTGGGTTCACTTCACACTGGCTTGTTACACAGTCATTGCAGAAATGGGTAATGGGAATTAACAAGCACTTGCTTCAAGACGAGAAGCCTTTGTACAAGTTAGAGTAAATTTATGACACACTGACATGCATTGTCACTTCACTCATTATTTTCTTCTTAGAGAGGGGACTTGGCAATACCATTTACTTGCTGTGTGTAGAGACAAGATCAGGAATGTGTAATCACAAAGTACTGACTTGTCACCCAGTCTCATCTTACTGCTTTACAGATGTATTTCTGTGCTTCTAAGTGGTTCTTACATATATCAAATATCCACTTGTTTCAGGAAAGTACCTCACACACGGTCAGGAACATTCACTGCACACTAGCTTGCTGCCCATGTTATTAACAGTCTTACTGAGGACTGAAATTGGTTTGCATCAAGAAATGCCTGTTTCATCTCCATACATGGAGTTTGTCTGAGAGGTGCTGGCAATCATGGCTTGTGCTGTTGTTCTTTTCAGTTTGACCGCACAGAGTGAGTTTAAGTGGAATGGCAGCACGCAGGGCACCAAGTCTCAGACCATCATCACTCTACGTAGTGCATTCACCACCCTCGAGTCCAGCATCCCCTCAGCCTTCCTCCACCCAAACTGGCACCTGCACAGACAGAACTGGGTGAAAATTGTCAACCTCTGTACAGAACCGCGACACTTTGCACAGGCCTTGAGTTACCTGGAACTGGTCATAAAGCCAGTGATATTCAATCCAGCGTGGCACGAGACTTTGGGTAAGCATTGTCATTCATACTAACACAGGCATTTAAACTCAGGCTGGGACTTTATTTTGAAAGTGAGTATAAATTAGCAAACCATTTGAGATATACAACATTTTATGTTTCATCAATTTGTCTACATTAACTGCCATATTAACTTAGGTGGTATTTGCAGTTGGTTTCTAATGAATTTGTAGTTGCCTGGATCCAGTCAGTTCTTGCCCAGCGAATGCTTCCACCCAGTTTTCTCATCGGTCATATCCACTGAATTGTGACATTGTTGGACATTTGTGAACAAGTTGGGAATCTCACAACTTTTAGCCCATTTGTGTGATAATATTAAAAATTTTGCTATGATGTGCACCTTCAAGTTCAGGGTATCATCACTGGTAAAGGTTCCCCACATCTTATTCTTAACGTATGTGGAGAATTTGAGGAGACCTTATGGTGGAGTCAGTGAATAGAATTCCACATGATCTGTCACTGGTCAAGTGGGTAACGCTCTCCCAGGAATACAGAGGAATTGGATCCCAGGTACAGCCAGATACTTAGTGGCTCGGATAGCTACTTAAAATGGCAGTTCAGTTAAATGGGTCCTCTCCCTAGTAGTAGGCTAAAGAACGCATGGAATGTTGATAAAACATAATGATTACTTTTACAGTTCTTAATCTCAATCTTATGACAAACCATAAGAGCCACAATTATAGAAGCAAAGTCTGGTATTTCCCAAAGACATGGCCTGACAGCAGAGGTACCAGGCAGACGGGAAGGCTAGGTATTGCAAGCTGTAGTGTGGAGGTAAGTCTTCAGTTTGCACCTAAAAGATGCCGCTGAAACTGCAGTTTGGATATCGTCAGCGTGCTGGGCCACAGAGGCACAGAGGTAACACACTCGCCTCCCACCTCTGAGGTCTGTGATCCAGACCCCGGACCCTATTTGGGAAAGTTAGTAGTTGCTTACTGATGGTTGGCAGTTTACAGTACTGAACCTAGACCAACTGTATATACTGGTTTTTCTTACCCATAAAACTACACTTCATGATATATATGACCTATAAAGTGTTGAAAGTGGCGTCAACACCAAAGTACATAAATAAAGTTCATCAGGATGCTCATCCACAAACATGAAGCATCATGCACAAAGCTATGGCTAAAGTGCTAAATGGTAAACATTGATAAATGTCAGTCACCAGATAACTCAGGTTTTACTTTTGTAGTCTGGATCTGTAAAATAATGCTTAGAGTCCTGCAGTTCTTTGTTACACTGAAACACTAGGTTTTTGTTACAGGTCACTGTCGTCTGCATCGCATCACTCTGGCTGAGCGTGATGAACAGAAGAAACGAGACCGAGAACAGGAGAAACAAGCCAAGAAAAAGGACCGAGATGAAGAGGAAGTAGATCGCTCTCAGTGGTGCAAGTACACGCTGGGACTCAAACACCAGGTGTGTGGAAACTGGGAAACATTTGCAGGAGAGTGTGTATTATAAAATGAATTTTTTCAGATAATAAACAGGAGGATAAAAATCCAGACTCTCTTGTATCAGTAATGGCAAGTTAAAGGGATCCCAGTTACAAAAGTCTTGTGCAAAGCTATAAATGTGTTGGGTTATTACAAATAGGTTTTGTTACAGAAAGCAAGTGTCCAAGTTAGCGGGATTTCTGGTTTACAAATATTTTGTTTGGATGGTGTAGAAAATTTGGAAAATAGAAATGTGGGTCTCACTAAACTTGTAGAAGACAATATAAATTTGGGGAGTACAGTGCTCTTTTTGTTACTCTAACCCAATAATTAACTGTAACAATTAAAAAGTCATGAAAAGGTGTAGTGAAGGACCCACCTATGTAAATAATAACAAGGAACTTGATGGGGAAAAGATCAAGCCAGGTTTGTTTGCTTGCAGGTGTGGAAGCTGAGAGGTGAAGAATATCGAATCGTCCATGGTGATGGTTGGCAGTGGTTGAGTTCTGTGCGGAGCTATAGGCTTGAACCTCAGAAGAATTGTGGTCTGCGGGCAGTCGCCAGTAAACTACAGGTAAATACTCCATAGTTCTGCTAACCCAATAATTAACTGAAGTTGTTAGTTTTTCTGTAAAGTTTTGACACAGAACTTATTTTAATGCAATAGTTACTTCAATGTAATGATTAAAACTCTTGCAAAAAAAAAAAAAAAAAAAAAAAAAAGCAAAATTATAGTGATCATATGGCCAAGTGCCAAGTAAGATGTCATTGTATCCACCGGAGGTATCAGGTGGATACTTTGGTTTAGCGTTTGCTACGCCGCCACTCTGCGTAGAGAGATTTTCAGCATTTACACTCTAAAAGGAAAACTACACCAGCTAGGTTCACCAAATTTGCAGGATATCTTCATTGGTTGTAAGCTTCTCTGGGACCGAAATTAGCCTCATTCTGAAAAACAAGATGGCCGCCGCGGGCATTTCTTTGAAAATTATCTACATTTTTCTACTGGCTGTTTCTCATAAGTAGAAGGTTGAATCTCTTCATAGGCGATATGTATAGCAGATATATATGTCCTTGCAGACATTTGACTTTGAAGCTCTTAATTCAAGATCATCCACGGAATGCCGAAGTAACCCACACAGCGGACTTTAAAAGTGCCTATATCTCCCTTATTATTGGTCCTAGAAGTTTGCAATGTGAAACCAACCTATAGGCAATCATATGCTGCGAATCTTCTGATGTAAGATTTAACCTTGGACCCCTCCTTCAAGGTCAATCAAGGACAGGCAAACTTAAAAGTGCTTATAACTCGTTTATTATTGGTCCTAGAGGTTTGGGATGGTAAACCAGCCTATAGGAAATCATGGGCTGGGAATCTTGTGGTGTGGTCAAATTTGACCTTGGGCTGCTCCTTCCAGGTCAAAGGAGGATAGCCAAACTTAAAACTGCTTATAACTCGCTTATTATGTCCAAACCACTGGGGGGTGGACATATTATTTTTGCTTTTTCCACCGTCTGTTGTCACACATGGTTTCCGGTCATTTCAAGGAAAAGTATTTATCCTATCTTTACCAAATTTGGTATGGGTGTTATTGGGTTAATAGCTTGCATGGGATTGCTTTTGGTGAAGATAGCTCTATAGCTAACTGACTAATAGCTACTTTTGTATACTTCTTTTGTTTCCGGACATTTTAAGGAAAAATATTTGACATATCTTTACCCAATTTGGTATGAGCAATAGTTAGGTCAATAGCTTGCTTGGGATTGCTTTTAGTGGATAATAGCTATATAACTGACTGAGTAATAGCTACTTAGCTACTTTATAGTAGCTTTTTAAGCCCAGCCCATAAAGGCTGGGGTTATAGTCGTCCCCTGCGACGTCCGGGTGGCGGCGGGCATAAAGCTTGTGGGTGTTCCACAGCCTAAACCCCTGAACGGATTTTCACCAAATTTTCAGGGAATGTTTACCCCAAGAGGATCTAGAGCTGATTATGTTTTGGGAGGTATCCGGTAACAACTGTTGCCATGGCAACACTGTAAGATTTTCGGGTCCTAAAGTTTGTGGATGTTCTACAGCCTAAACCCCTGCATGGATTTTCACCAAATTTTCAGGATATGTTTGTCCCAAGAGGATCTAGAGCTGATTAGGTTTTGGGGGGTGTCCGGCTACCACTGTTGCCATGGCAACACTGTTAAGATTTTCGGGTCTTAATGTTTGTGGGTGTTCCACAGCTTAAACCCCTGCACAGATTTTCACCAAATTTTCAGGATATGTTTGTCCCAAGAGGATCTAGAGCTGACTGTGTTTTGAGGGTATCCGGTGGCAACTGTTGCCATGGCAACACTGTAAATTTCGAGGTCTTAAAGTTTCGTCTAAAATCTTTGATATTTTCTATAACTAAAATATTTTCAGATTTGCACAAAATGTAAATGGATATGAAAGCTTGCCTGAGAGTAATTGTGTCCTTCTTTTGGAAACAAAATGACCGCCATATCACATCTTTAATACCAAATAGGAGGGTCATCATATCAAAAAAGCCTTATATCTCCCTTATAATTAAGCGTCCCTGAAAGGGCGCTTATTTGTTTTCGCCTCAGTTTTCTCGCCACCACCGCCGCCGCATTATGGTCTCCCTTGAATATCTCCCTTATTATTACAAGGTTTCAAACCATATTTGGCAGTTATATACCTTAGGCGTGGGAAAATTTTTCTGCATGCTTAAATTTGACCTTTATGAAGGTCACATGATCAAAAACAATTTTTTGAAGTACACCCCCCCCCCGTCATCGCAGTTCAAGAAAAACTACTTGCTACACATCCTTATAATTTTGACACACCTTTAAATTTAGGCCAACCTCCCTATTATCTTCTTAAGTATTGCATTTAGAGCTATAAAATGTACTGGGAGGTAATAGGAAACCATATGTGGATAGTCTAAATAGCCGGTCAGTTTTACCCCACGGCCCCCCCTTATGGGTCAAACTGGGGTCATAAAATAGCTGATTTTGAGTTTTTGCCTTATATCTCCTTTATTGTTGCTTTTATAGTTCAGAATGTATTCAGAGGTATTGGGAAAACATATATGGAGAGTCCAAATAGCCGGTCAGTTTTACCCCCTGACCCCCCCTTATGGGTCAAACTGGGGTCATAAATAGCTGTTTTGGAGTTTTTGCCTTATATCTTCTTTATCGTTGCTTTTATAGCTTCGGAATGTATTAAGAGGTATTGGGAAAGCATACGGTGCAGCTTTGTGCATTCTTAGCTTTACAGCATGCTTTTTAAAACCACAAAGCATTTTAAACTTTAAGGGAGGCTTCGCTTTTGTTAGCAAAAGCATTCCTCTAGTTGCTTCTAGGGCTATAAAATATGAAAACTACTTGTAAGAATTCATGGCCTGTGAATCTTTTGTACAACATCTCGTGGGTTCTCTGTACTTTTTACAACAGAAGTTGTTCCTAAGATTTTCCCAAATCTCAGTGTTGTTTTGCCATTTAGCTGTACCTGCGTGCTGGGGTTCTTGCCTGCCGAGGCTTGGCTATTTTTTATTTTAAGGAAAAGTATTTCACCTATGTTCACAAAATTTGGGATGGAGGATTATTGGATCAGTAGCTTACTTGGGATTGCTTTTGGTGATAATACCTTTATAGCTAATTGAATAATAGCTACTGTGCTATATAGCTATTATGCTATTTTGAGTTGACATTTTCTTGACATTTTAATGAAGCAATGTTTTCTATCTTCACAAAAATTTACATGAAGGATAATTGGCTCAATAATTTGGCCAGGATAGCTTTTGGTCGATGGTAGCTTTGTAGCTATCTGAGTAATAGCTGCTTTGCTACTTTGAGCCTACTCTGAATTGCATTTCCATTTTCACTCTTTTAAAGGAAATATATTTAACTCATCTTTATGTCAGCTGACTTGTCAGTCAGCTTACATTATGTCATCACTCTGCGGCGTGGGCGTCCGCGTGAACAACTTCTTCTCCAAAACTACAAGGCCTAGAGACATGCTGTTTTTTTTAAAAGATACCTTATCTATCGAGGATGAAAAATTGTTCAAGGCATGCAAATCTGTCTGTTCGTCTGTTTGCTAGAGACATTACAAGGGGGGTACCCCCACCAAAAGTGTGAAAATTTCAACTTTTTATCACAATTTTCTCAGTGACTATTGCAGGGATTTCTCTCATATCTTGCATATATGTACTAGGCCAGAGGTAGATTCTCTTGTGTGAGTATGAGACCTGGATCTGTCTTACTTTTTTTTTAATAAATTTTTTTAATAATTTTTAATGCATTAAAATTCATGAAATCATGCACTAAATCACTTATAACTTCAAAAGTGTTGCATTTACAGCATTTTGTGAAAATATGTTGTTCAGCTACTTTTTTCATAGCTACAATATGGTGAGTAAGTTGGGTGTCTGTCTCAATAGCTAAGTGAGTAATAGCTACTTTTGGGCTTTTCAGTAACTTCCATTATGAGTAAAATCACTTGTAACTTAAAAACTATTGCATTTAGAGAATTTCGTATAAATATGTTATTCAGCTACTTTTGGACCAGCTATAACATAGTGAAATTTCAGACCTGTAGCTCATGGCATAGCTGAGTAATAGCTACTTTTAGGTTATCACTGTTGAGTAAATCGCTTATAACTTGAAAACTATTGCATTTAGAGAATTTTGTATAAATATGTTATTCAGCTACTTTTGGGTCAGCTATAACATAGTAAAATTTCAGACCTGTAGCTCATGGCATAGCTGAGTAATAGCTACTTTTAGGTTATCACTGTTGAGTAAATCACTTATAACTTGAAAAGTGTTGCATTTAGAGCATTTTGTTAAAATATGTTATTCAGCTACTTTTTTCATAGCTACAATATGGTGAGTAAGTTGGGTGTCTGTCTCAATAGCTAAGTGAGTAATAGCTACTTTTGGGCTTTTCAGTAACTTCCATCATGAGTAAATCACTTATAACTTGAAAACTATTGCATTTAGAGTATTTTGTTTCAATATGTTATTCACCTATTTTGGGGTCAGCTATAACATAGTGAAGTTTCAGACCTGTGGCTCATTTCATAGCTGAGTAATAGCTACTTTGAAGTTCTCACTGTTGAGTAAATCAGTTATAATTGGAAAACTATTGCATTTACAGAAATTTGTGCAAATATGTTATTCAGCTACTTTTGGGTCAGCTATAACATAGTGAAATTATAGACCTATAGCTCATGGCACAACTGAGCAATAGCTATTCTCAGGTACTGACTGTTGAGTAAATCAGCTATAACTTGAAAAATATTGCATTTGGAGTATTTTGCTAAAATATATTGTTCACCTACTTTTGGGTCAGCTATAACATAGTGAAATTACAGACCTATAGCTCATGGCATAGCGGAGCAATAGCTATTTTCAGGTTCTCACTATTGAGTAAATCAGTTGTAGCTTGAAAACTATTGCATTTACAGTAGTTTGCTTAAATATGTTGTTCACCCACTTTTGGGTTAGCTATAAGATAGTAAAATTTCAGACATGTAGCTCATTGCATAGCTGAGTAATAGTTCCTTTGAGGTTCTCACTGTTGAGTAAATCAGTTGTAACTTGAAAACTATTACATTTAGAGTAATTTGTTAAATATGTTATTCACAGAATTTTTGGTCAGCTATAACATAGTGAAATTGCAGACCTCTATGTCATGGCATAGCTGAGCAATAGCTACTTTCAGGTTCTCACTGTTGAGTAAATCATTGTATCCACTGGATAGCCGCAGTGTGTAGAGAGAGATTTCACCATTACTGCTCTGATGAAAAAAAATATTATAGCTAGCTTTCTTAAGTTTGCAGTATATATTAATAACCATAAAATGTTGTCTGGGAATATTTTTGGCCTCATTTTGAGAAACAAGATGGCCGCCACAGGTGTTTTTTGTCAGTCATGAAAAGTGCTTATATCTCCCTTATTATTGATCCTAGAGGTTTGGGATGATAAACCAACCTGTAGGAAATCATGGGGTGGGAATCTTTTGGTGTGGTCAGATTTGACCTTCAATGACCCCTCCTTCAAGGTCAAACAAGGATAGCCAAACTTAAAAGTGCTTATAACTCGCTTATTATTGGTCCCAGAGGTTTGGGATGGTAAACAGACAGGAAATCATGGGCTGTGAATCTGTTGATATGGTCCGATTTGACCTTGGAACCCTCCTTCAAGGTCAAATGAGGATAGCGAAAATTGAAAGTGCCTACAACTCACTTATTATTGGTGACAGAGATTTGGGATGGTAAACCATCCCATAGGAAATCATTGGCTTGGAATCTTTTGGTATGGTCAGATTTGACCTTTGGACCCCTCCTTCAAGGTCAAATGAGGACAGCCAAGCTTAAAAGTGCTTATAACTCATTTATAATTGGTCCTAGAGGTTTGGAATGGTAAACCATAGGAAATCATGGGCTGGGAATGTATTTGTGTGGTTAGATTTGACCTTGGACCCCTTCTTCAAGGTCGAACGAGGATATTGCATTTGTAGTATTTCTTTAAATATGTTTTAACCTATTTTTTACACTTAAACAATTACCTTGTTATTTTCCTTCATAATACCATTTACAGGGCACAACTTTTTTATCCTTTTCTTCTGTCAGCTTCGGAATTTCTTTCGAACTTGCTGTTCAGTTACCATTTACTGTATTTCTGTACAGCCCTTTTCCTGATAATTATTCTGTCCTCTAATCACCTTCACAAATCAAAAACACTCAGTCAGCTGACACAGTGCCCGTTCACGGGCACTCTCCTCTTGTTATATCCCCAGACGAAAGTCGGGGATATATTGGATTCAGGTCCGTCGCGCCGCCGCCGCCGTAGAAATTTCCTTGTGGACGTGATAACTCAAAAACAAATTAATATTTTTTTTTCAAACTTGGTACACATGTTAAGGGTGCCCAAAGGAAGATCCCTATTTTAAGGTGACCTTAAACTCCCAGTAAAAAAGAACTTATGGCCACCTTAAGGTCAGAAATTGCACTTTTGGCCACTTAGAGCCCTGTAGGTCACAAACTATGATGCTCAGCTGGCTGAAATTTTACCTGACAACACATTAATATGTTCTTAGTACATGTGCCGAAAATCATGACTTTAAGTTGAGGAGAAAATTGTGTTTGAGGCCCATAAATACCCCCACTTAGGGATTTTTTGCTATACTTTTCACATATTTTGCCCTATAATTTGGAAGTGATAATTCTGATGAGTCTCAAACTGCGCTAGGTATAACTTTGATATGTAATCCTTGTCTGTAGAAAATTTTAGGGCTGTAGGTTTACCCAAAGGGGTCGACTTAAGGTCTCAAAAGTGCCCACAGAGACCCAATTTATGCACTTTTTGTCACTTTCAAGCACTGTAGCTTTCAAACTATGTCTCTCATCTAAGTTAAATATCATCTGGGAATATATCTATGTGTTTTCTTATATGTGCCCCAACATTTAGGCCTTTAATAGACAGTTAACCTGTGTATCAGGACCATAAACACCCACCCGAGTGACCCTTATAAGACATTTTTCACATCTTTTTCCCTGTAACTTGGAAATGGTAAGTCTGAGAAGTTTCAAACTGTATTAGATATATATTCTGTGTGTAATCTTAGTATGTAACAGATTTTAAGTCTGAAGCTTTAATTTTGAAGGTCAAATTGAGGTCTCTAAAAGGCTCCCAAAGACCCAATATTTGGACTTTTTGCTACTTTTAAGCCCTGTGACTGTCAAACTATGTGACTGATAGAGCTCAAATCCTATCTGAGAAGATATTAGTATGTTATTTTTATATGTGCCAAAAATTAAGGCTTTAAGAAGACATTTAACCTGTGTATGAGGACCATAAATCCCCACCCGAGTGACCATTTTTAGACATTTTTCACATATTTTTCCCTGTAACTTGGAAATGGTAAGTCTAAGAAGTTTCAAACTGTATTAGATGCATATTCTATGTGTAATCTTAGTATGTGACAAATTTTAAGTCTGAAGCTTTAATTTGAAGGCCACTTTTAGGTCTCTAGAAGGCCCCATAAAGACCCAGTATTTGGACTTTTTGCCAATTTTAAGGCCTGTGACTGTTAAACTATGTGACTGATAGAGCTGAAATCTCATCTGGGAATACATTATTATGTTCTTTTTACATGTGCCAAAAATCAAGGCTTCAAGTAGACATTTAACCTGTGTATGAGGACCTTAAACACCCACCTGAGTGACCCTTTTAAGACATTTTTCACATATTTTGCTCTGTAACTTGGAAATGGTAAGTCTGAGAAGTTTCAAACTTTATTAGATACATATTCTATGTGTAATCTTAGTATGTAACAAATTTTAAGTCTGAAGCTTTAATTTGAAAGCCACATCGAGATCTCTAAAAGGCCCACAATGACCCAATATTTGGACTTTTTACCACCTTTAAGCCCTGTAACTGTTAAACTATGTGATTGATGGAGCTGAAATCCCATCTGGGAATGCATTATTATGTCCTTTTTACATATGCCGAAAATCAAGGTTTTTAGTAGACATTTAACCTGTGTATGAGGGCCATAGACACTCGCCCAAGTGCCTTTTTTGACATTTTTTCCGTATTTTGCCCTGTTATTTGGAAATGCTTAGTGTGACAAGTCTTAAACTGTATTATATATAATTTTTGTTTGTTATGTATGTCCCCCAAAAAGTTTCAGATCTGTAGTTTAATTGCTAAGGTCTCTTTAACAATTGTAAAATGCCCACAGAAACCCAATTTATGGATATTATGCCACTTTAAAGCCCAGTAACTGTCAAACTATGTGGGTTATAGAGCTGAAATCTTTGAATTTTTAAAAGGAAATGCCTGTCTATTTAAATTTTGAATATTAATAATGTTATGGCTATCTTAGTCTTTTAAGAACTTATTTTTGTGTGTTATACCTCTGCTTGCTGAGTTTTTCACTTTTTAAAATGAAACTGGTTAAACATATTCAAGTAGACAAAATGGACACTTTAAGTGAGCTTTAAGTCCCAATATTAATGAAATTATATCCTTATGTAGTAAAACTAGGGGATTTTTAACCCTCAACTAGCCCAGTTTTATTCAACTTGCCTCAGTTAATTTTGGCACAGCTCCTACAGTTATGAACTCATTTCAGTTGATAATCACATACTTAAAATTCTCAATTCTTTTTGTATTTGAGTACCCTTTTTATATAGATTGTTTGTTTACCATTTATGCTCAACCCACATCCCCCACCCGGATTCCCCCCACCCACCTCTGGGACCTCCAGCTATATTGAGTGACACTAAATAAACAAAGGTATTTAATGATATCAGATGAGAAACAAAGAACTCAATGGGGTTGCAGATCTTGTGTAATAGTGAGAGAGGTGTGGAGAAGGGGAGAGGGGTGGGGGTGGGAGGTGGTGGGCTTCATTACATATAACACAAAGGGGAGTCAGAACTGAGATTGTGTCACATATTTAGGTTGCATATATATGGACCACATATATAGGTATAGAGGAAATGAATAACTGAAAACAATTTGCAAATTCTAAAAATAATATAATAAAATAATAATATAAATAATTTTTTTTTAAATAATATTTTATTTGTGAACAAATATAGAAACAGATATGCGCTTTTGGGATTATGAATTTTAGAATGGACATTGAATCATCAATCATTTAAATACTTTGAAGGAAGATTGAAAAATATGATGAGTTGAGTTAAAAATAATATTTTATTTGTCAACAAATATAGAAACAGATATGCTCTTTTGGGATTATTATTTTAGAATGGACATTCAATCATCAATCATTTAAATACTTTGAAAATAGGTTTAGAGTTATCATTGCAGGAAGATTGAAAATATAATTTGAGTTATGTATTCGGCATCTGGGGATACACCATCTTCCTTGGGGAGATATAAACAGAGTAGATTGATGTGCTGAAGTTCATATAATAATGGGTAATTATGTTTTAAAAAATTCCCGATCAAAACCTGTGGCGTGAGTGATGACCTGTCTGGGGATATGTTGGCGCCGAGTTGGCCCAATCTAGTTTTAAAATTTGGTGTGAAGGTTTATAGTGTCAATTGCTTGCTTGGTATTGTTGTTGATGGTTATAGCTTTAATCTCCTGAGTAATAGCTATGTTACAATAAATATGCAAAATCAGTGAATACGCATATTTACTGAAATTTTCAGTAAATACGCATATTTACTGATTTGGTCAGTAAATGCTCATATTCCCTGAAAATTTTAGTAAATACGCGTATTTACAAATTTCACATATTTACTGTAACAGCTACATAGCAAAAAAACATAAATATGTCTATCTCCTAAACTGTGTGAGATGAGTGATTTCGTCGAAATTTTCGACCCACAGGGTATCTCGGCAAACTACTCTGTAATTTTCCCAAAATTTTCATCCCCTTAAAAATGACGGCCATTTTGAACTTTCACATTTTCACCAAAAGTGCAAAAACACAAATTTGGAGGATAGCCAAATTTAAAAGTGCTTATAGCTCACTTATTATTGCTCCTAGAGATTTGGGATGGTAAACCAACCTATAGGAAATGATGGGCTGGGAATCTTTTAATGTGTTCAGCTTTAACCTTGGGCACCTCTTTCAAGGTCAAACGAGGATAGCCAAAGTTAAGAGTGCTTATAACTCGCTTATTATTGGTCCTAGAGGTTTGCAATGTGAAATCAACTCAGGAAATTATGGGCTGGGAATCTTTGGTGTGGTCAGATTTGACCTTGAGCCCCTCCTCCAACATCAAACGAGGACGGGCAAACCTAAAAGTGCTTATAACTCGCTTATTATTCATGCTAGAGGTTTGCAAGTGAAACCAACCCATAGGAAATCATGGGCTGGGAATCTTCTGATGTTCGATTTGGCCTTTGGCTCCTCTTTCAAGGTCAAACGATGGTTCACTGGCTTTGGTGAGTTGTCTTTCCGGTGGATACAAATTTGCATCGGTATTCCGATGCGTAGGTATAGTTTAATAATGAACTTCCGTAATCGTTTTAATTGACATGAAACAGGACAGTGTGTACCACATTTTTTTAGGCTAAAAAGGCCAAGCTAATGGTTCCTGAAATAAGTGAAAGCCAGTGTTGTGAAGAAATGGACTCTGATCAAGGGAGAAAAGGAGAAGTGGAAGTGAAAACAGAGGAGATGATAAAGACAGAATGCAGCGAGTTGGAGGAGATGCCTGAGGAGAAGTCTGAGGTGAAGTCTGAGAAGTCTGAGGTGAAGTCTGAGGAGATGCCTGAGGTGAAGTCTGAGGTGAAGTCTGAGGAGAAGTCTGAGGAGAAGTCTGAGGTGTCTGTGGATGTGAAAGCTGAGATTCAGGCTGATATAAGTATGGGTGCTACTTGTGAAGAAACACAATCTGCTACAAAGGATGATGTAGACATGAAGGAAGAGCCAAAAGAGGATGTGGATGTTGATGGTGAACCATCGGGTGATGTAAACCTAGCAGAACAGCCGATTGTCAAAATGGAAGATGATCAAAATAAAGTAGAAGATGTGCAAGAGGTAAAGAAGGAAGTTGATGAAAAAGACATCAAGAAAGAGTCAGAAGAAGTCAAAGAAGAGAAGACTGAAGAAAGTAAGCCCACTGCAGTTATTACCAGGACCATTGTACGAAGAGTACCCAAGCCTGACCTGAAGCCAGAGGAAGCCACCTTTATGGAAGCCATAATGGGGCAGAAAGTGAGTGCAGAGGAGAGGGCCAGTCAAGTCATCAATGTTTCAGATGCCCTGCAAACCAGGCGGCATTACCCCAAGGTGTCAAAACCCTACTCACGACTGGATCACCTGCTGGAAAGGAGACAGAAGCAGTGGCAGGTGGAACAGCGGCAGAAGGTCATTCTGGATCAGGTGAGCATCAAAGGAATTACCTGAAAATATGAAATGTTTTTCAAAAGGGATCAAAGGGAGAAAGGAAAACTGTTTCATTTGTTAAAAGATGAAGCAGGCTAGTTTCTGTCAAATTGCAGTTTTCAAAATAATGTCTTCAGCTTTGAAAACGAAATAGATTTTTTATTATCATTGTTTTTGGAGGTCTACTTCTCTACTTCTGATTTGGTTTGGATATTTCTGATTTATACTTAGATCATCCAGCTCTATTGATTTAATTGGATTGTTGAGATATATTGATTTTGATTAGGGATGGGACGGTCGCCGAGTTTTCTTTCAATATCATTTTAGTTTTTCCCCAATCAAAGCAGTTGTCAGCAGGAAGTGGTTTTATTTAAAATAAGTTCATCAAAAAGTTGCTACAAAACCTTAAAATTTGCAAAAGATATTGGATAAAATGTGAGAATTTCTTCAGATTTATGGTATGTTTGCAATGGTTAACATTTTCCAGTAATTTTATCCACTGACAACATGTCGGAATTGATATTTCATTCGGTATTTCAGTAAAATAGTCTCTGTACTGTAACATAGCTATTATCTCATCCCTAGTTTAGATGATCATAGTGTTCTTACAGTAACACATGAGAAGGCCTGAGTTGTTACATGAAAACGGCAACCATTTGTACTGTTTCCTTGTCGTGTAGGTGTTATTGAAGTACAGAGTGCAGTCTTTACAACGCAAGCAGGCTGCAGAGCAGAAGAAGCAGCTAGAGCAGTCCAAATCCTTGGAATCCAATACTCCACAGAATAAAACCAAGGAGGAGGATGGCAAGCTTGGGGCCAAGGTGACAGGGGGAAGGGGCGGCTCAGTGACTCCTGTGGATGAGGAGAGCTTCATGGACGTGGATGAGAACAGCCTTGAAATGACGGGGATCACAGGTCTGGAGGAAACCTCTCAGATTCAGAGTGAGGACGGAAGCTGCTCCAGGGATTCCAGCTCCTCCCTGATTCCTCTGCCTTATCAGTGCTACTCCTCGGCTTGTCGAGGTGCTGGTGAAATCAGCTTCAGAAACCCGCCGCAGTGTTGTTACTCCCCGCTATGTGCTGCGGAGAGAAAGCAGACCATGAGGGTTCTCAGGAAGAGCAAGAAAGGCGGAGTGGATATCAATCTAGAGGACCACATGGAGGAAGGTGAGGATGAAAGCAAATCCCTACAGACACAGAAAGATGATGCATGTGACAGCGATGACACAGACTCTGCAAGTGAAAAGGGTGCCCCGGCAAGTGATGACACAAAGGTCAGTGAGCATCAGAACTCATTCCTGAACATCCTGAAAAAGGAGGGTTCAGAGGTTGAACATGAAGAAACTGGCCAAGCAAACAATGAACTGATGAAAGGACAAGATGTTGAGGATATGGACACTGAAAGCTGTGATACCAAGAAGCAAACTAAGACTGAAAGTGAAACTAAAGCAATTAAAAGTGAAAGTAGCATTAAAAATGAAACGGAGAGTAAAAATAACTTAAAAAATGAAACAAAAAAAAAGGCTGGAAATGAAGAGAAAAGTGAGGTGACCAAAGTAGCAAGGATTGAAGCAGATGGGAAAAGCTTCACTTTAGGGGATCAGAAGCTGCCTTTAATTGATCAGAGTGATGAGGAACTCCACCAGGCGGCCAGAAATTTTGTGGTAACAGTAGATAATTTGACGTTCAATAACATAATGGTAGGAGGAAAGCTGCAGCTCACCCCAACCATTATACCAGAGCTTGAGCTGAAGAGGTATATGGTGGGCAAGACTCAGTACAAGCTCACACTGCATAAGTTTGCCAAAGGGGGCAGGGCGGCATGTAAGGGGCGGTTCATGCTAAAAAAGGGGGCTATTCCAGCCGTGCACAAATTCCTAGCAAAAAGTGGCAAGAAGAGCATATTTGTGCTGGAACCATACGACTTGCACCAGCTCTGTAGGAGGTCGGGTAAAAGGGAGGTGCTTGGGTTCAAGTATGACTGCAAAATGAACAATGTCAACTGGCCCTATCCCTGTCCCAGACCCATGCTAAAGACTACATGGAGGTTCCGAGCCCAGAATATCAAAAGCTTGGCTTCAGCCGCACTCCAACTCAGAGTCCTGTGGTCTTGTCTCAGGTGAGTTTCTAGGAAAACAAACTGGTGAAATTTCTATCAAATGACCATGATAAGTGAGTATATATTTAGTTGATAGCAGAAGGTTCATACTTTAATATAAGGCTATAGAGTACTACATATTTAGGACAGTGAGATTATTAAATCAAATACAGTCAAACCTGTGTATAAAGACCGCCCAAGGGAAATGCTAAAATGGTCTTTTGTATGGGTCGGTCTTTATATGAAGGCTTTGTATAAATTCCTAAATGTCACTCAATTTCTTCATTCATTAAGCATTGCAATCCACAATCTATTTGACATGTTAGAGATCAGTCACAATCAAGCATATGAGAGTATAGTGTTAACACTTGCTATTTGTGGAATCCTGATAATTGGTTTAAAATTATTATTTAACAAAATGTAAAATGTGCACACGTACATGTAACAGCAGACATTTTGGATTACAAAATAGGCCATTACTAATTAAGCGTCCCGCAAGGGACGCTTGTTTGTGTATGGGAGAGCTTCCGGTTCCGCCGGCTCCGCATTTTGTTTTCCTTATAACTCTGTAACCGTTAGGCGGATTCTTTTCAAATTTGGCAGGTTTAGGCAGTAGCCTTGGGGAATTTTTTTGAATATGCTGCAGTGACATTTCAACCAATCAGAGAGGTCACATGACCAAAAATGTCTTTTTTTCGATGGGGAAGTTTGTCCGGATGATAACTTGAAAGGAATTTTATCAATTCACCTGAAACTTGGCAAATACATTCATTCTATTAAAATCTGGAAATCATTAGATTTTGGCATTGATTGGTCAAGAAATGGCCGAGTAATTAATGATTAATTAATCATTACGAATTTTCCAAATAAGGAAAACACAAAAATGCTTATATCTCAAAAACCGTGCTAGATAGAGCAATTTCGACAAAATTTTTGACCCGCAGGATATCTCTGCAGAGTACTTTTCCCAATTTTCAAAAAAATTTTGTCTCGCCAAAAATGGCGGCCATTTTGAATTTTCGAAATTTTCGCAAAAATTGCAAAACACAAAAATGCTTATATCTCGAAAACCGTGCTAGATAGAGCAATTTCGACGAAATTTTTGACCCGCAGGATATCTCTGCAGAGTAGTTATCCCAATTTTGAAAAAAAAAATTTGTCTCGCCAAAAATGGCGGCCATTTTGAATTTTCGAATTTTTCGCAAAAATTGCAAAACATAAAAATGCTTATATCTCGAAAACCCTGCTAGATAGAGCGATTTCGACGAAATTTTTGACCCACAGGGTATATCTGCAGAGTAGCCATGCCAATTTTCAAAAAATTTTTGTCTCGCCAAAAATGGCGGCCATTTTGAATTTTCGAATTTTTCGCAAAAATTGCAAAACATAAAAATGCTTATATCTCAACCGTGCTAGATAGAGCAATTTCGACGAAATTTTTGACCCGCAGGATATCTCTGCAGAGTAGTTATCCCAATTTTGAAAAAAAAATTTGTCTCGCCAAAAATGGCGGCCATTTTGAATTTTCGAATTTTTCGCAAAAATTGCAAAACACAAAAATGCTTATATCTCGAAAACCCTGCTAGATAGAGCGATTTCGACGAAATTTTTGACCCACAGGGTATATCTGCAGAGTAGCCATGCCAATTTTCAAAAAATTTTTGTCTCGCCAAAAATGGCGGCCATTTTGAATTTTCGAATTTTTCGCAAAAATTGCAAAACATAAAAATGCTGATATCTCAAAAACCCTGCTAGATAGAGCTATTTCGACGAAATTTTTGACGCGCAGGTATCTCTGCAGAGTAGCCATGCCAATTTTCAAACAAAAAATTTTGTCTCGTAAAAAATGGCGGCCATTTTGAATTTTCGAATTTTTCGCAAAATTGCAAAACACAAAAATGATTATATCTCGAAAACCGTGCTAGATAGAGCGATTTCGACAAAGTTTTTGACCCACTGGGTATCTCTGCAGAGTAGCCATGCCAATTTTCAAAAAAAAATTTCTCTTGCCAAAAATGGCGGCCATTTTGAATTTTCGAATTTTTGCGCAAAAATTGCAAAACACAAAAATGCTAATACTTCGAAAACCGTGCTACATAGAGCGATTTCGACGAAATTTTTTATCTTCAGGGTATCTCTGCAGAACAGCTATCCCAAAGAGCTTTCACTTGGTGAAGTTTCAGACCCATAGCTAATTGCTCACCTACTCAAAAAGAGTAAATGCGAATTACCTCTAAAAGTATTGCAGATGGCCAATTTTTCTCAAATAACTCATTCACCTACTTTTGGAAGAGCTTTCACATGGTGAAGTTTCAGACCCATAGCCAATTACTCACCTGCTCAAAATGAGTAAATGCGAATTATCTCTAAAAGTATTGCAGATAGCCAATTTTTCTCAAATAACTCATTCACCTACTTTTGGGAGAGCTTTCACATGGTGAAGTTTCAGACCCATAGCTAATTATTTACCTACTCAAAATGAGTAAATGCTAATTATCTGTAAAAGTATTGCGGATACCCAATTTTTATCAAATAACTCATTCATCTACTTGTGGGAGAGCTTTCACATGGTGAAGTTTCAGACCCATAGCTAATTACTCACCTACTCAAAATGAGTAAATGCGAATTATCTCTAAAAGTATTGCAGATAGCCAATTTTTCTCAAATAACTCATTCACCTACTTTTGGCAGAGCTTTCACTCTGTGAAGTTTCAGACCCATAGCTAATTACTCACCTACTCAAAATGAGTAAATGTGAATTATCTCTAAAAGTATTGCAGATAGCCAATTTTTCTCAAATAACTCATTCACCTACTTTTGGGAGAGCTTTCACTTGGTGAAGTTTCAGACCCATAGCTAATTACTCACCTACTCAAAATGAGTAAAAGTGAATTATCTGTAAAAGTATTGCAGATAGCCAATTTTTCTCAAATAACTCATTCACCTACTTTTGGGAGAGCTTTCACTTGGTGAAGTTTTAGACCCATAGCTAATTACTCACCTACTCAAAATGAGTAAATGCGAATTATCTCTAAAAGTATTGCAGATAGCCAGTTTTTCTCAAATTAATCATTCACCTACTTTTGGGAGAGCTTTCACTTGGTGAAGTTTCAGACCCATAGCTAATTACTCACCTACTCAAAATGAGTAAATGCGAATTATCTGTAAAAGTATTGCAGATAGCCAATTTTTCTCAAATAACTCATTCACCTACTTTTGGGAGAGCTTTCACTTGGTGAAGTTTCAGACCCATAGCTAATTACTCACCTACTCAAAATGAGTAAATGCGAATTATCTCTAAAAGTATTGCAGATAGCCAATTTTTCTCAAATTAATCATTCACCTACTTTTGGGAGAGCTTTCACTTGGTGAAGTTTCAGACCCATAGCTAATTACTCACCTACTCAAAATGAGTAAATGCGAATTATCTCTAAAAGTATTGCAGATAGCCAATTTTTCTCAAATAACTCATTCACCTACTTTTGGGAGAGCTTTCACATGGTGAAGTTTCAGACCCATAGCTAATTATTTACCTACTCAAAATGAGTAAATGCTAATTATCTGTAAAAGTATTGCGGATACCCAATTTTTATCAAATAACTCATTCATCTACTTGTGGGAGAGCTTTCACATGGTGAAGTTTCAGACCCATAGCTAATTACTCACCTACTCAAAATGAGTAAATGCGAATTATCTCTAAAAGTATTGCGGATAGCCAATTTTTCTCAAATAACTCATTCACCTACTTTTGGGAGAGCTTTCACTCTGTGAAGTTTCAGACCCATAGCTAATTACTCACCTACTCAAAATGAGTAAATGCGAATTATCTCTAAAAGTATTGCAGATAGCCAATTTTTCTCAAATAACTCATTCACCTACTTTTGGCAGAGCTTTCACTCTGTGAAGTTTCAGACCCATAGCTAATTACTCACCTACTCAAAATGAGTAAATGTGAATTATCTCTAAAAGTATTGCAGATAGCCAATTTTTCTCAAATAACTCATTCACCTACTTTTGGGAGAGCTTTCACTTGGTGAAGTTTCAGACCCATAGCTAATTACTCACCTACTCAAAATGAGTAAAAGTGAATTATCTGTAAAAGTATTGCAGATAGCCAATTTTTCTCAAATAACTCATTCACCTACTTTTGGGAGAGCTTTCACTTGGTGAAGTTTTAGACCCATAGCTAATTACTCACCTACTCAAAATGAGTAAATGCGAATTATCTGTAAAAGTATTGCAGATAGCCAATTTTTCTCAAATAACTCATTCACCTACTTTTGGGAGAGCTTTCACTTGGTGAAGTTTCAGACCCATAGCTAATTACTCACCTACTCAAAATGAGTAAATGCGAATTATCTCTAAAAGTATTGCAGATAGCCAATTTTTCTCAAATTAATCATTCACCTACTTTTGGGAGAGCTTTCACTTGGTGAAGTTTCACACCCATAGCAAATTACTCGCCTACTCAAAATGAGTAAATGCGAATTATCTCTAAAAGTATTGCAGATAGCCAATTTTTCTCAAATAACTCATTCACCTACTTTTGGGAGAGCTTTCACTCTGTGAAGTTTCAGACCCATAGCTATTTATTCACCTACTCAAAATGAGTAAATGCTAATTATCTGTAAAAGTATTGCGGATACCCAATTTTCATCAAATACTCATTCATCTACTTGTGGGAGAGCTTTCACATGGTGAAGTTTCAGACCCATAGCTAATTACTCACTTACTCAAAATGAGTAAATGCGAATTATCTCTAAAAGTATTGCAGATAGCCAATTTTTCTCAAATAACTCATTCACCTACTTTTGGGAGAGCTTTCACTTGGTGAAGTTTCAGACCCATAGATAATTATTCACCTACTCAAAATGAGTAAATGTGAATTATCTCTTAATAGTATTGCAGATAGCCAATTTTTCTCAAATAACTCATTCACCTACTTTTGGAAGACCTTTCGCACACGAAAATGAAAAATTGTGAATATCTCGGAAAAGCTATTTCTTCTGCTTTAATGCTCGGCGGGAGATACACACCACGGCAGTGGTCTTGACAAAAATTTTTGTCTCCCCAAAAATGGTGGCCATGTTGAATTTTCAAAGTTTTTGCAAAACACAAAAATGCTTATATCTCGAAAACCGTGCTATATGGAGTGAACTCAACAAAATTTTGGACCTGCTGGGTATCTCTGCAGAGTAGCCATGCCAATTTTCAAAATATTTTTGTCTCGCCAAATATAGCGGACATTTTTAATTTTTTTATTTTTTGCAAAACACAAAAATGCTTATATCTTGAAAACCGTGCTAGATAGAGCAGACTGCGCTGACTTTGGTTGCCACAACAGTATAAGGCTAGAAACGAAGCATTTTCTTAATACTTTAGCACTCACCTTTATATCCTTTTCGGGACACTTTGTTTTTGCATAGCAAAAACATTATCTTTTTTTTTTGCGAGCGATCCTCTAGTTATACTTAAATTTCTCATTTGTAACACCCATTAAAAGCTGATTTGTGTTCTTATCTTGTTTTACACAGACTACATTGTAAGTATCTTTATGGTAAATAATCCATGCAAAGTTCAACCAGTTCAGTTTTCCATTTATTCACAATGTACTGATCTACACACACCCCTTTTCCAACCCCGCTATTCATATGTTACACTTTCTTTGAAAGGAAATCCCCTTTTTCATGATCAAAGAAAATAGGCAGGTATTTTGTATCTATGTTTATTATTATAGGTGGAGGCCTTAATTGAACATGTATGTGGAAATGGACAATGGGAACAATTCATATATGGCCCATCCATTGATTATCAATGCCCATGTTAGCCTTCAGTCTCCATTGTGTGGTCTCTTGTATAGAGGTTTTTGTGGGTCATTGGGAATGATTTTAGCAGTCTCTGGTCACAACTAAGGAGTGGTCTCTATTCGGGGTATGTTTTACATCTAAATTTCCTTGGGGGGAAAAAAAGCGGTCTCAACTAGCAAGTGGTCTCTCTTCGAGAGTGGTCACATGTACAGGTTTGACTGTATTTGCAAAATAGAAAATGAGATAACAGAGGTCCTGCTGTAGTTTTATGTTGAACTCCTTAAAGCATAAAAGAAAGATGCCAAAAAAGATAAAGTATTCTTAAGGCTTACAGTGTCTTGACATGAATTACTGATAATGAACTTAACTATTTAGGAACCTGAAGTTACAATATTGCATTCGATGGGGTCCAGAATTGAGGTCCCATTGTAAGGCCAAATTAGTTTGTAATATTCAGAAATCTAAATTAGAAATTATACATGCACCTTCCAGGTGGGATGACATGTCACTGAAGCCTCCTCAGGGCGGGCAGAATACTGTAACAACGGACGAGATGGTAGTTACCACAGAAGTTATTAAGCGGAGAGAGGTGGGGACGTATGGACTACGATCTGAGTACCTGATTAGAAAGATTGTAGTCCCTCTCAATGTACCGGAGGAACCCAAACGAGGTAAGGGTTCACTTTAGAGAATCCCTAAATCGAAAGAATTTATAAACTCGTATCTCATATTTTTGTAGATTTTAATGTGTACTTGATCGTAACTTCCATGCTTCAATTAAGAAATTTCACTTCCTGTCAATGAGCCTATCAACTGGAGATATGCTAGAACAAACTTTTTCTGTGTGTTGGAATCAGACTGTTTAACAGGCAATATTATGCCCTGATATTGGTCAATTGAAATAATTTCAGGTTCAATATCATTGTCCGCACAGCCAGACAATGTACCAACTAACTTCTAGGTAATTGGGTAAAGTTCACCGGATGGGCGGGGGGCGGGAAGAAGTTTGTCCAGGCTGTATCTCAGAAACCATAAGGTGTAGGAATTTGATACTTGGTAGGGACACTGGTTACGAGATGTAGGTGTGCCTCGTCATGATGTGACCTTGATTTGACCTTGCCGTAGTGACCTTGACCTATAAAATCTTGTCCTTAGGATATCTCAGAAACTGTAAGGTGCAGAAAGTTGATACTTGACGGGGACATTGGTGGAGGATTGTAGGAGTGCATTGTCATGGTGTGACCTTGATTTGACCTTGCCATAGTGACCTTGATCTATAAAATCTTGTCTGGGCTATTTCTTGGATTCCATAAGGTGTAGAAGTTTGACAGTTGGTAGGGACATTGGGTATGGGGTTTCTGTCAATGTATGTGTGCATCATGGTGTGACCTTTTTGCTCTGACAAAGTGTCTCCAGCTGCCATATTGCTGATTGCTGCAACTGATTTATATATGCACTTTTACATAATTATGCTATTTCCAGTGACAGCTATTTTCCAATTAATAAATTGTACAGCTTCATATTTTTGAGTTTACTGATTAATGCCGTCATCTTGCTATTGAATGGTCTTGTTTTAGTACTTTATCTTTACATACATTTTCTTTCTCTTAGATGCTATTTTCTCTACTTAAACATTATTTGGACCTTTATATTAAGTGAGACTGCGCTGAAAGTATCCCCAGTCTTTGTACTGTTTCACTACTTCTATATCTCATGGAGTTGAAAACTATTTCCCCAGGCTGTGGGGTACGGGCATCTCTGATGCTATTTTTGAAAAATTTTTACTTTACTCGGCCTTTCCAGATCTAAGATTGGGTATTAATTTTGCTGTGTGTTGTAATGACTTCTGAGTGCTTTTAGGCAGGAGGAACTGTTCTCCAGTTACAGAGATGAGCTCACGTCTCCACTAGTGCCTTCCTTTGTACTGATGCAAAGAATGATTGCAATTAGTGTACACAGGACCAAGAACAAAAACATTTTCCCTCTTGTTAAAACCATGAGGCATATTTGTAGCATTAGGGGTGTACCTTTCAATGATTTGTGGGTGAAAAGAAATTTGTTGTTGAAATGTGCGTTCAAAAGGTACATACATTTATAGTGCTGGTTTATCGATATTAGGGCTGCAGTGATTTTTCGGTTACTAAGACACAAAACGATTCAGTTCAATACTCGAGGCAAGAAAATTGAACCGGCTATTCAAAAACCACTAAACATAGACTGCCTCAAATCTCGCAATATAAAAATGGTCAAAATTTCCTATATTTTGCATTATAAATTCGTCTTTTCCCCAAAATTCAATAAAATATCAATATTCTTTCATGGTGTGTGCCTTTAACCATTTTATGAGGCGTGATATTTCAAAATGTGATGCAGTTTATTTCGTGAGCGATAATCAATTAACCGAGCCAAGTCGGTTCTTCCAAAACGAGGAATCGAGGCACATTTTCAGGCTCGCTTGCAGCCGTAATCGATATTGAAATATTTATCGAGCCGTGCTAAATATACTGATATCAATAATGTAGGGTACAATATCAATATCAGAACATAGTACTTAATAGATGCAATTAAGCTGTTTTCCATTCAAATAAAATATTAAATTTGAGAAATATATATTGGTTTTCTGTCATTTTTGTCAAATTTAACTTACCGCTAAAGCGGAAACAGCATATTTGTTGACGTTTCTGGAAACTACTAAAACTTGCGAAAGAGTTTGGAAGCTCTCTCTCTGAAAACATCCATGACCCGATATTTCAATATTGATCGATACAGAAGGCAAAAATATGGTTTGATATCAATATATATTCTTATTTCATACCAACACTATACATGTGTACATAGAGTAAATGTAAAACATGAAACCTGCTTTACATGTGTTATGTAGAATGTTCTATCCTGTGGATTCAGATTACACTCCCATTCGCAGTGGTCTGCGTGAGCGTAAGCGAGCAGATTCACCAAAACAGAGGGAGCCATCGATGACAGAAGAATGGTTTCCTGAGGAAAAACTGGAACTCTGGGAGATCAAGTACTATGGTGAAAAGTGAGTCAGATCAGCCGGCTAATGTTTAAACATGATGGAAATTTGAGAGATTAGCCATCTCACCCAGGGATTCCAAGTATTTTCCAACTTAACAGATACTTTATTATTATCTTTCTTTGTTTTAAAATTTAAGTTTCATTTTCATAGCTAAGTTTATTTTGAAATTAGTGTAATTCCGTCCGTTCGCTTGTCCTTTTTTTGTCTTCAAGATTTCTGTTTCCAGAATCTAACTCAAAAATGCTTTGTCCAATCGAATTCAAATTTGACAGGGAGTTGACAGGATCACCATCATAGCTAAGTTGCTTTCGAAATTGGTGTAAATCCGTCCGTTCATTTGTCCATTTTTTGTCTCTCTGTCAACATTCCCGTTTCCGGACTCTAACTCGAAAAGGCTTTGTCCAATAGAATTCAAACTTGACAGGGAGATAGATCGCCATCATAGCTAAGTTGCTGTCAAAATTGGTGTGATTCCATCCATTCTCTGAAAATTATAAACATATTTTAGTATGTTCATGACCACTATCACCACCTTCTTCTGCATACATCTACTGTACATCAATCCTGTAGATATGGTAATACTATGTCTTACTTCAATAAATTACATGTTGTCATTAGGTGCCATGCAATATTATGGTACATTAATGCTCTACACTTACTTGGTTTCAGTCCTATATTTAGTTTAGCATTGATACAATAATGTAACCTAGATTGCGAGTATTACATTTCTTAGCACGTCTTACACATTTACCGTAACTGGGTGACCTAACATTTCTTTTCTTGTTTCTAAATTTAATAATAGCAGTCGCTAACCTTATTGCTGCCTGCGCAACCTGCCTTTTGGGGCATCTCTGACCCCCTTGTTTTCTCTGTGTAATAAATGTAGTGTGCAGAAAACATGCATCAAGAAGTTTGCTTTTTATGGATGTTATTACAAAGTCAATGATAAGTTCATCAGAACTACTTTATCATATTGGAGCAATAATACACTAGTGTAAATCATTGCATTTCATTATTTTCTTCACCAGCCATTAGAACTGCTTTGCAGTCAGTATATTGTGTGTTAGAATTGTTAATAATGTACAGGATGTGGAGTACATGACTTGTACACTGGTTTGTACACTTTCAGATTAGAAAAGTGTCGCTCGTTGGTTCAGGCCAAACTAGACAGGCAACTGCAGGATAAACAGAAGGAAGAACAACAGAAGAAACAGCTGGAGTTTAAAGTAAGACACAGTGGTAGTAGTTGATAGAATAATGGCATGAATGTTAGTTGTAGAAGAACTGGACCTTCTTCATTCATGGTATATTTTATATTCATTTGAGAAAAAAATTTGTATGTCTCGGGTTAAAATCGGTGTTTGCAAAGTTCATCTGTAAATTTGTAACCCTACAAATTGTGGACAATTTCATTTTTCAATTGCTAGTAGAAATGACAGAGTTATGAACATTATACATGTTGCTTATCTCCATAAATGGACACTGGTAGAAGTGCAATTGAAATGGCAGTTTTCTATGGACATCCTTGGAAGCATGTACAGTGTTTTTATCTGTGTTGGGATGGTCCATGGGGCTTCTTTTGACACCAGAAACAGTGGGTCTGCTTTAAAATGTGTGACGATTTGTGTGAATGTTGTGTTTTTGGCTGTTTCCAGTCACAGATTGAGGACCAGCTCAAACAGCAGAGACTGCTGATGCAACAGAAGCGAGGACTGGATACACAGACAAAGACGGAGGGAGAGAAGCCTGTACTAATACGCAGTGCAGCAAACCACCAGGCCAAAACACAGGTAACTTGGATACTCTTCTGTTGTGATATCCTTAAAGGCCTAAATACCCTCAGTATTTCTAATACCCTCGTGTTGTGATATCCTTACAGGCCAAAACATTAGTACTTGTGAACACGTGTGAGACTCTTCATCAAACCAAAAACAGCGATACTATGATACCTTAATATTGTAATATCAATAATATCCTCATAGGTGAACAACAGGTACGATATAAAAAGAGTCTGGATGAATGGACTTTGCTGGACAGATGGTAGAAGTCTGAGCACTTGTAACTTGATCACATTCCCTGTTGCATATTAAAATATTGCTATGACCTCAACATTCGTTTATGACATAATATAAAGGAGTGGAAACATTCTGTACATTTCTAATGAAATATGTGAACTATGGACTAATTTGCATGCACAATCTGCGCGTACTTATTGCATTGTAGGGGAGCTGTGTGCGAGTGATTCAGTCCTCTACTGGAAGTTCAGTCATCAAGGTGGGTGTGTCAGCAGCCGCAGCAGGACCGGCCAACACCACAGTCATCACAAGACTCGTGCAGCCAAAAACTCTACTGTCAGGTACAGGGTTATAATTAGTGCTATAACGCTAGTGCAACTCTGTAAAATTATGAACATCATTCAGTAAGGCTAGACAGCTAATGAGAGTACCACTTGGTATAGATAAACTAGTATAAACTTGATTTTATTTTAGTTCGGGCAGGGTCAGTATCGCAGGTATCTGGGTATCAGACCAGTCTACTGAAATACCCTGGTCACACTCTGCAGCCACCATCTCCATTTTCGGCACATAGAATTGTGGGAAAATCTGAAAATTATAATAAAACCTTTGAAATATTTGCCAGTGAAGCTATGAGGTAGACCAGTGGAAAACATTAGACTTCATTGTAATAATGTATTGTTGCCCCTAAAGAAAATTACTTTAAACTGAAACAGTGACTTAATTTGAAGATGCACTAAACTGCCAACAACTATTGAGAGCTAGACTGACATCTCTGTTTTATGAACATTATCTTACACCTGTTAGGTAGCCTATGTGATTGGGATATGCTAGGACACAATCTCTTCAGTATCCTGGAATTGGAGGTGTTTTGTGTAGGCAATATACCAAAATGAATATATGCTACCGACCATGCCCTAGTTTTCATATCACTTTCTACACATTGTATAGGCCACTTGTTTGCCAAATATGTGGCACTGGTTCTGGTGCAGTAATACTAAATATGTTATTTTATTCAACCACCCCCGCACCAGGTTCAACAGGGTTAGTGCAGTTCATTTCACCTGTATTACCCACTTGTTACATTTTAAGGTGCGAGTAACAACAAACCCGGTGTGGTTCACCTGCCGAGTACAACTATCACCATCAGACCAAAGGTTGCCTTGACGACTGCCGTGGCGGCCAGTACTTGCACTCCGCGAGTGGTGCAGTCTTCTGTACGAGCCATTGCTCCCAATCCAGCCAGCTCACAGACACCTGTCAAAACAAGTATGTAGAATGCTGACTAGAGGCTGACAATGAGTAGCTTAGAGTGTCTTGTGTGCTCTGTGGTAATATGTTGAATATAACAAAACGTTCTGTTGATGTGTGCTAGTCGTACTGCATTACCTCAAAATTAAAGCTGCATTCAAGAAAAAGGAAGTGAAATGTAATTTCAGTATCGCTATCAAATGCATCATTTCACAGACACCACTGTCTCATTTTGTGTAATATACATAAAATAGTTTTAAAAGATTTAGGCAGTAATAAAGTAAAGTGAGCCATATGTTGGAATTGTATGGTAATTATCCTTGTAAAATCAATTATTAAATCACTAAACTATGACTTTTTACTGTTGGACTGTTACATGTGGCACAGAATTGTGGATTGTCACTGTTACAAGTTTCACACAACTATGGCTTGTTCATGTTATGTGTGTCACAGAACTATGGGTTGTACTCTTACAGGTGTCACAGAACTATAACTTGTAGCTGTTACATGTCTCACAGAATTGAGCGTCTCTACAAGGGATGCTTATATACAGGAGAAATCCACACGGAAGGGGCTGCCGGCTCCTACGTTTTCTGTTGCTTATAGCTCAGCAACCACTGGGCAGATTCTCTTTAAATTTGGCAAATGTGTGCAGTAGCCCTGGGAAAATTTTCTAAATATGGTGTCATGCCATTTCAACCAATCAGAGAAGTCATATGACCAAAAACATTTTTTAAAGGGGTGTGCTTGTCCAATTGATAACTGAAAAAGTGATTAACCTATTCACATGAAATTTTGGCAAGTAGGTTTATGGTATAGATATCTGGAAATCATTAGGCGTCCCGCGAGTGTTTGTATATGGGAGAAGCAACTCCACCGGATCCGCATTTTCTTTTCACAATAGCTTCGTAGCAATAAGGCGGATTCTTTTCATATTTGGCAGGTGTATACAATAGCCCTGGGAAATTTTTCTGAATATGCTGCGATGACATTTTCACCAATCAGAGAGGTCACAAGACCAAAAATGTGTTGTTGTTTTTTTTTTTTTGGAAGGGTGTCCTTGTCCCGTTGATAATTTACGAAGCATCTTATCTATCCACATGAAATTTAGCAAATACCTTCCTCGTATAAAGATCTGGGTGACATTTAATTTTGGCAGGGATAGGTTAAGAAATGACTGAGTTATTGATGATTAATTGTTAATTTTCTTAACGAGTAAAACACAAAACTGCTTGTATCTCCTTAACCGTGTGAGATAGAGCAATTTTGTCGAAATTTTTAACCCTCAGGGTATCTAAGCAAACTACTCTCCAATTTCCCAAAAAATTTCTCCTCCCCCAAAATGGGGGTCATATTCAATTTTCGAATTTTTGACAAAAAATGCATCTCGCCTCCCACCTCTGAGGCCGGGGTTCGGTTCCCGGCATGGCCTCAAGTGGGAAAGCTGGTAGTTGCTTGCCGTTGGTTGGCAGTTTACAGTACAGAACCCTGACGAACTGTATGTACTGGTTTCCTCTGCCCTTCCAACTACCCGTCGTGATATGACCTGTACAGTGTTGAAAGCGACGTAAAACCCCAAATAAATAAATAAAATTGACAAAAAATGCAAAACACAAAATTGGAAATGTAGGCTCATAAGGTACACACATATAGAACAATACTGATATATGAGTACTTTTTGGAACCATTTTCTTCATAAAATAAAAATTTACTAGTGGGATTTCTGCAAAATTTTGACCAACAGGGTATATGTGAAGACTAGCCTTTCCAAGTTTCAACAAATACTTCATTTGCCAATAATGGCGGCCATTTTGAATTTTCGAATTTTTTTCAAAAATGCAAACACAAAAATCCTTGTATCTCGAAAACCGTGCTAGATAGAGCGATTTCGACAAAATTTTTGACCTGTAGAGTACCTCTTCTCAGTAGCTGACCCAGTTTTCAAAAACTTTTTGTCCCGCCAAAAATGGCGGCCATATTGAATTTCAAATTTTTCGCAAAAATTGCAAAATACAAAAATGCTTATATCTTGAAAACCGTGCTAGATAGAGCAATTTCAACAAAATTTTTGAACCGTAGGCTAGCGCTACTGAGTAGCTGACCCAATTTTCAAAAATTTTTGTCCCACCAAAAATGGCAGCCATTTTGAATTTTCGAATTTTTCGCAAAAATTGCAAAACACAAAAATGCTTGTATCTCGAAAGCTCTGCCAGATAGAGCGAATTCGGCAAACTTTTTAACCAACATGGTTTCTGTGAAGACTAGCTGTTGCAAGTTTCAACGAATATTTCACTCACCAAAAATGGGGGCCATTTCTTTGAGTATGTAAGCAAACTACTCTACCCAATTTTCCAAAAAAAATTACCCTTCCCAAAAATGGGGGTCATTGTCAATTTTCAAATTTGTGACAAAAAGTACAAAACACCACATTGCCTCTGTCTCCTTAACTGTGCAAGATAGAGCAATTTCATAAAAAAATTTTAAAACACACAGTATCCAAGATAATTACCCTCCCCAAGAACCACTTTTCCTATATTCTGGCTTTGTTGAGCTATAAGCAGAACTTTCTTACATGATTAGGTGCCATTATTTCTCCTTTTCGGGATGCTTTGTTTTTGCATGGCATAAACAATTGTTTTGTTTTGCAAGCTATCCTCTAGTTAACTTTTTGAAGTGATCCAATACAAACTTATGAACGATTGACTAAATGCCATAACCGATGAAAATGAAAAAAATCTATAATATCTCAGAAATGGTGCAATTTTGACGAAATTTTTGTGCCGCAGGGTATAGGCAGATTTATGCCACTTGTTCCAAAATTTGTTTCCCGCCTTTTAGGTGGCCATCTTAAATTTCTGCGTAAAACATTTCTGATGAAACTTTTTACCCCAAGGTATGAGGAGAGTCATCTGCCACTCATTGCCAAAAATACGTTTTCTGCAATTTTTGCAGCCATCTTGAATTTCTGCGTAAAATGCAAGACACAGTTTTTTCAACGAAAAGTTCTACCCAGACGGTTAAATCTTCGACAAATTTTTGTACCTGCACGGTATACATAAAATGCAAAAACTCATTTATCTGGGAATAGGTGTGAGATAAAAGAGATTTCAACAGAATTTTTGACCCGCAGCGCATTTTGCCAAAAATCATTTTCCCGCCATTTTTGGCAGCCATCTTGAATTTCTGGGTCAAGTGCAAAACAGAGTCATCTGACACTTTTTTAAGTAAGCATTTTTTCCTGCAGTCTTTGCAGGCCGGTTGAATTTCTGTATAAATGGAAAAAACATATTAAACAAACCAGGATAATCATTTCACCAAAATCATTAATGTTAATTGGGACACTTTGTTTTTGCTGTGCAAAACAATTTCTTTTTCTTTTGCAATACTCTAGTTATAACTGGTTCCTGTTATTTGTCTCGCATAACTCTTACTTGTTATATCCCCAGACGAAAGTCGGGGATATATTGGATTCAGGTCCGTCGCGCCGCCGCCGCCGCCGCCGCCGTAGAAATTTCCTTGTGGACGCGATAACTCAAAAACAAATTAATATTTTTTTTTCAAACTTGGTACACATGTTAAGGGTGCCCAAAGGAAGATCCCTATTTTTAGGTGACCTTAAACTCCCAGTAAAAAAGAACTTATGGCCACCTTAAGGTCAGAAATTGCACTTTTGGCCACTTAGAGCCCTGTAGGTCACAAACTATGATGCTCAGCTGGCTGAAATTTTACCTGACAACACATTAATATGTTCTTAGTACATGTGCCGAAAATCATGACTTTAAGTTGAGGAGAAAATTGTGTTTGAGGCCCATAAATACCCCCACTTAGGGAATTTTTGCTATACTTTACACATATTTTGCCCTATAATTTGGAAGTGATAATTCTGATGAGTCTCAAACTGCGCTAGGTATAACTTTGATATGTAATCCTTGTCTGTAGAAAATTTTAGGGCTGTAGGTTTACCCAAAGGGGTCGACTTAAGGTCTCAAAAGTGCCCACAGAGACCCAATTTATGCACTTTTTGCCACTTTCAAGCACTGTAGCTTTCAAACTATGTCTCTCATCTAAGTTAAATATCATCTGGGAATATATCTATGTGTTTTCTTATATGTGCCCCAACATTTAGGCCTTTAATAGACAGTTAACCTGTGTATCAGGACCATAAACACCCACCCGAGTGACCCTTATAAGACATTTTTCACATCTTTTTCCCTGTAACTTGGAAATGGTAAGTCTGAGAAGTTTCAAACTGTATTAGATTTATATTCTGTGTGTAATCTTAGTATGTAACAGATTTTAAGTCTGAAGCTTTAATTTTGAAGGTCAAATTGAGGTCTCTAAAAGGCTCCCAAAGACCCAATATTTGGACTTTTTGCTACTTTTAAGCCCTGTGACTGTCAAACTATGTGACTGATAGAGCTCAAATCCTATCTGAGAAGATATTAGTATGTTATTTTTATATGTGCCAAAAATTAAGGCTTTAAGAAGACATTTAACCTGTGTATGAGGACCATAAATCCCCACCCGAGTGACCATTTTTAGACATTTTTCACATATTTTTCCCTGTAACTTGGAAATGGTAAGTCTAAGAAGTTTCAAACTGTATTAGATGCATATTCTATGTGTAATCTTAGTATGTGACAAATTTTAAGTCTGAAGCTTTAATTTGAAGGCTACATTTAGGTCTCTAGAAGGCCCCATAAAGACCCAGTATTTGGACTTTTTGCCAATTTTAAGGCCTGTGACTGTTAAACTATGTGACTGATAGAGCTGAAATCTCATCTGGGAATACATTATTATGTTCTTTTTACTTGTGCCAAAAATCAAGGCTTCAAGTAGACATTTAACCTGTGTATGAGGACCTTAAACACCCACCTGAATGACCCTTTTAAGACATTTTTCACATATTTTTCTCTGTAACTTGGAAATGGTAAGTCTGAGAAGTTTCAAACTTTATTAGATACATATTCTATGTGTAATCTTAGTATGTAACAAATTTTAAGTCTGAAGCTTTAATTTGAAAGCCACATCGAGATCTCTAAAAGGCCCACAATGACCCAATATTTGGACTTTTTACCACCTTTAAGCCCTGTAACTGTTAAACTATGTGATTGATGGAGCTGAAATCCCATCTGGGAATGCATTATTATGTCCTTTTTACATATGCCGAAAATCAAGGTTTTTAGTAGACATTTAACCTGTGTATGAGGGCCATAGACACTCGCCCAAGTGCCTTTTTTGACATTTTTTCCGTATTTTGCCCTGTTATTTGGAAATGCTTAGTGTGACAAGTCTTAAACTGTATTATATATCATTTTTGTTTGTTATGTATGTCCCCCAATAAGTTTCAGATCTGTAGTTTAATTGCTAAGGTCTCTTTAACAATTGTAAAATGCCCACAGAAACCCAATTTATGGATATTATGCCACTTTAAAGCCCAGTAACTGTCAAACGATGTGGGTTATAGAGCTGAAATCTTTGAATTTTTAAAAGGAAATGCCTGTCTATTTAAATTTTGAATATTAATAATGTTATGGCTATCTTAGTCTTTTAAGAACTTATTTTTGTGTGTTATACCTCTGCTTGCTGAGTTTTTCACTTTTTAAAATGAAACTGGTTAAACATATTCAAGTAGACAAAATGGACACTTTAAGTGAGCTTTAAGTCCCAATATTAATGAAATTATATCCTTATGTAGTAAAACTAGGGGATTTTTAACCCTCAACTAGCCCAGTTTTATTCAACTTGCCTCAGTTAATTTTGGCACAGCTCCTACAGTTATGAACTCATTTCAGTTGATAATCACATACTTAAAATTCTCAATTCTTTTTGTATTTGAGTACCCCTTTTATATAGATTGTTTGTTTACCATTTATGCTCAACCCACATCCCCCACCCGGATTCCCCCCACCCACCTCTGGGACCTCCAGCTATATTGAGTGACACTAAATAAACAAAGGTATTTAATGATATCGGATGAGAAACAAAGAACTCAATGGGGTTGCAGATCTTGTGTAATAGTGAGAGAGGTGTGGAGAAGGGGAGAGGGGTGGGGGTGGGAGGTGGTGGGCTTCATTACATATAACACAAAGGGGAGTCAGAACTGAGATTGTGTCACATATTTAGGTTGCATATATATGGACCACATATATAGGTATAGAGGAAATGAATAACTGAAAACAATTTGCAAATTCTAAAAATAATATAATAAAATAATAATATAAATAATTTTTTTTTAAATAATATTTTATTTGTGAACAAATATAGAAACAGATATGCGCTTTTGGGATTATGAATTTTAGAATGGACATTGAATCATCAATCATTTAAATACTTCGAAGGAAGATTGAAAAATATGATGACTTGAGTTAAAAATAATATTTTATTCGTCAACAAATATAGAAACAGATATGCTCTTTTGGGATTATTATTTTAGAATGGACATTCAATCATCAATCATTTAAATACTTTGAAAATAGGTTTAGAGTTATCATTGCAGGAAGATTGAAAATATAATTTCAGTTATGTATTCGGCGTCTGGGGATACACCATCTTCCTTGGGGAGATATAAACAGAGTAGATTGATGTGCTGAAGTTCATATAATAATGGGTAATTATGTTTTTAAAAATTTCCGATCAAAACCTGTGGCGTGAGTGATGACCTGTCTGGGGATATGTTGGCGCCGAGTTGGCCCAATCTAGTTCCTGTTACATTTATCACAGATTTATGGGTTCTTGCTGTTATGTGTGTCACAGATTTATGAATTCTTTTTTTTCTTTCATCGATAGCAGTTCCAAACAGAACTTCACAAACAGTTAGATCTTCATCATTTGCCATCCAAAATATATTATTTAACCACTGTGAAATCTGAGGCCAAAGTTGTTTGGCATAAAAACAGAAAAAAAGATGATGTTCTATTGTGTCTATGTTGTTACAATAACAACATAGGGGAATCCTTTAATTTCCAATATATAAATTAGTACCACAATTAAGTATTCTATTTACAATTTTGTACTGAAATGAGTGCAAATATGGCTCTGGACTTCACTCTGGTGAAATTCTATGCATCAATTTAAAAATTTTATGCCAAGGAGCATTTCCAAGAAATGCATAGCTGGCTATCCATGTTTCAACAGCAATTGGTTCTTCAAATATCTCATCTATTGCAATCCAGTATAATGCCTTATTACTGACTTTAGTGACGTCTTTCAGTTTCCTCTTGCGCTTATTGTAGTAGTTTTATGGATAGTTACCGGATTTATTCTCAATTTAAGTATTTCCTTCCACGTTTTTGGAATAGCAGCAGTCATTCTGTTATAACTTAGAGTATCTATAAAAGTATCATATTTCATACAAAATTGTTCAATAGAAAGTATATCACCCTCATTCCCCAAAATATCATTGATACTCATGTCCTTGAAGATTCTTGTATTATGCAGTTTTAAGTGTTCCACCTGGAGTGGCTTATTATTATATCCCCAGACGAAAGTCGGGGATATATTGGATTCAGGTCCGTCGCGCCGCCGCCGCCGCCGCCGTAGAAATTTCCTTGTGGACGCGATAACTCAAAAACAAATTAATATTTTTTTTTCAAACTTGGTACACATGTTAAGGGTGCCCAAAGGAAGATCCCTATTTTAAGGTGACCTTAAACTCCCAGTAAAAAAGAACTTATGGCCACCTTAAGGTCAGAAATTGCACTTTTGGCCACTTAGAGCCCTGTAGGTCACAAACTATGATGCTCAGCTGGCTGAAATTTTACCTGACAACACATTAATATGTTCTTAGTACATGTGCCGAAAATCATGACTTTAAGTTGAGGAGAAAATTGTGTTTGAGGCCCATAAATACCCCCACTTAGGGATTTTTTGCTATACTTTACACATATTTTGCCCTATAATTTGGAAGTGATAATTCTGATGAGTCTCAAACTGCGCTAGGTATAACTTTGATATGTAATCCTTGTCTGTAGAAAATTTTAGGGCTGTAGGTTTACCCAAAGGGGTCGACTTAAGGTCTCAAAAGTGCCCACAGAGACCCAATTTATGCACTTTTTGCCACTTTCAAGCACTGTAGCTTTCAAACTATGTCTCTCATCTAAGTTAAATATCATCTGGGAATATATCTATGTGTTTTCTTATATGTGCCCCAACATTTAGGCCTTTAATAGACAGTTAACCTGTGTATCAGGACCATAAACACCCACCCGAGTGACCCTTATAAGACATTTTTCACATCTTTTTCCCTGTAACTTGGAAATGGTAAGTCTGAGAAGTTTCAAACTGTATTAGATATATATTCTGTGTGTAATCTTAGTATGTAACAGATTTTAAGTCTGAAGCTTTAATTTTGAAGGTCAAATTGAGGTCTCTAAAAGGCTCCCAAAGACCCAATATTTGGACTTTTTGCTACTTTTAAGCCCTGTGACTGTCAAACTATGTGACTGATAGAGCTCAAATCCTATCTGAGAAGATATTAGTATGTTATTGTATCCCCGACGCGAAGCGGGGATACTATGGATTCATCATCGTCGTCGCCCGCGTCCGCAGAGATTTCTTGTTAGCGACCTACAGTCCACATTTCTTTCCGGATTTCTTTCATATTTGGCAGGTGACTTGATATGGTAGAGGACTCACCACCCTATCTTTTTGGTAGGCTTTATGTCTAAATTAGGCCTGTGGTAGACAAAAATGTCTAAAATGTGGAATATTGCTTGTTAGCGACCTACAGTCCACATTTCTTTCCAGATTTCTTTCATATTTGGCAGGTGGCTTGGTATGCTAGAGGACTCGCCACCCTATCTTTTTGGTAGGCTTTATGTCTAAATTAGGCCTGTGGTAGACAAAAATGTCTAAAATGCATTAAAAGTCATGAAATCATGCACTAAATCACTTATAACTTGAAAAGTGTTGCATTTAGAGCATTTTGTTAAAATATGTTATTCAGATACTTTTTTCATAGCTACAACATGGTGAGTAACTTGGGTGTCTGTCTCAATCGCTAAGTGAGTAATAGCTACTTTTGGGCTTTTCAGTAACTTCCATCATGAGTAAAATCAATTGTAACTTGAAAACTATTGCATTTACAGAATTTTGTATAAATATGTTATTCAGCTACTTTTATGTCAGCTATAACATAGTAAAATTTCAGACATGTAGCTCATGGCATAGCTGAGTAATAGCTACTTTTAGGTTATCACTGTTGAGTAAATTACTTATAACTTCAAAAGTATTACATTTAGAGTATTTTGTTTCAATATGTTATTCACCTATTTCGGAGTCAGCTATAACATAGTGAAGTTCCAGACCTGTGGCTCATTGCATAGCTGAGTAATAGCTACTTTGAAGTTCACACTGTTGAGTAAATCAGTTGTAATTGGAAAAGTATTGCATTTACAGAAATTTGTGTAAATATGTTATTCAGCTACTTTTGGGTCAGCTATAACATAGTGAAATTACAGACCTGTAGCTCATGGCACAACTGAGCAATAGCTATTTTCAGGTACTGACTGTTGAGTAAATGACTTGTAACTTGAAAAATAGTGCATTTGGAGTATTTTGTTAAAATATGTTGTTCGCCTACTTTTGGGTCAGCTATAACGTCGTGAAATTACAGACTTATAGCTCATGGCATAGCTGAGCAATAGCTATTTTCAGGTTGTCACTATTGAGTAAATCAGTTGTAACTTGAAAACTATTGCATTTACAGTATTTTGCTTAAATATGTTGTTCACCTAATTTTGGGTCAGCTATAACATAGAAAAAATTCAGACATGTAGCTCATTGCATAGCTGAGTAATAGCTACTTTGACGTTATCACTGTTGAGTAAATCAGTTATAACGTGAAAACTATTACATTTACAGTATTTTGTTTAAATATGTTATTCACATAATTTTTGGTCAGCTATATCAGAGTGAAATTGCAGACCTCTGTGTCATGGCATAGCTTACCAATATCTACTTTCAGGTTCTCACTGTTGAGTAAATCATTGTATCCACTGGATAGCCGTAGTGTGTAGAGAGATTTCACCATTACCGCTCTAACAAAAAAAAATATTATAGCTAGCCTTCTCAAGTTTGCAAAGTATATTACAGGGTGCACCACAGTACTCTATTGGTAGGCTTTATGTCTAAATTAGGCCTGTGGCTAAATTACTTACCTACTAAAAATGAGTAATTCTGCATTTTCTCTAAAAGTATTGCAGATAGCCAATTTTTCTTAAATAACTCATTCACCTACTTTTGGGAGAGCTTTCACATGCTGAAGTTCCAGACCTGTAGGTAATTACTCACCTACTGAAAATGAGTAAATGCGAATTATCTCTAAAAGTATTGCAGATAGCCAATTTTTGTCAAATAACTCCTTCACCTACTTTTGGGAGAGCTTTCACATGCTGAAGTTTCAGACCCGTAGGTAATTACTCACCTACTCAAAATGAGTAAATGCAAATTATCTCTAAAAGTATTGCAGATAGCGAATTTTTGTCAAATAACTCCTTCACCTACTTTTGGGAGAGCTTTCACTTGGTGAAGTTTCAGACCTGTAGGTAATTACTCACCTACTGAAAATGAGTAAATGCAAATTATCTCTAAAAGTATTGCAGATAGCCAATTTTTGTCAAATAACTCCTTCACCTACTTTTGGGAGAGCTTTCACTTGGTGAAGTTTCAGACCTGTAGGTAATTACTCACCTACTGAAAATGAGTTAATGCAAATTATCTCTAAAAGTATTCCAGATAGCCAATTTTTGTCAAATAACTCCTTCACCTACTTTTGGGAGACCTTTCACTTGGTGAAGTTTCAGACCTGTAGCTAATTATTCACCTACCCAAAATGAGTAAATGCTAATTATCTATAAAAGTATTGCAGATATCCAATTTTTTATCAAATAACTCATTCATCTACTTTTGGGAGAGCTTTCACATGGTGAAGTTCCAGACCCGTAGGTAATTACTCGCCTACTGAAAATGAGTAAATTCGAATTATCTCTAAAAGTATTGTAGATAGCCAATTTTTCTCAAATAACTCATTCGCCTACTTTTGAGAGAGCTTTCACTTGGTGAAGTTTCAGACCCGTAGCTAATTATTCATCTACTCAAAATGAGTAAATGCGAATTATCTCTACAAGTATTGCAGATAGCCAGTATTTCACAAATAACTCATTAATATGAAAACAACTTAGAGGAAGTCATGGGCTGCAAATCTTTTCATGTGGTCAGATTTCACCTTGGGCCCCTCCTGCTTATTATTGGTCCTAGAGGTTTGCAATGTGAAAACGACTTATAGGAAATCATGGACTGCGAATCTTTTGATGTGGTCAGACTTCACCTTGGGCCCCTGCTACAGGGTCAAATAAGGGTAGCCAAACTTAAAAGTGCTTTCAGCTTGCTTATTAACGAAAAATGCTTTTTATCTTCTAAACTATGTTAGTTGGCCTTTGTCGGTGGATACATCCAGCATCTGGCCACAGATGCGTCCTATTTCTAGTTTTTATATGTGCCAAAAATTAAGGCTTTAAGAAGACATTTAACCTGTGTATGAGGACCATAAATCCCCACCCGAGTGACCATTTTTAGACATTTTTCACATATTTTTCCCTGTAACTTGGAAATGGTAAGTCTAAGAAGTTTCAAACTGTATTAGATGCATATTCTATGTGTAATCTTAGTATGTGACAAATTTTAAGTCTGAAGCTTTAATTTGAAGGCCACATTTAGGTCTCTAGAAGGCCCCATAAAGACCCAGTATTTGGACTTTTTGCCAATTTTAAGGCCTGTGACTGTTAAACTATGTGACTGATAGAGCTGAAATCTCATCTGGGAATACATTATTATGTTCTTTTTACATGTGCCAAAAATCAAGGCTTCAAGTAGACATTTAACCTGTGTATGAGGACCTTTAACACCCACCTGAGTGACCCTTTTAAGACATTTTTCACATATTTTGCTCTGTAACTTGGAAATGGTAAGTCTGAGAAGTTTCAAACTTTATTAGATACATATTCTATGTGTAATCTTAGTATGTAACAAATTTTAAGTCTGAAGCTTTAATTTGAAAGCCACATCGAGATCTCTAAAAGGCCCACAATGACCCAATATTTGGACTTTTTACCACCTTTAAGCCCTGTAACTGTTAAACTATGTGATTGATGGAGCTGAAATCCCATCTGGGAATGCATTATTATGTCCTTTTTACATATGCCGAAAATCAAGGTTTTTAGTAGACATTTAACCTGTGTATGAGGGCCATAGACACTCGCCCAAGTGCCTTTTTTGACATTTTTTCCGTATTTTGCCCTGTTATTTGGAAATGCTTAGTGTGACAAGTCTTAAACTGTATTATATATCATTTTTGTTTGTTATGTATGTCCCCCCAAAAAGTTTCAGATCTGTAGTTTAATTGCTAAGGTCTCTTTAACAATTGTAAAATGCTCACAGAAACCCAATTTATGGATATTATGCCACTTTAAAGCCCAGTAACTGTCAAACTGTGGGTTATAGAGCTGAAATCTTTGAATTTTTAAAGGAAATGCCTGTCTATTTAAATTTTGAATATTAATAATGTTATGGCTATCTTAGTCTTTTAAGAACTTATTTTTGTGTGTTATACCTCTGCTTGCTGAGTTTTTCACTTTTTAAAATGAAACTGGTGAAACATATTGAAGTAGACAAAATGGACACTTTAAGTGAGCTTTAAGTCCCAATATTAATGAAATTATATCCTTATGTAGTAAAACTAGGGGATTTTTAACCCTCAACTAGCCCAGTTTTATTCAACTTGCCTCAGTTAATTTTGGCACAGCTCCTACAGTTATGAACTCATTTCAGTTGATAATCACATACTTAAAATTCTCAATTCTTTTTGTATTTGAGTACCCCTTTTATATAGATTGTTTGTTTACCATTTATGCTCAACCCACATCCCCCCACCCGGATTCCCCCCACCCACCTCTGGGACCTCCAGCTATATTGAGTGACACTAAATAAACAAAGGTATTTAATGATATCAGATGAGAAACAAAGAACTCAATGGGGTTGCAGATCTTGTGTAATAGTGAGAGAGGTGTGGAGAAGGGGTGGGGGTGGGAGGTGGTGGGCTTCATTACATATAACACAAAGGGGAGTCAGAACTGAGATTGTGTCACATATTTAGGTTGCATATATATGGACCACGTATATAGGTATAGAGGAAATGAATAACTGAAAACAATTTGCAAATTCTAAAAATAATATAATAAAATAATAATATAAATAATTTTTTTTTAAATAATATTTTATTTGTGAACAAATATAGAAACAGATATGCGCTTTTGGGATTATGAATTTTAGAATGGACATTGAATCATCAATCATTTAAATACTTTGAAGGAAGATTGAAAAATATGATGAGTTGAGTTAAAAATAATATTTTATTTGTCAACAAATATAGAAACAGATATGCTCTTTTGGGATTATTATTTTAGAATGGACATTCAATCATCAATCATTTAAATACTTTGAAAATAGGTTTAGAGTTATCATTGCAGGAAGATTGAAAATATAATTTGAGTTATGTATTCGGCGTCTGGGGATACACCATCTTCCTTGGGGAGATATAAACAGAGCAGATTGATGTGCTGAAGTTCATATAATAATGGGTAATTATGTTTTAAAAAATTCCCGATCAAAACCTGTGGCGTGAGTGATGACCTGTCTGGGGATATGTTGGCGCCGAGTTGGCCCAATCTAGTTTGAACATATGAATTTGTTGTTAAAAATAAATTCATTACAAAGTTCTTCTTATGAATTCTTGCTGTTACGTGTGTCACAGATTTCTGAGTTCTTGCTGTTACATGTGACACAAGTTTATGGGTTTTATGCTGTTACATGTGTTGCAGATTTATAGGTTCTTGCTGTTACATGTGTCACAGATTTACGAGTTCTCGCTGTTACGTGTGTCACAGATTTAAGGGTTCTTGCTGCTACGTATGTCACAGATTTATGAGTTCTTGCTGTTACATGTGACACAAATTTATGGGTTTTATGCTGTTACATGTGTTGCAGATTTATAGGTTCTTGCTGTTACACGTGTCACAGATTTATGGATTCTTGCTGTTACATGTATCACAGATTTATGAGTTCTTGCTGTTATGTGTATTACAGATTTATGGGTTCTTGCTGTTACATGTATCACAGCTTTATGGGTTCTCGCTGTTACGTATGTCACAGATTTATGAGTTCTTGCTGTTACATGTATCACAGATTTATGAGTTCTTGCTGTTACATATGTCACATATTTATGAGTTCTTGCTGTTACATGTATCACAGCTTTATGAGTTCTTGCTGTTACATGTGTCACAGATTTATGGGTTCTTGCTGTTACATGTATCACAGCTTTATGGGTTCTCGCTGTTACGTATGTCACAGATTTATGAGTTCTTGCTGTTACATGTGTCACAGATTTATGAGTTCTTGCTGTTACATGTATCACAGATTTATGAGTTCTTGCTGTTACATGTGTCACAGATTTATGGGTTCTTGCTGTTACGTGTGTCACAGATTTATGGGTTCTTGCTGTTACGTGTGTCACAGATTTATGGGTTCTTGCTGTTACGTGTGTCACAGATTTATGGGTCCTTGCTGTTACGTATGTCCTGGTCTATTTTTGGTACAGGTCAAGCGATTGTGAAGCCCAACACCCCTGGTGGTGGAGTACAGAACCTCCGCATCACACAGCTCCCCAACGGACAGCTACAAGTACAGGGCCTGCTGCCAGGTATGTGGATAAATGGGATATGTAATAGCTAAGACTGCATCTCATTCAGTTGACTCTTGTTTTAAATCTTTGATCAAGTGAAAACGTCACTGTGGCACGCCCTAGTACATTGGTAAATAACTAAACCCCTATATGTCTTTCAAACTTCATGGTAGCTGTGTTTTGTGTCACTTTGACAGCTTACGTAATGTTCAGACAGATTTTAAACCATATCCCCTCAGAGAGGGAAGTGTCCATTTTCCCAGACTCTGTGGTTCTGAACAGGAATCTCTATTACTTCAGCGTTTTTGGAGGTAATGGTCTCGTCTGATTATTGAAGGTTTGTAAAATTGGACGGGTTATTCAGATTTTGTTTAATAGGAGAAACGTTTGGGAGAATGGTAAGTATTCCAGTGTTTGCCATAGGGTTATGAAATGTGGGGTACCTTGTACCCCATGGTGTATCAAAAATGAGGTACCACTGTGTAAAAAAAAGGTGGTACAAGTAATATCCTGCCACATATTCCTCAATAAATTATATTTAGATACTTCTAGTTACTATAAGTTTTGCACTGTATTTTGTATTAATGAAATAAACATTTGTGTAAGCCTGAGATCTAGCAAAGACCTTGGTGTGGATACAGCCCCAGGACTCCTCATTTTTCACCCGTCCCAACTATACAAGTACAGACACATGTCGAGTGAATGACATTCCACTAAATCAAACACTTATAGACAACCATTTATCAGGGTTCCTTATATTCTTGAGCCTGCCACTGGGGATAGGACCCAATGACAGAACTGCCATTGTAAGTGGTCATCTTAGCCACTGTCTGTACCTAGGATTGAACCCAGATCCTCTGTGTGCCTCTCCCAGGGTGTCCCCCACAAAGGCCACTCTGACAGGTGAGTAATGTTTCTGGTTATTTATTTAATAGGTCAACAGCTGGTAAAGCAACCAGATGGCAAGCTGCAGCTGATCAGTAACAAATCAGCAGCTGTTACTACAACCACCACCTCACAGCCGCAGACTCCGGTTGTCGCACCCAAACCTGCTCCGCCCCCGACTCCACAGACCAGCCTACAGCAAGCACTGCTCCAGTCTGGCAGCCAGAGTGCAGGGATACGGTTGATGGGACAGTCTGCGGCCAGTGGTCAGTCAGCTGGTGTACAAGTGGTGAGGACAGCTCAGGGGATGGTGGTACAGCAAAAGCCTGCCGTACCCCAGGTCAGTAGAACACTAGAACTGAATCGGTGGGTCTAGATTGGTTTTTGTCACTGTACAGTAGAATCTTTTCATGTAAAACATACCCAGCTGGACAGAGCCATCACTGACAGGGGCCTCAAATAGCCATCTGGGTTTGATTGTAAGACCGACACAGTTTCATACTTGATATGATACTGATCCTGTGAAAAAATGCTGGGAAACTCTAACATCGCATACAAACGTGTTTTGTCCCGACCTTTTTTTATTGGAAGATTGGTCTTGTCATGAAAAGAGTGAGCAAAAAAGGTTGTGTGACCAAAAAGGTGGGTTACTTATATAGGTTCATGTTACTTGTGTGGGTCCATGTTACTTATAAAGGTTTATGCTGCTTATATGGGTCCATGTTACTTGTGTGGGTCTATTTTACTTATATGGGTCTATATTAAAGGAAAACGTGTTCTTTTTTTACAACTGCCTATGCTATGAATACTTTACAACTCTTTTCTTTTGCAAGTTACTTACACTTTACAAGTCATGCTTCACACCAATGACTGTTTTATGTTGTGCAGCTGGGAGGAAGTAAGATCGCAGTGCAGTTGAGGTCAGAGCTTCCCCAGCAGGGGCCCATACTGGCCACTCTGGTCAGCCCAAAGGTCAGCAGTGTACACAGCCCTCTGTGTGTATGTGTCTCCTCGTCATTGTAGCCTCCCAGCATGTACTGCATAATCTAATACATGTCACTCGTCAAGTCCTGAACCATACATCAAATTCAGTGTATACTCAGATGCTTATCACTGATCACGCCCTAAAACATGTCATAATAAGTGTATACTCAAGTGCATGTCATTTGTCACATCCTAAAACATGTCATATTAAGTGTATACTCAGATGCTTGTCACTGATCACATACTAAAACATGTCAAATTCAATGTTTACTCAGATGCTTGTCACCGATCACATACTAAAACATGTCAAATTCAATGTTTACTCAGATGCTTGTCACTGATCACATCCTAAAACATGTCAAATTCAATGTTTACTCAGATGCTTGTCACCGATCACATACTAAAACATGTCAAATTCAATGTTTGCTCAGATGCTTGTCACTGATCACATACTAAAACATGTCAAATTCAATGTTTACTCAGATGCTTGTCACTGATCACATACTAAAACATGTCAAATTCAATGTTTACTCAGATGCTTGTCACTGATCACATCCTAAAACGTGTCAAATTCAGTGTATACTCAGATTCATATCGGTGGTCGCGTCCTCAAACATATGTCCAATTCAACTTTACAGAAGCTTTAGATCAGTTCCTCAAGCAGTATTCACAGTAATGACAGCACTTGAAATAGGTGCTAAGTTTAGCACCAGAAGTTTAGTAGTTCTATAGATATTTCAACGATCTTTGGCTTATGGGTTTTATAAATAAATACTCCCGAGTTCCTGGATAAACTATGTTATAAACTTATTACTTTGGACTGAGTGAACACCTGTGTCCAGATTTGCTAACATTCCCAGTCCAAGAATTTTTACTGTTCTGAGAATCTACTGAGAGTAAGTGAAGTTTCCAAGACTTTTGAAAACAGCCCACTTTAGTATTGGTTCTTTACAGTCATGGAGGTAGTGTATGTAGAAAATATGTACAAAAACTGCACGTTAACAGTAGTTAAAATTCTTAAATATTATCCATATTTTATATACAATTCAGTGTTATAGTATTCAACGAATTAGAATGTTGGTAAATCTTGAGCCTCGTCTAATTAAGTGTAAAATACTTATAGGGTGCTCATTAATTATACTGCAAAAGATGTCATTGAAATATAAAAAAAAAACAAAAAAAAAACAGTGCTAAACATTTCAATCATTTTAATATAAAACACACATTGAGTTGAACTTGGCAGACACTTTAAAAATGTACACTATTTCAGATTTGAGATGCTTGTTTTCAGTAGTCTGGTATTTCTGACTCCATATGACTCTCACAGTTCAATCTTCTGTTATAAAGACTGGAAGTGTGCAGTTTACAGTGATGCTTCTAGAGCGCGGGATACGCGATATCTCGCGAGTTTTAGTACTAGCCCGCAATTCGGTATATTCGGCGCGTTCGGTAGAAGACGCGATCCCGCATGTTTACAGAATGGAGGGGCACCGATCGTTTCGTGAGAATCCTTTAATTTTATCATCATAAAGGCTATATTTGGTCATATTTCAGTGAAAAATGTTATTTCATATGAAAACAAAACAGATACTACAGTTTGAATGTGGATGATGCAAACGTCAGATACTAACAACAGTACTGTTGAGCCAGTTCATACAGCATGTGTGTTACCTCATCTCTTCTCATGAATACTAATGAGTTGGGAGCTATGGCCGTGAGCTCTCAAGTTTAAAGTGTTAGATCTTTGTTGAGGCTTTCATTTTATAAAATATTGCTAGAAAACGCCAATGGAAATCTATGACCTCATATCTTCTCATGAATATTAATGACTTGGGTGCTATGGCCATGAGTTCCCAAGTTTAAACCATTTGATCTTTCATCGAGGCGCTTCTATTTTAAAAAATATTGCTAGAAAAGTATTGTTGTAGAATATGGCCCCAGGTCCTTGATTTTTTTATCCAAGCACTGATCCAGATAAGTAACATAACTTAATGTGATCTAATTTGGATCACTTTCCATCTTCTATTTTTTTCACGAAAATCCATACAGTAGCATTTGTGTAATCCTGCTAACAAATATACGGACGGACAAATGCTTCTGAAATTAATCCCTCTTTGGCGGAGGTACAAGTTCCCAGTTTAATTGACCAAGCCCCCACATTTTTCGGACATGGGGGGGGGGGGAACTGCCCCCACATTTCAAAATTTCTAGAATCAACACTGGTTTAACGAAAATGCTTCTGTGCGCATATCATCAGCGGGCAAAAATAGAAGAACAAATACCCTCTCTAAACCGGAAGTGCTGTTTCGAATTTCTCGTGTGGAATTTTGTCTACTTTTCTGTCAGCTATAACATAGTGAGATTGCAGACCTGTAACTCATTACATAGCTGAGCTATGGCTACTTTCAGAGTATAGCTGTTAAGTAAATCAGTTATAACTTGAAAACTATTCATTTAGAGTATTTCATTTAAATATGTTATTTACCTACGTTTTGGTCAGCTATAACATAATAAAATTGCAGACCTGTAGGTTATTGTATAGCTGAGCAATAGCTACTTTGAGATTTTCACTGTTGAATAAATTAGTTGTATCTTAAAACCTATTGCATTTGGAGAATTTTGTTAAAATCTGTTTTTATCTACTTTTGAATCAGCTATAACATAGTAAAATTGCAGACTTGTAGCTCGTGGCATAGCTGAGCAACAGGTTCTCACTGTTGAATAAATCAGTTGTAACCCGAATGCTATTGCATTTACAGTATTTTCTTTCAATATGTTTTCCATCTACATTTTACTTAAGCATGGTACTTTACTCCGGAGTCCTATTTGCAGGGTACAGTTTTTGTGTCCTTTTCTTCCTTCACTTCTACTCTAAAACTCAAGACACACAGTCAGCTCACACAGAGCCCGTTCATGGGCACTGATTGCTTGTTTATAGTAGTAAATACCTCATGCTCGGGCATTTGTTTCGCTATTTATGCCTGGCAAAAATTCTTTCATAATCCCCTTGCGCCTAATGGGTCTCGTGCATTATTTGAATTTTTACCGGGCATAAATAGCGAAACAAATGCCCTCATACTCGGTATTTATTCCTACAATAAACTGGAAAACTACTATTTTGTACAATTGAGTACCGCTAATTTAGGTTTCCTTTTGTTTTTACCATACAGTTGTAATTGATTAGTTCCTACTGCATGACTTTGTGGTATTTTATCCTGTCAGTAATGCATGTGGTGAATCTGTACATGTTGAAAAAGCATCCATAGTTTACTTCAGGTGTCTGGTCATGAATTTTAGTTCTTTATATTTTGCTTTTCAAATAGTTAATCTTTTTCATTTGATCAGGGCAGAGAGTAGTTGGTGTTTCTTCAGTAAAATAGTATACTTATCCACTATTGTGAATTTTTAAACAAAGATTGAACCATTTCTTACTTATACAAAGTATCATTATATCCCAATACAAAAGTTGGGGTTATACTGGTTTCACATCTATTGCACTCCGGCTGCCCGCTTTGACTTGTTTGTGTGGTAACTCAAAAATACTTTTCATTGAAACTTGGCACAAATTTTCCACATATTTTGCCCTGTAATTTAAAAATGGTAAGTCTGAGAAGTATCTACATGTAACTTTATTAGATAGAACTTCTATGTGTAATCTTTGTGGAAAATTTGTCTGGGAACTATAATAATATATTCTTTTTACATGTGCCAAAAATCAAGGCTGGTAGCAGTTAGTGTATCCACCAGAGGCATCCAGTGGATACTTTGGTTTAGCATTCGCTACGCCACTGCCACGCGTAGAGAGATTTTCGGCGTTAATGCTCTCAGAGGAAAACTACACCAGCTAGGTTCACCAAATTTGTAGGCTATCTTTATTGGAGGTAAGCTTCTCTGGGACTGAAATTAGCCTCATTTTGAAAAACAAGATGGCCACAGCGGGCATTTCTTTGAAAATTATCTACATTCTTCTACTGGCTGTTTCTTATAGGTACAAGGTAGAATCTCTTCATAGGTGCAGTGTTCACTGCTTAGCAAAATATGTTGTAGGACCGCAGGACCTCGGGCAAGAAAAAGTTGCAGGCCTGGCCAAAAAGTTGCAGGCCTGGCCAAAAACTCCAATTCAACTGTGATTCATATATTTCAGCCTTCTAAATTCTCAAAGCTAATACCCACGCTAAATAAACTACATATTCACACTGCAACACATGTTTACAAATATAGTTATAAATCTACTCACTAGGGGCTCTAGTGCGCTTATGGGATATCTCGCCCCAAGTGCCAACTCACCTCAGAAATTTTGGGTCAACTCGCCCCATTTTCTGTGTCCCTTCTGATCACAACTTGCCCCAAATTGTGCATTAAAAAGACAAAAACCTTAAGGTACTTTGTTCACTTTTTTAAAATACATAAACTTCCAGTGCTTATAACAATTATTAATTAGATATATTTATCCCACAAGTTTTATGTTTCCAGCCATGACAACTGTAATATTTGACAATACCATGTCATTTCTTTACAATATTTGACTTGAAGATCAAAATTCATGGACAACTCATTAATATTCATGAGGTCACAGAAATCCATGGGATTTCTCAACAATAATTTCTGCTTTAAGATCAAATACTTCAAATTCATTGTTCACTCTTGTCAAAACTCAATACGAGATAGACTGTCTCCCTTTACTTCAAAAGGCGAGACAACTGTAACATGTGAGACATGCTTTGCGTCAAGACATTTTGGAATATTTAGTTTCAATTTGGGATTGCATAAAATCTTCTTTTTATTTTGTTTAGTTCAAATAAATTAATTTATGCTGTTTTTGTCATTTTTTTTAAATTTTCACTTCAAAAGCACATCTAAGCCTTACGGCTAGTGCTACTGTTTTTTAAAAAAATATCAATGTTATCATTGCAGGAAGATTGGCCAAATAATAATAATAATGAAAAACAGGTTTGACAGAAAAAATTTTAAATGATTTATAATGATAAGAATCATACAAAATGGGTGCTACAAAAAATACCCAGTGAATACCTGTGCTGTGAGAGATGGCCTGTCTGGGGATATGTTGGTCTTGAGTTGACGCAGTCTGGTTCAGTAATGACGTAATATTTACACAGTTGCTGAGATGCCATCCCTTCTGATTTGTCATTAGACGTTAATTGTTGTTCCAGTCAGGTCGACACGGTGTTGAAACACTTGTAGACAGAGACTTATGAGAAGGATACAGGTGATCTTGTACGATAGGACTGTAGGTGTAGCTTTCTGATCTATTTGTCACTCTTCAGTTATGACATATAGCTTAGACTATTTGTATCCTATATTATTCATAGTTCACAGCAATACATCAGGCTTTTAAGGAATAAAATACAGAGCTCTGCTTTACTTGTAGACTGTATGCATGTTTTAACAGCCCTCTGTATCCACTGATGCTTCACAGTCCACCGCCCCAAGGTTGGTCCAGATCCAGTTACCAGGACAACCCCCTCAACAAGTGCTAATCCAGGGCAGTCAGCTGCAGGTATTTTGGTGCATTAGTTTTGTTTTAAAGAAGCAGTGACCATACAGGTATTCCAAATAAACCAGAATAAAGCTTCTGTGGACCAGGAATTTCACTTATGGTAAATTACAATGAGAAAAACCCTTTAACAAACCAGTATTTCTCTTTACTTGAAAGGACTCGTGCTCGTGGAATTCATTTTACCGACTTTGGTATATTGTATATCTAACGGGCATGCTGTTTAGTGACAGGAGTCACTAGTTTAAGGTCACCAAGAAAGCAAAACAACTAACAATTAAAATGGGATGAAAGTTTTAAAGTCAGAGCAACATTGGCAGATGTGTGTGTAATATATGTTATCTGCTGGAAAGATATGCTATTTAAGTTGTTAACTAAATATTGTGTGTATTCGTGTATAATCAAAAGAAGCAGATGCATTGGTAAAGCATAGGCCATTCATGGTACACCCCATTAGAAAAACATGAGTTATTAATGATGCAGTCCATTGGACAAGCGTTGGTCCTCCATGGGTCAAGCATAGGCCATTCATGGTACACCCCATTAGAAAAACATGAGGTATTAATGATGCAGTCCATTGGACAAGCATTGGTCCTCCTTGGTGCAGTCCACTGGTCAAGCATTGGTCATTTATGATATGATCCATTTATCAGCATTTGCTGAGTATCAGTCTGTATTTTGTGTATTAACAGGCACTGCAGGCTTTGCAGCAGAAGTCTGGCCAGGCTTCACAGAGTCAGGGGACCACCCCACAGGTTCAAGGTCAGGCTGTGACCTCTGCAGTGCAGATTCAACCATCAGCCATCGCTGCCGCACTGCAGAAAAGTGGAGCAACTGTTCAGGTAAAGATTGGACATTTTTGCTGTTTTTACAGGTGGAGTGTGTTTTCTGTCATTGCACGTAATGCGTCTCACATTGAGTTTTAGGTTGGAATGTGTTCAGGAAATAATATCAGGCCAAAATTACCACACTCTTGATTACTGACATCTGACATGTACGAACAGTAGTGATGCTATCATTTGCATCTACAAGAATGGTTTCTAGGTGTTGAAAATAAAACAATATCCAGTATGTTGTTTGGTTTAGTATCTGCTGTTATGTCAAAATGTGTACATGTCTGTACATGAGATCTGACTATGGATGCAATAGAGAACGTAAAATATTTTAAACGGTAAAGACCGGTGTGACCATTATAAAGGTATTTTATTCGATAATAATATTACTAATTTGGTCCAGCAGTGTGAGCCATGCATTGAGGAGAAATATATAGTGTGTTTCAGTACCGGTTTTCACAACTTGGTTAACAGTTTGTACCTTTATCCCATATTTACGTAAGACTTCTGTGACAGAATTCATGACTTTCTTTTCCTATTAGCCCCTCTGTAAAGTTGAGGATATGTGTAATATAATTTTGTCGATTACCTGGAATTGTAATGATTACTGAAATGAAAAGGATACTAGCCCAGCCCAAGTAGAAGATCAACACAAAATGTGTAGCCAAAGATGCCTTCAGTTTCAGATAGCAGTGAAACTGATTTATCACGGAATAGATTGAGTATGTGTTCAGGTATTTCAATAGTTACGTGACTCACTGGTATGTCCTCAAACAAAGCTTGTTCACAGGGGATAACCACAGACTTTGGCGTGATCTTTGTGGTGTGGTGTTTGGTATTTTGTGATGACAAGTCAGTGTATTACATTGTATGTACTTTGCCATGTTTTTGGAGTTATCCATGTGACGGTCATTTAAAGAAAAACGCATGAGATATGTAGACTTATTTACTGTATTTTTCAACACAATCAGTACCTACAAACTGTATACCTAACGGTATGGATAATACAGTGATACTCGGCAGATTTTGCTGTATTTGCACATATTTTCAATCCAGTTCTTCACCTTTTCACCACAGGGTGTGCAAGCCACTGCCATTACTCCCAAACCCGCAGGTGTTCAGCCCCCACAACCAGCACAGCAAACAGTCAAGTCCCCACCGCCAACCGTGTCCAGTCCATCCGGCACTCCTCCCAGGTGAGTGTGCACGGCAAGTAAGTATTGCTTGGAATTTAATACAAGAACCTCTGGTTTTGCACCAGGGTCAGACATGTTTAAACCAGGTTAACCTGTAATGGTATCCTAACAAGTCCAATCCATTTGAATGTAGTTGTACACAATGGGAATGCAAAACTACAAAAAAATAATTAACCAGTCAGAACGGTTTAATCTGTTACAAAGACTTAATCGTTTTGGCTGCTGAAGAATGTCATAAAAATATTATGCATTCTGTGAGAACTGTTGAAACTGTTGTTGCCATTATTGTTTGTAAATATTTGATATGCGTGTATATGTAACTATGACCTAAAGTCACCAGAACTTTAAATCCAGACATAAAGCTTGGCTGTTGTTTAGCATTTAGGCAGTAGAGTTAAAGAAGAGTGATCAGTAAGCTACATCAAATGTCACTGTATGTTAGGCTTATTCAACCACTAAATTTGGCTTTCTGCAGTCGTATCTGAGTGCACTGCGATAGGCAGCCAAGCAGATTTGGAACAGAGTACACATTCTTCATTCCATATCAGAAAAAAAAATCATGCAAGTGTTGGCTATTTTTACTCTGTAAAGAGTAGAATAAATACACAAGAGTTCCAATTTTACTCATCATTCCAGCCTTACTGAAATACATATCATCCAGAAACAGAATTCAGTCTCTCCTGCATCTGGTTGCATAAATGAACTAAATTTCTCACAAAAGTCACAATTTTGATGAAGGAGAAAGTTGACCCTGTGTCTTACTCAACTACCGCCCATAATTCCACTCAACGTTTAACTTGTGAGTGCTTATTACTCCACAGGTTACAAGCCAGTCTTGCCCAGGCTAAATCTCCCACTCAAGTCGGCCAGCCACTGCTTAACTCCGCCTTGTCCTCCCAACTGTCAGCCATGGGATTGCCCAGCAACTCGGTGATAGTCCGCACACCATCGGGTCAGATAGGAATACTCCGACACCAGGGAGATCCACAGGCTGCGTTAGCCCAGCTAGCTCAGGGCAAGGCCGTACTTGCCTCGCCGCCCGCAGGAAGTGGGGTAACTGTGTCGTTAAATAGCAATACCACAGTCTCTCCTCCAACAGCCACCCCAGGGGTCAGCGTGAGCAGCAGTAAGGGCGGATCAGCAGTGGCACCCAATGTCATTCAGCAAGGTAGGAGATGGAATGGTACAATATGATTACACAGCCATGTCTGGGCAAGTTATCCTTATCTTGGATACTCAAATGTTTCTTAGAGTAGAAGAGAAAATTATAAACTGTGGAAGTGTATTCATATAGAGTGTATTCATATTGGGATAAGTAAGATTTTACACAGTAGAGGTGGGATGATTCCAGAAATCCAGCACAAAACAATAATGATTCTTATTGAAAAAAAGTATTTTCACAGAACCAAGTTTCTTGTGTTGTTTCTTGCACTTTAAATGTCTAATCCTGTGAATACAGTTTGCCACATAGCTCACAAAGTCACTAAAAACTCAATATATGCAAATGGAACAGAGTTTCTCCATGTTTATAGTTTATGTTATCCCACCATTTCTGTGTGCTCACAATCAACATGCAAGTGACGCTATTTGTTTCTGTATTTTCCATTTCCATACTGTAACACAGGTACCACCATCTTGTCCCTGTACACCAGGAATATTTGTCATTTTATTGCAGTTCTGCAGCGAGCCATGGCACAGAATGAAGACCCTGACATTCAGGCAAAGATCCAGGCATTGCAGCGTAACCTTGGTGACTCGTCTCAGTCAGGTGGAGGTGTCACAACAACCACTTCCTCCGGTAGACTGTCCAAAAGAACAGACAGGTAACAACTAGTGTACGGACTCCAAGTTTTAGGGCAATTATTTGTCATTTTTCCGACCGATGATCGACCCCCAATCGATTATATTACTCCATTGTTGGCCATTAATTAAGAAAAACTTTCCGGGATAAAGCATAGGTCAATCTGGTAAGAATAACGGTGCTCCGACATTTAGAATCTACCAAAAGTACCCACTTTCTGTAAATATGGCGGTAGATATAAACAATGTCGAATTTAATGACAAATCTGTCAATTTATTAAGCAATAATGCCTAAAATATTTTAAAAAATACGTGGATATTCAGAAAAATAAAGTAAGGTAAGATTTAAGCTGAATAATCAATCATTAGAAAACATTGTGACCGACCGCAATTGTGCACTGTCACCGACGATCAATCGAGCACACGTCTAATGGTCAACCCACTAGTAACAACAAGCAAGTTTATACGGGAGTAAAACATTCCGTGACATTGCAGGCAGGAAATTAGTCTGGCAATCCAAAGTTCACTGGTTCCAATCCTGCTCTCCGTTTTGTGGGTTAAGTAACTTGCTCACACAATTGCTCAAGACTGAACAGAAAGTACCATATAAACTTGTTGGAGATTGTTTTTATAATATTGATTTGACAGCTTGCACTTGACTGTGTTTCTTGTGGTGGCAGTATAAAATGCCTCTATGCAGAATGGTGTAGCTGTATTTCTGTGTTCAGGAACCAGGAGTATGAGTGGGGCGACACAGATGAAGAGACCTCCAGATCGGGAGAAAAGACAAGGTCTGACATCACCGGCAAGACCAAGACACGCTGGCCTAAGTCTAAGGAGGAGATGGAGGACCAGACCAGGTAAATTGGAAAAGCAGCTGAAGCCAGTGAGGGAGTGGTCTGTTTGGTCCAAATCAGAAAGTGGGCAGTTCAGAAACCGTTGTAAAGTTGGTAGTGGCGGTACACCGGTATTGAGACAATTTAACTGAACTACTGTGACCAATTTTAAAACCGGAATCTCAAATGTCACCTTATATAATTATTGGGAAAAGTGAAACATTAAATGCCAGACCTAAATCTGAAGAAATTATCCACTATTATCCCATATCTCATCAGATTTTAATGCATTTATTGTGATTTCTGTGAGAAAATCTGCCATGTTTGGGATTACAGAAAATCACTTCCCGCTTGTAGGGCTATTCGATTGGGGAAATGGTTAAACTCTTTTCGGTATCCCGAAATCGGATGGTTTTGCATTGGTGGAATCCCAAACTAGAAAATCTGGTACCGGCGCACCCCTACATAAGAATAAAAACTGCAAAATCATTTCATTTAAAAGCAGGACAATTGTTTGTAGTTTGACAGAATCAGCAGTTTACCTATAACCTGTATGGAAAAATTCCTATTCCAGACAATCACTCGGTGTTCAAAGGGATTACTGAAGTACGTATACCAGGAATAGCTTCTACAAAATTCTAACTTGTACATGAGGTATGTTAATAAAATCTGTTTTTCTGACAAGAGTTGTGGCACTTGTCCATGATCTAGTACAAAATGCCCGGTTATAAATGATCTAGTACAAAATGCCCAACTGTAAATAATCTAGCACAAAATTCCCTCTTGTTAATTATCAAGTACAGAATTTCAACTTTTCAATAACCTAGTACAAAGTGCCCGCTTGTAAATAAATTAGTACAAAATGCCCACTTGTAAGTAATCCTAGTTCAGAAGTCCACACTAGTACATGATTGATGCACTGTGTTTCAGACAAGCGGTGTGTCACTCAGTATTGAAGAGCCTGATTGACAAGATAGAGAAGAAGGAGCGAGCAGACCTGCGTGCTCAGCGTAAGACACAAGCCACTGAGGAGAAACGCGAGAAGACGAGGACCAATCAGCTCTCAGCAACGCTGTTCAAGCAGAAGGAGGCTCTCAAAACAGACATGATGAAAAAACGTGCGCTAATGGAGAAAACTGTGCAGTCAGAAATACAGGTACGGCTTATTGAATTAATGTACCTATCTGAACAAATGTATAGCGGGCAAAAATTACGTAGAAACAACAAGGTTTAATGTGAATAATTATCATGAAGACTTTATACAGTGAAACAATGCATTATGGGTAGAAAATTTTTGGAAATATTTTGTCAAGTAAACATTGGAATAACTGAATTATTTCATGCAGGATTAAGTGTAGGTAATTAAGCGGCCCATCAGGGGCGCTTATTTGTTTTCACGTAAGTTCGACTGATCGCCGCCGCCGGATTATGGTCTCCCTTGAATCACTTCTTGGGCTTTTAAATTTTTCCTTCCTTCTTATCTTTAAAACTATAGGGGCTGGAAAATTTTTTGGGATACTTTACGGAGACCTTAAGCTTTACTTAAGGTAACCTTAAGCATTTTTCAAAAACACCCCATCATCGCGTTTTGAAAAAACCACACACACCTGTGCTATAAATTTATCAGGTACAGTAGAACCTCGATTATCTGGCCTTCTATTATCCAAATCTCAGGATTAACTGAACCGAAATCTTGTCTCCCTACATAAACGCACTGTCTAGCGTGAGCGATAATAGAGGAATTTACACATTCTCGGAAACCATTGATTCTCGTCCTCTATAAAACATACCATCCACTAAAATCCTAACTTCTTTGATCTTTATTGCCATTGTTAATTTGTTACAATAGCGGAGGGATTAATTCAATTACATGACCCCACTATTTTTGACATATGGGCCAATCAATGAAAGCGTGTTCGATTGGGTTTTGCAATTTATAATCTCCCGGAGTAGGTCCATTCACAAACTGACAACGTGCATCAAAAGAAAAGACGTCAACAATACATTTCCAACCAAACACATCTATCACTGAAGGTGTGTTTGCTTTGCGTTTTACAATAAATAATCTCCCGGAGTTTTTCAATTGATAACCCACTCGGTAACCCACAGACAGTGAATTTTGCCATCCTTCATCTATCCGAACCCCTGAATTATCCAACCGGATTGTATGTCTCCCATTGGGTTCGGATAATCGAGGTTCTACTGTACATTCTAGACCTAAATCCGCAGGTCGGAAAGGTTTTTTTGATAAATCAGACCATAGATGCCTGAATGGCAGGCGTTTTATTTTCGTAATTTTTTTTAAAAATGGGTACTTGGTCTGTATCTCAAAAATGATCAGGATTTTGGCGTTTTGTTGGAATAACTTATGTTATGGTCACTTTAAACTTAAAATGTAGGGTTTTCTAGCCCTGAGCTCAGTTAATGTTTAAATTTTTAAAATAAAACTTGGCACATTTATAAAGGTTGGCATAAGGGACATTCTCATTTTGTGGTCACCTTAAAGTCGCTATATGAATGAACTTATGGTCACAGTCAAAAAAAGGAAGTTTTCAGTCTCCAGCTATCTTATTGTTCAACAGACCTCAGCTAAACTTTATGCACTTATAAAGGATGACAAAAGGGACATTCTTATTTTATAGTCACCTTAAAGTCCCAATATGAATGAAGGTATGGCCACCTTGCAGTGAAATTATGGAGTTTTTAATCTCCAGCTATCGTATTGTTCAGCTGGCCTCGGTTAAATTTTGCACACTTATTAAAGATGAAAATAGGGGCATTCATATTTTCTTTCCACCTAGGAGTTTCAATACAAGTACAGTCATGGCCATCTTGAAGTAAAAATGAGGGTTTTCAGCTCCCAACTGACTTACTGGTCAATGACATCAGTTCAGCTTGACACATTAAGTTTAAGGAAGACTTTTAATGACCTTTTTACTTAAAATTCCTGCATTTAAGAGACTTTGGCCAACTTGACATAATATATATTTTTTGCTCCCACCTGATTTATTTTTAAAAAAATTTAAAACCACACCTGCCACATGTATACTTAAAACAACATTTCTGTGATCTGGCAAAGCTAACCTCCTAGTGTTTTTGAAGTTATGGCATCTTCAAAGGGAAAAAGTGAGGTATTTAGCATGCAATGATGTGGTTATTATGTCCACCCCCCTGGGGGGTGGATATATTATTTTTGCTTTTTTCGCCGTCTGATGTCCGGCGTCCGATGTCCGGCGTCACGCATGGTTTCCGCTCATTTAAAGGAAAAGTATTAGAGCTATTGTCACCAAATTTGGTATGCAGGCTTATTGGGTCAGTAGCTTGCTTGGGATTGCTTTTGGCTGTTGTACCTCTTTTGCTTACTGAGTAATACTTAAGTACAGCTATTTTCAGTACCCATTGGTTTCCGTGCATTTAAGCCAAGATAATTAAAGATATTTTACTACAATTTTGAATACAAGATTGTTATGTCCATAGCTCGCTTGGTATTGCATTTGGGACTGATAGCTTTGTCAGTACATGAGTAATAGCCATTTAGGTACTTCATTGTGTATTTTCAGTACTACTTTTGAGTAATTTGCTAATATCTCAGAAACCGTAAGAGATAGAGCGATTTCGACAGAATTTTTGAGTCACAGGGTATCTAAGGAATGTACTCTTTGCAATTTTCCAAAAATTTTCCCCTCCCCAAAAATGGCGGCCATTTTGAATTTTAGAATTTTTGCCAAAAATGGCAAAACACAAATTTGCTTCTATCTCCTTAACCGTGCGAGATAGAGCGATTTCGTCGAAATTTTCGACCCACAGGGTATCTAAGGAATGTAATCTTTACAATTTTCAAAAAATTTTCCCCTCCCCAAAAATGGCGGCTATTTTGAATTTTCGAATTTTTGCCAAAAATGGCAAAACACAAATTTGCTTCTATCTCCTTAACCGTGCGAGATAGAGCGATTTCGTCGAAATTTTCGACCCACAGGGTATCTAAGGAATGTAATCTTTACAATTTTCAAAAAATTTTGCCCTCCCCAAAAATGGCGGCTATTTTGAATTTTCGAATTTTTGCCAAAAATGGCAAAACACAAATTTGCTTCTATCTCCTTAACCGTGCAAGATAGAGCGATTTCAGCGAAATTTTCGACCCACAGGGTATCTGAGCATTGTACTCTTGGTAATTTTTAAAAAATTTGCCCCTCCCCAAAAAGGGCGGCCATTTTGAATTTTCGAATTTTTTCCAAAAATGGCATAACACAAATTTGCTTCTATCTCCTTAACCATGCGAGATAGAGCGATTTCGTCGAAATTTTCGACCCACAGGGTATCTAAGGAGTGTACTCTGTGCAATTTTCCAAAAATTTTCCCCTCCCCAAAAATGGCGGCCATTTTGAATTTTCGAATTTTTGCCAAAAATGGCAAAACACAAATTTGCTTCTATCTCCTTAACCGTGCGAGATAGAGCGATTTCGTCAAAAATTTTCTACCCACAGGGTATCTGAGCATTGTACTGTTGGTAATTTTTAAAAAATTTGCCCCTCCCCAAAGATGGCGGCCATTTTGAATTTTAGAATTTTTGCCAAAAATGGCAAAACACAAATTTGCTTCTATCTCCTTAACTGTGTGAGATAGAGCAATTCCGTCGTAATTTTCAACCCACAGGGTATCTAAAGAGTGTACTCTGCAATTTTCCAAAAATTTTCCCGTCCCCAAAAATGGCGGCCATTTTGAATTTTTGCCAAAAATGGCAAAACACAAATTTGCTTCTATCTCCTTAACCGTGCGAGATAGAGCGATTTTGTCGAAATTTTCGACCCACAGGGCATCTAAGGAATGTAATCTTTACAATTTTCAAAAAATTTTCCCCTCCCCAAAAATGGCGGCCATTTTGAATTTTCGAATTTTTACCAAAAATGGCAAAACACTAATTTGCTTCTATCTCCTTAACCGTGCGAGATAGAGCGATTTCGGCAAAATTTTCAACCCACAGGGTATCTAAGGAGTGTACTCTTTGCAATTTTCCAAAAATTTTCTCCTCCCCAAAAATGGCGGCCATTTTGAATTTTTGCCAAAAATGGCAAAACACAAATTTCCTTCTATCTCCTTAACCGTGCGAGATGGAGCGATTTCGTCGAAATTTTCGACCCACAGTGTATTTAAGGAATGTAATCTTTACAATTTTCAAAAAAAATTTCCCCTCCCCAAAAATGGCGGCCATTTTGAATTTTCGAATTTTTGCCAAAAATGGCAAAACACAAATTTGCTTCTATCTCCTTAACCATGCGAGATAGAGCGATTTCGTCAAAATTTTCGACCCACAGGGTATCTAAGAAAATGTAATCTTTGCAATTTTCAAAAAATTTTCCCCTCCCCAAAAATGGCGGCCATTTTGAATTTCGAATTTTTACCAACAATGGCAAAACACAAATTTGCTTCTATCTCCTTAACCGTGCGAGATAGAGCGATTTCGGCGAAATTTTCGACCCAAGGGGTATCTAAGAAATGTACTCTTTGCAATTTTCCAAAAATTTTCCCCTCCCCACATATGGCGGCCATTTTGAATTTTCGAATTTTTGCCAAAAATGGAAAAACACAAACTGGCCTTAACCGTGCAAAATAGAGTTATTTCGTTGAAATTTTCGACCCATAGGCTATCTAAGAAATGTACTCTTGGCAATTTTCAAAAAATTTTCCTTTTCCCAAAAATGGTGGCCATTTTGAATTTTCGAATTTTTGCCAAAAATAGATAAACAGGAATTTGCTTCTATCTTCTTAGCAAAAGGTTGATAGGGTGGACATTACACATGATAATGTGTGTTCTTCTATGCTATCCTGTTTCTATTCATATGTCGCAGCTACAAGCAACAGGGCGTCCTATTTCTAGTTGTATCCACACTTTGGTTTAGTGTTCGCTACGCCTCCGCGTGTAGAGAGATTTTCGGCGTTAATGCTCTAAGAAGAAAACTACACTACTTAGGTTCACAAAATTTGCAGGATATCTTCATTGGGGGTAAGCTTCTCTGGGACTGAAATTAGCCTCATTCTGAAAAACAAGATGGTTGCCGCGGGCATTTCTTTGAAAATTATCTACATTTTTCTACTGGCTGTTTCTCATAGGTAGAAGGTTGAATCTCTTCATAGGTGATATGTATAACAGATATACATGTTCTCTACAACATTGCAGACATTTGACCTTGAAGCTCTTAATTCAAGGTCATCCATGGATGCTAAAGTAACCCACATAGCGGACTTTAAAAGTGCCTACATCTCCCTTATTATTGGTCCTAGAGATTTGCAATGTGAAACCAACCTATAGGAAATCATGTGCTGTGAATCTTCTGATGTTGTCAGATTTGACCTTGCACCCCTCCTTCAATGTCAAATAAGGATAGTTTTAGCCTACAACCAACATACATTAAATCATGGGCTGGGAATCTTTTGGTGTGGTCGGATTTGACCTTAGACCCCTTGTTCAAGGTCAAACGAGGATAGCCAAACTTAAAAGTGCTTATAACTCGCTTATTATTGGTCCTAGAGGTTTGGGATGGTAAACCAGCATATAGGAAATCATTGGCTGCGAATCTTCTGGTGTGGACGGATTTGACCTTGGGCCCCTCTTTCAAGGTCAAACGAGGATAGCCAAAGTTAAAAGTGCTTATAATATTTTGGTTTGGTCAGATTTGACCTTGGGCCCCTTGTTCAAGGTCCAATGAGGATAGCCAAACTTAAAAGTGCTTAAACGGGCTTATAATTGGTCCTAGAGGTTTGGGATGGTAAACCAACCTATAGGAAATCATGGGCTGGAAATCTTTTGGTGTGGTCAGATTTGACCTTGGGCCCCTCCTTCAAGGTCAGACGAGGATAGCCAAACTTAAAAGTGCTTATAACTCGCTTATTATTGGTCCTAGAGGTTTGCATTGTGAAATCAACTCATAGGAAATCATGGGCTAGGAATCTTCTGATGTTAGATTTGACCTTTGGCCCCTCCTTCAAGGTCAAACGATGGTTCACTGGCTTTGGTGAGTTGTCTTTCCGGTGGATACAGATTTGCATCGGCTCTCTGATGCGTAGGTGTAGTTAATATATTGCAGCTGATCAGTGTTCATATAATATAAATTCCCAATTTTAGGCACATTAAAAAAATCCCACATTCTTCTGATTCCATTCTTGTGGAAATGTGTGGATATGACTTTTCCTTTTTGGAAAAAAAAGCTTTAATTAATTCAGCTTTTGTTAGCAGCAGGAGTTGTTGATCTAGCTACTTATTTACATACACTATGTAAATTGGTCAAATGTATAGACTTGACTTCTTTCAGAAGATAAGATGACTGAAAAAAAAAAACACTTTCTCACAAACAGTTTTTCTTGTACAGTATTTTATGTATCTCCAGCTAATTGACAATGAATGAGTTCTCTGTTTTTTCTCCTCCAACTCTGTATTTGATTTATTTGATATCTATCTGGAGGTAGATTCATGGCAAGTCCCATTCACTCACTGATGCCCCACTGTGCTTTGTGTGTTACATAATCTGTCTGCACATTGAGTGAAAAGGTTGATACAGGATATCAAGATGTATTCATTTCTTTTCATTAAGGGATATACTTACAGTAAATCTTTTTGGGGGGGTAAACAATTCAAACAAGGACATTTATCTTTAGTTTCATGGAAGAAGAACCTGGTGGAAAGAATGCCTTGTCTGTTTTGAGAGAATGGAAAAAGCCTTAATAATATGTAAAAACCTTGGGCTTTCATGATATTCAGATATAGAGTCATGTGTGAATTAAAAATGTTAACAATAACATCTGACAACATGACTTTGTGTATCTTTTTTTTACAACGGAACAATAAAGGGTTTCACAAATATGATTATCTTGAGCATATTTATCTTATACAAATATTAAATAGCAATGAATTTTCAGAAGCACCAAATGCCTCAAAGATATACAACATAGGAATGTCCCTATCTATAGCCAATTATAGTTTACTACAGTGTATCTTTATCATTATAAATCTAGGATTAAATATCTCCTGTGAAAAATTTACGATCCCAAATTTACAGCAAAAATGATACATTCTTTTCATAAAATATACCACTCTACGAAACACAATAAAGCACATATTCTGCTTACAGTCTAATACTGCAACTGATACAGTTTTTAGATAATCGACTTTTCCATCAGATACAAAACGCAGTAAAGCTTATCTTCTCCTTACAGTCTCATAGCACAACTACTACAGCTTTACTAACTCAAGTCTCCATCCGGGCCGCTTGTTTTTGTCAGCAAAAACCTTTTTCTAGTTATACAAGTAATTGATAAGAAAGCAACCAAGTGTTGCAGTTTCCAAGTGAAGAAGACGACTTAGTGTTAGAGTTTTTGAGGTTCTAGCGTACTTTGGTACTTACAATAGAACTCTGTATCTTGAATTGCAGCATAAAATCAGTGAAGTGCTGAAACTAGCCAAACATGAACAACGCAAGTCCAAATGTAGAGCTGCTTACAATCAAAACAAAATGAATAAAGTGAGTGGCTGAGGGTAGAAGTACATTTAGCTAAGATGTTTTCCTTCTCCGTGTTCTTCTGTTTGTTGTTTCATTGACTTGAACTGTCACAAAATTGTGGCTAATCTGTTAGCAGAATGCTGTATAATTAAGGAGAAACACTTACTGATATTCCTATCAGCCCAGTTATCAGACCATTCACCCCTTCAGATAACCAACCCTCATCTGCCTTCAGAGTTAGTTAAATGTTCTGTATTTAATCAGCAATTAATTAGAGAGCATCAGGTGGCCAGTTCTCCTCAGCCCACACATCAGACGCTCATCCTTCCTCAAATCACCACCATACAGCCCACTCAGCAGCCGCTGCAGCAGAGTCAAGACAACATCCCTAGCCAGAAGCCCACCATGCACAACACCAGCAAAAAACTCCCCACAACATACAGTCAGAGGAGGAAGCGAAAACATCGAAACTCATCTTCTGGAGATTATTCAGAGAATACCAACAGTATTAGTGGTTCAGCATTGGAGAGTCTGTCAGACGAAGTGAGGAGAGATCAAGTAAGATCAACGTGGGGAAGGAGTTTTAATTGTATGGATGTATTTGTGCAGCTGAAACTATTGAATGTTATAAAACTGCACTATGATATATTTCACTATGTACACAAAGTGGAATTGTGGAGTTTCATTAGGACCATAAAAGAATTAAACATCAGTATTGTCATAACTCTTATTATTATAATAGAATGTTATTAGCTAGAAAAGGCAATATCTTTTCCAAAAATGATTTGCAAGTCTTAGAATAATTGATTAGTTTTTGTGAGATTTAAGATAACATTGGTAATGTACCATACTTATCTTTTCAAAATACTTCCTCTTGCCACAATTTCAGTGCCAAGTTTTAAGCAGTTTCTAAAATGTTTCAAATTTAAAGCGTCACTATATGGAAGGTTCTGTGATTGCAGTCGGAGTTGTATGCAGTGTCATCACAGAAGAAGCGCCGAGTGATCTCGACGGGTCCTTCCGACAGGAAACTCTACTGTGTGTGCAAAACTCCATATGACGAATCAAAGTGAGTAAGCACAGGCTAGCTGTAGGAGAATCTCGGTTATCTTTATTTTAAATACCCAATATTCACCAGTGTTAAAACTGCCCAATATTCACCAGTGTTAAAACTGCCCAATATTCAGCTGTTAAAACTGCCCAATATTCACCAGTGTTAAAAATACCCAATATTCAGCTGTGTTAAAATGCCCAATATTCAGCTGTGTTAAAATGCCCAATATTCAGCTGTGTTAAAAATGCCCAATATTCAGCTGTGTTAAAATGCCCAAATATTCAGCTGTGTACAGAATGCCCAAATATTCAGCTGTTAAATATCTCCAATATTCAGCTGGGTTAAGAATGCCCAAATATTCAGCTGTGTTCAAAATGCCCAATATTCAGCTGTGTTAAGAATGCCCAAATATTCGGCTGTGTTCAAAATGCCCAAATATTCAGCTGTGTTAGGAATGCCCAAATATTCGGCTGTGTCAAAAGGTTAAGAACATAAAAGAGACTCCTGTAAGGCTCACATGTCACACAGTGTGTAAAGCTATATGCTGCATCTGATTGTTTTACTGTAACCTGGTTTGTGTGCAGGTTTTACGTGGGTTGTGACCTGTGTTCTAACTGGTACCATGGCTCCTGTATCAACATCACAGAGAGCCAGGCTCGCTACTTGGACTCGTATGTGTGTGACGAATGCAAGCTGCAAGCAGAGGGCACACAGGATGAACTCTACTGCATCTGTAGGACTCCATACGACGACTCAAAGTATGTCAGTTTGATTTGAGTCTGTTCAACTCACATGTCCTCTCTGTTTACCCGTAATATGTTCAGTATTTAATGTATTATCAACCAAAAGAAAAGATCAGTTTGATCATGCGATTGACATACACAGGTTACAAAACAGTATTATAATTGGACAAATGGTGGTACTCCATGATTCAATATGTGTGATACTCACTCCATACTTACTCTGGCAACTGACCATATTTATATCCCCAGACGAAAGTCGGGGATATATTGGATTCAGGTCCGTCGCGCCGCCGCCGCCGCCGCCGCCGCCGCCGCCGTAGAAATTTCCTTGTGGACGCGATAACTCAAAAACAAATTAATATTTTTTTTTCAAACTTGGTACACATGTTAAGGGTGCCCAAAGGAAGATCCCTATTTTAAGGTGACCTTAAACTCCCAGTAAAAAAGAACTTATGGCCACCTTAAGGTCAGAAATTGGACTTTTGGCCACTTAGAGCCCTGTAGGTCACAAACTATGATGCTCAGCTGGCTGAAATTTTACCTGACAACACATTAATATGTTCTTAGTACATGTGCCGAAAATCACGACTTTAAGTTGAGGAGAAAATTGTGTTTGAGGCCCATAAATACCCCCACTTGGGGATTTTTTGCTATACTTTTCACATATTTTGCCCTATAATTTGGAAGTGGTAATTCTGATGAGTCTCAAACTGCGCTAGGTATAACTTTGATATGTAATCCTTGTCTGTAGAAAATTTTAGGGCTGTAGGTTTACCCAAAGGGGTCGACTTAAGGTCTCAAAAGTGCCCACAGAGACCCAATTTATGCACTTTTTGCCACTTTCAAGCACTGTAGCTTTCAAACTATGTCTCTCATCTAAGTTAAATATCATCTGGGAATATATCTATGTGTTTTCTTATATGTGCCCCAACATTTAGGCCTTTAATAGACAGTTAACCTGTGTATCAGGACCATAAACACCCACCCGAGTGACCCTTATAAGACATTTTTCACATCTTTTTCCCTGTAACTTGGAAATGGTAAGTCTGAGAAGTTTCAAACTGTATTAGATATATATTCTGTGTGTAATCTTAGTATGTAACAGATTTTAAGTCTGAAGCTTTAATTTTGAAGGTCAAATTGAGGTCTCTAAAAGGCTCCCAAAGACCCAATATTTGGACTTTTTGCTACTTTTAAGCCCTGTGACTGTCAAACTATGTGACTGATAGAGCTCAAATCCTATCTGGGAAGATATTAGTATGTTATTTATATATGTGCCAAAAATTAAGGCTTTAAGAAGACATTTAACCTGTGTATGAGGACCATAAATCCCCACCCGAGTGACCATTTTTAGACATTTTTCACATATTTTGCCCTGTAACTTGGAAATGGTAAGTCTAAGAAGTTTCAAACTGTATTAGATGCATATTCTATGTGTAATCTTAGTATGTGACAAATTTTAAGTCTGAGGCTTTAATTTGAAGGCCACATTTAGGTCTCTAGAAGGCCCCATAAAGACCCAGTATTTGGACTTTTTGCCAATTTTAAGGCCTGTGACTGTTAAACTATGTGACTGATAGAGCTGAAATCTCATCTGGGAATACATTATTATGTTCTTTTTACATGTGCCAAAAATCAAGGCTTCAAGTAGACATTTAACCTGTGTATGAGGACCTTAAACACCCACCTGAGTGACCCTTTTAAGACATTTTTCACATATTTTGCTCTGTAACTTGGAAATGGTAAGTCTGAGAAGTTTCAAACTTTATTAGATACATATTCTATGTGTAATCTTAGTATGTAACAAATTTTAAGTCTGAAGCTTTAATTTGAAAGCCACATCGAGATCTCTAAAAGGCCCACAGAGACCCAATATTTGGACTTTTTAACCACCTTTAAGCCCTGTGACTGTTAAACTATGTGATTGATGGAGCTGAAATCCCATCTGGGAATGCATTATTATGTCCTTTTTACATATGCCGAAAATCAAGGTTTTTAGTAGACATTTAACCTGTGTATGAGGGCCATAGACACTCGCCCAAGTGCCTTTTTGGACATTTTTTCCGTATTTTGCCCTGTTATTTGGAAATGCTTAGTGTGACAAGTCTTAAACTGTATTATATATAATTTTTGTTTGTTATGTATGTCCCCCAAAAAGTTTCAGATCTGTTGTTTAATTGCTAAGGTCTCTTTAACAATTGTAAAATGCCCACAGAAACCCAATTTATGGACATTATGCCACTTTAAAGCCCAGTAACTGTCAAACTATGTGGGTTATAGAGCTGAAATCTTTGAATTTTTAAAAGGAAATGCCTGTCTATTTAAATTTTGAATATTAATAATGTTATGGCTATCTTAGTCTTTTAAGAACTTATTTTTGTGTGTTATACCTCTGCTTGCTGAGTTTTTAACTTTTTAAAATGAAACTGGTTAAACATATTCAAGTAGACAAAATGGACACTTTAAGTGAGCTTTAAGTCCCAATATTAATGAAATTATATCCTTATGTAGTAAAAGTAGGGGATTTTTAACCCTCAACTAGCCCAGTTTTATTCAACTTGCCTCAGTTAATTTTGACACAGCTCCTACAGTTATGAACTCATTTCAGTTGATAATCACATACTTAAAATTCTCAATTCTTTTTGTATTTGAGTACCCCTTTTATATAGATTGTTTGTTTACCATTTATGCTCAACCCACATCCCCCACCCGGATTCCCCCCACCCACCTCTGGGACCTCCAGCTATATTGAGTGACACTAAATAAACAAAGGTATTTAATGATATCAGATGAGAAACAAAGAACTCAATGGGGTTGCAGATCTTGTGTAATAGTGAGAGAGGTGTGGAGAAGGGGAGAGGGGTGGGGGTGGGAGGTGGTGGGCTTCATTACATATAACACAAAGGGGAGTCAGAACTGAGATTGTGTCACATATTTAGGTTGCATATATATGGACCACATATATAGGTATAGAGGAAATGAATAACTGAAAACAATTTGCAAATTCTAAAAATAATATAATAAAATAATAATATAAATAATTTTTTTTTAAATAATATTTTATTTGTGAACAAATATAGAAACAGATATGCGCTTTTGGGATTATGAATTTTAGAATGGACATTGAATCATCAATCATTTAAATACTTTGAAGGAAGATTGAAAAGTATGATGAGTTGAGTTAAAAATAATATTTTATTTGTCAACAAATATAGAAACAGATATGCTCTTTTGGGATTATTATTTTAGAATGGACATTCAATCATCAATCATTTAAATACTTTGAAAATAGGTTTAGAGTTATCATTGCAGGAAGATTGAAAATATAATTTGAGTTATGTATTCGGCGTCTGGGGATACACCATCTTCCTTGGAAGATATAAACAGAGTAGATTGATGTGCTGAAGTTCATATAATAATGGGTAATTATGTTTTAAAAAATTCCCGATCAAAACCTGTGGCGTGAGTGATGACCTGTCTGGGATATGTTGGCGCCGAGTTGGCCCAATCTAGTTGTATTTAGATTTGCAGATTACCTGTTGCATGTTTTTACCTGTGTTTCTAGGTTTTACATTGGATGTGACCGATGTAATGACTGGTTTCATGGCAGCTGTGTGGGGATCACCAAGCAGGAGGCAGACAGCATAGACACATACCTGTGTCCTCGCTGTAATGACACCCAGGTGCAAGAAAACTTCATCCATGAGAAGCTACTGGAGGATAGACACTGGCCAGTGCTAGGGCAGCTACACAGGGAACTAAAGGTGAGGGGCTGTATGTGTGGAAACATAGACTACACAGGGAAGTAAAGGTGAGGGGCTGTATGTGTGGAAACATAGACTACACAGGGAACTAAATGTGAGGGTTGCATGTGTGGAAACATAGACTACACAGGGAAGTAAAAGTGAGGGGTTGCATGTGTGGAAACATCGACTACACAGGGAAGTAAATGTGAGGGTTGCATGTGTGGAAACATAGACTACACAGGGAAGTAAAAGTGAGGGGTTGCATGTGTGGAAACATCGACTACACAGGGATGTAAAGATGAGGGGTTGCATGTGTGGAAACATAGATTACACAGAGTTGTAAAGGTTAGGGGTTGCATGTGTGGAAACATAAACTACACAGGAAACCACAGGTAAGGAGTTGTATGTGCTGAAACAAAGACTCCACTAACAATTACCATCATGATTATGTAATTGTATGTCTTGTAATGTCTGGTGATAACAAAGGGCTTTAACAGACACCTCGCAAGTTAAATTGATAAGGACGATATTTAAAAAGTTGTTTTTGAAAAGCACTAAAGGACCTTTTAACCTCTTGGTAAAACAGAAGGCTGTGTGTATTTGCATAACATTTCTCTACTTATTTTTACAAAGAAACACAAGATGGCATGGCCGTTTCTGCAGCCTGTGGATTCGCGTGAAGTCCCAGACTACTACACCATTATCAAGGAACCCATGGGTAAGCTTCCAGCCCATCCTCTTTGTAGACTCTGTGTAAAGTCTGTCCAGCAATGGATGTTTGTCTGAAAGTACAAACACTTCTTAAAAATTCTTCCTTGTCTGTTCTGAAAATGTATGATCTAATGCAAGGTTTTTACCGATAAAATTCCTCTTTAACATCAAAGTGTAAATTAGTGTTCTCAATAAGCCCTTTTTACTAGGACCGGGTATGCAGTGGTTTCAGCGGGCGGGTACCCGGGTACCCGCGCCGATGGACGATAATAGCTTGAACTACAAATATCTCCATATTTACAGACCTAAAACCTACAGAAATAATGGGATGCAACCATTTGCTTTATTTCTTGTTGGCCAAAGTTTTGCATTCAAAACAATATTGCACGGAAGAAAGGTTAAATAAAAAAAGACTTCTGTACATTCAAAACACGGTTGTTTATATAAAAATGGAGTCACATGACCTATCACAAAAGCATTACACTACTACTCGAATGTAGTTTCGGAATTGAAACTTTATTTTTATTTCAGGTTATAAGTTAATTTTATTAACGTAAAATTATTAACTACTGTGTGAAAATATTGTACTCTTATTTATTTAAGGAGTGCATGTCACTATATATGGCCAATATACAGCGTTTTATGGACTCGGAATTAAGAAACTGTGTTGATATACTGACGATTTTCAAAGGTTCCGGTATTTGACAATGTATAAACAACTAAAATAAAAGACAAATAAAATACTATAAACGGTGTACAAGGGTGAGAAAACAATATTATTATGCATTTTAATTGAATAGTTTCATTTTAAAGTGAATTAATGAAGTCCAGATACGTCTGTACTTGGTCTGCCAATGTGGGCGATATTAACAGAAATAAGCTTAGATTCGGGTATGAGATTTCAGATTCGGGTAAGTATTCAGGGTTCGGGTACCCGGATATCCGGGTACCCGTTGAGATCACTAGTGTAAATGTATCCTCAATGTACAATTTCATTGACAATATACCGCCTTTATTATTGGCTGTTACCGCTCTAACAAAAAAAAATACTATAGCTAGCCTTCTCAAATTTGCAGGATATATTCATAACCATAAAATCTTGCCTGGGAATATTTTTGGCCTCATTTTGAAAAACAAGATGGCCGCCAGGGACATTTATTCGACTTAAAGCAAGGACTTTTGATGGCCCTCTAGAGCAAAGGGTATTTTTTATTGCGTTAATACATCCTATCCAATGGACAATTGCTTATCCGGTCGGCACGGACCGGCCCGCCAAACGTCAGAAAAAGACGTCCTGTGTCTCCACCGGCCAGGCCGGTCCAGTACTGTGCACTCGCCAGATGGCGTGTCGTACTTCCTTCCTGTCTAGACAGAGTGACGTCATAGCATCTTTTTCGTTTTGCGCGTGGCTGTGCACAAGGAAAATTTTACTCTGCCAGATATTCTGTTTTTTACATCGGACATTTTATTTTAGTGATATTCTTTCTACGTATTTATTCTGTATTAACAACATGGCTTCTCCTGGCCAGCGTAGAGGGAAATGTGGGCACGCCATGGCCCTTTTTGACACACATACACATTGTGCACGATGCAGAGAGAAGGGTAAGGGACAAGATTCTTGTGTTGAAAACCCTACTTCTGCGGATAAGTGTCCTATTTGCATCACTTTCACATCTGATCAATGCCTTCAACTTGCAACACCTGCTTATAAAATTAAGAAGGAAAAACAGGAAGCAAAAGCAACTGATTCTACTCCTTCTAAAGATGAAGAACTTGTGGATCCGGCCAGTGTGGCCGTTATTGGGGCTGTGGATAACCAAGGAACTATTAAGACTTCTGTTTCCGCCCCTCCACCAGATAAAAAGCCTAAAAAAGAAAGTAAGAAGGACACTAAGAAGGTGAAATCTCCCTCTAGCACTGCTTCTACCAGTCAATCGACCACTGATGATCGTTTTAATGAACTAGACAACAAATGGTCTGAACGCTTTAGTCATTTAGAAGCCCTCATTTTGGCCAAGAGTTTTGAACCCTCTTTTACTTCAGATGTCAAAGTGGCTCCGTCCCACTCACCTCCACAGACTCAGAATATCACTGAACCTTTCATCAACCTGAACCTTTCATCAACCTCGCTTCCTGCATCAGCCGACCAGTAAAGCAATCACCAGCTCACAGACATCTTCAAATCAGTTTACTGGTACGGGCTTCTCTGCTACCAAGCATCAGCCAGCCAGTCAAACTAAGAGCAGCCGACCGGCTTCAACCGTTAAGTTTACTGGACAGGGCTCCTCTGCGACCCCGCATCAGCCTGCCAGTCAAACTAAATCTCACCGACCTAGCACTATGGATTGTGGTACCGACCCTCAAGACACTCACCGACCTCTTGCTACCGACCGGTCACTATCCTCTGATCCGGCTGACACCGGCTCACCGGCACTGCATCAAACCAGAAGGGATAGTGTATCTAGCCTGTCATCAGAGGCTGCTAGCTTGTCAGACTAACCCCCCCTGGACTTGTACGCGGAAGAAGGGGAACTTTCTGAGGATCCGGATCAGTCTGTCACCGATCAAGATCAACCAGTGTCAGAGGAACAAAACTACAGAGACACTATGCAGGGCATACGTTCCTTTATGGGTTGGTCCAACATCCCTGAAATGGACAATCCCACCAGTACTTCTGATGATAACCCCTTTGCAGGGCCCAAGACTGCTCCCCCAGGCAAAGTATCAGTAAAAATGCCTACTGAAGATTGGTTGTGCCGCAAGCTGGCCAAGTTGAACCTTACCCTAGTGGAGGGCTACCCTACCCGTGGATCTGAGCCCGGTGGCCTAGCCAAAGATGTTTTCCTCAGGCCGGCTAAGTCACAATCTAAATGGTACGGGCTTCACACAGAACCTACAACCAACCCGTCTCAAGTCTCACACTAGTCTACCGACGCTTCAAAGCTAAACAGCAGCTATGGCCGGATAGCAAAGTACACAGGACTGTCTTCTACCCCACCAGCTTCTCGTAGAATCTCACAGGAGACCTTGCGTAGGTGGGAGAGATCAGCTAGGGAGGTATCCGTCATATGCAATCAGACGGCAAGTTTTAATAGGTGCTTGTTTAAAGTACAACAACAGATGAAAGATCAATTAAAGATTGTTAGATCAGAGAATAAAGGCAAGGGTTCCGCTAACTTCACTGCAGCAGCTGATGAACTGAATTATCTGATAGACTTTAATTCCAGCATATCCCAGGCTGCAGCAAAAGCCATGGAGCATTTATCAGACTTCGTCTTCGTGTCCATGGGAAATCTTACCGTTGTACGCAGGGATGCTTACCTCAGCCACCTCAGGACCGGAATCAAACCGGACACTTTGACAGCCTTAAGGTCCGCACCTCTACACATTGCCACCCTATTTCCTGAAGCTGTGGTTAAGCGGGCTGAAGAAGACATAGCCCAGTTTGAATCTAAGGGCCACTCAACCTCTTCTCACAACAAGGGTCGGTACCACCCGTATGAAAGGCATGACAAGAAAGCAAGCTATAAGGATTCAAGGTCGGATAAACCAGCATGGAAGACATTTGGCAAGAGAAACTCCAAGAGAGGCAGAGGCCGTGCTTCCACCTACTCATCCCGACCGGCCAAGGGCCAGCAGTCATATAAATGACAATTACTCTGTAACACAAGCCAATGTACGACTGCTGGCCGGGAGCCCACAGACACTAGAAACTTTAAATGTAAAGCAGCCTGTTGTTTCTCATGTTCCTTCTGCGCCCGGGCACTCACAAAAGAAAGAGTTAAGTCCCGGGCAGGCAGAGTGTTATCCAAAGAATTGCTTATTAAAATCTGTGAAAAGTGTTTCTTGTGTCACTCAATTGTCTTGTGTCCAACTTGTAGAAAGTGTAAAAAATGCTGCCTTAAATCTTCCTGTACGGGCAAGACTTCAAAACTTCTGGACAGTGTGGTCACAAATGGGTGCCGGTCCCAAGGTAGTTCAAATCCTAAAACAGGGCTACACCCTCCCCTTCCAAAACCGACCCAAACTTTCAAGGGTTCCCACAGTCGTAAGCAGCTATACCAATCTTCACAGGAACAGCTACCTGTTAGAAGCATTGCAGCAGCTTATCGACAAAAATGCTGTAGAACGGGTCCACAACCAAACATCTCTAGGGTTTTTCAACCGGCTCTTTTTGGTACCCAAACCGAACAACAAATGGAGGCCTATTTTAGACCTAAGCAAACTGAATCCCTTTCTCAAGATGGAAAAATTCAGAATGGAAACACCGGAAACCATCAGAACATCCCTCCAGCGAGGGGAGTGGGTAACATCAGTAGACTTCAAGGATGCCTACTTCCACATACCCATACAGGAACAATCCAGGAAATATCTCAGATTTCATGTCCAAGGTCAGACATACCAATTCAAGGCTCTTCCCTTTGGTCTGTCCACAGCGCCCTTGGAGTTCACTGTGATAGCCAAGGAGGTGAAATTGATGGCCGGACACAGGGGTATAAGAATCCACCAGTACCTAGACGACTGGTTGGTGAGGGCGAAATCCCGTTCAACTTGCTTACAACACACACAAACCCTAGTAAAAATGTGTCAGAAACTAGGTTGGCTAGTGAATGCAGAAAAATCAGAACTGGAGCCAAAACAAGTCTTCAACTTTGTAGGTTACCAATTCGATCTCAGATCCGGCCGGGTCAGACCGACACCGGACCGGTGGCAAAGCCTTCAGGACAAAATAAAATCACTACTGCTTCTACCGACCTGTCCGGTCCGGCAGTTCATGTCCTTGATAGGCCTACGGACAGCCACAGAAAAACAAGTTCACTTAGGCCGCCTACACATGAGACCCATACAGTGGCATCTCAAAAAGAATTGGAGAGTGCCGGAATCTCTGGAAAAGATTATTCCTCTACCCAGGTCACTTCACCCACACTTCCAATGGTGGCTACAGGACGAGAACATCCTACGAGGCCAACCCTTACACCCCATAAAACATGCTCTGCAGATTTTTACAGACGCATCAAAAGAAGGGTGGGGCGCTCACTTAAACGAGCTCATTGCTAGGGGGTCCTGGTCAGTGCCAGAAAGCAAGCTACATATAAACTATCTGGAACTAAAAGCAGTCTTTCTAGCCTTAAAAGAGTTCCAACACCTTTGTGTAAACCAAATAGCCCTAGTGGCTACAGACAACACAACAGTTGTAGCATACATAAACAAGGAAGGCGGCATGAGGTCGGGCCCCCTGTGTGCCCTCCTGTGGAGAATCTTGACCTGGTGTTCCCAGAGACAGGTGACTCTAAAAGCCCGTCATATTCCGGGCCGGCTGAATGTGATAGCCGACAAACTATCCAGGCTGGGCCAGACAATACAGACGGAGTGGTCCCTCCTTCTGGAAGTTTTTCAAAGCCTATGCAAGAGGTGGCACCAGCCTCAAATAGATCTCTTCGCCACGAGATTCAACCACAAACTACCTCAGTTTGTTTCCCCAGTTCCGGACTCCCTAGCTGTGGCAGTGGATGCTCTCACTCTGCCATGGGAGGATCTGGACGCTTATGCCTTCCCACCGATCACTGAAGCATCTGACCTTCAAAACGGTCTTCCTTTTAGCCCTGGGCTCGGGCAAAAGAAGGAGTGAGATACATGCATGGCAGCATAAGAACATCAGACACCAGTCTGACTGGTCTAGGGTGTCCCTGTTTCCATCTCCCAGCTTTCTTTCCAATAACCAACTGGCCAAAGAGGGTCCGGAGAGTGTAGCGCCAGTGGTCATACCAGCTCTGGCTCCTACTCTGGATAGGTCCCTCAAGTCTGACAGAACCCTTTGTCCAGTTAGAGCTTTGCGCTACTATTTGGACAAGACTTCAGACCTTAGGCAGGGCAAAGAATTAGTTTTTGTCTCCTTCAAGAAAGGTTTCGACAAAGACATCTCACCTGCCACTATCTCCTCATGGATCAAGCAGACTGTGATCTTATGCTATGAGCTCTCTGATCAACAGGCCCACACCCTACATCAAGTCAAAGCTCATGATGTGAGGGCCTTTGCTGCTTCTAAGGCCTTCCAGTCAGGAGTCTCCTTAGAGTAGATCTTATCAGCCTGCCACTGGAAATCTCATAATATCTTCACTCAATTTTATCTGAAGGATGTGGCTTGGGCAGACTCAGAGCTCTATCACCTTGGTCCTGTTGTGGCTGCCCAGCAGATCCACCAACAGGCGAGGAATTAGAGGAGACCTGTACATATGTAAATAGTAGTACATATCTGTATATATTGCACCTATAGTCAAGCAAAAAAAAAAAAAAAAAAAAAAAAAAATTCTGGACGTACTTCCACTGGGAGGATTACTTCTATGGGACTGAACTCATCCCTCTCTTCCCCTACCTCAGAGCAGGTCTGTTAAAAAAAGGGGGGGGGGGGGGGGGGGGGGGGGGGGCAAGGTCGACTGACGGTTCAACCTCTTGTAACCGGATGATGATATTCGACCATAGCCTCAAGGGTTACCGACCACAAGGTCTTCCCAGGCTTAAACAGGAATTGTTCATTATTCAACATGAGTTTAACCTAGTCCCAAGTAACTTACCCGCCTACCAAGCGGTAGTTATTCAGCAATTGTCCATTGGATAGGATGTATTAACGCAATAAAATTGCAAATTTAATAAGTAAATTAAATTTTTATAAGTTAATACCCTATCCAATGGACACACAAGACCCTCCCACCGACCCCGCTATCAGCTTACTAGGGGTCTAATAGGTTTAGACAACGAAAAAGTTGCTATGACGTCACTCTGTCTAGACAGGAAGGAAGTACGACACGCCATCTGGCGAGTGCACAGTACTGGACCGGCCTGGCCGGTGGAGACACAGGACGTTTTTTTCTGACGTTTGGCGGGCCAGTCCGCGCCGACCGGATAAGCAATTGTCCATTGGATAGGGTATTAACTTATAAAAATTTAATTTACTTATTAAATTTGCAAATCGGTAGAGATCTCAAATTCGCAGAATATGTTCCGCATTACAAAATCTTGACTGGAAATATTTTCGGCCTCATTTTTAAAATCAAGGTGGCCGCCACTGGCGTTTTTTTTGTCAGTCATAAAAAGTGCTTATATCTCCCTTATTGGTCCTAGAGGTTTGGGATGGTAAACCAACCTAAAGGAAATCATGGGCAGGGAATCTTTTGGTGTGGTCTTCTTTGACCTTAGGCTCCTCCTTCAAGGTCAAATGAGGATAGCCAAACCTAAAAATGCTCATAACTCGCTAATTATTGGTCCTAGAGGTTTGCAATGTGAAACCAACCTATAGGAAAACATTGGCCGGGAATCTTTTGATATTGTCAGATTTGACCTTGGACCCCTCCTTCAAGGTCAAACAAGGATAGCCAAACTTAAAAGTGCTTATATCTTGCTTATTATTGGTCCTAGAGGTTTGCAATGTGAAACCAACCTATAGGAAATCATGGGCTGGGAATCTTTTGATGTCAGATTTGACCTTGGGCCCTTCCTTCAAGGTCAAACGAGGATAGCAAAACCTAAAGTGCTTATAAATCACTTTTTGTTGGTCCTAGAGGTTTGTAATGTGAAACCATCCTATAGGAAATCATGCGCTACGAATCTTTTGATGTGATCAGATTCGAGCTTTGGCCCCTCTTTCAAGGTCAAAGGACGATAGCCAAAATTAAAAGTGCTTATAACTCGGTTATTCGTGTTCCTAGAGGTTTGCAATGTCACACCAACCTATTGGAAATCATGGGCTAAGAATCTTTTGATGTGGTCAGACTTTACCTTGGGCTCCTCCTTCAATGTTAAGTGGTGGTTGATTGGCTTTGGTGAGTTTTCTTTCTGGTGGATACAATTTGCATCGGTTCTCCGATGCGCTACGTCTAGTTAATTTGTATCTTTCATTAAGCAAACATTTTGTTTACTTAGTGTCAGTACAAGTTGCTCCCATAAACACTTAGGCCCACTCCCCACAGGGGTATATTTGTGTCAACCATAATAGTCTGTATGTCACGCTTCAACCATGTCCCGTTCAGGGATACACTGCGTCGAGACGCAATATCTAGTCGTTCTTTATATCAGACAATTAAAAAATTATTGAAAGCTGTTTGCAGTTGGATTTGATTTCTTCAAGAGTTCCCAAATTAAATAACATTAATTTTGAAGTGAAACGTGTCAACTTAATGTTACAAGTGAGGATGTCGTGTATTCTGTCCTGTGTTCTGCAGATCTGTCCACTATTGAGATGAAGCTTGGATCACGTCAGTACGCAAAGGTCGGGGACTTTGTGAAGGATGTGATGAGGATCTTTGACAACTGCCGGGCCTACAATCCACACGACTCACCATTTTACCAGTGTGCAGAGGTGCTAGAACAGTGTTTTGTACAGAGTCTCAAAGACGTGGAGACAAGCCTATGATAACATAGATCTGCATTCATTGAATGAACAATGTAGAAATGGAGATCTCCAACGCATAGTCGGGTACACAAGTCCTCCACACAATGGCCGAGGTGCTAGAACAGTGTCTTGTAGAGAGTCTTGTAGGCAGTGGGACAAGCCTGTGGTAATGGAAGCAACAATACAGATCAAGTTAGCAAGAGAGTAGAGAAGATATAACATTAAAACAATATCCTCATTGACCTGCTGATTCATATTCAGTCATTTCAGCCTGTATCACTCCCCATTGTGTTTGCTATTCTGTATGTTTTCAACCGAGTCACCAAATCAGTCAGTAATACCTATATGAATAAGACAGATCTGAGTGGAAACCCATTGGGTTATGTGTGTGTGAGATGTCAAGAGAAAAAGGCAAATGGTATCTCCATAATCTGCAGTGGTCATGGTCCAATCTTCATTGTTATTGTACTCGTGAATGAGACCATAAAATAGAACTAGTTGGTGCTATTGGGAAACTCCCCTGGTGTCCTGGGTCAAATGAATGCCCATGTTGCCACCTGAAGGTCGAGCTAGAATGGATTATTCACCCGTATTACTGTAGTCTTGGTTATTGTACAGTGTACCAAGAGGTTTACTGAATTTATTATATCGGTGATCTCAAACTCCCTGCATACATTTGAAGATCTGCAGTATTCAGATCTGTTGATGCCAGTTGTTTGGATCCTTTCCCTGTCTGTTTACACTTTACTGCTGCCGTAGCAGTGTCATCAGATAGCAGCACCCAAGCATGTGAAGCATTTTGGCAGCATGTTTTAATCTGAGTTTATACCGTCTTAATAGAGGTGTTTTTTTTCTTCAATTATTTAGCTTTGGTCATTGAAATCGACAGCTTCAGTTACGTAATTCCAAAATATTGCCAGGATATTAAGCAGGATGTTTATGAAAAGCTGGGGAAGTTTGGTGAAAGAACCACATTTATACATTCCAAAGCATGTTATGTTGTTCTTTGATGATTGACGAACCTGGATGTTTTGGGCAAACTGGAAAGAGTGAGTGATCCAGTAATCTGTTTAAAGGTGACGATTTGGTATTGTAAAGGAATGATGTATCGTGTGGAATTGATTTGAGGAGTTATGGATGGGTTAGGCTCTAACCCTTACACACTGTGCATGACATGACAGTCCAGTTACAACAAGGACAAAAATAGGAGCCATTGTGAGAGGCCAGTGGGGCATTGTAAGATGAGTAAATATGGGTGCAGTGTTCAGCTGATGCTGTATGTTTGTCAGTTAAATCCTGTAGAATGAAGTGGGCATGTTTACCCATTTAAAAGTTTATGCTTTGTTTTACATAATATGTGGAGTTAAGAATTTCATTGCACACGCATGTACAATAACACAAGGCATTGAGATATACATTGAGTTACATTTGTTTAGTTTTAACCTCTGTTTCACATTGATTTGCATAGCACTTTTTTACACCAGTTGAAAGTTTGAAGCACAAAGTCAAAATTTTAAATTAACTCAACAGTTAAGTACTGAACTAGGTTAACAAACAGTTTTGTAGAATGCATTACTAATTCCTCGTCAAAAAAAGGTGAAATTGTGACTGTTTAAAATTAAATGGCAATCCTTACAACTTAAGATTTAAAGAAATGAACACAGTGACAAAGATAGCCAGTTTGCTGTTGCATAGCCAGAATATTGTCAGTTTGCACTACTTGCTTAGAAAACGGGTAATAATTTGAGTGAATGGACGAGTAGATGTAGTAAAGTGTATTATGCTGCTGATTCAGAACCTGGTCATCTTTTTCATGGTAATTGTGAGTCATACACAGAACTAGTGACTCCTTCAGCAACACTGTTTGAACCACTGAGAAGGTGTAAGTTTGTGTAGTGATGAAATCCAAGTGAACTGTGTCCCTGTTAACGTTGTACATATACTTGTGGTACGGTCTGTGTTAGGAAAGAGATTCTTGGTTCTGTATTAGAGATGGGTCCATTGGGTCGGTATACACAATTCTGTATGAGGTCACCAGGGTAAAGTCTGATCCGATTATATGTGCTCACAAGTTAGATGGATGTTATAAACTCTCCTCCCTTATTTACAACCTGATCGCTATAAAAGGTTGCACAAAAATATGGGATAAGAGTTAGCAATTCTTCCAGATTTGGGTTTCTTTCCAATAGTTGAAGTTTCATGTGTTGACAAGAAGTTGTGAAATCTCGTCGAGGTATTTAGGAAAATGCTATTGATACTAAGATGCTGGGCGTACCGACCCATCCCTATACAGGGCATACCGACCCATCCCTATTCTGTATCTCACCCAGTAAATGGGTGTGTTCAGTCCAGCTTGCATTACACAAGGTCTAGTAAAATAGTTTTCTTATGGTATTTTAAAATGTTATTTATAACGTTATTTATGCTGTTTTGTGTATAATTGAATAATGCAGTAACAATGTGCCCATGAAGGAAAGAGTATATGAGATTGAATCCGTGCTCAGTTTTGCAGCAGTTGTACGCTGAAAATAGGTAAGAATGATGCTTGGAATTATAAAAATGTAATAATTTATTGATGTAATTTGACACAAAACTTGTATGTTTGTATGAAAACAGAAGTCTGTTCCTTTTTGCTTTCGATGACACTGTTAAATTACATGATATTTAAAGAATGTAATTTTTCACAAACAGAAGGAAATGAACTAAATACTGTTTTGAACTAAATATTCTTTGGTTGAGGTATAATTCTTTCAGGTGACAATATGTGGATGACATGTTAGGTCATAGTGTTGCCATACAGAATTTTAGCTCACATGTGAGATTTGTTATTTGTAGGAGTGAGAATGGTTAATGGGTTTAATCTAGTGCACACTTTAGCCTTGAGTACCCGTATCCAATCATTTTGACGTACAAATGGAGTCGTATGACCTAGCAAGCATGAAAACATTGCTCGAATGTAGTTTCGGAATTACAACTTTGGTTTTTGTTTAGTCTTTAAAATGAATTTAAATTAAAAAATACTGTGCAAATCAATTGTAGTTTTTTGGCAAGTTGTGTGTAACCAACCTGCTTATTAGACTGATGTGTCCGATGTCCGTCAACATTTTGGTTTGAAACTTAACAGGGTGATAGGGCACCACATAGGCTAGGTTGCTTTCGAAATTGGAGCCACTTGGAAAGACAAGATGACTGCCATAGCCGCCACTTGAAATTCCGTTTCCGGAGTCTAACTCTATGATGCTTCTGCCAATCGATTTGAAGCTTAAAAGGTTGTTAAGGCATCACCAAGGCTAGGTTGCTTTCAATGTTGGTGAGATTTAGAAAAATAAGATGGCTGCCGTGGCTGTCATCTTGAAATTCCGTTTCCTGACTCTAACTTGATGACATTTCTGCCAATCGATTTGAAACTTAACAGGACAGTAACTCACAGCCTAAGCTAGGTTGCTCCCAAAGTTGGTACCATTTGGAAAAAAACAAAAAATTCTGTTCCCGGACTTCAAACTCGAAGATGCTTCAACCGATCGATTTGAAACTTAACAGGGTGGTAGGGCACCACCTAGGCTAGGTTGCTTTAGAAGTTGGTACCATTTGGAAAAATAAGATGACTGACATGACCGCCATTTTGAAATTCAGTTTCCGGGCTCGAAGATGCATCCACCTAACGATTTTAAACGGAGTGGTTGTCTTGTTCCTGTCTTCTCCCCACTTCCTACCTTCTGGTCTGCCATTTGATGGCTCAATATGTTTCTTTACTGGACAACTGAAAAAAGACCAGAGCTCTGCACATGTTCAGTGCAACAATTTACCTTAATTAGGCGTGTTGCTTACAACTTAACCCGACTATTAGATTTATGTGTCCAGTTTGTCCCTCCTTCCATCCATCAACATTATGGCTTCCAGACACTTATGCAAAGACGCTCTGTCCAATCGATTTGAAACTTAACGGGGTAATAAGACACCAGGGCTTTGTTGCCTTAGAAATTGGGGTCACTCCGCTTGCCCGTTTTGGGCGTGCGCTCCGTTTTTGGACTGTAAATCAAAGATGTTTTGTCTAATAAATTTGAAACTTAACAGGGTGATTGGACACTACCAGGGCAAGAATGCTTTTGAAATTGGTGTGCCCGTTTCAGGCATGCACCCAAACAGCCATATTGTGCTTTACGGACTCTAACTTGACACTTTCACCGATTGATTTGAAACCAGAGGGTTGCAGGACACTGCCTGGTTGTTTTCAAAATTGGCGTCCGTTCATCCGACTGGTTGTGTGTATGTGTGTCCATTTCATCATGTGTGTATCTTGTCCAAATTTTCATTTCCAGACTCGTACAGGAAGATACTTCCCCTGATAGATTTCAATCTTGACAGAGTTGGAAGACAGCACACAGTACTATTTCATAATTTCAAGCACAGCTATTGTTGCATACATCTGGCACACTCTCCCTAATAATGATTGCACAACCCACCTGTTGGGGTCTATGACCCCAGTTTCTTGTATTTATTTGAGGTGAAGGAATAATCTAAATCTAATGCAACATTCTTCGCTATTCTGAAACGGCTAGTTCAATATACTGATGATTTTCAAAGGGATTCCTGTGTTTTGCGATGCATAAACAACCGGAATACAAGACAAATTGAGTAAAGTAAATGATAGTTATATGCAAAGAAACAATATGATACTAATTTTCATTGAATTACTTAATTTTACGGCATTTTGTTTTGAAGAACGGGTACTTGGCGGGAGTGTGTGAGAATGGTTACTGGAGCTCAATTTTGTGCACTTGTCATAGACCTAGTTATTTGTGAAATATTTTTACATAGAGGCCAATCGGCTGTACCGACAAAAGTATTTCAGCTCTCAAGTTTCAGCTGAACAGTTTATTAAAATGTGCCTCAAATGATCTGTCAATTTTCTAGAAAAAAAAATTGAAAATGTTGTAAATTCTGGATTTTTATAGCGAAATACCCTTACCATTTCCTAACAGAAGCTATTCGTTGGAGCCATCCAACCCAATGGCCTTCGCAGAGATGCGATTTTAAGGTTATGTAACAACCTTAACCAAGCCATTGGGTTACAGTAGTCCGTCCTCCCGCCAAATTAGGTCACATGACCACATTGTTTACTTCATTATTTTTGTTGGCCATCATCAGTATGGACGTCTTTGGGAATTAGTAGAAGTTTTGTCAAGGTTTTCTTTATTTTTTGAGATTTTACTGCTAATCTCTCTTCATATTTATATGTATATATGATACAGAACTGATTCATTTATTGAATCTTCGAAGGTATGCATTATTATGCAATTACAGGATTTTTTGGATGGCGACATCGAAAGTTCGATCGTCTTCAACCTCGAGGAAATAAGTCTTCATAGAGAAGGTCCTAATGCTACAATAATATTATTATACAGCTTGCCAGTCGTTTGGTTCAGTTTGCTGAACGTTGGAAGCTATAATTTTGCAGCATACGTGTATAGAAAGAATGTACTCTTCAATAACAGAAGTGATCTGGACGACGCCATCTTGGATGAGAATGACAATTCGAGTGGCCATTATTGCTGTTCACGTTGGGTTCCAACAGCCAGGCGTTGAAAGCAATTTTGATCACATTATACATTCCAGTCGAATAGATTGTTGACGAGTCAGTAGAAGGAATCTCCCTTGGGGGCGGCCATTTACGTTGCCATGGACACGGCATCGTGGAGGAGTTTTGAATGCAGGAAATACTACTTCTTCGGAAAACTCTTCCGTTGAGGTCCAGTCAAAACATTCACCAGAGGAAATACCTGTGTGAAGTCATCCATGCACAATCGAGTATTCTATACCTCTCAGAAGGTCAGAATTCGGGTTGTCAGATGTCCGGGAGTGTCATTCATATCTACAAGGAGAGGCTTTTGATTCAATGGTTTTGCACAAGAATTTAATACAATCGGGTTTCTATACCTCTCAAAAGGTTTAGAATTCAGGTTGTCAGGAGATGGTGATTATGATTCATCTCATTAAAAGGAATCTATTCCTTATTTTACTTTTGCTTGACTGCTATTGAGTGGCTAGGGATTGATTTAACAGGCACAGTTTCTGTGAATGCTCCTTTGTTTGGTCTCATTTACATTCCTTGGGTGAACAGCCAGCATTGAAATGTGGCTTTTATGTTGGGTTTCAAGGAGTGTGAAGCCTCTGATGTTTTAAAGAGCACCTATACAGGAAGAAGTTTTGCTTGCACTTCCTTACATACATTACTTCCTGGACAGCTCCTTAGTTACAGCAGGTCTGCAGGAGGAACATGACCTTTCAGACACTTTGCAAACAAGGTCCCTGGTAGGGACTGTAAGACAGAAGAAGCGTGTATATTCTCACTCCTTCAGTTCAGGTCATATTTAGAGGATCCTAGGGATCATTATGATATGTTATAGACTTCAATATGCTTTGGACTGGGTGCAATGGTGTTTGCATTTCTAGTCCAGTCAACCAGTTGGTGTCCAAATCTTCTTGTTGCAGTTTGCCCATGTCTAAGAACATGTGACTCAACAGGAGGGATGTAAATTAGAATGTCTTTAGCAAACCTACAATGCATTTTTCACTCCTCATGATGTTCTCTTGCTGGGCATATTCGATGTTCAGAGGATTTTCATCTAGTGTTTTCATGGAAATAATTAACAAGGATTAGTAACTCTACAAGTGAGCATGCTTCTAGTTCTGGTCTAATAAACCATGGAATAGAGTTACAAGTACCTCCTACTCCTCAGCTAGTTAAAAGGGGAGTGGATCTTACTTATACAGGCCTATGGAAGCAGGGATGATAGCTGGCTTCCTGTGGTTTCAAGGAACCTTTCTCCAGTTTGGTACTATACAAGTCCTGGGAAAGAAGAATATTCAGCCAGACTTTTAGAAGTGAGGTTGGCAGAAAAAAAAAACAAAAAAAAAACGGGAGAAACAGCAATTTTGATAAAAGCTGTTTATGAAATGATCGACAAAAGGGCGATATCACCAGTCACATCGCTGGAAGTTTACAGTTACAGTCTATTTCTTGGGGTTAGTGAAGAAGAAATGACTGTCAGCATACTTAAGGTCAGGTAAACAAGCTTTGCATGTACCTTACTCAATATGAATTATTTAATATTTGGAATTCGTCTATATAACGAGAGTGGATGACGTCACTCGACTCTTATGGGTACACACTCGTCACCGGTAGACTCAGCTGGAGGCTACAGATTCTACCAGTTCACTGCCTTACCCTGCAATATGGCTACACTCGTCACCGGTAGACTCAGCTGGAGGCTACAGATTCTACCTGTTCACTGCCTTACCCTGCAATATGGCTACAGTTCCTCTCCAGTTCACCAAGGTAGCAAAAGAGGTGAAGCTGATGGCTCGTGCAGAAGGCATCAGTATCCGCCAATTTCAAAGGATCAGATTTATTTCCAATTCTTGTAATCAATTTATTGTTACAATTCGACCTCAGGGTAGGTCTAGTCTTCTCAATTCAAAGAAAATTGATTGGAAGACGGTTACCATGTTGGAAGTTCTCACTTATCTCCAGGGAAGATCAGGTCACTTTGAAGCATGGTTTTAATGGAGAAGACTATACCATTGGGTTATCTGCACAGGAAGTCATTCCAATGGTATCTGGAAACACTGCTGATAGCTTCAGTCTCTGGATATCCCATTTCTTGGGTCTTTGGTTCAGGGATCATCTTCAGTGGTGGACCACTAGTTCAATTTTGAAGGAGGACTCACCACTCCTTCAGGAGCACAGTTTTCTCTCCATTCACAGAAGCTTCCCTAATGGGTTGGGGTGCTTCTTGAGTCATCCACAGCCATTGGTCTGTGGCATCAGGAAGAGTCAAGACTCCATATTACATAACATTGTAAGCACTGTTGTTATTTTAAAAAATGATTCAGAAGTCAGTTTCTGGATTGAAATCAGTTTCATTTTCTCTGACAATTTATTAGTGGTTGCCTATATGAACAGCCAGGGAGGCATCCACTCTTAGGTAATATGTACCTTAATCTGCATAATCATGGTTTAATTAAATGCCAGAATGATTCAGATTCACGAAAGTACATCCTAGGGAATCTAGATGTTCTGCCAGATTCCTTGTCTAGAGGTTTAGTTATTCAAACCAAAGGGGCTATGAGTCGCCAGGTTTTCAATCAGTTAGACATGTTTTGCCCAGGGCCTTGGTCCTGCAGGTAATGTAAATGTGTCTGTCTCATGTCCCAGACAGTCGGGCTTGGGGAACAGATGCATTGAATGTCAGGGGGAGGGTTTGGTCAGTTATGTCCAGTGGCCCTCATCCCTCAGGTGATTCAACTAATGACCACCTACAGGTGTAGAATCATCATGATTGGGTGGCCAGGGATATCTTGTTTTTGTGTCTGATGAATCTGTTCCACAAAGACTCCTAAATGGGTGAATCTGTTAGTTCAATTTTTCAGCAACAGACTTCACAACAATCTAGCCTATTTGAATCTTCATGATTGGCATCTGGAGTCAGGCATGAATATTATGAAAGATTCCCAGAGGAAGTGGTGAAACAATGAAGGAGCACTCCTCAAGGAGAATCTGAGAAGTAATTGTTCTTTTTTGGGAAGTGGTGTGAAGAGAGCCAGGTTTATATCTCAGACCCCACTATTCCACATTAAGCAAATTTCCTGAAATTCTAGTTTAAGGAACATACTAATACCATCCTCTATTCTTGGCTATAGAACAGCAATTACGGATGGTTTGGCACTGAAAGGGTAAAAAGTATCTAAAAGTTGAGCTAATATTAGATTAGCAACTTTTAGAAAGAGACAAACCAATAGTTTTGGATTTTGTCATTGGTCCTTCAGGCTCTTATCAAACAGCCGTTGGGCTTGTGAGGAAGGCTTTTTTGAAGTTATTATCTTTCAAGACGTTTGGTCTTGGTTTCAGGTAAAGTAGTGACATTCATGCTTCCCTTACTTGTAGGGAGGATTGGTCATAAGTAACTTTGGTCATTAACTGCCTTTTTTGGCCATGAACCAGTTGGTTTCAGATGGGCCTACTGCAATTACTGCAACTGAGTCAGTGGTCTTTGTCTCTGTGGATTCATGGTAATGGAGTGACATTAATGCTTGGACATATTCCTCCTTTAGTTATAAGGAGAATTGGTCACAAGTAACTCTGGCCCATCAATTGCCAGATCCAGTTTGCTTTGGATGGGCCTACTGCAATTAAGCCTGTGGTCATGCCAGCTCTTAGCCTCTTTGGACATCAGTTTGACTCAATGTGGGTCTGTCTGTTCCTGTTAGGGGTGGTAATCAAAAGGTTTGGGATAGAACAAAATCTTTTGTTTTTACTGCCATTAAGAAAGTTTCTTAATAAGACTTATCTTTTGGCACCTATTTCATCTTGATTGAGTCAAGATTGAGTCACGGAAACTATTGATGTATGTTTTTGATTGCATCTTTAGTTTATAGGTGATTTCCTTACATGAGTTTCTTGATACATGTTATTGGAAATTGCATTGTATGTATACTAATTTCTGTCTGAAAAACCTCTGTTGTCATAGGGTCAGATTTGAAATTGGGTCCTACAGTTGCAGTTACAGTTTTGTTACTTTATAAGTATATGTTTCATACTTATATTGGTACATTTGCAGTTTGTGGCTGGTATGTCTGCAATGCTGGATGTTTGTAGTTAGATATCAATCTTGCCTAAATCCGACTTGGGAAGGATTTGGCATTATGCTGATGACACTTACAGGTTGGTTTGACCTTGTTTTTGGGGTCGGATGTTACAATGTAGATGGGCTATCTATTTATGACATCTTTTTGCAACACCAACATTGTCAGCAGTTGTGAGAACTACAACTACATATTGCCATTTTTTGGAAGTTGTATGTTGTGAATGTTTGGAAGTTATATGTTCATTAATGCATGTAATTCCATTATGAAGTTCTCATGATGTTTAGTTGTAGGTTAGGTAGTGGTTTTCTTAAAAAGAATTCCCTCCATCCTACAAGGCTGAATTCAGCTACTGTTAGGAAATGGTAAGGGTATTTCGCTATAAAATTGAAAAATTTAATAGTAATTTAAATTTTTATTAGAAATACTTACCATTTCCTAACACTCAAATTTCCCTCCCGCCTCCCCGCAAGTCATTCTTTTACTTGCAACAAAAATAATGAAGTAAACAATGTGGTCATGTGACCTAATTTGGCGGGAGGACGGACTACTGTAACCCAATGGCTTGGTTAAGGTTGTTACATAACCTTAAAATCGCATCTCTGCGTTGGCCATTGGGTTGGATGGCTCCAACAAATAGCTACTGTTAGGAAATGGTAAGTATTTCTAATAAAAATTTAAATTACTATTAAATTTTTCAAATTTGTATGTCCCAAAGAGTTCTAGGTGAAGTTATTAATAGTGGAGTGATGACAAGAACATCCAGTACAACATTTATTACTCAATCCAATTGTATTACAATCACTGCATGCTCTCAGCAAATCAAATCTAAATATTTGTTGTTTTTCTCACACATATGTTGCTGTTGTAAAGCAGTCACTGGTATTTATGAGGACTCCGGTTTCATTGGGATCAGCTAAGACCAAATAAGGCACTACAATAAGGTCCAAAGAAAAATTTGTTTCAAAATCTTTGAACATGGTATTTACTTACTGAAACAAAGAAAAGCTGTCTTTATAAAGAATAAATTATAATATATCTTGCATTTCTTTTTTGGCTAAGTATACTTACTGAAAGGACAAAAAGGTTTGTAGTCCCTTTTTAAAACCAAAATAAGGATATAAAAAAAAAAACACAAAATAATTTAGTCTGGTAAGTACCTAGGCCCAGGCACATTTCATGAAGAAAAGTACACTTTAAGAGGTTCAACGTTATAAGAAGATGTAAAATTTGATGCCACTTTCTGTGATTTTTCTCCATGAACATAAAGACTGGGCTTCAAGAACTTACAATTATTGCAATACAGTTGAGTAGTAAAAAGGTTGAATTCACGTGAACAGATTTCAGTGTAAGCGGTGTGTAGTGGTCTATTGTGTAGAGAGTAATCGTTGGACTCCAATCCCTGTTATTGAAGGGAAACATAAAAGCCTAGACTTAAACCATTCAAATGCAAAGCTACTAGAAAACCTTTATATACAACAGGCCCTCTGTAAAGATGCATTTAAGAATTTGTTGTAATATTTATTATGTAAAAGTGTTAGTACTCCTCTTGTCTGTGGTGTAAATCTAATGCCTTTCATGCACATTAGATGAATACTAGTTGTCAGATTGAATAGTTTTGAGTGCATTGAAAAATAACAGTTGAATGAAAGTTTTCTTATTTCGCCATAAATTCCCCAAACATTACCTTGGTGCACAATAACATATTGTAAAAAAACACCTTCATTCTGATCACGGATGCCTCATATTGTACATTTTGAACTAGTTAATGCCCGGACCAAATTTGGAAAAACTACCTATGTGCATTTTCATTGACTATCTGTTTCTTTTAAAGGGGGGTTATTGCAGAAAAGTATCAGTGGGAGAAAAAAATTCATTGTCACAAAAAAAAAAGACTTTGTTTGTAGCTGTGGAAAGTAGTCTTCACATAGTTACACTGAATATTGGATCTTTTGTACATATGACATAACTGCATTTCATTTTCATGACCATGTATATATCTATTCTCCAAAGTAATAAATTATTCATATCACATAAAACTTGTTTTTATGGTCGTCAGATTTTTATTGCCTCTACCAAGCAAGTTATGTTGGAGTCTGTTGATAAGATTATGAAAAAAAACTCCTGCAAGGATTTACATCAAATTTTCACAGTAGATACCTCCTGTAAAATAAAACTAAATTCATTTTGAGAATGATCTGCAGATTGGTTCGACTTTGAAAAACAAGATGGCTGCCATCTTGGAATTATGTCCACCCCACTGGGGGGTGGACATATAATTTTTGCTTTTTCCGCCATCCGGCGTCCCACTTGGTTTCCAGACATTTTAGGCAACAGTTCTTATCCTATCTTTACCAAATTTGGCATGCAGGTTTATTGGGTTAATAGCTTGTATGGGATTGCTTTTGGTGATGATAGCTCTATAGCTAACTGAGTAATAGCTACTTTGCTATTATTGCTCTTTGGTTTCCAGACATTTTAAGGAATGCTATTAAGCCTAGCTTTCTGAAATTTGGTATGGAGGTTCATTGGGTTAATAGCTTGTATGGGATTGCTTTTGGGGGAATTGCTTCATAGATGAGTGAGTAATTAATTAAATAAATGAGTAATTAGCTATTTTGAATACTGAAAAAGGCAAATGTGCTCATATCTCCTAAACCGTGCGAGATAGAGCGATTTCGTCGAAATTTTCGACCCACAGGGTATCTAAGGAATGTACTCTTTGCAATTTTCAAAAAATTTTCCCCTCCCCAAAAATGGCGGCCATTTTGAATTTTTGCCAAAAATGGCAAAACACAAATTTGCTTCTATCTCCTTAACCGTGCGAGATAGAGCGATTTCGTCGAAATTTTCGACCCACAGGGTATGTGATCATTGTATTCTTGGCAATTTTCAAAAAAAATTTCCCCTCCCCAAAAATGGCGGCCATTTTGAATTTTCGAATTTTTGCCAAAAATGGTGATTTCGTCAAAATTTTCGACCCAACCAATGCAAAAAGGCATGAAGCTGAAATAATTTACATCTACACTAATAAATATTTAAGCATCATTCATATATTTTACAAATGAAACAGGGTCTTGTAAGACTACTGTACAATTTTGGCAAAAGGTTCATGGGGTGGACATTACACATGATAATGTGTGTTCTTCTATGCTATCCTGTTTCTATTCGCATCTACTATCAACAGGGCATCCTATTTCTAGTTCTATTTCCGGATTCAATCTGATAGAAGCTTTTGCCGATAGATTGGCAGGGCACCACCTAGTCTAGAAGCAATGTCTAGTATGCTTTTGAAATTGATGTCATTTGGAAAACAAGATGACCACCATCTTGAAATTGTGTTTGCAGACTGTAACTTGAAGATGCTTCTGGTTATCGTTTTAGACTTAACAAAGTGGAAGGATAGAACCCAGCATTATTTTGATATGTCCAGGACCAGTATCACGGCTATCGTTTTGCATACATCCCCATTTTCTTGGGTTCAACTCAAGGAGAATGAGCATATAATGACCGAACTACTTTTTCAGTGGCAACACCTACTACCTCAATATGATCCAGTACATGACTTCCTATTGGTTGGCTGGCATATTGGATAAAACACATTATATTGCAAGGAAAGAACTTGATAATTGTATCCACCGGAGGCATCCGGTTGGTTACTTTGGTTAAGCGTTCGCTACGCCGCCAGCGTGCGTAGAGAGATTTTCAGTGTTAACACTCTAAGAAGAAAACTACACCAGCTAGGTTCACCAAATTTGCAGGATATCTTCATTGGGGGGTAAGCTTCATTCTGAAAAACAATAGCATTTCTTTGAAAATAATCTACATTGTTTTCACCCATGGTGTCCGGATGGGCAGATGGGCGATGGGAAGAAGTTTGTCCGGCCTGTATCTCCGAAACCATAAGGTGTAGGAAGTTAATACTTGTAGGTGTGCATCGTCATGGTCTGACCTTGATTTGACCTTCCCATAGTGACCTTGACCTATAATGCTCTGTCTGGGCTATATTTCGGAAACCATAAGGTGGTTGGAAGTTGATATTTGGTAGGGACATTGGTCGGGTGTGCAACGTCATGGTGTGACCTGGATTTGACCTTTGATCTTGCATATCTGATGCTATTTTATCTCTCTACAGGGATATCTAATACTATTTTATCTCTTATATCTCTCTTATATCTTTTACTTGAATCTTGGTTGTTGCACCTATGGGTGTCTTTTGATGTAGATTAAGCACTGTTAAAGTCATATTAGAATTCATTAACTGTTTTACTTTTGCAACTTCCCATTGTAACAGATGGTATTGCATCACGTGAGCCACAGGTTTTGCCCGAACTCCACACAAAAGCATGTGTTGCCATATCTGTATGTATGGGTAATATTCAAAACTTGCAAACCATAATTCAACCATACAAATGAATATCAAAAGTCTTAAAGCTTCATACTTTTTAGTTAACTGAATTTTCCTGTTTTAATACTTAATCTTTACATGCAGTTTCTTTCTCTTAGATGTTATTTTCTCTACTTAAACATTATTTGAGATTGTCTCATACATAATAAATCTTTAATGTGGCACACCAAAAAGTTATCAGTGATACTGGGTATAAATTCTTCTGAGTTGAGTACTTTCTCGTGATCACTAAAATCACTTTTCATATTATATCTCTCTTTTATATAGACATAACTATTACACGTATTGGAGCAGCTTCCTGATGAACATAATTTAAAACCTAATTTTAGCAAGACATTATCACTTTCACACAAAGAAACAAGATATCTAACAAATCTACAATGTAACTGAGCTTCAATTGCCTTATCACCAACAATTCTAGATAAAAGTCTGCTATGTGTTTTATAGGGTAAATTCAGTAAATATCTTACACTCTCCCATAACACACAACCATACAGTGGCATACAATATGATTTCAACAATTTATACAGTATATCTGTATCAGCATAGGGAAAGGAAGCCTTAATTCTATTAATATTAGATACAAAGTCATTTATAGATTTAGATAGATTGTCTCTTTCCATGTTAAACCCAATAATATTACCCAAGTGACAGGCACTATTTTCACACCGAATACAATTGCCATTAAATTCTACAAACTCTTTAGAAATGTCATTTCTATTTCCAAATTATGTTAACTTGGTTTTACTTGCATTAAACATGACATCATACCTAGCACCAAATGTTTTAACAACATTGAGCATCAATTTTATAGAAGTTAATGTAGGACCAAGTAAAGTGACATCATCTGCATATGCAAATGCTCCCAACAAAGTAGTGCCCTATGTAACTACCAAACCCAGAAGCTTGCAGTTGCAATAATAGTTCATCTGTATACACTGCAAACAATAGTGGTGACAACACTCCCCCTTGTTTAACCCCATTTTTAACAAAAAATTCACAGGATAATGTATGTTCCCATTTTACTCTTAATATTTGTCTAGTATATAAACACAAAAGAAAGCGAGCTGATACAAAGCATAACCCCCTTTTTAATAATAACTTGAATAACTTAATATAATGAACTCTATCAAAAGCTTGTGATGGGTCCAGCAGCAAGCAATACAAGTTACTACCTCTGTTATTATAGTATTGTGCAGTTTCTCTCAAAATAAAAGTACATGTAGTGGTTGAATGTTTGGGTTTAAAACCAAACTGCTGATCCAGTGACTTAAATATATGTCTATTTTGATTCAAAATAATGATATCAAACAGTTTTCCAAGAATACGACTGAGCGTGATAGCTCTATAATGTGATGATTCATTAACTGACTTACGTCTGTTTTTAACAATAGGAGTTATAGTTCCTAATAACATTTCATCTGGTAAAACTCCATGGGTCAGCATGCTATTAAAAAGCAGTGAAATGAACACAAAACTCTTATGTGGTGCATGGATAATATTATTTGAAAAATTCTTATGATTACCATCACTCTTGTTCTTTTTCAGCTTTTTCATTGTGTGTAATACATTGTCAATAGTAATATTGTGACTACTATAACACAGACACTTTACACAGTTATTCAGCATACCTTTCTCTATATTTGCTATTCAAAAGTTGCATCTGAGTATTATCATATGGAACTGAAGTATACAAATTCATGTATTTGCTGAAAAATACGTCACAAATATCTTGTTTACTGCAAGCATTATCGATTACTGATGCATAGGACTTTTTACCCCCATTTTCTTCTTAATTTCTGACCAAAAATTTCTACTGTTGTTATTTAGCACAGCTTTAGCCATACAATAGTTGCTTGTAATAGCTTCTTCTCTTTTTAAAGCGCGCACTGCGTAATGATATTTTGACCTAGTTTTTCTTCTGATATCTGCTACAATACCCTGATGTGGAGACCCATCCATACGCCACATATCATGCCAGAACATTGCTGTCTCTTTTATAACTGACACTTCCTCATTCCACCCAGGTATAATGTTCTTTTTCCCATTAACCTTAACAGGTATGTTGGTCACACAGGCTTTAATACAGAGGTTATGGCCACTTTAAGGGGAGAACTGGAGGTTCGGTCACTTAAAGCCCTCCAGGTCACAAACTACGTGGCTCATATTGCTAAATTTTTTGTGAGAACAAATTAATATATTCTTCTAAGTCTTCTTCCATGTGTCGAAAAATCAAGAATTTATATTAAGGTTAAAATTGTGTTTGAGGCCCATAAAGACTTTTTCTCCATTTTTCACATATTTTGCCTTGTAACTTGGAAATGGTAAGTCTGACTGGACTCAAACTGTAGTAAACATAAGTTCCATATAAGCTATGTCCAAATGTTATGAACTTTTTTGCATTTTAAGTCATAGCTTTCAAACTATGTCCATCACCCACCTAATATCTTATCTAATAATATATTAACATGTTCTTTTTCCATATGCCAAAACGTCAAGGCTTAAAGTTGATATTGAACCTGTGTATCATGCTCATAAAGACCCTATCCAGGGGACATTTTTCTGGGTTTTTTTCACAAAGTCACAAATGAAAAGTCTGACCAGCCTCAAACCGCCTCCACCTTTTCTTAATACCTGGCGGGACGTAAATGCCGCAGCAGTGGTCTTGTAACACAACATAGCTAAAGTGGCTAGGAAAACTTGCCTGAGAGTTTGGCATTGTTTTAAAAACAAAGTGGCTGCCATATGACATCTTTAATGTCAAATGGGGCCTAATCATGGGGTTCATATCAAGAAGGCCTAAAATCTCCCTTATCATTTGTCCTAGGTGTTTGGAATGAGGAAACAACTTGTAGAAAATGGTGGTGTGCTGATCTTTTGCATTTAGTTGTTATTGGTGGAAGGTAAATCCAGACATTCTCTTTCAAAAATTATACTTATGGCCTTAGAACTAATAAAATGAATTGATATTTCAGAATTGTTATTTTAAAACAACGCGAGTGCAATATTAATCGGGGAAAAAAACTTTTTTTCAGATTTAAAACCTTTTTATGTCAGCTGACTTGTCAGTCAGCTGACATTATGTCATCACTCTGCGGCGTGGGCGTACGCGTCCGCGTGAACAACTTCTTCTCCAAAACTACAAGGCCTAGAGACATGCTGTTTTTTTTAAAAGATACCTTATCTATCGAGGATGAAAAATTGTTCAAGGCATGCAAATCTGTCTGTTCGTCTGTTTGCTAGAGACATTACAAGGGGGGTACCCCCACCAAAAGTGTGAAAATTTCAACTTTTTATCACAATTTTCTCAGTGACTATTGCAGGGATTTCTCTCATATCTTGCATATATGTACTAGGCCAGAGGTAGATTCTCTTGTGTGAGTATGAGACCTGGATCTGTCTAAATTTTTTTTTAATAAATTTTTTTAATAATTTTTAATGCATTAAAATTCATGAAATCATGCACTAAATCACTTATAACTTCAAAAGTGTTGCATTTACAGCATTTTGTGAAAATATGTTGTTCAGCTACTTTTTTCATAGCTACAATATGGTGAGTAAGTTGGGTGTCTGTCTCAATAGCTAAGTGAGTAATAGCTACTTTTGGGCTTTTCAGTAACTTCCATTATGAGTAAAATCACTTGTAACTTAAAAACTATTGCATTTAGAGAATTTCGTATAAATATGTTATTCAGCTACTTTTGGGCCAGCTATAACATAGTGAAATTTCAGACCTGTAGCTCATGGCATAGCTGAGTAATAGCTACTTTTAGGTTATCACTGTTGAGTAAATCGCTTATAACTTGAAAACTATTGCATTTAGAGAATTTCGTATAAATATGTTATTCAGCTACTTTTGGGTCAGCTATAACATAGTAAAATTTCAGACCTGTAGCTCATGGCATAGCTGAGTAATAGCTACTTTTAGGTTATCACTGTTGAGTAAATCACTTATAACTTGACAAGTGTTGCATTTAGAGCATTTTGTTAAAATATGTTATTCAGCTACTTTTTTCATAGCTACAATATGGTGAGTAAGTTGGGTGTCTGTCTCAATAGCTAAGTGAGTAATAGCTACTTTTGGGCTTTTCAGTAACTTCCATCATGAGTAAAATCACTTGTAACTTAAAAGCTATTGCATTTAGAGAATTTCGTATAAATATGTTATTCAGCTACTTTTGGGCCAGCTATAACATAGTAAAATTTCAGACCTGTAGCTCATGGCATAGCTGAGTAATAGCTAGTTTTAGGTTATCACTGTTGAGTAAATCACTTATAACTTGAAAACTATTGCATTTAGAGTATTTTGTTTCAATATGTTATTCACCTATTTTGGGGTCAGCTATAACATAGTGAAGTTTCAGACCTGTGGCTCATTTCATAGCTGAGTAATAGCTACTTTGAAGTTCTCACTGTTGAGTAAATCAGTTATAATTGGAAAACTATTGCATTTACAGAAATTTGTGCAAATATGTTATTCAGCTACTTTTGGGTCAGCTATAACATAGTGAAATTATAGACCTATAGCTCATGGCACAACTGAGCAATAGCTATTCTCAGGTACTGACTGCATGTTGAGTAAATCAGCTATAACTTGAAAAATATTGCATTTGGAGTATTTTGTTAAAATATATTGTTCACCTACTTTTGGGTCAGCTATAACATAGTGAAATTACAGACCTATAGCTCATGGCATAGCGGAGCAATAGCTATTTTCAGGTTCTCACTATTGAGTAAATCAGTTGTAGCTTGAAAACTATTGCATTTACAGTAGTTTGCTTAAATATGTTGTTCACCTACTTTTGGGTTAGCTATAACATAGTAAAATTTCAGACATGTAGCTCATTGCATAGCTGAGTAATAGTTCCTTTGAGGTTCTCACTGTTGAGTAAATCAGTTGTAACTTGAAAACTATTACATTTAGAGTATTTTTAGTCGAATCTTTGATTCGAGTTATGTACTGGGTTGTGGCCGTGATTTTAAATTGGCCGATTAAGTCCTTAAATATCAAATTCTGCATAATATTTGATCACATATCGGTAGATTAAGGTGTATAGTATACACTCTGCCATTTTGAAGATTTTTAGTACTTTTATTCAGTTATATTTTATAAAGTTAAAAGCTTGTCTAGCACTACGTCTGGCTTTCTGTAAGGTCCCGGATGTCCTAGAAACTATTGTTTTACCCATTGTTATGGCCTACTCGAACGAGTCTTTTTTAACGGTTTCGTCTGCTGGTTTCTAGACCTTAAACCCCAATTAATTTTTTCGTCTGCAGGGTTTATCACGCAGTCACTGTTAATGTAAAATTGCTGTCTGCCCATCTACCTGTACTCAATTATTTGTCAAACAAATAAACCGCAAAGAAATTTATGAATGAACTGACGTCACGGTAGTACTATACATTTTTTGTTTAGCCAATCAAAATCGAGGACACCTCTGGCAGAGACAATGAAAATATTCAAACTCCGTAGTTCTACATTCAACCACTAGAAGGCGCTTTTGTATGTCCTAGAAGTTATTCACGATGGGGTTTCTAAACGTGAGGCTACAATGGGGTTTCTAACATTTTACAAATATATAATCCAGCAATATTTTACTGTCACCGAACCTCACTCTGTCTTCTCGCAATATTTAAAACAAATAAAATATCAAATGCTGGTAGTTGTACACCCACAGAGTGATGAAAACGTGAGGCTACGATGGGGTTTCTAACAACATTTTACAAATATATAATCCAGCAATATTTTATTGTCACTGCACCTCACTCTGTCTTCTCGCAATATTTAAAACAAAATATCAAATGCTGGTAGTTGTACACCCACAGAGTGATGAAAACGTGAGGCTACGATGGGGTTTCTAACAACATTTTACAAATATATAATCCAGCAATATTTTATTGTCACCGCACCTCACTCTGTCTTGCGGGCGATAATACCAAGTTTATAGATTTCAACACCCACTGCTGGCCTAAGATTCGACTCTGTGGTTGGCAGATGCCAACCACTTCACCCTAGTGTTAAATATGTTATTCACAGATTTTTTGGTCAGCTATAACATAGTGAAATTGCAGACCTCTATGTCATGGCATAGCTGAGCAATAGCTACTTTCAGGTTCTCACTGTTGAGTAAATCATTGTATCCACTGGATAGCCGCAGTGTGTAGAGAGAGATTTCACCATTACTGCTCTGATGAAAAAAAATATTATAGCTAGCTTTCTTAAGTTTGCAGTATATATTAATAACCATAAAATGTTGTCTGGGAATATTTTTGGCCTCATTTTGAGAAACCAGATGGCCGCCACAGGTGTTTTTTGTCAGTCATGAAAAGTGCTTATATCTCCCTTATTATTGATCCTAGAGGTTTGGGATGATAAACCAACCTGTAGGAAATCATGGGGTGGGAATCTTTTGGTGTGGTCAGATTTGACCTTCAATGACCCCTCCTTCAAGGTCAAACAAGGATAGCCAAACTTAAAAGTGCTTATAACTCGCTTATTATTGGTCCCAGAGGTTTGGGATGGTAAACAGACAGGAAATCATGGGCTGTGAATCTGTTGATATGGTCCGATTTGACCTTGGAACCCTCCTTCAAGGTCAAATGAGGATAGCGAAAATTGAAAGTGCCTACAACTCGCTTATTATTGGTGACAGAGATTTGGGATGGTAAACCATCCCATAGGAAATCATTGGCGCGGAATCTTTTGGTATGGTCAGATGTGACCTTTGGACCCCTCCTTCAAGGTCAAATGAGGACAGCCAAGCTTAAAAGTGCTTATAACTCATTTATAATTGGTCCTAGACGTTTGGAATGGTAAACCATAGGAAATCATGGGCTGGGAATGTATTTGTGTGGTTAGATTTGACCTTGGACCCCTTCTTCAAGGTCGAACGAGGATATTGCATTTGTAGTATTTCTTTAAATATGTTTTAACCTATTTTTTACACTTAAACAATTACCTTGTTATTTTCCTTCATAATACCATTTACAGGGCACAACTTTTTTATCCTTTTCTTCTGTCAGCTTCGGAATTTCTTTCGAACTTGCTGTTCAGTTACCATTTACTGTATTTCTGTACAGCCCTTTTCCTGATAATTATTCTGTCCTCTAATCACCTTCACAAATCAAAAACACTCAGTCAGCTGACACAGTGCCCGTTCACGGGCACTCTCCTCTTGTTTTCTTCTAAAATAGCCTTTTAAAAACCATTTTTTCCGTTAAAATTCACTGGGATGCCTGTGTTTCTCCTTGGTAGAAGGTTGAATCTCTTCATAGGTGATATGTATAACAGATATACATCTCCTGTACAGCCTTGCACACATTTGACCTTGAAGCTCTTAATTCAAGGTCATCCATGGAGTGCCAAAGTAACCCACATAGCAGACTTTAAAAGTGCCTATATCTCCCTTATTATTGGTCCTAGAGATTTGCAATATAAAACCAACCTATAGGAAATCGTGCTGCGAATCTTCTGATGTTGTCAGATTTGACCTTGGACCCTTCCTTCAAAGGTTAAACGAGGATAGCCAAAGTTAACAGTGCTTATAACTTGCTTATTATTGGTCCTAGAGGTTTGCAATGTGAAACCAACCTATAGGAAATCATGTGCTGCGAATGTTCTGATGTTGTCAGATTTGACCTTGGACCCCTACTTCAAGGTCAAACGAGGATAGCCAAGCTAAAAGTGCTTATAACTCACTTATTATTGGTCCTAGAGGTTTCGGATGATAAACCAACATATAGGAAATCATGGGCTGGGAATCTTCTGGTGTGGTCGGATTGGACCTTGGGCCCCTCCTTCAAGGTCAAACAAGCATAGCCAAACTTAAAATTGCTTATAACTCACTTATTATTGGTCCTAGAGGTTTGGTATGGTAAAGCAACATATAGGAAATCATGGGCTGGGAATCTTGTGGTGTGTTCAGATTTGACCTCGGACACCTACTTCAAGGTCACACGAGGATGGCCAAAGTTAAAAGTGCTTATAACTCGCTTATTATTGGTCCTAGAGGTTTGGGATGGTAAACCAACCTATAGGAAATCATGGGCTGGGAATCTTTTGGTGTGGTCAGATTTGACCTTGAGCCCCTCCTTCAAGGTCAAATGAGGATGGCCAAACTTAAAAGTGCTTATTATTGATTCTAGAGGTTTACAATGCAAAACCAACTCATACAAAATCTTTGGCTACGAATCTTCTGATGTTAGATTTGACCTTTGGTCCCTCCTTCAAGGTCAAACGATGGTTCACTGGCTTTGGTGAGTTGTCTTTCCGGTGGATACAAATTTGCATTGGTTCTCCGATGCGTAGGTCTAGTTTTATATGAATACATATGTCACTGAAAACTGAAACTACCTCGGGTTGTTTATAAAACAACATAGAATCTTAATTTTGTGACAATTCACATAAATGACAAGTATTTTTAACAAGTTTTACAGCAAAAACTCAATCCCGGGTTCACATTGTAAGAGTGAACGACCAGGACTTGATGTAAAACCATTTTTAAACAGAAACTATACCTGTTGAAATAAAATATTTTAAGGGTTTAATATCTGTGTGCCACATTGCTTATCCTTTTAAAAGGTTTAAAAGATAAAAGAATGTCCTTTAGTGACATCATTGTTGTCTGGAAAGCACATGATTGCCAAGTAATGGCAAACGTGTAGGGTACCACCGTGCAAACACAAGGAAGTTGGTAAACATAGAGTAACACCTTACAGTTTGCCTTCACTTCCATCCATTTGACACTCTAGGACCTGGGAGAATGTACGCTGTTATCAAAAATAGAAGAAATGGCTGTGCATTCAAAGCAACAATTTTATTGCAAAGGTAGCGTATCACCCCCAGCTCGTCTGCTGCGCATGTGCTCGCATTCATACTTCCTCTTGTTTAGCCCGAAGACATGTGGATCTAATGTTAAGAGATACTTTATTATCTCCCGCCGGGCTAAAGTGTGTCACGCAGATTTCTCCAAAACTGCTACACCTACACATTTTTTGTAAATTAATTGTCCTAAGATGAATTTTCATGCCCTTGAAAATTTTTGGGGTTTTGTGGAAGTAGGCCTAAAGATAAGTGAGTAATAACAATTTTAGCTACTTTGGGTAAAGGACTCATAACTGAAAAAGTATTGCAGTTAGAGTTTTTTCTTGAAATATGTTGTTCAGCTACTTTGTCCTTAGCTATAAGATGGTGCATAGTTTGGGGTTCTATTGCATGCCATAAGTGAGTAATAGCTATTTTCTTATTTGTAGCAAAACAATGAAAGAAGTAAATGTCAAATATCTTTAAAAGTATTAAAGTTAGGGAAATCTTTTCAAATATGTTAACCATCTACTTTTTGGTAAGCTATCACATAGTAAAGTTTCAGACCCGTTGCACCTTGGACAGCTGAGTAATAGCTACTTTGAAATTCTGACTGTTGAGTACAGCCATTGTAACTCCAAAACTATTGCAGTTAGAGTATTTTCCTAAAATATGTTGTTCAACTACTTTGTCCTTAACTATAAGATGACATATAGTTTGGAGTTTCATAGCATGCCACAAGTGAGTAATAGCTATTTTGTTATTTGTAGCAAAATAATGACAGAGGTAAATGTGAAATATCTTAAAAAGTATTAAAGCTAGGCTAACCTTTTCAAATATGTTGTTCATATGTCTGAAAAGGTAAAAGGAAGAAATGATTCAATTTTTGGAGTGTTCCGGATCACTATCTGGATCTTCTGCATCAATGAAATGTAATATTTAAAGACACATAACTCAAAAACTTATGGACGGATTTCGATGAAATTTTTAGGATATGTCTGAAAAGGTAAAAGTAAGAAATTATACAATTTTGGGATTGCTCCGGATCACGATCTGGATCTTCCGGATCCATGAAATGTAATTTTTAAAGGCAGATAACTCAAAAACATACAGACGGATTTCGATGAAATTTTGAGGATATGTATGAAATGGTAAAAGGAAGAAATAATTCAATTTTTAGAGTGATCTGGATCACTATCTGGATCTTCTGGATCCATGAAATATAATTTTTAAAGACAGGTAACTCAAAAACTTATGGATGGATTTCGATGAAATTTTCAGGATGTGTCTGAAAAGGTGAAAGGAAGAAATGATTCAATTTTGGGAGTGATCCGGAACACTCTCTGGATCTTCTGGATCCATGAAATGTAATTTTTAAAGACAGGTAACTCAAAACTTATGGACGGATTTCTATGAAATTTTCAGGATATGTCTGAAAAGGTAAAAGGAAGAAATGATTCAATTTATGGAGTGATCCGGATCACTGTCTGGATTTTCTGGATCCATGAAATGTGATTTTTAAAGACAGGTAACTCAAAAACTTATGGACGGATTTCGATGAAATTTTCAAGATATGTCTGGAAAGGTGAAAGGAAGAAATGATTCAATTTTGGGAGTAATCCGAATCACTATCTGGATCTTCTGGATCAATGAAATGTAATTTTTAAAGACATAACTTAAAAACTTATGGACGGGTTTCGATGACATTTTCAGGATATGTCTGAAAAGGTAAAAGGAAGAAGTGATTCAATTTATGGAGTGATCCGGATCACTGTCTGGATTTTCTGGATCCATGAAATGTGATTTTTAAAGTCAGATAACTCAAAAACGTATGGATGGATTTCGATGAAATTTTCAGGATATGTCTGGAAAGGTGAAAGGAAGAAATGATTCAATTTTGGGAGTAATCCGGATCACTATCTGGATCTTCTGGATCAATGAAATGTAATTTTTAAAGACAGATAACTCAAAAACTTATGGACAGGTTTCAATGACATTTTCAGGATATGTCTGAAAAGGTAAAAGGAAGAAGTGATTCAATTTATGGAGTGATCCGGATCACTGTCTGGATCTTCTGGATCCAGGAAATGTGATTTTTAAAGACAGATAACTTAAAAACTTATGGACGGATTTTGATGAAATTTTCAGGATATGCAAGATAGAGCAATTTCAGTCATAAGTAAGTCATTCACCTACTGTTGGGTGATGTACCACATGGTGAAGCAGATCTATAGTTTTGTGAATAGCTGAGTCATAGCTACTAAATGGATAAACATCTTTTATCTCTAAATTGTTGCTGATACGTTATTTCTTCAAAATAAGTCATTCACCTGTCTCTTGCTTGTTGTCACTTCTACTATGTGCCTCCATCTCACAAGAAAATTTATATTCCACTATCTTTAGTACATCTAATTAATACGGCAGGAGATAATTGCATGCGTCAGAATGCTTGTTTTAAATATATTGATGTTTTAAATATATTGTGTTATTCTAATTCTAATTCTAATTAGACTTTTATAGTGCTTAATCTCCCCTATTCAAAGGGGATTCTAAGGTGCAACAAAACAAAAACAGTCAACCAATTTCAATATTTAGGGACAGAAAAGAGTCCAAGCACCACGGAAAACACCAGGGGTAAGACTAAGGAGGGTATGCCTTGGTGTAAAGGTAGGTTTTGAGGCATTTTCTGAAGGAGGCCAGAGAGGGGGACGCATGAATCTCCTCAGGAAGAGCATTCCAAACAGTGGGAGCATCAAAACTATAACCAAACTGTTTGACATATTTATGGACTGAGGGTTGAAAATTGGGAATGACAAGGAAATTACCACCACTCTGACTGCGCCTTGTACTGTAGGAACTGCTGTAGGAAGAGATGTATGGAACCAAATACTTGGGGGAAACCAGTGTGGAGAAACTTATAAACAAGGGTGGCTGTTTTAAAGACTGAGTGATGTTCAACAGGAAGCCAATGCAGTTTCTTAAGAACACGAGTTATACTAGTGTATCTACTGGTATTTGATACGATTCTAGCTGCACTGTTTTGGATGCACTGTAATTTCCGAAGATTGAACTTAGAGAGACTCCTGAAAAGTGAGTTACAATAATCCAACTGACTACTAACAAGAGCATTGGCCACAAATACAGAAGCATCACGAGTAAGAAACCGCCTGACATGTCTAAAATCATGGAGTTGCACAAAACAACTTTTGCATCTGAACATGTTTGGACAAGGAAAAATCAGAATCTAACTACACACCCAGATTCTTGACAGACTCAGCAGGGCAGAGAGGACTACCCAAGATGGTGGATGGAAAATATGCTTAGAATTTGTCCCTCTGTCTTTTTACACCAAATACAATAAACTCAGTCTTATCTCGATTAAGTTAGAACTTACTGGCTGACATCCACTCCTTTATGTCATCCAGGCACCTGTTCAACTTTTCGAAGGCAGCAGATGAATTCTTCTGGGATAGATGGATATAGATTTGAGTGTCCTCTGCATAACAATGAAACTTTACCCCTTTATGTTTACCAATAACCAAACTAAGGGGGGGTTGTATACAGAGAAAATAATAAAGGATCCAAGACAGAGCCTTGAGGCACACCAAACTGGAGTTTACAAAGATCAGAGAGAGTAGAACCAATTTCTATTGACTGATAGCTCTCAGATAGGTAGGAAGTGAACCATTTCAGAACAGAACCACCAATTCCAAACCAGGTTTGAAGACAATGAAGAAGGATGCAATGATAAATTGTAGCAAATGCTGCCGAGAGGTCGAGCAGTATCAGAGCAGTCGGTTCGCCTCTTGACAGAGATAGGTGAACTTCATTTTTATAAAAAGAAGAGCTGTCTCAGTCGAGTGACCTGTTTTATATGCTGATTGATATGGATTGTCTAAGTTATGGACATGAATATGTTCTAACAGTTGCTTAGCAACCACTCGTTCAACCAAATTAGATATGAAACTGAGGCCAGATACAGGATGATAGTTCTTAAAAACATCTCCAGGAAGAGTAGCCTTTTTAAAAAGAGGACTAACTACAGGAGTTTTGAAACCATCAGGGACACAACCCTCCATGAGTGAGAAGTTAACCAACTTTGTAATTGATGGTAATAGTATGTCACTACACTCTTTGATGAAAAATGTAGGCCAAGGATCCAACATGCAGGATTTCGTAGGCGAATTTGTGATGATTTTATTGACAGTATCTTGAGGAACTTCTGTAAAGGCAGTAATTTTCGGAGGATCAGAAGAAGGATGAACATCCTTTTCAGTGCCAGAGGGGATGAAAGTATCTCTTATTGTCTTAATTTTATTATGGAAAAAGGAGGCAAACTGGTCAGCCAATGTCTTGTCAGACTCGTGAGGTGGAAGTATCACTTCAGAGACCCTGCTCAGGGTTTTTCACAGCACATCCCATAGTTTTCTAGGGTCTTCACTATTATCAGAGATAAGTTTACTATAGTAGTCTGACTTATCCTTGTTAACAAGTGAATTACACCAAGCAATTTGGCGACGAAGCCGACTTCTGTTCAGTGAATGCTTGGGCCTACGCCAAGTTCTTTCAAACTAAGGGACTTAGCACGTCGAAAAGAATCAGACACCCAATCTGCAGTGTCTTTCTTTTTCAGTCTAGATATCGGTGCTGCATGCTTGTCGAGAACATCCACCAAGTCATGTACGTATTGCTCAGGAAATTTGACAAAAGAAGTATTTTTAAGATCAGAGCAGAAATTGGACATGTGGATACAATGATACCTCCTGTATTGAACCTTATTTGGAGTATGAGCAGCTTGATGAGGCAGGACCATTGAGCATTTGACTAATGCATGATCAGATACAAAATCACAAATTTTGACATCAGCAATAGTATCCTGATCGCTGGGAGAAAGAATGAGATCTAGTGTGTGACCATACAAATGGGTAGGTTGGTTAACTGTTTCAGATCATATGAGTCAAGATAGGTCATAAATTTATAACAATCACCACCTGGTACATTGACATGATTGTTGAAATCACCAACAATATGGTATGAGGAGTTTCTGGATGACAAGAAACTAACCAAGGACATAAATTCTTCCTGAAAATTGCAGGTACATGATTCTGGAGGGCGATAGACACAGACAAGCAACAATGAACGACCGTGAAGCCCAAGAGACACCACCATGTTCTCAAATGACTGATAAAAAGGAGATTCCATTTTATGTAGGCTGTAGGATGATCTAATGAAAAAACCAACACCGCCACTGATACCTGAGGGACGAGGCCTTTGAGGAAATATGTAATCCGCAGGAGTAATGGATCGTAAAAAGCTATCTGAATCAAATGAACGAACATGTGTTTCGGTGAGACAAAGAATGTCAAGGTCATTTAATGCTACAATATCGGCAAGGAGAAGGCCTTTATTCCTAATGGATCTGGTATTCAATACACCCAGTGTAAGAGGACCAGGGTTGAGGGAAACATCTCCTCCCAGTAATAGTAACAACATAAGCCCTCTTCCGTTGACTAAATTTGAAAATTTACGACATGAACAAGAATATGAGATTTTTTTTTACAATTCTAATCATTGTGGTACATAATGGAGCCACTCAGACCTATGAGCCAGTGCAACTGTGAACAGTGCCATAAAAAGGAGTACCCGAAGACTAATCATGACTGGTGGGACAGTTCAAGTAAGTTACCCTAATCTAGACGCTACCATGGGACGACTGTAATACTGTGGGGGGTATTATGGCATCACTCTGCGGTGTCTGCGTCTGTGTCCGTGTAACAACTTCTCCAAAAACTACAAGGCCTAGAGACATGCTGTTTTTTTAAACGATACCTATCTATCGAGGATGAAAAATTGTTCACGGCATGCAAATTTGTCTTTTTATTGCGCTACAATAGCTTACCATGTGGGACTGAATGCTGTTCTCAGATAGCCGCAGGCATCACTGCCAACGTCTAAGAAAAATAGACATTTAAAGTTGGCTGTAGCTTCAGGTTGTCCTCTCGTGGCACACTACAAGATCTCTTCCTACTTTCTCGTTGGCCGCGTGAACTGGTAGCTTCTATTACTTACACAGATATTTTCATCTATTTCTGAGCACGTACGCATATTGTAGGATGTTAATTTTTGGTCATTTCATGTAATATATAACATAGTTTATTCTGTGAAAGTTCCGTTTCGACAGGATAAGTATTTTTTCTTATTTTGGTGTTTTTGAGCTTTCCTCGGTACAACTTTTTCATCTACATTTTTTATTGCGTTTCAAGATGTCTGCCCACCAAACCAATAAAGATAAGCCGAGATCTGTTAAGTGTCACCACTTTCTGCTTTGCGTTTGATTCATAAAATGACTGCCCTACCTGTAGGGAATCTGGCAAGAGGGATGACCCCTGTATTACGTTTGATCCCCCTGTCAAATCTGTGCTTCTTTCACAGAAGAATAATTGATCAAAATTTCACACAGGAAACGCTATGTCAAAAAGCAAAAGTGGGACACTACTTGTTCTAAAGACGATGAACTCGACCTTTTAGGTGATGAGGACGTGGATTCCTTTACTGGATCCCATGCAGACCTTGAGAGTGCTGCAGACAACTTATTTACCTCACCCCCACATCCTCAGCCCCTACCCTTCAGTTCATTGTCTATCAAAACACCAGCAAGAACTGTCCCACCCACCCCAGGTACTGCCTTACAGCAGAAGATTGAATCAAACTTGGAAAAATCCCTGGGTAACACACATCCATTTACAGCAGCAAATGGGTTCCTTCCAGGCATCTATGTTAGAAGCTTTCCAGTCTCTCCGAGACAAATTGACATCTAAAAAACAAGTGGAGGTGGATCAGACCTCGGCTTCAGCTTCCAAGCCTGGACCCTCCAATAGTGCTGTAAACCTGGACCTACCCCCTCCGAGACCTCAGCCTACCTCACATGTTGAGGAAATGGAAGTGGACTATGGTCCTGCTCTTCCTCCACATCTCGGTGCTGATCATCATAACGCATCGGATCAGCATTCTAGTTCATCCGAGGAGCCTTCTTAGAAGGCCTCGGATAGACCTAAAAAACAATCACTCTCATAAAAGGCATGATGTTGAACCGAGGTCTGCCTCGGATCACTACTATGATGAATCCGATGAACCTCGGATGTCATCTTCTAAATCCAAAAAACATGCTGACAAGAGTAAACATAAGGTGAGGTCCAGATATGTGTCATCTTCTTCAGAGGAGTATCAGTCCTCTATAGCCAGACACAGGTCTTCAAAGCCCCCTGGGGCTCTCTCTGATCAAGACCAACCTCAACACGATCCAGACCCCCCTTATTATAGGGAAGTAGCTCTGTCTGACGTTCCCTCCCAATACGCTGAAGAAGTGGACACCTTCAGGCGCATTCTTTCCCTCCCTGACCACAGGGAGTCCATGCCTAGGTCCTCAACTTCAGTCATGGGTCTGGACGATGAGAAAGGCTGTCAGGAGCTCAGACCTCTATGCTCCCACTCAGCTCAGTTATCAAAGATGCCTTTGATAAATTTGAGCATGATTTCCAGGCCACTAATTTACATGAGGGTCAAAGGGTGGAAAATGTAAAATCTCTTGGGTTTTACAGTCACCTGTTTCTAGTTGCCAAGCCTCACCAAAGGTGGAGGCCAGTCATAGTCTTAGGCAGGCTCAACACTTTTCTACATGTAGAAAAGTTCAAAATGGAAACTCCAGAGTTCATCAGGACCTCCCTGATTCCAGGGGAATGGGTATCATCGATAGACCTATCAGACGCTTATGTTCACATCCCCATCCACCCAAACTCAAGGAAATACCTAAGGTTTTGCCACAGGTCGCAGGTGTTCCAGTTCACCTCCCTCCCATTCAGACTAGCCACAGCCCCCAGGTCTTTATAATGATTGTAAAGGAAGTGAAGCTAATGGCCCTCTCCAGAGGACTGAGACTTCACCAATACCTGGACGACTGGCTGATCAGGTCCCAGTCTCAGGATGAAGCCCAAGATAACACTCAGGCAGTGGTAGACCTAACCCAGTCCATGGGGTGGATAATAAATCAGGAGAAATCAGAACTAAAACGTACTCAGGTGTTTTCCTTCGTGGGCAACGAATACCATCTAGATTCAGCCCTTGTAAAACCCACTCAAGAGAGAGGGCTCAAACTTCAGGATTTGATCCTACATCTCAAGTCAAACCATGTTTTGACTGCAAGATGTTTGATGTCGCTAATTGGGTTGCTTGGCTCAATGGAGAAAATGGTCCCGGAGGGACGCCTTCACATGAGCCCCTTTTAGTTTCATGCCAAGGAGCACTGGAGATATCCTCAGTCGCTGGACAGCCTCCTTCCTTGTATAGAAACCATTTCTGCACTCCTAGACTGGTGGCAGAACCCCACAAATGTGATGAGAGGTGCAGACCTTCATCCCAAAGACCACAGCATCCAACTCTTTACAGACACCTCAAATGAAGGTTGGGGCGCTCACTTAGATCAAAGTTCCACAAAGGGTCTGTGGCCAGATCAAAGACCAGTGTCAGAACCAAACAGTGCTAGTTGCAATAGACAACTCAACAGTGGTAGCCTACATAAACAAACAAGGAGGAACTCACTCAGCGGAGATGTACGCTCTCCTGTGGAAGCTAATGACATGGTGTCATCGCTATCACATAACATTAAAAGCCAGACACATTCCAGGGTGTCTGAATGTGATGGCTGACCTGTCCAGGTCGAACCAAGTGCAGTCAACAGAATGGTCACTGCATCCGCAGGTGTTCAAACAGATCTGTCAAAAGTGGTTCACTCCTCATGTAGATCTATTTGCCACTCATCTGAACCCCAAACTTTCACTGTACATATCTCCAGTCCCAGACCCAAATGCTTGGGACATAGATGCCCTGAACTTAAACTGGATGGGTCTCACTGCCTATGCTTACCCTCCGACGGCTTTCCTTCACAGGGTGATCCAAAAAAATCAGGTGATGCCATTACCTGATCATCATAATAACCCCAGGCTGGCCAGGGATGCCCTGGTTTTGGGACCTAGTGCAGCTCTCAACAGAGATCCCACTGCAACTTCCGGTGTCAACGACTCTTCTCAAACAGTCCCACAATTATGTCTTCCACAGCAATCCACAACATCTCAACCTCCACGCCTGGTGTCTAGGAGTGGACAGCTCCAAGAACAAGGCTTCTCTTTGGAGGTGAGAATTGAACAGAGAGAATTGCTGCCCCTCAGAGGTCATCAACAAGGACCATCTATAAGTCAAAGTGGGCCCTATTTGAGAAATGGTGCAGAGAAAATTCGGTGGATTTCTCCACTCCATCTGTGAAACGAGTCTCCGACTTTTTCATGTACCTGTACCAAGATCTAAACAGGCTCCCCTCGACCATTGATGGTTACAGGTCGGCCATTGTTGACACTTTGGGCCCAGCGGGCCACCATATTTCAAAAAGTTCAGACCTTCACAGGTTACTCTCCAGCTTTCACAGGGATCGTCCCAAAAGTTCCAGGAATCTTTCAAAATGGAACCTTTCTGTTGTTCTCAATGAGCTCACAAAAGCACCCTTTGAGCCTATGAAAGAGACAGACCTCAAACATCTTACTGTCAAAACTGCTTTCTTGCTAGCTTTGGCCCACGGCAAGCGCCGCAGCGAAATCCATGCCTGGGTTGCAAACAAAGTATCTAATCTAGGCCAATGGGAAAAGGTTGCCTTGTTCCCTTCTTCTGACTTTATAGCCAAAAACCAACTAGCAAGAGAAGGTTTCCAAAAATGTGTCTCCGGTGACTATTCCTGCTCTAACTACCGTTGTAGATAGACAATTCAAAGAAGACAGGACCTTCTGTCCAGTTCGGGCCCTGAGGTACTATCTGGATCAAACCAAAGACCTGAGAGGGTCTCGATCCCTCCTTTTCATCTCCTTCAAGAAGGGACACACCTCAGACATCAGACCCGCTAGTCTTTCTTCTTGGTTGAAACAAACCATTCTACTTTGTTATAAACAAACAGACCAACAAGCCTTGGACTTGGTCCAAGTTAAAGCGCATGACATAAGGGCCTTCGCGGCCTCTAAGGCCTTTTATGGTGGGGTATCGCTGGACCAAATCATGCAAGCCTGTCACTGGAAAGCTCACAACACATTTACAAATTTTTACCTAAAAGATCTTACTTGGTCAGACAATGACAGCAATATGTATCTGGGTCCAGTGGTGGCAGCACAACAAGTCCTAGACCCTTCCCCTCAGACCAGCTATCCTCGGAAAGAAAAGAAGGGGGGGCACATCCGCTACAACCAAGTCTTCAGGAGTCTAATCCCAGGGTCTAGGTATAGGTTTATCTCTCAAGATGTTACGGGTAAGGTCATTTTTTCTTTTCAGTTTGTAAAGTATATTATGTATTAAGAACTTATCAAGGTTGTCATTAATCTCATGTTAGGTTGCAAAAATTTTAAAAAATTCCAACCATAGGGCTGGTTTTTCACTCGTGGTTGGCCCTTACTCATTATAACTGAGCACGGCTGCACTTCTCTCCTAAAATCAAAACATCCTGACAGTTTTAGCACTGTCATTCATTCTATTCAGGTTTTTGACTCTTTACAGGCCCGGTCTTCGGGATTGGGGCTCTGTAAACAGGACTCAGACTGGTATTTCTAAACATTCATTCTAATTTATTACTTCAAAATATAAGAAAAATTGACATATCTTCCAGTCTCAGCTGCAATCCCTCCACCATGCAGTTGGATTCAGCATTCAGTCCCACATGGTAAGCTATTGTGCGCAATAAAATTGAAAATTTCAATTACTTAAATGAAGCTTTTATAAGCTACAAGCTTACCATGTGGGACTGAGAAGAGTCCCACCTTGCCTCCCCGCTGTATTACAGCTGAGGGGTATGGTTAAAAAATTGCAACGAGAAAATAGGAAGAGATCTTGTCGTGTACCACGAGAGGACAACCTGAGGCTACGGCCAACTATAAATATCCATTTTTCTTAGACGTTGGCCGTGATGCCTGCGGCCATCCGAGAACAGCATTCAGGCCCACATGGTAAGCTTGTAGCTTATGAAAGCTACATTTAAGTAATTAAAATTTTCAAGTTTGTCTGTTTGCTAGAGACATTACAAGGGAGGTACTCCCACCAAAAGTGTGAAAATTTCAACACTTTATCACAATTTTCTCAATGACTATAGCAGGGATTTTTCTCATTTCTTGCATGTATGTGCTAGACCACAAGTAGATTCCATTATGCGAGTATCAGACATGGATCTGTCTTAATTTTTTTATTATTTTTTTAATAATTTTTAATACCTTAAAATTCATGAAATTTTGCACTAAATCACATTTGCTCATTGACTATTGCAGCGATTTCTCTCTTATCATGGGTATATCTACTAGGCCACTAGTAGATTCCCTTGTGTGAGTATCAGATCTGGATCATTTTTAATGACTTTTTATGAATTTTTTCAAAAAATTAATTCCCAAACTATTGCATTTAGAGAATTTTGTGTAAATATGTTATTCAACTACTTTTGAGCAGCTATAACATAGTAAAATTGCAGACCCGCAACTCATTGACTAGCCGAGTAATAGCTACTTTGAGGTTATCACTTTTTTGAGTAAATTGCTGGTTTCTTCAAAACTGTTGCATTTAGAGTATTATTTTTTTATATGTTTTTCATGTACTTTGGGTCAGCTATAACATTGTAAAATTGCAGACCTGTAACTCATAGCATAGCTGAGCAATAGCTATTTTCAGGTTCTCAATGTTGAGTAAATCAGTTGTAACTTGAAAACTATAGCATTTAGAGTATTTTGTTTAAACATATTGTTCACCTACTTTTGGGTCAGCTATAACATAGTGGAATTGCAGAACTGTATCCAATGGCATAGCTGAGCAATAGCTACTTTCAGGTTCTCACTGTTGAGCAAATCAGTTGCAACTTGAAAACTATTGCATTTAGAGTATTTTGTTTAAATATGTTGTTCACCTACGTTTGGATCAGCTATAACATAGTAAAGTTGCAGACCTGTAGCTCATTGCATAGCTGAGCAATAGGTATTTAGAGGTTTTCTCTGTTGAGTAAATCAGTTGTAACTTGAAAACTATTGAATTTAGAGAATTTTGTTTACATATGTTATTCATCTACTTTTGAATTTGATATAACATTGTAAAATTGGAGATGTTTAGCTCATGGCGTAGCTGTGTAATAACTATTCTTAGGTTCTCACTGTTGAGTAAATCAGTTGTAGCTTGAAAACTATTGCATTTAAAGTAATTTCTCTCTATATATAGTAAATAATAATAATATGTTATTCATCTACTTTTGAATTAGCTATAACATTGTAAAAATGGAGACTTGTAGCTCATGGCATAGTTGTGTAATAGCTATTCACAGGTTCCCACTGTTGAGTGAATCAGTTGTAACTTGAAAAGTCCTGTATTTAGAGTATTTTGTTTAAATATATTGTTCACCTAATTTTGGGTCACCTATGACATACTGAAATTGCAGACCTACAGGTCATGGCATAGCTGAGCAATAGCTACTTTCAGGTTCTCACTGTTGGGTAAATTAGTTGTAACTTGAAAACTATTGCATTTAAAGTATTTTCTATGTTGTTCACCTACTTTTGTGTCAGCTATAACAGAGTGACATTGCAGACCTGTATGTCATGGCATAGCCAAGCAAGAGCTACTTTCAGGTTCTCACTGTTGAGTAAATCAGTTGTAACTTGAAAACTATTGCATGTAGAGGATTTGTTTAAATATGTTATTCATCTACTTTTGAATTAGCTATAACATTGTAAAATTGTAGATGTGTAGCTCGTGGCATAGCTGTGTAATAGCTATTCTCAGGTTCTCACTGGTGAGTAAATCAGTTGTAACTTCGGGTTCTCACTGTTGGGTAAATCAGTTGTAACTTGAAAACTATTGCATTTAGAGGATTTGTTTAAATATGTTATTCATTTACTTTGGAATTAGTTATAACATTGTAAAATTGTAGAGGTGTAGCTCATGGCATAGCTGTGTAATAACTATTCTCAGGTTCTCACTTTTGCATTTAAAGTATTTTCTATAAATATGTTGTTCACCTACGTTTAGATCAGCTATAACCGTGAATATGCAGACCTGTATGTCATGGCATAGCTTAGCAATAGCTACTTTCAGGTTCTCACTGTTGAGTAAATTTCAAGTTGTAACTTGAAAACGATTACATTTAGAGTATTTTGTTTAAATACGTTGTTCACCTACTTTTGGGTCAGCCAGAACATAGCAAAATTGCAGACGTGTAGCTAATCCCATAGGTGAGCTATAGCTACTTTGAGGTTTTTCTCTGTTGAGTTAATCTGTTTTTAACCTACTTTTTACACCTAAACAGTTACCTTGTTACTTTCCTTCTGAATACCATTTGCAGGGCACAACTTTTGTTTCCTTTTCTTCTGTCACTTCTAACCTGAAACTCAAAACACACAGCTGACACAGAACCCGTTCATGGGCACTGATTGCTTGTGTTTACAGTGAAGATTCCTATTACTGATATTGCATCTCTTGGTCAACGTTGCAGCTCGTACGACCAAATAATGGCATGATAAATGTGCAAGATGATAACGGGTAGAGTAAGAAATCTAAAATTCGCCAGGAATCTAAAATTCGCCACCTCTATAACCTTGGTTAATTTTATGAAGAAAATAATGTTTTTGTCTAAAAATGGTATTTTTCAGTTCAAAAAGCATTAATTTACTATATAGTCAACAAATCTCACCACAATTCATTTATTTTATTAGTATTTTCACATGTGGCGAATTTCAGATATGTGGCGAATTTTAGATTTCTTACTCTACTGATTCCTGTATAGTGGGAGGTGTGATTGTAAAATATGTGATGGATTTACTGATATACAAAGAGAAATGCTGGCTACAGCCCAGTACCAGATACGCAAGGATAAGAAGGCTGGGATGAGATGTAACAGTGTTCCCCTCCATGTGCAGCCCCTCCCAGGGGTAGCAAAACTGTAAGTGAACCAATTACTGATACTAGTGGTGGGATCACCAGCTTAAATGACAGATCGAGCATCGCTTGTTAGAAGCGAGTTGAACTCGAGTCAAACTCGAGTAATTTTCGGGATAGAGTATTTCGTTTGTTAGCGAAAATATTTTACATAACCGTACATGAGGCAAAACTTTAAACTGGAAATGGGCTTTCGCGATATAATTTAAGTTAAATCTTCATTGATTTAAGTCAGAATAAAGTAAAAATACAATATATTTCTGAAAATTTCAGATATTTCTATTGTTATGGTGAAGTATCAGCCTTAGATGGTTAAAATATGTACGTTTACAAAAAACTCGAGTTTCACTTGCGCCGATCGATGTAATTGGTTCACTTACAGTTTTGCTACCCCTGGGAGGGGCTGCACATGGAGGGGAACACTGTTACATCTCATCCCAGCCTTCTTCATCCTTTATGGGATTAGCTACATGTCTGCAATTTTGCTATGTTCTGGCTGACCCAAAAGTAGGTGAACAACGTATTTAAACAAAATACTCTAAATGTAATCGTTTTCAAGTTACAACATACTACTGAATATGTTTATAAGAAAGACTTTAATAACTTTAGTCAACAGTTAGATGGGAGATCACACATTTTGAAGTGCTTCTTTCATATGGAAACATCTTTGCTACCACCAAAGTACCAGTAAATGAAATCCACTGGGTTCTGAACAGCCATTCATTAGTCTAAATACCTCTTTCCGAGACACTGGTCTGGTGCAGCCTCCGGTAGAGCAGGCTTCTAAAGGACCTGGCAAATCAAAAGACTATAAAGAGTCAAAGAAGAAGCACAAATCTTCAAAATCAAAGAAATCAGTACTGGTTTTAAAGCCACCCCTGTCCTGACCAGAAAACCTGACACATTCCCTCAAACACACCCTGTTCCTGTTGATGTAGAACCCTTTACCGGTCCGACCAAACTGATTGCACAGACCTGGGGATCTTGTGATGGAGTTAAGAATTATGCCTGTGTCTCAGCTGTTACAGCCTGGTTTTAACGCCCCCACCGGATACTGAGAATGACTTTATTGTTTCACCAGATGAGCTTCTGGTACAGATATAACACCTGTGATGAGGGTGATCTCTCAGAGACTGAAACTCTTAAACCAGAAAAGAATGAAGATATGAGTTACCCTGAAACTGTCCATTCTATCAGGACCTTCATGGGCTGGAATTATATTCTGGACTTTGAGTTGGAATACAGTGATGCAGGCAAATGCAACAACCCCTAGAGGGGTAAGAACCATAGAGCCAGTTTTAATATATCTGTGGAGATGCACATGTTGAAGCCAGATGGTCCCCACCGATTGGGCAGAAAGCTATTCAATTGGCATGGATCTGAGGCTAAATTGAATGCCATGTTTTCAAAAATAGTGAAACCAGGGGCATATTTAGCAATTGGTCCCATCTCCGGGACCGGTGTTGCAAGAAGTATTATGCAAACGGGAGAAGTCTGCAAGGAAAGTCACTTGCACAGTGAACCATGAACTAAACCAAAATATCTCTACAAACCCTGTGACATGAAGGGCTCTAAGCCTAATGTTCAGACTTCAGGTCAGGCTGGAGGCAGTTTGCATCAAGATGTCATAGCCGTGGTCATGGATCCAATAGCCACCATTTTTCCAAGCAGGCTCAGGGTGACACGAAAGTTTAAAAGACAGTTATTGCAACAAAGACCCACTGGGAAACATGACTAAACCTGGGTTCAGGTGGTCTCCATCTTGCAAGAAGGTTACTGTTCAAGATGAGACCCCCATTGACAAGGTCACATATCTGATTATCAGCGGATGCTCCAATCCTCTCAAGAACAGCTACTTGAAGCAGGCGGTAGAAAAAGGTCATGGTTTGGTCCTCTCTAACCTTTTAAAACAGTTGTTCCTGGTTCCTTCTTGGAGAGAAACAAAGAAAACTTGTTCCCCAAGTCAGAAACCTTCAAAATGTAAATGCCAGCAATGATCAGGCTCTCCCTTCAGCAGGGGAAATGCGTCATATCCTTGGATTTCAGGGAAGCTTTCTTCCCATCAATTCAAGATTTATTTATTTATTTGTTGTTTTACGTCGCGTTCAACAGCAGGGTCATATTGTGACGGGTAGTATACAGGTGCATACTGCACTGTAAACCACCGGGCATCGGCAAGTAACTACCAACTTTCCAACATGAAGCACCTGGCCCGAGATTCGAACCGGCGGCCTAGTGGCTGTGTTGGAGTTCACGAAAGTAGTGAAGGAGGTAAAACTGATCGCTCAGGCCAGGGATATATGGATCCACCAGTACCTAAATGACTAGTTGCTCCAGGCCCCGTGTCAGGAGACTTGTTTCCCAGTAAACATTACAAACGTTTATAAACGTTTAGTAAACCTATAAACGTTTTTTAAACCAAATATAGACCTAAATATTGACAATTATTCAATACTAAGGGTTTATAAACGTTTTAGCAACATTAGTTTGGTTTATAAACGTTTATAAACGTTTTTAAACCTTTACAAAGGGTTAAAAATAGCTTAACCTCACTTTCAGTTGGGATGATGACATCAGCACAGCCATTTTGAGAGAAACTGGAGAAATATTTCTGTTACTATATCTTGCTGTATCACTGTTGTTTGAAGCCATCATTATATTCTAAGTTATATATAAACGTTTGTGCTTAAACGTTTATAAACGTTTATAGGCAAATGTTTAGGGACCCATCATTTTAAACCTTATCTAAATCGTTGATAGTTAGGTTTATAAACATTTATAAACGTTTGTAATGTTTACTGGGTTTACAACATATCCGGACTCTATTGGACCTGTGCAAGAACCTAGGGTGGGTAGTCAATCTAAAGAAGTCGGAACTAGTGCCTCACCAGGAGTTCAACTTTGTCAGTTATCATTTTGATCTCTCTCAGAGTCTTGTGAAACCAATTCAGGAAAGGTGGTAGACTCAGACCTGCAAAATAAGGAATCTAATGATCAGGGACAGTGTTCTGCCTGCCACTTCATGTCTCTAATAGGTCTGTTGACAGCCACGGAGAAGCAGGTGGTTTCGGGTCATTTTCATATGAGGCCCATCGAGTGGCACCTGAAAAATCTCTGTCATGTCCCAGAGTCCCTGGATAAGAGGATACCTCTTTCCAGATTCATTTATCCTTACCTGCAGAGGTGGCTGAAAGAAGTCAGTGTGCTCAGGGGTCAACCTCTGCATCCTCTGCAGCATGCTGTACAGTTGTTTACCGACACCTCAAACGAAGGTTCAGGCGTACACTTAGACAACTACACAGTAAAGGGTCAGAACCGCAAAGCCACTTGCACATAAATTTTCTTGAGTTGAAAGTGGTACTGTTGACCCTCAAGAAGTTCTACCAACAGCATCATTTTGGTGGCCATGGACAACACAACTGTTGTGTCATACATATATGAAGAAGGAATGGGGGTATGAGATCACGTTCTCTTTGTGCCCTCCTCTAGAGACTCCTCTCATGGTGTAGTCACAGACAGATTGCGCTGAAGGCTAGGCACATTCCAGGGTGACTGAATGTGACAGAGGACAAGTTGTCCAGACACAAGCAAGTTTTTCAGACAGAATGGTCTCTGCTGCAGGAGGTGTTCGACCACTTGTGTGCAAGATGGCACACACCTCTGGTGGATCTGTTTGCCACCAGGTTCAACCGCAGTCTTCCCACGTTTGTGTCCCCAGTGCCAGATCAAAATGCTTAGAAGGTGGATGCTCTCAGCCTTCCATGGGAGGAGCTAGATGCCTATGCTTTTCCTCCTGTGTCTCTGCTGGGCAAAGTGGTCACCAAGATCCTGCATCAGGATTGTCGACGGGTTATCCTCAATTTCCCCATGATGGCCCAAAATGCATTGGTTCTAGGACCTGGTCAGTCTGTCAGTGCAGATTCCTCTCTCCCTGCCCCAGGTGGAGAATCTGTTGACACAGCTGTTAGCCAGTCTCCACACAGGGATCTGCCAGGCCTCAACCTTCATGCCTGGTTCATAGAGCCTGTAGCATACAGGCACAAGGGTTCTCTGATGAAGTGGCAACATGAATAAGGCTCCTCAGAGCTGCTCAACCAGGGCTCTCTACGAGTCAAAGTGGTCCGTGTTTGTCAAATGGTGTGAGTCAAACCAGGTGGACATCTGGTCACCTTCTATAAGCCAAATTTCTGACTTTCTCTTGCAAAGGTTTCAGAAGCATCTTCAACCAAGTATTATTGAGGCTATAGAAAGGCAGACAAGACTGGAAATGACAGGGTTAAAATCAGAATGAGAATTTAACCCGTTTGCTGGAAAGCTTTCATCATCATAAGCCCAAGGGACGCAGAGGTATCCCTAGTTGGAACCTTTCCCTGGGCTTATACCAGTTGATCAAGCCTCCCTTTTAGCCCCTAAGGAAGACCTCAGGAGGATTGGTCAAATGATTCTTTCTTCCACTTCTCCCTGTTTCTTGTGCAAAAACCAATCGGCTACGGACGGTCCTAATTCAGTTACTCCAGTGATTATTCTGGCCCTAGCTCCTGCACTTGACAAGTCCCTTAATTAGGATAGAGCTCTCTGTCCAGTGAGGGCCTTGTGTTATTACTTGGACAAGACCAGAGAGCTCCGTCCGGGCAAGGCGTTGGATTTTGTTTCTTTCAGGAAGAATTTCAGTAAAGACTTTATCCAAGCTATTGTCTCTTCTTGGATTAAACAGACCATTCTGTTGTGTTATCAACTATCGAATGAGGATGTTCATCAGGTTAATTCTAATTCTAGTTGGAATTTTATACCGCTTAATCTCCCCTTTTTATTGCGTTACAATAGCTTACCATGTGGAACTGAATGCTATCTCAGGAGGCCACAGGAATCCGGCCTATGTCCAAGAAAAAAAGACATTTAAGTATTGACCAAATCCCCTTGTCCTGAGAGTGTACGATAGTGTAATCCTGCGCATCGTCCTCCTGTTCTTGGATATTTATTTCACTGTTTTCTCAGGATATATCTATTGTTGGATCTTTCTATTCAGCCATTTACTTTATTATTGATCATAGCTTGTTCTGTAAAACTTTGAATTCTACAGGATAATAAATTTCTTAACTTTTTCTTTTATTACGCTACAATAGTCCTACCTATTTTAACCATATGCTTTACCAGTGGTTGACCACGGGAAGCTTCCAACCAGAGTAAAGTTGAAAACTATTACCCGTGAAATTCAGATAGACGGGGCTATCTGGAGTACTGGTCACAGGGAATGCTGGTGATATAGTACCGGTGCAGGTAAACACGCACCTGCTGGCTTGGCCACGTGACCTAGGGAACCTATCAGATTCTGCCAGGCCTCAACCTTCATGCCTGGTTCATAGAGCCTGTAGCATACAGGCACAAGGGTTCTCTGATGAAGTGGCAACATGAATAAGGCTCTTCAGAGCTGCTCAACCAGGGCTCTCTACGAGTCAAAGTGGTCCGTGTTTGTCAAATGGTGTGAGTCAAATCAGGTGGACATCTGGTCACCTTCTATAAGCCAAATTTCTGACTTTCTCTTGCAAAGGTTTCAGAAGCATCTTCAACCAAGTATTATTGAGACTATAGAAAGGCAGACAAGACTGGAAATGACAGGGTTAAAATCAGAATGAGAATTTAACCCGTTTGCTGGAAAGCTTTCATCATCATAAGCCCAAGGGACGCAGAGGTATCCCTAGTTGGAACCTTTCCCTGGGCTTATACCAGTTGATCAAGCCTCCCTTTGAGCCCCTAAGGAAGACCTCAGGAGGATTGGTCAAATGATTCTTTCTTCCACTTCTCCCTGTTTCTTGTGCAAAAACCAATCGGCTATGGACGGTCCTAATTCAGTTACTCCAGTGATTATTCCGGCCCTAGCTCCTGCACTTGACAAGTCCCTTAATTAGGATAGAGCTCTCTGTCCAGTGAGGGCCTTGTGTTATTACTTGGACAAGACCAAAGAGCTCCGTCCGGGCAAGGCGTTGGATTTTGTTTCTTTCAGGAAGAATTTCAGTAAAGACTTTATCCAAGCTATTGTCTCTTCTTGGATTAAACAGACCATTCTGTTGTGTTATCAACTATCGAATGAGGATGTTCATCAGGTTAATTCTAATTCTAGTTGGAATTTTATACCGCTTAATCTCCCCTTTTTATTGCGTTACAATAGCTTACCATGTGGAACTGAATGCTATCTCAGGAGGCCACAGGAATCCGGCCTATGTCCAAGAAAAAAAGACATTTAAGTATTGACCAAATCCCCTTGTCCTGAGAGTGTATGATAGTGTAATCCTGCGCATCGTCCTCCTGTTCTTGGATATTTATTTCACTGTTTTCTCAGGATATATCTATTGTTGGATCTTTCTATTCAGCCATTTACTTTATTATTGATCATAGCTTGTTCTGTAAAACTTTGAATTCTACAGGATAATAAATTTCTTAACTTTTTCTTTTATTACGCTACAATAGTCCTACCTATTTTAACCATATGCTTTACCAGTGGTTGACCACGGGAAGCTTCCAACCAGAGTAAAGTTGAAAACTATTACCCGTGAAATTCAGATAGACGGGGCTATCTGGAGTACTGGTCACAGGGAATGCTGGTGATATAGTACCGGTGCAGGTAAACACGCACCTGCTGGCTTGGCCACGTGACCTAGGGAACCTATCAGATTGCTCCCATGAGCACTTCCTTCTTTTTGTTGGAAGCCATCTTGTCAAGTTGGCTTGCTAGTGACTCTCACTTTTTGTGAATTGTTACAGCTATATAACTGTGGGTAGACAGTTAAATTGTGATTAAATTGTTTCATAACAGTTTATAGATCATTTTGGTAACATGGTTAAGACACCTCCTTACCTGAAAAGGGGCAAGTGTGGACATTTTATGCCCCAGTTTGATACTCATGGCTCCTGCTTTGGCTGTAGAGCCAAGTGCAAGGGACTGGATCCCTGTGCACAAGGAGCTGACACCACACAGTGTTCAGCGTGTGCTTTACTGACAGAAGAGCAGTGGTCCCACCTCAGAGAAAATTTTGCCAAGAGGTCTGCTTACAGGCATAAAACTGGCTCACAGGGTGACTTATTTGAGGAGCCGGAAACAGAAGAACCGACGCTGATCGGTGAAGATTTCTCGTGAGTGGACGACACTCTTCTGGATCTTGAACCGGAAGACTCCGGTACCAGTGCACCTCTCACCGGCATCAGCCCTCTCACTAGCCTACCAGCTTCATTACCCGCACAGAATGTCCTGGCGACTTCTTTTACTATGGGTCTGGTACAACAGTCTATGACTGATTCTTCAGCCCTTTTCAGGGCTACGCACCCTCTGTTTCAGACAGTCACACAGGACATTCCACCTTCAGGATATCTACTCCTGGCAGGCAATCAGTTGCGGAAAGAATGGCGGCTTTGTCATTCCACAACCGCAGAGGGCTGTCTCAACAACAGAGATCCCACAGACTCCTAGGACTCAACTCATTAGGAGCCAGCTGGAGCAGCAGAATTTTGAGATGATGAACTCTCTGCAGCAGAAAAACCAGCAAAAAATCAAGCATCTCTCTGCTCAGTTGCAAACAGGACTGCAGGCGTTCCTTCAACAGTCCATGGAGCAGATGTTTACTCGCTTGGCCCCGGCACAAACTCAACCGCCAGCAGCTACATCTACAGCACCGCCACCTCATATTGTGTCAATCACACCGGTGTCTGCTATACCGTCTGCCAAAGCAGAGGAACCAATGGACTCGGCTCCATCTCAACCTGCCCCTCCTGAGGTAAAGAAGAGCTTCTCAAAGGTTAAGGGCTCCTCCGCTATAGCTCAACAGTCCATCCAAGTGGTGGTCTCTCATCCTTTTTGCCGACGGTTGCTTCTGCTCCAAGGCTTGCATCTCCTCTTCAAACCTTGGAACAAGAGGAATATGGTACTGATGCTTCAGCTTCCTCCTTCTCTTCCGTTCCAAAGCCAGAAGACCCTACAGAAGTTGGAGAACAGGCGGCACCCCCTAACCTCCCTTTCAGGGAACTGGTCCAAAAGGTTAGGGAGTTCTTGTCCATTCCTGACCCAGCAGCAGAAGAGGACTACAAGCTGGGCTCAGCACTGGGACGTGATCCCCTTCTCCTGCAACAGGAATAGTTGGATAGACCCCCATCTATCAAGCTCCCAATGGTTGCCGACCTATCTCGCCTTCAGACGGCCCAGGACGACTCCGTCAAACCGAGCACATCAAATACTCTGGAGATAGGGAAATTTCCAGGCATTCCACCACTCAAGGGAAGCTGGTATAGTGTAGTGGACAATAAATTTGCACAGACACCACAGGTGGTTCCCCAGGCTTTTTCTAACATTGCCAAGCCTGGCTACAGGAGTGGACCCCAGCTTCAGTCCAACAGAAGGATCTAGTCAATCTGGAATACATGACTCGAGAGAACATCAGCATTGCTAATTTCCTCTCCACCTTCGGGATGGCCAGTGAGTTGTGTCGCAAGAATCTTCGTCTCACAAGGGACCAAAGGGAGAGATTGTTTGACCAGTTCCGTGCAACCACGGACGGGCCCACCAGAGAGCAGATCATGTTGCAGTTGTTCACCATGACCCAACAGGAATCTGCCCAGATGCAGTTTATGCTAGATATAAGTAGGAGTATGTCCAAGCCCTATGCAGACTTGGTATCCAACTTCTTATCCACTCTCACAAAACTGGTGCTTCTCAGGTGTGATGCTTATCTATGCCATGCTCACCCCAACCTGGATGCTTTTAGGGTACGCAACTTTCGCGCCGCCCCAGTCTCAGGTGGAGACCTGTTTGAGAGGAGTCTCATGCAGGAGTACGAGCAACATTTGATAGGACTAGGAGTGAAGCCTGGATCAAAGGAGCAACATTTCCACCCATATATGAAAAACAAAAGGGGTAGGGGTGGACGTCAACAAGCTCCACAAGGGGTTTACTACCAACCCATGCCGGCTCCACAATACATGGTGCAGCAACCCTTCTTTCAGCCTCCACCCCAAGGTGGTCACAGAGGAGGACGTGGTGGTTGCAGAGGCCGCGGCCGTGGAGGCAGCACATGTGGTAACAAGCAGCAGCAACCTCCTCAATGACACTCAATACCAACTGCCGCCTTCACACAACCCTGGAGTAGAACTGACAATGCTTTCAGGAGATCCCTTGCACTGTGTTTTCCCTGTAACCCCTCCAGAGGGGGAGAAGACTCTGAGTGTGTTATCCCTACCGGAGAGGGAAAAGACTCCGTGTGTACAGTCCCCAAGGGGGGAGGGAAAGACTCCGTGTGTACAGCCCCCACCGGAGGGGGGAAAGACTCCGTGTGTACAGTCCCCACCAGAGGGGGAGAAAACTCTGGTTGTACGGTCTCAGGAGACACCCCATCTAGTTCAGTTCAAAAGTGTATTTATTCAAGAAAAAGATCTGCCAGTGGGGGGCAGACTAAGGCAGTTCCTTCCGGAGTGGGAAAAACATGGGTCCCACCGGTTGATCACAGGGCTCATAAGAGACGGATATCCTTCAGGGAATGCCCAAACCTATCCAGGGTACCCTGCATAATCACCTCTATTCAAGACCTGCTGCAGAAAGGTGCAGTCAAAGTCGTTCATACCCCAGAAAGTCTGGGATTTTACAGCCGTCTCTTCCTGGTTCCAAAACCAGGCAACCGCTGGAGGCCAGTCATAGACTTGAGTTCACTAAACAAATTCCTGGCCATCCCAAAGTTCAAGATGGAGACCCCAGAGTCCATACATGCCTCGCTCAGGAAAGGGGAATGGGTCACATCTATAGATCTCACGGACGCTTACTTACACGTGCCAATTCACACCCAGTCTAAAAAATACCTCGGGTTTCATTTCAAAGGCGTCACTTACCAGTTCACCAGCCTCCCCTTCGGGCTAGCAACAGCCCCCCTCATTTTCACCAGTATAGTCAAAGAGGTAAAACTGATAGCTTTGCAATCAGAAATCAGACTCCACCAATACCTGGACGACTGGTTGATCCGTGCCCCCTCAGAACAACAATGCACGGTTCAAACACAAAAACTACTAAAGCTGGTGAAGGATTTGGGCTTTATAGTAAACCTCAAGAAGTCAGAACTCAAACCATCTCAGAGGTTCAACTTCCTGGGTTACCACTTTTTACTAGATTTGGCTCTTGTGAAGCCCACGCAAGACAGGTGGACCAACCTTCAGGAGAGGTTCCATCGCCTCTCCTTGAAGTCTGTTATCAGTGCAAGGACTCTTATGTCCACCATTGGATTGCTTGCATCAATGGGGAAGACTGTAAAATTGGGCAGGATGCATATGAGACCTTTTCAGTGGCATCTCAAAACTCATTGGAAATATCCGATGCCTCTGGACACACTGATCCCCTGGAATCAGAAGATGATACGACACAGGGAATGGTGGTTAGACCCTCAAAATGTGCTACAAGGAGAACATCTCCACCCCAAGGAACACGAAAAACTGATATTTACAGACACCTTAAATGCAGGTTGGGGTGCTCACTCAGGTCAAAATTCTACAGGAGGGCTCTGGGCTCTTTCAGAAAAGCACCTTCACATCAACCTATTAGAAATGAAGGCGGTTCTTCTGGCCCTGCAATTCTTCAAGACAGATTGCAGGAACAATGAAGTCCTTATCGCCTCAGACAACACCTCAGTGGTGGCTTATATCAACAAACAGGGCGGCACAAAATCAGCAGAACTCTGTGCTCTCATGTGGAGAATCCTCACTTGGTGTCAGCTAAACAATGTGACAATCAGAGCAAGGCATGTACCGGGCTCACTCAATGTGATAGCGGACGGCCTCTCAAGGAGGAACCAGATTCAATCAACAGAGTGGTCCCTGTCTCCACAGATCTTCAAACAAATTTCCAAACTTTGGGAGAGTCCCCAAGTGGACCTGTTCGCAACCAGCCTGAACAAAAAACTTCCTACATATGTCTCTCCGATTCCGGATCCTCAGGCATGGGCAGTAGATGCCCTCAACATTCCGTGGAAAAACATGGTTGCTTATGCGTTCCCCCCACCGCCCTGCTGCCCAAGGTTGTACAAAAACTTCAATCACAAACATGCAGGATAATTCTGATAGCCCCAGGCTGGCCGACAAAACCATGGTTTTGGGACCTGGTGGAGATGTCTCTGGACATTCCGAGACAACTACCACCCACATGCACTCTGCTAAAACAACCACTGAACAACCAATACTATGCCAACCCAACATCCCTGAACCTCCACATCTGGTATCTAGGAGTTCAGCACTTCAAGAACATGGTTTCACTGCAGAAGTGGCAAAAAGAATTGGTGCTCCTCAGAGACTCTCAACAAGATCCATCTACACATCCAAGTGGACCGTTTTCCAACTGAGTCTGCCATGGGAGAACCTGGATGCTTACGTTTTTCTCCCGGTCTCTCTACTCGGCCAAGTAATTTGCAAGGTGATGGATCCAGGGCTGTCGCAGAATGATTCTGATTGCTCCAGGGTGGTCAAACATGCTTTTGTTTTGGGACCTGGTCAGTCTGTCGGTTAAGATTTCCTTCAGGCTTCCTCTGCAAAGGGATCTGGTGATGCAACCTTTCAACAGGCTCCTTCACAGGAACCCCAGCAATCTGAATCTACATGCTTGGCCCCTACAGCCTCTGCCATTCAAGAACAAGGCTTCTCTGATGAAGTGGCAGCAAGAATTGAGGCTCCTCGAAGACTCTCAACCAAAGCTATTTATAAATCAAAGTAGGCCATTTTTGTCAAATGGTGTGAATCAAACAAGGTGGACCTCAGGTCGCCCTCTGTGAACCAGATTGCGGATTTTCTTTTGCATCTTTTCAAAGAGAGAAAACTGCAACCCAGCACTATTGAAGGCTATAGGACGGCCATTGCAGACATGGTGGGCAATAGTAACCTAAAGATTAGCAAGGATTAAAACTTGTTAGACAGTTTTCATAGAGTTTTTCATAGAGTTTTCACTTGTACTCCACCAGTTAACTAAGGCTCCATTTGAACCCATGCGAAAGGCTTCTCTTAAACACTTGACATTTAAAGACAGTCTTTTAGCTTTGGGCTCAGGCAAGAGATGCAGTGAAATTCATGTCTGGCTATAGAAAAACATCAGACATCAGGAAAACTGGAGTCAGGTCTCACTTTACCCATCACCCAGTTTCCTATCTAAGAATCAACTAGCTAGGGATGGACCGGCCTGTGTGGCCCCGGTAGTCATCCCAGCTTTGGCTTCTTCTTTGGATAAGTCTCTTACAGAAGACAAATCACTCTACCCAGTAAGAGCTCTACATTACTACTTTGATCGAACCAAGGACATTTGTAAGGATAAGGACCTGGTTTTTGTGTCTTTCCAGAAGAGTTTTCAGAAGGATATTGTTGGTCCGTCCACCATCTCTTCCTGGGTCAAACAAACAGTGCTATTATGCTACCAGCTCTCAGTAGAAGATGTCCAGAACTTACATCAGGTTAGAGCTCATGATGTTAGGGCCTTTCAGCAGGGGTTTCCGTAGACCAGATCCTCTCAGCCTGTCATTGGAAAGCCCACAACACGTTTACAGTGAAAGACTTCTGAACTGTACCAGCTAGGTCCTGCAGTGGCTGTTCAACAGATCCACGATGATAAACAATAGCAACTTCTCGGTGTATATATTATACATAGTGTATAAAAAATATAAAAAAACTTCCGCTCTCCTTGCTTCTGGATTCCCATGATCCTAAGTGGATCCAGCGTTTTAGTGATGGTCTTGGTTCCTGTTCCTCTTCCTCAACTAGGTTATTCTGAACTCTGATTCCCCTCTCAGTTCTCCCTTTACACTCGGATCGAGTCTGTACAAAGACCTGTATAAGAAAAAGCAGGGTAGCAAGGGTATTATTCCTAGGGTTGGTTTATTTTACCATTACCCGATCCACCCTGTTATTACCTAGAGTTTTCAGAAATCCCCCTTATTTGGCTACCCTCCATCCAATGGGTAGTTATTCTACATCTGTCTACTAGGTAAGATGTATTAATGCAATAAAATGGAAAATTTAATAGTAAATTACATTTTTATAAGTTAATACCTTACCTAGTCGACAGGGGGATTCCCACCCTACCTTCCTTCCCCACTATTGTAAGCTGAGAAAACTTTCTTAGGTAGGCAACAAAAAGAGGAAGAGTGCATGCACATGCATGCGCAGTTTACCGGCAGGGAGGCTACATAGCCACTTTGCGAGTGAACAGGACACTACCGGTCCCATCCAGAACCCAGCTGAGAATGATTTTTCTAATGTTTGGCTAGACTGGCAGGGCGCCGGACAAATGCATATGTCCACTAGGTACTGACTTATAAAAATTTAATTTACTATTAAATTTTCCATTTCATCTCCTCCACGTCCCCAACCCTTACGTTTTGAGTCTTTCTCTTTAAGGACTCCTTAAACTGTCCCACCCACCCCAGGCACAGCTTTACAACATAAGATAGAAGGCAAACTAGAAAAATCCTAGGGTACCCAATTCAGCATCCGACTGCAACAGCAAATGGTTGTCTTTCAGGCGTCCATGTTGGAAGCTATGAAATCTCTTAGATAGGAATTCCAATCAATTAAAAAAGATTCCGAAGTGGAGGTGGATCAGATATTCGCTTCAACTTCAAAGCTAGACATAGTAAACAGTCTGTTGAATTGTCAAACCCGAACACCCAACCGAACCCTCGGACTTCTGATCACTCAGATGGTTACTATCCTATGGAAATGGACTTTTGTGGTCCCTCTCTTCCACCATGATTCGGCCAAAGTGCTTAGTCTGAGCATGGCTCCGATCCAGTGCCATCAGATCATCACACTGAACACTTGGAACCCAAACAGGTGTGTTTTTCCAGAGCCAAAAAACACTCAGACAAAAAGAAAGAAAAGTTCGGGCATATATCTCACAGTCTTCATCTTCAGAGGAGGATCAGTCCTTTGTTCCTGTTCCCAACCGAACCCTCGGACTTCTGATCACTCAGATGGTCAACATCCTATGGAAATGGACTTTTGTGGTCCCTCTCTGCCACCATGATTCGGCCAAAGTGCTTAGTCTGAGCATGGCTCCGATCCAATGCCATCGGATCATCACTCCAAACACTTGGAACCCGAACAGGTGTGTTCTTCCAGAGCCAAAAAACACTCGGACAAAATGAAAGACAAAGTTCGGGCAAAATATATCTCACAGTCTTCATCTTCAGAGGAGGATCAGTCCTCTGTTCCTTTTAAAAAGTCTAAGCCCCAAATGGGCTTAGACCAACAACAAAATGATCCGGACCCAGTCTTTTATAGGGAGGTAGACATGTCTGACCTCCCCGCACAGTATGCAGAGGACGTTGAGACTTTTAGGCACATACTTGATCTCCCTGACACCAGGGAAACTATGTCTAGGTCCTATACCACTTTGCTGGGCCTGGATGATGAAAAAAGCCAACAGAAGCTTAGGCTAAGAGGCCCTTCTGCTATGCTCCCCTTAAGTCTCTATCTCAACGACGCCTTTGCAAAGTTTGAGCAGGACTTCCTTGTCTCTAATTTATCTGAGGGTAAATATATAAAACTCCCTGCTTCTACAGCAAAATGGTACAAGGTGGGACAGTCTTGTTTTGAGGACAAATTGCAGGAGCTGAATTCAGATTTTGCCAAGATCTTTCTCCAAAATATTTCTCCAAAGCCCTCTGGGGCCCCTATGGGCAAAGTTCCCCTACAAGTTCTTAAGGAACTTGAGCACCAAGCTAGGCCGACTCTCTCTACCACCAACTTTGTGGCTACCTTTGCAAAGACTGCTTCTACTTGTAACACTACTATGGAGAAGTGTCAGGACAGTCTTAAGTCTACTTTCAAAAAGGTTAAAGTCAGATTCAGAAGGGTGCCAATCCTAAAAAAGCAGCCAGGCGTGGCTATGAAAATGCCTGTGACTATTTTGAGATTTTGAATAAGAGAATCATTATTCAACAGAGAGCTTTAGCCTGCCTAAGCAAATCCTTAGCCCATATTCTCCAGAGGGAGCTGTATACCATGGGTAACACTGGCCTGCTAAGACGCGAGGCTGAGATGACCCTCCTTCAACCATATCTAGGGGATTTGAGATGCCAAGAACTCAGGAATTCGCCCTTTTGGCCTACTTCTTTGTTCAAGTCCCAGTTAGTTAAAGATGGAGAAGACTTCCTCCTTAAAAGGGCGCACCCTTAAAGAATCACAGGGTTTTCGACCCTATCAAAATAAGCTCTTTCGTGGTCCCCACCACAATAAGAAAAGAGGCTCCTACAGAAAATGCCCCTATGGAAGCAACTCCTCCCAAAGCAGAAACCAATAAGTTTCCTCTGGTAGAAGAAAGAGGCTTCAGAGGTCGTTTTCAACCCCATTCAAAAGGGCGAGGGCGTGGAAACCCCTCCCCCAATGACTTCTTAAAAGCCTCCCTCATTCTACCATTAGGAGCTTGCCTACGTTCTTTCAGAAGAGACTGGCTAGCAAACAAATGTTCAAACAATGTGTTGAACATTATCACCAATGGCTACGTTCTTCCATTCATCTCAAAACCAAATTTAGCCAGAGTTCCACTGATTCGCTCAGGATACAAGGCCCTTCAAAAAGACCAAGCTCTGGCCTCTTGTATTCAGTCTCTTCTGTCAAAGAACGCAATAGAAAGGGTGAAAAATGTAAAGTCTCTCGTGTTTTACAGTTGCCTGTTTCTAGTCCCCATGCCTCACCAAAGATGGAGACCAGTAATAGACTTAAGCAGGCTCAACACCTTCCTACTTGTAGAAAGTTCAAAATGTCCATCAGGACCTCTTTGATTCCAGGGGTATGGGTGTTGTCGATAGACCTATCAGACGCCTACCTTCACATCCACATCCACCCAAACTCAAGGAAGTACCTAAGGTTTCGCCACAAGTCACTGGTGTTCCAATTCACCTCCCTTCCTTTTGGACTAGCCATGGCCCAACAAATTCTGTACAATGATTGTAAAGGAAGTGAAGCTGATGGCCCTGACAAGGGGAATCAGACTTCACCAATATCTAGACTGGGGCCCAGTCTCAGAGAGAAGCACTAGTGAACACTCAGACAGTGGTAGACCTGACTCAGTCCTTAGGTGGATAATAAATGAGGAGAAATCCGAACTAAAACCTACTCAAGTGTTTTCGTTCGTGGGCTACGAATACCACCTAGATTCAGTCCTTGTAAAACGTACTCAAGAGAAATGGCTCAAACTTCAGGATTTGATCCTACAACTAAAGTCAAAGCATGTTTTAACTGCAAGATGTTTGATGTCTCTAATTGGGTTGCTTGCCTCAATGGAGAAAATGGTCCCGGAGGGACACCTTCACATGAGGCCCTTTCAGTTTCACCTCAAGGAGCACTGGAGATATCCTCAGTCATTGGACAGCCTCCTTCCTTGGACAGAAACCATTTCAGCACACCTAGAGTGGTGGCAGAACCCCACAAACGTGATGAAAGGTGCAAACCTTCATCCCAAAGACCACAGTATCCAACTCTTTACAGATGCCTCAAACGAAGGCTGGGGTGCTCACTTAGAGCAAGCCTCTACAAAGGGTCTGTAGTCAGACAGGGAAAAAAAGCTACATATAAATGTTCCAGAGCTGAAGGCAGTTTCTCTGGCCCTACAAAGATTTAAGGACCATTGTCAAAACCAAACAGTGTTGGTTGCTACGGACAGCTCAACAGTAGTAGACTACATAAGCAAACAAGGAGGAACCCACTCGGTGGAAATGTGTGCACTCCTGTGGAAGATCATGACCTGGTGCCATTATTACCAGATAACCTGAAAAGTCAGACACATTCCAGGATGTCTGAATGTGATGGCCAACCTTCTGTCCAGGTCGAACCAAGTCCAGTCAATAGAATGGTCACTGCATCCGCAGGTGTTCAAATAGATCTGTCAAAAGTGGTTTACCTCTCATGTAGATCTATTTGCCACTCATCTGAACCACAAAGTTCCACTGTATGTATCTCCAGTCCCAGACCAAAATGCTTGGGACATAGATGCTCTGAACATAAACTGGTCAGGTCTCACTGTTTATGCTTACCCTCCCGTGGCTCTCCACAAGTTGATCCAAAAAATCAGGCAATCCAGTTGCCTGATTATTGTAATTGCTCCAGGCTGGCCAGGGATGCCCTGGTTTTGGGACCTAGTGCAGCTGTCAACAGAGATCCCACTTCACAGCAATCCACAACATCTGAACCTCTATGCCTGGTGTCTAGGAGTGGACAGTTCCAAGAACAAGGCTTCTCTGTGGAGGTGGCAGAGAGAATTGCAATCAATCAATCAATCAGTTGTCCAAGTGCTTAATCTCCGTATCTAAAGCACACCATCTAGTTTGTAAGGCATAAATCATCAAGACATTAGACATGTTCCAAGTCGTACCCAGGGAGGCGATCCGGTGTTTAGTAGTTAGAAGCTATAGTGGAAATGATTTCTGAAATAGGTAGGTTTTTAGTTGACTTTTGAAACATGAGAGATTTGCAGCCCCTCAAGGGTCATCAACAAGGACCATCTACGAGTCAAAGTGGGCCCTATTTGAGAAATGGTGCAGAGAAAATGTGGTGGATTTCTCCACTCCCTCTCTGAAACAAGTCTCGGACTTCTTCATGTACTTGTACCAAGATCTAAACAGGCGTCCTTTAACCATTGATGGTTATAAGACGGCCATTGTTGACACCTTGGGCCCAGTGGGACTCCATATTTCCCAAAGCTAAGACCTTTACAGTTTACTCTCCAGTTTTCACAGGGATTGTCCCAAAAGTTCCAGGAATCTTCAAAAATGGAACCTTTCTCTTGTGCTTAATGAGCTCACAAAAGCACCCTTTGAGTCTGTGAAAGACACAGACCTCAAACATCTTAATCTCAAAACTGCTTTCTTGCTAGCTTTGGCTTCCGGCAAGTGCCACAGCAAAAAATTCATGCCTGGGTTGCAAACAAAGTTTCTAATCTAGACCAATTGGAAAAGGTTGCTTTGTTCCCTTCTTTAGATTTCATAGCCAAAAACCATGCACTAGCAAGAGAAGATTCTCAAAGTATGTCTCCGGTGACTATTCCTGCTTTGACCGTCATTGTAGATAGACAATTCAAAGAAGACAGGACCTTATGTCCGGTACGGGCCCTGAGGTATTATCTGGATCAAACCAAAGACCCAAGGGGACTCGATCTCTACTTTTTGTTTCCTTCAAGAAAGGACACACCTCAGACATCAGACCCACTACACTCTCATCTTGGCTAAAACAAACTATCCTACTTTGTTACAAACAAGCAGACCAACAAGCCTTGGACTTGGTCCAAGTTAAAGCGCATAACATTAGGGCATTTGTGGTCTCTTACCGCCTTTTACGGTGGGGCTAAGTGGACCAAATCATGCAAGCCTATGACTGAAAAGCTCACAACACATTAACAGTTTTTTACCTAAAAGACCTTACTTTGTCAGACAACAACAACAATATGTACCTGGGTCCAGTAGTAGCAGCAAAACAAGTCCTAGACCCTTCCCCTCAGAACAGCTATCCTCAGAAAGAAAAGAAGATGGGCACATCCGCTGCAGCCAAGTATTCAGGAGTCTATTCCCAGGGTCTAGGTATTTGGTTACCTCCTCAGGATGTTATGGTAAGGTCTTTTATGTATTATTACTGTATTTAACTGTACAATGTGTTAAAGTTTTATTCAGATGTGCCATAATCTCATATTTAGGGCAAGTTAATGAGATTTCAAGCCCAGGGCTTGTTTTCACTCGCAGTGAAGCCCTTGGGGCTATACCCGCATAAGTGAGCACAGCTGCACTTACTCCTATCAAAACATCCAGACAATATCGATACTGTCATTCATTAATATTCAGGTTTTTGGCTTCTTACAGCTCCGATTTCCGGAACTGGGGCTCTGTAAGTGGGACTGAGACTGGTTTTCCAAATATCCATTCTAATTTATTTAATTCAAATCCAAGAAAAAATGACTATATTTCCAGTCTGAGCTGTAATCCCTCAGCGTAGCGGTTGGTGAGGGGGTATGCTCTAAATTTACAACAAGAAAAGGACAATGCACAGGATTACACTGCTATGGTACACTCTGACAGGGGGATTCGGTCAATACTAGACATCTATTTTTCTTGGACGTTGGCCGGATTCCTGTGGCCTCCTGAGATAACATTCAGTTCCACATGGTAAGCTTGTAGCTTATAAAAGCTACATTTAAGTAATTAAAATTTTCAAATTCAAAGGGGATTTTAAGGTGCAATAAAGCCAAAGCTGTAAACCAGTTTCGATATCCAGGGACAGAAGAAATGCCAAGCACCACAGAAAAAGTGAGGGGATGAGTAAAACTAAAGTGGGTATGCCTTGGTGTACAGGTAGGTTTTGAGCTGCTTTCTGAAAGAGGCTAGGTAGGGTCACACATTAATCTCATCAGGAAGAGCATTCCAAAGAGCGGGTGGGGGGCATCAAAAGCAAAACTATAACCAAACTGTTCGACAGATTTATGGATAGAGGGTTGGAACTTTGGAACCACAAGGAAATTACAGCCACTCTGACTGAGCATGGTACTGTAAGAACTGCTGTAGAAAGAGATGTATGGATCAAAATACTTTGGAAATCCAGTGTAAAGATTTTTAAACAAGGGTTTCTGTTTTAAAGACTGAGCAATGTTCCACAGGAGGCCAATGCTATTTCTTAAGCACAGGAGTTATACTAGCGTATCTATTGGTATTTGATTCTAGCTGCACTATTTTGGATGCACTGAAATTTACGAAGATTGAACATTGAGGGACTACTGAAAAGTAAGTTACAGTAATCAAACCGATTACTAACAAGAGTGTTGGTACAGAAGCATCATGAGTAAGAAACTGCCTGTCATGTCTAAAGTCATGGAGTTGCATAAAACAACTTTTGCAGACATTCTGAATATTCTTGGACAGGGAAAATCAGAATCAAACCATACTCCTAAATTCTTGACTGACTGTAGGGCAGAGGGGACTACCCGTGATGGTATTTGGGAAATATGCTTTTACCTTATCACTCTGTCTTTTTAAACCAAATTCAATAAGCTCAGTTTTATCTGGATTCAGTTTAAGCTTACTAGTTGACACCCACTCTTTTACATCATCTAGGCACCTATTCAACTGTTCAAAGGCAGCAAACAAATTCTTCTGGGATAGATGGACACAAACCTGGGTATCATCTACATAAAAATAATACTTTATTCCCATGTATTTACTAATAACCAAACTGAGGGGGGGGGGGGGTGTAATATGAAAACAATAAAGGACCCAAAACAGAACATTGAAGCACACCAAAAAGAAGTTTACAAACATCAAAAAGAGTAGAACCAATTTTTATTGACTGATATCGATCAGACAGGTAGGAAGTGAGCAATTTCAGAACAGAACCACCAATTCCAAACCAAGTACCAAGACAACTAAGAAGAGTGGAATGATCAATGGCGTCGAATGCTGCCAAGAGGTCAAGCAATATCAAGGCAGTAGGTTTGCCTAACGACAAGGATAGATATACTTCATTTTTATGGAGTGAAGAGCTGTCTCAGTTGAGTGACCTGTTTTGTTTGCAAACTGGTACAGGTTGGCTAATCTATGGACATTGATATGTTCTAACAGCTGCTTTGCAAGCATTCATTCAACCAATTTTGTTATGAAACTGAGGCCAGATACAGGATGATAGGGACATAACCCTCCATGAGTGAGCAGTTGACCAACTTTGTAATTCATGGTAGTAGTATATCACTACACGCCTTGATTAGAAATGTTGGCCACGGATTTTGTAAATGGTGATGAAGGTGACTTCAGGATTTTTGGCCCTTCACCAAGTTCTTTCAAATTGGCACCTAAAGGATAGCCAGTCAGCAGAACCTTTCTTTGTCGGTCTAGATTTCAGTGGTGCGTGCCTGTCAAGAACATCTGTGTTATCATGTACATATTGCTCAGTAAGACAGAGAAAGTCAAGGTCTTTTGATGTTACAGTATCTGCCAGGAGGGGACCCTTATTCCTTATGGATCTGGCATTTCAGACCACCCAGTGTGAGAGCACCAGGATTGAGGGATACATCTCCACCCAGTAGGAGTAACAACATAAGCCCTCTCATATCTATGAGCCAATACAAATGTAAACAGTGCCGTCAAGAGGAGTACACAAAGGATTAGCATGACCAGTGGGATTGTACAAAAGTAGGAAGCCCTAATCTAACTCTACAGTGGGGACCTCAAAATTATATCCCTACACCTTAATGGAGTCACAATTCTTTATCCTGTGGGTGACTCAGAGGCACCCTAATACCTCACACTACAGCCTCACCTTAAGCTTAGTAACAACCCCACTAACAACAAGAGTAGTGTACATAAATTAAACAAAAGCGAAGTGACATCACACAATTAGATGGTTGATAATACCCAAATATTTGATGTAGGGAACATATTCAATAGAATGTACACTGATAATACCCATTTAGGTTGTCGATGATACTTACTATTTAAGCAAGTAGGTATAACAGTGACTGGGAATAAATAATAATGTAAAAAACACAGACCAAACTGTTGAAAGCGACGTTAAACCCCAAATAAACAAAAAAATAAACAAACAGACCAAACTGCAGGACTACATGAAAAGCAATATATAAGACAACAGTTTCCATAAAATATGCTGGAGGTATCTAAAAGCTACTCTTATAAAATGAAAATTTTCAAATAGCGTCACTCTGGTGCGTACTAAACCTGTAGGTTAAGGCCCATGATGTCTGTGCCTTTGCGGCTTCCAAGGGTTTTCAAGGAGGAGTTTCTCTGGATCAAATTCTCTCAGCTTGCCATTGGAAATCGCATAATACCTTCACCCAGTTTTATTTGAAGGATGTGTCATGTTCCTACTCTGAGTTGTGCCATTTAGGGCCAGTGATGGTGGCTCAGTAGATCTGCGACTAACTGGTTCCCTGGTGCGTCGGTAAACAGTGTATCGTGTTTTAGTTTTTTTCCAAAAGGGCCACTGCATTTTTGTTGGCCACTTCGTTTTTGTCACAAGGTTTTCTCCTAGAACACTTGCCTCAATCTGAAGGACAGGTGTGGGAGAGTTGATATTTCTTGTTCTACTTCATTAGGAATCCTTTGGGACTCAACTCTTATTACATTCCCCTCAGAACCCGGGTCCAGGGTTAGAAAAGGGGGGAACTTAGGAATTGTGAGCTTGGAAAGCCATTGTCCTACAGGCCTTAGGTTGCTGATGGCTAGAGTTCTGTTAAATGCCCAGCATACGAGCTGGGGGCAACATGCCACCTGGTGAATGAACAGGACACTACCAGTCCCAGCTAGAGCCCAACTTAAGTCATTTTTATCTAACATTTGGCGAGACCAGCCGAACACCGGATAAATACATTTGTCCACCAGGTAAGGTATTAACTATTACTTATTAAATTTTCCAAACAAACCCTCTCCAGTCCATATCCAACAGAGGGCCTTAGCTTATCAGCATACAGCCTTATCCCATATGCTCCAGAGACCTCTATGAAATGGGCAATGCATGTGCCATTGGAAGGGATCCCGAAATGACCCATCTTCAACTGTACTAGTAGGAAACCAGGCGTTAGGAACTAAGGAACTCTCCCTTCTCCCCGCTCCTTTATTCTATTTACAGTGAAGAAAGGGAAGAGTTTCCTAAACAACAGTCCTAAGCAATCTCAGGGTTTCAAACTCTACCAAAAACAAGCCTTTTTCGTGGCCCCCACCAAAACAAAAGAGTCAGTTACAAAAGCCCCTATGTTGGAAATTCCACCCAAACCAGTAACGAGTCCTTCTCTAACAAGGGGAGTTCAAGTAATAGAGGCATCAGGGGCCTATTTAGATCTCACTCCCTTGTCCTTGGGGCTAACGCAGTCCCACAGGTCTTCACAATGATAGTTAAATTTTCCAGGGGAATCAGACTCCAGTATCTGGACGATTGGCTCATAAGGGCACTATCTCAATGAGAGGCACTTGTAAATACAAAGACCATTTGTAAACAGAGTCCTTGGGTTGGATCATCAATAGGGAAAAGTCAGCTGACACTAACTCAGGTGTTCTCCTTTGTGGGCTATGAATAACACTTATATTAAGACCTCGTAAAACTCACTCAAGACAGCTCAAACTGCAAAATAATGTCAAAATATGCTTTGACTGCAAGGCAATTGATGTCACCAGTTGGGTTTCTAGTATCAACAGAGAAATGGTCCTGATTTCACACGAGACCTTTTCAATGGCACCTCAAAGAGAACAAGGAATTTTCTCAGTCGCTGGAAAACCTCCTTCCATTGTCAAAGACCATATCAGCTCACCTTGATTGGTGGCAAAATCTCCTCAATATTCAGACCTTGATCCCCAGACCATAGATTCTGATCTTTACAGACGCCATTTAGATCAAGACAGCAAAAGGTCTGTGGTTGGATCGGGAAAAGGACTACACATAGACATATTAGAGCTAAAGGCTTGCCACAGTGATCGTTTAGATGAACAAATGGGCAAACCCACTTGATGGAAATTTGCTTTCTCCTGTGGAGAGTCATGACATGGTGCCATCATTACAAAATATAATTGTGTGCTAGGCACAAAATATCATTGCATGCTAGGCACATTCCAGGGTGCCTTAATGTAATGGCTAACTCCTTGTCCAGGTCGACTTGGATCCAATCAACAGAATGGTCACTACACCCTCAGGTGTTCGAGCTGTCTGTTAAAGGTGGTTCGATCATCATATAGACCTTCTTGCCACTTCTCTGAATCACAAGGTTCCACTGTTCATATCCCCAGTGCCAGACCAGCAAGCATGGAAAATAAATGCTCTGAACATTCACTGGTTGGATCTCGTAGCATACTGTTACCCTCCACTGGCTCTCCTTCACAAAATGATCAAAAAAATTCGTCAGTGGAATTGTCTCATTACCCTGATAAACCTAGGCTGGCCAGGGATACCCTGGTTTTTGGACTTAGTACAGCTGTCAATGGAAATCCCACTCTAGTTAGCATTGTCAACACTCCTAAAACAGGCTCACAACCAAGTGTTTCACAACAGTCCACAATACCTCAACCTTCATGCTTAGTTTCTAGGAGCGAACAGCTCCAAGAACACAGGTTCTCTGTGGAAGTGGCTTGGAGAATTGCTAAAAAGTGGGTCCTATTTCAAAAGTGGTGTCGAGAGAATTTGGTGTACTTCTCACCTTCTGTGAAACAAGTCTCAGACTTTTTCATGTTCCTTTTGCAGGACCTAAATAGACGTCGCTCAACATTGATGGCTACTGGACTGCTTATTGACTGACCATATCTCTGAAAACTCTGACCTCAACAGGTTGCTCAACAGCTTAAACAGGAATAGATCCAAGAGTTCCAGGAATCTACCCAAATGGAACCTCTCTGTTGACTTCAAACATCTAACCCTTCAAACAGCTTTCTTGTTAGCTCTGTTCGAGGAAAGTATCACTGTGAAATCCATACTTGGGTTGCAAAGATTCCAACTTAGGCCAGTGGTAAAAAGTGGCCTTATTCTCTTCTCCAGGTTTGATCGCCAAAAAACCAGCTAGCAAGAGAAAGTTCCCTAAGTGTTCCTCCAGTGATTATTCCAGTCTTAACCACTGTAGCCGATACGCAGATTAAAGAGGACAGGACCCTTTACACAGTACAGGCCCTGAGGTACTACCCAGATTACACTCTAAAGCTTTTTACGATGATATTTTGGTCGACCAAATCATGCAAGCTTGTCACTGGAAGGCACATAACACATTCACAATTTTTTATCTAAAAGACCTGACATGGTCTGATAACAATATGTACCTGGGTCCAGCAGTGGCAGCTCAACAAGTCCTAGGCATTTCCCCTCAGAATAGCCATCCTCAGGAAAAAGGAGGGCTCAGCCTTTGTAGCCCAGCTTTCCAGAGTTTAATGAACCAGGAACATCAGATACTGTGGATACCTCCTCAGGATATCTGGTCAGAGTCTCATTTTATTCCTCGTGTTATTAACATATAATTGTTGTATATTTCCTCATTGTAGCAGAATAAAATTGAAAATTTTAATAAGTTAAATGTAGCTTTTTAGGCTACAAGCTACCATCGGGGATTGAGGACTATGTCAACGTGTAGTATGTCACTATCTACACTTCAAAGCAGCGGGTGCAACCATGAACAAGCAGTTCGGTCTGTATATGCTCATTTTACTTGAGTTGGCCAAACTGTCAGCAGCCTCCTGATACAGCAATCAGTCCCAGATGGTAAGTTTAAGTTTACACATTCTCGGTAAATTAATTTTCCCAATAGATTTTTATGCCCTTCAAAATATTTGAGATGTTTTGGACTTTGGCCTAGAGCTAAGTGAGTAACAGCACTTTACGCTAATATGAGTAGAATGCTTCTATCTCTGAAACTGTTGCACTTAGAGTATTTTGTTAAAATATGTTCAGCTACTTTTTCCATAGCTACAATTAACATGGTAACTTGGAAGGCTATCCCACTAGCTAAGTAATAGCTACTTTCCCTTCAAGGTCAAATCAGTCCATGCTACTTTTAACACCTTTCCTTTATTATTGGTCCTATAAATTTTGTGTGTGAAGATCTTTTACAATTGAGGTCCCTGTAGTGCTGAAATTATAGCACCCTTTTATGATTAAGTGTTCCTTGAAAAGGGTGTCTATTGGTTGTCTATATCAAGTTTCCCAAATGCCGCCACAGCATTATTGTCTCCCTTGAATATCTCCCTTATTAGACATTATTCAATAAGCAGTGTTTTACCCTGGTTTTGGTGTTTATTCAATTTAAGATACCAAGAGAAACACCGAGAATTTACATATTTCGAAGAGGCAATTTTTGCTCAAGGTTTTCAAGGCTTTACTATATTGAATGGACAGTGCCTGTCAATTTATAAATTAATTAGTCATAGGGTGGCTTAGATTGGGAAGTTTTTTCTTGTAGAGGGACATGTGATTTTCAGTTTCTCTCTACTTTTAGGCATACCGTATTCGACGTAATTAGCGAACATGCCCCATTAAGCGCACACCACCTAAATTGATGGCTATAAATCCCAGCAGTCTGGTTTTCTACTTTAGATATTACGTCAGCCTGATATTAAGTATACTGGCATGTAACTTTGTGATTACAGATTTTTTTCAAGTTTAAAAGGGAAATGTATTTTAATGCCCTGTTTTAAATTGGCTTTTGATAAAAGTCACTATTAAACATGTTATTTTAAATTAGAAGGTTTAAGGTAGGACTTGAACTATTTCTGAACTTAATCTGGGTACTCATTAGATATGTAACTTCATGCTATGTTGGCTGAGGAAGACAAAAACATAAAAAGAACATCAAGTCCAACAGAGATTTCTAAACCATAGCCTTGTTCAGGCAGGGTGGAAAGTCAGACTGTCAAATATAACAACCCCATTGTAAGAGTTTATTTCTGAATCATATTTCTGAGTTTTAAGGAGGTTTACAACAATTTACCTACTGATATTGAATACTCATAATATTTTTTTCAGCATATATATAGGTTAAAGCTAACTAAAGTGTACACTCACAATATTGATATTTAAGCCTCTGCAGGGTTACTTAATGTAGTACAGCATGGGAAAAATCACACCTTTGCCCTCATTTTGGCCAACATGTCATTACAGCGGAAGTTCTCTGTTTGCCTTGCAGCTATATATATGCGTGTACTGAATGTAGTATTTTCCAAATGACTATAAATTAAAACATTACTGTCCTGCAGTTTCGCCCACAACCCAATACAAGTTTTATAAACTGTTTACTACAGACAGCAATAAATAAAATACTAGTGTTTCCAAGTGAATGTTTGAAGTTTCATGTAATGTGTTTTAAATGAGATCCTATCACATGGCCAATCCCTTGGTTGGAATTAACATGCTGTCTATTTGTGCATAAACAATTTCAATTAGTGGAAATGAATTTTGTATACGCTTCCTATTATCAGAGTAATAAACAGACGGACGTTAAAATTGATTTCAGTATATGCATAATATTTGTCTAAAATGTGTAACATTACTAAACAAAAATGATTCAAGAATGCATATACAGTGCAGTGACAAATAATTTTCTCAGACAAATAAAGGTTGAACTTATAATTGTTTTCTTTTTTTTTGTGTGTGTGTGCATGTATGAACTACCTTGTATTACACAGTGTATCAGTGTTCTTCAATAGGGAGACTGGCCCAAACCACAGGCTATGTGGTTATCACTATATATATACATGTATATATATATATATATATATATATATCCAGTTTCTACTGATAGAGTTGCCTTTTCACAGGCCTGTGTGGTTATAAGGAAGATAATTTAAATCACATTTACAGGGTTAATTTGTTTTTCTGAGCACACTGTGCGCTAATTACGTCGAATACGGTATTTACTTTTATCAGAATAGATCTGGAGCTCTAAGTTCCAGCATAATATTACCATTTTGAAAACATTTTGTTGTAGATCTATTTTTCTTTTTAGTTTAAGGAAAATAGTTATGTATTTGCTAAGATGTTAGATAAAAAATGTGTATTCTAAAACGCAAGTATGTAGCTATGTAACAAAACTTGACTTTCAGTAAAACAGATCTTCTGTTTCTGGAAATAGATTGTTCCAATCTAACCCAGGAATATATGTGTACGTCAAACTTGTGACTATGAATATATTCAAAATAGCATATTCTATGTGATAAACACCGGGGGTCGGTTTCAAAAAAATGTACTTGGACCAGGGGCCAGTGTCAGAAAAGAACTTAGTCTGGACTTAGACTTAAAGTTTGTCTTTAATTCAAGATGTGGTCTTTCACTTAGTGGATTTCACAAAACACCAAACCCTAAGACTTTGGCTAAGTCTTGGGCTCAAAGTTAAGTCCACCTTTGAGTGGGCTTAACTTTTGTAAACAAAGACTTCAATATTGCTGCCATAATTTTTTTCTCTTCAAAAATTTGAAATGGCTGTAAATAAATTACAATGTATAGAACACCTCCCTAAAGTAGTTATTATCTTCCTTAAGTAGTTGTTTGTCCTAAAGTAGTTTTTATGTGGTTACAAGATATTTTACATAAGATAAAATGTGTCAAACAGATGAATTATGTCACCAATAGTATATTTTAATAGAAATAAAATGTCACATGACACATGAAACCACTGTGGTTATTTGATAAGCTTGGTCTTTGATAAGTAACCCTTTGTGAAATCAATGTGAGTCCTTGGACTTCGCCACAAAAAAATGCTCAAATTGAAGTCACTGACCTAAGTTTAAGGTTCAAATTGAGGTCACCATTTGTGAATAGGCCCCCATGCCCAGCATTTACAAAGGGTCTTAGTCAGGCCTTAGGTTTAACTGTGGGCTCAGACTTAAGACTTTTGTCTCAACTAAGTTTGTCTTAAATCTGTATGTACCAAAGCAGACTTAGCTAATACTGTGGTCTTAAACTTTAAGACCACAATAAAATAAGTGATATCAGCCAGCCAATCAAACTACAGCTTATATAGTAGTAGTATTTAATGTGTTACATTAAATACTACTTATAGTTACAACCAAAATCTATTCTATGTAATAACAAGCAACAGATATCTGCTAGTTTTTTCTATCATGTCTGTTATTTAACTGCAGAATTAGGCTCTGCTGACTATTAAAATATGAAGAAATTGTCTGCTCAAAAATATAAGATATAAAGTTAAATGTTACAGTAAATTACATCACTTATGAAAATATTCTGTAATTTATCTTTCTTAATTAATCTTGATCATATTATTTATACAAATCTTTAACTCTGAGCCAAAGTCCTGCCTAAGATCTTTCACTAATACCACTTCAGTGCAGTGAACCTGTTCCCCAACAATACATAACAAATAGCAAAGGTCAAAGTTAGAGTTTTCACAACCCATTTAATATCCAGGATCATATTGGAACAGGCTGTCAGCTATTTGCGAGATTATATTAGACATCATTTGATTCATGTTCAGTGACAGTGAACAACAACATTTTGTTTCAGATTGCTCCAAAAATAAGCTATCTGCTGAAAAAAAATTAAAACATCCATACGGTTTAATGTTTTAATTATTAACTGATCCTGTTATAAGATTGTCATAAAGAGAGCATTTATTAAACAAGAGACGTTTAATTACAAAATTTGTGGTATCTGTAATGATTTGTTTTCAATCTCAGATGTAGGTCAGTATTGTGAAAGGAAGTGATGAATGAAAACCCAGTGAGGATTTAAATCTTTAATTATTAAATAAATTGTTTATGTAAGATTATGACAATAAGAAGACTAAATATTTTTATTTCTACATACATATTTGACCTGCAACACACATAACTATTTGACGTGTGAGGCTGGTTAAAACCACTGAAATATAAATGCATTGAAATATAGGTTTTTAAATTTAAGTTGTAACTTTAAGAGGTGGATTTAGCCAAAGGTTAAACTCTTACAACCAAACTAAGTGTATTTTTGTCAATATGTCACATTTGTCCACTAACAGTTTCTAGTTGGTAAGTGAAAAATGAATATTTTATCATATGTAGAAGTTTGGTGAATTTTGTTTATTGAACTTTAAAAAATAATGATAAAAATTTAGTGAATTATTTCAAATGACATACATAGATATTCATACTTAAGTATATCAAATTGTTCATGAGAATACCCTTTCACTTTAAGTTTTAGGTTATTTTTGTCAGTGAACATAGAATTAAAAACAGTCTGATTCCCTTACATCCCTAACATAATTAAAGAATCACCTTTCCCATTTGTGACACATGACCAGTTAGCATACTAATGACCAGGAGTTTTGGTGGAAACTCTGGTAGAAACACCAAGTTTCTTACATTGATTTTAATGGACTGGGGGATATGCAAATTACATTGGTGTGGGGTTAAACACCACTTATTGAATAATGTCTATTAGTGGGCAGATTCTAACCATTTTTGGCAGTTATATACCTTTGTTGTGGGAAAATTTTCCCCCATGCTTTATCAAGGTCACATGATCAAAATAAGTTTTTCCAGGTACACCCGCACATCATCACTGCTCAGCCAAACTACTTACCATGGGGGTGTTATTTATCTCCAGAAATATATCTCAATACTATCAAAATCTTGAGCTGATTAGATTTTGGGAGCAATTTATGGACATTTCTATACCAGGTAAAAATCAGACACCTTAAATTCACCAAAACCTTCCCCATTTTCTCTTTATCTGTTGCATTTAGAGTCATAAATTGTATTGGGAGGTGATAGGAACCCATATGCTGAGATTCTAAAAAACCCGCTCAGATTTACCGCATGCCCCTGCCCCTTATGGGTCAAACTTTTATCTTTTTTGGCTTTTAACTTGTTTGTTATTGCTTTTAGAGTTTTAACTTGTTTATTATTGCTTTTAGAGCTTTTGGATATATTGGGAGTCATAAGAGTAAAACTGGGGTCATAAAATGCAGATTTTGTGTTTTTGGCTTTATCTCCTTTATTATTGTTGTTATATTTCATATTTCCTCAAAAGCCTTGTCCCTCAGGTATTGGTGGTGGTGTGTTTTTTTCATTAAATCGTCCTACAGATCACATAAAATACAATCTCCTTTTTATAAGTCATTTGAGAACATGGTGGTGTTGATCTGGCTTCCTGGCCATTCATTGTTGCTTGCCTGTGTATGCCTCCCTTAAGGATCATGTTTTCAAGGAGAATTCTTGTCCTTCGTTGGTTTTCTGTCATCCATTAACTCTTTGTATTATATTTGTGGTGACATTAACATTCATGTTGATGTACCAGGTGGTGATGGTTATAAATTTATTACCTCTCTTGGCTCGTGTAATCTGAAACAGTTAGTCAATCAACCTACCCAACTGCATGGTCACACACTGGACCTTATTCTATCCTCCAGTGATCAGGATACTATTGTTAATGTCAAAATTTTTGATTTTATATCTCATCATGCATTAGTCAAATGCTCAATGCTCTATCCCAGAAGAATTCATCTGCTGCCTTAGAACAGTTGAACAGATGTGTAAACGATGTGGAAGAGTACATGTCAGCTAGAAAACTCAAACTGAATCCCAGATAAGACTGAGTTTATTGTATTTGGTTCAAAAAGACAGAGGGATATAAAAGCATATTTCCCAACTACCATCTTGGGTAGTCCTCTCTGCCCTGCCGAGTCAGTTAAAAATAAGGGTGTGTGGTTCGATTCTAATTTTTCCTTGTCCAAACATGTTCAAAATGTCTCCAAAAGTTGTTTTGAGCAACTCTGTGACTTTAGACATATCAGGTGGTTTCTTACTCATGATGCTTCTGTAATTGTGGCCAATGCTCTTGTTGGTAGTCAGTTTTATTACTGTAACTCACTTTTCAGGAGTCTCTCTAAATTTAATCTTCATAAATTAAAGTGCATCCAAAATAGTACCACTAGAATCATATCAAATACCAGTAGAACTCCTGTTCTTAAGAAATTTCATTGGCTCCCTGTTGAATATTGCCCAGTCTTTAAAACAGACACCGTTGTTTACAAGTTTCTGCACACTGGTTTTTCCCAAGTATTTTGCTCCATATATCTCTTCCTATAGCAGTTCTTACAGCAGTCAGAGTGGTGGTAATTTTCCTTGTCATTCCAAAGTTCCAACCCTCTATTCATAAATATGTCAAACAGTTTGGTTATAGTTTTTCCTGAAAACCTACCTGTACACCAAAGCATACCAACCTTAGTCTTACTCACTGTCTGGTGATCACTGTGGTGCTTTGCCTCTTTTCTGTCCCTGGATACTGATATTGGTTGACTGTATTTAGTTCTGTTGCACCTTAGAATCCCCTTTGAATAGGGGAGATTAAGCGCTATAAAAATCCAATTAGAATTAATTACAGCTATTGAATGTATTGGGAGGCGATAAAAAATCATATGCAGGGAATCTAGAAAGCTTGTAATATTTACCCCTAGCCCTCCCTTGTGGGTCAAACTTGGATCATAAAGTCATAGATTTTGTATTTTTTTGGTTATATCTCATTTATTAATGCTTTTATGTAATGTTTATCTAATCTAATCTAATGTGTACTTTTATAGCGCTTAATCTCCATCACTGATGGACTCTAAGGCGCTTCTGAACATAAAGCAAGGCAGATAACGATAATCAGAGGATATAGCCAGGTCATACCAAGAAGACACAGGGGTGACAGGGTAGGCTATGGCGGATAGGCTTTTGCAAACAGGTAAGTTTTGAGCTTCTTTCTGAAGGAGGAAACTGATACTGCACTGCGCACATCATGAGGGAGTTCATTCCAGATCTTAGGAGCATCAAAGGCAAAACAAAGGCCAATTTGTTTGACTGACTTAAAACTGATGAGTGGAAAGGAGGAACTGTAAGGTATTGATGATCTGGGTGACTACATCTGGTAATATAGGAACAATTGTTGAGAGACAAGAACTGATGAAAATAGGAAGGAGAACCACTATGTAAAATCTATAAACTAGTGTTGCAGTTTTGAACATACATCGGTATTTAATAAGCAACAAGTGGAGTTTCTTTAGAATGGGTGTAACATGAGCATACTTTCTATGATTTGTAACAATACAGGCAAGGGTATTCTGAATACTTTGCAATTTGTGCAGATTGAAACATGACAAACCTCTAAACAGAGAGTTACAATAGTCCAGATAACTACTCACCAAGGCATTTGTAGCAAGGACTGCCACTTTTGGAGTAAGATACTGTCTTATTCTACAAAGGTCGCGCATCTGAACAAAGCACGCTTTGCAAGTCCTCTTGACATGTTCAGAGAAGGAACATTCTGCATCAAACCACACACCTAGATTTCTGACAGAATCAACCGGATGAAAAAGGCTACTAAGAATACTGACAGGAAAGTGTGAAGAAATCTTCTGACGTTGAGTCTTAGAACCAAAGACAATAAATTCAGTTATTTCAGGGTTGAGCTTCAGTTTACTAAGTGACATCCATCGTTGCACATCATGAAGGCAGGCATTCAGCTTGGCGAGAGCAGTAGAGGCATTCTTATGGGCGAGATGGATGTATAACTGTGTATCATCCGCATAGACATGGAATTTAATATGCAGATGGAGGCGGATGATTTTGCTGAGTGGTGTTGTATAGAGTGAAAACAACAATGGACCCAGAACCTTGGGGAAACCGGTAGATGAGCTTGCTTAATTCAGATAGTGTGGAACCTATCTTGATGTCCTGGCAATGATTGCTCAAGTAGGAAGCAAACCATTTTAAAACAGTTCCACCAAGGCCAAACCAAGATTTAAGGTAACCAAGGAGAATATTATGATCTATTTTATCAAATGTGGCTGATAAGTCCAGAAGAACTAGAGCTGTAGGTTCACTGTGTGCCAGTGAGAGATGGACCTCATTTTTTATTGACAATAAAGCAGTTTCAGTTGAGTGTCCTGGCTTATAAGCTGACTGATGAGGATTGTCCAGTTTGTTGTTTTTTATGTGTGATGTTAGTTGCTTAGCAACAGCTCGCTCAACCAACTTTGACACTAAGCAAAGACCAGACGCTGGGCAAACATTCTTGAGGTCATTTCTGGGCAGAGAACCTTGTTTTATGAGGGGGGTGACAACCGCCTTTTTGAAAGCATTTGGGAAAGAGGCATCAATGAGAGAATAATTTACCAACTTGGTAATAGATGGGAGGAGGACATCAAGACAATCCTTAAGCAGGAATGTTGGTAGAGGATCCAGTGAGCATGATTTAGTGTGAGACTCACTGATACACTTACGGACCTCATCATCAGTAACAGGCATAAAGGTATTGAATGCAGGGGGCACCAAATCAGGTGCATCATTGAAAGAGCCAGAAGTAGGAAATGAGTCACTGATTTTGCTTATTTTATTTGTGAGAAAAAGAAGCAAACATGTCCGCAAGGCTTTTGTCTGAGCTATGAGCAGGCAGAACAGTCTCAGAGGTGCGATGTAATACCTTCCTTAATGACTGCCATAGCTTCTTGGGGTCATCACTGTTTGCAGTTATAAGATTAGTATAGTAGGAACCCTTGTCTTTATTGGCCAGTCAATTGCACATTGCACCTATTCAACTGTGTCTTATGTTTTCTCCACATTCATTCAAATTGCCACCTTAGAGAGCGAGCCATGCAATACGAATCAGACAAGCACTCATCAGACTGCGGTTTTGCCATGCATGAGATGATAGGAGCATGCTTGTCAAGTACCCGGGTTACAACAACCATATACTGATCATACAGTTCTGCCACAGTTTCTTCAGGAGACAGTACAAATTGTATATTTTTAAGGTCATTGTGGAACTGGTCCATATCGATCCTGTAATACTGACGATAAGAGACCATTTCTTCAATACTGGTTGATGTTTGGGAGAAATCAAGTTGGCATTTTATAGCTGCATGGTCGGATATGAAGTCTCCAACACTAACATTATGGACAAAATCGGAGTCACAAGGAGATATCAAACATCCAGAGTGTGACCCAGTATATGAGTCGGGGCACTGACACCTTGAATCAAACCGCAACACTGAAGGATGTCGTTAAACCTGGACCTATCACCACACTCAACATCCAGATGAACATTTATGTCACCACAAATGATGACATTGGAACCGATTGAAGACAAAAAGCCAGAAAGAGCCAGAAAATCTTCCAGAAATTGTGTAGTACAATAACCTGGGGGACGATACAAACAAGCAGCAACACAGCTGTTGAAGCCGGACTTGAAAGATAGTATGATGATTTCAAATGATCTAAAATCCGGTGAAGAGACAATACTGGGAGAAAAGGTTTTTTTCTGCACAGAAAGCCAACACCACCACCACCCAATCCAGTACACCTTGTTTTTTGGATAATGTTGTAATTAGCTGGTGTGAGAGAATTTAGGAGACCATCAGTATCAGTTGGTCTGATATGAGTCTCAACAGACCCAGGATATCCAAGTCACTGCATTTTAAGAGGTCGTGCAGGAGAGGGCCTTTATTGCGAATGGATCTACACTTGACAAATGCAAAATTAGTTGGACCAGGGTTTAAAGCAATATTGCCACACAACAAGAGGAGTAGGAGTAGGTTTTTTAGTTTCAATTGTGGAGGAACCAAGGTAACAATATTTACGCACCAAAAAAGGAAGGCGAAAAATAGATGGGAATACTCCTGTCAACCTTTTCACAATTCTGACTCTTGTTAGTATTTATCCAGTTCTGAGAGAAACCAACACACAGGAAACATACCACTAGAGTGGCTTTTACAACTAACATGGACAAGAATACACTACCAAATCCAAAAAGGCAAAAAGAAAACAAGAACTGTACGAGAAATGAAACTGTCACAAGAAAAAATAAATGCAAAAAGATTACAAAGGAGCAGAGAAACCCATAGTTAGAATCAATCAAAAGCCAGAGTTAAAAACATCACAAGTATATACTCAACATAAAAGCCATAAAATAATCACTGGGACACAAAAAACATAAAATAATTACTGGGACATATCAGGTAATAACAGGGGATGTGAATTACATCACCAAAGGGGTTGAAAAAATACGTTGAAAAAAATTAAAAAAAATTTTTTTTGAAGTATCCATCTTTTCACGCAACGCAACGTTCTTAGATATTGACGGTTCTATTGAAATTAATTTTGAACGAAGTAGATTATTGGTTACACATAAACTGGGACAAAATAATCCTTTGTTTCCCCTAAATCTGGTGGTAATAAAATTATCATTTTTTTTCCTTTTTTGTAAAAAAAATTATGTACACAGGAAAATTAAATTATATTTCTTTAAGGTAGAAGCATGCGTCAGAATATTGAAAAATAATTTAAGACCAGTAATTTTTTTTGCAAATCAATCCGCCAAAACTCGAATGTTTGGCTGTCAAGAATGATAGGAAGTAATTTTTGACAATATGGTAAAAATTTTACAAGTTTTCTGATGCTCTGACAATCTACTTTGTTTGTCATGTTCTCTGTGAGTAATTCCACCGAATTATGAGGGGTTAAATGAACCACCATACCTTACACCTTTACAAATAGCTTGGTTGATAATCTGCAGCTTTTGAACATAATATCTCGACAATTTAAAAAGATTTAGTATCCTTTCATAACGCCCTGTTATACTGTATATTTTTTTCACCAGTCCACAAGAAAATATATAAATTTTGAAAGATATAGTATCCTTTCATAACGCCCTCTTATGCTGTATATTTTTCACCATAGTCTGCAAGAAAATAGACGTTAAATGTCGGAGTTGTGCTTAATATAATTTCTCCCTGGATTAGATTGAGACATACGGAGTGTTTCTTGTACGTAATATTTGCATGAACAAACTTTCGGTTAGACTGAGGTTACCAGTGCGGAACTGGTACCGTTGGTGTGATTCAATTACACAAACCCTTTACAATAAAATCGATTTCTACAGTGGATGCAGTGAGACTTAAACAAAACCTTTGTATTTTTATGATGAAGGGGTGTGTGAAAAAGTATCAGGGGAAGCATATGCAGGACCTGCTGCATTCAGCACATGTTTTTGTGCAGTGATCAATGTTTGTAAACAGGATTTGAACTGTCAGATATGTAGGTCAACCAATAAGAACTTGGCTTACAAATTCTGACCTGATGCTACATAATGATATTACCTGAGCGGAATTACAAGATTTTAAAGATGGAAACTGTTTCAGTACATACTGTAGAGATATAAATGTTGTCACTGTATTGTTTTATAAATAATGCAAAGTGATAAGTCAGTAGAGAGTAACAGTGTTCAGATAGTTGAAGGGAGTACTTCTGGTACCTTTATCAAACGTGTGACTGTTACAGAGTGAGTATTTCAGTACAGTATACTGTATAGTACTGTACAGTAGTGACTATACTAACTGGTGCTGAGTAGCAGTAATTAATTAAAGCTCTGTACTACACAATGCATGTTATATAGCATACAAATTGTTTATTTTCAGTTGAGTTACCTTTTAAAAATCTTCTCAAACTGAAACAGCCCAAATCAAAATTATGATTTGGGCAGGGTAGGTGATGGTATAACAAACCCACCATTAGTCCTTCTTTACAGTGCCACTCATACACAGTATGAGTGTATGAAACATTTTCATCTTTTCAAACAAATACAAACAAATGTCACCATAACTTTTCAGAAAAAAAAGGAAATATTTACTAGCTTGCTAAATGACCGCTTGCAGTGTTAAAGTCAGTTTTTCAAATAGGTCATCAGTTAATGAGTCTAATTAGACTTTTATGATGCTTAATCTGCTAATATGAAGTGAACTTTACCATAATCAAAGAATGACAGTTTTCATCAAAAAGGACAAAAAGGGCGACATAAAAGTATACAATGTCTTCAGATTTAGGCTTTATTTTAAACAATTGCAGCGTAAGTTTACAGTTATACTAAAAATGGTTATATTGATATATAGTGCTGTAACGAGTTGACCGAAACTCGAGTCGTAACTCGGTGGGCGATATTTGGGACCACATCGATTTATGTAATTTAAACTCGAGTTTTTAAGAAATAAATTATGATATACTAGTCTTGTTATAAAACCAGCACTTTTACAGTTTATTTAACCATAAAGACAAAAGATTTAATGAGCAATGGTCGTTTTTTTTTTATTTCCTTATTTACGTGGATGTTCCATAATGTGCTCATACATACCTGTCGGCAACAGAATATATTTCCTTGCAATAAAATGGTACTAAATACGTTAATGGCGGATCCCTTGATGACAATATTTGGACATTATTATTTTATTTATATGTGTGTCATTTACTCGAGTTCAACTCGAGTTCAACTCGCATCTAACAAGCGAGCGTCGATCTACAGAAATCACTGATGATTACAGCTCTATTGATATATGTCTTTATACATCGATATTGGCAAACCTGTCCCCAAAACAATAAATATCGTCAATATCAATAAATCATGTACCCACTAGTTTCTGGTATACTGGGGCCGGTTTTATGAAAAGTCTCAGTTTGAGACCAGTTTTGGGCAGAGTCTGGGTCTCAAATCTGAGACTTTTGTCTCGGCTGAGTTTTTGGCTCAAATTGATTTCACAAAAGGTGACTCAGCTGAGACTGGTCTCAAGTCATAGTCTCAACTTTTAAATTTCATTTAAGATGCTTCCTTGGTTTGTTTTTTATGCAAGTGCATTTATTTCATCATCATTATCGATTTAGATTGCATTAACTCTGATAACAAATGAAAAACAAAATTGATATAATATTATTGGTAACAAGCCAATTGTTTGAGACTCAACTGAGACTGAGTTAAGCTTTGAGTCCACTCTTGAGACTAGTCACTTGACAACAGTCAAAAAAGCATGTCAATTCCATTGACTTTTCTTATTATGAATATTGAATATGTAGTTGTAATTAGTAAGCAAAATAAAAATATAATATTTCAAGATTCAACAAATTCATTTTCATGCAAATTATATTGCTTTATACACAAGTATTTGGATGACAAACTTTGGACTCAAAATTTGAGACATCTCCTTGGTGGGCTCAAAATTGAGCCCATGACTTAGCCAAATCTCAAGTTGAGCCTATTTGTGAAATGCTTTGAGTCTGAGTCCACAGTCTGAGTCCAAAATATTTACAATATTTGAGCCCAAAGTCTCAGATTTGAGCCTGAGACCAGACTTAAGTCCTTTCATGAAACTGGCCCCAGCAATTCCCTTGCATTAAAATACATAAAAAAAACCCCAAAAAACAAAAATACACACACACTGCAAATGATTCTTTTGCTTTGGAAAGTATAAACTGTACCTTCAGACACCCTGTGATCCCTGCGGCTTTGTGGTTAGGGTGTCAGTCTTTAGAATGGAAGGTCTAGGATTTGATCCTTGGCGGTTTCATGGAGATTATACTGTTGGACAATGTATATGCCCCCCCCCCCCTCCCTTACACTTCATCCAGGGGTATAAATGGGTACCTTCAACATAGGGATGGGTTAGTTTCAAAAATATGTACACAGGGAGGTCGACAGTGCAAAACTGTACCGAATCTGGGACTCTGCATTTTAGTACACCCCAACCAAACATGGATGTTTCCTCTTAACGACATCGCAATAAAAGTCCCCAAATGCATAAAATGTGAGATAAATGTGTATATTTTCTTCAGATTTTTTATTTTATTTCCAATATTTTAAGTTTTCCTTCCTTCCATTTTATGTGTTGACCAGCAAGATTGATGGTTATAAAGTCTCGTAACCAAAACATGGTAGTTCTGCTCAAGGTATCGCTATAAAAGTATTTCAGTAACATGCTCTCGATATCCAGTCATAGGGCCTACCGACCCATTCCTATTACAACAGTTGTCAAGGGAAATCTGTACCAGACATGCATACTCTTTACTTTAGTGAAAAAATTCACTTCATTCCACTGGAAATAATCACTGGCCATCTGGACCACTAGGCCCCAAAAATGACTTTATCATTTTATTATTCATAAACCTGCAAAAAACTTGAGTATTTTCCTTTAGGGTCATCCAAAACTTACCTGTTTGCAAAAGCCTATCCACCTTAGCTACCCCACCTCCCTACTTCTCTGGTATGACCTGGCTACATCAATGAACTTACTAAGTTACTATTATTCAATATGTTTATGTATATTGAGCCTTATTGTCTGTCAAATTATGGATATTAAGCACTTTAAAGTTCTTATTAGATCTATTGCAAGTTATTGGATTGTGATGGAGAAAATGAGGATGTATTGATATCTACTACCTGGACCTTGAACACCTTTGTTCTCATAATGTTTCACCTTGGGTTCAAGTTCAAACATGCTCAGCTTGACAAAAGTGCCTTGTATCTCCCTTATTATTGTTCAGTTGTGTTTAACTTGTGAAAACAATTGATGGGAAATCATTTAATGTGAACCCTTTCTGTGGGTTCAGATTTAAAGTTGGACATCAGTTTCAAGGCCAAACAGACGGGAGTTACCATAAATGGCTTATATCAGAATGTGAAACAATAAGTAGAAAATCAGAAGCTCCGAATGTTTTGGTGATATCACTGTGCTGTGGCATTTACTTCATAGTTAAAGGACAATGACATGTGCCCTTGTAGGCTTGTACCTCACTTGGGAAATCCTCTGTGTATTGGACTGAATATCATGTGAGGGAATATATCTAAGACTATGTACAAAAAGACCAAAATTTGTTTCATTCTACATGAGCTGTAAACTAGTCAGAAACATGAATTCATGAAAGTCTAGAGAAAAAAAATGTATATATATTATATACACAATGTCTTTTTCATTTTTTGTGTACATATATACCAAAAGTTGTATTTTCAATAGCTTGACAAGATACATTGTGAGAATAATCCAGCTGAAGTGTACATTCAGCCACCAGGGTTTGTTTAATTTGTGGTCCCATTTATAAGATTTCTTACACAATGAACAATGAACAAACTATGATACCTTAGGTTGATTCCCCCTTAGGTCAAGTAAGATAAAAACATCGCATCTTTTCACTTTCAGAACATCCTCAAGACTCAGTGTGAATAGCTCTTTGAATACTTCACTGGAAGAGGAAGAAGAATGGGAAAGGTAACTGAAAATAGGTTTCCTGTCAGTACCTTATAAGTTTATGCTCAGAGGTATAACTTCTGGTGTACCTTGAAAATCCCCAGATTGAAAATCCCCGGATATCTGCAGAGCCATAGAAAGTCCCATGATGGGGCTTAGAAAATCCCCAGATCAAAAAATCCCTAAAAGTAAAAATAAAATTTCCATCTGGATATCAAAAAAAAAGAAAAAAACAACAACAGTGCATTGCATTTGCCAATGTAAAGACTATAGTGAAAACTGGTTTCTTTAGTCAATCATTGAGAAAAATGAAAAGGGAGGGTCAGTAAAATTATGTGAAGATGAAAGGAATTGGAAGCCACACCATAGACAAAGACAAGGACATTATAACAATACATTTGTCAGTGGTATTGGGGATTTTTTGATCTGGGGATTTTCTAAGCCAAGGTATGTTTTTAAAAGTAGAAAAAAATGATCAGCCTGCCGTGTGCTTTATCTTTATTAGGCATAGATTGTCTGCTAATAAGTGAGTGCTCTGTATTCATTATAATTTTATGCAGTCAAATTTTTTTCCTAGAAATCTAAGAAAACATATGCTTTGAGCTTTCATAGAGTACAGATCATCTGATTAATGTCATTTACCTTTGTGTTATTGTAACATATATGTGTTTATTTTCTCCTGTCACTCTACTCTGAAAATTCCGAATTGGTTCAGCAGATTTTGTACAGTATTAAATAAAAGCCAAGAAACTCGGCCAATAAAATGTTTTATTAGATTAATATTGCTTCCTCTAGAAAGCAGTTAGTTCAACTATTACAAATGGAAGCATTTAAGGATTGCAAAACTGTCTTGATTCTGTGTACTTTAAGGTTCTTGCAAATCTAATATCTTGATTATCATGTAAACCTGAAAAAGACAACTGATATTATTGTTATTTAAATGCAGAAAAACCTTGTGTAACCTTCCTTACTAAGCTTGCTACCTGATATTTTAATACCTATATTTTTATTTTATTTTAAGGAAACCCAAGACAGATTATACATATGCTAAAACGTAAGTATTGTTTTCAAAAAGAGTTTTTACCCCACAGCCCTTAAGGGCTGTCAGGGTATTGTTTTCAGCCATGGTGACTGGATGGGCAGGCGAGCGGCTTATCTCAGAAACGACGTCAAACCGTTAGGTGTAGGAAGTTGATAATTGGTAGGGAGATTGGTTAGGAGGTGTAGGTGTGCTAAGTCATGGTGTGACCTTGGTTTGACCTTTGACCTTGCCGTAGTGACCTTGAGTTTGAAAATCTTGTCTGGGCTATATCTTGGAAACTGTAAGGTGTAGGAAGTTGATACTTGATAGGGACATTGGTTAGGGGTGTAGGTGTGCAATGTCATGGTGTGACCTTGATTTGACCTTTGACCTTGCTGTAGTGACCTTGACCTATAAAATCGTGTCTTGGCTATGTCTCGGAAACTGTAAGGTGTAGGAAGTTGATACTTGATAGGGACATTGGTTAGGGGGTATAGGTGTGCAACGTCATGGTGTGACCTTGATTTGACCTTTGAGCTTGCCGTAGTGACCTTGACCAATAAAATCTTGTCTTGTCTTGAAAACCGTAAGGTGTAGGAAGTTGATACTTGGTAGGGACATTGGTTGGGAGTTGTAGGTGTGCAATGTCATGATGTCGCCTTGATTTGACTTTTGGTCTTACCGTAGAGACCTTGACCTTTAAAATTTTGTCCGGGCAATATCTCTGAAAGCATTAAGTTTAGGAGGTTGATGCTTTGTAGGGACATTGCTTAGAGCTTGTAGGTGTGACACATGCTGCAATCTTGATTTGAACTTTGACCTTGTCATAGTGACCATGAGTTTTAAAATCATGTCAGGGCTATTTCTTGGATTTCGTAAGATGTAGAATGTTGACACTTGGTAGGGACATTGGTTAGGTTCTATATCTCATGTTATTGAAAACTATTTCCCCAGGCCGTGGGGTACGGCATCTCTGATGCTATTTTTTTCATTGCAAAGAACAGGTTACATTTTCAGAGTTGCTTCTAGGATGCGTTTTCTGCGATATCTCGCATTAATTTGCTTTTGCTCGCGGATTTCATCGAAGTATGCGGGGACAAGATTGTAAAAGAACGCATTCAGCACAAGGCAATGCGGGATATATATACGAAGCGAAAAGACGAGAGATCAAAGAAATCGAAACGATGCGTGGAGCGAGAGTTTGTCGAGGTTTTGATTTTTCCGTCGAAACGTTCTTCGAATAATGCCTGTAGATGATTTTGGTTTCGTGATCGTTTACAAACTCAAATATATTATGAGGTACAGACAGTATTTGGACATATTATACCCAAAAATATAAAATTAAGCTGAAAGTGGATGATTATATAAAAAATGGCTGCAAGAAAAACGAAACTTACAGTAGACTGGATTGTTACCACAACAGGCCATGGCAGTGAAGCCGGTGGTGACCCTACGGGCGTAGTGGCTTTCTACCAGTAAACGCCCGTGTTTAAGATAACATTTAGCATTTATCTTATATTTGGAGGTTTAGTTTATGTTCTGCTTCAACCAAATTATCCAATGACATTCAAGATAATTAATGATTTAAATATGCTGGGGAACATTTCTTTGAAAGTGATGTAATTTGACAATATATCTCTATTATCGACCATGTTTACCGCTAACCGGAAATACCAGTGAACGTGCAATTTGTTTGCAAATAGAAGCATTTGTCCTTGACCTCTAATAAAGATATATAAGGCGGGCATTCACTGGTAGAAAGCTACTACGTATCTGTCGGAATTCCCTAGAAAAATATTTTACTGGATCAAAATTCACGGACAACTCATTAATATTAATGAGGTCACAGATTTTCGTGGTGGTTTTAATTCTTAATATTTTCTGATTTAAGATCAAATACTAGAAGGACTACAGAGCTCATGTATGCGTAAAAAATATTTGACGATTCCATTGGATTTTTTAGTAATATTTTACTTGAAGAATTTGTGGACTACTCATTACTATTCATGAGGTCATGGTATTCTGTGGGGTTTTCCAACATATTTGTATGAATTGATGGTGTAATGACTGAATTTGTGATGCCATGACTTCAGATGAAAACTTAAAACCATAATGCCATGACAGGAGCCACTTTGATGTAAATAACCATTTTCAGTATTTTTTTTTAATTCTATCACTAGCCTTGAAGTTTATTTTTATTGGGCAAGACAATAAAAATTGACCACTAATTAATAGAAGTCCACTGTTAAAAATGCCTAAATAAACTGAAAATGTATTTTTATGTCAGCTGACATTATGGCATCACTCTGCGGCGTGGGCGTCCGCGTCTGCGTGAACAACTTCTTCTCCAAAACTACAAGGCCTAGAGACATGCTGTTTTTTTTAAAAGATACCTTATCTATCGAGGATGAAAAATTGTTCAAGGCATGCAAATCTGTCTGTTTGTCTGTTTGCTAGAGACATTACAAGGGGGGTACCCCCACCAAAAGTGTGAAAATTTCAACTTTTTATCACAATTTTCTCAGTGACTATTGCAGGGATTTCTCTCATATCTTGCATATATGTACTAGGCCAGAGGTAGATTCTCTTGTGTGAGTATGAGACCTGGATCTGTCTTACTTTTTTTTTAATAAATTTTTTTAATAATTTTTAATGCATTAAAATTCATGAAATCATGCACTAAATCACTTATAACTTCAAAAGCATTTTGTGAAAATATGTTGTTCAGCTACTTTTTTCATAGCTACAATATGGTGAGTAAGTTGGGTGTCTGTCTCAATAGCTAAGTGAGTAATAGCTACTTTTGGGCTTTTCAGTAACTTCCATTATGAGTAAAATCACTTGTAACTTAAAAACTATTGCATTTAGAGAATTTCGTATAAATATGTTATTCAGCTACTTTTGGGCCAGCTATAACATAGTGAAATTTCAGACCTGTAGCTCATGGCATAGCTGAGTAATAGCTACTTTTAGGTTATCACTGTTGAGTAAATCGCTTATAACTTGAAAACTATTGCATTTAGAGAATTTCGTATAAATATGTTATTCAGCTACTTTTTTCAGAGCTACAATATGGTGAGTAAGTTGGGTGTCTGTCTCAATAGCTAAGTGAGTAATAGCTACTTTTGGGCTTTTCAGTAACTTCCATCATGAGTAAAATCTCTTGTAACTTAAAAACTATTGCATTTAGAGAATTTCGTATAAATATGTTATTCAGCTACTTTTGGGCCAGCTATAACATAGTAAAATTTCAGACCTGTAGCTCATGGCATAGCTGAGTAATAGCTACTTTTAGGTTATCACTGTTGAGTAAATCACTTATAACTTGAAAACTATTGCATTTAGAGTATTTTGTTTCAATATGTTATTCACCTATTTTGGGGTCAGCTATAACATAGTGAAGTTTCAGACCTGCGGCTCATTTCATAGCTGAGTAATAGCTACTTTGAAGTTCTCACTGTTGAGTAAATCAGTTATAATTGGAAAACTATTGCATTTACAGAAATTTGTGCAAATATGTTATTCAGCTACTTTTGGGTCAGCTATAACATAGCGAAATTATAGACCTATAGCTCATGGCACAACTGAGCAATAGCTATTCTCAGGTACTGACTGTTGAGTAAATCAGTTATAACTTGAAAAATATTGCATTTGGAGTATTTTGTTAAAATATATTGTTCACCTATTTTTGGGTCAGCTATAACATAGTGAAATTACAGACCTATAGCTCATGGCATAGCGGAGCAATAGCTATTTTCAGGTTCTCACTATTGAGTAAATCAGTTGTAGCTTGAAAACTATTGCATTTACAGTAGTTTGCTTAAATATGTTGTTCACCTACTTTTGGGTTAGCTATAACATAGTGAAATTTCAGACATGTAGCTCATTGCATAGCTGAGTAATAGTTCCTTTGAGGTTCTCACTGTTGGGTAAATCAGTTGTAACTTGAAAACTATTACATTTAGAGTAATTTGTTAAATATGTTATTCACAGAATTTTTGGTCAGCTATAACATAGTGAAATTGCAGACCTCTATGTCATGGCATAGCTGAGCAATAGCTACTTTCAGGTTCTCACTGTTGAGTAAATCATTGTATCCACTGGGTAGCCGCAGTGTGTAGAGAGAGATTTCACCATTACTGCTCTGATGAAAAAAAATATTATAGCTAGCTTTCTTAAGTTTGCAGTATATATTAATAACCATAAAATGTTGTCTGGGAATATTTTTGGCCTCATTTTGAGAAACAAGATGGCCGCCACAGGTGTTTTTTGTCAGTCATGAAAAGTGCTTATATCTCCCTTATTATTGATCCTAGAGGTTTGGGATGATAAACCAACCTGTAGGAAATCATGGGGTGGGAATCTTTTGGTGTGGTCAGATTTGACCTTCAATGACCCCTCCTTCAAGGTCAAACAAGGATAGCCAAACTTAAAAGTGCTTATAACTCGCTTATTATTGGTCCCAGAGGTTTGGGATGGTAAACAGACAGGAAATCATGGGCTGTGAATCTGTTGATATGGTCCGATTTGACCTTGGAACCCTCCTTCAAGGTCAAATGAGGATAGCGAAAATTGAAAGTGCCTACAACTCGCTTATTATTTGTGACAGAGATTTGGGATGGTAAACCATCCCATAGGAAATCATTGGCTCAGAATCTTTTGGTATGGTCAGATTTGACCTTTGGACCCCTCCTTCAAGGTCAAATGAGGACAGCCAAGCTTAAAAGTGCTTATAACTCATTTATAATTGGTCCTAGAGGTTTGGAATGGTAAACCATAGGAAATCATGGGCTGGGAATGTATTTGTGTGGTTAGATTTGACCTTGGACCCCTTCTTCAAGGTCGAACGAGGATATTGCATTTGTAGTATTTCTTTAAATATGTTTTAACCTATTTTTTACACTTAAACAATTACCTTGTTATTTTCCTTCATAATACCATTTACAGGGCACAACTTTTTTATCCTTTTCTTCTGTTAGCTCGGAATTTCTTTCGAACTTGCTGTTCAGTTACCATTTACTGTATTTCTGTACAGCCCTTTTCCTGATAATTATTCTGTCCTCTAATCACCTTCACAAATCAAAAACACTCAGTCAGCTGACACAGTGCCCGTTCACGGGCACTCTCCTCTTGTTTATTAGTTTAAACTTATCATAAAGTCGTCCCCCAGAATTTTTAGCCCCTCCCCCACATTTTGTGTAGTGGTGGGGGATCGCCCCCACTTTTTGAAATTCCTAGAATCAACACTGATTTTAAAAGTTTTTTTGGGTCTAGTATCGGTTGTTTTTAAGCTCCAACTCATTTAGCAATATTTTATGTCCAATGGTGTGTTAGGAACTTAGGATGTTAATTTTGTGAAGACAGATTTATGTCACAAGTAGGGATGACCCGGTGTCTATGAAATACTGTGATGAGAATTTACAACCGCCAACCCATATAATCAAAGGAAAACTTAAAATATTGGAAACAAACCACAAATTTAAAGAAGTTGCATACTTTTATCCCATATTTTTGTGTATTTGGGGACTTTTGTTGCATTTCGATATCATCTGTATTTTATTGGGGTGTACTAAAACGCAGAGTTCCGGAATCAGAATGGTTTTGCATTGGCAATTCTAATTCTAATTGTAATAGTACTTTTATAGCGCTTAATCTCTATCTAATGATAGACTCTAAGACGCAGAAAGCCAAAATCAGAGATCGTAATCAGGGACATTGCAGGGGTCGACACCACGGAGAGACAAAATGAAAAACTAGGGATAATCTAGGGTGGGTAAGCTTTTTCAAAGAGGTAAGTTTTCAACTTTTTTCTGAATGAGGAGAGAGATTTAGCTGAGCGTACATCATCAGGGAGATCATTCCAAATCCTTGGGGCATCATATGCAAAGCTAAGGCCAAAATGGCAACCTCCTGATCTGCACAATTTTCATACTGACCCATCCCTAGTCACAAGATATCTATTTTCATCATAACCACTGAAATATTCAAACAATAGTGTTATAATCTTTCTGGTTTAGTAGTCTCTGGGACAGGTGAATTGGTATGGAAAGTATTGAGTACACATGGAACTGTGCCCCTATGATTTAGAACAAAACCAAAGTTTTACAAGGTTAGATATTAGCTTGCCCTCCACTTTATGCTCAAAGATAAGCATCAGACTTGATTGAATAACACTAAACTGGATTTTTATGTCGTCACTCTGTGGCGTGGGCGTCCGTGTCGGCGTGAACAACTTCTCCAAAACTACAAGGCCTAGAGACATGCTGTTTCTTTTAAAAGATACCTTATCTATCGAGGATGAAAAATTGTTCAAGGCATGCAAATCTGTCTGTTCGTCTGTTTGCTAGAGACATTATAAGGGAGGTACCCCCACCAAAAGTTTGAAAATTTCAACACTTTATCACAATTTTCTCAGTGACTATTGCAGGGATTTCTCTCATATCTTGCATATATTTACTAGGCCAGAGGTAGATTCTCTTGTGTGAGTGTGAGACCTGGATCTGTCTTATTTTTTTTTAATAAATTTTTTTAATAATTGTATCCACTGGAAGCATCCGGTGGATACTTTGGTTTAGCGTTTGCTACGCCGCCGCCGCCGCGCGTAGAGAGATTTTCAGCGTTAACGCTCTAAGAGGAAAACAACAGCAGCTAGGTTCACCAAATTTGCAGGATATCTTCATTGGGGGGTAAGCTTCTTTGGGAAGGAAAATAGGCTCATTCTGAAAAACAAGATGGCCGCCACGGGCATTTCTTTGAAAATAATCTACATTTTTCTACTGGCTGTTCCTCATAGGTAGAAGGTTGAATCTCTTCATAGGTGATATGTATGACACATATACATGTCCTCTACAACCTTGCACACATTTGACCGTGAAGCTCCTAATTCAAGGTCATCCACGGAGTGCCGAAGTAACCCACATAGCGGACTTTAAAAGTGCCTATATCACCCTTATTATTGGTCCTAGAGGTTTGCAATGTGAAGCCAACCTATAGGAAATCATGTGCTGCGAATCTTCTGATGTGGTCAGATTTGACCTTGGACCCCTCCTTCAAGGTCAAACGAGGATAGCCAAACTTAAAAGTGCTTATAACTCGCTTATTATCGATCCTAGAGGTTTAGGATGGTAAACCAACATATAGGAAATCATGGGCTGGGAATCTTCTGGTGTGGTCAGATTTGACCTTGGGCCCTTCAAGGTCAAATGAGGACAGCCAAACTTAAAAGTGCTTATAACTTGCTTATTATTGGTCCTAGAGGTTTGGGATGGTAAACCAACATATAGGAAATCGTGGGCTGGGAATCTTCTGGCGTGGTCGGATTTGACCTTGGACCCCTCCTTCAAGGTCAAACGAGGACAGCCAAACTTAAAAGTGCTTATAACTCGCTTATTATTGGTCCTAGAGGTTTGTGATGGTAAACCAGCATATAGAAAATCATGGGCTGGGAATCTTCTGGTGTGGTCGGATTTGACCTTGGGCCCCTCCTTCAAAGTCAAACGAGGATAGCCAAAGGTAAAAGTGCCTATAACTCGCTTATTATTGGTCCTAGAGGTTTGGGATGGTATACCAACATATAGAAAATCATGGGTTGGGAATCTTCTGGTGTGGTCGGATTTGACCTTGGGCCCCTCATTCAAGGTCAAACGAGGACAGCCAAACTTAAAAGTGCCTATAACTCGCTTATTATTGGTCCTAGAGGTTTGGGATGGTAAACCAACATATAGGAAATCATGCGCCGGGAATCATCTGGTGTGGTCGGATTTGACCTTGGGCCCCTCGTTCAAAGTCAATTTATTTATTTGGGGTTTTACGTTGCTTTCAACACTGTACAGATCATATCACGACGGGTAGTTGGAAGGGCAGAGGAAACCAGTACATATAGTTCGCTAGGGTTCTGTACTGTAAACTGCCGACCAACGGCAAGCAACTACCAGCTTTCCCACATAAGGCCTTGACGGGGATCGAACTCCGGCCCCAGAGGTGGGAGGCGAGAGTGTTACCACTCTGCCACCATGGCCCCTCCTTCAAGGTCAAGTGAGGACAGCCAAACTTAAAAGTGCTTATAACTTGCTTATTATTGGTCCTAGAGGTTTGGCATGGTAAACCAACATATAGGAAATCATGGGCTGGGAATCTTCTGGCATGGTCGGATTTGACCTTGGGCCCCTCCTTCAAGGTCAAACGAGGACAGCCAAAGGTAAAAGTGCCTATAACTCGCTTATTATTGGTCCTAGAGGTTTGGGATGGTAAACCAACATATAGAAAATCATGGGCTGGGAATCTTCTGGTGTGGTCGGATTTGACCTTGGGCCCCTCGTTCAAGGTCAAATGAGGACAGCCAAACTTTACAGTGCTTATAACTCGCTTATTATTGGTCCTAGAGGTTTTGGTGCATTGTCTTTACGGTGGATACAATTTGCATCGGTTCTCCGATGCGCTAGGTCTAGTTTTTAATGCATTAAAATTCATGAAATCATGCACTAAATCACTTATAACTTGAAAAGTGTTGCATTTAGAGCATTTTGTTAAAATATGTTATTCAGCTACTTTTTTCAGAGCTACAACATGGTGAGTAACTTGGGTGTCTGTCTCAATAGCTAAGTGAGTAAAAGCTACTTTTGGGCTTTTCAGTAACTTCCATCATGAGTAAAATCACTTGTAACTTGAAAACTATTGCATTTAGAGAATTTCGGATAAATATGTTATTCAGCTACTTTTGGGTCAGCTATAACATACCGTAAATGACCTATTTAGCGCACAGTGCGCTAAGCAAAGTCTATTTTTATTCAATATTTGTTGGGAAAAAATGTCCCTTTTAGCGCACCCATCATGAAACACTTCCCGGGATGAAGTATCGGTCAATCCGGTAGAAAAACGGTGTTTCGACATTTAGAAATACCCACTTCCTGTAAATGTGGTGGTAGATGAAAACAAACTCGAAAGTCATGACAAAAATGTCAATTTATTAAGTAAACATACGTAAATTATATAAAAAAATATGTGGATATTGAGAAAAATTAAGAAAGGTAAGATTTAAGCTGAATAATCGATCATTAGTACCCTTTTATAACCAACCGTGAATGTGCACTGTCACTGTTTACTTGTTCACCCACTAGAAGTTGTCAAGTATATTGCTTTGAAAAGAGATAGGGTGCGGTTACAAGGGCGGATGCGCTAAATAGGTCATTTACGGTAGTGAAATTACAGACCTGTAGCTCATGGCACAACTGAGCAATAGTTATTTTCAGGTACTGACTGTTGAGTAAATCAGTTGTAACTTGAAAAATATTGCATTTGGAGTATTTTGTTAAAATATGTTGTTCACCTACTTTTGGGTCAGCTATCACATAGTGAAATTACAGACATGTAGCTCATTGGATAGCTGAGTAATAGCTACTTTGAGGTTATTACTATTGAGTAAATCAGTTGTAACTTGAAAACTATTGCATTTAGAGTATTTTGTATAAATATGTTATTCACGTAATTTTTGGTCAGCTATAACATAGTGAAATTGCAGACCTGTATGTCATGGCATAGCTGAGCAATAGCTACTTTCAGGTTCTCACTGTTGAGTAAATCATTGTATCCACTGGATAGCCGTAGTGTGTAGAGAGATTTCACCATTACCGCTCTAACGAAAAAAATATTATAGCTAGTCTTCTCAAGTTTACAGGATATATTAATAACCATAAAATGTTGCCTGGGAATATTTTTGGCCTCATTTCGAAAAACAAGATGGCCGCCAGGGACGTTTATTCGACTTTAAACAAGGACTTTTGTTGGCCCTCTAGAGCAAAGGGTATTATAGGTAGAGATCTTAAATTCGCAGGATATGTTCCTCATTATAAAATCTTGACTGGGAATATTTTTGGCCTAATTTTGAAAAACAAGATGGCCGCCACAGGTGTTTCTTTGTCAGTCATGAAAAGTGCTTATATCTCCCTTATTATTGGTCCCAGAGGTTTGGGATGGTAAACCAACCTGTAGGAAATCATGGGCTGTGAATCTTTTAGTGTGGTCAGATTTGACCTTTGACCCCTCCTTCAAGGTCAAACAAGGATAGCCAAACTAAAAAGTGCTTAAGTTCTTATAACTCGCTTATTATTGGTCCTAGAGGTTTGGGATGGTAAACAGACATATAGGAAATCATGGGCTGGGAATCTGTTGATGTGGTCCGATTTGACCTTGGACCCCTCCTTCAAGGTCAAATGAGGATACCCAAACTAAAAAGTGCTTATAACTCACTTATTATTGCTCCTAGAGGTTTGGGATGGTAAACCAACATATAGGAAATCATGGGCTGGGAATCTTCTGGCGTGGTCGGATTTGACCTTGGGCCACTCCTTCAAGGTCAAATGAGGACCGCCAAAGGTGTAGGAAGTTGATACTTGGTAGGGACATTGGTTGGGAGGTGTAGGTGTGCAACGTCATGGTGTGACCTTGATTTGACCTTTGATCTTGCATATCTGATGCTATTTTATCTCTCTACAGGGATATGTGATGCTATTTTATCTCTCTTATATCTCCCTATCTTTTTACTTGAATCTTGGTTGTTGCACCTTTGGGTGTCTTTTGGTGTAGATTAAGCACTGTTAAAGTCATATTAGAATTCATTACGGGCTTTACTTTTGCAGCTTCCCATTGTAACAGATTGTATTGCATCAAGTGAGACTATGCACTTTTACTATGTTGTAGCTCACCCAAACCTATTGCATTGCAGAGTACTTTCTTTGAATATGTTATTCTCCTACTTTTGGGTCAGCTGTAACATAGTAAAGTTGCAGACCAGTAGCTCATTGCAAAGCTGAGCAATAGCTACCTTGAGGTTTTCTCTGTTGAGTAAATCAGTTGTAACTTGAAAACTATTACATTTAGAGAATTTCTTTAAATATATTATTCATCTACTTTTGAATTAGCTATAACATTGTAAAATTGGAGATGTGTAGCTCATGGCATAGCTGTGTAATAGCTATTCTCAGGTTCTCACTGTTGGGTAAATCAGCTGTAACTTGAACAATATTGCATTTACAGTATTTTCTATAAATATGTTGTTCATCTACTTTTGGGTCAGCTATAACATAGTGAATTTGCAGACCTGTATATCATAGCATCGCTGAGCAATAGCTACTTTCAGTTGTTCACTGTTGAGAAAATCAGTTGTAACTTGAAAACTATTGCGTTTAGACTAATTTCTTTAAATATGTTTTTCACCTACTTTTGGGTCAGCTATAACAGTAAAATTGGAGACCTGTAGCTCATTGCATAGCTGAGCTATAGCTACTTTGAGGTTTTCTCTGTTGAGTTAATCAGTTTTAACTTGAAACTATTGCATTTAAAGAATTTTGTTTTAATATGTGATTCATCTACTTTTGAATTAGCTATAACATTGTAAAAGTGGAGACGCGTAGCTCATGGCATAGCTATGTAATAGCTATTCTCAGGTTCTCACTGTTGGGTAAATCAGTTGTAACTTGAAAACTATTGCATTTAAAGTATTTTCTTTAAATATGTTGTTCATCTACTTTTGGGTCAACTATAACATAGTTAAGTGGCAGACCTGTAGCTCATTGCATAGCTGAGCAATAGCTATTTTTGAGGTTTTCCCTGTTGAGTAAATCAGTTTTAACTTGAAAACCATTGCATTTAGAGAGTTTTGTTTCAACATCATATTCATCTACTTTTGAATTAGCTATAAGATTGTAAAATTGCAGACGAGTAGCTCATGGCATAGCTATGTAATAGCTATTCTCAGGTTGTCACTGTTGAGTAAATCAGATGTAACTGGGAAACTATTGCATTTAGAGTATTTTGTTTAAATATGTAGTTTATACTTATAGGTCAGCTATAACATAGTGAAATTGTAGATAGTGGTGTCATCACGAGCAGCGATATCGTAGATTCACTGGTGATGAAAAAAATGGACGATAATCGAGGATTAATGATCATCCGTAATAAAAAATATGGTGAAATATTCATCGAATTTCTACTTTTATGCGGTTTTGTTTTGATTTGTGATGTAACTATGGTGATGACCCTTTCCACTTCCTACAGGAAGTGAAAAAAACGTAAGTCTTGTTTACTTTTTATTGCTTCAAATATCCACCGTTTTGACAATTGACAGCACAATGAACCATAAAATTAATTTTATTTCAGTATTAGTAGTCAATGCACATTATTTAAAGAGAAAATATAGGTTTAATTTGTGAAACGATGGCACCGCGATATCGCTCACTGTTTTGTTCACGGTATCGAGACCTCATATATCCAGACGATGACACCACTAATTGTAGACCTGTAGCTCATGTCATAGCTGAGCAATAGCTACTTTTAGATTTTCACTCTTCAGTTAATCAGCTGTATCTTGAAAACTATTGCATTTACAGTATTTTATTTAAATAAGTTGTTAATTAGTATAGGGATTGAAAGCCATGTTGAGGATCGATATCAAATGAAAATTTAGGGTTATGGATCGATCGATATATCAATATCGGGACCGTTAACATTAGTGCTGGGAATCGCTCCAATTTTCATGGTCGATTATTCGTCCATTTTTCCGAGCGATGATCGACCCATAATCGATTATTTTACTCCATTATTGTTTATTATTTAAGAAACACTTTCCGGGATAAAGTACAGGTCAATCTGGTAAGAATAACGGTGTTCCGACATTTAGAATCTACCGAAAGCACCCACTTCCTGTAAATATGGCGGTAGACATAAACAAACTTGAAATTCAAGACAAAACTGTCAGTTTATTAAGTAAAAATACCTAAAATATTTTTAAAATATGTGGATATTGATATAAATCAGGAAAGGTAAGATATAAGCTTAATAATCGATCATTAGAAAATGTCAGTGACCGACCGCGATTCTACACTGTCACCGACGATTAATCGTCAATACGTCTAATCGCCACACCACTAGTTAACATAAGCCGTGGGCGATAATACAGGTTCTTTGAAAACGTGCACATATAAATTCACGAAAATATCAAAAGATACTAGTTATGCATCAAAAATATATTTCTGCAATATAAAATTAAATAAAATGAACAAAACGTACATTAAACAAGAGTTTTCTTGCCTTCCTGTGCACTAGCTGTCAGGTTTTGTATCCCTTCCGTGAAACAGGAAGTAGGTCACTGGCAATGTAAACAAAGATGGTGCCAGACTTGACCCCGTTTTGTTTCAGTTGTAAATGTGCCTTTTAAAAGATTTTATACAGTAAATATGCATTTAAGCAGTAAAATTGCCATTTTTTTAATAATTTTTGTGTTTGTTGTATGTTATTTCGATATCGAAATGCTGGTAGTGTGTGTCGATATCGGCAGTTCTGTGGGATGATCGATCGATATTGAAAGATCGAGCAACAATCCCTATACTATTGTTAATGTACTTTCGGGTTAGCTATAAAATAGTAAAATTACAGACCTGTAGCTCCTTGCATAGCTGAGTAATAGCTCTTTTCAAGTTCTCACTGTTGAGTAAATCAGTTGTAACTTGAAAACTATTGCATTAAACTATTTTCTTTAAATATGTTTTTCAACTACTTTTGGGTCAGCTATAACATGATAAAATTGCAAACCTGTAGCCACTTTCACCGGTAACCTGTTTCACTACTTTTCTATGTCATGGTGTTGAAAACTATTTCCCCAGGCGGTGGCTTATGGGCATCTCTATAGTGTTACGATCGAAAGTACATATTAAGGAAACCGGGTCCCAAAAACAAAAATTCAGTGAAAACCAGATTTGTTCGAATTAGTTCACACCAAACTGTGGTCAAACTGAAATTTTCTGTGCATGTACATGAACAGTTACTTCAATAAAATGTGGTTTATTTTATGATAAAATCCGACATTTTGGATATTATTTCATTGTATATTGGCAAAATATTACAAAAGTAAACAGTTGTAAGCGTTTCTGTGCAATATTTTATACGTTTTGATGTGAAATATTTGTCATTTCGTGAACTGGTTCTTGGATTTTGGTCACTTGATTTCATTTACGATTATATAAATCAAATCGAAACCAACTATCCGGTTTGCCGTCTTTACCACTACATCTCGCGCTTATTTGTTTTCATGTAAGTTCGACTGATCACTGCTGCCGCCGCCGGATTATGGTCTCCCTTGAATAACTTCTTTGCCTTTCAAATTTTTCCTTCCTTTTTATCTTCCTTTAAAACTATAGGGGCGGGAAAATTTTTTTTGATACTTTGCGGAGACCTTAAACTTTACTTAAGGTAACCTTAAGCATTTTTCAAAAACACCCCGTCATCGCGTTTCAGAAAAAGACACACCTGTGCTATAATATTTATCAGGTACATTCTAGACCTAAATCCGCAGGTCGGAAGGGATTTTCTGATCAATCGGACCATAGATGCCTGAATGGGCGGCGTTTTATTTCCATATATACATGTATTTTAAAAATGGGTACTTGGTCTGTATCTCGAAAATGGTCTGGATCTTGGCGTTTTGTTGGAATAACTTATTCAGCTACTTTTTGATAATCTTTCACATGCCAAAGTTTTAGCCCTGTATCTGCAATCTTAAGGTCACCTTATTGTCAAAAAAGGGGGTTTTAGCCCTCCAGTTCACTTAGTTTTTCACGTTTTTCAACCAAACTTGGTATATATGTTAAGATTTACCAACAGATTATCCTGACTTTATGGTGACCCTAAACAGTTAATATAATTGGAGCTATAGCCCCCACCCCCCCCCCCCCCCTCCCCCCCACCCCAAAGTCATAAAATTGGAATAAAGTCATCTGGGCCCTTTCTTTTTCCATATCTAACATATATTGATATTGAAGTACATCATAAGAAGACTGTTATTACCTTATGGTTTTAATATTAATGATGTTATGGCCATCTTAAACTTAAAATGTTGGGTTTTTCGGCCCTTAGCTAAGTTAAAGTTTAAATTTTTAAAATAAAACTTGGTACATTTATAAAGGTTGGCAGAAGGGACATTCTCATTTTATGGTCACCTTAAAGTCCCAAAACGCATTAAGTTATGGTTACCTTACAGTGAAAAAAGGAAGTTTTCAGCTTCCAGCTATCTTATTGTTCAACTGACCTCAGCTAAAACTTTATGCACTCATAAAGGATGACAAAAGGGACATTTTTATTTTATGATCACCTTAAAATCCCAATATGAATGAAGTTGTGGCCACCTTACAGTGAAATTATGGAGTTTTTAATCTCCAGCTATCGTATCGTTCAGCTGACCTCAGTTAAATTTTGCACACTTATTAAAGATGACAATAGGGACATTCTTATTTTCTTTCCTCCTTGTACTTCCAATACAAGTACAGTCATTGCCATCTTGAAGTAAAAATGAGAGTTTTCAGCTCCAAACTGACTTGCTGTTCAATGACATCAGATCAACTTGACATATTGATTAAGCTTAAGGAAGATTTTTAATGACATTTTTACTTAAATTCCTGTATTTAAGAGACTTTGGCCATCTTAACATAATGAATATACAGTTTTGCTCCCACCTCATTGTATTCACCGGAGGCATCCGGTGGATACTTTGGTTTAGTGTTCGCTACCCTGCCGCTACCGCTAGAGAGATTTTCGGCGTTAACGCTCTCAGAGGAAAACTGCACCAGCTAGGTTCACCAAATTTGCAGGATATCTTCATTTGGGGGTAAGCTTCTCTGGGACTGAAATTAGCCTCATTCTGAAAAACAAGATGGCCGCCGCGGGCATTTCTTTGAAAATTATCTATATTTTTCTACTGGCTGTTTCTCATAGGTAGAAGGTTGAATCTCTTTATAGGTGATATGTAGGACAGATATATATGTCCTCTACAGCCTTGCAGACATTTGACCTTGAAGCTCTTAATTTAAGGTCATCCACGGGAGTGCTGAAATAACCCACATAGCAGACTTTAAAAGTGCCTATATCTCCCTTATTATTGATCCTAGAGGTTTGAGATGGTAAACCAACCTATAGGAAATCATGGGCTGGGAATCTTGTGGTGTGGTCGGATTTGTCCTTGGGCCCCTCCTTCAAGGTCAAACTAGGATAGCCAAACTTAAAAGTGCTTATATCTTGCTTATTATTGGTCCTAGAGGTTTGGGATGGTAAACCAACATATGGGAAGTCATGGGCTGGGAATTATCTGATGTGAACAGATTTGACCTTGAGCCCCTCCTTCATGGTCAAACCAGGATAGCCAAACTTAAAAGTGCTTATAACTCGCTTATTATTGGTCCTAGAGGTTTGGGATGGTAAACCAACCTATAGGAAATCATGGACTGGGAATCTTCTGGTGTGGTCGGATTTGACCTTGGGCCCCTCCTTCAAGGTCAAACGATGGTTCACTGGCTTTGGTGAGTTGTCTTTCCGGTGGATTCAAATTTGCATCGGTTCTCCGATGCGTAGGTCTAGTTTATTTTAAGACTTTTTAAAAGCACACCTGCCACATGTATACTTAAAACAAATTTTCTGTTATCTGGCAAAGCTAACATCCTAGTGTTTTTGAAGTTATTGCATCTTCAAAGAAAAAAAAGAGGTATTTAGCATGCAGTGATGTGGTTATTAATATATTGCAGCTGATCAGTGTTCATATAATATAAATTCCCAATTTTAGGCACATAAAAAAAATCCCACATTCTTCTGATTCCATTCTTGTGGAATTGTGTGAATATGACTTTGCCTTTTTGGCAAAAAAGGCTTTAATTAATTCAGCTTTTGTTTAGCAGCAGGAGTTGTTGATCTGGCTACTTATTCACATACACTATGTAAATTGGTCAAATGTATAGACTTGACTTCTTTTGGAAGCTAAGATGACTGGGAAAAAAACACTTTCTCATAAACAGTTTTTCTTGTACAGTATTTGATGTATCTCCAGCTACTTGAAAATGAATGAGTACTCTTTGTTTCTCCTCCAACTCTGTATTTGCTTTTGTATGATATCTATCTGGAGGCAGATTCATGGCAAGTCCCACTCTCTCATTGATGGGGCAGTGATGCCCCACTGTGCTTTGTGTGTTAACCTCTGTGTTACAAAATGTGTCTGCACAATGAGTGAAAAGGTTGATAAGGGATATCAAGATGTATTCATTTCTTTTTATCAAGGGATATGCTTACAGTAAATCTTTTTGGGGGTAAACAATTCAAACAAGGTTCATGGATGTAGAACCTTGTAGAAAGAATGCCTTGTCTGTTTTGAGAGAATGGAAAAAGCCTTAATAACATGTAAAAACCTTGAGCTTTCATGATATTCAGATAAAGAGTTATGTGTGAATTAAAAGTGTTAACAATAACATCTGACAACATGACTTTGTGTATTTTTTTATCTCCCGCCCGGCTCGCCGGCGGGCGATTATAATTTGCACCATGTGTGTGCATACATGCGTGTGTGCGTGGGTCACGCAGTTTTCTCTGAAACTACTACAGTTACACATTTTTGGTAAATTACTTGTCCTAATGAATTTTTACGCTCTTCAATATTTTTGGGGTTCGGTGAACCTTGGCGTACTTTTGATTGAGTAATAGCACTTTTACCTAATATAATTATATGGCTTCTAACTCTCAAACTATTGCATTTAGAGTATTTTGTTCCAATATGTTGTTCAGCTACTTTCTCCACAGCTACAACATGGTCAGTAGTTTGGAAGTTTTTCTCCATAGCTAAGTGAGTAATAGCTACTTTGTCAATTTTTAATGATAACCATAATGAGTAAATGGCTTATATCTTCAAAAGTATTGCAGCTACACAATTTCTGTCAAATATGTTGTTCATCTACTTTTTTGTGACGTGTAACATATTTAAGTTTCACAACTGTTGCTCAATGTACAAGTGAGTAATGGCTACTTTATTGCTACTTTTAGTGAAAATGTCAAAAATCACAAATATCTCGCAAACCGTAAGAGATAGAGCAATTTCGAGCGAATTTTTGAACCACAGGGTAGTACAAGAGTGTCCTATGCAAAAGGGGAAAAATTTTCAATTTTCGCCACTTTTGGCGGCCATCTTGGATTTTAGCAGAAAATGAAAAAGTGTGCGATTTCGAGTGAATTTTTGACCCGCAGGGTAGTACAAGAGTGTCCTATGCAAAGGTGGAAAACTTTCAATTTTCACCACTTTTGGCGGCCATCTTGGATTTTTGCGGAAAATGAAAAAGTGTAAATATCTCGAAAACCGTACGAGATAGAGTGATTTCGAGCGAATTTTTGACCTGCAGGGTAGTACAAGAGTATTCTATGCAAAGGGTAAAAATTTCAATTTTCACCACTTTTGGCGGCCATCTTGGATTTTAGCAGAAAATGAAAAAGTATGAATATCTCGAAAACCATAAGAGATAGAGCGATTTTGAGGTATTTGTTGATTCGCAGGGTAGTACAAGAGTATCCTATGCAAAGGGGAAAAATTTTCAATTTTCGCCACTTTTGGTGGCCATCTTGGATTTTAGCGGAAAATGAGAAAGTGTGAATATCTCGAAAACCGTATGAGATACGCCACTTTTGGCGGCCATCTTGGATTTTAGCGGAAAATGAAAAAGTGTGAATATCTCGAAAACCGTAAGAGATAGAGCGATTTCGAACGAATTTTGGACCCGCAGGGTAGTACGAGAGTATCCTATGCAAAGGGGAAAAATTGCAATTTTCACCAGTTTTGTCGGCCGTCTTGGATTTTTGCGGAAAATGAAAAAGTGTGACTATATCGAAAACCGTATGAGATAGAGTGATTTTGAGCAAATTTTTGACCCGCAAGGTAGTACAAGAGTATCCTATGCAAAGGGGAAAATTTTCAATTTTCGCCACTTTTGGCGGCCATCTTGGATTTTAGTGGAAAGTGAAAAAGTGTGAATATCTTGAAAACCGTAAGAGTTAGAGCGATTTTGAGTGAATTTTTGACCCACAGGGTAGTACAAGAGTGTCCAATGCAAAGGGGAAAAATTTCAAGCGTATCCTATGCAAAGAGGAAAAAAATTTCAATTCTGCCCCAATTTTGGCGGCCATCTTGGATTTTAGCGGAAAATAAACATTGAAAATATCTTAGAAATGGTAAGAGATAGAGCGATTTCGCGTGAATTTTTTACCCACACGGTAGTGCAACAGTATTCTGTGCCTAGGAGAAAAATTTCAATTTTCACCACTTTTGGCGGCCATCTTGGATTTTAGTGGAAAATGAAAAATTGTGAATATCTCGGAAAAGGTACTTCTTTCCCTGTAATGCTCTGCGGGAGATACATACCGCGGCAGTGGTCTTGTTTTACAGTGGAACAATAAAAGATTTCACAAATATGATTATCTTAAGCATATTTATCTCATAAAAATATTAAATAGCAATGAATTTTTAGAGGCATAAAATGCCTCAAAGATATACAACATATGAATGTCCCTATCCATAGCCAATTATAGTTTACAAAAGTATCTCTTTATTATTATAAATCTAGGATTAAATATCTCCTGGAAAAAATTTAGGATCCCAAATTTACAGCAAAATGATATATTCTTTTCATAAAATATACCACTCTACGAAACACAATAAAGCTCATATTCTGCTTACAGTCTAATACTGCAACTGATACAGTTTTTAGATAATCCAATTTTCCATCAGATACAAAACCCTGTAAAGCTTACCTTCTCCTTACAGTCTCATACCACACAACTTTATTAACTGAAGTCTCCATCTGGGCCGCTCATTGTATCCACCAGATAGCATCCGGTGGATACTAGTGAAGGGACGATTAGACCAACGTTCGATTAATCGTCGGCGTTATGGTGCAATCGCGTTCGGTCACTGACAACTTCTAGAAATCGATTAAATCTTACCCTTCCTTATGTGTCTCAATATCCACGTGTTTTTTATATTTTAAGCAATTTCCTTAACTTTCCTTTGATAAATAATGAGATTTGTCACGAATTTGGGTTTGTTTATGTCTACCGCCATATTTACCGGAAGTGAGTGCTTTTGGTAGGTTCTAAATGTCGGAAACACCGTTATTCTTACCGGATTGACAATACTTCATCCCAGAATGTGTTTCAGGATATATTTTCTTACAGTGGAGTAAAAAAGTCGATTATGGGTCGATCATCGGTCGGAAAATTGGACGAATAATCGACCGCGAAAATTGAGGCGATTCCACTCACTAGTGGATACTATGGATTTGACTTTGTTACGCCTACGCCGCCGCGCCTACGCCGCCGCCGCGAGAGATTTCACCGTTACGGCTCTAACGAAAAAAATATAGCTAGCCTTCTGAAATTTGCAGGATATATTCATAGCCATAAAATCTTGCCTGGGAATATTTTTGGCCTCATTTTGAAAAACAAGATGGCCGCTATGGGCGTTTTTCGACTTTAAACAAGGACTTTTGGTGGCCCTCTAGAGCAAAAGGTATTATAGGTAGAGATCTCAAATTCGCAGGATATGTTCCTCATTATAAAATCTTGACTGGGAATATTTTTGGCCTCATTTTGAAAAACAAGATGGCCGCCACAGGCGTTTCTTTGCAGTCATGAAAAGTGCTTATATCTCCCTTATTATTGGTCCTAGAGGTTTGGGATGGTAAACCAACCTATAGGAAATCATGGGCTGGGAATGTTTTGGTGTGGTCAGATTTGACCTTGGACCCCTCCTTCAAGGTCAAACGAGGATAGTCAAACTTAAAAGTGCTTATAACTCGCTTATTATTGGTCCTAGAGGTTTGGGATGGTAAACCAACCTATAGGAAATCATGGGCCGGGAATCTTTTGGTGTGGTCGGATTTGACCTTGGACCCCTCCTTCAAGGTCAAACGGGGATAGCCAAACTTAAAAGTGCTTATAACTCGCTTATTATTGGTCCTAGAGGTTTGGAATGGTTAACCAACCTATAGGAAATCATGGGCCAGGAATCTTTTGGTGTGGTCGGATTTGACCTTGGACCCCTCCTTCAAGGTCAAACGAGGATACCCAAACTTAAAAGTGCTTATAACTCGCTTATTATTGGTCCTAGAGGTTTGAGATGGTAAACCAACCTATAGGAAATCATGGGCTGAGTCTTTTGGTGTGGTCGGATTTGACCTTGGACCCCTCCTTCAAGGTCAAACGAGCACAGCCAAACTTAAATGTGCTTATAGCGCGCTTATTATTGGTCCTAGAGGTTTAGGATGGTAAACCAACCTATAGCAAATCATGGGCTGGGAATCTTTTGGTGTGGTCGGATTTGGCCTTGGACCCCTCCTTCAAGGTCAAACGAGGATAGCCAAAGTTAAAAGTGCTTATAACTCGCTTATTATTGGTCCTAGAGGTTTGGGATGGTAAACCAACCTATAGCAAATCATGGGCATGGAATCTTTTGGTGTGGTTGGATTTGACCTTGGACCCCTCCTTCAAGGTCAAACGAGGACAGCCAAACTTAAAAGTGCGTGTAACTCGCTTATTATTGGTCCCAGAGGTTTAGGATGGTAAACCAACCTATAGGAAATCATGGGCTGGGAATCTTTTGGTGTGGTCGGATTTGACCTTGGACCCCTCCTTCAAGGTCAAATGAGGATAGCCAAACTTAAAAGTGCTTATAACTCGCTTATTATTGGTCCTAGAGGTTTGGGATGGTAAACCAACATCTAGGAAATCATGGGCTGGGAATCTATTGCTGTGGTCGGATTTGACTTTGGACCCCTCCTTCAAGGTCAAACGAGGATAGTACACAAAATCATGTGCTGGGAATCTATTGCTGTGGTCGGATTTGACCTTGGACCCTCCATCAAGGTCAAACGAGGATAGCCAAACTTAAAAGTGCTTATAACTCGCTTATTATTGGTCCTAGAGCTTTGGAATGGTAAACCAAAATCTATGAAATCATGGGCTGGGAATCTTTTGGTGTGATCGGATTTGACCTTTGGCCCCTCTTTCAAGGTCAAATGAGGATTGCCCAAATTAGTGTTTATATCTTGCTTATTCGTATTCCTAGAGGTTTGCAGTATCACACCAACCTATAGGAAATCATGGGCTAAGAATCTTTTGATATGGTCAGATTTCACCTTGGGCTTCTCCTTCAAGGTTAAGCGATGTTAGAATGGCTTTGGTGAGTTTTCTTCTGGTGGATACAGTTTGCATCGGTTCTCCGATGCGCTAGGTTTAGTTTTTGTTAGCAAAAACCTTTTTCTAGTTTTTTTTTTGAGAGGACCAATATATTACAAAGAAAAATTACTATTAGATTTAATTTATATATTTATGTGGGTTTAACACAGTTATTTCTATTAGAAATGTCCAGTGCATTCTGATGAGATTTTTATCATAATGTAGAAGTTGAAACAGATTGGTCTTTTGCCAAACAGTATCACCAAAATATGACAAGGTATCAAGGAAATATTTGTTGATCCTTCTGCAAAGGCTCAGAAATTCAAGCAAGTTATGTAGAAGTGAAAACTTTGTACCCACCCACAAGCCCTCAAGAAAAACACTACTTTATGTTCATCATATTCAGTTGTAAATACATTTTCGGAGTGTACAGCTTCTGGATGGTCTAGTTACGCATTTTAATGCACTATTGATTGTTTTTTTCAGCGTTGATCATTGAAAACAGATCTCTACTCCCCCCCCCCCCCCCCCCCCCCCCCCACACACACACACACACACACACACACACACACACCCACACACACAGACACACACACGCACCCACACACACAGACACACACACCCTGCATGTCAAGAATACTGGCTTATATTGTGTGTACTGAACAAAATGTCAGCCATAAAAAGATGTTATTGCAAGCATTAGTTCATACAAGTTCTTTAGCTTCCAATGTTATGCAAAAGATTTTTTCTAAATATTCATGAAAAACAGAGGATGTCTTTCAGAGGTAAAGGTTGCCTGTTTTTATTTGTGGCTTGTTTCCCCCCTCCCCTCCCATATGAAATATATTGGGTCAGCATAATACCGGTAAGTGATTGGAATACAGTATGGAGGATCTTGTGTGCAACAAGTTTAATAACAGTTTGTTGGTAATTTTTCAATCTGGTTTATTTGTAGTATGGGGTGTTCAAAGAGACTTATAATTATGAAGTTTGATGGATATCAATAAATGAAAAGTAATGTCTAAAACTCAGGCTGAAATTTACAGACGTGTAAATGATGACATTGCAAGTACCATTGTACAAGAGTAATTTCCAATATCTGATGGAGAGTGCATAGCATGTTCTTGTTTGTTCTGATGCATACTGTACATAGTTTACCATTTAGCAATTTTCATCGTGCTATTTATAACTTTTATATGCACCTTACAGAGGTCTGAGTGGACCAGATAGTGGTGGTGGACCAATTCACACCCGTGTACCTATTCATGCCCACCCCTAAATTTATCCAAAACCAGCACAATTACACAATACATGATCAATTTGATGATTATCTATTATGTGGTAAACATCTTTTGCATGAAAAAGTACAAATATTTGAGAGAATTGAGGGTGGGCGTGAATAGGTACACAGGCGTGAATTGGTCTACCACCACTAGCATGTGAAGTAGACGTAAAGTCCTACTGCAGTTAAGTATTATTTGTAGATAAATACACAATGGAAATGGAACTTCATAGCCTCTGTATGGTTTTTAACCCTAGCCCATAAAGGCTAATATTTACCCCAAGTGGATTTAGAGCTGTTTAGGTTTTGGTGGGTATCCAGTAATATCTGTTGCCATGGCAACACTTTTGAGATTTTCAGGTCTTAAACTTTGTGGGTGTTTCACAGCCTAAACCCATTTATGGATTTTCACCAAATTTTCAGGATATGTTTACCCCAAGAGGATCTACAGTTGATTAGGTTTTGGTGAGTATCTGGGTACCATTGTTGCCATGGTAACACTTTTAAGATTTTCTGGTCTTAAACTTTGTGGGTGTTCCACAGACTAAACCCCTACACAGATTTTCACAAAATTTTCAGGATATGTTTACCCCAAGTGGATCTAGAGCTGATTAGGTTTTGGGGGTATCCAGTAATATCTGTTGCAATGGCAACACTTTTGAGATATTCAGGTCTTAAACTTTGTAGGTGATCCACAGCCTAAACCCATGTATAGATTTTCACAAAATTTTCAGGATATGTTTACCCCAAGTGGATCTAGAGCTGATTAGGTTTTGGGGGTATCCAGTAATATCTGTTGCCATGGCAACACTTTTGAGATTTTCAGGTCTTAAACTTTGTGGGTGTTTCACAGCCTAAACCCATTTATGGATTTTCACCAAATTTTCAGGATATGTTTACCCCAAGAGGATCTACACTTGATTAGGTTTTTGGTGAGTATCTGGGTACCATTGTTGGTAACACTTTTAATATTTTTGGGTCTTAAAGTTTGTGGGTGTTCCACAGACTAAACCCCTGCACAGATTTTCACCAATTTTTCAGGATATGCTTACCCCGAGTAGATCTAGAGCTGATTAGGTTTTGGAGCGTATCCAGTGATATCTGTTTTTAGATTTTCAGGTCTTAAACGTTGTAGGTGTTCCACAGCCGAAACCCATGCATGGATTTTCACCGAATTTTCAGGATATGTTTACCCCAAGAGGATCTACAGCTGATTAGGTTTTGGGAGTATCCAGCGGCAACTGTTGCCATGGCAACACTTTTAAAATTTTCAGGTCTTAAAGTTTGTTCTAAAATCTTTAATATTTTCTGTAACAAAAAAAAAAATATTGCAGCTAGCTTCATGAGATTTGCACAAAATGCAAATGGATAGGAAAGCTTGCCTGAGAGTAATTATTGTGTCCTTGTTTTTGAAGCAAAATTGCCGCCAGATCAATCTTTAATGGCAAATAGGAGGGTCATCATATCAAAAAGGCCTTATATCTCCCTTATAATTGTTTTTTTTTTTTTTGGCTTCAAATTATGAAAAGTACTTGTAAGAAATCATGGTCTGTGTAATATCACACTTTCCTAAGAAACGTGGCTGTCCTAAAAATAGATTCCACAATGGAGCTATGTTACTCCTGTTCATCTCTAAGCAGGCAGAGCCTGCATGTTTGTCAAAAATCACTATTGGACAATCTTAGTAGCCAATCAAAGGGAAGGTGTTCCACACAAGGTCAGAGCTCTGGAGCTGGGCACACTCACGCTTTACTCTTGGCCTTCCGTCCATTGAGATGTCACAATTCTAAATTCAGTTGAACTTGGGGGCAGATACTGGACTTGTTACTTTTGTTGTTGAGCACAGGGAATAAAGATAAATAACCTAATATTCTGCCTCTCATTCTACCAAGTTACACCCTCTAGCCCTTAGGAGTAAAGCATGGTGGAGATTCAAAAATTAAAATTTGCTGGATAGTGAATTCACAAGGAATAAACTTTGTAAATTTGTGAAACACTGCAGCAATCTTTTGTGCAGCAATCTGCACTGAATCTTTTGTAGAACATCATGTGGGTTCTTACAACAGAAGTTGTTCCAAAGATTTTCCCAAATCTCAATCTTGTTGGCCATTTAGCTGTACCTGCGGGCTGGGGTTCTTACCTGCAGAGGCTGGCTATTTTTGTGTTTTTAAAGTTGTGTGTTTACCATGGATAAGTCATATTTTAGAAGAAATGAAATATTTGGAACCATTTGTTGATCATACTACATTTAGTTAAATTCTCTTCCTTCCAGGGGTGATATGCCCGAAAAATCATAAGTGTAATGGTTCTTGTATTGCTCTCAACAAGTAAAATATTATGTTGATGCTTATTTTTTACTAGTTTTGGAGCTATATATACTGGTGCCACACTTTGAATTGCCCATGCTTTCGTCATTTCGAGGTAAAATTTCTCCCACTAAAATCCCAAAAGATCTCAAACTTTTCCTTACTTGAGCAGTTATTTAGCGTTTTATGTCAGAGATTTGTTTACTTCAGCTGGATTGATTTCCAGTTGGTGTATATTGAAACACAAGTACCTAACTTCGGGTTATTTTTTTGGGGAAGACCAGGCTGATGTCCATTATGATTGTACCAATCTCCAACTTTTGCAAATATTTGGTCACAAAGACCATGGTTGCTTAAGGGCATGATACTGGTAGATATGGTTTTCCTTAATGGAGAATATAATCCAGTATGTTCCTTAAAAATGCTTCATATATAAGTGTACTCATGCTATTGACATTGATTTGTAAAGTTACTAAGTGTCCCACTTGTTTATATACAGGAGAAAATTCATGGGGAAGGTGCCGCTGGTTCCCAGATTTTCTGTTGCTTGTAAACACTGGGCGGATTCTCTTCAAATTTAGCACATGTATGCAAATAGCCCTGGGAAGATTTTCTGAATATCGTATTGTGACATTTTGACTAATAAGAGAAGTCACATGACCAAAAATATGTTTTTAAAAGGGGTGTGCCTGTTTGGATGATAACTTAAAAAGTGCTTCAACCATTCACATGAAATTTGGCAAGTAGGTTTGTCATATAGATATCTGAAAATCATGAACATTTGGAAGTGATCTGATTCCAAGTGGCTGACTTTTTAACGATTATCTAAACACCACAATTTTAATATCTCAGAAACAGTGCAAGATGGAGCGATTTCAATGAAATATTTGACCAACTTGGTATGTGCAAAGTCATCAGCCAGGTTTTGCTGCCATTTTTAGTGGCAATCTAGAATTTCTAAATGCAAAAACACATTTATCTCGGAAACGGTGCGAGTGTTTTCGACAAATTTTTGGCCCCCCAGGCTATACGCAGTGTCATATGGCACTCTTTCAAGAAAGCATTTTCCTGCCATTTTTTGTAGGTAGGTTGAATTTTTTTTGCATAAATGGAAAAACATACTAAACAGAGTAAGATAGTCATTTTGGCAAAATCAAAAATGCTTACTGGGATGCTTTGTGTTCTTCTTCTCTTGCAAAGCAATACTCTAGTGGATATTGTTTCACACTTATATATTCTAACAGTGAAGTTATAATAACTAATATCATAAGGTGCAATAAACCACGGACAAGTGGTCACCTCTTTTGTAGGGAAGAAATCTATTGACATCTAAATCAGCACCATCAGGCATCTCAGTGAAGACTTTTGAGTTTCTTGAATACTCCCAACTTTTAAATTTGTAAGCAAATATAAAATACCAACTGCGTACAATGATATTTGGAGACCAATCACATGACAGAATCAACTTTGTTTTTTTGAGCTCAGACTTTTACACTGATGGAGTCCATGGGATACGCTCAACTTTTAAGGTTAGGGACTTGTGGCAATTGCTTCAGCATGTCACTTCATAGAAGGAAGATTGATGTGACTTAAAATGCTTTTTGACCTCTTCACTTTATTTGTTGTGTTGGTATCGAATAATATAATGTATATCGATATCAAACCATATTTTTCCTTTCGTATTGATCGATATTGAAATATCGTGTCATAGATGTTTTCCGTGAGAGACCTTCCAAACTCTTTTGCAAGTTTTAATTGTTTCCCGAAACAAATATGCTGTTTCCACTTTAGCGGTAAGTGAAAGTTGACAAAAATAATATGAAAACCTTTATATTCTTCAAATATTGTCCTTTATTTGAATGAAAAACACCATAGTTGTACCTGTTAAGTAGTATGTTTCGATATTGATAATGGACCCTACATTATCGATATCAGCATATTTAGCATGGATCGATAAATATTTCAATATCGATAAACAATACCAGCACTAGTTTGGGGTGGGTAGAGCTTGCATGTCATACCAGCAAGATATTACATCTACGAGCACACCATGACTGAGTTTTCTATGTATTGCAGAGCTAGCTATATGAAGTTTTCCCCCACAAAGGGCTATCCCAACCCCAACATGGCACGTAGAGGACTTCATGGCCAGGCTTTGTATGAAGCTTCGCATCAGTCCATGGAGAATGAGGACACCTTCTTTAGCTCTACACGTGTCCTTTCCAACACACAGCTACAGGAAGGCGATGATTTTGGAGCCCTGTCACCGATAGTGGGTGAGGGGCAGGTCAGCTCCCAGGCAGTCAATCGCAACAATGCCAACAGTGAGGCAGGAATGTCCAGAGAGCAGCGGAGATCTAGGGGTCAGTAAATATAGCCTTTTATCAGTAATCCAGTGTAGTTGTTGGTGTCCCCTGTAGCATGTGGCAGGCGCAGCCTACAAATTATCTCGACAAATTTGTGCAGCAGCAAGTTTCAAACCTGTTTCTCATATGAATCCTATTGAAAACAACTTTGTATCTAAATTTGGGACATTTGTACTTTGTGTCTTATTTCTTCTAAATTTACCTAGTTCTGAATTGGTCGGGGTAAAAATCAGGGAATTTCAAAACTGGTCAGGAAACAGCAAGTCAGCTGAAAAAGTCAGGGAACTTTAAAACTAGAGTTTGGCATAGATGTTGTGATCTCTTTGCATAGGTATTAATTGTAATTAAGGCTGTGACCAGTCGGTTGATATTCTCAATTTGGGTCGATTTGAGAAGATATCGAGTGCTTTCTAGTCCACTCGATAGTCGTTAGTATCTTATATTGTTGCCCAATTGGTAACGTGTTTACTGTTTAGTAGTGCTGTAACGAGTTGACCGAAACTCGAGTCGTAACTCGGTGGGCGATATTTGGGACCACATCGATTTACGTAATTTAAACTCGAGTTTTTAAGAAATAAATTATGATATACTAGTCTTGTTATAAAACCAGCACTTTTACAATTTATCTAGCCATAAAGACAAAAAATTCAATGAGCAATGGCCGTTTTTTTATTTCCTTATTTACGTGGATGTTCCATAATGTGCTCATACATATCTGTACAATTTAACCGGCAACAGAATGTATTTCCTTGCAATAAAATGGTACTAAATACGTCAATGGCGGATCCCTTGATGACAATATTTGGACATTGTTATTTTATTTATATTTGTGTCATTTACTCGAGTTCCACTCGAGTTCAACTCGCATCTAACAAGCGAGCGTCGATCTACAGAAATCACTGTTGATTACAGCTCTACTGTTTAGTATGACTAAATATGACAAGTTGACCGCAAAACATCAGAAATTTTTCTATATTGGGGAATTTTATATAATAAAAATGCAAAAATGCATTAATCTCGGAAACGGTGCGAGATGGAGCGATTTTAATGAAATTTTTGACCCGCAGGATATCTGCAGATTCTACTGGCGACTTTTCCCAAATATTGTTTTACCACCATTTTTGGCAGCCATCTTGAATTTCTGCGTAAAATGCAAAAACGCATTTATCTTGGAAACGGAACGAAATAGAGTGATTTCAACGAAATTTTTGACCCGCATGGTGTCTGCAGAATTTACTGACGACTTTTCCAAAAAAAAGATTTTCCTGCCATTTTTGGCGGCCATCTTAAATTTCTGCGTAAAGTGCAAAAATGCAATTATACTGGAAACAGTGTGAGACAGAGCGATTTCGACGAAATTTTTGAGTCCCAGGGTATCTGCATAGTCCACCTGCGACTTTTCTTAAAAATTGTTTTCCTGGCATTTTCGGTGGCCATCTTGAATTTCTGTGTAAAACACAATAAAAAAGAAAAAAAAAAAAAAAAAAAAGGAAAAATACATTAACCACAGAAAGATGATCATTTCTACAAAATAATACTCATTGGGATGCCAATTTCCTTTTCTCTAGTTCGTAATTGCGGTCAGGGAAATGTTTGGGAATTTTGCCTTTGACATTGAGTTGAAACCCTGTTACAGGGCAAACTTGGTACTTGAAGGTAATGTATTTTTGGAGAAATGTCAAACAAGTGTAGCCAGATAAAGGAAGGAAAAAGTAGAATAAACTATGTTCCATAAATAAGTCTGCTGTTATTCCCACTACTCTGTTCTTAAAGATAACATTAAGCATTCTGGTCACCCATAGGCAGCTTGACAAACAACTTGTGTGATAGTCCCAAATTGTTAGAGACATCCTGACATCTACTTGGAAGGCACTACTGATCCCCAGGTTCTAGTTGTACTTTTTTTTGCTGTGTGTATTTTTAGGGGGTGCAGACCCTCGGCAGTCACAGTACTACAGATACCCTGAAAGCACCACACGGTCAGGCACCTTCTATGGAGTGAAAGAGAGGCTCATGAAATACCAGAACAGACGGGTAAACACACAACAGTTTCTCCAGACTAGAATGGTTACTTGTGAGATATGTGCATTAATTTCATGTAATTAACTGTTACAAACGTATGGATACCAGGATGGTTACTCAAGACATCAGTGCGTAAGATAGCTGTTATGAGGATAGAAATACTATCAATTTTGAATGTGTATATTTTGTATTTTGCTCCCAAATCTGAGTGAGATGTTTCACAGTTAATCATAACCCAACTGTTGAAATGTCTTTCAGATTTCAATCATATTTTATGTACATGACATGTGTATAAATAGTTATATTTCTTCATTTGATTCCTTTCTCTGCAACTGTACAGTTCAAATGTGAAAATTCAGGTTGAGTAAATTCAAAAGTCTGCAGGGGTCAAAAGTTGACATAATACTGTACCATGTTGATTCATTTGACAGGGACTGCATCAATAAACAGGCTGACAAATAGAAGTCATATTCAGAATGATGTAAAAAAATTTTTTTTTACTTTTTGAACTGTTTGATCATCAGCACCATGTAATAAAGGGTTTTTTTTCTGCAAGGCTCAAATGAATATTGCTGTGGTGGTGTAGTGGTTCTTATTTTTGTCTCCTAACTCAGCAGTAAGGTTTTTCTGTACTGTGGAAAGTTATTTTAGTAGCTACTAGGGTAGGGTCGTTAGCAGATTTTCCATTTCGGTATCCCGGCAGTGTTAAACTGTACCGATTCTGGGATACCGAAAAAATTACGTTCTACCATATCCCCAATCGAATAGGCACACTAACAGGAATTAAACAGAACACAGTAGTTCTTCCAAAAGAAATATATAAAAATGCAAAAATATAAAGAAAATATGAAATTAAAGTTAATATTTAATTGCGCTACAATAGCTTACCATGTGGAACTGAATGCTAATCTTGGGAGGCCGCAGGCATCCAGCCAACGTCCAAGAAAAATAGACATTTAATGTTGGCCGTAGCCTCAGGTTGTACTCTCGTGGAACTCTTCTCAACTCTTCTTCCTTTTCTCGTTGGCCGCGTGATTTGGAAGCGTTTGCTTTGTGCATTCATATTTTACTTTATTTCACAGTTTTTACATATTGTTGGATGTTATAACTTGTCTATTTTACTTTAGTAATGATATAGACTATTCTGTGAAACTTCCGTTTTGACAGGATAAGTATTTCTTTACATTTTTGTGATTTGTCAGTTTTCTTGGTTCAGGCTTGTTTTTTTTATTGCATAAATACTAGTGTTGGGAATCGCCTCCAATTTTCATGGTTGATTATTCGTCCATTTTTCCGAGCGATGATCGACCCATAATCGATTATTTTACTCCATTATTGTTTATTATTTAAGAAACACTTTCCGCGATAAAGTATAGGTCAATCCGGTAAGAATAACAGTGTTCCGACATTTAGAATCTACCGAAAGCACCCACTTCCTGTAAATATGGCGGTAGACATAAAGAAGACAAAACTGTCAGTTTATTAAGTAAAAATACCTAAAATATTTTTAAAATACGTGGATATTGATATAAATCAGGAAAGGTAAGATATAAGCCTAATAATCGATCATTAGAAAACGTCAGTGACCGACCACGATTCTACATTGTCACCGACGATTAATCGAGCACATGTCTAATCGTCCACCCACTAGTAAATACATCCTATCCAATGGACAATTACTAATCTGGTCGGCGCAGACCGGCCCGCCAAACGTCAGAAAAAGACGTCCTGTGTTTCCACCGGCGAGGCCGGGCCAGTGGTGTGCACTCGCCAGGTGGCGCATCATACTTCCTTCCTGTCTAGACAGTGTGACGTCATGGCATCTTTTTTGTTTGGCGCGTGGTGTGCACACAGAATTTTATGTGAAGAAGTTTTTTTTGTGATTTTCATCTCACAACTTTAGAATTTGGTTATTATTTTTGTGTCTACACATTTGGGAGAGTTTATAGAACATCATGTCCTCACCTGGACAGAAGAAGGGCTGTTGTGGCCAATGCTATGGCCAGTTTTGATGGACACTCATTTTGCGCCTGTTGCAGGGACAAGGGCAAGGGGAAGGATCCATGTATTGAAACTCCTGCAAATGACTGTAAGTTCTATCTTGCCTTAACACCAGAACAGTTAGCCCAGCTTGCTACCCCTTCATACAAACTTAAGAAAGAAAAACGGGAAGCAAGAAAGTTAGAAGCAACTCCTAGTAAGGACAGTAAAGACCGTACCCTTGTAGACCCGTCAACAGTTGCCGTTATTGGGGCTGTCAGTGATTCAGTAACTGTCACTTCACCTACCCCTGTCGTCCCTGAGAAGAAAGTTAAAAAGGACAAGCCATCAACTTCCAAGGCTAAGAAATCTTCTGATAAGTCGGCCACTGACTCCAAGTATGATGAACTTGATAAAAAATGGACCGACTGCTTCAACAGACTTGAAGCCTTGCTTATGGCTAAGTCTTTCAAGCCTGCTGTACAACCGACCTTTTCTTCTGACATACGGGTTACCCCTCTCACTCTCCACCTGCTACCATTCCAAAGGACTCTGAGCCTTTCTTTCAACCAACAGGGTGTACTGGCACGAACTTCTCTGCATTAATGCATCAGTCAGCCAGCCAGCCCGGATCTGATGTTCAACTATCTACAGAGCACACTGGAAAGGGCATCTCTGCTTCTCAGCATCTCCCATCCAGCCAGCTCAGATCCGACAGACAGGACTCCAGATCTTTCTCTTCTAGGCGCACTGGTACCGACTCCTCTGCTAAGCATCAGTCCACCAGCCAGCTTAAATCCGACCAACACCGGCCAAGATCATCATCACCTCATCTACTTCCAAACAGAAGTCAGCCAGCCAGCCTCATTCAGACCGGAACCGACCTAGTACCGACCCTTCTGCCACCAGACATGTATCTATCGGCAAGGCACATTCCGACCGTACCAAATCTTCACTGGCCACCGACACCGGCTCACCTGCACTGCACAGACAGAGACAGGACAGTTTTTCTAGTGTGAGGTGTCAAGGTGTCTAGGTGTCAAGCAGGATACTCTGGCGGCACTGCGTACAGCCCCTATGCATATTTCTACTCTCTTCCAAGACAGTGTTATCAAGAGGGCTGAGGAGGAGATTGTCCACTTTGAAAACAAGGGTCATACTTCAAGATCAAGAGGCAAGGGTCGGTACCATCCGTATGAAAGGTCGGACAAAAGGACGGATGGAAAGTATGTAAATTGTCATGTAAGAGTTGCTCATTCTGGGCCCGGGCATTCCCAAAAGAGAGATTTAAGTCCCGGGTCAGCAGGTTGTCATTACAAAGATCACAAATTAAGATATGTGAAAAGTGTTTCTTGTGTCACTGAATTGTCTTGTGTAAGCCCTGCAATAAATGTCAAAAATGCTGCACAAAATCTGCCAGTAGGGGCGAGATTTGAAAACTATTGGCAAACTTGGCTGGATCTGGGTGCCGGTCCGAAAGTAGTTCAAATCCTGAAAGAGGGTTATACCCTCCCCTTTCGGATCCGGCCAAATCTCACAAGGTCTCCCACAGTCATAAGCTGTTATGTTAATCCCCACAGGAACCTCCACCTGCTGGAGGCATTATATCAGCTTATAGACAAAAACGCAGTAGAGCTGGTACAAAATAAAAAATCTCTGGGATTTTTCAACGGAGTAAATATCTGAGATTTCATGTCCAGGGTCAGACATAACAATTCAAAGCACTGCCTTTCGGTCTGTCCATAGCACCCTTGGAGTTCACTGTAGTAGCAAAGGAGGTGAAACTGATGGCCATACACAAGGGTACAAGAACCCACCAGTACCTAGACGACTGGTTGGTGAGAGCCACATCCCACCAGGTTTGTCTCCAGCACACTCCAGATCTAGTGAAAATATGCCAAGAACTAGGTTGGCTGGTGAATTTAGAAAAATCAGAGCTGGAACCAAAGCAGATCTTCAATTTTGTAGGCTACCAGTTCGACCTCAGGGCCGGTCGGGTCTGACCGACACCGGACTGTTGGCAGAACCTTCAGGACAAAATACTAGAAATGTTGTCACTCCGGCAGTTCATGTCTCTGATAGGTTTATTAACAGCCACAGAAAAGCAAGTTCACCTAGGCCGACTGCATATGAGACCCATACAGTGGCATCTCAAAAACAACTGTAGGGTACTGGAATCACTAGAGAAGGTGATCCCTATTCCCAGGTCCCTGCACCCCATTTACGATGGTGGCTAGAAGAGGAAGAATGCTCTCACAGGCCAACCATTACACCCAATAAAACATGTTCTGCAAATCTTTACAGACGCTTAAAGAAGGGTGGGGCGCTCACTTAAACGAGCACACTGCACCTGGTCCCTTCCGGAAAGCAAGCTGCATATAAATTATCTAGAACTCAAAGCAGTTTTTCTAGCCTTAAAAGAGTTCCAAGACCTCTGCTTAGACAAGATAGTACTTGCAGCAACAGACAACACCACAGTGGTGTCATATATAAACAAGGAAGGAGGCATGAAGTCGGGCCCACTATGTGCCCTTCTATGGAGAATCTTGACATGGTGTACCAGAAATCAAGTAACTCTCAAAGCCCGACACATTCCAGGCCAGCTGAACGTGGTAGCAGACAAGCTATCCAGGCTAGGCCAGACCATCCAAACAGAGTGGTCTCCCCTTCCAGAGGTCTTCTAGACAATATGCAACAGTTGGCACTGGCCAAAAATAGACCTTTTTGCCACGAGGTTCAACAACAAGTTGCCTCTGTTTGTGTCACCGGTACCAGATCCCCTGGCCACAGCAGTGGATGCACTCAGTCTGCCTTGGGAGGATCTGGATGCGTATGCCTTCCCACCAGCAGCCATCTTCGGCAAAGTGGTGGAGAAGTTGCAGGACTCCCCATGCAAGAGAATCATTCTGATTGCTCCGGGGTGGCCCAACATGCCTTGGTTTTGGGATCTAGTGGCCATGTCCAGTCAAATCCCACTGAGCCTGCCCTTTCTGCCCAACCTGTTAACACAGCCCTTCAATCAGATCCCTCACAGAAATCTGACAAACCTAAATCTCTATGCATGGCTCCAAGAGCCTCAGCAATCAAGGAGCAGGGCTTCTCTGAGGCAGTGGCAGCAAGAATTGAGGCTCCTCAAAGAGGATCCACCAGATCAGTCTGTGAGGCAAAGTGGGCCATGTTTACAAAATGGTGGGTCACTAATCAGGTGGACTTCAGGGCACCCCCTGTAAAATCAGTTGCTGACTTCCTTATGTACCTATTTCAGGACAGGAAGTTACAGCCCAGCACCATTGATGGTTACAGGTCAGCCATTGCTGATAAACTGGGAAACTCACCCATCAATATCGGCAAGGGCGAAAATCTCGCTCGTCTCCTGAATAGTTTCCATAGAGACAGACCCAAAGGCAGGAGGGGAATCCCCTCCTGGAACCTCTCCCTGGTCTTGCACCAGCTGACAAAGGCTCCATTTGAACTAGTGTTCTCAATAAACCCTTTTTAGTGGGACCGGGTAGGTAGTGACTTCAATGGACGGGTACCCGGGTACTCGTGCCGATGGGCGATAATAGCTTTTTATTGCGTTAATACATCCTATCCAATGGACAATTGCTTTACCGGTCGGCGCGACCGGTCCCGCCAAACGCCAGAAAAAGACGTCCTGTATATAATACCGGCAGGACCGGTCAGTAGTGTGCATTCGCTAGGTGGCGCATCATACTTGCTTCCTGTCCAGACAGAGTGACGTCAGTTCATCTTTTTCGTTTGGCGCGTGTAGTGTGCAGACGCGTTTTGAATTTATTTCCAAGTTTGAAGAAAACGCGGTTTATTCTACGAAATTAAAGCTTATTTTCATCTGAAAATATATTTATTGTGTTACATACATTTTATGGCCTCTCCAGGACTTAAACGAGGCATTATCCAGCGTTTTATAGCCAGTTTTGAAGAATTTCTGTGTACTTGTCGTCGAGAGGAATCGTGGGTGAGAGGTCGTGTGTCGTCCCTGCAGCATTCCTTCTGCTGGTCAGAAGCGTGTAATCTCCACGATTCACCCTCCATTTAATTCTACATTGTCAAGTAACACTGCGTGTATGTCGACGAGAAGATATTAGAAGGAAAGAAGAATGCATCGTCTGACGTCATCACTTTCAGCTTATGCTTGTCACGTGACACGGACCTGGTCACGTGATACGCATTCAACAATGGAGGTCATGTGATACGCATTTAACAATGGAGGAATCGTGTTTTCAACAGAAGTTTTAGAAGAAAAGACGAGTATTTGTCACTCTACAACCACTTTTTAACTGGCAAGAAGATATCCAGCAACTCGTCTGTTGACCTGAAGAAGTTAGATGTCAAATAGTCTTTGAATTCTGCAAATTTTGCCGGTGCCGGTCATGTGACTTCACAGATCTCAACACAACTACCGGCAAGCAAATCCCCAAGCGTGACTGGTTCAGCTGACAAGACGTGATGAGTTTTACCGGTACCAGTTCTGGTCAGACTACCGGTGGGGAGCACTAGTGATGGGTTTTACCGGTTCCAGTCTGTACAGACTACCGGTGGGTCATGTTCCTGTGAAGAAACCCCTTCAGTGGTTACCAGTGATCAGCCCTGTTGATCCTGGAACCTCCACCAGAGGCCTTTCCACTGGTGGGACTGTTGGGGTACCTGTTCCAGTCATGTTCCTGTGAAGCTGTGAAAACCCCCCTTCAGTGGTTCCAGTGATCAGCCCTGTGTTGATACTGGAACCTTCACCAGAGGCCTTTCCACTGGTGGGACTGTTGGGGGTACCGGTTCCGGTCTGTACAGACTACCGGTGGGTGCTGTTCCTGTGAAGAAACCCCTTCAGTGGTTGCCAGTGATCACCCCTTGTTGATCCTGGAACCTCCACCAGAGGCCTCCCCACTGGTGGGACTGTTGGGGTACCGGTTCCAGTCATGTTCCTGTGAAGCTGTCAAGGAACCCCCCTTCAGTGGTTACCAGTGATCAGCCCTGTTTTGATACTGGAACCTCCACCAGAGGCCTTTCCACTGGTGTGACTGTTGGGGGTACCGGTTCCAGTCTTGTTCAGACCACCGGTGCGGCTGCTCAGAGGGTTCACCTACCAGAAGTCGCAGTGACCATTGAGACCCTTATCTTCCCTGTGCAGAAGTTTGGACCGGTACCGGTCCTGTTCAGGCTACCGGTAGGGTCACTAGCCAGCCAGTGATGAGGGATACCGGCACCAGTTCTGTTCAGACTGCCGGTTGTGGTCACAGAAATCCAGAAAGGGTTACTGGTTAAACAGGATTACCGGTTACACAGAGTTGCTGGTGACCTACAGCAGGGCTACTGGTTCAGAGAATTACCGGCTCCTGAGTGTTGCCGGTTCCAGAGTGTTACCGGTTCCGGAGTGTTACCGGTTACAGAGGAATCTGTACCCATCCTTAAGGGCAAGAAACCAGCTCCAAATCCAGTGCTGACAACAGGTTTGCCGGTTACAGAGACTTGTCGGTTCCGGAGTGTTGCTGGTTCCGGAACCGTAGTGCTGCTGGTTACAAGAAATCTGCTGTTCCCATCCTTACTGGCAAGGAACCAGCTTCAAATTCAGTGCTGAGAACAGGTTCAACAGTTAGCCTTCTCTCAGAGCCTACCGGTTTGACCGGTTACAGAGCCTGTTTGATTGCAGAGAAAAGCTGCTGAACCACCGCTGTGGACAGGAAGAAGGCAACTTCATATGAGCCTATCCTTGCTAAGAAGTAGTTCACCCAGTTCTGCCAACTCCGATGAGTTTATGCAGAACTGTGGAGCCACCAGGAACCGGTTACAGAGCATTGCCTCGCATATAACCGTTTAAGGCCTGGTACTGGGCAGGTCTCCAGGACTGACTGACAGACCGGCAGAAGTTCCTTAAAGGCCAAAACAACTGTTTAGGCCAACCAGTGGCAGCCTAAGGAACTGGTTACAGAGGAATTCTTGATCAGTCACTGGTCCCGGTGAAATGCCTGTCAAGCTACCTGACCAGTCAGCCAGCCTACCCTTTCGGGTCCCAGCTGGTCAGACAGTGGCTAGAGATTGAGGGAGGGTTACACTCTCCCCTTCCGGTTCAGACCCCACTTGATGAGGTCACCGACTGTAATAAGCAACTACCACAATCCAACCAAACAGTCCTTCCTTTTAGAGGCACTGTATCAGCTGATAAACAAGAATGCAGTCGAACCGGTGGAAAATCAAAACTCACTGGGGTTTTACAACCGGCTTTTTGGTACCCAAACCCAACAACCGGTGGAGACCGATCCTAGACCTGAGCACCTTGAACACCTTTTTAAACACAGGGACGTTCAAGATGGAAACCCCAGAGACAATAAGAACCTCCCTCCAAGCAGGGGAGTGGGTCACATCCATAGATTTCAAAGAAGCATACTTCCACATACCAATTCACAGTCAGTCCAGGAAGTACATGCGCTTTCACCTCCAGGGTCGGCCCTACCAGTTCAAAGCCCTTCCCTTTGGCCTGTCCACAGCTCCCATGGAGTTCACAGTGGTGGCCAGAGGTCAAAATCGTGGCTTTTCAGAAGGGTATAAGGATCCACCAGTACCTAGACGACTGGCTGGTGAGAGCCTCTACCCACCACACCTGTCTCCAGCATACTCAAACCCTAGTCACACTTTGTCAGGAATTAGGGGGGCTGGTGAACAAGGAAAAGTCAGAGCTCGTTCCCAAACAGGTCTTCAACTTCGTAGGTTACCAGTTCGACCTGAAAGAGGGCAAGGTCAGACCAACAGAAGAACGTTGGCAGGCCTTGACACACAAGATTAGATCAATATTGTCGGATCCGCTTTGCCCGGTCCGACAATTCATGTCCCTCATAGGTCTACTCACAGCAACAGGAAAGCAAGTCCACTTAGGGTGACTAACATGAGACCCATACAGTGGCACTTGAAAAAAAAAAAAAAAAAAAAAAAAAAAACAACTGGAGGGTCCCAGAGTCACTGGAAAAGGTGATCCCGGTCTCCAAATCCCTCCACCCCCATCTAAGGTGGTGGCTGGAGGAAAGCAATGTGCTTCTAGGTCAACCATTACACCCTCTAAAACATGCTCTGCAAATCTTTACGGATGCATCAAAAGAAGGGTGGGGCACTCACTTAAACGAGTACATAGCAAGGGGAAACTGGTCACTTCCAGAAAGCAAACTGCACATAAACTACCTAGAGTTAACGGCTCACTTAGACGAGCACACTGCAAGGGGACAGTGGTCCCTACCAGAGAGCAAGTTACACATAAACCACTTGGAGCTGAAAGCAGTATTTCTAGCTCTAAAAGAGTTTCAAACCCTAGTCTTCAACAAGACAGTGTTGGTAGCTACAGACAAAACAACAGTGGTTGCCTATATCAACAAAGAAGGGGGGATGAAATCGGGCTCTCTGTGTGCCCTACTGTGGAGAATTCTGTCCTGGTGCACCAGGCAGCAAGTAACCCTCAGGGCACGTCACATCCCCGGCCGGCTGAACGTGATAGCAGACAAGCTATCCAGGCTTGGCCAGACCATTCAAACAGAGTGGTCACTTCATCCAGAAGTGTTCCAAGCTGTATGTTCGAGGTGGCATCAGCCACAAGTGGACCTGTTTGCCACCAGGTTCAACAACAAACTACCACAGTTTGTATCACCGGTACCAGACCCCCAGGCTTGGGCAGTGGATGCACTCAGCCTCTCCTGGGAGGACCTGGACCCATACGCCTTCCCACCGGCAGCCATCTTGGGCAAAGTGGTGGAGAAGCTCCAGGACTACCCCTGCAACAGAATAATTCTGATTGCTCCAGGGTGGCCCAACATGCCCTGGTTTTGGGACCTGGTAGCAATGTCAAGCCAGATCCCACTGTGTCTGCCCAGCATACCCAACCTAGTGTCTCAGCCATTCAACCAGGTCCTTCACAGGAACCTGTCGAATCTGAACCTACATGCCTGGCTCCTAGAGCCTCAGCAATCAAGGAGCAAGGCTTCTCTGAGGCAGTGGCAGCACGAATTGAGGCTCCTCAAAGAAGATCAACCAGATCTGTCTATGAGGCAAAGTGGACCATTTTTACAAAGTGGTGCCTCAGTAATCAGGTGGACTTCAGGGCACCACCTCTGAAGGCCATTGCTGACTTCCTCCTGCACTAGTTTCAGGAGAAGAAGTTACAACCAGGCACTATTGATGGCTACAGATCCGCCATTGCTGACAAACTGGGCAATTCCACCATTAATGTCAGCAAAGATGAGAATCTCACTCGTCTCCTGGATGGTTTCCATAGAGACAGACCTAAGGGCAGGAGGGGCATCCCCTCCTGGAACCTTTCAATGGTTTTACATCAGCTCACAAAGGCTCCCTTTGAACCCCTGAAAGAGGCCTCCTTGAAACATTTAACTTTCAAGACTGTTTTCTTGCTGGCTTTGGGTTCAGGTAAACGCAGGAGTGAGATCCATGCTTGGTTACATAAGAACATCAGACACCAGTCAGACTGGTCTAAGGTGTCTTTGTACCCCTCACCCAGCTTCCTATCCAAGAACCAGCTGGCTAAGGAAGGTCCAGATAGTGTGGCACCAGTGGTCATCCCAGCCCTGGCACCATCTCTGGATAGGTCACTCAAAGTGACAGGTCCCTATGTCCAGTTAGAGCCCTGCGCTACTACTTGGACAGGACTGCAGACCTCAGGCAGAATAAGGAGTTAGTCTTTGTCTCCTTCAAGAAGGGTTTTGATAAAGACATCTCACCTGCCACCATCTCCTCATGGATCAAACAGACTGTGGTTCTTTGCTATGAGCTCTCTGACCAGGAGGCCCTCACCTTTCATCAGGTTAAAGCCCATGATGTTAGGGCCTTTGCTGCCTCTAAGGCCTTCCAATCAGGCATTTCCTTAGATCAGATCTTGTCAGCCTGCCACTGGAAATCTCACAACACCTTCACCCAATTCTATTTGAAGGATGTTGCCTGGGCTGACTCGGAGCTTTTCCACCTGGGTCCTGTAGTGGCTGCCCAGCAGGTGCACCACCAGGCCCAGAAGTGAGGGGATGTTGTATATATGTAAATATGTACATATTATAAAAAAAAAACAAAAAAAAAAAACTGTGACTTGCTTCCCTTGGGAAGTTTATTTCTTCTGGGACTGAACTCAGCCCCTCTCTCTCTATCTTTCCCTTCTCAAACCGACTCTGGAAGGAAAGAAAAAAGGGGGGGGGGGGGGGCAACGTCGGTAGACTCCCGGTTAACCGGTGAGTTGGTGGCCGACCTTGACCTGTCAGGGTTCTCTGACCCTAGGTCAAATGGGCCTGTACTATTTTGTTTTGTTATGAGTTCACAGAAGTCCCTAGCTGCTTACCCGCCTACCAAGCGGTAGTTATTCAGCAATTGTCCATTGGATAGGATGTATTAACGCAATAAAATTGCAAATTTAATAAGTAAATTAAATTTTTATAAGTTAATACCCTATCCAATGGACAGGCAAGGCCCTCCCAACCGACCCCGCTACCAGCTTACTAGGGGTCTAAATCTGTTTAGACAACGAAAAAGATGAACTGACGTCACTCTGTCTGGACAGGAAGCAAGTATGATGCGCCACCTAGCGAATGCACACTACTGACCGGTCCTGCCGGTATTATATACAGGACGTCTTTTTCTGGCGTTTGGCGGGACCGGTCGCGCCGACCGGTAAAGCAATTGTGAATTGGATAGGGTATTAACTTATAAAAATTTAATTTACTTATTAAATTTGCAAGATTCTACAAAAATCTACACATTTACAGACTTAAAACTCACACAAATAATGGCATCCAACCATTTACTTTATTTCTTGTCGGCCACCTTTTTTGCATTCAAAACATTATCACACGTAAGAAATGTTAAATAAAAAAGACTTCTGTACATATTCAAAACACGGTTGTTTATATAAAAATGGAGTCACATCAACCAGCTATCACGAAAGCATTACACTATTGCTCGAATGTAGTTTCGGAATTGAAACTTCATTTTTTTATATCAGGTTTGTAAGTGAATTTTATAAATGCAAAATCATCAACAACTGTCTGAAAATATTGTACTCTTATTTATTTAAGGAGTGCATGTTGCTATATAGCCAGTATACAGCATTTTATATACTCGGAATTAGGTAACTGTGTTAATATACTGACGATTTTCAAGTTTACCGGCATTTGACAATGCATAAACAACAAAAAAAAAAGATACATAAAATACTATAAATGGTGTACAAGGGTGAGAAAACAATATTCTTGTGCATTTTAATTGAATAGTTTCATTTTTAGGTGAATTTATGAAGACGAGATATGTCTGTAGTCAGCCAACGTGGGCGATAATAGCAATAGAGCTTAGATTCGGGTACTCGGGTATGTGATTTCGGATTCGGGTAAATGGTCAGGGTTCGGGTACCCGGATATCCGGATACTCGTTGAGATCACTAATTTGAACCAATCAAAGAGGCCTCTTTGAAGCATTTGACCTTCAAGACAGTTTTCCTCTTGGCCCTTGGGTCGGGCAAACGTAGAAGTGAGATACATGCTTGGCAAAACAGAAATATTAGACACCAGTCTGACTGGTCAAAGGTGTCCCTGTATCCATCACCCAGCTTTCTTTCCAAGAATCCGCTGGCAAAAGAGGGTTCAGACAGTGTGGCCCCAGTGGTTATACCAGCCCTGGCCCCAACTCTGGATAGATCCCTCAAGTCTGACAGGTCCCTCTGTCCGGTCAGAGCATTGCGCTATTATTTGGACAGGACCTCAGGCAGAATAAGGAGTTGGTCTTTGTCTCCTTTAAGAAAGGTTTTGACAAAGACATCTCACCTGTCATTATCTCCTCATGGATCAAACAGACTGTGATCCTAATAGGCTATGTCATGAGCTCTCAGACCAAGAGGCCCACACTTTACATCAGGTTAAAGCCCATGGTGTCAGGGCCTTTGCTGCTTCTAAGGCCTTCCAGTCAGGAGTCTCCTTAGAACAAATCCTGTCAGCCTGCCACTGGAAGTCACATAATACCTTCACTCAATTCTATCTAAAGGATGTGGCATGGGCTGACTCAGAGCTCTACCACCTGGGACCCATAGTGGCTGCTCAGCAGATCCACCAGTAGCCCAGGACATAGAGGAGATCTGTACATGTGTAAATAATTGTACATATATATATATATAAAAAATAAAACCAATAAAAAAAAAAAAAAAAAAAAAACCTGTGATGTGCTTTCTTCGGGGGGTTTATTCTGCTTCTTGTGGGACTGAACTCATCCCTCTTTTCCCCTACCTCAGAGCAGGTCTGTTAAAGAGGGGGGGGGGGGGCAACGTCGGTATAGCCCCGGTAACCGGCTGCTGATATCCGATCATGGTCTTAAGGGTTTCCTGACCTCAAAGTTGACCCAGGCCTGGAGAAATTTTGTTAGTTTTGTTTATGAGTTCACTTAAGTCCCTAGTCCCGCAGACCAAGCAGTAGTTATGCAGCAATTGTCCATTGGATAGGATGTATTAACGCAATAAACTTGCAAATTTAATAAGTAAATTAAATTTTAAAAAGTTTATACCCTATCCAATGGACACACAAGACCCTCCCACCGACCCTGCTATCAGCTTACTAGGGGTCTAATAGGTTTAGACAATGAAAAAAATGCATGACATCACGCTGTCTAGACAGGAAGGAAGTATGGTGCGCCACCTGGCGAGTGTACACCACTGGACCGGCCTGGCCGGTGGAAACACAGGACGTCTTTTTCTGACGTATGGCGGGCCGGTCTGTGCTGACTGGATTAGCAATTGTCCATTGGATAGGGTGTTAACTTATAAAAATTTATTTTATTACGCTACAATAGCTTACCATGTGGGACTCAATGCTGTTCTCGGATGGCCACAAGGCATCACGGCCAACGTCTAAGAAAAAAAGACATTGTACGTCTTTTATTGCGTTTAAAATGTCTCTCCACCAAACGAATAAAGACATATCGAGAGCTCAGAAATGCCGCCATTTTTGTTTTAGTTTCGACCTACACAACTATTGCCCTACCTGTAGGGAGGCTGGCAAGGGTGATGACCCCTGTGTCACCTTTGAAACACCCTGTGATATCTGTGCATCTTTTACAGATGACCAGATGAAGAAATTTCAGCACAGGAAACGCTATCTTAAAAAACAAAAGGCGGAAACTAGTACTAAAGATGATGAACTTGATCTTTTGGGCGAAGGCGACGGGGATTCCTTCACTGGCTCAAATGCAGACCTCGAGAGTGCTGCTGACAATCTTTTTACCTCACCCCCCCCCCCCCCCCCACCCCCCCACCCCACCCCACCCACCCCCCCTTCCTCAACCCCTTGCTTTCAGTTCTTTCTTAAAACACCAGCCAAATCTGTCCCACCCACCCCAGGTACTGCCTTACAACAAAAAATTGAAACAAATCTTGAAGAATCCCTGGGAAATTCTTTAAATATTCATTTACAGCAACAAATGGGTTCCTTCCAGGCATCCATGTTGGAAGCTTTTCAGTCACTCCGAGAGGAGTTAACTGCAAAAAAGCAAACAGAGGTGGATCAGACCTCGTTTCTTGCTTCCAAACCTGGTACATCCAGTACTGCTGTTAATCTGGACCTACCCCCTCCGAGACCTAGAGCTAACCTTCAAACCGAGGCTATGGATGTGGACTACGGTCCAGCACTCCCTCCTCATCTAGTACTTGACCAGCATGATACCTCGGATCAGTACGTTGCTCCATCTGAACTACCTCCGAGAAAGGTCTCGGACAAACAGAAAAAGCAAAGCCACTCTCGTAGTAGGCAGGAAATTGAACCCAGGTCTGCCTCGGATCAATCTAATGAAGAATCCGATGAACCTCGGATCCCTTCTACCAAACCTAAAAAACACTCTGATAAGAGTAAACACAAATCAAGGTCCAGATATGGGTCATCTTCCTCAGGGGAGGATCAGTCCCCTGTAGCCAGACACAGGTCTTCTAAGCCCTCTGGGGCTCAGCCCTCAGGGGCTGTTTCTGATCAAGATCTCCCACAACATGATCCAGACCCCCCCCCTTATTATAGGGAAGTAGTTCTGTCTGACATTCCCTCACAGTACGCTGAAGAGGTCGACACTTTTAGGCGCATTCTTTCCCTCCCTGACCCCAGGGAGTCTATGCCTCAACTTCAGTGATGGGTCTGGATGATGAAAAAGGCCGTCAAGAGCTCAGACCTAGAGGTCCTTCCTCTATTCTGCCCCTCAGCTCAGTTATCAAGGACGCCTTTGATAAATTTCAACATGACTTTAAGGCTGCTGATTTACCCGAGGGTAAATACGTCAAGCCGCCTCCTTCTACTTCTAAGTGGTACAGGGTGGGACAGCCCTGTTATCAGGACAAATTTCAGGAGTTGAATACAGATTTCGCCAAAATCTGTATTACTCCTAAACCCTCTGGGGCCCCTATGGGCAAGGTCTCCTTCCAATTCTCAAGGAGTTGGAGCATCAGGCTAGACAAAATATCTCAACCCTCAATTTCACCGCTGCCTTTGCTAAAACTTCTTCTTCTTGCAATGCTTCCCTTGAGAAGTGTCAACATAGCATCAAGTCAACTGTCAAGAAGATTAAGTCTCAGATTCAAAAAGGTGCCAATCCTGAGAAAGCAGCAAAACGCGGATATGAGGAAGTCGCTGAGTACATGGAATTTTGGAATAAGACAGTTCTTATTCAACACAGGGCCCTTACATGCCTCAGCAAATCCCTAGCCCATATTCTCCAGAGGGAGTTATATTCTATGGCTAGTACCGGCTTGCTTAGGCGCGAAGCCGGGATGACCCTCTTACAGCCACATTTGGGGGAAACGAGACGCCACAAACTTAGTAACTCGTCCTTTTGGGACCCGTCCTTGTTCGAGTCTCAACTTGTGAAGGAAGGGGAAGACTTCCTTCTCAAAAAAGGCACCTCTAAAGACTCTCAGGGTTTCGCACCCTACCAGAATAAGCCCTTTCGTGGTCCCCACAAGAAAAGAGGCTCCTACAGGAAACGCCCCTATGGGGGCAACTCCTCACAAAGCAGTAACCAATCATTTTCCTCAGGAAGGGGGAAACCGAACTTCAGAGGCTCCAGGGGTCGTTTTCGACCCCATAATAGGGGAAGGGGGCGTGGAAACCCCTCTTCCCAATGACTCCTCCAAAGCCTCACTCAGTCCACCAGTAGGAGGTCGCCTCCGTTCTTTCAGAAGAGACTGGCAAACAAACAAATGTTCTCCAAACGTGTTAAACATTAACACCAAACATTAATCACCTTCCATTCATTTCAAAACCAAATCTTGCCAGAGTCGCTCTGATTCAGTCAGGATACAAGGCCCTTCAAAAAGAACAAGCTCTGGCCACTTGTATCCAGTTTCTTCTGTCAAAGAACACAATAGAAAGGGTGGAAAATGTAAAATCTCTCGGGTTTTACAGTTGCCTGTTTCTTGTACCCAAGCCTCACCAAAGGTGGAGGCCAGTAATAGACTTAAGCAGGCTCAACACTTTTCTACTTGTAGAAAAGTTCAAAATGGAGTCCATCAGAACCTCTCTGATTCCAGGGGAGTGGGTATCGTCATTAGACCTATCAGACGCCTACCTTCACATCCCCATCCACCCAAAATCAAGGAAATACCTAAGGTTTTGCCACAGGTCGCAGGTGTTCCAGTTCACCTGTCTTCCATTTGGCCTGGCCACAGCCTCTCAGGTCTTTACAATGATTGTAAAGGAAGTGAAGCTAATGGCCCTCACGAGGGGACTAAGACTTCACCAATACCTGGACGACTGGCTGATCAGATCCCAGTCTCAGTAAGAAGCCCAAGTGAACACTCAGGCAGTGGTAGTTGCCACAGACAACTCAACAGTGGTAGCTTACATAAACAAACGAGGTGGAACCCACTCGGTGGGGATGTGCGCTCTCCTGTGGAAGATCATGACCTGGTGCCATCATTACCAGATAACTTTGAAAGCCGGACACATTCCAGGGTGTCTGAATGTGATGGCCGACCTTCTGTCCAGGTTGAACCAGGTGCAGTCAACAGAATGGTCACTGCATCCACAGGTATTCAAACAGATCTGTCAAAAGTGGTTCACCCCTTGTGTAGATCTATTTGCCACGTGTCTCCAGTCCCAGACCAAAATGCTTGGGACATAGATGCTCTAAACATAAACTGGTCGGGTCTCACTGCCTATGCTTACCCTCCAACGGCTCTCCTTCACAGGGTGTTCCAAAAAATCAGGCCATGCAATTAATTGCCTGATCATTGTAATAGCCCCAGGCTGGACGGGGATGCCCTGGTTTTGGGACCTAGTGCAGCTCTCAACAGAGATCCCACTTCAGCTACCAGTGTCAACAACCCTTCTCAAACAGTCCCAACAATTATGTGTTTCACAGCAATCCACAACATCTCAACCTCCATGCCTGGTGTCTAGGAGTGGACAGCTCCAAGATCAAGGCTTCTCTGTGGAGGTGGCAGAGAGAATTGCTTCCCCTCAAAGATCATCAATAACGACCATCTACAAGTCAAAGTGGGCCCTATTTGAAAAATGGTGCACAGAAAATTCGGTTGATTTCTCCACTCCCTCTGTGAAACAAGTCTCAGACTTTTTCATGTACCTGTAGCAAGATCTAAACAGGCGCCCCTCGACCATTGATGGTTTTAGGACGGCCATTGTTGACACCTTGGGCCCAGCTGGGCACCATATTTCACAAAGCTCAGACCTTAACAGGTTGCTGTCCAGTTTTCACGGGATCGTCCCAAAAGTTCCAGAAATCTTCCAAAATGGAACCTTTCTGTTGTTCTTAATAAGCTCACCAAAGCACCTTTTGAGCCTATGAAAGACACATACCTCAAACATCTTACTCTCAAAACTGCTTTCTTGCTAGCTTTGGCCTCTGGCAAGCGCCACAGCGAAATTCATGCCTGGGTTGCAAACAAAGTATCTAATCTAGGCCAATGGGAAAAGGTTGCCTTGTTCCCATCTTCTGATTTCATAGCCAAAAACCAACTAGCAAGAGAAGGTTCTCAAAGTGTGTCTCCAGTGACTGTTCCTGCTCTAACTACCATTGTAGATAGACAATTCAAAGAAGACAGGACCTTGTGTCCGGTACGGGCCCTGAGGTATTATTTGGATCGAACCAAAGACCTGAGAGGGTCTCGATCCCTACTTTTCATTTCCTTCAAGAAAGGACACACCTCGGACATCAGACCCGCTACACTCTCTTCTTGGTTAAAACAAACCATTCTACTTTGTTATAAACAAGCAGACCAACAAGCCTTGGACTTGGCAGACAACGACAACAATATGTATCTGGGTCCAGTAGTGGCAGCACAACAAGTCCTAGACCCTTCCCCTCAGACCAGGTATCCTCGGAAAGGAAAGAAGGTCAGGGGGCACATCCGCTACAACCAAGTTTTCAGGAGTCTAAATCCCAGGGTCTAGGTATAGGTTTACCTCATCAGGATGTTGGGTAAGGTCTTTTTATTGTTTTTCAGTATATATTGTAGTATGTATTAAGGACTTACTGAAATTGTCATTAATTTCATTTTAGGGTGGCAAAAATTATGAGATTCCCAAGCCTAGGGCTTGTTTTCATCATGGCTTAGCCCTAGGGGCTTTACTCTTCAAAAGTGAGCATAGGCTGCACTTCTCTCCTCCAATCAAAACATCTAGACAGTTTTTTGGCACTGTCATTCATTCATTTCAGGTTTTTGGCTCTCTTCAGACCTAGTCTTCGAGACTTGGGCACTGTAAATGGGACTCAGACTGGTAATTTCTAAAGATACTTTCTATTCTATTACTTCAAAATCCAAGAAAAATTGACTACTTCTTCCAGTCTCAGCTGTAATCCCTCCACCGAGCGGTTGGATTCAGCATTCAGTTCCACATGGTAAGCTATTGTAGCACTTTAAAATTGAAAATTTTAAGGAACTGAAGAAAGTCCCACCCTGTCTCCTCACTGTATTACAGCTGAGGGGGTATGGTTCAAAATTGCAGCGAGAAAAGGAGGAAGAGTTGAGAAGAGTTCCACGAGAGTACAACCATTAAATGTCTACTTTTCTGCCTGCAGGCTCCCAAGATTAGCATTCAGTTCCACATGGTAAGCTTGTAGCTTATAAAAGCTACATTTAAGTAATTAAAATTTCTTCAGATTTGAGGTTGGTTTCCAATATTTTTTGTTTTGTCACAGTATTATATGCTGACATTCGAAAATCCGGTAGTAAAGTGTCGTCACGTTATTTAACTGAATTAGTCTCGATACCTCGATACCAGTGTTACTGACCCTGCCCTAGTAGCTACTGGTAGCTACTCCTAGCTTTGTCAACAGTATTCAGACAGATGTTGGGATGGCAAGTGAGATTTTTGGGAACTTAAATTTTTATCTCCTATGTGTATGTATTGTGGGAAAATGACCCAGAAATGAAATGCTCAACTTTCAATGTCACTCTCGACTGTCCTCACCATGCTATACCTTCACCCCTGGCCAAACACAGTGTTTAAAGCCCAAACACTTCCCAGGCAGGTGGAGCTATTCTAAGGTCTTATTGTTTGTAAACTTGCAGAACTCTCGGTTCACAGAGAGCACAGTGACCAGGGAATTAGATTTCGATGAACCAGATTCAGGACAGGGTGGGTACACTCAGGGAAAGCAAAAGTCACACAAGTTCTATGAAAAGCAGATGGAATATGCTGGAGAATCCATACCATATAAAGAGGCACAGACTCCACTCCACAACCTGTATGGTATGTCTCTGCTCTCTTCTTCTCTGGGTACATGTTAATGAAACTTGTTAGGGAAGACTTCATAATTGCTTTCGTAAAAATGGTGTACAAAGATGAGAATGTAACTAATTACAAACATGGCATTAAGCTGTCCAAATCTCTAACAATTTTAGAAGTTCTTGGAAAGATGAAGCTTCAACAGCTTGTATAATATGAAATGATGAACTGGAAACAGTGTTGCTAGTAAGATTATTCCACAAAACTTAAGAGTTCATCCAATGGATGGGGAATCTCATTAACATATGTCCCAAATACTTCCATGTTTATATTGGAGGTGAGGCCGGCATGAAATAGTGGGACAAGGAGCCCGCAAACTTCCAAACACATTCCACATCCTGGTGGCCACATTTCAGTGGTGATTTTCTTGGAAGTACCACTGAAGCAAGTATGGCAGGCTTTGGTAGTTGATATCAGCAACAATTTTTACCCCACAGCCCTTGAGGGCTGTCCGGATATTGTTTTCACCCATGGTGTCCCGTTGGGTTGGTGGGTGTTAGGGCGGTGGGAAAAAGTTTGTCTGGGCTCTATCTGAGAAACCGTAAGATGTAGGAATTTGATACTTGGTAGGGACATTGGTTAGGAGATGTAGGTATGCAATGTCATGGTCTGACCTTAATTTGACCTTGCCGTAGTGACCTTGAGTTTGAAAATCTTGGGCTATATCTCGGAAACCGTAAGGTGTAGGAAGTTGATATTTGGTAGGGACGTTGGTTAGAGGGTGTAGGTGTGCAACGTTATGGTGTGACCTTGATTTGACCTTTGACCTTGCTGTAGTGACCTTGACCTATAAAATCTTGTCCGGCCTATATCTCAGAAACCATAAGGTGTAGGAAGTTGATACTTGGTAGGGACATTGGTTAGGGGATGTAGGCGTGCAACGTCATGGTGTGACCGTGATTTGACCTTTGACCTTGCCTTAATGACCTTGTCCTATAAAATCTTGTCCGGGCTATATCTTGGAAACTGTGAGGTGTAGGAAGTTGATACGTAGAAGGGACATTGGTTAGGGGGTGTACGTGTGCAACGTCATGGTCTGACCTTGATTTGACTTTTGACCTTGCTGTAGTGACCTTGACCTTTAAAATCTTGTCTGGGCTATATCTCGGAAACCTTAAGGTGTAGGAAGTTGATACTTGGTAGGGACATTGGTTAGGGGTGTAGGTGTGCAACATAATGGTGTGACCTTGATTTGACCTTTGACCTTGCCGTAGTGGACTTGACCTTTAAAATCTTGTCCAGGCCATATCTCAGAAACTGTAAGGTGTACGAAATTAATACTTGGTAGGGACATGGGTGGGGGTTGTAGGTGTGCAGCGTCATGGTGTGATATATATTTGACCTTTGACCTCGCTGTAGTGACCTTGACCTTTAAAATATTGTCCGGGCTATATCTCGGACATTGTAAGGTGTAGGAAGTTGATACTTAGTAGTAGCGACATTGGTTAGGGGTTGTAGGTGTGCAACATCATGGTGTGACCTTGATTTGACCTTGGACCTTGCCATAGTGACCTTGACCTATAAAATATTGTCGGGGCTATATCTCAGAAACTGTAAGGTATAGGAAGTTGATACTTGGTAGGGACATTGGTTAGGGGATGTATGTGTGCAACATCATGGTGTGACCTCGAATTGACATTTGACCTTGCCGTAGTGACCTTGAGTTTGAAAATCTTGAATTGTCTTGTTTTAGTACTTTATCTTTACATACGTTTTCGTTCTCTTAGATGTTATTTTCTCTATTTAAACATTATTTGGACCTTTATATAAGTGACACTGCACTGAAAGTAACTCACATAATTTTTCCTTGTTGTAACAAATGTTTGATATTTTATTTTTGATAAAATAGCATCAGAGATGCCCGTACCCCACAGCTTAGGGAAAAAGTTAGTGAGATATAGAAGTAGTGAAGCAGTACAAAGACCGGGATATTTTTAGGGCAGTGCCACTTATATAAAGGTCCAAATAATGTTTAATTAGAGAAAATAACATAGTTCTATAACTTAACATCCTGTAGAAAATACCTTGTACTTAATACATTTATGAACCTAGAAATCTTCTCTTAGCACATTTGTGCTGCTGGAATTCTCCTTAACACCTCTGAAATGAATTGTATCCACATTTTCAGGGTTAGACAGAGCAGATGTTGCTCATGATGTCACCCTGGAGGGTGATTCCAGGTCAGAGCAGTCAGTGGGAAGTGTAGTTACCACGACAACAGCTGTCATCAAATCCGTTGTCAACTCCACAGTCTCAGGGCTTTACAGACTGGCGAAAACAGTGGGAACCTGGCTCTACACCTTCTTGTCTTATGTTTTAGTGCTGATAGGTGAGGATATAAGTATTCTTCATTTACCGTGAACATTTTCAGTTTCAAAGCTCTGGGCCATATTTACAAAAAGGGGTCAGGTAAAATGACGCAAAAATGTACTCAAATCCTGCACCAATAACTTCAATCTTGATCTGATTTTTAACTTACAATTGGCTAAACTGTCTAATGAATAGAAGCCTTGGTTTAGTAATAACCCACAAAGCTCACAAATTTATCTTGTCTCAGATTGAAATCACTGTTGATAGTTGATTAGTTTCTCTCATCAGAATTCAAACTCAATGGCCCATGCAGGTTTGGCATATAATCACAGGCTGTCAACTGTGTGGGTCTGACTCCCACAAGTGGCAATGCTGAGGACCTGTCCCAATATGACCCTGGCTGTTGAAGGGGATGTGAAACCCCTAACTTAAACTTTCTCAAAAAACATTAAAATTACTTTTTGGGTAAACCTATTGAAGAGAACAGCTCTATGAGGTGCCAAACAGAAACACAAAGCAATGGGCAGGAGCAGTGGTTGTTATGCATTAGAGTCCAGGTGATGGTTACAGAACCAGCTCACTCGCTGCTTCAGCTTTCTATATATTTTTCATTCTGTCAAAAAGAATTTGAGAGTCTGTGAGAAGCTTCAGGGCACTGGAAATTGATATATATTTAAGATATTGTTGCTATTGTTTTCAGTCACAATAAACACATGTATATTTTATGTGTTTATGTTTTGTAAATATTTTTCACTGCATTATTTATGAGTTACATTATGTTTTGTAAATCTCTAAGATTTATATAAGTTTCTTTGTATTGAATAAATCTGTTTTTATTGCACTACACTAGCTTACCATGTGGAACTGAATGCTTACTCGGGAGGCTGCAGGCATCTTGGCCAACGTCCAAGAAAAATGGACGCATAATAGTGGCGAGATGCCTTGGAATCGAGGTGACCCCAGTAGTGACGTATGCTTCTGCTCCCTCTTTTGTGTTGGCTGCGAATATGGAATCAATGCCTTTTTATTGCAAGGAAAGAGATTTAATTTTATATGTACGTGTTGTTGGATACTGAAACTCCATCAGTTTCTTTATTATATATCATAGAATCTTAATTTTATGTCTATTCACAGTTCAGATAAGTATTTTTAACATATTTTACAACTTAAAATCCACTTCCGGATTCACATTGTAAAGAAACAGTGGGTGACATCGACAGGAATGTATGCCTGTCGAAGTAAAATAAAATATTTAGCCCATAATTTGACCATTTTAAAGATTTAAAATATATAAATTAGCCACAAAACGAGTTGAACGATATCATTGGAGACAACTTCCGTTTTTTGTCTAGACGGCAATTGCTTGCAAACAAATAAAATGAAGTATTTTATGCCTTCTACTTTGTTGACCATTTAAGGGTTAAAACTGATAAATAAAGCAGTAAAATGAGTCCTTGTTCAATATCTTCATCTAGACAGCAGGTGCTTGCAAACCTTAGTTTGGCAATTCAGCAAGTTGTCCCCCCTATTTCTGTACATTTTATTAAAGATTAAATATATTTATATGAACATTTAAATATTTTCTTGTAAGTATTTGTATTATAGACAATATTCAACAACAGAAATGGTTGTTAAACTAATTTGCAATAATGGGGAGGTTCTAGGCTTCTGATAGATTAAATCTGTCAGCCAATTCCAAGCTGGGGTGGATCAGATCTCCGTTCGGATTTGAAGTCTGGTCCAAACCACCACTTGCATACCATCCGAGTTATATCCATCCGGACACTTTGGATGTTCGGATTTTTGAAGCCTTGTCCCAATCTCAGCTTGACTTATATTTACCCAAGTACTAACCATCCGAACATAGTCGGATGATTGTTCAGATCCAAATTCTGAGCAGTTCTGATGTTTGGATGATTGTTTTGAGGTCAGAACTCGAACAATCCTAGTTCCCACACATACTTGGACATATATAAAAACATAAGTCAAAAAGTCCTCAAGCCCAAAAGGGCCTCTTCTGAACAAGGTACAAGATTTTGACGTGCCTTCACAACATTCCGAGGACATTCTAATTCTAATTCTAATTGGACTTTTATAGCGCTTAATCTCCCCAAATAAGAGGACTCTAAGGCGCAACTAAGCAATAAGCAGACATCAAATTTCTGTATCCAGGGGCATAGCAGGGGTCAAGCACCACGGAGAACGCCAGGGGAATGATCCAGGCTAAGGTGGGTATGCTTTGGTGTACAGGTGGGTTTTGAGCTGCTTTCTGAAGGAGGCCAGTGAGGGAGAGGCACGAATCTCATCAGGGAGAGCATTCCACACAGTGGGAGCATCAAACGACATTGAAACTTAGGCAGATTTTGAATCTTCCTGTCCCAAGGGACAATATGCCTTGGTCCTCCACCACAGTCTGGGTTCTGAATGATGTAGCAGGCCAACAGGAGCTTGGGCCAAAGGGCCCTTCTGCTATGCTCCCACTCAGTCCTAGAAGATGTTTTTTGATAAATTCAAACAGGACATTCAGGCTGCTAATTTACCTGAAAATTAATCTATAAACCCCTGGTTCAACCAGGGGGTACAATTGGGACATCCTTGTTTTGAGGACAAATCTGTATCTCCCCTAGTCTCTCTGGGGCACCTATGGGCTATGTCCCCTATTGTAGTCTAAGAGTTTGAGCATTTTCAGGCAAGACAGAATCTCTGTACCCTTATCTTTTTTGGCTGCTCTTACCTTGGTCCCTGTTTTGAATTCAACCTAATCACAAAACTATTGTGACAGTAACGGGGCTACTTTCAACAGGTCAACTCATTTTACTAGAGTGCCTATTAAAATATAAATATATATAAATAAAGCAGCAGCCATAGTTGATTATGATGAGGCCTGACTAGATATCCTGTATAAGAGGATTCTTATCCAAAAGAGTTATAAGTCCAGAGAGACGTATACCCTATGGGGAACTCAGGGGAGACACCAGATCTTAAGAACTTAGGAGTTCCTCCATTCACAATGAGTTGAGGGACAAGAGTTCCTCCTCAAGGCACCCATAAAACTCTTAGGGTGTAGACCCTATGAAATCAGCCCTTTCACGATCCCCACAACCAAGAGGCCCCTACAGGAAACACCCCTATGGGGGTCAATCCATTCCAAGCAGTAACTATCGTTTCCCCGGGTAGGGGAAAAGCCTCGCATAGTCCAACAGTAGGAGGCCTCCGTTTTTTCAGAAGAGACTGGCAACAAACAAATACTCAAACAACATGTTAAACATTCTTACCATTCATCTCTGATTCCAGGGGAATGGGTGTCGTGTCAGACCTGTCGGATGCGTACTGTCTCATTCCCATCCTCCAAGCTCAAGGAAGTTCTTGACACAGTCCTTAGGGTGGATAATAAATCAGGAGAAGTCAGACCTCAACCTATTCAGGTGTTTCTGTTCGCGGGCTACGAATTTCACCGAGATTTAGGCCTTGTTAACCCACTCAGAGAGATGGCTCAATTTTCAGGATTTGATCCTACACTCAAGTCAAACATGTTTGTTACTTCAGGATGTTCGATGGCGTTATTTGGGTTGCTTGCCTCAATGGAGAAAACGGTCCCGGAGGGACTCCCTCACTTGAGGCCCCTTTTCAGTTTCACCTTAAGGAGCACTGGAGATATCATCACTCATTACACAGCCTCCTTCCTTAGACAGAGTCTTTTTCACGTCACCCAGAGTGGTGGCAAGTCCCTCAAATGTGATGAAGGGTGCAGACCTTTATCCCAAGACCACTAGATCCAACTCTTTACAGACACCTTAGATGAAGGCTGGGGCTCTCACTTGGAGGTCAGACAGGGTAAAAAGGCTATTCTTAAATGTTCTAGAGTTGAAGGCGGTTTCTCTGGTCCTTCAAGTTCAAGGTCCAGTGTCAAAACCAAAGAGTGTTGGTTGCAATGGACAACTCAACAGTGGTAGCCTACACCAACTAACAAGGAGGAACCCTCTCGGCGGAGATGTGCGCTCTCCTGTTGAAGATAATGACCTGTGCCATCATTTCCAGATAACCTTAAAAACCAGACACATCCACAGGTTGTTTAATGTAATGGCCGACCTTCTGTCCAGGTCAAACCCAGTTCTTTCAACAGAATGGTTACTGCATCCGCAGGTGTTCAACAGCTCCGTCTAGTGGTTCACCCCTCATGTAGATCTATTTGCCACTCGTCTGAACCACAACTTACTTTCACTGTATGTGTCTCCAGTCCCAGACCAAATGCTTAGGACTTAGATGCACTAAACATAACTGGTCGGGTCTCTCTGCTTATGCTTACCCTCCTACAGCTCTCCTTCACAGTGATCCAAAATCAGGCAGTTCATTTGCCTGATCATTGTAATAGCCCCAGGCTGGCCAGGGATGCCCTGGTTTTGGGAACTAGTGCAGCTCTAAACAAGATCCCACTTCAGGTTCTAGTGTCAACAAATCTCCTCAAACAGTCCCACAATTATGTGCTTCACAGCAAGCCACTACATCTCAACCTCGGCACACCGGCTTCAACCGAGTTTCAGGAGTCTAAATCCAAGGTTCTAGGTAAATGCCTGCCTCCTCAGGATGTTTGGTAAGGTCTTTTAGCTTTTTATTTAGACAGTACTTAATATATATAATGTATTATGTTTTCCCCAGGTGACCCCATATCTCCTTTTAGTTTTTCGTGGGTGGCAAGATATGACATTTCCAAGCCAGGGCTTGGCGTCATTGGTAGTGTAGCCCTCGGGGCAATTTATGCCTTTTTGAGTGAGCATGGCTCCACTCCTTCCTCCAAAATCCAGACATCCAGACAGTATCGGTACTGTCATTTCAATTACTTCTGGTTTTGGCTTCTTAGAGGCCCAGTTTTCCGAAACCGGGGCACTGCTTATCTTTTGCATATATTTTACTCCATTCCAATCTAATTCTTTCTAAATCCAAGAAAAATTGACTAATTCTTCCAGTCTCAGCTGTAATCCCTCCACCATGCGGTTGGATTCAGCATTCAGTTCCACATGGTAAGCTAATGTAGCGCAATAAAATTGAAAATTTTGATTACTTAAATGTGGCTTTTATAAGCTACAAGCTTATCATGTGGAACTGAAGAGATTCCCACCCTGCCTCCCCGCTGAATAACAGCTGAGGGGGTATGGGCAAATTTCCAACTCGAAAGAGGAAGCGGAAGCCTACGTCACTACTGGGGTCACCTCGATTCCAAGGCATCTCGCCACTATTATGCGTCCATTTTTCTTGGACGTTGGCCGAGATGCCTGCGGCCTCCTGAGTAAGCATTCAGTTCCACATGGTAAGCTTATAGCTTATAAAAGCTACATTTAAGTAATTAAAATTTTCACTTTTGTACAGTTTCTGATAAACATGCAAGTACTATTATTGCTCATTGCTAGCTGAAGTTGTAAATAATAGAGTTGTGTGTTCCAACATTGAAGAGTATAGACTTGTTATCTGTTTTCTTCTACATGTTGATGACCTTTATAAGCCTGTGGTAGACTTGTTCTCCACTTTTCCTGTGTATATGTCTGTGTTGCTGTTTTCAGTGTTTCTGGTGACACAGGGCATACCTAGCGTGGCTTCCAGTGTGATCTACATCACCAGACAGACGGCTGCCAAACTGGCACAGTGGACAACCTCACGCTCATGTACATATTCTTACACTCTGATTGTTTTTGTAAATATAATATTGCGCTTTATGCTTGTATTGTTAAATTTCACATACTAATATAATTGCATCAGTAATTCACATCCGGACCGTTTTTACTCATTTGATGAAGTAAGTACAGTGTGATCGCAGAAATGTATCACATCAGCCAGTTCTTCAAGTGAAAAGGTATTTAGTTAAATGTCTGTACTCTGTAAAGAGGAGCTTTGTTGCAATAAGTCATTTGTTAAAACATCCTTATTGAGTGGTATTCCTGCTGAGCTGGTATGTTTCATGTCAACACTGGGGACTTGAGGTAAAATTTCTCGCTGTTTATGAATTTATAGATGCACATATACTCTTGTGTTTGTGTAATCAACAGACAAAAGGTTTTATGAAAGTTACTTATTATTGCAATACTTTTTACTTTTTGCACAAGTTTGGATGTTTGTATATTGTAATCTGGCAACAGCTTTTTTTTCACACTAATATGATTTTTTAAAAATAGTATATAGATGATGCGTGTTTATTTAAGTTTGTAATAAGTCTCATAATCAGTTTATTATATCCCCAGACGAAAGTCGGGGATATATTGGATTCAGGTCCGTCGCGCCGCCGCCGCCGCCGTAGAAATTTCCTTGTGGACGCGATAACTCAAAAACAAATTAATATTTTTTTTTCAAACTTGGTACACATGTTAAGGGTGCCCAAAGGAAGATCCCTATTTTAAGGTGACCTTAAACTCCCAGTAAAAAAGAACTTATGGCCACCTTAAGGTCAGAAATTGCACTTTTGGCCACTTAGAGCCCTGTAGGTCACAAACTATGATGCTCAGCTGGCTGAAATTTTACCTGACAACACATTAATATGTTCTTAGTACATGTGCCGAAAATCATGACTTTAAGTTGAGGAGAAAATTGTGTTTGAGGCCCATAAATACCCCCACTTAGGGATTTTTTGCTATACTTTACACATATTTTGCCCTATAATTTGGAAGTGATAATTCTGATGAGTCTCAAACTGCGCTAGGTATAACTTTGATATGTAATCCTTGTCTGTAGAAAATTTTAGGGCTGTAGGTTTACCCAAAGGGGTCAACTTAAGGTCTCAAAAGTGCCCACAGAGACCCAATTTATGCACTTTTTGCCACTTTCAAGCACTGTAGCTTTCAAACTATGTCTCTCATCTAAGTTAAATATCATCTGGGAATATATCTATGTGTTTTCTTATATGTGCCCCAACATTTAGGCCTTTAATAGACAGTTAACCTGTGTATCAGGACCATAAACACCCACCCGAGTGACCCTTATAAGACATTTTTCACATCTTTTTCCCTGTAACTTGGAAATGGTAAGTCTGAGAAGTTTCAAACTGTATTAGATATATATTCTGTGTGTAATCTTAGTATGTAACAGATTTTAAGTCTGAAGCTTTAATTTTGAAGGTCAAATTGAGGTCTCTAAAAGGCTCCCAAAGACCCAATATTTGGACTTTTTGCTACTTTTAAGCCCTGTGACTGTCAAACTATGTGACTGATAGAGCTCAAATCCTATCTGAGAAGATATTAGTATGTTATTTTTATATGTGCCAAAAATTAAGGCTTTAAGAAGACATTTAACCTGTGTATGAGGACCATAAATCCCCACCCGAGTGACCATTTTTAGACATTTTTCACATATTTTTCCCTGTAACTTGGAAATGGTAAGTCTAAGAAGTTTCAAACTGTATTAGATGCATATTCTATGTGTAATCTTAGTATGTGACAAATTTTAAGTCTGAAGCTTTAATTTGAAGGCCACATTTAGGTCTCTAGAAGGCCCCATAAAGACCCAGTATTTGGACTTTTTGCCAATTTTAAGGCCTGTGACTGTTAAACTATGTGACTGATAGAGCTGAAATCTCATCTGGGAATACATTATTATGTTTTTTTTACATGTGCCAAAAATCAAGGCTTCAAGTAGACATTTAACCTGTGTATGAGGACCTTAAACACCCACCTGAGTGACCCTTTTAAGACATTTTTCACATATTTTGCTCTGTAACTTGGAAATGGTAAGTCTGAGAAGTTTCAAACTTTATTAGATACATATTCTATGTGTAATCTTAGTATGTAACAAATTTTAAGTCTGAAGCTTTAATTTGAAAGCCACATCGAGATCTCTAAAAGGCCCACAATGACCCAATATTTGGACTTTTTACCACCTTTAAGCCCTGTAACTGTTAAACTATGTGATTGATGGAGCTGAAATCCCATCTGGGAATGCATTATTATGTCCTTTTTACATATGCCGAAAATCAAGGTTTTTAGTAGACATTTAACCTGTGTATGAGGGCCATAGACACTCGCCCAAGTGCCTTTTTTGACATTTTTTCCGTATTTTGCCCTGTTATTTGGAAATGCTTAGTGTGACAAGTCTTAAACTGTATTATATATAATTTTTGTTTGTTATGTATGTCCCCCAAAAAGTTTCAGATCTGTAGTTTAATTGCTAAGGTCTCTTTAACAATTGTAAAATGCCCACAGAAACCCAATTTATGGATATTATGCCACTTTAAAGCCCAGTAACTGTCAAACTATGTGGGTTATAGAGCTGAAATCTTTGAATTTTTAAAAGGAAATGCCTGTCTATTTAAATTTTAAATATTAATAATGTTATGGCTATCTTAGTCTTTTAAGAACTTATTTTTGTGTGTTATACCTCTGCTTGCTGAGTTTTTCACTTTTTAAAATGAAACTGGTTAAACATATTCAAGTAGACAAAATGGACACTTTAAGTGAGCTTTAAGTCCCAATATTAATGAAATTATATCCTTATGTAGTAAAACTAGGGGATTTTTAACCCTCAACTAGCCCAGTTTTATTCAACTTGCCTCAGTTAATTTTGGCACAGCTCCTACAGTTATGAACTCATTTCAGTTGATAATCACATACTTAAAATTCTCAATTCTTTTTGTATTTGAGTACCCCTTTTATATAGATTGTTTGTTTACCATTTATGCTCAACCCACATCCCCCACCCGGATTCCCCCCACCCACCTCTGGGACCTCCAGCTATATTGAGTGACACTAAATAAACAAAGGTATTTAGTGATATCAGATGAGAAACAAAGAACTCAATGGGGTTGCAGATCTTGTGTAATAGTGAGAGAGGTGTGGAGAAGGGGAGAGGGGTGGGGGTGGGAGGTGGTGGGCTTCATTACATATAACACAAAGGGGAGTCAGAACTGAGATTGTGTCACATATTTAGGTTGCATATATATGGACCACATATATAGGTATAGAGGAAATGAATAACTGAAAACAATTTGCAAATTCTAAAAATAATATAATAAAATAATAATATAAATAATTTTTTTTTAAATAATATTTTATTTCTGAACAAATATAGAAACAGATATGCGCTTTTGGGATTATGAATTTTAGAATGGACATTGAATCATCAATCATTTAAATACTTTGAAGGAAGATTGAAAAATATGATGAGTTGAGTTAAAAATAATATTTTATTTGTCAACAAATATAGAAACAGATATGCTCTTTTGGGATTATTATTTTAGAATGGACATTCAATCATCAATCATTTAAATACTTTGAAAATAGGTTTAGAGTTATCATTGCAGGAAGATTGAAAATATAATTTGAGGTATGTATTCGGCGTCTGGGGATACACCATCTTCCTTGGGGAGATATAAACAGAGTAGATTGATGTGCTGAAGTTCATATAATAATGGGTAATTATGTTTTAAAAAATTCCCGATCAAAACCTGTGGCGTGAGTGATGACCTGTCTGGGGATATGTTGGCGCCGAGTTGGCCCAATCTAGTTATAATTAAGTCTCAGCCACTCACTATCTTTGTTCTTGGATGTTCAATCCAGATTCACACTTCCCTGCAGCACTCATGTTAATATTGTTCATCAAAATCTGTTTCTACTAATCTCCTTCACATAACTGTGATGAATTAATTGGTTGGGTTTTGCAGTGTACCATTGCTTTTCAGTCCCTGAAATAGTCCAATGCAAATAGCCTTTGCCTGTGTTATAGCCTCGCTGTGGTGTTGGATTCGAGAGGGTGTGGTGACTGCACATCACAGGGTGTATGGCTTTGTTACAGCTTGTTGCTGCTACATCACTGCTCCCTTTACCAGTGCTTATCACACGGGTATGGATTCTCAAGTTTGCCAAACACTTATATTTTAACATATGTGTCATTCACATGTGGTGCTTATCACACGGGTATGGATTCTCAAGTTTGCCAAACACTTATATTTTAACATATGTGTCATTCACATGTGGTGCTTATCACACGGGTATGGATTCTCAAGTTTGCCAAACACTTATATTTTAACATATGTGTCATTCACATGTGGTGCTTATCACACGGGTATGGATTCTCAAGTTTGCCAAGCACTTATATTTTAACATATGTGTCATTCACATGTGGTGCTTATCACACGGGTATGGATTCTCAAGTTTGCCAAACACTTATATTTTAACATGTGTATAATTCACATGTGGTGCTTATCACACGGGTATGGATTCTCAAGTTTGCCAAACACTTATATTTTAACATATGTGTAATTCACATGTGGTGCTTATCACACGGGTATGGATTCCCAAGTTACCAAACACTTGTATTTTAACAAATGTGTAATTTGCCACATGTGACCTCTGCAAATAGTCGCACCTGAATATGTGAAACTAATTACGAAATTAACAAACATTGTATAGCAGATCCAGTAAATTCCCAAAATAGTTAGAGAGAAATATTTGCTAACAGTGGAACGTAATTAAGTGAAATGTAAGGGGTTCCTTTGGGATGAATTTGATCTTATCTCTGTGATAAATGTCACATACTCTGGCAAGTTTCCATTTCTTACTCTATGTGTGTTGGAGGTATCTAATTATTACATTTGTCCTAAAAGTCAGACACTCATTCGGCCAAAGCTTTCACAAGTATATGTTTACGATCTTACTGAAAAGTCTTGCTGAAATGCTCACTGAAGTGATAATGATTGAATGCTTTACAATAATGTTATGTTTTGAACATGTTTGAATTAAAGTTACAACAATATGCACATACCTGTTGTGACAAATGGGCTTTTGGATAGTTAAGTTCTGTGATTTTGCATTTGTTCACAAGTTTTTCAGCATTTAGACACTTCATGACAAAGCTCAAGAGATTATGAACTTAAATTGAGCCTCCCCTATTTTGTGGGCAAAATGTACCCTGAACCAGATGCTATATGCCTAGTTGTAATTTGCCAAACAATGCAAAACCCCTGCTTTAGGGTGCTTTCTTGTGCAGTTTTGGCTTGCAGATGGATTATTTCCAGACTCTTGTCAGATAACTGAAAATATCTGTAAATATTTAGCAGTACGTGTGTCCATGTATTGAGAGAAGCACTGCTTATCCTTTGCATATATTTTACTCAGAAAGTCAATTCAAAAATCCCAGTTGAGTTGAATTTCTAGGACCATAAAAATACTTCAGTTTAGCAGGAGCTCCCGATAATGGGGGTCTATTTTTGCTGGTACAGACCTGCTGTGGACCTTGTACATATGTTAAAGGTAATTCCACTTGGCAGAGCTCTGGCTAAAGGGGCTTTGTATTTCTGCTGTAACTTGTGATGTCATCATCACAAGACACTTGAAATCGTGATCCCTATTATCAAAAATTTGATGACATCACCACACAAAATATTATGTATTTAGGAAAATATTACGCACAAAAAGTGTGTAGGTACATGAAATGTTGGCAGAATATGCCAAGTCTTAATGAAGTCTGAGTACAATTTGTGTCAAACAATTTTAGATCTATTTACTGTTGGTTTATGTATCTTTTGACACTGACATTTTATTATGAAGAATACTTCATGAAATCTAAATAACATCGTTTTAATTGTTATGATTTATTGATATCACAAACAATATTTTATTGAAGCAATCAGGCAGAATCAACCAATATTATAATAAGCCTTCTCGCAGGAAGTGGACATGTGGCTAATCTAAAACTATGAAAACCACCCTGATTCCTTTGAAACTTCTTGTACTGCTTCAAAAACTACCTTGTTTTGTTCAAACGTCAAGTTATAATCTCCATATAAAAGAAAATCAGTGGTTATTGTCTGTAAAACTTGCAACTTGTTGAGCATTGACTGCCTATGTTAAGTATATATTTTATTGCGTTAATATATCTTACCTAGTGGACCAGTGCATTTGTCCGGCGCGCAGCCGGTCCCGCCAAACGTTAGACAAAAACGTCCTGAGCTGGGCTCTGACCGGGACCGGTAGTGTACTCCTCATTCGCCAGGTGTCGTGACTGCACCCAGCTCCCCTACTGCGCGTGCGCGCGCATGCGTACTTCCTCTTTTTGTTTGGCGCCATAGTGTGTTAGCGGATAAATTTCAGTAAAATAAACTTTAAATTATATTGTCTATTTGCAAACGAGTTAGAAGGAAAGCTTTGGATATTGCAAAATATATTTATCATGGCATCACCAGGACAGAGGCGTGGTAGTTGTGGCCATGTTATGGCGGGGTTTGACCTGCATAAAAAGTGTGCCCGCTGCAGGGACAAAAAGGTGGGAGATGACCCTTGTGTCAAAGGTCAGGACTGTGATTTGTGTGATAAGTTGTCGGACTCTCAGAAAGGTATGTTAGCAACTCCACAATATCAAATACGAAAAGACAAAAAAGCAGGGATTTTAATTTCCCCCAGTAAAGTTACTGTTGTGGGTCCGGTGGAGGACCAGGATGATCTTGAGATGTCTCCGGACACTGCGCATGCGCAGGGACGGATTGTTGCCGGTGCTTTCCCGGTTTCTGATCAGACAGGTACTGGAGACTTTGTCTCCCGTCAGGATTTTGAACTATTGAATAATCAGTTGGAGGAAAAATTCGCCCGTTTTGAGGCTCTCCTTACAAGGACCAACATATTTTCTACTCCAAAGATGCCTGTTTCAAAGGGTCAAGCCCCTGTTTCTGACACGCCCTTTATCAATCCCTCTCCTGACCCCAGAGCCACCGGTCCGGTGAGGCCTCCGGGTCAGGCTGTAGAGGATTCTGCTTCTTCTGTTAAAAAACAGAAAGGAAAATCAAAACATAAGAAGTCTATCAAACCGGCCGCTGCTGCCGGTTCTGCAAGTCAGGTTGCTAGGGACCCTATTCCTCCCAAGACAGTGGTACCCGGTCCGGGTTTACAAGTTCTTGGTGAACCGGAGGAAACTGTGCCTGCTATCACCAGTGTCTCTTCCTTAGGGTCCTCCTCTCAACCGGTCATTACCGGTCCACAGTATACCAGTACTTCTGCTTCCTTTGCACCGGATAGTTTTACTCAGCCGGATCCGGCTCTGTCAGACGGGGAACCCCTTCCGGACCGGTCAGATAAGGAATCTGGTGAGGAGGGTGAACTTTCAGATACTGAAATCAATGAGAAAAATGAGGAAATGAACTACAGAGAAACGGTCCGGTCGGTCCGTTCCTTTCTTGGCTGGTCTCACATACCAGATTTTGAGGCTTCAGCAAGTGATGCAGACAACCGTTCTGACAACCCTTGGAAGGGAAAACATCCTCGTCGCTCAGGCAAAGTTTCAGTGGAGTTACCAGCTGACGACTGGCTTTGCTATAAAATGGAAAAACTGAACACTCGTGTTGCAGAGGGTTACCCTTCTCGTTCCCAAGAGGCCGCAGGTCTGAAACAAGACCAGTTTGTCAGAACACCCAAAAGCCAGGCAAAGTGGTATACACAGTCACGACTCAAACAGGATATAAATCAAAGACCTGGACGTACAATCTTTGGCTGGTCGGGTTCCGAAGCACGCCTGAACTCTCAATTCTCCCGTATTGCCAAGACTTCCTCATATCCATCTTCAGGACCAGCATCTAGGCCTATCCCTCAGGAGATTCTTAGAAGGTGGGAGCAATGTGCTAAGGAAGGCTCTTTGATTACCAATCACGCAGCAGGATTCAACAGGTGCGTTAGTGAAATTCAGGACAAAATGAATCAACATATTTCATTTTTAAACGCTACCATTGTTCAGGGCAAGGCCCCTAAGGAGGTCACCGACGCCATCAGGGATTTGAAAGACTTGTCAGCTTTCCACAGTAGTGTTTCTGTTGCCTTAGGTACTGCCTTCCAGCACCTCGCAGACAGTTTATTTGTTCAGCTAGCCAACTTCATTTTGTTGAGGAGAGATTCTTATCTCGAGTACGTTAAACCAGGCCTGAAACCTGATACCTGGAATAAACTACGAAATGCTCCCCTGTTCACTTACGGGTTATTCCCGGATGATGTACTGGCAGTAGCGGAGCAGGATATTCAAAAGTATGATTCAAACAAGAGTGCTACTGGTCCCGGCCCGGGCACATATCAGCACTCAAAGAAGCATCAATTCCGGTATCAACCATATGAAAAGAAAGAGAGTCGTCAATCCGGCTTCTCCTCTTCCCAAAATCAACAACCTTGGAGGCAATTCTCAGGCAGAGGCAGGGGTAGAGGTCGTGGTAGAGGTGGATCTGGTTCTACTTACTACTCCAAGCCTGCCCGTGGTACAAAACCGTATAAATGACAATCAACATCTACTGAGTCCCCCAGTTGTGTTAAGTTCAAGTTTAGGGGATCTCAATCTAGTGTCATCAGCAAACAAAGAGACTTTTCAAGAGACTGTAAATTTGCATGTTGTTCCTCCTGCACCTTTTGTAAAAGGGCTGTTACAAAAGAAAAACGTAAGACCCTCTCATTCTCAAATAGGAATAAAATCTGTGAACAGTGCTTTGTCTGTAAATCAGTGTCTTTTTGCCCCAAATGTAACAAATGCCCCATGTGTTGCAAAAGATCCACCTGTGGGAGGCCGTCTGCAACTGTTTTGGCAGGTTTGGCTCTCCCTGGGTTCAAATCCAAGGGTAGTCTCCATCCTCAGGGAAGGGTATCAACTACCCTTCAAGGAGAGACCACCTCTGGCAAGATTTCCTGTGATTATCAGTGGTTCATCAAATCCCTTTCGAAACAAAAGTCTGAACGAGGCATTGCATTCCCTAGGTCAAAAACAGACTATCGAAAAGGTGGCCGTTCAGTCATCTCTGGGTTTCTACAACCGGTTGTTCCTGGTGCCAAAACCCAACGGGAAATGGAGGCCCATTCTAGATCTAAGCCAACTGAACCTTTACCTTGCCCCAGCAACGTTCAAGATGGAAACTCCGGAGACCATCAGACTCTCCCTGCAACAGGGGGAGTGGGTCACTTCGCTGGATTTCAGCGACGCTTATTTTCACATTCCCATAAACCACAGGTCGCGAAAATATCTCCGGTTCCACTTAAAAGGTCAGACTTTTCAGTTCACAGCACTTCCCTTTGGCCTGTCGACGGCTCCGTTGGAGTTCACAAAGGTGGTCAAGGAGGTAAAACTCATGGCTCAATCGAGGGGTATTCGAATCCACCAATACCTAGACGATTGGTTACTGAGAGCCCCATGCCGGGAAATTTGCCTACGTCATACCCAGATCCTTTTGGACCTTTGCCGCTCGCTAGGTTGGGTAGTCAACATGGACAAGTCAGAGCTGGTTCCCCAACAAACCTTCGACTTCGTAGGTTATCATTTCGACCTATCTCAGGGGTTAGTCAAACCAACTCAGGACAGGTGGAGGAGTCTATCTCAGAAACTCAACCTTCTCCTGGGACTGGAATGTTGCACAGTCAGGCAGTTCATGTCCTTAATCGGCCTTCTGACAGCAACAGAAAAACAAGTAGTGTCGGGGCGGCTGCATATGAGGCCCATTCAGTGGCACCTAAAAAAGCATTGGCATGCCCCGGAATCGCTGGAAAAGGTCATCCCAATTCCTTCATCTCTCCATGTACATCTAAGGTGGTGGTTGGACCCGGCCAAGGTGCTCTCCGGTCAACCCTTACACCCTCTTCGACACGCCCTTCAACTGTTTACAGACGCCTCAAACGAAGGTTGGGGCGCTCACTTAGGCGATTACATGGCAAAAGGAGTTTGGTTAGAGTCAGAAAGCGCCTTGCACATAAATTTGTTGGAGCTCAAGGCGGTCCTGCTAGCCTTAAAACGGTTCGAGCAGTTATGTTGCAACCAGATAGTTCTTGTTTGTACAGACAACACCACTGTGGTCTCTTACATCAACAAGGAAGGGGGTATGAAATCAGGCTCACTCTGTGCCCTCCTTTGGAGACTGATGCTTTGGTGCAATCAAAGGCAGATTGTCTTGAGGGCCAGGCATATTCCGGGTCACCTGAACGTCATAGCCGACAAGCTGTCCCGACTCAATCAGGTGATCCAAACAGAATGGTCCCTCCTCCCGGAGGTGTTTGCTCAAATATGCCGGCGTTGGCACCGCCCGTCTGTGGACCTGTTTGCCACCCGGTTCAATCACAAACTTCCCCGGTTTGTATCCCCGGTTCCAGACCAATCAGCGTGGGGAGTGGACGCCTTAAGTCTCCCTTGGGAGGACCTGGACGCTTATGCCTTTCCACCGACGGCCCTTCTTCATCAGGTGGTAACGAAACTCTTGGACCACGGATTCCGTCGTCTCATTCTGATAGCACCAGGTTGGCCCAACATGCCTTGGTTTTGGGACCTGGTCAACATGTCAGCTCAAGTTCCTCTCCTGCTCCCTCAGGTGTCGAAATTGATCACTCAACCGTTCAATCAGTGTCCTCACCGGGACCTGCCCAATCTGAACCTTCATGCGTGGCTCCTAGAGCCTCTGCCATCCAGCAGGCCGGGTTCTCGGCAGAAGTGGCAACAAGAATTGAGGCTCCTCAAAGACGCTCTACCAGAGCCATTTATGAATCAAAGTGGTCCGTTTTTGTCAGATGGTGTGAAAAGAATCAGGTGGACTTCAGGACTCCCTCTATAGAGCAAATTGCGGATTTTCTCCTTTCCCTTTTTCAGGAGAAACATCTTCAACCTAGTACCATAGAAGGCTATAGGACTGCCATAGCCGACAAAGTGGGGAATTCCAGAATTAACATCAGCAGGGATGAAAACTTGTCCAGGTTGTTGGACAGTTTTCATAGGGACAAACCAAAAGGCAGGCGTGGGATTCCTACGTGGAATTTGTCTTTGGTCCTTCACCAACTTACACAACCTCCTTTTGAACCTCTCAGGAAGGCTTCGCTGAAGTACCTCACCTTTAAGACTGTCTTCCTTCTAGCCTTGGGCTCTGGGAAACGGAGGAGTGAAATTCATGCTTGGGTCCACAGGAACATTAGGCACCAAGAGGATTGGTCGAATGTTTCATTGTCGCCTTCTCCTAGTTTCATCTCTAAGAACCACCTGGCTAAAGAGGGTCCCGCTTGCGTGGCCCCTGTTATCATTCCAGCCTTGGCTCCTTCATTGGACAAATCCCTCAAGGAGGATAGGAGTCTGTGCCCGGTCCGGGCACTACGTTATTACTTGGACAAAACCAAAGATCTCCGTTCAGGCAAGGAATTGGTTTTTGTTTCCTTTAGGAAGAGTTTCCAGAAGGATATTGTCCCCGCTACCGTTTCCTCCTGGATCAAACAAACCATAGTCCTTTGTTACCAGATGTCAGACCAACAGGCTCAACAGTTGCATCAGGTTCGGGCTCATGACGTTCGCGCGTTCGCGGCATCCAAAGCCTTTCAGGGGGGTGTTCCCTTAGACCAGATTTTGGCAGCCTGTCACTGGAAATCTCATAACACCTTCACCCAATTTTACTTGAAGGACTTGGCATGGGCAGACTCGGATGTGTACCATTTGGGTCCTGTGGTAGCTGCCCAACAAATTAGGGACCAAGTAGAGGCTCCCATGTATATAGTGTATAGTGGTATATATATGTATTCATACATGTACATAAAAAAAAAAAAAAAAAAAAAAAAAAAAAAAAAAAAAAACGTCCCTGCAGTCTGTCTTGCGTTGCAAGAAGATGGGGGACCATCTTAATCTTCAATTCCCCTTCTTCACTTCCTCGGGAACTCGTCAGCTACAAAACAAAAGGGGGGGGGGGAGAGAGACTGTACCTATCCAGGGTAGTTAGAAACCCTTCCCGGGTGATTTCCTCTGGATTTACGGAGTATATATGTAGATCTTAGAGTCTCGGTCTCCCCTTTGCCCATAGCTACCCTCCAACCACTGGGTAGTTATTCTGCACTGGTCCACTAGGTAAGATATATTAACGCAATAAAATGGAAAATTTAATGGTTAAATTAAATTTTTATTAGTTAATATCTTACCTAGTGGACCAAGAGAGTCCCACCCTACCTGCCCCGCAATAGCTCAAAGGGGGACATTCTTAGGTAGGCCACAAAAAGAGGAAGTACGCATGCGCGCGCACGCGCAGTAGGGGAGCTGGGTGCAGTCACGACACCTGGCGAATGAGGAGTACACTACCGGTCCCGGTCAGAGCCCAGCTCAGGACGTTTTTGTCTAACGTTTGGCGGGACCGGCTGCGCGCCGGACAAATGCACTGGTCCACTAGGTAAGATATTAACTAATAAAAATTTAATTTAACCATTAAATTTTCCAGTCTGCATTCTAAAATAAAATGAGAATTGTTTTCCACTGAAGGCCTCAGTCACTAGTAGAATTTTCTCCATCATTGTTTTATTGATATCTGAAGAATCAGGCGATCTCATGATTTACTTTGTATCTTGATGACATCTGTTGCTGTAACACCTGTTACCTCTGATGGTCTTTTTCTGTAAAGTCTCCACCTTGTGGGCCAGTCCAGGGAGCAGCCAGAAGCAGCAGATTTCCCCCACAGGTTCTGTTACCACTTCAACCACAAAAGAAGTGTTGATGGAGACGACATTACAGCGACGGCGCAAGTCAGCTTACAGACCGCAGGGGGCAGAGGGAACCACACAGATAGCCCCACAAGGAACCTCACACACACACACTTTGACGGAAGAAGACACAGAGGAGAGGAGGGTTAATAGGAGGAATGGAATCTTCAATGCACTGGTCAACACTGTCCTGTTTGTACCATCACTTGTCTATGGTTAGTTAAGATTTGCTTCATATTGGAGTTTCACTTGTTAGGTTGAGGATTCAAACCCAGTTCTGAGTAACGTAACATTCTGTGTGAGGCTGTGCTGATACAGCTGTAGTTGTTGAAAGGATTGTAAAACCCCTAGCTTTGTCTTTGAGCTAAATACAAGTTTGTCAAGTTAAATGTGAAGTCAAAAAAGAGTACTGGCAATATATGTGGTGTTATGAACATTACAGAATTTGTGTGATAGTTAAAATTACATTATTGAAAAGTGTTTTACTGTGTACTCAAGTCACTCAGAGATATATGTGCAATAGTTAAGATAAACCATTAACTTAAAAGGTCTTTCACCTAGTACTTAAGCCTCATAGTCGCACTATGACACTGTTGACACTGTTTGATGCCTGAAAGATATGCTGTTTATACGATTTGCACACTAGTTATAACTGATGCTTGCTTATGACTGGATTGATTGAAAAGTTTCAAGTCATTTATCTGTACAGATAAAGTTAGTAAAAGTATATGAACAGTTACCATTTATATACATGTGTAATGAATGGTTTATGTTTTCTCTCCCTTTTATCACAAGTTGTATGCTAAGTAACATTTAATTACTTATGATGAAAATTCAAGAAATAATATTAGGTTCACTGTTAAAACTATTACCATAGCAGAAAAACTACTATAAAAAAAAACCTGTCTACCTTTCCCAGTATAATGCCTTTAGTTAGTTGTTGTCACAAGATATCAGTGGTTTGTCAGAAGAGCAGGCTGTTGTTTTCAGGATACATACTGTTCCCCTGTTACCTGTTGGTGTGTGCAGTGGTGGATTCAGTGAGGTTTGGAAGCACTGGACTTGTGGCCAGTCTCAAGTACTGCTACACCAGCATCACACATGCCCCGGGATACCTTCTCAGTTACAGTATGTATTATGTGTCACATCAACCTCATTAATCCCTCACAAATGGACAACAGATGATATGGCATAACTTATGGCTTACTAATATCTCCCATGTTCCAACAGAAAAAAAAAAATTAATAAAATTCTGTTTGGAAAAAAAAAATTGTGTTTATGTTTCTGTCATGCAACCAAACTTAAAGTCTAATGGATGGTTGAATCTTGTGCCAAATGTAAAAGATTTTATCCATAAAACTGGTGTTTGATGTTCTCATTTATTATATGTCTTTCAACATACATATTTCACATAGACTCTCAAAATGTCTTTTCGTCTTCAACACTGCAGTCTCCTCATTATGGAGCAGTAAATCTCAGATTAGGGATCATGAATACCAGTCTACTGAATCTACCAGTGCTACTGAAGCCAGAAAATCTCCACGTTTGCGGAAGTCTGTCACGTTTGATGTGCAGGAGGGATCCACTCAGTCCACAGGTGACTTGCACTCAGAGGAAACCCAGGGTCACCTTAGAGATACGCTCTTGAAAGTTTTGATGTTCCTGCCAAACTCACTCTATGGTTAGCTATAAGTCTGCTTTGTTCTTATTACTTAACAATGTTTATGTTAAAGCAAAAGTTTTGCAGCCTGGCTGTGTGAATTGAGGCCTTCATGTCCTGATGTTTGAGTGGCTGTAGTTATGTGATGGAGAAATTAATAAATAAAACTGATGTCAGTTAAGTAGTATTGTGTATTCCAACTTAAGAGATTTTACTGAAGAGTCCTGCTTCTATGTTACTGGTAAGCTTACTATAAGTATATCTTAGGTAGAAAACCATGATAACTAAAAATTAATTATTTTTTGTGAGTTTCTTAAAATTTTCAAATTAATAATTTCTTCCAACTGAATGTAAGCTTGTGCAGAGATTTTAAGAATAAGATCTATTTCAAGTCTACAAGTGTTGGTGTATATTAGCACAATTGTGGCTATTGTTTACCATTATACGTGGGTTAGGGGTTGAGGTTTTGTTATTTTTCAGCATATGTATGGAGTCCAGTGTGGAGTGGCATTCACTCTGTATGCACGTCGGTGTGGAGTTTTATCTCGTCTGTATATCACACTGTTGTGTGTGGGACTACAAATGTTATGACTGGTGTGGGATCTGTCTTTACAAATGCTTACAACAGGGGTATGGATGAACACAGTCATATTCTTTGCAGTATAAATTTATTACGTTTTGCACAGTCTCAGAACATCTCCAGCCAGTACTGTTGATTTTGTTATACATAATAAAGACAAGTGTAGTTGTAATGTTATAGTTAACACAGTTCACAGTTCAGAAATGTTTGTTTATTTTTTTAAGTTGAGTGTAATTAGTTTGTGTACCTGTTCTCATCTGTCCATAGCTGCACTGTTCAAGTTGTTTAATGCACCGTTAACTATTCCAAGTTTTACAGCACAGTTATGGTTACTGTAACATAGAGGTTTATTTTACGTACTCTGTCCACTCAGTGAGTTCAGTGCATCTATGGAGACAGGAGACATCTGTCACTGACACAAGGAAGGTGATGTCCAAGTCTGTAAAACAACGGGCCAATCGACGACAGTCTGCTCGCCTCAGGAAGCAGGTGGAGTTCTCTGACACGGAGGATGTCACAGATTCTGAGGGTGAGGCAGCCTATACAGAGTCGGGGCAGTATGCCGGGGGAGGCAGATACCTGCATTGGCTGTACACTGGTGTCATGTTGGTGCCCTGGAGGTTCTGGGGTGAGTGATGTCCCTATACAAGTTTATGATAGATATGTCAGATATTGTGGATTTAAGGAACTTGTGGCATCTTGTGCTGTAAAAACCATCAGCTTGTTTTCATACATTGCTAACCCCTGTTCCCATACATTGCTGACCCCTGTTCCCATACATTGCTGACCCCTGTTCCCATACATTGCTGACCCCTGTTCCCATACATTGCTGACCCCTGTTCCCATACATTGCTAACCCCTGTTCCCATACATTGCTGACCCCTGTTCCCATACATTGCTGACCCCTGTTCCCATACATTGCTAACCCCTGTTCCCATACATTGCTGACCCCTGTTCTCATACATTGCTGACCCGTTCCCATACATTGCTGACCCCTGTTCCCATACATTGCTAACCCCTGTTCCCATACATTGCTGACCCCTGTTCCCATACATTGCTAACCCCTGTTCCCATACATTGCTGACCCCTGTTCCCATACATTGCTGACCCCTGTTCTCATACATTGCTGACCCCTGTTCCCATACATTGCTGACCCCTGTTCTCATACATTGCTGACCCCTGTTCCCATACATTGCTGACCCTCGTTCTCAAACATTGCTAACCCCTGTTCTCATACATTGCTGACCCCTGTTCCCATACATTGCTGACCCTTATTCTCATACATTGCTGACCCTTGTTCCCATACATTGCTGACCCTTATTCTCATACATTGCTGACCCTTATTCTCATACATTGCTGACCCTTGTTCCCATACATTGCTGACCCCTGTTCTCATACATTGCTGACCCCTGTTCCCATACATTGCTAACCCCTGTTCCCATACATTGCTGACCCCTGTTCCCATACATTGCTGACCCCTGTTCTCATACATTGCTGACCCCTGTTCCCATACATTGCTGACCCCTGTTCTCATACATTGCTGACCCCTGTTCCCATACATTGCTGACCCTCGTTCTCAAACATTGCTAACCCCTGTTCTCATACATTGCTGACCCCTGTTCCCATACATTGCTGACCCTTATTCTCATACATTGCTGACCCTTGTTCCCATACATTGCTGACCCTTGTTCCCATACATTGCTGACCCTTATTCTCATACATTGCTGACCCCTGTTCCCATACATTGCTAACCCCTGTTCTCATACATTGCTGACCCCTGTTCCCATACATTGCTGACCCTTATTCTCAAACATTGCTAACCCCTGTTCTCATACATTGCTGACCCTTGTTCCCATACATTGCTGATCCTTATTCTCATACATTGCTGACCCCTGTTCTGATACATTGCTGACCCTTGTTCTCATACATTGCTGACCCTTGTTCTCATACATTGCTGACCCCTGTTCTCATGCTGACTCATATTGACTATTGAACAGAAAAAGGCCTGCTTAGGACCTCCTATGTATTCTGGTTTTGTGTATAATATGGTTTTACTGGCAAATTTCAAGTTTATTTCAATTGCAGGGGAAAAAAAACCAGACTTCTGAATTTTGTTGCACAATAGTGCACTCTTTTATGTGTATAAGCTTATTTGCATATGTTGTGTCCCCTATGCAGTGTTGAGTGAAATCATAACAATGTTCTAGAGAACGTGTTTGTTGTGTTTCAGACCTAGTAAAGTCAGTAGGCAGAGTGTGCAGTGGGATCTTCCAAGGTTGCTGGTCATTTGTCTGCTGGTTGTTTGTAGAAAAACTAGGTAATCTCAGCTGATTGAATGTAGCATATCACATATTCACAGTGTTTTGAAGGCAAATAAATATAGTGTGGATATATTGGTTGGACTCACTACTAATACAGGTAGTAAATATATACCTGTATTTCCACATTTTGCAGGAACCTCCTAGGTTATTCTGCATTGCTTACTTGTATAGCAGTGGAACTACTATACTTATGATTTAGTTATTGTACTGTTGTACAGAAGTCTTATGAATACTTGTCAACACAGGTTATATGAGTTAAGTTTTATACAGTATCATCATATAACTACTGTTATTTTAAGTTATTTAAGTATTCAAGTTGTTTAAAGTGTACATCTGATGATAGTGTAAATACTGTTAAACTACAGTGTCTAGTATTGTTATATGCATGACATTCAATTTTAGTAAACTAAAACTGTTGAAGTGTGGATTAATACAGTAATAGTATTTAAATGCTGTAATTAGGAGGGATGCTATTCCATCTTGGATCCAATCTGACACAAAAGTCAAGTGCATCTTCCTCAGCATCTGCATCCTCTGTTACTGTGGAAACCACTTTGTCTGACATTGATGCTGCAAAGATGTCTGGAACATCAAAGAGGAAAGGTGATGTGGTTACTGCGTCAGTAGTCCAGGAAACTGTATCCATGTCAACACGGAATCAGTCAGCTGGTCATGGATTTGCCACAGGGTGGTGTGATACATGTCTTCAAGTGTTATTATTTCTACCAAGATTGGTATTCGGTGAGACAATAATTCTCTGAGTTAAACTTGAAACCAATTGTGTTTATATCTGATTACTTGTGTCAATAAACATTGATCTTTTGGCATATATTATTATTAGAATCATGTGTCAAATTATATTGCACTTAAAGAATCACATATTGTGGTACTCAATGCTTCATTTGAGAGTTCCAGGTTTATGATTATAGTTTTCTGCTTTTTCTGTTTGGTGGGCCTAGAGTCTGTCTTTAGATGAGGTGCTATAAAAATACTATTACAATTTACTCAATCATATTTTGGAGCCAGTAATTATTGTGTATGTTGATAATATATTATATGACCGTATTGTTTGTGTACAGTGTGTGTATTTGCTTTGTAGGAGTGTTTTTGAATTGTTGGCGTTTAGTTAAGTATTTATCGGGAGCGGCGCAAGCTTGTACTCACTGGTTATTTGTAGATAGTCTGGGTAAGTATTCACTGTATAAATCAGACACATCACTACATTTGTACATACTGTTTCCATCTTTATAATAAGTTTACTTTGAATATGTTTGTTTCATATTGTAACTTTATGGTATGAGGGAATTTAAATCCTGTGTCAATATTTTTTTCTGCACAGTATTGTTTTATAATTAAGTAGCACATAAGTTGTCACATGGTCTTGGTTCATCACAAAATGTTTTCCTTGTAAATGTGAATACACTTTAACAACTCGGCTTTATACTTTCTCTTGCAGCAATCACTGGAAAAGCTAGAACTGTGACATAGTCACCAGCATTTCTTTGCATTATATACAGTCTTTATTGTCTGTGCATTGACAGGTAATTTGGCAAACTCCAGTAAGCTGTGGATGTCAGAAAAATTACGCACTGTCTCTTCGTACTTAATCATTACTGATGTGTGGATCGTTTCAAGGTATGAATTTTTGAAGCTGGTTATTGTAGTAGTTTGAATAATCAATTTTACATTCCTTTCCATCAACTAAAGAGCCAAATTTGATATCAAGTGAACCTAAATTGTAGATTGGAAACTGTATTATCCATTTCACTGTATTCAGTTATACACACAGTTTATGAACACGTGACTTTTGGCTGAGTATATCTGGTGGCTTTACCTTGTTACAGGAGCCGGCGGTGTGGACTCTGCTGCTTGTTGCCTTTATTGCTGCTGATTCCCTTCCTTCTCTGTGGTATGTAGACTTATATTGTATTCACCACAATGTGCCAGTATTCCTCCACCCCTTTCATGAGCATATTCAATAGAAATATGAACTATCTAATAATTATTAAACAATGTTTTTGTAAATCCGAGTCGATCAGAGAATATCAATTAATGTTTTGTGAAATCGAGTGAATCAGAGAGCTTCTAAGAAAATTCACAACTCAATGCTGATTGTTACGACATACACTGAATAAGTATGGTATTTGGCATCTACTAAAGCTGAAAAAAAAGCTAAACTTTCAATTTAAAGAATCAGTGACTGTTGGATGTTTTCAGGGAGCTACTATGTGTATGAGCAGGGCAGAGATGCGGTGGTGGGAGGCGTCCCTATTGGTAGTATACTGGCAGGCAGCACTGAACATTCTCAGGTGAGTGGTGCACCAGGAGAAACAAGGCTCTCGGACAGTTGCCAGCTTGCAAGTAAGCATTCAGTAACCAGTACTAATTGGCCAGTGTGTAGTCCAATGCAAAACAGAACCAGTGATTACAAGGTTGGCCAAGAGCTTTTCATCCACAGATATTGGTGTGCATATTTGTAGTGGTGGCATCGTTTACAGAAATCCGGGCTTTGAAACGAAATCCGGTATTTCTTATGCTTGTTCTGTGCATTGAAAATATTATTTGTGGGCGTACATGAGCGATAGCTTGTAAATGGAAGTGGCTTTTGCGAGATGTTTTTATATATGTAAATGTGACTTTTGCTCAATATAAGGTAAAAATGTGACATATTTTACAAAATATGTATATTTTTTGTCATTTTGATGAAGTGTCAGCCTTTAGAAAGCCTAAAATAATAACGTCTTCAAAATCTGGTTCCCAAATATTCTTTGCGAATTTCGTTTTTTCTACCATAATGAAACGATATTCCACATACCGGTAAACCATTAACAACGCTACTTATTTGTAAAGTATTTCTTCAAAAACTACTGGTTTATCACCTTGTCAAAAGTAATTCTTACTCATTGCTTTTTGTTTGATATTCTGTTGGCGACTAAATACAATGTAGTGGTTTACGTAACTCCAGGATTTCTTCTACTGTTTATGGAAAAGTGAATTCTGTTCACAAGGTCAACCTAAATCCCACAAGTGAGTTTAAATGATCAGTGTGATATGAAATTTTCTCATTCTGGAGCACAAATAAAAATACATACCAGTGATTTATACTGATTCAGTCTTACACCGTTGGATGTCATGACATTACTTATCCTTTTAGAGTTTGTGTATAAATTGTTCAGATAAATGTAGCTAACAGCTGTGTCTAATTTTTATTTTCAGGTCACAGACTCTGATTCAACTAGTTCATCCGGTTGGTTCCCCTGGTTGTTACTTGCTGGTTGGTTCCAGTCCTCAAATAACAAAGCAGCAGCAACCAGAGACACTGTGACAGAGGGGTCGGGGACACGGGATCACACACCTTCAGCGGAGGAAACCCCCACATCTGGACCAGACAGCACCCCAGTGGGTGGGGGACTGTATCTCAGTGAGGAAGAGCTACAGGTACTGTGATATAGTCATTGTTTTAAGTATGACTGAAAAGATCAATCTTATTTAGGCTGCATTAGACTTGACATTCCCCTTGTAGCTTGTCACGGTGATTTTACAATTCTGTTCTAGTTATTCCTCAAACACTGAAAGTCTAGCTCTGAAAATGGCGTTGAATGTAACCAATTAATATTATTATACTGAAAATGTGAAGCAATGCTGGACCATTATGCTTGACATAGTAAATCCAGCTTGTGTTGTACCAAGGATCAGGAGATGTCCACTTCCATGTGCAGTGAGCAAGTCTGGATAATGGTGTACAGTTTGACTAATTCAATGAAAATTCAGTACAGTGTTTACCTCATTTAGTTTAATTTGTGACTGATGTGACTGTTGTTGCTAAAATTGTGAAAGATATTAAACATATTTAATAAATCATACTTCCATACAGGCCAAGATGCGGGAGGTATTTCTGTCCCTGTACAATGAGCGTGAATCTGAGGCGCAAAGTAAATCAGAGCAAGCCAAAGAACAGATCTTGCTGCAGCAAACCCAGGTCTTCAACCAGTTCAGGCTGGAGGTGGAGGGCATTACCAAGCACATTGTCAAGGAGGAACTGGCAACCTTTGCCGTGGGACTTAATACCCAACGGGCCGAGGATCTGACGAGGCATACAGAGCTTGTAAAAGAGCATACAGGTGAGGCAGAGAAAATACGACAACTACAGGAGCAGTATGCAGCACTACTCACTAAGTCAGAGGCCGTCACTGCAGAAATACAGGCTGCCAGGCACAAAATGACTGTGTAAGTGCAGGAATGTGGTTGGTTTAATTAAACAATATGTGTCTTGACTCTCTGCTTAAAGTAGCTGTAATGGTACAGAAATGACTTTGATCTGACTGAATGACCGTAATATAACAAGTAGTGTATATAAATGAAACTCAAGCCTGCCGGGATCAAAATGACCGTCTAACTGCAGAAATTAATACATTTTAATTTGTTAAATTACACTCAACATAGGAAGTGGTGTATTGAACCAATCAGAAGAAGTCAGGCATACAATGATTGAAAGTACAAGAACCAAAGATCATGTCAGGATGTCTACAGTAGAGCAAGTTAACCAAATCCTAAAAGCGATAACAACTTCACCACATCGAAGCAGCCAGAACAACTTAACCACATCCAAAGAGCCCGAACAAATTAATTAAATCCAAACAGCCTGAACAACTTCAGTAACTCCAAACAGCCTGAACAACTTAAGTAAATCCAAACAGCCATAACAACTTAAGTAAATCCAAACAGCCAGAACAACTTAAGTAAATCCAAACAGCCAGAACAACTTAAGTAAATCCAAACAGCCATAACAACTTAAGTAAATCCAAACAGCCAGAACAACTTAAATAAATCCAAACAGCCTGAACAATTTAAGTAAATTCAAATAGAAAAAACAAATTAATCACATTTAAACAGCTACAATAACTTAACCACATCCAAAGAGCCTGAACAATTTAATTAAATCCAAATAGCCAGAACAACTTAACCACACCCAAACAGCCTGAACAACTTAAGTAAATCCAACAGCCAGAACAACTTAACCACATGGAAACAGCCTGAACAACTTAACCACATCCAAACAGCCACAACAACTTAACCACATCCAAATAGCCAGAACAACTTAACCACATCAAAACAGAAAGAACAACTTAAGTAAATCCAAATAGTCAGAACAACTTAATCACATCCAAACAGCCAGAACAATGTAAGTAAATCCAAATAGTCAGAACAACTTTACCACATCCAAACAGAAAGAACAACTTAAGTAAATCCAAACAGCCAGAACAACTTAACCACACCAAAACAGCCAGAACAACTTAAATAAATCCAAACAGCCAGAACAACTTAACCACATCCAAACAGCCAGAACAACTTAACCACATCCAAACAGCCAGAATAACTTAAGTAAATCCAAACAGCCAGAATAACTTAAGTAAATCCAAACAACCAGAATAACTTAACCACATTCAAACAGCCAGAATAACTTAACCACATCCAAATAGCCAGAACAACTTAAGTAAATCCAAATAGTCAGAACAACTTAACCACATCCAAACAGCCAGAACAACTTAACCACATCCAAACAGCCAGAATAACTTAAGTAAATCCAAACAGCCAGAAAAACTTCACCACATTCAAACAGCCAGAACAACTTAAGCACATCCAAGCAGTCAAGGTCCCACTTTCTGATCCAGAAAGTTGTATATGTCAACTTAGTCAACCTAGACCTGTTTCGAACATTGTAGTTGTCTATTGTAGGGGCATGTAGCCACCTAAGACATGGTGTTTGACCTTTGGCCACCTTCTTTTCTTTGTTTCAGTCAAGATGAAGAGGGGCGTGCAGCCACCCAGGCCATGGTTTCTGAGCTTGAAGGTCGACTGGCGGCCCTGCAAGCGGATATAACTGCACTACAGGGGGCACAGACCAAATTGATGGCAGAGCTACGAACGTGCTGCAAGAATGACTCGGCACTAGCCCTACTGGTCAGAAACGGGGTGAGGGAGCAGCTGGCAGGGGTGAGAGTCATTGTGACAACATAGGTCTGGGTGTAAAACATCATCGGGCTTCATAAACGTATGTGTCTGTATTCTACCCAACACTGCTCTGTTTAAATGATTTTCAGATTGATGTAAAAAAGTTTTATGCAGTTTGAGTATCCGTGAATTTCGTAAGAGAAACATGACTATCATATAGTGGGATGCTTGTATAGTGGGATGTTATCTGATAAAACTGCTGTAAAGTGTAGATTATCAGTATGATTTCTTGCCCATTCTATCTTTATGCTGTAAAGTCTGTACATTAATGCTATGGTTTCATGCTATCTTTATGCTTCCAGTTTATGTCTGGTGCAATGCGAGATGGTGGCCACACAGACGGGACTACTTTTCTGGGTGGTACCATGGACTCGGGTTCATCTGAAGAATCTTCTCATGGCTCAGCATTCACCATGTGGCTGCAGAACCAGTTTGCAAAGCGAGATGACCTCGACTCCAAGATTGCAGCACTGGCAGCCAAGCTGAACGAGCAGATCAAGGCAGAGAGTGAGACAGCAGCACGGGCGGCTGTGGTGGCAGCGGGTGTGGGAGACCATAGTGAAGCAGGAAAGACCAGCAATGTGGTAGTGATGGGAAATGGTACAGGCCTGTCTGAGGAGGTGAGACATTGACACGGGTTGTGTACAGACGTAAAACTTGTATCCTGCTTTTCCTTTGGTCGAGGTAAAACAAACAAAAATCACGTTACAATTTGAAGAACCAGTTCTGTAAAACATGTACATTTTACCTCTTTATACGGCTGATATGTCGTCAGATAACATAAAAATGTATAAATCTTTGTTAAATGTGTCATTAATAACATCAAAATCTATCTCATGGCATTTCACATTATAAATTTAAGGCTCATGTATGCAGGCACCCATGTTTCCCCAAACCAGTAACAAGCAAACAAAATAAAGTATTTTAGGATGGAAAGTGTAATGAAAATGTCTGGTATTTTGATTTAGCGGTCATTTTTTTGTTAATCCATAATTCCTGGCTAGGTAACCTATAACACACACAAAAAGTTGCAAACAATATTTTGTAATTGAAAGAGAATACAAAATTATGACAAACATGTTTAAGATTATTTCCTTTATTATTTTATGTCCAAAATAACAGCCCATATATACGGACGAATGTGTTAATATGATCTCTGTGGAATAAGTCAGATGACACAGTTCTGATGGAGTCTTTGTGTTTCTCATGTTTAATGTCTGTGATTACAGCAAGTGAAGCTACTCATCAGAGAGGCACTCTATGTGTTTGGTGCAGATAAAACTGGCATGGTGGACTATGCTTTGGAATCTGCAGGTAAACAACCACATTATGTGCAGAACATTGTAAGAAATTATAAAGACCGGAAGTGCGCAGACAACGAAAATCCCTGCAGTGCGCATATCGTTTCCGTGAAATTATATGAGCATATAATTGTACTCTGGCCATTCCATTAAGGGATTATTTACCCTGCACTGGGAAACGTCTGGTAAATTGTGGCATGAAAATTTGACAATTATTGGATCAGAAATTCTTTTTTTTATATAGCAGTTTGTCAAAAATAATTTAAGAAAGCAAATTGTCTATATTACAGTACAGGTGTTGAAATAGTGAAAAAAATTCGAGAGATTTGTGATTCTCATTTATGTGTCACCATGAATGTTTACAAGGGGGAACAGCCAAAACAATAAAAACGGCAAAAATAGGGCAAAACATAAAAGGTTAAGTAGCCATATTTATCACAGCTATGATATAAAAAAATGCTAAATGCGGTCTTTATAATAGAAATAAAGTCCTCAGTTTTGTGATTTATAACCCCATATAATTCACAAATTTCCGGCGAATAACGGACTCGCGCTGCGCGCTCGTCCGTTATTCGCCGGAAATTTATGAATTATCTGGGGTTATAAATCACAAAACTGAGGACTTTATTTCTACATTGGCAGATTACTTGTAAAGACACACTTGTAAGTCTGACACTGAACTAGTTGTGGTAAAATTGGTTTGTATCTGAATTGCTTTAATGTTGGTATTTCTTTGTTTTGCTGCCAGCGTAGGGAATTTAGTAGTTCTTTTTCATATTTGTTTTTAATACAGTGGTATTTTTACTGTCGAGAGCACCCAGGTTTTGCCTAGCACAGCTGTTGACCTCAGTAATATAAGATGCACAATATGTTGAGGGCAACACTAACCCCCAATAAATACAAATTGAAAGTTTAACAGGGATGAGTTGTGTTGAATAAAAGTGTCTGGTGTGTAGATGTAGTAGAAAGTTTTTCTCACTGTAGTAACTTTTGTTGAGGAAAGGGAAAACTGTAGATTAGTCATTCCAGACTGTCATCATGTTAAACCAAAGGTATTTTATAGCTCTTTTCCTGCAGTGAAACTTTGCTGTAATATGTCTGTTTGTGTCCCCCAGGTGGCAGTGTGATCAGTACCCGCTGTTCAGAGACATATCACCGCAGGACTGCCCAACTCAGTCTGTTTGGGATCCCCTTGTGGTACACAAGTAACTCTCCTCGAACTGTGATACAGGTGAGTGGTCACTGGACACATAGAACAGGTATATCAATAACTCTATCAGAACTGTGATACAGGTGAGTGGTCAGTGGACACATAGAACAGGTATATCAATAACTCTATCAGAACTGTGATACAGGTGAGTGGTCAGTGGACACATAGGACAGGTATATCAATAACTCTATCAGAACTGTGATACAGGTGAGTGGTCAGTGGACACATAGAACAGGTATATCAATAACTCTATCAGAACTGTGATACAGGTGAGTGGTCAGTGGACACATAGAACAGGTATATCAATAACTCTATCAGAACTGTGATACAGGTGAGTGGTCAGATCACTGGACACATAAAACAAGTATATCAGTAACTGTATCAGAACTGTGATACAGGTGAGTGGTCAGATCAATGGACACATAGGACAGGTATATCAATAACTCTATCAGAACTGTGATACAGGTGAGTGGTCAGTGGACACATAGAACAGGTATATCAATAACTCTATCAGAACTGTGATACAGGTGAGTGGTCAGTGGACACATAGAACAGGTATATCAATAACTCTATCAGAACTGTGATACAGGTGAGTGGTCAGATCACTGGACACATAAAACAAGTATATCAGTAACTGTATCAGAACTGTGATACAGGTGAGTGGTCAGATCAATGGACACATAGAACAGGTATATCAATAACTCTATCAGAACTGTGATACAGGTGAGTGGTCAGATCAATGGACACATAGGACAGGTATATCAATAAATCTATCAGAACTGTGATACAGGTGAGTGGTCAGTGGACACATAGAACAGGTATATCAATAACTCTATCAGAACTGTGATACAGGTGAGTGGTCAGATCAATGGACACATAAAACAAGTATATCAGTAACTGTCTCATTCAATCTAAACACTGAAGTTGGGTGATATTGCCATTATTTCATGTAGTAATACTCATTGATTATCCTTAAAATACAACCAAGGGGATCTTTTTGGCAAAAAGTGCAGTATATCTCTGTGGTATTTGTACATTGTTTATCCAATGAAAGCATGTGTCTTTCGTCTGTTTATCAATAGGTGTTTTACTGAATGAAATTGTTTGTACAAGATTTGGGGAATCCAGTGGGATTAACTTTGACCTCCACCTATGGGGTAAATAGGGTGGAACATTAGTGGAGTATCTTCCACATTGAGGTTTACTAGCATGGAGTCTCTTTGCCAGACAAACAGTATTTTGTGTACTGTTCCTGTTTTCCCATGCTGCAGCCTGAAGTCCACCCTGGCCAGTGCTGGGCATTCCGTGGTTCTCATGGTTACCTGGTTGTTCATCTGGCTGGAGTTGTCAAGCCAACTGCATTTTCCCTGGAACACATTCCCAAGTCCCTGTCTCCCACTGGAAAAATAGACAGCGCCCCCAGACACTTCTCAGTCAGGGTGAGTCATGGTAAACAGTAGGGCTGTTCTCATTAGCGATTTCTGTAGATCGAGGATCGCCTGTTAGATGCTAGTTGAACTTGAGTAAATTACAGTAATATAAATATAATAACAATGTCCAAATATTGTCATCAAGGGATCTACTGTTAGTACCATTTTATTGCGGGGAAATATATTTTGTTGCCGGTTAAATTGTGCAGCTATGTATGAGCACTTTATGGAACAGCCACGTAAATAAGGGAAATAAAAAAACGACCATTGCTCATTGATTTTATGTCTCTATGGTTAGATCAATTTCAAAAGTGCTAGTTTGTAACAAGATTAGTATATCATTATTTCTTAAAAACTCGAGTTAAAATTGCGTAAATCAATGTGATCCCCAAATGTGGCCCACCGAGTTACGACTCTAGTTTCGGTCAACTGTTACAGCACTAGTAAACAGGGTTAGTGGCCGTATGCAATGACCTCTTTTAGGTCACTGATCTTTTTTTGTATATATTTACAGTTAGAATCTATCAGAGTGATTTTTTATTGCGTTAATACATCCTATCGAATGGACAATAGCTTATCCGGTCGGCGCAGACCGGCCCGCCAAACGCCAGAAAAAGACATCCTGTGTTTCCATCGGCAGGTCGGTCCATAGTACTAGTGCACTCGCCAGATGGCGTGTCATACTTCCTTCCTGTCCAGACAGCATGACGTCATAGCATCTTTTTCGTTTGGCGCATGACTAGTGCACAAGGAATTTTGCAAAGAAGCTTATTTCAGTTTTTACTGCTACCATTTTGTTTTTCTTCGATATATATTGTGTACCTTCATATACCAGGACTATCATGTCTTCTCCTGGCCAACGCAGAGGCGGTTGTGGACATGCTATGGCTAATTTTGACTCACATGCATTTTGTGCAAGATGTCGCGAGAAGGGTAAGGGAATGGACGATTGTGTTAAAAATCCCAATACTTCTGATTGTAAAATCTGTAATGCCTTCTCTGAAGAACAACGTCTTCAATTAGCCACTCCCTCGTATAGGATCAAAAAGGAAAAAAGGGAGGCCAAGAATTAGAAGCAACTCCTTCTAAAGACAATGAAAATCTTATTGATCCAGCTAGTGTGTCCGTCATCGGGCCTGTTGAGAACTCTATTACTTCCAACCCTGTAGAGGCCTCTTCGCCTGATAAGAAAGCTAAGAAGGATTCTAAGAAGGTCGGCAAGAAAGACAAATCTCCCGCTGCTACTGTTTCAAAGCCGCCGTCATCTTTTACTGATGACAAGATAGCAGATTTAGACTCAAAATGGGCGGAGCGCTTCAACCGGCTGGAAGCCTTGATCCTGACTAAAAGCTTTGAACCTCAGTTTTCTGCTAACGTCAGAGTCACTCCGACCCATTCACCATCATCTTCTATAGAACAGGGATCTGAACCCTTCATCCGACCTTTATCATCTGCTGTGCTTCCTGGAACTGGCTTCTCTGCTGAAAAGCATCAGCCGACCAGTAAAGCAATGACCAGTCAACAGTCTTCATCCAGCAAGTTTCCTGGTATGGGCTCCTCTGCTAGTAAGCATCAGCCGGCCAGTAAAACTAAAACCAGCCGACCTGCTTCCTCAACTAAGGTTACTGGTCAAGGCTCATCTACTACATACCAGCCTGCCAGTCAAACCAAGACCGACCGACCTACCCCGGCTGGGAATCTTGGTACCGACCCTACACCTCTGGCTCAACATGACACTCACCGACCACCAACAACCGACCGGCCTATACCATCTGATACAGCAGACTCCGGCTCCCCGGCCTTACACAGAACCAGACGGGACAGCTTTTCAAGCCTCTCCTCAGAAGATGGCAGTGAAATGTCGGACAGACCTCCGTTAGATTTATATGCTGAAGAGGGCGAATGGTCGGAGGAACATTCTATTATCGACCAGGACCATCCAGTCTCTGAGGAGCAAAACTACCGGGACACCATGCAGGGTATCCGCTCTTATATGGGCTGGTCCCATATCCCCGAGGTCGACAACACAACTGCCACATCCGACGACAACCCCTTTGCCGGACCTAAGACTGTCACCCCCGGCAAGGTTTCTGTCAGAATACCTACAGAGGAGTGGCTCTGTAAAAATCTTGGAAAGCTTAACCTCACCTTAGCTGAGGGTTATCCCTCAAGGGGGTCTGAGGCTGGAGGACTGGCCAAGGACGTTTTCCTCCGAACTCCACGTTCTCAATCAAAATGGTACAGGCTTCACACCGACCAGAAGACTGACCCTTCAAAAGTTTCAGCATGGCATACCGACGCAGTTAAACTAAACAGTAGCTACAGTCGTATAGCTAGATACACAGGACTTGGTTCTACACCGCCGGCTTCCCGCAGAATCTCTCAAGAGACTTTATGCAGATGGGAAAGGTCGGCCAGAGAGGCCTCTGTTGTATGTAACCAGACTGCTAGCTTTAATCGCTGCCTTGTAAAAGTTCAGCAGAATATGAAGGAACAACTGAAGGTGTTGAAAGTAGAACATAAGGGAAAAGGGTCGGCATAGGTCTCCCCTGCTGTTGATGAACTCCATTATTTACTAGATTTCAACGCTAGCATCTCACAAGCAGCAGCAAAGTCGATGGAGCACCTATCCGACTTCGTCACAATGGGAAACCTTACCCTTGTCCGTCGTGATGCGTATCTCAGTCACCTCAGAACAGGGATTAAACAGGACACCCTCACAGCTTTAAGAACGGCTCCTCTTCATCTTTCCACTCCTTTCCCAGATGCCACCATCAAACGAGCAGAGGAAGACATAGCTCAGTTTGAATCAAAGGGCCAATCTTCTTCTGGTCATGGCAAGGGTCGGTACCACCCGTACAAACGTCCGGAGAAGAAATCTAGTAACAGAGACTCTCGACCGGACAAGCCTGCATGGAAGACTATCGGGAAAAGACAGTACAGAAAAGGAAAGGGTCGTCTGCCTCATTCTCATCCCGACCTGCCAAGGGCCAGCAGTCGTATAAATGACAGTTACTGTATAACCGAGCTCCACACACGACTGCTGGCCTGGAGCAACACCCTTACACAGACAATAGACACTTTAAATGTAAAGCTTCCTGTTGTTCATCATGTCACTACTGCGCCCGGGCAATCACAAAAGAAAGATTTAAGTCCCGGGCCAGTAAATTGTCATTACAAAGAATTCAAATTAAAATCTGTGAAAAGTGTTTCTTGTGTCACTCAATTGTCTTGTGTCAATCCTGTTATAAATGTACCAAATGTTGCCCCCAATCTAGCTGTAGGGGCCAGACTTCAGAACTTTTGGAAAACGTGGCTGGACCTAGGTGCCGGTCCAAAAGTGGTTCAAATCCTCAAAGAGGGCTACACCCTCCCCTTTCAGACCCGACCGAAACTAGTAAGATTTCCAACTGTCATAAGCTGCTATGGCAACCCCCAGAGGAACAGCTACCTGCTGGAGGCATTGCATCAGCTTATAGACAAAAATGCAGTCGAGTTAGTAAGAAACCAATCATCTCTGAGCTTTTTCAACAGGTTGTTCCTAGTCCCCAAACCAAACAATCAGTGAAGACCGATCTTGGATCTGAGCAATCTTAATTTCTTCCTCAAGTCGGAGAAATTCAAGATGGAGACCCCGGAAACCATCAGGACATCCCTCCAACAGGGAGAGTGGATCACCTCCATAGACTTCAAGGATGCATACTTCCACATTCCAATACAGAAACAGTCCAGGAAATATCTGAGATTTCATGTCCAAGGACAAACTTACCAATTCAAAGCCCTACCATTCGGGCTTTCGACAGCACCACTGGAATTTACTGTAGTAGTAAAGGAGGTCAAACTGATGGCCATACACAAGGGTATAAGGATCCACCAGTACCTAGACGACTGGTTGGTGAGAGCCAGATCCTATCAAGTCTGTCTCCAACACACACAAGAACTAGTACAGATATGCCAGAGGTTAGGTTGGATAGTAAACTTGGAAAAATCAGAACTGGAGCCCAAACAGATCTTCAATTTCGTAGGTTACCAGTTCGATCTGAAGGCCGGCCGGGTCCGGCCTACACCGGACCGGTGGCGGATCCTCCAAGAGAAAATCTCGGAGATCATGTCTCTACCGACCTGTCCGGTCCGGCAGTTCATGTCCCTGATTGGTCTGCTAACAGCAACAGAAAGCAAGTTTACCTCGGCCGGCTTCATATGAGACCCATACAGTGGCATCTCAAAAACAACTGGAGAGTGCCGGAAGCACTGGAAAAGATCATTCCGGTACCCAGATCCCTCCACCCTCATCTGGAGTGGTGGTTGGATGAAAGCAATTTACTGCAAGGTCAACCACTGCATCCATTAAAACACGCACTGCAAATCTTTACAGACGCGTCAAAAGAAGGGTGGGGTGCTCACCTTGGCGAACATACCGCAAGAGGTTCCTGGTCGGTACCCGAAAGCAAACTCCACATAAACTTTCTGGAGTTAAAGGCAGTCTTTCTAGCCCTAAAGGGGTTCCAACATCTCTGTACAGCCAGAATTGTCCTGGTGGCCACGGACAATACAACATTAGTAGCCTACATAAACAAGGAGGGTGGCATGAGGTCAGGCCCACTTTGTGCCCTTCTATGGAGAATCTTGACCTGGTGTACCAACCACCAGATAACGCTAAAAGCCTGGCACATCCCAGGCCACCTAAATGTGATAGCAGACAAGCTATCCAGATTGGGTCAGACCAGAGTGGTCCCTCCTTCCGGAAGTTTTCCAACAAATATGCAACCGATGGCACCTGCCTCAAATAGATCTTTTTGCCACGAGGTTCAACCACAAGTTACCTCAGTTTGTCTCTCCAGTATCGGACTCCCTGGCTGTTGCAGTGGATGCACTTACTCTGCCATGGGACGATCTGGATGCATACGCCTTCTCACCGACCGCCATATTGGGCAAAGTGGTGGAGAAGCTACTGGACTCCCCGTGCAAGAGACTCATTCTGATTGCCCCGGGGTGGCCCAACATGCCTTGGTTTTGGGACCTGGTGACCATGTCCAGTCAGGTCCCTGTCAGCCTGCCCAACCTGCCCAAGTTACTCACACAACCCTTCAATCAGATCCCTCACAGAAATCTGACAAATCTAAATCTCCATGCCTGGCTCCTAGAGCCACAAAATTCAAAGAACAGGGCTGCTCTGAGACAGTGGCAGCAAGAATTGAGGCTCCTCAAAGGAGATCTACCAGATCAGTCTATGAGGCAAGGTGGACCATTTTTACAAAGTGGTGCATCACTAATCAGGTGGACCTCAGGTCACCACCTGTAAAGTCGGTGGCTGACTTCCTAAGGTACCTCTTTGAGGACAAGAAGTTACAGCCCAGCACCATTGATGGATACAGGTCTGCCATTGCTGATAAGCTGGGTAATACAACAGTCAATATCAGCAAAGATGAGAATCTCACTCGTCTCTTGGAAAGTTTCCACAGAGATAGACCTAAAGGGCGGAGGGGCTGCCTCTAAGGCCTTCCAGTCGGGACTTTCCTTAGATCAGATCTTAGACGTGCTTCCTTCGGGAGGTTTATTTTCCTTCAAGGGACTGAACTCAGCCCTCTCTTCCCCTACCTCAGAACAGGTCTGTGGAAAAAAAGGGGGGGACGGGAAGTCGGTTTGGACCGGTTACCTGGCCTGTGATGACCGACTATAGCCTTAAGGGTTCCTGACCACAAGGTCGACCCAGGCCTGAAGAGTTTTTTGTTAATTATTCTGAGTTCACCTAAGTCCCTAGTAACTTACCCGCCATCCAAGCGGTAGTTATTCAGCTATTGTCCATTGGATAGGATGTATTAACGCAATAAAATTGCAAATTTAATAAGTAAATTAAATTTTTATAAGTTAATACCCTATCCAATGGACACACAAGACCATCCCACCGACCCCGCTTTCAACTTACTAGGGATCTAATGGGTTTAGACAACGAAAAAGATGTTATGACATCATGCTGTCTAGACAGGAAGGAAGTACGACACGCCATCGTACTTGGCTATTGTCCATTGGATAGGGTATTAACTTATAAAAATTTAATTTACTTATTAAATTTACAATTTTATGTTGAAATGGTTTGTCGTTTATCCAGCATTAAAACACAGTTTTATTGCGTTAATACATCCTATCCAATGGACAATATGCTAAACCGGTCGGCGCAGACCGGCCCGCCAAACGTCAGAAAAAGACGTCCTGTGTTTCCACCGGCTGGCCGGTCCGTAGTACTGTGCACTCCCCAGATGGCGCCTCGTACTTCCTTCCTGTCTAGACAACCTGACGTCATAGCATCTTTTTCGTTTGGCGCGTGTACTGTGCAGACGTTAGAAATCTGCTGGAAACGCTCCCTAGTTGACTCAATTTTATTTTGATGATAGGGCAGTAATCGACGAGAATTATGAAGGCAGCCATTTTGCAAGTTTCCTCCCATTCAACCATTGTGTTGTTAGGGGCAGATCGACATTATTGAGGAATTATGGATATACTATTTGCAGGTATTTTTATCGGTGTCTTTGTTTGAATGTACCATCTATAACCTTCCAGCTACTGTCACCATAGAAACGTCTTAGAAATCACGGAAACCTCAGTCTACGTAGTTTTGAGCACTGTAAATAGAAGGAATTCCCCAAGGTGCATTCTTCATCAGAGCGCACTGGTAAAGACTTCTGCTGTAAGGCATCAGTCACACCAGCCAGCTCGAGTTTTGAGTGTTTTTTCATCAGAAGCATTAGATGAATTCTTCAGATTTCTTCACAGCTTGCACAGAAGGAACCATCTTTATTACTCTCAGTCCCACCCTTGTGGACCCGGCCTTTGTGTCGGTAATAAGGGTAGTGGATGGCCAGGAAACTGGTTGAGTATACAGCCGGCTGAGAAGAAGAGCGCACTGGTCCAGGCTTCTCTGCATTTTCAAGCATCAGCCCACCGACCAGCTAAAAGAACGCGACCTCTGACGTCATATCCAGTCAGCCAATCGCGTGTCCTTCTTACCAACTCACGAAGCTGGTCATGTGATTCACCGACCAGGTCACAAAGTTAATCATGTGATTCGCCGAACAAGAAGGTCGGAAGTGCGTTCTTTGCACTCACGTCGACTGTGACTCCAGTTTTTAGTTCCTGCAATTCACCTCCAGCACACTAGTACAGACTTCTCTGCTACAGGCATCAGTCGACCAGTCAGTTCACGCTTACTGTGATATAAGGAAGAACGCGTCCAGTGAGGGCATCTTCCCGAAGCTGGTCACGTGATTCACCGACAGGTCACGGAACCTGATCGTCATCTCCAATCAGCCAATCACGTCCCTCCGACCAGCAAACTGGTCACGTGACACACCGACCAACAATTGTTTCTAAATATAGCTCATAAGGGCTTCCCCAGCAACTGTCAAATCTACAACTAAGACGTGCGTTCAAGAAATATTTTAATTGATGGAGGAAACGTGCAGTAAGCTGAATTCAACAACATGTACACTACCTTGTACACTACCTTCAGCAACTGGTTACAGAATGTACCGACCGACTACCGGCTAAACAGCCTTGTACAGTTACTTCAACAACCGGTTACAGTGTACCGACCGGCTACACAGCCTTGTACACTAGCTTCAACAACTGGTTACAGAATGTACCGACCGACTACCGGCTAGACAGCCTTGTACAGTTACCTCAACAACTGGTTACAGTGCACCGACCGGCTACACAGCCTTATACAGTAGCTTTCACAACTGGTTAAAGTGTACCGGCAGGGTACCGGCTACACAGCCCTGTACACTTGCTTCAACAACTGGTTTCAGAGTGTACTAACAGGTACCAACTACAACAGAGTGTACCGGCTGGTACTGGCTACACAGCCTTGTACACTTGCTTCAACCTACCGGTTACAAGTCTACAAACAGGGTGCTGGCTACACAGTCCTTACTGTACAGGACTTCACCTCCAACTGGTTACATAGAAAAAAGCTGGCTAAATATAGACCAGTAGCTGTCTAAATTCATTGGTGACCCCAGCCTGCCAGTTTTTTGTGCCAGTTACAGAGACTTAACTGTTTACAGTGAATTACCAGTTATGGAGTCTTGGTACCGGACAGAATTGCCTTGGTAGATTTGGTTACAGAAAATTCTTAGACCAATCAGTGGCCTTAGTGATATGACAGTGTCCCCAGCTACTGCCAGGCAACCTTCCCTTATCACACCTCTCAACAGCCTGTTATCGGTGCTGGACTTGACTGGAGAGATAATAGATTTCACCTTGACAAACACAGACCTGAATAACCAGCAAAAAAAAGTGGTCGATAGTCGGACAAGTTCTTCATCATGTCCATCCAAGGGTCAGCCATCTCAATTACTTGTAAATGCTGCACCTTGCAGGATGCTGGCCTGGGGCAAGAGTCTTTTAAATGTGAAAAGTTGTGTCAGCCCCACCGGACCGGACCACAGCAAGAACAGAGAGACTGTTTTCTCGGATCATTGTCACCAGACCGGACCAGTGTCCGGAGGCTGGGGGGGACAGAAATGTTTGTCAGACTAGCAAATGTCCCTAATGTGGCACACATCTGCCTGTAGGGTCCAGATTAACCCCATTTCGGGACTTAGGAAGCCTTGGGGGGCTGGACTCTAGGTAGTACAAATGTTGAAGGAGGGCTACACTCTCCCTTTCCAGTCAAGACCAAGCTTGACAAGGCCACCCAAATTATCAAATGCTATGCACATCTTCACAGAAACCTATATTGGTTAGAAGCATTACATCAGCTTATGGACAAGGAATGGTGCAGTCGAGCCAGTTCAAAATCTCTGGGCTTCTTCAACCTTGCTTGGTTCCAAAACCACACAACCATTGGGGACCTATTCTAGGTCTGAGCAAACCAAACCTTTCGGAGACCATCAGGACTACCCTCCATGGGAGTGGGTTACCTCAATAGATTTCAAGAACGCATACTTCCATATACCTATACAGGAACAGTCCAGGACATATCAAATGTCATGTCCAGGGTCGGACATACCAGTTCAAAGCACTGTCTTTCGGTCTGTCCATTGCACCCATGGAGCTCACTGTAGTAGCAAAGGAGTTGAAACTGATGGCCATCCACAAGGGTATAATAATCCACCAGTACTTAGACGACTGGTTGGTGAAAGCCACATCCCACCGGGGCTGTCTCCAGCATACACTAGATCTAGTGAAAATATGCCAAAGTTTAGGTTACCAGTTCGACCTCATGGTCGGTCGGGTCCGACCTATACCGGACCATTGGCAGAACCTTCAGAACAAAATACTAGAAATACTGTCACTACCGGTGTGTCCGGTTCAGCAGTTCATGTCTGATAGGTTTACTAACAGCCACAGGAAAGCAATTTTCACCTAGGCCGACTTCATAGGAGAGCCATACAGTGGCATCTCAAAAACAACTGGAGGGTACCAGAGTCACTAGAAAAGGTGATTCCAATACCAAAGTGTTGCACCCACATTTACAAGGGTGGTTGCAAGAGGACAATGTCCTTACAGGCCAACCATTACACCCAAATAAAACATCATCTGCAAATTTTACAGATTCATCAAAAGCAGGGTGAGGTGCTCACTTAAACGAACACACTGCAGGAGGCACCTAGTCCCTCCTGGAAAGCAAGTTGCATATCAATTACCTAGAACTCCAGGCAGTCTTTCTAGCCTTACAAGAGTTCCAAGACCTCTGTATGCACAAGATAGTACTTGTAGAGACAGACAACACCACAGTAGTGTCATACATAAACAGGGAAGGAGGCATGAGGTCGGGCCCACTTTGTGCTTTACTATGGAGAATCTTGACCTGGTGCGCCAGAAATCAAGTAACTCTAAAAGCCCGACACAGGCTGGCTGAGTGTGGTCGCAGATAAGCTATCCAGGCTAGACCAGTCCACCCAAACAGAGTGGTCTCCCCTTCAGGAGGTCTTCCAAGCAATATGCAACAAGTGGCACCGGCCTCAACTAGATCTATTTGCCACGAGGTTCAAGAACAAGTTGCCCTTGTTTGTGTCACCGGTACTGGATCCCCTGGTTACAGCAGTGAATGCGCTCAGTTTGCCATGGTAGGATCAGGAAGCATACACCTTCCCACTGTCAGCCATATTGGGCAAAGCGGTGATGTTGCAGGACTCCCCATACAAGAGAATCATTCTGATTGCTCCGGGGTGGCCCATCATGCCTTGGTTTTGGGATCCAGTGGCCATATCCAGCCAAATCCCACTGAGCCTGCCCAATCTGCCCAACCTGTTGACACAACCCTTCAGTCAGATCCCTCACAGAAATCTGACAAATCTTAATCTCGATGCTTGGCTCCTGGAGCCTCAGCATTTGAGGAGCAGGGGTTCGCTGAGGCGGTGGCAGCAAGAATTGAGGATCCTAAAAAGGGATCAACCAGATCAGTCTATGAGGCAAGTGGACCATTGTTACAAGTGGTGCGTCACTAATCAGGTGGACCTCAGGGTACCCCTGTAAAGTCAGTTGCTGCCTTCCTTATGTACCTTATAAGGACAGGAAGATACAGCCCAGCACCATTGATCGTTACACAGTTCAGCCATTGCTGATAAACTGGGAAATTCACCCTTCAACATCAGCAAGGACAAAAATCTCGCTTGTCTCCTAGATAGTTTCCACAGAGACAGACCCAAAGGCAGGAGGGGCATACCCTCCTGGAACCTCTCACTGGTTTTGCACCAACTGAATAAGGCTCCATTTGAACCAATCAAGGAGGCCTCCTTGAAGCATTTGACCTTCAAGACGGTATTCTTCTTGGCCCTTGGGTCGGGCAAACACAGAAGTGAGATTCATGCTTGGCAAAACAAAAATATTAGACACCAATCCATGAATCCAATTGGTCAACGGTGTTCCTGTATCCATTACCCAGCTTTCTATCGAAGAATCAGCTGATCAGGAGGGTCCAGACAGTGTGGCCCCAGTGGTTATAACAACCCTGGCCCCTGTCTCTGGATAGATCCCTCTGGATGGTCCCCTTTTTTCCGGTTAGAGCATTGCGCTACTATTTGGATAGGACCTCAGACCTCAAGTAGAATAAGGAGGTGGTTGTTTTGTCTCCTTTAAGAAAGGTTCCGACAAGACATCTGCCTCTATCTCCTCTTAGACCAAGCAGACTGTGATCCTATGTTGTGAGCTCTCTGACCAGGAGGCCCACTCTTTACATCAGGATAAAACCCATGATGTCGGGGCCTTTGCTGCTCCTAAGGTCTTCCAGTCAGGAGTCTTCTTAGATCCAATCTTGTCAGCCTGCCACTGAAGTCACATAATACCCTCACACAGTTCTATCTGAAGGGTGTGGCTTGGGCTGACTCGGAGCTTTACCAATTGGGCTCGGTAGTGGCTGCTCAGCAGATCCACAGGTGGCCCTTAGATTGAGGAGATTTGTATATATGTACATAGTATAAACATTTTCTACATGTACATAGTAAAAATGTGATGTGCTTCCTTTGGGAGGTTTATTGACATTCTGGGACTGAACTCATCCCTCTCTTCCCCCTACCTCAGAGCAGGTCTGTTAAAGCGGGGGGGGGGGGGGGAGGGCGACGTCGGTATAGCCCCGGGTAACCTGCTGTTGGCAACCGACCAAGGCCTTATAGGGTTTCCTGACCTTAAGGTCAATCCAGGCCTGGACCTATAGGTCTCCTGACGAAGTCAGCCTAGACCGTAGGTTGAAATTTATTATCATTTGTGAGTTCACATAAGTCCCTAGTAACTTACCCGCCGACCAAGCGGTAGTTATTCAGCATATTGTCCATTGGATAGGATGTATTAACGCAATAAAATTGCAAATTTAATAAGTAAATTAAATTTTTATAAGTTAATACCCTATCCAATGGACACACAAGACCCTCCCACCAACCCCGCTATCAGCTTACTAGGGATCCAAGAGGTTTAGACAACGAAAAAGATGCTATGACGTCAGGTTGTCTAGACAGGAAGGAAGTACGAGGCGCCATCTGGGGAGTGCACAGTACTACGGACCGGCCAGCCGGTGGAAACACAGGACGTCTTTTTCTGACGTTTGGCGGGCCGGTCTGCGCTGACCGGTTTAGCATATTGTCCATTGGATAGGGTATTAACTTATAAAAATTTAATTTACTTATTAAATTTGCAATTTGTAGAAGAAACATCCTCTATATGTATATAGTTTTTCATAATCTAGTTACCCCACAGCCCTTAAGGGCTGTTGGGTATTGTTTTCACCCATGTTGTCCGGATGGGCAGGCGTCGGAAAAAAGTTTGTCCAGGCTATATCTCAGAAACCGTAAGGTGTAGGAAGTTGATACTTGGTAGGTACGTTGGTTAGGGGGTGTAGGTGGGCAGCGTCATGGTCTGACCTTGATTTGACCTTGCCGTAGTGACCTTGACCTATAAAATCTTGTCCGGGCTATATCTCGGAAACCGTAAGGTGTAGGAAGTTGATACTTGGTAGGGACATTAGTTAGGGGGTGTAGGTGTGCAACGTCATGGTCTGACCTTGATTTGACCTTGCTGTAGTGATCTTGACCTATAAAATCTTGTCCGGGCTATATCTAGGAAACTATAAGGTGTAGGAAGTTGATACTTGGTAGGGACATTGGTTAGGGGTTGTAGGTGTGCAACGTCATAGTGTGACCTTGATTTGTCCTTGCCGTAGTGACCTTGACCTATAAAATCTTTTCTGGGCTATATCTCGGAAACCTTAAGGTGCAGGAAGTTGATACTTGGTAGGGTCATTGGTTAGGGGGTGTAGGTGTGCAACGTCATGCTCTGAACTTGATTTGACCTTTGACCTTGCTGTAGTGACCTTCACCTATAAAATCTTGTCCGGGCTATATCTCGGAAACCGTGAGATGTAGGAAGTTGATACTTACTAGGGACATTGGTTAGGGGGTGTAGGTGTGCAACGTCATGGTGTGACCTTGATTTGACCTTTGACCTTGCTGTAATGACCTTGACCTATAAAATCTTGTCCGGGCTATATCTCAGAAACCGTAAGGTGTAGGAAGTTGATACTTGGTAGGGACATTGGTTAGGGGTTGTAGGTGTGCAACGTCATGGTGTGACCTTAATTTGACCTTTGACCTTGTTGTAGTGACCTTGACCTTTAAAATCTTGTTGCACCTGTGGGTCTGTCTTTTGATACAGATTAAGCACGGTTAAAGTCATATTAGAATTCATTAAGGATTTTACTTTTACAGCTTCCCATTGTAACAGATGGAATTTCATCAAGTGACCCACAGATTTTCTTCCAACACCACACATAAGTATTAATTGAATGTATTACCACTTCTGTATGCATGGTAATATTCAAAACATCTAAACCATAATTCGGCCATGCCAGATGTAGATAAAGAGTACATCCATTATCTTTCTCTTAGACATTATTTTCTCTATTTAAACATTGTTTGGACCTTTATATAACTAACAGTGCTCTGAAAGTATCCTGAACGTTGTACTGAAACAGTACTTCTATATCTCATGGTGTTAAAAGTATTTCCCTAGAGTGTGGGGTACGGGCATCTCTGATGCTATTTTAATATTTTGTCTCTTTAATAATATATCAAATAGATAGATAGGTTTTGGGCTTTCTGTTTTATTTATTGACATGTTCAGCATAGTACAGAGTGAGAATGTATGTTGTCTGTTTCTCCAGGGTCTGAGTGATGAGACTGACAAGGAAGGGCTTGAACTGGGAGAGTATGAGTATGACCATGAGGGGGAGCCACTGCAGTACTTCACTGTACAGGTGAGTTACACAGGTGTACACAATGTACAGGTGAATTACATAGGTGAACAGAATAGACAGGTGAGTTACACAGGTGTACACAATGTACAGGTGAATTACATAGGTGAACAGAATAGACAGGTGAGTTACACAGGTGTACACAATGTACAGGTGAATTACATAGGTGAACAGAATAGACAGGGGAGTTACTCAGGCTTACACAATGTACAGGTGAATTACATAGGTGAACAGAATAGACAGGGGAGTTACACAGGTTTACACAATGTACAGGTGAGTTATACAGGTGTACACAATGTACAGGGGAGTTGCACAAGTATGCGTAATATACTGACCAGTAACACAGGTATACACTTCAGTATTTCACTGTACAGGGGTTACACAGGTGTATGTTAATGTAATAATATTGATCTATTCATTAATAACTACTTGTGGGATTCACTGCAGTACTGCATTGTTTGGAGGAGTTGATAATAGTGTACTGTAAGGTTGACACTCTGTTATTGACACTAAAGCATTTTCTTCCGAGTAATCTATCCATTTCTGAAACTTTATCAGATTACAAGTATCTGCAGGGGTAAAGGGTAAATAGTACCATGCGTATTTATGTAAAGTTTGGTGTGTCACTGGATATCACTGACCACTCTGTGATGCTGTATATCTTTCTTGCAGAATGCTGATGCGGGGGCCTTTCCCATTGTGGAGCTCATGATCTCCAGTAACTGGGGCAATGAAGAATACACCTGTCTCTACAGGTTCAGGGTACATGGACAGCTACACAAGTGGACACCAGATAGCTAGGGTCGGGGGGTACACTGGGTGGGGGGTAACAGAATAATTGGTCAGCTACACAGGCGGACACTAGATAGCTAAGGTCAGTGGGCACACTGGGATAGGGCTGGTGGCTGGACAGGGTCAGTGGGTACACTGGGATAGGGCTGGTGGCTGGACAGGGTCAGTGGGCACACTGGGATAGGGCTGGTGGCTGGACAGGGTCAGTGGGCACACTGGGATAGGGCTGGTGGCTGGACAGGGTCAGTGGGTACACTGGGATAGGGCTGGTGGCTGGACAGGGTCAGTGGGTACACTGGGATAGGGCTGGTGGCTGGACAGGGTCAGTGGGCACACTGGGATAGGGCTGGTGGCTGGACAGGGTCAGTGGGCACACTGGGATAGGGCTGGTGGCTGGACAGGGTCAGTGGGTACACTGGGAGGGGGGATATGTGCAGAGTAGAGAGAAGATGTACAACTGCTACACAGTGAAAAAGAAAGATATAACCAGTTGAACAAATGGACAACAACAAGCTGGGGTCACTGGGTACACCGAGTATGGCTGGATGCAGAATTGAGAGACACACTGCACTGATAGGGTCATCGGGATACAAAGTAAATGGTTGATTGACACGAATGAAAAAATGTTAAATGGGAATGACGTCATTTTACACTTCAGCAGTCAGAATTGTACTTATACAGTGAAAGTAATGCAAAGTAAGGTTTTTATAGCAGTGGTTGACACTTGGCTCCCTGTTTCAGATTTGGTAAGCTGTGTATTATACATATAGTAATAACAGGAGAATAGGAACATGAATACAGGAGGCATTGTAATAAAAACTATACTAATATGGTAGACTAATAGTGAGAAAGTAGAAATTGGTTAATATATTTGAGGACTTGGTAAAAGTTTGTCTAATACAGCTAGTACTGTATACAGGCACTCCAAGATACCAGAAGCTTGTTTTATTGGTTAATGACCACTGCTGCATAGAACCAAATAAGAGGATCTACATCTGTGAATTAATTAAACAAATATAAGCAATCTCACAATCTCATTGCCACATGTATAGAGATCTATTTATCTGACCTAATTGTTATAATTTTTAGCTTTATGTGAATCACATTATCAGTCGTCCGTCTGGTTGTGTGTGGAGTGAAATCTCTGTGTGACGGCATTGATAAAATGTATTTGCATTATTTGATCATCAGAATAATCATATTTTATCTATATTGTAATAAAATCGCTTGATTGCTTAATGTTAAGCAAGGCAGTTTGGTAGAATCTTTGAATAGCAATGCTTGACATGATTCATGGTATCTGAATTATCTGTTATAATTTTGTGTTCACATATAAATGCAAAGGCCATCAATTCAAATGTAATTCTGTTCACCATTATGACTAGGGCTGTGAACGAGTACTCAAGCCTCAATTGACGAGTCGATCTTTGCTAGTACTTGAGTCCATTTTAAATCCTCGGTTACTCGCCAGGTATTGTATTATCGCCCATGTAATGAAACGCTTGTGTAAAATATGCTTCATTTCAGCATTTCCGTCACATAATATCAATTAAAGTTGTTATTTTCGCTTTAAAATGTATAATTTACTCCATATTCTATAATATATGGTCAAATAGAAGACGTTTTTCTTCAAAAGTTTCATTTCCGGAACCGACTATGTGTTTACAGAAGACTTCTAATGGTAGATACTAAATCTTGCAGTTACTCGAATTCGGGTCGGTTATGAGAGGGCATTTTTCAGCACCCGTCCCAGCCCTAATTATGACATGCTGTCCAGACTTTGGTTATGGCCTAGTCTCTAGGCCTAGCTCACAGTCCACATTGTGTCCAGTTAACCTTCAGTCAGGGCAAGGTTGTAAACTCAAGATGTTAATATTGTGAGCAGTCGATCCATATTTAGTCCTTGTCATGCATACATTTTGTGTAATTATTTTCACAGTCAGCATATGTCATGGCTGTCTAATATATGGCTTTGTTGTTTGCTCATATATATATTGTAATTTGAGGTGCATCTAAGTGCTCGAATCATTATTGGAGAGTTATTAATCAGCTATTGTTAATTTTGTAGTATTATGTCAAGGCTTTATAAATGAAAGATTAGAAGAGAGCTTTATTAGATGCACAGGGTAAATTATTTAATGTTATCAGAAATGGGCTGATTATAAATATTTATTTGCATGCTTTGTTGTTACAGTTAATAGATTTGTAATTTTTTGAAAATGTGTGTACACAGTTATTTATGAAGAAGAATGACTATATTAGAGCTGTTGATAAAGGTATTGGTTGTTGCAGTATACTTTGTATCTAAATAGAATAGTTGTATCAAGATCTCAAATATTTACGAGTACAATTTCCACTATGAAACTTGTCTGTGTAATATGTACATGCATGTATTTTGTTCAGGTCTTAATGCCAATGTAACTTGATTCAGCCTTTTTTTTCTGTGAATTTGTCACATATTAATTGAATGCCAAAGTAACTGTACTGTTAAAATACAAAAGTGCCATGCTTTATCTTGGTTTATAAACAGTTCATTCAATGTATGCTTGCCGTTATAAATGGGCAGTGTTGAGCTATTGTACTTTGTCTTTTGTCTAACAAAACTCTTATTCATTTGTTTGTATCTATTGTATTTTTACCACAATTGCTCATTTTTTGGAGTAACTTAGCTTATACAAAGTGTAGTTACTTCACCTAACCTGCAATGTCTGCTAAATTAAAGCATGCTTTTGTAACTTGCATGGTTTTGTGTGAACAGAACATTTGCAGATCATCGAGAATGAACAGTAGGGTATCAAAGTTAATCACTTGAATGTCAGAGTAAGTTTGTTGTCTGTAGTTGGTGCTGATCTTTATTTGTGTTGGATTTTTACCCCACAGCCCTTAAGGGCTGTTGGGGTATTGTTTTCACCCATGGTGTCCAGATGGGTGGGAGGGCGTGCATCTGGGCGGGCGGCAGGAAAAAAGCTTGTCCGGGTTGTATCTCAGAAACCGTAAGGTGTAGGAAGTTGATACTTGGTAGGGACATTAGTTAGGGGGTATAGGTGTGCAATGTCATATTGTGACCTTGATTTGACCTTGTTGTAGTGACCTTGACCTATAAAATATTGTGTGGGCTATATCTCGGAAACCGTAAGGTATAGGAAGTTGATGCATGGTAGGCATATTGGTTAAGGTGTGCAACATCATAGTCTGACCCTGATTTGACCTTTGACATTGCTCTAGTGACCTTGATCTTTAAAATCTTGTCTGGGCTATATCTCGGAAACTGTAAGGTGTAGGAAGTTGATACTTGGTAGGGACTTTGGTGGGGAGCTGTAGGTGTGCAATGTCATGATGTGACCTTGATTTGACTTTTGATCTAACCATAGTGACCTTGACCTTTAAAATTTTGTCTGGGCAATATCTCTAAAACCATTAAGTGTAGGAGATCGATGCTTGGTAGGGACATTGCTTAGAGGCTGTAGGTGTGACACATCATGCAGTAATCTTGATTTGAGCTTTGACCGTTAACGCTGTCAGAGGAAAACTACACCAGCTAGGTTCACCAAATTTGCAGGATATCTTCATTGGGAGGTCAGCTTCTCTGGGACTGAAATTAGCCTCATTCAGAAAAACAAGATGGCCACTGTGGGCATTTCTTTGAAAATAATCTATCTTGCTCTACTGGCTGGTTCTCATAGGTAGAAGGTTGAATCTCTCCATAGGTGATATGTATAACACATATACATGTCCTCTTTAACCTTGCAGACATTTGACCTTGAACCTCTTAATTCAAGGTCATCCACAGAGTGCCAAAGTACCCCACATAGCAGACTTTAAAAGTGCCTATATCTCCCTTAGTATTGGTCCTAGATGTTTGTAATGTGAAACCAATGTATAGGAAATCATGTGCTGGGAATCTTCTGATGTGGTCAGATTTGACCAGGGACCCCTCCTTCAAGGTCAAGTGAGGATAGCTAAACATAAATGTGCTTATAACTTGCTTATTATTGGTCCTAGAGGTTTGCAATGTGAAACCAACTTATGGGAAATCATGGGTTGGGAATCTTTTGATGTGGTCAGATTTGACCTTGGGCCCCTCCTTCAAGATCAAACAAGGATAGCCAAACTTAAAAGTGCTTATAAGTGGTCCTAGACGTTTGCAATGTGAAACCAACTTATAGGAAATCATGGGCTGGGAATCTTTTAATGTGTTCAGATTTGACCTTGGGCTCTTCCTTCAAGGTCAAACGAGGACAGCCAAACATAAAAGTGCTTATAACACTTTTAGTATTGATCCTAGGGGTTTTGCAATGTGAAATCAACCTATAAGGTATCATAGCCTGGGAATCGTCTGATGTCAGATTTGACCTTTGGCCCCTCCAAGGTCAAACAATGGTTCACTGGCTTTTGCGAGTTGTCTTTCCAGTGGATATAAATTTGCATCGGTTCTCTGATGCGTAGGTCTAGTTATATGTACTTTTGCATAATTGTGCTATTTCCATTGACAGCTGTTCTTCAGTTAAAATTTTTTTACAGCTTTATAATTTTTAGTGTACTGATTAATGCTGTCATCTTGCTATTGAGTTGTCTTGTTTTAATACTTTATCTCTACATACATTTCCTTTCTCTTAGAAGTTATTTTATCTACTTAAACATTATTTGGAGCTTTATATAACTGACACTGTGCTGAAAGTATCCCAGCCGTTTCACTCTTTCACTACTTCTGTATCTTATGGTGTTGAAAACTATTTCCCCAGGCTGTGGGGTACAGGCATCTCTGATGCTATTTTCAGCTTTACTTTGGGAAGTCTAGCCTTTTTCAGTATTTTTACAGGCTCCAAGGTTGCAGACAAAAATTAGCTTTGAATTAGTCAGATATCTTGAAAGGGGTTAAAATGCTTGCTTCAAGGTGCAAGAAACAACAGATTAATTCTGCACACTGTTAGCTTCGTGTAGCAATTTGTTTATTGTTTTTCTGAGCTTGTATGAATTTAGTGTTAGTAGAGAATTTAATTTTGGGTCATTGACCATTGTTCTTCAGGTAAAGTCTATTTTTCAGAGATTTGATATAATTCTAGTTTTCTTGATGTTATACATATGCAGTGTACTTAAAAAAGCTACCTTTCTAGTGTTGTGCCATACCTTCTAATATGTGTGTAGTTTATATGTAGACAAAGTTATATACTTGCATAAGTGATTTATCGTTGTATTGGCTCAAATGATGGGATTTGTAGTTTTTTTTGGAAAACATTTCCTGACTTTTTTCCTGTCATAAAAATTAAATTTTTTTTCCTGACACACTTTCACAAAAATCAGTGGATTCAACACCACTCCAAGAAATAAGTCTGAAAAATTTGAAGCCATTTTTAGCTGTCAAAATTAAAATGCCCTTATCAAACTGTTCCATGTTGCATAAATGTTGTGTTCTATGCTGTGGAAATTGAAATCTGTTACAAAACAGTCAAGGCAATACGAGTGTAATGCTGTTAAAAGAAGTCCAAATCTTTTTCAAATTGAACTGAAGCAGAACTTGTGTGTAGTTACTCTAGTATGTAAAGATAAGTGACTGTCATTATTTCACTGATCCTGTGGCCAACACCCAATATTTTACAGAATCACAAGAAATTTTTAAAGAATTTCCTGATTTTTTGTATTATCATGTAATATCCTGACAGCCTGAAACTCTGAATTGAGAGCCTTTTGTTTCAGCAGTGTGATCAAACTTGTGTTCTCATTACAATTCACATGTGTAATTAATTACAAGTATTTACAAAATTTATCTCCATTGAGTAGTTTACTTGGTTAAAAAATGAAATCTTTACTTTTTTGAAATGAGTCATTCTGTTGATTATGGTTTAACTCGGTGAAGGTAATAAATTAGAATGGAATATCGGTAAAGCAAATTCTTTTGATGTCATATGTGTTCATTCAACTGACACACTGAAATGCTTTGTCAATATTAGGAGTTTGTGGTGCAACAGAATTACTAGAGATGCATTTAAGATAGTACCTTCTAGTCCCCTCAATTTGAAAATTTCATGGAAAAGACTTTTAAGAAGTTCAGTTTACATTTCCTCTGTACTTTATGTCATCATAGGTAATCAGGCCATGTTATTGTCACAAGTCTTGGAAAATGTTCCAGTAAAATAATCAATAGTTTAATGGAGTATTTTGTCAGTTTATAAATTCAATTTTTAAGATATTTTTGCAAGCTTCCTTTTTGTTTATTAGAAATGCCAATTTGTGGCTTGACAGGTTTACTTTTTACCGGCTAACTCAGAAGGTTCATTTCATTTTGTACTATCATTAGTCACTTGTAAATACTGTTAATTTACTGATTGGTGCTTTTCTACTTTTTGATAATAAATCCTCATTAATTCCACATGTGTTTTTCATCTTTTTTTCTGGAACAGTGGCCAGTCTTTTTCTGTGTTTTGGGACAAATACTAGGCAGCAGAATTTTTGCTATTTGTTAAATTACAGATTGGTTATTGTTATCTGAACTTCTGTAATGTTTTGATTCCCTTTAGCAAGGACTGAAAGCTTATCTAACAGATGGAACTATCATGTGGAAATTGACCTGTGGGGCATAATTTCTTGCAATCTATTGCTCACATCTATCGTACTAGGATACATGTACCCTGAAACTGGGGTAACCACTGGAATACCCACAAACTCTGCCATGGCAGAGAACTGTAACCTCAGCCTTAATGGGCTGGGGTTAAAAACATGGATATGGAGTACTGGGCATGAACAGCTGTTTGATCTGCTTCTCCACCCTGACAATGGTATAGTGATAAAGCAAAAAACATGCTGAAGAATAAAGTAAAGTTCCACTGCCCCAATGCTTGTTATTTATCAGACTTTTCAAATACCTGGTAACAAAGTTCTCGAAATAAATTTAATTATTAGGCGGGTTGCATGTAACCAACGTGCCTATTAGATTGATGTGTCCGACGTCCGTTTACATTTTTCATTTCCGGACTCTAACTCGAAAACCGTTTGTCCAATCGAATTCAAACTTGACAGGGAGATAGATCACCATCATAGCTAGGTTCCTTTCAAAATTGGTGTAATTCCGTCTGTTTGTTTGTCCATCCATCTGTCCGTCCACATTTTCGTTTCCAGACTCTTAACTCGAAAACGGTTTGTCCAATCGAATTCAAACTTGACAGGGACATAGATTACCAACATAGCTAGGTTCCTTTCGAAATTGGTGTAATTAAGCGGCCCGTTAGGGATGCTTATTTGTTTTCACCGAAGTTCGACTGATCACCGCCGCCACCGCTGCAGGATTATGGTCTCCCTTGAATAACTTCTTAGCCTTTCATATTTTTCTTTCCTTGTTACCTTTCTTTAAAATTATAGGGGCGGGAAAAATTTTTTGGATACTTTGCGCAGACCTTAAGCTTTACTTAAGGTAACCTTAAGCATAACTCCAAAACACCCCGTCATCGCGTTTCGGAAAAAAGCACACACACCTGTGCTATAAAATTTATCACGTACATTCTAGACCAAATTTCCAAGGTCAAAATGGATTTTCTCATCAATCGGACCATAGATGCCTGAATGGGAGGCGTTTTATTTTCGTAAATTTTTTAAAAATGGGTACTTGGTCTGTATCTCAAAAACGGTGAGGATTTCGGCGTTTTGTTGGAATAACTTATTCATGTACTTTTTGATAATCTTTCACATGCCGAAGTTTTAGCCCTGTATCTGCAATCTTAAGGTCGCCTTAATGTCAACAAGAGGAGAGTGCCCGTGAACGGGCACTGTGTCAGCTGACTGAATGTTTTTGATTTGTGATGGTGATAATGAGAGGAAAGCATAATTATCAGGGAAAGGGCTGTACAGAAATACAGTAAATGGTAACTGAACAGCATGTTCGAAAGATATTCCGAAGCTGACAGAAGAAAAGGACAAAAAAGTTGTGCCCTGCAAATGGTATTATGAAATAAAGTAACAAGGTAATTGTTTAAGTGTAAAAAGTAGGTTAAAAATATTTAGAGAAATACTACAAATGCAATATCCTCGTTCGACCATGAAGAAGGGGTCCAAAGGTCAAATCTGACCATACCAAAAGATTCCCAGCCAAAGAATTTAGGATGGTTTACCATCCCAAACCTCTCGGACCAATAATAAGTGAGTCATAGGCACTTTTTAAGTTTGGCTATCCTTGTTTGACCTTGACGGAGGGGTCCAAGGTCAAATCCGACCACACAAAAAAATTCCCAGCCCATGATTTCCTGTAGCTTGTTTACCATCCCAAACCTGTAGGACCAATAATAAGCGAGTTCTAAGCAATTGTAAGTTTGGCTATCCTCAATTGACCTTGAAGGAGGGGTCCCAGGTCAAATCTGACCACACCAAAAGAATCCCAGCCCATGATTTCCTATATGTTGGTTTACCATCCCAAACCTCCAAGACCAATAATACGCGAGTTATAAGCACTTTAAGTTTGGCTATCTTCGTTTGACTTGGAAGGAGGGGTCTAAGGTGAAATCCGACCACACCAAAAGATTCCCAGCCCATGATTTTCTATAGGTTGGTTTTCCATTCCAAACCTCTAGGACCAATAATAAGTGAGTTATAAGCACTTTTAAGTTTGGCTATCCTCATTTGACCTTGAAGGAGGGGTCCAAGGTGAAATCCGACCATACCAAAAAATTCCCAGCTCATGATTTTCTATAGGTTGGTTTTCATTCCAAACCTCTAGGACCAATAATAAGCGAGTTATAAGCACTTTTATGTTTGGCTATCCTCATTTGACCTTGAAGGAGGGTTCCAAGGTCAAATCGGACCATATTAACAGATTCTCAGCCCATGATTTCCTACAGGTTGGATACAATGATTTACTCAACAGTGAGAACCTGAAAGAAGCTATTGCTCAGCTATGCCATGACATAGAGGTCTGCAATTTCACTATGTTATAGCTGACCAAAACGTCTGTGAAGAACATATTTAACAAAATACTCTAAATGTAATAGTTTTCAAGTTACAACTGATTTACTCAAGAGTGAGAACCTCAAAGTAACTATTACTCAGCTATGCAATGAGCTACAAGTCTGAATTTTTACTCTGTTATAGCTGACCTAAAAGTAGGTGAACAACATATTTAAGCAAAATACTGTAAATGCAATAGTTTTCAAGTTACAACTGATTTACTCAATAGTGAGAACCTGAAAATAGCTATTGCTCCGCTATGCCATGAGCTATAGGTCTGTAATTTCACTATGTTACAGCTAACCCAAAAGTAGGTGAACAATATATTTTAACAAAATACTCCAAATGCAATATTTTTCAAGTTATAGCCGATTTACTCAACAGTCAGTGCCTGAGAATAGCTATTGCTCAGTTGTACCAAGAGCTACAGGTCTGTAATTTCACTATGTTATAGCTGACCCAAAAGTAGCTGAATAACATATTTGCACAAATTTCTGTAAAGGCAATAGTTTTCCAATTACAACTGATTTACTCAACAGTGAGAACTTCAAAGTAGCTATTACTCAGCTATGCAATGAGCCACAGGTCTGGAACTTCACTATGTTATAGCTGACCCCAAAATAGGTGAATAACATATTGAAACAAAATACTCTAAATGCAATAGTTTCCAAGTTATAAGTGATTTACTCAACAGTGATAACCTAAAAGTAGCTATTACTCAGCTATGCCATGAGCTACAGGTCTGAAATTTTACTATGTTATAGCTGACCCAAAAGTAGCTGAATAACATATTTATACTAAATTCTCTAAATGCAATAGTTTTCAAATTATAAGTGATTTACTCAACATTGAGAACTTCAAAGTAGCTATTACTCAGCTATGCAATGAGTCACAGGTCTGGAACTTCACTATGTTATAGCTGACCCCAAAATAGGTGAATAACATATTGAAACAAAATACTCTAAATGCAATAATTTCCAAGTTATAAGCGATTTACTCAACAGTGATAACCTCAAAGTAGCTATTACTCAGCTATGCCATGAGCTACAGGTCTGAAATTTTACTATGTTATAGCTGACCCAAAAGTAGGTGAACAACATATTTAAGCAAAATACTGTACATGCAATAGTTTTCAAGTTCCAACTGATTTACTCAATAGTGATGACCTAAAAGTAGCTATTACTCAGCTATGCCATGAGCTACAGGTCTGAAATTTTACTATGTTATAGCTGACCCAAAAGTAGCTGAATAACATATTTATACTAAATTCTCTAAATGCAATAGTTTTGCAATTACAACTGATTTACTCAATAGTGAGAACCTCAAAGTAGTTATTACTCAGCTATGCAATGAGCTACAGGTCTGAAATTTTACTATGTTATAGCTGACCCAAAAGTAGGTGAACAACATATTTAAGCAAAATACTGTAAATGCAATAGTTTTCAAGTTACAACTGATTTACTCAATAGTGATGACCTAAAAGTAGCTATTACTCAGCTATGCCATGAGCTACAGGTCTGAAATTTTACTATGTTATAGCTGACCCAAAAGTAGCTGAATAACATATTTATACGACATTCTCTAAATGCAATAGTTTTCCAATTACAACTGATTTACTCAATAGTGAGAACTTCAAAGTAGCTATTACTCAGCTATGCCATGACCTACAGATCTGAAATTTCACTATGTTATAGCTGGCCCAAAAGTAGCTGAATAACATATTTATACGAAATTCTCTAAAAGCAATAGTTTTGCAATTACAACTGATTTACTCAATAGTGAGAACCTCAAAGTAGTTATTACTCAGCTATGCAATGAGCTACAGGTCTGAAATTTTACTATGTTATAGCTGACCCAAAATTAGGTGAACAACATATTTAAGCAAAATACTGTAAATGCAATAGTTTTCAAGTTACAACTGATTAACTCAATAGTGATGACCTAAAAGTAGCTATTACTCAGCTATGCCATGAGCTACAGGTCTGAAATTTTACTATGTTATAGCTGACCCAAAAGTAGCTGAATAACATATTTATACGAAATTCTCTTAATGCAATAGTTTTTCCAATTACAACTGATTTACTCAATAGTGAGAACTTCAAAGTAGCTATTACTCAGCTATGCAATGAGCCACAGATCTGAAACTTCACTATGTTATAGCTGATCCCAAAATAGGTGAATAACATATTGAAACAAAATACTGTAAATGCAATAGTTTCCAAGTTATAAGCGATTTACTCAACAGTGATAACCTAAAAGTAGCTATTACTCAGCTATGCCATGAGCTACAGGTCTGAAATTTTACTATGTTATAGCTGACCCAAAAGTAGCTGAATAACATATTTATACGAAATTCTCTAAATGCAATAGTTTTGAAGTTATAAGCGATTTACTCAACAGTGATAACCTAAAAGTAGCTATTACTCAGCTATGCCATGAGCTACAGGTCTAAAATTTTACTATGTTATAGCTGACCCAAAAGTAGCTGAATAACATATTTATACTAAATTCTCTAAATGCAATAGTTTTGCAATTACAACTGATTTACTCAATAGTGAGAACCTCAAAGTAGTTATTACTCAGCTATGCAATGAGCTACAGGTCTGAAATTTTACTATGTTATAGCTGACCCAAAAGTAGGTGAACAACATATTTAAGCAAAATACTGTAAATGCAATAGTTTTCAAGTTACAACTGATTTACTCAATAGTGATGACCTAAAAGTAGCTATTACTCAGCTATGCCATGAGCTACAGGTCTGAAATTTTACTACGTTATAGCTGACCCAAAAGTAGCTGAATAACATATTTATACGACATTCTCTAAATGCAATAGTTTTCCAATTACAACTGATTTACTCAATAGTGAGAACTTCAAAGTAGCTATTACTCAGCTATGCCATGACCTACAGATCTGAAATTTCACTATGTTATAGCTGGCCCAAAAGTAGCTGAATAACATATTTATACGAAATTCTCTAAAAGCAATAGTTTTGCAATTACAACTGATTTACTCAATAGTGAGAACCTCAAAGTAGTTATTACTCAGCTATGCAATGAGCTACAGGTCTGAAATTTTACTATGTTATAGCTGACCCAAAATTAGGTGAACAACATATTTAAGCAAAATACTGTAAATGCAATAGTTTTCAAGTTACAACTGATTTACTCAATAGTGATGACCTAAAAGTAGCTATTACTCAGCTATGCCATGAGCTACAGGTCTGAAATTTTACTATGTTATAGCTGACCCAAAAGTAGCTGAATAACATATTTATACGACATTCTCTAAATGCAATAGTTTTCCAATTACAACTGATTTACTGAATAGTGAGAACTTTAAAGTAGCTATTACTCAGCTATGCCATGACCTACAGATCTGAAATTTCACTATGTTATAGCTGGCCCAAAAGTAGCTGAATAACATATTTATACGAAATTCTCTAAAAGCAATAGTTTTGCAATTACAACTGATTTACTCAATAGTGAGAACCTCAAAGTAGTTATTACTCAGCTATGCAATGAGCTACAGGTCTGAAATTTTACTATGTTATAGCTGACCCAAAATTAGGTGAACAACATATTTAAGCAAAATACTGTAAATGCAATAGTTTTCAAGTTACAACTGATTAACTCAATAGTGATGACCTAAAAGTAGCTATTACTCAGCTATGCCATGAGCTACAGGTCTGAAATTTTACTATGTTATAGCTGACCCAAAAGTAGCTGAATAACATATTTATACGAAATTCTCTAAATGCAATAGTTTTCCAATTACAACTGATTTACTCAATAGTGAGAACTTCAAAGTAGCTATTACTCAGCTATGCAATGAGCCACAGATCTGAAACTTCACTATGTTATAGCTGATCCCAAAATAGGTGAATAACATATTGAAACAAAATACTGTAAATGCAATAGTTTCCATGTTATAAGCGATTTACTCAACAGTGATAACCTAAAAGTAGCTATTACTCAGCTATGCCATGAGCTACAGGTCTGAAATTTTACTATGTTATAGCTGACCCAAAAGTAGCTGAATAACATATTTATACGAAATTCTCTAAATGCAATAGTTTTGAAGTTATAAGCGATTTACTCAACAGTGATAACCTAAAAGTAGCTATTACTCAGCTATGCCATGAGCTACAGGTCTAAAATTTTACTATGTTATAGCTGACCCAAAAGTAGCTGAATAACATATTTATACGAAATTCTCTAAATGCAATAGTTTTTAAGTTACAAGTGATTTTACTCATAATGGAAGTTACTGAAAAGCCCAAAAGTAGCTATTACTCACTTAGCTATTGAGACAGGCACCCAACTTACTCACCATATTGTAGCTATGAAAAAAGTAGCTGAATAACATATTTTAACAAAATGCTTTAAATGCAACACTTTTCAAGTTATAAATGATTTTGTGCATGATTTCATGAATTTTAATGCATTAAAAATTATTAAAAAAATTTATTAAAAAAAAAGTAAGACAGATCCAGGTCTCATACTCACACAAGAGAATCTACCTCTGGCCTAGTACATATATGCAAGATATGAGAGAAATCCCTGCAATAGTCACTGAGAAAATTGTGATTAAGTGTTGAAATTTTCACACTTTTGGTGGGGGTACCCCCCTTGTAATGTCTCTAGCAAACAGACAGATTTGCATGCCTTGAACAATTTTTCATCCTCGATAGATAAGGTATCTTTTAAAAAAAACAGCACGTCTCTAGGCCTTGTAGTTTTGGAGGAGAAGTTGTTCACGCGGACGCGTACGCCCACGCCGCAGAGTGACGACATAATGTCAGCTGACTGACAAGTCAGCTGACATAAAAAAGGGGGTGTTAGCCCTCCAGTTCACTTAGTTTTTCACTTTTTTCAGCCAAACTTGCCACATATATTAAGAATATCCTAACTTTATGGTGACCTTAAACTCAAAATGTTAATGGACATATGGCCTGCTTAAAGTCACCAAATTGGAATAAAATCCTCTGGCTCCTTTTTTTTCCCATTTTTTTATGTCGAAATTATCACTGGTATTAAACTAGATAAAAATAATACTTATGGTCACCTTAAACTCTCAGTATGAATGGAGTTGTAGCCACCTTAAACTGAAATAAGGAGGTTTTCAGCCTCCAAGTATCTTATTGTTCGATTGACCTCAGTTAAACTTTGCACACCTATAAAGGATGGCAAACCAAAGGGTTATCCCAACTTTATGGTGACCTTAAACTGTTAATATAATTTTGATCCCCCTAAAGTCATAAAATTTGAGTAAAGCTGTCTGGCTCCTTTCTTTTTCCATATCTAACATATATTGATATTGAAGGGACGTTCTCATATTATGGTCACCTTAAAGTTGCAATATGAATGAAGTTATGGTCACCTTACAGTGAAAATTGCAAATTTAATAGTAAATTAAATTTTTATAAGTTAATACTCTATCCAATGGACAATAGCTTATCCGGTCGGCGCAGACCGGCCCGCCAAACGTCAGAAAAAGACGTCCTGTGGCTCCACCGGCCAGGCCGGTCCAGTGCTGTGCACTCGCCAGATGGCGTGTAGTACTTCCTTCCTGTCTAGACAGCGTGACGTCATAGCATACATAGCATCTTTTTCGTTGTCTAAACCATTAGACCCCTAGTAAACTGATGGCGGGGTCGGTGGGAGGGTCTTGTGTGTCCATTGGATAGGGTATTAACTTATAAAAATTTAATTTACTATTAAATTTGCAATTTTATTGCGTTAATACATCCTATCCAATGGGCAATAGCTGAATAACTACCGCTTGGAAGGCGGGTAAGTTACTAGGGACTTAGATGAACTCATAAAATAAACTAACAACTTTTCAGGCCTGGGTCGACCCTGAGGTCAGGAAACCCTTAAGGCTATAGTCGGTCAACAGATACCGGTTAACCGGTCCCACCGACTTACCCCCCCCCCTGTTTTTACAGACCTGCTCTGAGGTAGGGGAAGAGAGGGCTGAGTTCAGTCCCCTGAGAAGGAATAAACCTCCCGAAGGAAGCACGTCCCTGAGTTTTTTTTTTTTGTTTTTTTTTCTTAACTGTATATACACTATTTACATATTTACAAATCTCCTCTAGGTCCTAGGTTGTTGGTGGATCTGCTGAGCAGCCACTACAGGACCTAGGTGGAAGAGCTCTGAATCAGCCCAGGCCACATCCTTCAGATAAAACTGTGTGAAGGTATTATGTGATTTCCAGTGGCAAGCTGACAAGATCTGCTCTAAGGAAACTCCCGACTGGAAGGCTTTAGAAGCGGCAAAGGCCCTGACATCATGAGCTTTAACTTGATGTAGGGTGTGGGCTTGATGATCAGAGAGCTCATAGCATAGGATCACAGTCTGCTTGATCCATGAGGAGATAGTGGCAGGGGAGATGTCTTTGTCGAAGCCCTTCTTGAAGGAGACAAAGACTAGCTCCTTGTGCTGCCTGAGGTCTGAAGTCCTGTCCAAATAGTAGCGCAAGGCTGTGGCTGGACAAAGGGATGTCAGCCTTGAGGGACTTATCCAGAGTAGGGGCCAGGGCTGGTATGACCACTGGGGCTACACCCTCTGGACCCTCTTTGGGCAGCTGATTCTTGGAAAGAAAGCTGGGAGATGGAAACAGGGACACCTTAGACCAATCGGATTGGTGTCTGATGTTCTTGTGTTGCCATGCATGGATCTCACTCCTTTTGCCAGAGACCAGGGCCAAAAGGAAGACAGTTTTGAAGGTCAGATGCTTCAGTGATACCTCCCTAAGAGGTTCTAAAGGAGCCTTCGTCAACTGGTGTAGTACCAGGGAAAGGTTCCAGGAGTGTATTCCCCTTCACCCTTTGGGTCTATCTCTGTGGAAACTTTCCAAGAGACGAGTGAGATTATCATCTTTGCTGATATTGACTGTTGTATTACCTAGTTTATCAGCAATGGCAGACCTGTATCCATCAATGGTGCTGGGCTGTAACTTCTTGTCCTCAAAGAGGTACAATAGGAAGTCAGCCACCGACTTTATAGGTGGTGACCTGAAGTCCACCTGATTAGCGATGCACCACTTTGTAAAAATGGTCCACTTTGCCTCATAGACCGATCTAGTCGATTTTCTTTGAGGAGCCTCAATTCTTGCTGCCACTGCCTCAGAGAAGCCCTGTTCCTTGATTTTTGTGGCTCTAGGAGCCAGGCATGGAGATTTAGATTTGTCAGATTTCTGTGAGGGATCTGATTGAAGGGCTGTGTCAGCAGATTGGGCAGGTAGAGAGGGACCTGACTGGACATTGTCACCAGGTCCCGAAACCAAGGCATGTTGGGCCACCCCGGGGCAATCAGAATGAGTCTCTTGCACGGGGAGTCCAGAAGCTTCTCCACTACTTTGCCCAATATGGCGGTCGGTGGGAAGGCGTATGCATCCAGATCCCCCCATGGCAGAGTAAGTGCATCCACTGCTACAGCCAGGGAGTCCGGTACTGGAGAGACAAACTGAGGTAACTTGTGGTTGAACCTCGTGGCAAACAGATCTATTTGAGGCCGGTGCCATTGGTTGCAGATCTGTTGGAAAAACCTCCGGAAGGAGGGACCACTCTGTTTGGATGGTCTGACCCAGTCTGGATAGTTTGTCGGCTATCACATTCAAACGGCCTGGGATGTGTCGGGCTTTTAGAGTTACTTGTCGCTGGGAACACCAGGTCAAGATTCTCCACAGTAGGGCACAAAGCGGGCCCGACCTCATGCCTCCTTCCTTGTTTATGTAAGCTACCACTGTAGTATTGTCGGTTGCTACTAGAACTATATTGTCTACACAGAGATTTTGGAACTCTTTTAAGGCTAGAAACACTGCTTTGAGTTCCAGATACTAGTAGTTTATGTGCAGCTTGCTTTCCGGCACCGACCAGGACCCTCTTGCAGTGAACTCGTTTACGTGAGCGCCCCACCCTTCTTTTGATGCGTAAAAATCTGCAGAGCATGTCTTACTGGGTGCAATGGTTGACCTTGAAGCACATGGTTTTCCTCTAGCCACCATTGTAAGTGAGGATGTAGGGCCCTTGGTAGAGGGATAATCTTCTCTACAGATTCTGGTACCCTCCAATTGTTTTTGAGATGCCACTGTATGGGTCTCATGTGTAATCGGCCGAGGTGAACCTGTTTTTCTGTGGCTGTTAGAAGACCTATCAGGGACATAAACTGCCGGACCGGACAGGCCGGTAGCAACAAAAGTGCTTGTATCTTGTCCTGAAGGCTTTGCCACCGGTCCGGAGTCGGTCTGACCCGGCCGGACCTGAGGTCGAACTGGTAACCTACGAAGTCGAAGACCTGTTTGGGTTCCAGTTCTGATTTCTCTAAATTTACCAGCCAACCTAGGTCCTGGCACATCTTGACCAGGATTTGGGTATGTCGGAGACAAATTTGCTGGGATCTGGCTCTCACCAACCAGTCGTCTAGGTATTGGTGGATCCTTATACCCTTTTGTATGGCCATCAGTTTCACCTCCTTTGCTAACACAGTGAACTCCATGGGCGCTGTGGACAGACCGAAGGGCAGTGCCTTGAATTGATAAGTCTGGCCCTGGACATGAAATCTTAGATATTTCCTGAATTGTTCCTGTATTGGTATGTGGAAGTAGGCATCTTTGAAATCTACTGAGGTGACCCATTCTCCTTGTTGGAGGGATGTTCTGATGGTTTCCGGTGTCTCCATTTTGAATTTCTCCACCTTGAGGAAAAGGTTTAGCTTGCTTAGGTCCAGTATTGGCCTCCATTTGTTGTTGGGTTTTGGGACTAGAAATAGTCGGTTGAAAAACCCTAGAGAGTTTTGATTTCGAACCCTTTCCACTGCGTCTTTGTCTATAAGCTGATGTAATGCCTCCTGCAGGTAGCTGTTCCTGTGGGGATTGACATAACGGCTTATGACTGAAGGAGACCTTGTGAGTTGGGGCCGGATCCGAAAGGGAAGGGTGTAACCCTCTCAGGATTTGAACTATTTTCGGACCGGCCCTCAGATCCAGCCAAGTTTTCCAAAAGTTTTGTAGTCTGGCCCCTACAGGTTGACCGTTTACAACATTTTGGACAGTTTTTACAGGTTGGACACAAGACAACTGAGTGACACAAGAAACAGGTTTCACATATTTTAATTTATGACACACCTTTGATTGACACTCTGCCCACCCGGGACTTAACTCTCTCTTTTGGGAGTGCCCGGGTGCAGAAGGTACATCCATTACAACATGATAATTTACAGAGTTTAATGTCTTTTCTTGTGTTAGAGTCTTGCTCCCGGCCAGCAGTCCCTCCTGTAAACTGTTTACAAAGTAATTGTCATTTATAAGACTGCTGGCCCTTGGCTGGTCGCGAGGAGTAGTAAGAGGCCTTGCCCTTATTCTTCTTGCCCTGACCCTTGTTGCCAATGTTCTTCCATGCAGGACGGTCTGGTTTCCTGTAGTTCGAACGCTTTTCTTGTCATTCGTATGGATGGAAGCGACCTTTCTTTCCTGACTGGACTTGGCTTTTACTCTAAAAATTAGCAATGTCTTGCTCGGCCTGTTTTAACGTGGCATCCGGGAACAGGGTTGAGATATGAAGAGGTCCAGTCCGTAAGGCACCCAGGGTGTCTGGCTTAATACCCATCTTAAGATGAGAGAGGTAGGCATCCCTTCTGATGAGTGTCGTATTGGCAACCGTAACAAACACAAAGTCTGATAAATGTTCAAGGGTTTTTGCCATGGACTGTGTTATACTAGAATTAAAGTTCATAAGAAACTGTAATTCATCGGCAGCATGAGTAAGTTTCCTGAGGACTTCCCTTTGGTCAGTTCTGCTTTGATAGCTTTGAGTTAGGACTGCATGTTGTCCTGTACCCTGTATAAACATCGGTTGAAGCCAGCTGCTTGGTTGCAAATAATAGAGGCTTCGCGGGCTGACTTCTCCCACTTCCGTAAATTGTCCTGGGAGATCTGACGTGAAGCAGGTGGGGTTGATGCAATGCCAGCTGCCTTCGCGATGCGACTGTAAGAGCTATTAACTTTGGATGCGTCAGTGCTCCAAGTCTGTACGGCCTTTCCAGTTTCTTGATCACTCTTCTGTGGAGTCGGTACAAAATTATACCATTTGGCCTGGGACTTTGGGGGTCAGACGAACTGGTCCTTTAGGAGCCCTCCAGCCTTTCCTGTGGGCTGGGCTTTGGGGCCAGCAAACGGGTTATCTTCCGACTTGGAAGTTGTAGTGTCAATCTCTGGGATGTGGTTCCACCCCATAAACGATCTGATCCCACTCATCGTTTCTCTGTAATTCTGTTCCTCTGAGAGGGTCAGATCTGGGTCATTAACAGAGGCTTCGTGATCTTGGTCAGAGAACTCTCCCTCTTCAACAAAAATGTCCACAGGGGGACGGTCAGACAGGTCGGAGTCGGTGTCCATGGAAGATACACTGGTTTTCCTTGCCGGTGCTGAAGATGCTCTGCTGGGTACCTGTTGTGACAAGGGAGAGTCGGTACCAGCCACATCTGAATGCCGGCCGTTAGACACCTTTGCTCTTGACGATTTCCTGGTCGACTTGGATACAGTCTGACAAATACCAGGCAAATCTGAAGATAGCTGAGGGGCAGCTGAAGTCTGTGGTTGATCGGTATCCGGTCTCTGAGAGACGAGGTCGGTGGCCGACAACTCTGTATCTTTAGGTTGGATGAAAGGTTTGGAAGAGATAACCGAACCCGAAGGAGGTGAGTGTGCTGGGGTGACTTTCACTGTGGTAAAGGTCAGTTATCCAACGACTTGGCTAACAAAAGCGCCTCTAGTCTGTTAAAACGATCAGACCATTTCTGGTCTAACTCGTCAATCCTTGTGTCTGGTGAGGATCTGTGAGTCTTGGAAAGCGACTTAGAGGGTTTGTCAGAAACAGGTTTGGAGTCTTTTGAAGAATGAGTCTTTGCCTTTTCAGAAGGGTTAGGTTTCTTCTTCTTTTCAGAACTAGCACCCGGGGACTGCAAAATCCCCTGGTCGTCCACAGCTCCCACTACCGTCACAGAGGACGGGTCTATGAGAGAGGAACTGGAAGAGTCCTGCTTTGGAGTATCCGAGGATTTTTTAAGATCTCTTTTCTCCTTTAATCTGTAAGACGGGGTAGACAACTGTAAGCGTTGTTCCTCAGACAAAATGTTACAAGAGTTACAGTCCTTCTTGGTAACGCGCGGATCTGATCCCTTACCCTTTTCTCTGCAACGTGCGCAAAAACAATGGCTGTCGAAGCTAGCAATGATGTGGCCACAACTTCCATGCTTCTGAGAGGGGGAAGACATGACGATCCACAACCAAAAACAAGTCAAAATGATCTATAAGCACTCTTGAACACAATAATTAACAAAAGAAAGCACACTCTGAAGAATAACTATAATAAATCCAAAAATATATTTCACTCAGCAAATTCGTGTACACAACACACGCGCCAAACGAAAAAGATACTATGACGTCTAGACAGGAAGGAAGTACTGCACGCCATCTGGCGAGTGCACAGCACTGGACCGGCCTGGCCGGTGGAGACACAGGACGTCTTTTTCTGACGTTTGGCGGGCCGGTCTGCGCCAACCGGATAAGCTATTGTCCATTGGATAGGATGTATTAACGCAATAAAAAGGAAGTTTCAGCCTCCAGCTATCTTATTGTTCAACTGACCTGAGCTCAACTTTATGCTCGGTTAAATTTTCTACACTTTTAAAGATGACAATAGGGACATTCTTATTTGCTTTCCACCTTGGAGTTCCAATACAAGTACAGTCATGGCCATCTTGACGTGAAAATGAGGGTTTTCCGCCCCTAACTGATTAACTGTTCAGTAACATCAGTTTAACTTGACATTGATTATACTTAAGTAACACTTTGTATAACATTTCACTTAAAATTCCCGTAGTTAAGAGGCTTTGGCCGTCTTAACACAATAAATATATACTTCTTGCTCCCTCCTCATTTATTTTAGCACTTTTTAAAACCACACCTGGCATATGTATACTTCAAAAATATTTATGCTCACTTTAACTTGACATTGATTATACTTAAGTAAGATTTTGTATAACGTTTCACTTAAAATTCCTGTACTTAAGAGCCTTTGGCCATCTTTACACGATAAATATATACTTCTTGCTCCCTCCTCATTTATTTTAACACTTTTTAAAACCTCACCTGGCATATGTATACTTAAAAAATATTTATGCTATCTGGCAAACCTAATCTCTTAGTGTTTATGATGTTATGACATCTTCAAAGACAAAAATGAGGTATTTATGATGCACTGATGTGGTTATTAACATATTGCAACTGATCAGTGTTGGAATTGTGGGGATATAACTTTTTCTTTTTGGAAAAAAGCTTTAATTTATTCAACTTTTCTTTTGCCGAAGAAGTTGAGGATGTAGGTACTTGTTCGAAATTCACTTGTTCACATAGACTATGTAAATTGGTCAAATTTATAGACTTGACTTCTTTCAGAATATAAGATGACTGTAAAAAAAACACTCTCTCATAAACAGTTTTTCTTGTACAGTATTTTATGTAGCTCCAACTAAGCGGAAATGAATGAGTTGTCTCTTTCTGCTTCCTCCTCAAACTCTGTATTTGCTTTGGTGTGATATCTATCTAGAGTTACATTCATGGAAAGTCTTTCTAGCCAGAAAGACCCCCCCCCCCCCCCCAACTCTCCTTTAGTGCACTAACATGCAGGTGAAAAAAGATTTGCCTCTATATGTGGGGGGTGGATGGAGGGAGAGTGGGTATTGGTGTGGTTTAGATGATAGAGATATAAATATATGTGTGTGTGCACTTCATGGAAACAAAAAAGTCTAGCTGTTTATGCTGTTCTTTAGAATGTGCATTGTTTTCTTTTACTTTCTTCCATTTTGTGTGACACTTGTACATTTAATAAAATTAAGCTCAAGTTGGAAATGAATTTTGGAAATTCTCCTTTAGTGCACTAACATGCAGGTGAAAAAAATATTTGCCTCTATATGTGGGGGGTGGGGGTGGATGGAGGGAGAGTGGGTATTAGTGTGGTTTAGATGATAGATAGGGATATAAATATATGTGTGTGTGCACTTCATGGAAACAAAAAAGTCAAGCTGTTTATGCTGTTCTTAAGAATATGGCTGTAAGGTTTCTTGCTGAAATAGTTGTGGCCTTTATGGCTTACAATATGGATTCTTATCAAATTACAACATAGGTTAACCCCTCTGTAAGGAGCTGATTGCAGTTAGATGCACTAGGAGGGGCAGAAATGTAATTACAAGAAAAACACAACACCAGGGATGAACAGCCAGGCAAAAGAGTGAGAAGCACCAGCAAAACCTTACAAGAGAAACTTACGTACCTTTGTACAGCTAAGCAAAATGGGTAAAAGACTGTGAATTTTTGACAGGCATTGGCGACTATAAGACTCAAGTGGAAAAATGAAGATGCCTCTGAAGTTGTAATGTGAACCTGTAGTGTTATGATACTTGAAAGAACTTTTTTTTTCTTAGGGGGTATTTTTCCTGGTCACAAATTATTCAGGAGGCATTCATTCTAGGAGGTATATTTCCTAGGAGATATATTTTCTAGGAGGCATTTTTTCCACGCATCAGACATACATTCTTTTGAGAAGTAAATTTCACACCTACAATTTCTCTTCTGCCAAGCTGTGGTCGTTCTTTCATTTGTTAAATATAGTAACATACACAATGCAATAAACTTTATATTTCCTATTTTTTGCATATCTTGACATCTTTTACAGATTACTTCGCACTTTTTCATCAGGGCCGCTTCGTTTTTGTCAGCAAAAACCTTTTTCTAGTTCTGTCTGTTCGTTTGTCCGTTTTTTTGTCTGTCCGTCCACATTTTTCGTTTCCGGACTCTAACTCGAAAACAGTTTGTCCAATCGAATTCAAACTTGACAGGGACATAGATCACCATCATAGCTAGGTTCCTTTCGAAATTGGTGTAATTCCATCTGTTTGTCAACATTTCCGTTTCCGGACTCTAACTCGAAAACGCTTTGTCCAATCGAATTCAAACTTGACAGGGAGATACATCACCATCATAGCTAAGTTGCTTTCGAAATTGGTGTAATTCCGTCCTTTCGTTTGTCCGTTTATACCATAGATACAATTATGCAACCTAGATTACAAGTTTTACGTTTCTTAGCACGTCTAACACATTCACCTTAACTGGGTGACCTGACATTTCTTTCCTTGTTTCTAAATGTAATTACAGCAGTCGCTAACCTTATTGCTGCCTGTGCAACCTGCCTTTTGGGGGATCTTTGACCCTCTTGTTTTTAACTACCTTAAAAATATACATTGTAAAATTACCAATACTCAAAACAACTTTTCAATTTATTTTCACATTTATGACTTTCAACAATATTAATTTTATATTACTATTATAACCATGTATACACATAACTATACAAGGTATTTAAAACACAAATCAATACTCAAAACAACTTTTTATTGCGTTAATACATCTTACCTAGTGGACAGATGCATTTGTCCGGCGCCTTGCCGGTCTCGCCAAATGTTAGAAAAAAACGTCCTGAGCTGGGCTCTGGCCGGGACCGGTAGTGTTCTGTTCATTCGCCAGGTGGCTGTATAGCCTCCCTGCCGGTGTGGTGCGCGCTCTTCCTCTTTTTGTTTGGCGCGTGAAGGAACGCTTGGATTTTAAGAGAAACTTTTAATTTTGCAAGAATATATATTCTAACTACAGTTTAGTGATTATTTTTGTGTGAATTGTGTGTATAAACTATCATGGCATCTCCGAGTGATAAAAAGGGACAGAGGCGAGGTTCGTGTGGCCATATTATGGCAAATTTTGACAAATGTGCCAGGTGCCGCGACAAGCTTATTGGAGAGGACAAGTGTGTGTTGAAGAAACCTTGTGTAATTTGTGATGGTTTCTCGGAGTCTCAGCGGGAGTTATTGGCCACTCCAACCTATAAAATTAGGAAGGATAAGAAAGCGGGAGTGTTAGTTTCACCCAAAGATGTTACTGTTATCAGCTCAGTAGATAGTGAACCCACCTTCCAATCTCCTTCCGGTGCTATGGCGCAGGTCCCTGCGCAGCCACCGTCTGTTCTCCCTACAACTTCCTCTTCATCTTCTATTCAGCCGGCATATGTCACTGCAGAGCAATTTTCAGCCATGTCTGACAAATGGGCTGAGCAGTTTGCTCGTATGGAAGCACTTTTATCCAGAGGAAATGTCTTTTCAACTCCGGTTTCTGCAGTGAAACCAATTGACACACAATCTTTGATTTGTACAACTCCCTTTGTTCCTCCAGCTACCCGTCCCACCGGTCCGGTAGCTGTCGAGGATGATGCAAAGCAGAAGAAACATGATGATAAAGACAAAAAGAAAAGGGCTCATAAAGCCAAAAAACATGATAAACCAAAGACTGAGAACGTTAAACCGGCTAAGACACCAGGTCAAGAGCAGGACCCTAAACCTGTGAAGAAACGCGACCGGTCTACATCACTGGTCCGGAAGCACTCTTCTACAAAGGGATGTTCCACTTCACCCCCTGCTGTTGCCAGCTCCGGTCTGGAGTCTGTCATTCAGCCGGCTGCTACAAAGGGTGTCTCTAGCTTGTTTGCTTTAGAACCGAACATTACTACAGGCAGTACCGGTCAACCTTCAGTTGTGCCTCTGCATACCGGTCAGGGTCAATCCTCTTCCGGAGCTTGTGCCTTCCCACCGGGGACAGACAGTGGACAATATGAACAGTTATCAGATGATAATGACTTTGACCGGTCTGAAGAATTTTCAATGTCGGATGACGGACAATTATCTGAATCTACAGAAGTCCCTGAGCAGACAGAAGAAATGTCTTATAGGGAGACGGTCCGGTCAGTACGTGCCTACATGGGTTGGCATCACATCCCTACTTTTGAGACCATCCTCTAGACAAATTTCACAAGAATCCCTCCGCCGGTGGGAAAGGGCTGCGAGAGAGGATAGTTATATCATCAATCGAGAGAGGATAGTTATATCATCAATCACGCGGCAGGCTTTAGTCGCTGCTCCACGGAACTACAGGACAAGATGTCCCAGAACATTAGTATTCTGTCTTCCCGTCTATCTAAAGGTAAAGCCCAGAAAGAAGTCACAGATGCTTTGAACGACTTGCGTGATCTCATAGCCTTCCACCAGAGAGTCTCGATTGTTATGGGCACGTCTCTTCAGCATCTGGCTGACAGTTTATTTGTGCAAATGTCCAATTTAGTTCTACTGAGACGAGACTCCTATCTAGACTTTGTCAAACCGGGAGTGAAGCCGGACACCATGAACAGTGTAAGAAACGCCCCCATGTTTGGCTACGCATTGTTTCCAGACGCGGAGATCATGACAGCTGAACAGGACATTCAAAAATCTGAATCCTCTAGTGTTGCTCAGGGACCCGGACCGGGTGCTCCTCAGCACGCTAACTGGAGAGGATCGCATAGATACAAGCCCTATGACCGTAGAGATAGAAAACACTCCTCGTCTGAGCAGGTTTCACAATCTCAACAGCAACCTTGGCGTCAGTTTAGTAGGGGCCATGCATGAGGATGGGGGCGTGGCAGAGGTTCCAACCCTCGTTTTTCCAAATCCCAGTCCTACAAACATTTTAAATGACAATTATTGTGTGGATCCAAAAACCCTTCATGTAAATTCAGTCAGAAGGGACACAGTGTTTTCAAAAACTCAGTTGTGGAACAGTCAGACTTTAAAACTGGATGTACCTTATCATGTTGTTTGTCATGCTCCTTCTGTTCGTTCACACGGGCCTCCGCAAAAGAAAGGAGTAAGACCCGTTCTTTGTCAGAACAAAATAAAGCATGTCAAAGGTGTATGTTGTGTAAATCCATGCCTTTCTGCCCCATCTGTTTCCAATGTCCCCAATGCTGTCTCCAAGCAGAATGTCGGGGGAAGATTGCAAAGTTTTTGGCAAGCTTGGCAAAACATGGGTTCGAATCCTCGGGTAGTCTCTATCCTCAAGGAGGGTTACACTCTTCCCTTCAAACAAAGGCCCCTTTTGACAAGGTTCCTCTTGATTCAAAGCGGTTACTCAAGTCCAACCAAGAACATGTACCTAAAAGAAGCCCTTATAAGTCTCATGAACAAGTTGGTAGTAGAAAAGGTGGTTGTCAGGTCGTCCCTGGCTTTTTACAACCGTCTTTTTCTGGTTCCCAAACCAAACAGAAAATGGAGACCGATCTTAGACCCGAGTTGTCTTAATTTATTCCTGAACACAGGCACTTTCAAAATGGAAACTCCAGAGACAATCCGGTTGTCCTTGAAAACAGGGGAGTGGGTCACATCGCTGGACTTCAGTGACGTATACTTCCACATTCCCATTGCCCAAAGGTCAAGAAAGTATCTCAGGTTCTTCCTGTTCAATCAAACCTTTCAGTTCACAGCTCTTCCCTTCGGGTTGGCCACAGCTCCCCTAGAGTTCACCAAGGTGGTCAAGGATTTGTTTATTTGGAGTTTAACGTCGCTTTCAACACTGTACAGGTCATATCACGACGGGTAGTTGGAAGGGCAGAGGAAACCAGTACATAGAGTTCGCTAGGGTTGTGTACTGTAAACTGCCGACCAACGGCAAGCAACTACCAGCTTTCCCACTTGAGCCCGTGCGGGGATCGAACCCCGGCCTCAGAGGTGGGAGGCGAGAGTGTAAGGTGGTCAAGGAAGTGAAACTCATGGCTCAAGCACAGGGTATCAGAATCCACCAGTACCTAGACGACTGGTTGCTGAGAGCCCCTTCCCCGGAGATCTGCCTACAACATACCCAGACCCTCTTGGCCCTGTGCCAGCAGTTGGGTTGGGTAGTAAATATGACAAAATCGGAATTAGTCCCCAAAGAAGTCTTCAATTTTGTAGGTTACCGGTTCGACCTGATCACCGGTCGAGTTCTACCCACTCAAGACCGGTGGGAAGCACTTCAGGTGAAACTAAGGTTCATAAAGGGACATCACAACTGTACAGTCAGGCAATTCATGTCCCTGATAGGCCTTTTAACTGCCACAGAGAAACAGGTGTGTTCAGGTCACCTTCATATGAGGCCCATTCAATGGCATCTGAAGAGACACTGGCACGTTCCGGAGGTGTTAGAGAAGGTTATCCCGGTCCCTCCGACACTCCACCCTCATCTAGACTAGTGGCTAGACGAGGCCAATGTGCTGAAAGGACAACCCTTGCACCCTCTTCAGCACGCTGTTCAACTGTTTACCGACGCCTCAAACAAAGGCTGGGGCGCACACTTAGGGGACTTCACTGCAAGAGGCGTTTGGTCATCCATGGAAAATCGCCTTCATATAAATTATCTAGAACTGAAGGCAGTCCTCCTGGCTCTGCAACAGTTCGAGCATCTGTGCAAGGATCAGATTGTTCTTGTTGCAACGGACAACACAACAGTGGTCTCGTACATAAACAAGCAGCGGGGTATGAGGTCAGGCTCTCTTTGTGCCCTCCTGTGGAGGCTCCTGTCCTGGTGCCACCCCAGAGGTATAGTCCTGAGGGCAAGACACATTCCAGGTCGCTTGAATGTGATAGCAGACAAACTTTCCAGACACAATCAAGTGATTCAAACAGAGTGGTCCCTATCTCTGCAGGTGTTCACTCTCTTGTGTTCCAGGTGGACCCAACCTCAGGTGGACTTGTTTGCAACCCGGTTCAATCACAAGCTACCACGGTTTGTCTCACCGGTACCAGACCTGACAGCCTGGGCAGTCGATGCCTTGAGTCTACGGTGGGATCATTTGGAGGCGTACGCCTTTCCCCCCGTGTCTCTGATCCCCCAGGTAATCTCAAAGTTGAGGGATCAGGGCTGTCGCAGGATGATCCTCATTGCCCCAGGATGGCCAAACATGCCCTGGTTTTGGGACCTAGTGAACCTGTCAGTTCAGATTCCCTTCAGGCTCCCTCTGGTGCGAGACCTGGTGACTCAACCCTTCAACGGGATGCTACACAGGAATCTCACCAACCTCAATCTTCATACCTGGCTCCTAGAATCTCTGCCATCCAAGAACGCGGGTTCTCTGATGAAGTGGCAGCAAGAATTGAGGCTCCTCAGAGAAGCTCAACCAGAGCCGTATATAAGTCAAAGTGGGCCATTTTTCTTAAATGGTGCCAGTCACACGAGGTGGACTTCAGGGCGCCCTCTGTAAACCAGATTGCAGATTTTCTTCTTCACCTTTTCAAAGAAAGAAATCTGCAACCCAGTACCATTGAGGGCTATAGAACGGCCATTGCCGACATGGTGGGCAATGATAAGCTAAACATTAGTACAGATGAAAACCTCACCCGTCTTCTGGACAGCTTTCATAGAGATAGGCCCAAGAGAAGGCGAGGTGTCCCCTCTTGGAACCTTTCACTGGTTCTCCACCAGCTTACCAAGGCCCCCTTTGAACCCTTAAGGAAGGCTTCTCTCAAGCATCTAACTTTTAAGACAGTCTTCCTTCTAGCCCTTGGATCAGGCAAAAGACGAAGTGAAATCCATGCCTGGTTGTACAAGAATATCAGACATCAAGAGAACTGGAGTCAGGTCTCTCTTTACCCTTCTCCCAGCTTTCTCTCCAAAAACCAGTTAGCTCGGGATGGCCCGGCTTCGGTAGCTCCGGTGATCATTCCCGCTTTAGCACCTACTCTGGATAAGTCACTGTCTGAAGACAGGTCACTCTGTCCGGTAAGGGCCTTGCGATATTACCTAGGCAAGACCAAAGATCTACGACAAGGAAAGGACTTGGTATTTGTTTCCTTAAGGAAGGGTTTCCATAAGGACATTGTCCCTGCTACAATCTCTTCCTGGATTAAACAGACGGTACTGTTGTGTTATCAGCTCTCAGACCAAACGGCCCAAGATTTACATCAAGTTAGAGCTCATGATGTTCGGGCCTTTGCAGCTTCTCAGGTTTTTCAAGGAGGAATTTCTCTGGATCAGATTCTCTCAGCCTGTCATTGGAAAGCCCACAATACCTTCACCCAGTTCTATCTGAAGGATTTGGCTTGGGCAGATTCTGAGCTGTATTATTTGGGCCCCGTGGTGGCAGCCCAAGAAATTCAAGGGAGCCAATGAATCCAGCTCCTGTTTTTGTACATAGTGTATATTCTGTGTATATATATATAAAAGAAAAAAAAAAAAAAACTATCTGTAACTCCTGGTCTGCCATGATCCAAAGTGGGTCCAAGAGTGTGGCAAGATAGTCTTATAGTTCCTGTTCTTCTTCCTTGTTATGTCAGAACTCTCAGCTCTCCTAGGTCCTATTGTACTGTCCAACTGAGTCTGTACTAGACCTATGTATAAACAAAAAAAGGGGGGGGGGGGGGCAAGGGGTCGATCCTAGAAGTGGGCTATCCTAGCCAATACCGGATCCTCCTGGGGCACATACATATATAGAGTTCTTCCCCTTTTCTGAGGCTACCCTCCACCCAGTGGGTAGTTATTCTGCATCTGTCCACTAGGTAAGACATATTAACGCAATAAAATAGAAAATTTAATAATAATACCTTACATAGTGGACAGGGGGATTCCCACCCTACCTTCCCCGCTAATCTTAGCCTAAAAGGGAATTTCTAAGGTAATCGACAAAAAGAGGAAGAGCGCAGGCGCGCGCATGCGCACCACACCGGCAGGGAGGCTATACAGCCACCTGGCGAATGAACAGGACACTACCGGTCCCGGCCAGAGTCCAGGTCAGGACGTTTTTTTCTAACGTTTGGCGAGACTGGCAAGGCGCCAGACAAATGCATCTGTCCACTAGGTAAGGTATTAACTTATAAAAATTTAATTTACTTATTAAATTTTCTATTTCACTTTATTTTCACATTTATGACTTTCAACAATATTATTTTTATATTACTATTATAACCATGTATACACATAACTATACAAGGTATTTAAAACATAAATCAAACTTTCATTATCAAGTTGAAAATCTTGACAAAATTGCTTTATCGGTCCCGCCAAACACCAGAAAAAAGACGTCCTGTATATACTACCGGCAGGACTGGTCGGAGTGTGCATTCGCTAGGTGGCGCATCATACTTCCTTCCTGTCTAGACAGCGTGACGTCATAGCATCTAAACATATTAAGACCCCTAGTAAGCTGATAGCGGGGCCGGATGGGTGGGCCTTGCCTGTCCATTGGATAGGGTATTAACTTAAAAAAATTTAATTTACTTATTAAATTTGCAATTTTATTGCATTAATACATCCTATCCAATGGACAATTGCTGAATAACTACCTCCAATTTTATTGCATTAATACATCCTATCCAATGGACAATTGCTGAATAACTACCGCTTGGAAGGCGGGTAAGCTGCTAGGGACATAAGTGAACTCAGAACAAAAACTGAAAAGGCCCATTTTCACCTAGGGTCAGAGAACCCTGTGAGTCAAGGTCGGATACCAACTAACCGGTTACCAGGAAGTCTACCGAAGTTGCCCCCCCCCCCCTTTTTTCTTTCCCCAGATTTGCTCTGAGGAAGAAGAGAGAGAGAGAGAGGGCTGAGTTCAGTCCCAAGAAATAAACTTCCCAAAGGAAGCAAGTCACAGTTTTTTTTGTTTTTTTTTTATATATACAATTGTACAAGTTATGTACATATATACATATTTACATATCTCCTCATTTTTTGGCTTGGTGGTGGATCTGTTGGGCAGCCACCACTGGGCCTAAATGAAAAAGCTCTGTATCAGCCCAAGCCACATACTTCAGATAGAATTGTGTGAAGGTGTTATGGGATTTCCAGTGGCAGGCTGACAGAATCTGCTCTAAGGAGACTCCTGACTGGAAGGCCTTAGAAGCAGCAAAGGCCCTGACATCATGGGCTTTGACCTGATGCAGTGTGAGGGCCTCCTGGTCAGAGAGCTCATAACAAAGTTTGTTTGATCCATGAGGAGATGGTGGCAGGTGAGATGTCTTTATCAAAACCTTTCTTGAAGGAGACAAAGACCAACTCCTTGTTCTGCCTAAGATCTGAGGTCCTGTCCAAGTAATAGCGAAGGGCTCTGACTGGACACAAGGACCTGTCACCCTTGAGTGACTTATCCAGAGTGGGGGCCAGGGCTGGTATGACCACTGGAGCCACACTATCTGGGCCCTCCTTAGCCAGCTGATTCTTGGATAAAAAGCTGGGTGAGGGGTATAAGGACACCTTAGACCAGTCTGACTGGTGTCTGATGTTCTTATGAAGCCAAGCATGGATCTCACTCCTGCGTTTACCAGAAACCAGGGCCAGCAGAAAAACAGTCTTGAAGGTCAAGTGTTTTAGTGAGGCCTCTTTTAAAGGTTCAAAAGGAGCTTTAGTCAGCTGGTGCAAGACCAGGGAAAGGTTCCAGGAGGGTATACCTCTCCTGCCCTTGGGCCTGTCTCTATGGAAACTATCCAGGAGATGGGTGAGATTCTCATCTTTGCTGAAATTAATGGTAGAGTTGCCCAACTTGTCAGCAATGGCTGATCTGTACGCATCAATGGTACTGGGTTGCAACTTCCTGTCCTGTAACAGGAAGTCAGCTATGGCTTTTAGAGGTGGTGCCCTGAAGTCCACCTGATTACTGCAGCACCACTTTGTAAAAATGGTCCACTTTGCCTCAAAGACGGATCTGGTTGATCCTCTTTGAGGAGTCTCAATTCGTGCTGCCACTGCCTCAGAGAATCCCTGCTCCTTGATTGCTGTGGCTCTAGGAGCCAGGCATGTAGGTTCAGGTTCGACAGGTTCCTGTGTAGGGTCTGGTTGAATGGTTGAGACACCAGATTGGTCAGGTTGGGCAGACACAAGGGGATCTGACTGGACATTGCTACTAGATCCCAGAACCAGGGCATGTTGGGCCACCCTGGTGCGATCAGAATGATCCTGTTGCATGGGTAGTCCTGCAACTTCTCCACCACTTTGCCCAAAATGGCTGCTGGTGGGAAGGCATAAGGATCCAGATCTTCCCATGACAGGCTGAGTGCATCCACTGCCCATGCCTGGGGATCTGGAACCGGAGACACAAACTGTGGTACTTTGTTGTTGAATCTGGTGGCAAACAGGTCCACCTGTGGCTGGTGCCACCGGGAGCATATAGCTTGGAAAACCTCTGGGTGAAGGGACTATTCCGTTTGAATGGTCTGGCCAAGTCTGGATAGCTTGTCTGCTATCACGTTCAGCTGGCCGGGGATGTGACATGCCTTGAGAGTTAGCCGTTTCCTGTTGCACCAGGACAGGATTCTCCACAGTAGGGCACACAGGGAGCCCGACTTCATCCCCCCTTCTTTGTTGATATAGGCAACCTCTGTTGTGTTGTCTGTGGCTACCAGGACTATGTTGTTTGAACAGAGATCTTGGAACTCTTTTAAGGCCAGAAAGACCGCTTTTAGTTCCAAGTGATTTATGTGCAACTTGCTTTCTGGAACTGACCAGGTTCCCCTTGCTTTCTGGAACTGACCAGGTTCCCCTTACAGTGCATTCGTTTAAGTGAGGGCCCCACCCTTTTTTTGATGCGTCTGTACATATCTGCAGAGCATGTTTTAGTGGGTGTAATGGTCGCCCTGGAAGAACATTGCTTTCCTCCAGCCACCACCTTAAGTGGGGGTGGAGCGACCTTTTCTAGTGATTCTGGTACTCTCCAGTTGTTTTTCAAGTGCCACTGTATGGGTCTCATATGAAGTCGACCTAGATGGACTTGCTTTTCTGTGGCTGTTAGAAGTCCTATGAGGGACATGAACTGCCGGACCGGGGACACCGGACCGGACAGAATTGACAATATCTTGTCTGTCAAGGTCTGCCTGAGGTCAAACTGGTAACCTACGAAGTTGAAAACCTGTTTTGGCTCTAGTTCTGACTTCTCCTTGTTCACCAGCCAACCTAGTTCCCGACAGAGAGCTACCAAGGTCTGTGTATGCTGGAAACAAGTTTGGTGGGATGTGGCTCTCACCAACCAGTCGTCTAGGTACTGGTGGATTCTTATACCCCTCTGTAAAGCCATTAGTTTGACCTCTTTGGCCACCACTGTGAACTCCATGGGTGCTGTGGACAGACCAAAGGGTAGAGCTTTGAACTGGTAGGACTGACCCTGGATGTGAAAACGCATGTACTTCCTGGACTGACTGTGAATTGGTATATGGATGTATGCGTTCTTGAAGTCTATGGTGGTGATCCACTCCCCTAGCTGTAGGGAGGTCTTTATTGTCTCTGGGGTCTCCATTTTGTACGACTCTGTGTTTAGGAAGGTGTTCAAGGTGCTCAGGTCCAGGATAGGTCTCCACCGGTTGTTGGGTTTGGGTACCAAAAATAGCCGGTTGTAAAAACCCAGTGAGTTTTGGTTTGCTACCGGTTCCACTGCATTTTTGTTTGTCAGTTGATACAGTGCCTCCAAAAGGTGCGACTGTCTTTGTGGGTTGACATAGTTGCTTATGACCGTTGGTGACCTGGTTAGGTTGGGTCTGAACTGGAAGGGTAGGGTGTAACCCTCTCTCAGTATTGTGACTACTTTTGGACTCGAACCCAGAGCTTCCCACTTCTCCCAAAATTGCTGTAACCTTGCCCCTACAGGTGGATTTATGGCAACAGTTGGGACATTTGTGACAGTATTTGCAGAACTCAAGTGACCTACACAGGAAACATCGTTCACATGCTTTATTTCTGTATAATGGTAACAATAATTGGGATTTACAGCTTTCTTTTGACAGAATGAACATTTGCAACAAAAGAGTTTACATGTAAAAATACAGTCTCGCTCTTGCTGGTCACTGGTGAAGGGTTCAAATCCTGATTCTTCACTTCGGCTACATTTAAAACACAGTAATTGTCATTTACTTTTCTTTGAACCCTTGGCCGGCTTTTGGGTGAAGTTTGAGGCTTTGCCACGACATTTCTGTCCCATTTGCCGGTCTCTAATTTGCTTCCAGGCCGGTGTAGTGGGCTTTCGGTCCGGTTGATGCGTTGTTCTGCTACTTGAGGAAGCGTATGGGTGAAAACGTCCAGGCTTCCTGTGTGCACTGCCAGAAGAACGCCTCTCCTCACTACGTGAGATTTCATCTTCAGCCTTGACCAGTAAACTCTCTAGAAACAGTGAGTGAAGATGCTGTATGTAAGGCAGTTAAGTGTCTGGCTTTACTCCACCACATATAAACTCTAAATAGCTGTCCCTACATGCCAGAGTGAGGCTGGCCATGCTGATGAATACTCCCTCTGAGAGGTCCTGCATCGTACGCTGCATAGCTTGAGAAATTGACCAGTTGAAGGTCACCAAATATTCAAGCTCTTCAACTGCCTGCTGCATTTTTTTCTGCTGACTTGCCTTTGGCTTTATCCACCCGGAGTGATTTCAACTGTGTAACCATAGAGTCCTGTACCTTTGTCAGACACCTTGATAGACCAGCAGCCTGGTTACACATCACTGACTGTTCCCGGAACGCTCTCTCCCACCCCCTTAGAGTGTCCTGGCTGAAAGTACGGGAGGCTGGGGCAGAAGGTAAACTACGTCTGGCCACTCTACTAAACGTGCTGTTTAACTTGGCCGGTTCCGGAGACCAGTCACACACAGTTGTAGAAGCAAAGTCCTTATCTGTATGCATTGCATATCATTTTGATGACCTGGGTGTCTTCACAAACTGGTCTCGCAGCAGTCCACCAGTCTCAGTGTTCCTGGAAGGGTAGCCTTCAGCAACAGTTACATTCAGTTTCTCAAATTTTCTACACAGCCACTCATCTACCGGTAACTTGACAGACACTTTACCGGTTGGCTTGGCTCAGGAGCCGGCAAATTGATTATCATCCAAGGAGGAAGATGTACTGTCGTAGTCAGGGATCTGATGCCAGCCCATGAAGGATCTCACCCCTCTGATTGTCTCCCTGTAGTTGGCATCTTCAGAGAGGTCCTGGTCAGTTGAATCTTCCGGCAGTTCACCCTGGACGTTGACACTAGTTGGTGAAGCCGGTTCCCCATCCATCTCTGCCTCACTCTCAGATTCACCGGCAAACTCATCAGGTCGTACACCGGGAAGTGACTGGTTCAACTGCGTAGAATCAATACCAGTTGGCAGCACTTCAGGACCTGCACCGGGAGCCTGTGTAGGCTGGGTGGCTGTCCCTGCACCGGGAGCCTGTAAAGGCTGGGTGGCTATCTCTGCACCAGGAGCCTGTAAAGGCTGGGTGGCTACATCAGAGGTACCAGGACACTGAACAGGGCGGGTAGCACTCTTGCTCACATCCCTCACAGCATTTGTACCGGGAACCCCCAGCGGAGGTTGGGTAGCAGTCGACTGGGCAGCTTCACCGGTGGTCTGAACAAGACTGGAACCGGTACCCTCAGTAACCAAGCCAGTAGACATCATACTAGAAGAAGCACCCGGATCAAAGAAGGGATGTTCTCTGGTCACAACAGCAGAGGGATTCACAGGTCTCACCGGCACAGCAAATGACTTGTTAAGAAGCAAAGCGTCAAGTCGTGAAAACCTCTCACTCCACTTGTCATCTAAGGACTTGAGATCATCAGAAGTAGGTTTACTGCTGTGTCTTCGTTTGCTGGATTTAGGAGATCCATCAGAATGTTTCTTCTTCTTGGGTGTAGATTCGACAGAAGATGGCTTGTCAGTGCTAACCCGTCCCAACAGAGTGACCTCTGAAGGGTCCACGAGAGTGGAGGTCGCGTCACTGGAAACTTCAGATTTCTTCTACTCTCCAGGTTCTTTCCTGGACCTGTAGGTTGGGGTGGCCAGTTGTTGGACTTAAGCGTAAACGCCTTACATATCTGGCAATCAAGTTTCTTAACACAGGGATTGTCTCCCACCCCCTTCTCACGACATCTGGCACATTTCTTGTGGTTGTCGAACAGAGCCATAACGTGCCCGCAATAACCTCGTTTCTGTCCAGGAGACGACATGATGATCAGTAAACTAGTAGAATTAAGTAATACTACTTGAAATAAAATAAAATGGTAGAGTTCGTTGTAAAACTTCAAAAACGTTTCTCTGTTGAAAACACGTCTGCACACTCTTCGCGCCAAATGAAAAAGATCCTATGTCACGCTGTCTAGACAGGAAGTACGATGCGCCACCTAGCGAATGCACACTCTGTGACCGGTCCTGCCGGTAGTATATACAGGACGTCTTTTTTCTGGCGTTTGGCGGGACCGGTCGCGCCAACTGGTAAAGCAATTGTCCATTGGATAGGATGTATTAACACAATAAAAATTAAATATTGCATATACAAAAAAAAAGCATCAGAGATGCCCGTACCCCACAGCCTGGGGAAATAGTTTTCAACACCATGAGATATACAAGTAGTGAAACAGTACAAAGACTGGGATACTTTCAGAGTAGTGTCAATTCTATAAAGCTCCAAATAAGTAGAGAAAATAACATTTAAGAGAAAGAAAATGTATGTAAAGATAAAGTATTAAAACGAGACAATTCAGTAGCAAGATGGCAGCATTAATCAGTAAACTAAAAATTTTGAAGCTGTAAAATTTAATTGGAGAATAGCTGTCAATGGAAACAGCATAATTTTGCAAATTTAATAAGTAAATTAAATTTTTATAAGTTAATACCCTATCCAATGGACAATTGCTTTACCGGTCGGCGCGACCGGTCCCGCCAAACGTCAGAAAAAGACGTCCTGTATGTAATACCGGCAGGACCGGCTAGGAGAGTGCATTCGCCAGGTGGCGCATCATACTTCCTCTTCCTGTCTAGACATCGTGACGTCATAGCATCTTTTTCGTGTCTAGTCCTAGTAAGACCCCTAGTAAGCTGATAGCGGGGCCGGTTGGGTGGGCCTTGCCTGTCCATTGGATAGGGTATTAACTTATAAAAATTTAATTTACTTATTAAATTTGCAATTTTATTGTGTTAATACATCCTATCCAATGGACAATTGCTGAATAACTACCGCTTGGTAGGCGGGTAAGCAGCTAGGGACTTAAGTGAACTCATAACAAAACAAAATTGTACAGGCCCATTTGACCTAGGGTCAGGGAACCCTGAGAGGTCAAGGTCGGCTACCAACTCACCGGTTAACCGGGAGTCTACCGACGTTGCCCCCCCTTTTTTTCTTTAATTCCCAGGGTTGGTCTGAGGTGGGAAAGATAGAGAGAGAGAGGGGCTGAGTTCAGTCCCAGAAGAAATAAACTTCCCAAAGGAAGCAAGTCACAGTTTTTTTTTGTTTTTTTTTTGTGTACATTTCAACCTATTTACACTATGTACATATCTGGCATATTTACAATATGTACATATTTACATATATATACAACATCTCCTCACTTCTGGGCCTGGTGGTGCACCTGTTGGGCAGCCACTACAGGTCCCAGGTGGAAAAGCTCTGAGTCAGCCCAGGCAACATCCTTCAAATAAAAGTGAGTGAAGGTGTTGTGAGATTTCCAGTGGCAGGCTGACAATATCTGCTCTAAGGAGATCCCTGATTGGAAGGCCTTAGAGGCAGCAAAGGCCCTAACATCATGGGCTTTAATCTGATGCAAGGTGAGGGCCTCCTGGTCAGAGAGCTCATAGCACAGAATCACAGTCTGTTTGATCCATGAGGAGATGGTGGCAGGTGAGATGTTTTTGTCAAAACCTTTCTTGAAGGAGACAAAAACCAACTCCTAATTTTGCCTAAGGTCTGAAGTCCTGTCCAAGTAGTAGCGTAGGGCTCTAACTGGACATAGGGACCCATCACCCTTGAGTGACTTATCCAGAGATGGTGCCAGGGCTGGAATGACCAATGGAGCCACACTGTCTGGACCCTCTTTGGCCATCTGATTCTTGGATAGGAAGCTGGGTGAGGGGTATAAGGACACCTTTGACCAGTCTGATTGGTGTCTGATGTTCTTATGTAACCAAGCATGGATCTCACTCCTGCGTTTACCAGAACCTAAGGCCAGCAAGAAAACAGTTTTGAAGGTCAGATGTTTCAAGGAGGCCTCTTTAAGGGGTTCAAAGGGAGCCTTTGTGAGCTGGTGAAGCACCAGGGAAAGGTTCCAGGAGGGGATCCCCCTCCTGCCCTTGGGTCTGTCTCTATGGAAACTGTCCAGGAGACGAGTGAGATTTTCATCCTTGCTGACATTAATGGTGGAATTGCCCAGTTTGTCAGCAATGGCTGATCTGTAGCCATCAATAGAGCCTGGTTGCAACTTGTTGTCCTGAAACAAGTGCAGGAGGAAGTTAGCAATGGCTTTCAGAGGTGGTGCCCTGAAGTCCACCTGATTACTGAGGCACCACTTTGTAAAAATGGTCCACTTTGCCTCATAGACAGATCTGGTTGATCCTCTTTGAGGAGCCTCAATTCGTGCTGCCACTGCCTCAGAGAAGCCCTGCTCCTTGATTGCTGAGGCTCTAGGAGCCAGGCATGTAGGTTCAGATTTGACAGGTTCCTGTGAAGGACCTGGTTGAATGGCTGAGATACTAAGTTTGGTATGTTGGGCAGGCACAGTGGGATTTGACTGGACATTGCCACTAGATCCCAGAACCAGGGCATGTTGGGCCACCCTGGGGCAATCAGAATTATTCTGTTGCAAGGGTAGTCCTGCAACTTCTCCACCACTTTGCCCAAGATGGCTGCTGGTGGAAAGGCATATGGGTCCAGGTCCTCCCAGGAGAGGCTGAGTGCGTCCACTGCCCAAGCCTGGGGGTCTGGTACCAGTGACACAAACTGTGGCAGTTTGTTGTTGAACCTGGTGGCAAACAGATCCACTTTTGGCTGGTGCCACCTGGAGCATACAGCTTGGAACACTTCTGGATGAAGTGACCACTCTGTTTGAATGGTCTGGCCAAGTCTGGATTGCTTGTCTGCTATCACGTTCAGCCGGCCGGGGATGTGACATGCCCTGAGGGTTATCGGCTGTCTGGTACACCAGGACAGGATTCTCCACAGTAGGGCACACAGTGATCCCGACTTCATCCCCCCCCTCTTTGTTGATATAGGCAACCACTGTTGTGTTGTCTGTAGCTATCAGTACTGTCTTGTTGTAACAGAGGGTTCGAAACTCTTTTAGAGCTAGAAACACTGCTTTTAGCTCTAAGTGGTTTATGTGTAGCTTGCTCTCTGGAAGGGACCAAGTTCCCCTTGCAGTGTGCTCGTCTAAGTGAGCGCCCCACCCTTCATTTGATGCATCTGTAAAAATTTGCAGAGCATGTTTTAGAGGGTGTAATGGTTGACCTAGTAGCACATTGCTTTCCTCCAGCCACCACCTTAGATGGGGGTGGAGGGACTTGGGGACCGGGATCACCTTTTCCAGTGATTCTGGGACCCTCCAGTTGTTTTTCAAATGCCACTGTATGGGTCTCATGTGCAGTCACCCTAAGTGGACTTGCTTTTCTGTTGCTGTGAGTAGACCTATGAGGGACATGAATTGTCGGACCGGGCAAAGCGGATCTGACAGTATTGATCTGATCTTGTCTGTCAAGGTCTGCCAACGTTCTTCTGTTGGTCTGACCTTGCCCTCTTTCAGGTCGAACTGGTAACCTACGAAGTTGAAGACCTGTTTGGGGACCAGTTCTGATTTTTCCTTGTTCACCAGCCACCCTAGTTCCTGACAAAGTGTGACCAGGGTTTGAGTATGCTGGAGACAAGTGTCGTGGGTAGAGGCTTTCACCAGCCAGTTGTCTAGGTACTGGTGGGTCCTTATACCCTTCTGAAGTGCCATGAGTTTGACCTCTTTGGCCACCACTGTGAACTCCATGGGAGCTGTGGATAGACCAAAGGGTAGGGCTTTGAACTGGTAGGACTGACCCTGGAGATGAAAACGCATGTACTTCCTGGACTGACTGTGAATTGGTATGTGGAAGTATGCGTCTTTGAAATCTATGGATGTGACCCACTCCCCTGCCTGTAGGGAGGTTCTTATTGTCTCTGGGGTCTCCATCTTGAACGACTCTGTGTTTAAAAAGGTGTTCAAGGTGCTCAGGTCCAGGACCGGTCTCCACCGGTTGTTGGGTTTGGGTACCAAAAATAGCTGGTTGTAAAAACCCAGTGAGTTTTGATTTTCTACCGGTTCGACTGCATTTTTGTTTATCAGCTGATACAGTGCCTCCACAAGGAAGGACTGTTTGGTTGGATTGTGGTAGTTGCTTATTACAGTCGGTGACCTTGTCAAGTAGGGTCTGAACCGGAACGGGAGAGTATAACCCTCCCTCAGTGTGGTGACTACTTTTGGACTCGAACCCAAGGATTCCCATTTCTCCCAACACTGGTTTAATCTCGCCCCTACAGGAGAATCTATAACAGCATGTTGGGCATTGGTGACAAGATTTACAGAACACAAGTGACCTACACAAGAAACATCTTTCACATATTTTATTTCTGTGTACATTTGACAAAAGATGGGATTTACGTCTTTCCTTTGTGGCAACCCGGTGACAATGTGAGCATTTGCAACATGAGAGTCTACATTCAAATTTAAAGTCACTTTGCTGTTCTCGGCTACCACTGGTGCTGGGTTCAAGTCTCCCTGACCGGTAACATGTACAGAGTTCTTCTGACCAGTCACAGAAATTACACAGTGATTGTCATTTATGAGACTTGAACCCCTTGGCCGGCTTCTGGGAGAATGTTGAGGCTTTGCCACGACCCTTCCTGGCTTGTTGCTTGCCTTTAATCTGCTTCCAAGCCGGGAGGGTAGGTTTCCTGTCGTGGTGACCAGTAGACTTGTCACTTGCAGGATAAGGGTGGAAGCGATTCTGCTGCCGGTGTGATGTACCAGACGAATGCCTCTCTTCATTCTTACTGATTTCCTCTTCAGCCTTGGCAATAAGCTGATCCGGAAACAGTGCGTTGAGATGTACTGGAGACGTTCTTAAGGCGTTTACAGTATCTTGCTTCACTCCAGAGTGTAGGTAGTCCAAATAGCTATCTCTGCGAGCCCGAGTGAAGTTGGGCATATTGCTAAAAACGCCCTCGGATAGATCCTGCATGGTTCTGGCCATGGCTTGTGAGATTGATCGGTTGAAAGTGGTCAAATATTCCAGTTCATTAACAGCTTGCTTCATCTTCTCTGATGACTTGCCCTTACTGTCCAGACGTAGGGTTTTGAGCTGAGTGGCCATAGAGTCTTGAACCCTAGTCAAACACCTTGATAACCCAGCAGCCTGGTTGCACATTATTGTCTGTTCCCTTCCTGCTCTCTCCCAGTGCCTGAGTAGATCTTGACTGAAGGCCCGGGAGGGTGGGGCAGTAGTAAGTTTCTTCGAGCCACCCTGCTGAAGGAATGGTTGAGTTTGGCAGGGTCCGGTGACCAGGTGCGTACTGTTGTACTCTCACTGTCCTTCTCAGCATGCATCCCGTACCATCTGGAAGATCTGGGAGTTTTAATGAACTGATCTCTGAGGAGGCCCATATTGTCTGTGTTTCTAGTTGGGTAGCCCTCTGTGAGTGTAAGGTTAAGACTGGACATCTTCCGACACAACCAGTCGTCCACAGGGAGTTTCACAGAGACTTTACCGGTTGGTCTGACACGTGCACCGGCAAAGGGGTTGTCATCTGCAGTAGAGGACACAGATTCAAACTCGGGAACCTTGTGCCAGTTCATGAAGTTTCTCACACCCCTCATAGTCTCCCTGTAGTTGGCCTCCTCAGTAGGTTCACTGTCAGGGTCATCTCTGGAGACATCTCTGTCTGCTGACTGGTCCCGGTGGATCTCATCATCCAGGGAACCGGTAACACTGAGCTGGTCAGCTTCACTATCAGAAGCTGTACTCACATCTCCCTCACCGGTTGGCTGAACTTCAGGGAACGAACCGGGGGCCTGAACAGGCTGGGTTGCTATCCCTGCACTGGGAACCCCAAGGGGCTGGGTGGCATTCTGCATCTCCTCTACAGCCTCACCGGTGGCCTGATCAAGGCAGGGACCGGACTTCTCTACAGCCAGATTGCTGGTGGTGGCACCAGGATAAAAAAATGGCTTCTGGCTGGTAGTCACATCTGAAGCTGGCTTCACAACCGGTTCAACCGGTACTGTGAATGTCTTGGCCACTAGCATCGCTTCAAGTCGGGAGAATCTCTCTGCCCACTTGTCATCAAGTTGTTTTAAATCTTCAGCTGATGGTCTACTGCTGGAAGATTTCTTCTTATTGGCAGAAGGCTTGGGAGATTCACTACGCTTCGTCTTCTTAGCAGTAGTAGGGGTAGATTGTACAGCTTGACCTTCTCCACTTTACCCAGCACACTAACGTGTGCAGGGTCCACAAGAGTGGGGGTGGAGGAGGACGCAATCGCCTTCTTATCTTTTCTGTCTCTATAAGTAGGGGTAGACAATTGAAGGGTCTGTTCAGGGGTAAACCCTCTACAGATATTACATTCTTTCTTCTGGACGCAGGGGTCGTTGCCTAGCCCTTTGTCCCTACAACGTGCACTCTTGGAGTTGGAGTCGAACCCAGCCATAGCGTGTCCGCAGGAACCTCTTCTCTGTCCTGGAGATGACATAGTTGTAGATAATACTTCTAAACTACTTTAAAGATGAAATAAAACAGTTGCATTCGGTGTAGAACAAAATTTCCGCTTGTCGAGAAAACACGTTTTCACTCTCCATGCGCCAAACGAAAAAGATGCTATGACGTCACGATGTCTAGACAGGAAGAAGAAGTACGATGCGCCACCTGGCGAATGCACTCTCCTGGCCGGACCTGCCGGTATTATATACAGGACGTCTTTTTCTGACGTTTGGCGGGACCGGTCGCGCCGACCGGTAAAGCAATTGTCCATTGGATAGGATGTATTAACGCAATAAAAATGTAAAAGTGCATATAATAATCAGTTGCAGCAATCCATATATCTTTGTCATAAGAGAAAGATGTCTCAAATATGGCAGGTGAACACACTTTGGCAGAGCCAAAGTTACAGGTCCTAACCAGTGTCCATATCAAGTGTCAACCTTCTACATCTTATGGAATCCAAGAAATAGCCCAGACAAGATTTTAAAACTCATGGTCACTATGGTAAGGTCAAATCCAGGTCACACCATGAAGTTGTACACCTATACCCCCTAACTAATGTCCCTACCTAGTAACAACTTCCTACACCTTACGGTTTCTGAGATATAGCCCGGATAATATTTTATAGGTGAAGGTCACTATGGCAAGGTCAAATCAAGGTCACCGTGACACTGCACACCTATACCCCCTAAGCAATATTCTTACTTAGTATCAACTTCATACACCTTACGCTTCCCGAGATATAGCCCGAATAAGATTTTATAGGTCAAGGTCACTACGGCAAGGTCAAATTAAGATCACACCATGATGTTGCACACCTACACCCCCTAACCAATGTCTCTACCAAGTAACTTCCTACACCTTATGGTTTCCGAGTTATAGCCGGACAAGATTTATACGTCAAGGTCTGTACAGCAAGGTCAAAGGTCAAATCAAGGTCAAATCATGATGTTGCACACCTACACCCCCTAACCAATATCCCTACCACGTAACTAACAGTATTCCACATGTAGGCAGTGTATTCTGCAGAGGGAATGGAAATAGGAAAATCAACTAAATATAGCAGATAAATATATCCAGAATGAGCAAAAAATTTCTCTTTCAAAAAACTACTGTTTCCACATATTATCAGGGATTAACATTGGATAATGACACAATAATCCCATATACTGAAATTGTGGAATAAAAACATTACTAAAGTGGGTGCCTTTTCCTTAAATCCAGTTTATATAATTGGTATAAAAGTAGTGTTGTACTAGTTAATGGACAGAATACCTGGTTCCTCAATGATCCATTGATCGTAAAAATAAATCACTCTTGTTGACATTCTGAAAAGGGAGGAATTCACTCAAAATGGAGTGGTAGGCCCATCCAAGATGCACCCTTGGTAGAAATAAATCAAAACCAGGAAATGGAAAAAGTGGCTAGATGACAGAAAAATCAAAACAATTCCACTCACAACACACACAAACAGATTTCCCTGTAAAAACTGTATTATATCTATAACAACTTTACAATGTTTAAATGCCATTTTTTTTCTGAATCTTTCATCAATTACGTAAGCTACAAATACATCATGAGATCTTTTAAGAACTGCTTGTTTTTGTTGCATTAATATCTATGCAAAACAGGCAGAAAAATCACAAGTTAAAAAATAGCATCAGAGATGCCCGTACCCCACAGCCTGAGGAAATCGTTTTCAACACCATGAGATGTAGAAGCAGTGAAACAGTACACTGAATGGGATACTTTCAGAGCAGTGTCAGTATCCAAATAATATTTAAGTAGAGAAAATAACATCTAAGAAAAAGAAACTGCATGTAAAAATTAAGTATTAAAACAAGACAATTCAGTTAACTAAAGATTATGAAGCTGTAAAATTTATTAACTGGAGAATAGCTGTCAATGGAAATATCACAATTATGTAAAAGTAAATATAATAATCAGTTGCAGCAATCCATATCCTCATAGTTGCCGAGATATGCAAGGACAATATATTATAAGTGAAATCAAGGCAGGGTTCGAAATTAGCGCCAATCCGCAACCGACAGAAATGCTATTGGGTTGAAAAGATTAAGATCCTGCCAGTCTGTTGGTCCTAGAAGCTGTAAGACGGTTATACATGCACATTTCACACAGTTGAATTATGATTTGCATGTTTTCGATATTGTTCAACCATACCAAAGTGACCTTGTACAGTTGTGTGAACATTTAAGTTATTTCCCATTTTATTATTTGTTTTGTATGGTCGGAATTATGGTTTGAACGTTTTGAATATTATTAATACATACAGATGTGGCAACACATGCTTGTGTGTGGTGTTGGAGCAAAACCTGTGGCTCACTTGATGAAATACCATCTGTTACAATGGGAAGTTGCAAAAGTAAAACCCTTAATGAATTCTAATATGACTTTAACAGTGCTTAATCTACATCAAAATATACCCAAAGGTGCAACAACGAAGATTCAAGTAAAAAGATACAAGACAGATATAAGAGAGATAAAATAGTATCAGATATCCCCGTAGAGAGATAAAATAGCATCAGATATGCAAGATCAAAGGTCAAATCCAGGTCACACCATGACATTGCACACCTACACCTCCTAACCAATGTCCCTACCAAGTATCAACTTACTACACCTTACAGTTTCCCAGATATAGCTCAGGTAAGATTTTATAGGTCAAGGTCACTACGGCAAGTTCAAAGGTCAAATCAAGGTCACGCCATGATGTTGCACACCTACACCGCCTAACCAATGTCCCTACCAAGTGTCAACTTCTTACACCTTATGGTTTCCGAGATATAGCCCGGACAAGATTTTATAGGTCAAGGTCACTACGGCAAGGTCAAATCAAGGTCACACCATGACGCTGCACACCTACACCTCCTAACCAATGTCCCTACCAAGTATTAACTTCCTACACCTTACAGTTTCTGAGATACAGGCCAGATAAACTTTTCCCGCCGCCCTCCAGCCCATAAGGACAGCATGGGTGAAAGCAATACCCCGATAGGGTGTTGAATAGTCACCTTTTGCAAAGTCTTTGCCAAGAGATTTCGGCATTTGCTAATATCAGTGTGTACTAAATGGTTTTGATATTGTCGCGATTGGGAGCCATTCTTTCGGTTGTTTTGATTTATTCTACTTGTGACAAACACCACATATACCCACATGTCCAAATTTAAATGCATTTGCAATTATTCAGAAATGTGTTTCTATTATGGGAGGTTCATGGCCTCATATTGATGCTTAAAGTCACTTAATATAACCTAATGTACTCAGCACTTCAGGTACAGTAACAGCACACCACATCTCTCTTCAATCCAAATAGATACAAACTGACTAAAATTGGCTTCTCTGCATGTACAGAAACTGGAAATACTTTATTTGGTAGGACTGTTTCAGTGTGACAATGTCTCACTCAGCACTATCTGCAGCTGTTTACTCTTTAGCATCAGCAATTCCTCCTCCAGTAATGGCAAACGTGGCTTCATTTTCAGGCAAGTCAGGACTGAAACAAAATGGTGTGCTATTTTCAACAAGATACTGGAAAGTAAACTTACAAGCTAAAATCAAAAGAATTTCAGTTTGTTACTTCAGTTTTATCATGTTTTGATTGATTTGGAGACAGACTCTTTGTGGGTCTGTATTTACCAAAGGTCTCGGCCAAGTTTTAGGCTTAATTTTTGTACACAAATATAGCAAACTTAAGTTTAAGATTTGACCCTTACCAACCGTCGTAATCTGACTATCCCCTTCCTTTGGATTTCCTTTGGATTTCAGGGCATTTATATATTTTAAATATAAATAAAGAATGGGAAAAGAAATACACCCTTTTTGTGATTCAGTAGATCTCATCTAAATCTAAACTGCTTTGCAGGTGCAATATCGTCCATATGAAGGTGAATGGAATTCAATGTGCTGGACGCACAAAAGAATTCACAAAAAGGGATAATCAAGGGACGGGTCAGTAATCCAGGGTTTTAGGGGTGGACCTGGGGTAGATGCTAAATGGGGAAACTTGAATTGAAGTCATAAGATGTTTCCTAAAGACTTTAACTGAGGGACCAGTTCTGTGAAGAGGAAAGAAAAATAAAAGTTGGTGCAGACTTATTAGTGGAAAATGTCAGTGGGATTTGTTGACCTTACAGATGAAAGAAGGGACTTGAAAGAACTTTAGGCTCATGCATCTGATATTTTTATACATTTGAACTGAACTGTTTCATTTTTGTTTAGCAGACTTGATGAAGCTGACAAATGTTGGTAGATGGTTGGTAACCATTAGTGATATTTGGTGTATCTTTGCTGTAGCACATGAAAGAACCAAACAATATATTTGTCACCTGTCATATATTTTGGCGATTCGGACTTCCCCTCGACCTTTCCTCAGAGATATTCTAGTTGTGGAGGCGTGAGCCAGGATGTGGCCTCCTATAGGCTTCTTAGGGTCTGCCTGGAACCTGTAATAAGGTACAACATGCCGAGTCTGTGGCTATAGCAAAATAAAGTCAGACAATTATAGTTCCACTTCAGTAAAATTCCTGTGATGTCAGTGCTTTAGCAAATAACAAGGGACAAGCAAGAAAGTGTCTGTGGAATTTGAGCCTCTCTATATCTTTACTTATGACATTTGGGATTGTCAAAAAAAAAAAAAAATCTCTGAAAACATAGGTTCAAGTAAAAATTACACATTTGAAATTTCCTTGTAAATTTAAAGGCTGAAATGATTATCTGTAGTGACCTAATATAAGGACATCAAAGCACTAGCCAACACAGATATTGATCGATCAATTAACCGTTTTCTTATTTCAGTAAACTTTAAATGATTCTTAGGATTATCAATAGTTCTACTTAAAACTTAGGTTTCAAATTGAAGCATTTTATCTCTACTTTATGTGAAAATTTTATAAAATTTTACTTTTATGTGCACATTGTCCAACAAAATGCATGAATTTTCTTACTTTTCTAGCACCTCAAGATCTGCCATGTTGTTTATTTAGATCTTTGGACAAATGCACATTTAAAACTTTTGGTATTTCCTGAAAAATGCTATATGTCAGAAACAGTTAACCGGTTACTTGATGGTTAGTGCAAACAACTACCAGGCAACCACATTATGGTAACCATTTTAGTTTTACTTAATATTTAAACTTGGTCATTTTATTGTGGGGGAAAAAAAATTTAAAAAATATTCACAATGGCAGGAAAATTTGATTTTAACTTACGACATTGTTGCCCCAGGATCAGAAGTCATCTGATTTGTCACAAACACGGCAACATTGTATTCTGAAATAAAAGTCAAACAAAGTACCTTTTGGATCAGTTGCTAATTCAAAAATTCAATGCAGAAGCATTAATGTAAAAAGTTATAGCTTAACAATTCTGATTCTACTAGACTAAGTACTTTTAATGAGCTTAAAGCTTAAGCAATTAAGTTAAAGCCTTAAACTTTATTTTAACCACAGACTCTAGGAACATAATACAGAAAAACAGAAATCCATAATCATATCATCAGAGACATAGCAGGGGCCAGGCAACAATGTAATTATAATAATTATAATGGTTCTCTCTTCTGAATCTGTATTTACACAAAACAAAAAAAGTTAATCAATAGTCATTTAATATTGAGAAATGTAGCTAAAGTAAGCTTGAAGAATACAGTTGAACAAATGTCCATGCTTTTTAGAAAATATGTGATAGCTTTGAGGCTTAAAGTCAAAAATTCCAAAAAAACTCATTTGAAGAAAAATAATCAATCTGAGCATTGCACGAATTTATAAGAACACCATTCATAAAAATAAGTTCTATATGAGTTGGCATAACTCTAATCTTGCTTACCAAAAAATTTAGTTTCCAATGAATTCAAACCAGCAGCCTATGTAATGCAAAGTTTCATCCCATTGAGGTACAAGCAAAAATAGAAATTTACAGGTGTAAAATCCAGTAGAAGAGATCACTTTACAGATTCTAACAAAGGATATTTCTCCTAACAGCAAGAACCACAATCTGGCTTCTTCACCAGAAGATGTTGTTAGTCGATGTAAAATCAACATCCTTATAGAACTCTGATTCAGTAGAATTTCTTTTTCCATGAATCAAAAATATGAAATCCTTCAAGAATTTTATTCACTGAAAAAGGTCTCACTTCTGTTAAATTTTGACAATGACTACATGATGGGCCATGTCCTACCATGGAAATGATGAAATTTGGGGAATGATCTGCAACCAATTCTGAATCCAGGTTTTTACAAGGATTTTTTTATCATTGTGATGTTGCTGTGATGCAGGTGTGATATTGGCCTGCATGTAGGTAAATATGATGGACCTACTGCCAAATCCATCTTGTTCATTTATGTTAAGACACAGATTTACATTTCGTGAAAAGGCGTCCTTCAGGCAGCTTGCTCTGGTTTTGTTGTCGGGTGATGTCACACTCAATCCTGGGCCATTGAAGTTTGGGTTTGCTAACTGCCGGTCCATTAGGAATAAAGGCCCTATTCTCCATGATGAAATCAAAACTGGCAATTTTGATGGTTTTGGTCTCACTGAGACCCATATTAAAGCGCTAGACACACCCTCTTTTCTAAATGAATTAACACCTGAAGATTTCTCCCTTGTTCACACCAATAAACAAATGTGGTGGCGGTGTTGGCTTTTTCCTTAAAACAGCTCTGGACTTTAAAACTATCCATTCCCCCGAGTTCTCCTCCCTTGAAAATCACACTGTCTCTCACACTCGAGAGGCGTCGCTTGTTTCTTGGTGTCGTTTACCGCCCTCCGGCCTTAGCTGTCGTGAAATTTTTTGAAGACTTTCTGTCACTTGTCGGTTTTTGTTAGTGGTGGCATTGTTTACAGAAATCAAAACCAGTTAACGGGGCTTTGAAATGAAATAAAATCCGGTATTTTGTATGCTTGTTCTGTGCATTGAAAATATTATTCGCGGGCGTACATGAGTGATAACTTGTAAATGGAAGTGGCTTTCGCGAGATGTTTTATGAATGCAAAAATAATTTTTCCTCAATATAAGGTAAAAATTTTTGTTGTCGTTTTGATGAAGTATCAGCCATTAGAAAGCCTAAAGTATTGCAAATTTTAATTAGTAAATTAAATTTTTATTAGTTAATACCTTACCTAACAGACGATAGCTATAGTCAGGCACCAGCCGTTCCCGCCAAATGCCAAAAAAAGATGTCCTGAGTTTCACCTCCGGCCGGACCGGTACACTCCAATCCACTCACCAGGTGGCCTAGTTCCTGCTTTATTCGCCAGAGGGACGTGATCATCTTTTTCGTCCCAAATTAGATTAATAGAAGCTGAAAAGCGGGGAAGGCCGGGTGGGAATCTTCCGTCTGTTAGGTAAGGTATTAACTAATAAAAATTTAATTTACTAATTAAAATTTGCAATTTCATTGCGTTAATACACTTTACCTAACAGACGATAGCTAGAATAACTACCCATTGGAAGGAGGGCAGCTTCCTTAGGACTAGAAGGAACTCTCTAAATAGGCAAGTAACCTCTGGTCTGACTGATAAAGAAGGCCAAAAACCACTCCTTAAGGTACCAAGCAGTGCCACTCCCCCCCCCCCCCCCTCTTTTTTCTGCTCTGAGAGGAGGAAGAGAGAAGAGTCCAGTCCTAGAGATTCCATTTTGCTTGTAAGAGTGGAATAATGGTCTCATACTTAGTGCCTCATGGCAACCTAGTAAAAAACCTTAACTATTATGTACACTATTTACAGAATAGGAGCCTAGAAGGCTTATTGGTGGATGTGCTGTGCAGCCACCACTGGACCTAAGTGAAAAAGGTCCGAATCTGCCCATGCAACATCTTTAAGGTAAAATTGGGTAAAGGTGTTTTGGGACTTCCAGTGGCATGCAGCTAAGATCTGGTCTAGCGAGATGCCACTTTGAAAGGCTTTAGAAGCTGGGAAGGCTCTAACGTCATGCGCCTTCACCTGGTGAAGGGTTAGAGACTCCTGATCTGATAGTTCATAGCAAAGGATAACCGTCTGCTTAATCCAAGATGAGATCATAGCAGGAGAAATATCCTTCGTGAAACCCTTTTTGAAGGAGACAAAGACCAGCTCTTTTCCTTGTCTGAGATCTTGAGTTTTGTCCAGATAGTAGCGCAGAGCTCTAACAGGGCAGAGAGACCTGTCCTCCTTCAAGGACTTGTCCAGAGTAGGAGCCAGGGCTGGTATAACTACCGGAGCCACACACTCCGGACCTTCTTTTGCCAAGTGGTTCTTAGCCAAGAAACTTGGGGACGGGTAAAGGGACACTTTTGACCAGTCAGCTTGGTGTCTAATATTTTTGTTCAGCCAAGCATGTATTTCACTCCTACGCTTTCCCGAACCCAGAGCGAGGAGAAAAACCGTTATAAAGGTCAGATGTTTTAAAGAGGCCTTTCTGAGAGGCTCAAATGGTGCTTTGGTGAGCTGATGCAAAACCAGAGAGAGACTCCATGAAGGAATTCCTCGCCTACCCTTTGGCCTATCCCTGTGAAAACTGCCCAAAAGGCGAGTTAAGTTTTCATCTTTGCTGACATTTAAGGAGGAATTGCCTAATTTGTCCGCAATGGCTGACCTGTAACCATCAATGGTACTGGGCTGGAGATTCTTCTCCTGGAAGAGATGAAGGAGAAAATCTGCTATTTGTTTGATAGCTGGAGACCTGAAGTCCACCTGATTTGTTTCACACCATCTGACAAAAACCGACCATTTTGCCTCATAGACTGTTCTGGTTGAACCTCTTTGAGGAGCCTCAATCCGTGACGCCACTGGATAAGAAAATCCTTGCTCCTTGATTGCCTCGGCTCTAGGAGCCAGGCGTGAAGGTTTAGATTGGACAGATCTCTGTGACGAGCCTTGTTGAATGGTTGTGTCACTAGATCGGGATGATGGGGTAGGCAAAGAGGGATCTGGGCTGACAGTTCCACCAGATCCCAAAACCATGGCATGTTGGGCCAACCCGGAGCCATCAGGATCACTCTCTTGTAGAGGTGGTCTGCTAGCTTGCTTATCACCTTGCCTAGTAATGACACTGGGGGAAAGGCATACATGTCCAGAGCCTCCCAAGAGACTGTAAGAGCATCCACTGCCCAGGCATTGGGGTCTGGCACTGGAGACACGTACTGGGCTAGTTTGCAGTTGTACTTTGTTGCAAACATGTCCACTTGGGGACGGTGCCAGGTCTGAACTAGGAGGTCGAAGACCTACTGGTGAAGTGACCATTCTGTCTGAATGATTTGGCCTTGATGAGACAGCTTGTCTGCAATCACATTCAGACGACCAGGGATGTGCCTGGCCTTTATGACAATCTGTCTCAGATTGGACCAACACAGGAGTTGCCATAGAAGGGCACAAAGTGAGCCTGACCTCATACCTCCCTTGTTGATGTATGCCACAGCTGTGGTGTTGTCTGTGGCCACTAGAACTACTTTTCCTTGTACTAGGTGCTGGAATCTCTTCAAGGCCAGTAAGACCGCTGTTAGTTCCAAGAACTTTATATGAAGATGACTTTCTGGAACTGACCAAGCGCCTCTTGCTGTGAAGTCTCCTAAGTGAGCACCCCAGCCTTCTTTTGAGGCGTCTGTAAATATTTGAACGGCATAATGCAGCGGTTGGCCGAGTAAGACATTTGTTTCCTTGGTCCACCATACAAGGTGCGGGTGAAGGGAACTTGGAACTGGAATTTCCTTTTCCAGAGATTCTGGAACCCTCCAATGTCTTTTGTTTTTCTGTTGCTGTAAGCAGTCCTATCAGGGACATGAAGTTCCTGACTCGACATTCTGGACTGGCCATGATAGAATGCACCTTCTGGGGAATCGACTCCCAACGGTTTTGGGTCGGCTTGACCAGTCCGTGTGAGAGGTCGTATTGGTAACCCACAAATTCGAAAACCTGTTTGGGTTCCAACTCTGATTTTTGTAGGTTCACCACCCAACCTAATTCCTGACAAAGGGATAGGAGGGACTGGGTGCCCTGGTGGCAGGACTTTTTGGTAGGGGCTCGAATCAACCAGTCGTCTAGGTACTGGTGGATCCTTATACCCCGGGATTGAGCCATTAACTTGACCTCTTTGACCACACAAGTGAACTCCATCGGAGCTGTTGAGAGGCCAAATGGAAGGGCCCGGAACTGATAGGACTGATTTTGGAAGTGGAACCTGAGATACTTCCGGGACCCGGAGTGGATGGGAATGTGGAAGTAGGCGTCGCTGAAATCCAGCGATGTCACCCATTCCCCTTGTTGCAGGGAAACCCGAATTGTCTCTGGTGTTTCCATTTTGAATGTTTTTACGCTCAAAAATTTGTTGAGAGCACTCAGGTCTAAGACTGGTCGCCCTTTTTGGTTGGGTTTGGGAACTATGAACAACCTGTTGAAAAAGGCTAGAGATGCTCGAACCCTCACCATCTCTACTGCCTTTTTGTCCACTAGGTTCTGAACCGCCTCCCTTAGAAACTTGTTTCTGTTGGGATTGGCATAACCACTGACTATCAGGGGGTGTCTCACTAGAGGGGGTTTGAGTTTGAATGGTAGCACATACCACTCTTTCAGGATAGAAACCACTCTTGAATTTGCTCCTAGGCGGGCCCAAGTCTGCCAAAAGGGCTGAAGACGCCCGCCTACTCGTGGAGCAGGAACAACATTGTGAGCATTGGGCACAGTCGGGGCAGAAGCACAATGATCGACAAAAGAAACACAATTCACAGAATTTATTTCTTTGGTTTTTGAGAGAGGACTTAAGCCTTTCTTTTGCGGCTGCCTTACATTTGTTGTTGCAAAAGGTACAGGACTGACAACACAGTAATTTACACTTGTATTTAAAGTTTTGAGAGTTTCTGGTAGTCCCCCTAAGAACCGGTTCTCTAACTCCGGTTTTGTTACACAATAATTATCATTTATATGGATGTACATCCTTGGAGCCTCGGGAGCTGCGATTAGCAGGTCCTCCGCGTCCTCTCCCGCGTGGTCTGCCTCGTTCACCAAAAGACTTCCAGGCTGGAATGTCCTTACCAGAGTTGCCCGGGTTTTTTGTAGAATCCTGACCTTTCCACCCTGTGGAGTAGGGTTAGTATCGATTCTGACCTTTCTTATGTGCCCCGGCGAACCCCCCATGGCCCGGACCGGGCTGGGAGGTACGCTTGGCAGCTTCATGTTGAGTAATGTCATCTTCCGCCTTCCTAATCACCGCATCGGGGAAGAGGGCATAACCATTAAGCGGGCAATTTCTCAAAGCTGAAAAGGTGTCAGGTTTCACGCCTGGTTTTAAGTGTTCCAGATATGAGTCCCAGGTTGGCCATTTGAGTAAAGGTAAAGTCTGACAGGTGTTGTAAAGACTTCCCCATGGCGAAACTTACATTTTGGTTGAAGGTTAAGTAGTGAAGCTCATCCAAGGCGGATGGAGCTTTGGCAGATGATTTTCCTTTTCCCATTTCATTATGTAAGTTTCTGACCTGTTCTTGAACTGAATCCTGTAGTTTGGTGATACACCTGTTGAACCCGGCTGCCTGGTTGCAGATGTAACTAGATTCTTTGGCAGCTTTTTCCCATTTCCTGACGGTGTCTTAGGACAACTGACGTACTGCAGGTTGAGTATTAGCCACATTCTCCTTAGCAATACGGGGAAAAGCACTGTTAATTTTTGCCGCGTCATTGGGCCAAGTGTTCACATACTTCCCGGGCCTTGTAGGATCCTTTGGTTCTGATGGGTGTATCCCATACCAACGACTCTGAGACTTGGGAGGACGAAGAAATTGATCCATGTGAAGTCCCCCTGGTTCAGATGATTTCGAAGGGTAACCTTCTATGAGAACCAAATTCCTATTCTCAAGTTTTTTACATAGCCAGTCCTCTGGCGAGAGCAAAACTGATACCTTTCCCACTGGCTGAGAGCGGTGTCCAGTCCAAGGGTTGTCAGTGCGAGAAGTGGGTGAGTATTCTAAAGCCGGAATATGAGTCCACCCCATAAAAGCTCTAACTCCTCTCACAGTTTCTCTATAGTTCTGATCTTCACTCATAAATTTATCCTTCTCACCCGAATCAGAGTCCTGTTGATCTTCCGGTTCCTGTTCCGGATCAGAGAGCTCTCCTTCTTCAGCTTGATCCGGTGGAAAAACATCCCGGGCTGGGAAATGTACAGGTCCAGTAGAAGATTGACCAGAAGGCACCGGACCGGGTTGTTGGAAAACCGGTTCTGGGTCAGTGTCCGGGTGCAAATTATCCAAGGGTGAAGATCTGGTGATAGTTGACACAGGCAAGGTCTGAGCTCCATCCGGGCCAGAAGCCGGACCGGCTTGGCCGGAAAGAGCTGAAGACTGCATAAATGGGGTTTGAGATAATGACCCGGAGGTGGCTTATGAGTGACCGGGACTTTAACTGGTGAAAAGGCAGGTTGTTGAGGAGAAGATTTTTGACCCATTGTAATAAGCTATTCCAATCTGGCCATCCTCAATGACCATTTATCATCCAGGTCCTGTAATTCCTTTTGGAATGAGGGAGCTGGCAGAGATAGATCTACTGAAGAATTATGGGAAGCAGGGCGATCTGCAACTTCCTGTTCCATATGAGAGATGACGGTAACAGAAGCAGGGTCTATGGGAACGTCTTTACCCTTCTGCTTTTCCTTCCTAAGCTTGTAGGTAGGGGTTGCAAGTTGAAGTACCTGTTCTGGAGTGAGTAATTCGCAGAATTCACACTGAAGAAGTTTAACACAAGGATCTTCCACTTGACCCTTATCACGGCAGCGAGCACATCTAGAATGTTTATCAAAATTAGCCATTATGTGTCCGCACGCCCCTTTCCTTTGACCCGGTGAAGACATGATGATAGTTAAAGATAATAACACCACTGAGCCACACAATAATAAGTATAAACAGAAATATCCACAAAAAAGAAAGCACTTCAGAATAACACAACTTTCAAAATCGCGCCAAACGAAAAAGATGCTATGACGTCACGTCCCTCTGGCGAATAAAGCAGGAACTAGGCCACCTGGCGAGTGGATTGGAGTGTACCGGTCCGGCCGGAGGTGAAACTCAGGACATCTTTTTCTGGTGTTTGGCGGGACTGGCTGGCGCCGGACTATAGCTATCGTCTGTTAGGTAAGGTGTATTAACGCAATGAAAATAACATTTTCAAAAACCGGTTCCCAAATATTCTTTGCGGATTTCGTTTTTTTCTACCAAAACCGTTAAACAACACTAGTTTTTGTCTTCCCTATCCTCCTCCTTTGTGATTCGTGGTGATTTTAATATTCATGTCGACACTATGTCTCCAACAGTCTCTGAATTTAAATCAGTCATTGATTCTTGCTGTTTGACTCAATACATTGATTTTCCAACCCACCTTCACGGTCATACCTTAGACTTGCCGATGGTTCCTTCCAAGTTTTCTGCAATTTCTGATGTAAAAGGTTCAGGCTTTAAAAGCGACCATAAAATTATTTCTTGCGTGGTTGACTTTCTATCCTTGGATACTCCAATGAAGAAAGTTCTTACCTGATAAATATTGAATTGACCTCCTGGCTATTCCGTTTCTTGCGTGGTTGACTTTCTATCCTTGGATACTCCAATGAAGAAAGTTCTTACCTGATAAATATTGAATTGACCTCCTGGCTATTCCGTTTGTAAGTTCACCATCTGATGACATTGATTTATTGCATGAACAATACATGTCTGGTTTGTCTGGCCTTCTAGATATTCATGCACCAGTGAAGACTAAACAGCTCATCAAACCAGCACCAAGCTGGATAACTGACGAGTATAGAACTGCTAAGTATATGAGAAGGCAGTATGAATGTGCATGCAGGAGAGACAAATCCCCTGAAAAGCGTACCCGTCTTCGACAGCAAATAATTCTAATTCTAATTCTAATTGGACTTTTATAGTGCTTAATCTCCCCAAATAAGAGGACTCTAAGGCGCAACTAAGCAATAAGCAGACATCAAAATTTCTGTATCCAGGGGCATAGCAGGGGTCAAGCACCACGGAGAACGCCAGGGAATGATCCAGGCTAAGGTGGGTATGCTTTGGTGTACAGGTGGGTTTTGAGCTGCTTTCTGAAGGAGGCCAGCGAGGGAGAGGCACGAATCTCATCAGGGAGAGCATTCCACACAGTGGGAGCATCAAATGCAAAACTATTACCAAATTGTTTGGACAGATTTGTGAACTGAGGGGCAGAACTTTGGAATCACAAGGAAATTACCACCACTTTGACTGCGCCTAGTGCTATAAGAACTGCTGTAGGAGGAAAGATATGGAGCAAAATACCTGGGAAAACCTGTGTGAAGATACTTATAAACAAGTGTGGCCGTCTTGAACACCGTGCGCTGTTCAACAGGAAGCCAATGCAGTTTCTTTAGCACAGGAGTTATACTGGTGTATCGACTGGTGTTTGATACAATTCTAGTTGCACTATTTTGGATGCACTGTAATTTGCGTAGATTGAACTTAGAGAGGCTCCTGAAAAGTGAGTTGCAGTAATCCAGCCGACTACTAACCAGAGCATTAGCCACAAGCACAGAAACATCATGAGTGAGAAACCGCCTGACATGTCTGAAATCACGGAGTTTAACAAAACAACTTTTGCAGACATTCTGAACATGCTTGGACAAAGAAAAGTCTGAATCAAACCACATAAATAGATGCAACCACATTCTTAATAAAAAACAAGGGGCGTTTCTACCATGATCTAGTTAGTTAAAATTGCGATGATAGTAAAAAGCTATGGCAGGCACTGAGTAGAATATTGAGCCGGTCAAAGGCCACTGTCCTCCCATCCTTCGATGATGAAAAATCATTAGCAAACAGTTTTGGTTCGTTTTTCATTGATAAAATTAAAAAGATCAGACTGAGACACCTTCAAACACACCGTCTAAGTCTTTTCATCCTGACAAGCAGCTGCCAACTTTCAGTTCCTTTCAAGGTGTCAGAGAGCGAAGTCCTCAAGTTCGTCAAGGAAGCTGCTACAAAAACGTGCTCTCTGGATCCTTGTCCCACATATAGCATGAAAAAGTGCATAGATATCCTTCTTCCTTCAGTGACAAAATTGGTTAACTTGTCCCTCCAAAATTGCAAATTTAACAAGTAAATTAAATTTTATAAGTTAATACCCTATCCAATGGACAACTGCTAATCTGGTCGGCACATACCGGCCCGCCAAACGTCAGAAAAAGATGTCCTGTGTTTCCACCGGCCGGCCAGTCCCAGTACTGTGCACTTGCCAGGTGGCACATCGTACTACTATTAGACCCCTAGTAAGCTAATAGCGGGGTCGGTGGGAGGGTCTTGTGTGTCCATTGGATAGGGTATTAACTTATAAAAATTTAATTTACTTATTAAATTTACAATTTTATTGTGTTAATACCTCCTATCCCAGAGATGTTGCCAGCTTTTGACGGAAGGGGGGGAATTCCCCTCTTGGTCTAAAAAAGGGGGGGATTTCAAAAATAAAAAGGGGGATCCGATCCTCCATGGAAATATTTCCAGAAATTATCAAACTTTAGTACATATTACAACATAACCGTGTCATACATTGTTATTTGACAGAAACTGAAATTCATATAATATAATGTAATGCATATTGTTACTTACAGGCATATGTTCTTGATGGATGTATTACCTAAACGTCTCTTCCGATTTATTTTAATTTCGTTTGCATCCATATTTATCCTTTAAACACCTACCATATAACCACAATATTTTTGTCTGCTACTGAAGATATCATGGGCTTTAACCTGATGTAAAGTGTGGGCCTCCTGGTCAGAGAGCTCATAACATAGGATCACAGTCTGCTTGATCCAAGGAGATAGTGGCAAGTGAGATGTCTTTGTCAAAACCTTTCTTAAAGGAGACAAAAAACTAACTCTTAGTTCTGCCTGAGGTTGGAGGTCCTATCCAAATAGTAGCGTAAAGCTCTGACCGGACAGAGGGACCTGTCAGACCTAAGTGACTTATCCAAAATGGTGGCCAGGGCTGGTATAACCACTGGGGCCACACTATCTGGACCCTCTTTGGCCAGTTGGTTCTTGGAAAGAAGGCTGTGTGAGGGATACAATGAAACCTTTGACCAGTCTGATTGGTGTCTGATGTTCTTGTTTTGCCAAGCATGGATCTCACTCCTTCGTTTACCCGACCATAGGGTCAAGAGAAAGACAGTGCTTCAAAGAGGCCGCTTTAATGGGTTCAAAGGTTCCAGGAGGGGATGCCCCTCCTCCCTTTGGGTCTGTCTCTGTGGAAGTTATCCAGGAGACGAGTGAGGTTTTTATCCCTACTAACGTTAATGGAAGTTTCCCAGCTGTCAGCAATGGCTGACATGTGGCGATCAAAGGTGGTTGGTTTAACTTCCTGTCCTGAAAAAGGTAAAGTAGGAAGTACTGAAGTAGGATATTGACTTTACACAGGGGGTGGGGGGTGGGTGTACACCTGATTACTGAGGTACCCCTATATAAAAATGGTCCATTTGCCTCATAAACTGATCTGGTTTATCCTCTTTGAGGAGTCTCAATTCTTGCTGCCTCTGCCTCAGGGAACACCTGCTCCTTGATAGCCGAGACTCTACCAGCCAAACTGGAAAATTTAATGGTTAAATTAAATTTTTATTAGTTAATATCTTACCTAGTGGACCAGTGCATTTGTCCGGCGCGCAGCCGGTCCCGCCAAACGTTAGACAAAAACGTCCTGAGCTGGGCTCTGACCGGGACCGGTAGTGTATTCCTCATTCGCCAGGTGTCGTGACTGCACCCAGCTCCCCTACTGCGCGTGCGCGCGCATGCGTACTTCCTCTTTTTGTGGCCTACCTAAGAATGTCCCCCTTTGAGCTATTGCGGGGCAGGTAGGGTGGGACTCTCTTGGTCCACTAGGTAAGATATTAACTAATAAAAATTTAATTTAACCATTAAATTTTCCATTTTATTGCGTTAATATATCTTACCTCGTGGACCAGTGCAGAATAACTACCCAGTGGTTGGCGGGTAGCTATGGGCAAAGGGGAGACTGAGACTCTAAGATCTACATATATACTCCGTAAATCCAGAGGAAATCACCCGGGAAGGGTTTCTAACTACCCTGGATAGGTACGGTCTCTCTCCCCCCCCCCCCCCCCCCCCCTTTGTTTTGTAGCTGACGAGTTCCCGAGGAAGTGAAGAAGGGGAATTGAAGATTAAGATGGTCCCCCATCTTCTTGCAACGCAAGACAGACTGCAGGGACGTTTTTTTTTTTTTTTTTTTTTTTGTTTTTTGTACATGTATGAATACATATATACACCACTACACTATATACAAGGGAGCCTCTGCTTAGTCCCTAATTTGTTGGGCAGCTACCACAGGACCCAAATGGTACACATCCGAGTCTGCCCATGCCAAGTCCTTCAAGTAAAATTGGGTGAAGGTGTTATGAGATTTCCAGTGACAGGCTGCCAAAATCTGGTCTAAGGGAACACCCCCCTGAAAGGCTTTGGACGCCGCGAACGCGCGAACGTCATGAGCCCGAACCTGATGCAACTGTTGAGCCTGTTGGTCTGACATCTGGTAACAAAGGACTATGGTTTGTTTGATCCAGGAGGAAACGGTAGCAGGGACAATATCCTTCTGGAAGCTCTTCCTAAAGGAAACAAAAACCAATTCCTTGCCTGAACGGAGATCTTTGGTTTTGTCCAAGTAATAACGGAGTGCCCGGACCGGGCACAGACTCCTATCCTCCTTGAGGGATTTGTCCAATGAAGGAGCCAAGGCTGGAATGATAACAGGGGCCACGCAAGCGGGACCCTCTTTAGCCAGGTGGTTCTTAGAGATGAAACTAGGAGAAGGCGATAACGAAACATTTGACCAATCCTCTTGGTGCCTAATGTTCCTGTGGACCCAAGCATGAATTTCACTCCTCCGTTTCCCAGAGCCCAAGGCTAGAAGGAAGACAGTCTTAAAGGTGAGGAACTTCAGCGAAGCCTTCCTGAGAGGTTCAAAAGGAGGTTGTGTAAGTTGGTGAAGGACCAAAGACAAATTCCACGTAGGAACCCCACGCCTGCCTTTTGGTTTGTCCCTATGAAAACTGTCCAACAACCTGGACAAGTTTTCATCCTTGCTGATGTTAATTCTGGAATTCCCCACTTTGTCGGCTATGGCAGTCCTATAGCCTTCTATGGTACTAGGTTGAAGATGTTTCTCCTGAAAAAGGGAAAGGAGAAAATCCGCAATTTGCTCTATAGAGGGAGTCCTGAAGTCCACCTGATTCTTTTCACACCATCTGACAAAAACGGACCACTTTGATTCATAAATGGCTCTGGTAGAGCGTCTTTGAGGAGCCTCAATTCTTGTTGCCACTTCTGCCGAGAACCCGGCCTGCTGGATGGCAGAGACTCTAGGAGCCACGCATGAAGGTTCAGATTGGGCAGGTCCCGGTGAGGACACTGATTGAACGGTTGAGTGATCAATTTCGACACCTGAGGGAGCAGGAGAGGAACTTGAGCTGACATGTTGACCAGGTCCCAAAACCAAGGCATGTTGGGCCAACCTGGTGCTATCAGAATGAGACGACGGAATCCGTGGTCCAAGAGTTTCGTTACCACCTGATGAAGAAGGGCCGTTGGTGGAAAGGCATAAGCGTCCAGGTCCTCCCAAGGGAGACTTAAGGCGTCCACTCCCCACGCTGATTGGTCTGGAACCGGGGATACAAACCGGGGAAGTTTGTGATTGAACCGGGTGGCAAACAGGTCCACAGACGGGCGGTGCCAACGCCGGCATATTTGAGCAAACACCTCCGGGAGGAGGGACCATTCTGTTTGGATCACCTGATTGAGTCGGGACAGCTTGTCGGCTATGACGTTCAGGTGACCCGGAATATGCCTGGCCCTCAAGACAATCTGCCTTTGATTGCACCAAAGCATCAGTCTCCAAAGGAGGGCACAGAGTGAGCCTGATTTCATACCCCCTTCCTTGTTGATGTAAGAGACCACAGTGGTGTTGTCTGTACAAACAAGAACTATCTGGTTGCAACATAACTGCTCGAACCGTTTTAAGGCTAGCAGGACCGCCTTGAGTTCCAACAAATTTATGTGCAAGGCGCTTTCTGACTCCAACCAAACTCCTTTTGCCATGTAATCGCCTAAGTGAGCGCCCCAACCTTCGTTTGAGGCGTCTGTAAACAGTTGAAGGGCGTGTCGAAGAGGGTGTAAGGGTTGACCGGATAGCACCTTGGTCGGGTCCAACCACCACCTTAGATGTACATGGAGAGATGAAGGAATTGGGATGACCTTTTCCAGCGATTCCGGGGCATGCCAATGCTTTTTTAGGTGCCACTGAATGGGCCTCATATGCAGCCGCCCCGACACTACTTGTTTTTCTGTTGCTGTCAGAAGGCCGATTAAAGACATGAACTGCCTGACTGTGCAACATTCCAGTCCCAGGAGAAGGTTGAGTTTCTGAGATAGACTCCTCCACCTGTCCTGAGTTGGTTTGACTAACCCCTGAGATAGGTCGAAATGATAACCTACGAAGTCGAAGGTTTGTTGGGGAACTAGCTCTGACTTGTCCATGTTGACTACCCACCCTAGCGAGCGGCAAAGGTCCAAAAGGATCTGGGTATGACGTAGGCAAATTTCCCGGCATGGGGCTCTCAGTAACCAATCGTCTAGGTATTGGTGGATTCGAATACCCCTCGATTGAGCCATGAGTTTTACCTCCTTGACCACCTTTGTGAACTCCAACGGAGCCGTCGACAGGCCAAAGGGAAGTGCTGTGAACTGAAAAGTCTGACCTTTTAAGTGGAACCGGAGATATTTTCGCGACCTGTGGTTTATGGGAATGTGAAAATAAGCATCGCTGAAATCCAGCGACGAGACCCACTCCCCCTGTTGCAGGGAGAGTCTGATGGTCTCCGGAGTTTCCATCTTGAACGTTGCTGGGGCAAGGTAAAGGTTCAGTTGGCTTAGATCTAGAATGGGCCTCCATTTCCCGTTGGGTTTTGGCACCAGGAACAACCGGTTGTAGAAACCCAGAGATGACTGAACGGCCACCTTTTCGATAGTCTGTTTTTGACCTAGGGAATGCAATGCCTCGTTCAGACTTTTGTTTCGAGAGGGATTTGATGAACCACTGATAATCACAGGAAATCTTGCCAGAGGTGGTCTCTCCTTGAAGGGTAGTTGATACCCTTCCCTGAGGATGGAGACTACCCTTGGATTTGAACCCAGGGAGAGCCAAACCTGCCAAAACAGTTGCAGACGGCCTCCCACAGGTGGATCTTTTGCAACACATGGGGCATTTGTTACATTTGGGGCAAAAAGACACTGATTTACAGACAAAGCACTGTTCACAGATTTTATTCCTATTTGAGAATGAGAGGGTCTTACGTTTTTCTTTTGTAACAGCCCTTTTACAAAAGGTACAGGAGGAACAACATGCAAATTTACAGTCTCTTGAAAAGTCTCTTTGTTTGCTGATGACACTAGATTGAGATCCCCTAAACTTGAACTTAACACAACTGGGGGACTCAGAAGATATTGATTGTCATTTATACGGTTTTGCACCACGGGCAGGCTTGGAGTAGTAAGCAGAACCAGATCCACCTCTACCACGACCTCTACCCCTGCCTCTGCCTGAGAATTGCCTCCAAGGTTGTTGATTTTGGGAAGAGGAGAAGCCGGATTGACGACTCTCTTTCTTTTCATATGGTTGATACCGGAATTGATGCTTCTTTGAGTGCTGATATGTGCCCGGGCCGGGACCAGTAGCACTCTTGTTTGAATCATATTTTTGAATATCCTGCTCCGCCACTGCCAGTACATCATCCGGGAATAACCCGTAAGTGAACAGGGGAGCATTTCGTAGTTTATTCCAGGTATCAGGTTTCAGGCCTGGTTTAACGTACTCGAGATAAGAATCTCTCCTCAACAAAATGAAATTGGCTAGCTGAACAAATAAACTGTCTGCGAGGTGCTGGAAGGCAGTACCTAAGGCAACAGAAACACTACTGTGGAAAGCTGACAAGTCTTTCAAATCCCTGATGGCGTCGGTGACCTCCTTAGGGGCCTTGCCCTGAACAATGGTAGCGTTTAAAAATGAAATGTGTTGATTCATTTTGTCCTGAATTTCACTAACGCACCTGTTGAATCCTGCTGCGTGATTGGTAATCAAAGAGCCTTCCTTAGCACATTGCTCCCACCTTCGAAGAATCTCCTGAGGGATAGGCCTAGATGCTGGTCCTGAAGATGGATATGAGGAAGTCTTGGCAATACGGGAAAATTGAGAGTTCAGGCGTGCTTCGGAACCCGACCAGCCAAAGATTGTACGTCCAGGTCTTTGATTTATATCCTGTTTGAGTCGTGACTGTGTATACCACTTTGCCTGGCTTTTGGGGGTTCTGACAAACTGGTCTTGTTTCAGACCTGCAGCCTCTTGGGAACGAGAAGGGTAACCTTCTGCAACACGAGTGTTCAGTTTTTCCATCTTATAGCAAAGCCAGTCGTCAGCTGGTAACTCCACTGAAACTTTGCCTGAGCGACGAGGATATTTCCCTTTCCAAGGGTTGTCAGAACGGTTGTCTGCATCACTTGCTGAAGCCTCAAAATCTGGTATGTGAGACCAGCCAAGAAAGGAACGGACCGACCGGACCGTTTCTCTGTAGTTCATTTCCTCATTTTTCTCATTGATTTCAGTATCTGAAAGTTCACCCTCCTCACCAGATTCCTTATCTGACCGGTCCGGAAGGGGTTCCCCGTCTGACAGAGCCGGATCCGGCTGAGTAAAACTATCCGGTGCAAAGGAAGCAGAAGTACTGGTATACTGCGGACCGGTAATGACCGGTTGAGAGGAGGACCCTAAGGAAGAGACACTGGTGATAGCAGGCACAGTTTCCTCCGGTTCACCAAGAACTTGTAAACCCGGACCGGGTACCACTGTCTTGGGAGGAATCGGGTCCCTAGCAACCTGACTTGCAGAACCGGCAGCAGCGGCCGGTTTGATAGACTTCTTATGTTTTGACTTCCCTTTCTGTTTTTTAACAGAAGAAGCAGAATCCTCTACAGCCTGACCCGGAGGCCTCACCGGACCGGTGGCTCTGGGGTCAGGAGAGGGATTGATAAAGGGCGTGTCAGAAACAGGGGCTTGACTCTTTGAAACAGGCATCTTTGGAGTAGAAAAAATGTTGGTCCTTGTAAGGAGAGCCTCAAAACGGGCGAATTTTTCCTCCAACTGATTATTCAATAGTTCAAAATCCTGACGGGAGACAAAGTCTCCAGTACCTGTCTGATCAGAAACCGGGAAGGCACCGGTAACAATCTGTCCCTGCGCATGCGCAGTGTCCGGAGGCATTTCAAGTTCGTCCTGTTCCTCCACCGGACCCACAACCGTAACTTTACTGGGAGAAATCAAAATCCCTGCTTTTTTGTCTTTTCGGATTTGATACTGTGGGGTTGCAAGCATACCTTTCTGGGAGTCAGATAACGCACTACACAAATCACAGTCCTGACCTTTGACACAAGGGTCATCTCCCACCTTTTTGTCCCTACAGCGGGCACACTTTTTATGAAGATCAAACCCCGCCATAACATGGCCACAACTACCACGCCTCTGTCCTGGTGATGCCATGGTAAATATATTTTGCAATATCCAAAGCTTTCCTTCCAACTCGTTTGCAAATAGACAATATAATTTAAAGTTTATTTTATTGAAATTTATCCGCTAAAACACTATGGCGCCAAACAAAAAGAGGAAGTACGCATGCGCGCGCACGCGCAGTAGGGGAGCTGGGTGCAGTCACGACACCTGGCGAATGAGGAATACACTACCGGTCCCGGTCAGAGCCCAGCTCAGGACGTTTTTGTCTAACGTTTGGCGGGACCGGCTGCGCGCCGGACAAATGCACTGGTCCACTAGGTAAGATATATTAACGCAATAAAATTGCAGATTTAGGTTGGACGGATTCCCGTGAGGAGTTTGATTGAAGGGCTGTGTTAGAAGATTGGGCAGGTTGGGCAGGCTCCGGGGGATCTGGTTTGAGATGGCCACTAGATCCCAAAACCAAGGCATATTGGGCCACCCTGGAGCGAACAGAATGATCCTGTGGCAAGGGTGGTCCTGCAACTTCTCCAATACTTTGCCCAAAATGGCTACTGGTGGGAAGGCATAAACATCCAGATCCTCCCATGGCAGGCTAAGTGTGTCCACTGCCCAGCCCAGGGGCCCGGTACTGGTGACACAAACTGAGGTAACTTGTTGTTGAATCTCGTGGCAAATATCGTAGATCTATCTGAGCCAGTGCCACCTGCTGCATATTGTCTGAAAAAAACTCTGGAAGGAGACACCACTGACCATTGAATTCGCTCACCTGGTCTGGATAGATCATCTGCTACCACAATCAGCTGGCTTGGAATGAGTCAGGCACTGAGTGTTGCTTGTTTCCTGGTGCATCAGGTCAAGATTCTCCACAGAAGGGCACACAGTCGGCCCGACCTCATGCCTCCTTCCTTGTTTATGTATGACACCACCGTGGTGTTGTCGGTAGCTACCAGAACTATCTTGTCTGAGCAGAGGTCTTGGAATTCTTTTAGGGCCAAAAGACCGCTTTCAGTTCTAGGTAATTTATATGCGGCTTGCTTTCTGGAAGTTCCTCTTGCAGTGTGCTCTTCTAAGTGAGTGCCCCACCCTTCTTTTGATGTGCCTGTAGAAATTTGCAGAGCATGTTAACTGGGTGTAATGGTTGACCTTGAAGCACATTGCTTTCCTCCAGCCACCATTTAAGATGGGGTACAAGGACTTGGGGATAGGAATGACTTTTTCTAGTGATTCCGGTACCCTCCAGCTGTTTTTGAGATGCCATTGAATGGGCCTCATGTGCAGTAGGCCAAGGTGAACTTACTTCTCTGTGGCTGTTAGCAGACCTATTAAGGACATGAACTGCCGGACCGGACAGGCCGGTCGGGAGATTAGAACCTGTATTTTCTGCTGAAGGGTCTACCACCGGTCTGGTGTCGATCGAAACCAGCCAGATCTGAGGTCGAAACTGGTAACCCACGAAGCCGAAGACTTGTTTGGGTTCCAGCTCTGATTTCTCCACGTTCACCAGCCAACCTAGTTTCTGACAAATCCTTACTAGTGCCTGAAAATGCTGGAGACAGCCTTGGTGGGATCTGGCTCTCACCATACAGTCGTCTAGGTACAGGTGGATCCTTATATCCCAGTGTGTGGCTATCAGTTTCACCTCCTTGTTATCACCGTAAACTCCATGGGAGCTGTGGACAGTTCAAATGGCAGTGCCTTGAACTTATATGACCTGCCTTGGATGTGAAATCTCATGTACTTCCTGGACTGTTCCTGTATTGGTGTATGGAAGTAGAGATCCTTGAAGTCTATTGAGGTAATCCACTGCCCTTGCTGGAGGGAGGTTCTGATGGTTTCCGGTGTCTCCATTTTGAATTTCTCCACCTTGAGGAATTGGTTTATTTTGCTCCGGTCTAGTGTACACCAATTCTTGGGTTTATGAACCAAAGGTAATATGTTGAAAGGAGACCAGATTTGGTTTGAGAGCCTGGAATGCCCCTGTCAGGTAGCAGGTCCTGGGGGTCGGATCTGGAAGGGAAGAGCATAGCCTTCTTGAAGGGTTTTAAGACTTTCGGACCGGCACCCAGTGCTTTTCAAGTTTCCCATGACTAGTGTAATTTGCCCCTACAGGCAGACCTAGTACAACAGCTAGGACAGGTCCGAGGTTCCATTGTCTTTCTGGTTGAAGTCTCTGGTGACTGGCAAACCTTCACAGTCTCTTGCTCCCAACCAGTTGTACGGAGATAAGCTGAATCTTGCTCCTGGATAGTTGTTACATCTAAAACTGGACCAGTAACAGTGTTATTGTCCCTTATAGGGTGGAATGACCCATGGTAGCTCATGATGAGTAGTGAGATACCCTGCTTAGTGCTTCTCTGTAACCAGGGTATTCAGAGGTCAAAATGTCAGACTACTTCATGGCTATTTTTTTTTTTTTTTTTGTTGTTGTTGTTGTTGTTGTTGTTAACCAATGTTTTCTGGGAGCAGAGGTAACTCTGGAGGTCCAGTAGACCCCTGTTTCTCTGTTACCAATGAGTTCGGACAGCAATTGGCCTGTATGAGCCAATCAAAAACACCTAACAGCAATTTCAGTTAATTGTGTAGCTGGTCTTAGATCCGTAGGGTCTGTAGCTGGTTGGAGCCACCTGTTGCCAGGATTTCCTGTAATATTTCTTGTCCCTCTGTCCTAGACTCAACACAGAGCTGAAAAGAGTAGCTCTGTAACCGGCTTGGGTGAAGCAGCCTGTACAATGAGGGCTGTGTGGTCAGTATCCGGTCGGTAGACTCTGTAACCGGTTGGTTGAAGCAATATCTTGCAGATACTTACTGTCCACCTGCCCCAGAAACAACAGAGTTGAATGGACTAGGTTGGTAGACTCTGTAACCGGCCTAGGTGAAGCACTGTACCATAAGGCCTGTGTAGCTGGCACTCGGTCGGTAGACTCTGTAACCGGTTGGTTAAAGCAATTTCTTGTAGCAATTTCCTGTCTACCTGCCCCAGAATCAACACAGAGTTGAATGGACTAGGTCAGTAGAACTCTGTAACCGGTTGAGAGGAGTAAACTGTACAAGGCTGTGTAGCCGGCAAATGGTTGGTAGACTCTTTAACCAGTCGGTTGAAGCAATTTTACAACTATCTTTGGTGTTGAATCCAGCTTACAGCAGGTTTCCTGCATTAATTTCCTGATTTCTTGTAAGGACACATCGTTGTGCAGATTTGACAGTTGCTCGAAAAGCCCCTTGTGAGCTATTTTTAGAATGGCACCTCGGAAATTGTTGGTCGCTCTGTCACGTGACCAGCTTACTGGAGAGATGATATCAGAGGTCGCGTTCTTTCATGATACTTAAACAGGCAACTGAGCAGCAATCTGCTTGTCCACAAACCCCACTACTGACAACAAGGCCAGGTCCATGAGGGAGGGACTGGTAGCACAGTAGACGAGAATTGTGAAAAATGCAGTTCTTTTTCTTGAGTGCACTTCAGTGACAGATACGGGGATAGCCCTTGTAAGCTATATTTAGAATTGCTGTTCTTTTGAGCTGGCCGGTTGACTGATGCCTTATAGCACAAAGGTCGGTACCAGCGCACTCTGAACAGTTAGGAAACTCTGTAGATGAACTTCTTTCGTGATACTCAACCGGGAAACTTATACAGTGACCTGGCCATCCACAACCCCCACTACTGGCAACAAAGCCGGGTCTGCAAGGGGGGGACTGGTATCACAGTAGATGTGAGTAGTGAAGAACACAGTTCTTTCCACTTGAAATGACGTCAGTGGTCGCGTTCTTTTGAGCTTGCTGGTGGACTGATGCTTGTAGCAGAGAAGTCTGGACTAGTGCGCTCTGTTGATCCTGGTCGGTGCCTGTCTCCTGGAGTTCTGCCTGATACTTAAACAGGAGACTTGTACAGTAACCGTGACTTCAAAAGAACACACTTCATGCTCTTCAAATGGGAATTCCTTCTATTTATAAAAGCAAAAACTTGACTGACGTTTCTTTTGTGATTGTAGCTGGAAGGTTACAGAAGGTACATTCTCACCTAAAGACACGGAAAATATTACCTTTTAAGGCAGCATTTCCAGTATTTTTTCTTTATACTGTCATTCTACCCCTAACAACATAACTGTTGAAAGAACTAATGAGGAAACTAGCAACATGGCCGCCTGTATTTTCCATTGCTTACTGCCCTATCATCAACACTAAACTGAATCAACTAGGGAGTGTTTCCAGCAGATTTCTTAATGTATATCCGAGCCAGATATGTAGATAACACTTCTACACTAAAATATTTGCAAATAAGGTTGAAAATCAGTCATAATCCACACTTTTTCTTCAAAACTTCTGGAGAAGTTGAAAACAGGTCTGCACAGTACACATGCCAAACAAAAAAGATGCTATTACGTCACACTGTCTAGACAGGAAGGAAGTACGATGCGCCACCTGGCGAGTGCACAGTACTGGGACCACAGGACAGTGGAAACACAGGACGTCTTTTTCTGACGTTTGGCGGGCCGGTCTGCACCGACCGGATTAGCAATTGTCCATTGGATAGGATGTATTAACGCAAAAAATGGTATTTTCCCAAATCCTTTTAAACAGGCTACTGTCACTCCGCTCCTTAAAAAGTCTACCCTTTCAAAAAAAGACTTGAAGAGCTATTGACCGGTGTCTGGTCTCAGTTTTTTGTCAAAGTGGCTGCCCAGATTAGATCTCACTTGGATTCTCATGATCTTGGAAACACTTTTCAGTCAGCCTCAACAGAAACTGCCTTGTTGTGAATCAAAAATGAGATTCATTTATCTGTCAAAGGGCATGCCTACAGCACTAGTGCTGTTGCTTGACATGTCCGCAGCCTTTGATACTATTCATCATGACACACTCCTTTCCTGTTTGTCAGCTTGGTTTGGCTTTGTTGGTTCCACACTAAATTGGTTTCAATCTAATCTAATCTAAACTAATGTGAACTTTTATAGTGCTTAATCTCCATCACTGATGGACTCTAAGGTGCAACTGAACATAAAGCAAAAGGCGGTTGACCAAGGACATAGCCAGGTCATACCAAGGAGAAACAGGGTGACAGGAGAGGCTATGGGGGATATGCTTTTGCAAACAGATAAGTTTTAAGCTTCTTTCTGAAATAGGCAACTGATGCTGCACTGCACACATCATGAGGGAGTTCATTCCAGATCTTAGGAGCATCAAAGGCAAAGCTGTGATCAAAATGTTTGACTGATTTGAAGACTGATGAGCGGAAAGGAAGAACAGTAAGGTATTGATGATCTGGGTGACTATGCCTGGTACTATAGGAACAACTGCTGAGTGACAAGAATGGTTGAAAATAGGAAGGAGAACCACTATGTAAAAATTTATAAACTAGTGTTGCAGTTTTGAACATACATCTATACTTAACAGGGAGCCAGTGGAGTTGCTTCAGAATGGGTGTAACATGAGCATACTTTCTATGATTTGTAACAATCCGAGCGAGGGTATTCTGAATACTTTGCAATTTGTGCTGATTGAAACATGACAAACCCCTAAACAGAGAGTTGCAGTAGTCTAGTCGACTATTAACCAAGGCATTTGCAGCAAGGACTATCACTTCTGGAGTAAGATTCTGTCTTATTCTATGAAGGTCGCGCATCTGAAGAAAGCATGCTTTGCAAGTCCCCTTGACATGTTCAGAGAAGGACTGTTTTCAGTCAGTTAAGATCGGTTCTACTGTTTCAAATATGTTCAAATTGAAGTTCAGAGTCCCCCAAGCTCCTGTCTTAGGTCCTCTTTTGTTTTCCCTCTACACAACACCCCTTAGTCTAGACATCAGAAAATATATTGGAGTTAAATTCCACGTTTATGCTGATGACACTCCGCTGTTCATACACCTATCCCCTGAAGATAGTATCAAGTCTCTCGACTGCCTAAAATTCTGTTTGAATGATATTCAGATCTGGATGTCTGAAAACAAACTTAAGCTAAAACCCTGATAAAAAAGAATTCATAGTTTTTGGTGCCAAAGACAGATACAAATGGCTCTGTGACTCATTTCCAGTCAATATCCTGGGTAATTATCTCTATCCCACCGATGTTGCTTGCAATCTGGGTGTTCTGTTTGATGCAAACTTTCATTTTACCAATAACGTAAATTCTGTCATCAAATCTTGTTTTATTAGCCTCAGGGACTTTCATTGTATCAGGAGGTTGATACATCAGTGGTGATTACAAATGCTCTGGTTAGCAGTTGTTTGGATTATTGCAATTCTCTATTGCGTAGTCTGTCATCCCGTAATGCTACCTGACTCCAATACATTCAAAATGCTCTTCCACGGTTTGTCACCAGTGCTTCTAAATTCACTCACATCACACCCAGCTAGAAGACACTCAATTGGCTACCTATCAGACAATGAATTATCTTTAAAAACCCTAGTTCTTGTGTATTCTGCACCATACCTCTCCTTGTACAAATCAGCAGTGAACACAAGACGCTCTAACCCCAAAAATTTGTTCCTCCAGGTTCCTCATTATTGTTCTTCCATCCATAAATCAAAGGCCCACTTCAACAACAGTTTCTCATATGATGCCCCAAAGTTATGGAATGATCTTCCACATGATATGTGGTGTATTTATCGACCGGTATCAGGACTATGTTTCATGTCAAAATTGGTGGAGCGTGTAGTTGTTAAACAGCTCATGCAACATATCAATAGTAACAATCTTGATAATCCTAGGCAATCTGCATACAAAAGTGGTCACTCCACAGAAACCGCCCTGCTGCTTATCAAAAATGAGATCCATCTCTCACTATCACGGGGCGAGCCAACTGCATTGGTCTTACTGGATCTGTCAGCTGCGTTTGACACAATTGACCACCCGACTCTTCTTAATTGTCTTAAATCATGGTTTGGTGTGTCTGGCACAGCCTTGAAGTGGTTCATGTCCTATCTCAGCCACCGTTTCCAGGCAATTAAAATTGGGTCAACCCTCTCTGATTTGCATGAGCTGTTGTTTGGAGTACCACAAGGCTCCGTCCTTGGTCCTCTGCTGTTCTCCTTATACACCACTCCTTTGAGTAAGGTTATTGGAACGCATCCTGACATCAAATACCACTTTTATGCAGACGACACGCAGTTGTTTATTCATATCTCTCACAAAAATGCAGCCCTGGCTTTTAACAAACTGAATTCTTGTCTTCTGGATGTTCAAAAATGGATGTCGTCAAGTATGCTCAAACTAAATCCTGACAAAACAGAGTTTATCATCTTTGGATCCCATGCACAACTCAAGAAATTAGATCCCTATCTCCCAGTTAAGATATTTGGTAATTTCATGCATCCTGCAGTTGTTGTTAAGAACCTTGGTGTCTGGTTTGATGCTAATTTTTCCTTTGCTAACCATGTCCGCAATATTTGTAAGACATGCTTCATTCAAATTCGTGATCTCAGGTGGCTTAGAAAGCACTTGACTGATGAGGCTGCTATCCTGGCAGCTAATGCCTTGGTGAGCAGTCGCCTTGATTACTGCAACTCTCTCTTCAGGAGTCTGTCCAGTCTCAATATGCGTAAACTACAGTGTATTCAAAATACACTTGCCAGGATTGTCACAAACTGTAACAAATACACGCGGGCATCTCCTATTCTCAAACGACTCCATTGACTCCCAGTTGAATCTCGCTGTATCTTCAAAACTGCCACTCTAGTTTATAAGTTTCTTCACAGTGGTCATCCCAGTTACTTTGGTCCTCTTCTGCCCACTCATTGCGGAAGATATAGTACAAGATACAACCATCCAGATAAAAGGTTCCTGGAGGTTCCTCAATTATGTCCATCTGTACATAAATCCAAAAATCACTTTGGCCACAGCTTTGCTTTTGATGCCCCCACAGTCTGGAATCATTTGCCTAATGAGGTACGTTCTGCCCCAACTCTCACCTGTTTCAGGAAAAGGTTAAAATCATATCTCTTCCACAAGGCATTCCCACCTTAGCTTACACTCTATCTGGCGTCTCCGTGGTACTGGACTTGGCAACGGCTATGGACAGATGATTTCTTAGAGTCTGCGCCTTAGAGTCTGCCTAGCAGAGATTAAGCGCTATAAAAGTACAGAATAGAATAGAATGGAATATACGCAGTGCTCCAAATCTCATGTTTCAAAAGTGGACTAAAAAGTTTAATCTACTTATTTCAGAAATCATTTCCACCTTAGTTTCTAACTACCAAACACCGGATTGCCTCCCTGGGTGCGACTTGGAATATGTCTAACGTCTTGATGATTTATGCCTAATGAACTGGATGGTGTGCCTTAGAATCCACAGATACGGAGATTAAGCACTTGGACAACTGATTGATCATTGCATTCAACAGCAATAGTGTATATGTTGGGCCTTGGCGGAGGTATGCACTCTCTAAGTGTATTTTTTCCTTTAATCTCTGGCACACATATGACACAAAAAGCACCAAACCTTCAGAGATTTTCTGCAGCCTTGACAGCATTTGTGCGAGCTTTTGTTGCCTGTCAGCCAACTCTCCCCGCCCGCTGAAGTCCACACGGAACAGAGCCATGATGGAGTCTACTATCTGAAGAAACAAAAACTTCCACTAAATCAGAATCTGGGTATGAGCAGAATGTTACTGACAACTTTTGGGGAGAACAGCACTATTTATATACACTGGAAAAAGAAAATTGTCTTTTTTCTCAAACATACTTTCCCTTTACTTGTTCGAGGACATTATTTTTTCTTTGGTACACGTTATTTACCCAATGGCTGTGTACGCTAGATCAGTTTCACTGCTAGCATACCCAACGGTTATGTACGCATTTTATTTACCTTAGCATGGGTTTGCACTGTGAAACAGAAGAATAACTTGGTTATTGTTACATTCTGACAATTTTTAAAGGAAATGTCAGAAATGAGCTAAGGGGGAATTGATTAAAATTTATTACACTAGCAATGATCTTGTGTACATAACCATTGGGTATGCTAGCGATGATATAGATCTTGCACATACAGCCGTTGGGTACGCTAGACCAATATCACAGCTAGCGTACACAGCTGTTGGGTAAATAACCACTCCGTATTTTTTAATATGAGAATAAAACAGATTTTTCATCATGACATCACAATATTTAACATATTTATCTGATCAAACAGAAAAACATATTTTCTAATACATTTTAAATGTACAGGGATCAAAATTATTTGAATAAAACAGATTGGTGACTTTCTCCTGATTTCCCGGGTTTCCTCTTTCAGACGCAAGCAACAACTAATATTCATCAAGAAGAAAAATTACTTTTCATTTTAGGCATCTATGTAATTTAGTGAGCTTCAATACTTGTTGAAATCTAACCAGTTTTAATCTCCTTTTATGTTTTGTTAGGTTTAATATTAGTGTAATTTTGATATAAATATCTCAAGAGTGTGTGTGAAAATGGGTTGGGCCATTTCCCTAAGAAGTTTATACTACATTACAACGTTAGGCTTTTTGGCATTTACAAGATGCAAAGGAAACATCTAAAAAATTTCCTGACTTTTTCCTGAATTTTTTGAACACTTGCCGCTGGACTGATTTTATAATTAAAATAAAGAACTATATCAATGAACACATATGAAAAAACACAACCAAATCCAAAGCTGAAAGATAAAATGAAGAAAATAAAATATAATGAAAAATATAAATGAACGATAAGCTTACACTAATTTAGCACTATCAATTACCAACAGCTTAAACACCCCCAGTTCTTCATGAAACTTGGCAGCAACAAAGTCCAGCAATTCAAACTGGTGCTCACCTGAACAAAATTACACATCCCACCAAATCAAATATAATGTCTGGAATTACATGACTGATATGGGTGTTTGATCAAGACCTGGATGTGATACACAGTGTCATACCAATACTTTACATCCAATAAAACACCAGAATATGTGATACATAGTGCCATATGTGACACATCTGCCACTGTGGCCTAGTGGGAAACAAACTCGCCCAGGAACACAGAGGAAGCGGGTTCAAACCCAGGTACAGGTAGATACATAGTGGCTTGGATGACCACTTAAAATGGCGGTCCTCTGTCATTGGGTCCTATCCCCAGTGGCAGGTTAAAGAATCCCAAGAATGTTGATAAATGTTCATCCTTGAGCCCCTGTCTTCCAGTTAGGTGAATGTCAGTAATTTGAGAGTTGGGCTGTACTTGTTCAGTCAGATGGGTCAAATAGCTATAAAATAGCTAATAGGAGATATTGCGCAGAGTTTAAATACATAACAATAATAATATCAATACCTTACATCCCAAAAACATCACAATAAGTGATACATAGCGCCACACCAATTCCTTACATCCCATAAAAACTAGAATATGTGTTACATAGTGCCTGAGTGCCACACTAATACTTTATGTGATATACTATGCCATACCAATATGTTACATTCCACAAATATCAGCATATAAATGGGAAAACTCCCAGAATGACATCTACTAAAACAAAAAGTCATACACTTTATCAAAGAGTTACAATACTTTTTCTATTTATCAGTGACAAACTGCTGTGACCACCAAAGGACTCATACTGACTTGTATAAGCTCTTGCATACAGTACATTGTCCAGCACTGCCTCCTGATCCAAGTTAAATCTGTCTGCAATGTCCCTCAACCTGTCAGGCCGACTGATGCTATATTAAGGAGTCAAAACTGGCAAGCTATTCTCCAGTAATGCCGTTACCTTGGTATAATTTCTCATTCCGAGTTGTGTCTGACTGATTCATCTTAAAATTATTGAATACAGTGTTCAGGTAATGTCACCAGACAGGTGTGCAGGTGGAGGGATACTTGGTGATCACAATAATGCACTGTGTCCTGAACCCGGTTGTGTTATTATGCTGACTTCTAAAATGGGTTATTCGGCATTAACAGATATTGAACCAAATCAATACCACTGCCTGCTGAGTTGTTACTTTTGACGAGGCAAATTCTCTTTGGCTACAGCTGTTCTTTGGCTAACTCAGTGTGGCTTCATTTCATTGGGAGCTATGCACGAGCTATGCCAGGGCTGGGCAGAGCCTATGGGTTATATAAGGCTCATGTAAGCCCAGAACTAGCAGTCTGATGGTGGGATTGGGAAGTGGGGATAGTTCTTGTAATAAAGACATCAACTCTATTAATGATCTTTAACTTGTGTTATACAAGAGAATTTTGGCGACTCCCCTTGGTCGATCCTGGTTTAACCTACATTCCTACCAAGGCCAAAGAAGGAGGAGATCCGGACTTGATGTCAAAAAGAGAATTACAAGAACTACTCCAGTCAAATAATCACATCCTCCCCAAATTGAGACTTTATGCATTTAAAATGCAACAAGCTGCCACAGTTCCTCACAAAAAATAAAATAGAACCATTTTTAAAATTCCATAAAGAGTACTTTGAGGTTATTTATGTACACTAAATAATCCACTACTCTCCTCTGTAATGGCTCTTAACTAAAAACTGCAAACTATCAGTATGCAACCAAAATTCATAATCATGATGGAAGTTGCTAACAATACGCATGTTCAGTGTTTCCTAGAGATGGGTCGGTACCAAAAATCTGTACATTGGGAGGTCGCCAATGCAAAACCATACCGATTCTGGAATTCCATGTTTCAGTAAACAGCAAAAAACATGGATGTTCCTCTTAATGACATCGCAATAAAGTCCATAAAAACACAAAATATGAGACAAAAGTGCAGAATTTCTTCAGATTTCTGGTTTGTTTCCAATATTGTAAGTTTTCCTTCATCTATAGGAGTTGACAAGTGAGATTAATGTTATAAAGTATCGTAACCAAAACATGGCAGTTCTGTTCAATATAACTGCTTTAAAAGTCTGCAAAATGCACGAAAATATGGGATAACGCTGATAATTTCTTCAAATTTGTGGTTTCTTCCCAATATTTTAAGTTTTCCTTCTATTATATGTGTTGGCGCGTGTAAAATCTTGTCACGGTATTTCAGTAAAATGCTCTCGATAACGAGATATCGGGCCTACCCACCCATCCCTAGTCTTTCCTAATATTTTTTGCACCAACTCTCCTCTGGTCAGTTATAGACCAAGTGCAAGGTCCTGCTTAAGTGCACTTCTAGTTAGAGTGGAAATGCACTAATTATGGTCTTCCTTTGTAACGTGCTCGCATAATTAAGTTTGAACTGTTTTTCCCCAACAGATATATTCAAATTTCTACCAATTTTTTTATTTTTCTAGCAATTTTTATTTTTTAAATTAATTTGTCTTAAATATTCATAAAACCTTTGTGTTTTTCTTCAGTTATTTTTGAGTGTCAGTAGAATCAGTGGTTTGTGTTAGTGTGAGAAACCTTTGGAAAATCTTTTACCAAAGCATTATCCATTACCAGAAAGCTTATGGTTCTGTATGTGATACTCTGAAAAGGATACAAAGTATTTTCTGTGTCCACAAATATAACTTTTCCCCCTGTGTAACCATTGGCCCCAGGCAATTGTGCTGTGACTGCAAAACAAACATTTAGTCATTAAGTGTAATCATTTAATGATTCCGTTATTTTATGTACTGACTTATATTAAGGTCCAGTCATTATGCATAATAACTGACTAGAGAGAAATAAAAAGGTTACAACATTGCTAACATTTGTTATATCACTTACTTCCAATGAATTATGGTTACTATATGTCTGTGTATGATTTGTTCAGGGATTTTTTTTACATATGTGGTCATTACCTTGTCTGTGTTGAACTTGAAGGAGAAAATAAGTTGTATTACAAACAAGCATAACATTAAATTTTAGTGGTGGCATCGTTTACAGAAATCAAACCAGGGCTTTGAAATGAAACGAAATCCGGTATTTTGTATGCTTGTTCTGTGCATTGAAAATTATTCGCATGCATACATGAGTAATAACTTGTAAAAGGAAGTGGCTTTCACGAGATATTATTATGTACGTAAAACTGATTTTTGCTCAATATGTGACATATTTTACAACATATATATATATTTTGTCGTTTTGATGAAGTATCAGCCATTAGAAAGCCTAAAAATAATAACGTCTTCAATAATGCGTTCCCAAATATTCTTTGCAGATTTTGTTTTTTCTACAAAAACAAAACAATATTCCTGTAACCGTTAACAACACTATTAAATTTCCCATGACACAATCAGTTTTACTTCTAAAACTTTTTTGTTAATAGAAGAGAACCTGTCTGGGGATGAGACATAAGCCAAAACAAATGTTTCTCTGTATTCACAAGAGAAAGTCCTCAACACAAAATAAGACAATCAATCAAGAAAATACATGTGGAAATCAAATATCTTGCTTCAATGTTTTCATTTGTTTATATAGGAAAAAACATAATACATATTTCTAACTGGAACCAAAGACCTCAAATGTTTCTCATTATATATTTCTTAAAGCTATTTTACAGGATCCACTGGCCCTTTCTCACCCCTATTTTCAGTATTCATTAAAATTAATTATTTGAAGGTGTTGTAGATAAAAAGTGTACCACAAAGGGTGTGAGAGAGCTGTGTCTTCCCTGTTCTGAATTCTCCAAAAGCTTCAGTGATGGCCATACTCTCAACACCTCCTCCCATCAGTTTACTGTAATAAACAAGGAGTAACTCGTTGAACTAATCAGAGTAATTACTTGCCCTACAATTACTTGTGAGCATTCTGTAATATAACAGTACTTCAATACACCATTCACCTTAACCATACAATCATCCATGAGATACATACATTACAAAGTTATTTTGCTTCATTGGATATAACTCACATGTATATAGTTATTATACAAATCTCATAATATTATTATAAGAAGCATATCATGGGAAGTCATGATGTAGATGACAAATAGAAGCTGACTTACTCGAGTTCCTGGCTGCCAGTGCTGACACGGAAACATTGCTTCCTTTTGTCAGCATACATCAAGGCAGTGACAAAACCTCCATCCTACAACAGGAATGCACACCCTTTACCACAACAAACGGCATCGAATAAAGGAGTATGTCTGTTCAAGATATACACAGCACCATTTACAGGCAAGAGCACTTGTTAACTATCAACATCACAACCTTTTACCCACTCATATTTTTGACACATACCCCCGAGACTTTTGCAGACGCTTCCTTGATCTTCTCTACTTTTGCTTCAGATATGCCCTTGATGTTGCACAGAGCTTTTTTGGTGCACATTTGTATTCCCTGGAAATAACGGCAAAATCCAGATATTAAATAGAACTTACACACACAACACGAATCCACAGAACTGATACCAGGCATCACAGTACTTTTTCATTGATGTAAATTTACCGTCAGTTACACATTTGGTTACACACACTAGAAAAGTCGCGAAATTAACATTCATTCATTATGTATTGTCAGACTTGAATACAGTTAACATTATGAAAATTGTTATTTAAAGATGCAGATGTTATTTTATGTTTTGCCGAAAACAACAGGCCTAAGAATTTACATACCAACACATTGGCCAAATTGTACTGGATACTTGTTATATGCAGATCTGAACTGTTCTACTTGGTGATACTGCAAATTTCCCATTTTTATGATATCTGTTAAATTAGTATAAATATAAGAAAGATTCCCTGCATTTTTCAATGTATATTTTTAAATTTTGTGATATTTGTATCCCTTTACCTTGACTGTGCACACTCCTGCTTGCTTTAGTTTCTTGATGTCTGCAACATTCTAGTTTTAAAAATGATAAAAGACTTAAAGTGACTATCTTATTGATAAGATAGAAGTACAAATGAGTAATTTGTGCTTTGTGAGCATAGAAATCCAAGATATACAAATAACTTTAGAGAGAAAAATTCTACTAAATCACAATTATTTATAATTGTTCACTTTATTTGGTTATGTTTTGCTTCATGTAGGTTATGCACTGTGAGTACATAAGACTATAAAAATAGCCAGTCTCGGCAGGCAAGAACCCCAGCCCACAGGTACAACTAAATTGGCATACATTGGTATACAGAATCCACAAAATGTTGTCAGATGCAAGATTCAAAGGCCATGATTTCTTACAAGTTGTTTTCATATTTGTAAGCCATATAACCAATTATAAGAGAGTTATAAGGCCCTTTTAGCATGACGACCGTACATGGCGTTGAAGCAAGGATCAAAAGTCAAATTTGACACTTGTAAAAGATTTGCAGACCACAATTGCCAAAATGTTGTTTTGTCATTCCAAATCCATAGGACCAATGATACGGGAGATATTAGGGCTTTTTGATATGCCCCCCCCCCCCCCCCCCCCCCAATTTGATATTAAAAATGTGATACAGCAGCCATTTGGGTTTCAAAACAAGGCCAAAATTATTCTTAGCCAAAATTCTTTCCTGGCTATTTAAATTTTGTGCAAATCTGACAGACCTAGCTGCAATATTTTTAATTTTAGAACCTATCAATGATTTCTGAACAATCACCTACTGTGACCATGTTGTTTTTCAAATGAGTATAAAATTTTTTACAGACATGTTTTCACAGCCATAAACATTCTTTGGCTGTCGAGAGATAGAAATGCAACTGTGGTAGCAGGTTTAATAGCGCCCCTTTTTTCAATTAAGAAGTTTAAGACCGAAAAGTATTTAGCCAGATACCCTCCAAAACCTAGTCAGCTCTAGATCCTCTTTCGGTTAACATATCCTGAAAATTTGGGGAAAATCCATGCAATGGTTTAGGCTGTGGAACACCCACATATCCTAAAAATTTGGTGAAAATCTGTGCATGGGTTTAGGCTGTTGAACACCCACCTACTTTATGACCAAAAAATCTTAAAAGTGTTGCCATGGAAACAGTTGTTGCCGGATACCCTCCGAAACCTAGTCAGCTCTAGATCCACTTGGGGTAAGCATACCCTGGAAATTTGATAAAAATCTGTGCATGACTTTAGGCTGTAGAACATTCACAAGCTTTATGCCCGCTGCCACTGCCCGGATGGTGCAGAGAATGACTATAATCCCAGCCTTTATGGGCTGGGGTTAAAAATTACAATTCACAACTTATTTCACCTTTACTTCATTCAGTAACACTTTGTATGGAATTCTGTGCATTAGATACAGTGAAATAAAAATTAAAAAAAAAAATTACTTACAATTCCATGATTCTGTAAAATGTCAATATCTTGAAAAAATGTTTCCTAAAAAAAGATAGAAAATTTTAATTGCAAGTTAAGTTTTTACAAGTTAATACCTTACCTAACAGACTAATGCCATTGATCCAATGCAAGCCAGTCCAGCAAAAAACCAGAGAAAGACATCCTTGGGTTTTCTCTGACCAGACTACAATAACATCCTCACTCAGTAGGTAGCTAATGCTGCCTTTGATCACTACCTGGACATGACATGACTTAATTTCTTTCATTGAAATATACCAGCGGAAGATCAAGAGATGTAAACATACAGGGAGCTTTATTGACTGCACTAATACAAGGTGGATGAACAATGTCCATTCAGACTGGCGAAAAACCTAGGTCCTGAGAATGACGAGATCCAAGAATTAGCAATGACTCCAGTCTTGCAAAACACATATTCCACGTATCACAAAGATCTGCAAGATCTGCCTTAAAGTCAGTAGAACTACCAGAGGGGTTGGGTGAGCTAGAACAAGAGTGCATGGACATATCGTGCTCCACCAGGCCTACAACAGTAACCTAGGAAGGGTCAATGAGTGAGTCCTTCTTTTCCTTCCTCAGCTTATATTGGGGGTTAGTCAATTGTAAAACCTGGTGTTAAAATTTCCTGACCCTGTACACAGAGGTCATTGCCTTATATCTTCTCGTGACAGTGTATGCATTTACTGTGGTTGGCTTCCCAAAATACCGATGGGTGAACAAACAGTACAGAAAGTAAGGCTGATACCGTATAAGTAGAGAAAATCTACAAAATAATCACAACTTCCAAAAGCCGCAGTTCCTAGTTTCACACCAAACAAAAAGATGAAGTGATGTCACATCCACCTAGCAGGTATACAAGGCCACAGCAACCTGGTTTAGGCTGGCTAGTGAGTAGTGAGAGGGACCTAACTTGTACAGCTGGAGTACAATCCTGGACGTCTTTTTCTGACGTTTGGCAGGGCCGGCTCGTGCCAGACTATACGATTATGTCTGTTAGATAAATATATTAATGCAATAAAAATGAGAATTAATATACTGGCAGTAAACAGACATAATAATATCTGAAAGAACTTGCCTCTTCTTCCTCTTCTTGAATTACTTCTTGCACAACCTGGTCAGCTTCCATGATGCGTTTTTGTCTTGCATAAAATATCCAACCTTTTTTTAAAAAAAAAAAAAAAAAAAAAAAAAAAAAAAATATATATATATATATATATATATATATATATATATATAGTACTCGTAAGGGGGAACTATCGGCAACAATTTCCTGGACAAATATATAAAAGTCTTCTACCATTCTTGTCTTATTTCCAAATTTCTGCCACACATCTCCCCCTCAGGTTTTGCAAATGATTTTATTCTTTTTGCAAATCTTGAGGTGTCGCTGCAACAATCATTGTTTATTTGTGTTTCTGAGTTGCGTAAAAATAATGCACACCAAAGGAAGGGCTTAAACTAGCTTTTCCAATAAACAGCAGCAACATTTTGAAGTGAAATATGCAAACTATTGTTATCTTAACCTTTTTCTACCTGGTATATTCTCTATTAATTTTAGGTAATAAATAAAACCTCCCTTCTCTTGGTTGTTATGTTTAATGTTTTCCTTGGTGAAAAAGTCAAATTTTACATTTCTGTGAGTAGTTTGCAATGTTTTCTGAGCATTTATCAGTTGGATCATCTAAACAAGAGGAGAGTGCCCGTGAACGGGCACTGTGTCAGCTGACTGAGTGTTTTTGATTTGTGAAGGTGATTAGAGGACAGAATAATTATCAGGAAAAGGGCTGTACAGAAATACAGTAAATGGTAACTGAACAGCAAGTTCGAAAGAAATTCCGAAGCTGACAGAAGAAAAGGATAAAAAAGTTGTGCCCTGTAAATGGTATTATGAAGGAAAATAACAAGGTAATTGTTTAAGTGTAAAAAATAGGTTAAAACATATTTAAAGAAATACTACAAATGCAATATCCTCGTTCGACCTTGAAGAAGGGGTCCAAGGTCAAATCTAACCACACAAATACATTCCCAGCCCATGACTTCCTATGGTTTACCATTCCAAACCTCTAGGACCAATTATAAATGAGTTATAAGCACTTTTAAGCTTGGCTGTCCTCATTTGACCTTGAAGGAGGGGTCCAAAAGTCAAATCTGAACATACCAAAAGATTCCGAGCCAATGATTTCCTATGGGATGGTTTACCATCCCAAATCTCTGTCACCAATAATAAGCGAGTTGTAGGCACTTTCAATTTTCGCTATCCTCATTTGACCTTGAAGGAGGGTTCCAAGGTCAAATCGGACCATATTAACAGATTCACAGCCCATGATATCCTGTCTGTTTACCATCCCAAACCTCTGGGACCAATAATAAGCGAGTTATAAGCACTTTTAAGTTTGGCTATCCTTGTTTGACCTTGAAGGAGGGGTCATTGAAGGTCAAATCTGACCACACCAAAAGATTCCCACCCCATGATTTCCTACAGGTTGGTTTATCATCCCAAACCTCTAGGATCAATAATAAGGGAGATATAAGCACTTTTAATGACTGACAAAAAACACCTGTGGCGGCCATCTTGTTTCTCAAAATGAGGCCAAAAATATTCCCAGACAACATTTTATGGTTATTAATATATACTGCAAACTTAAGAAAGCTAGCTATAATATTTTTTTTCATCAGATCAGTAATGGTGAAATCTCTCTCTACACACTGCAGCTATCCAGTGGATACAATGATTTACTCAACAGTGAGAACCTGAATGTAGCTATTGCTCAGCTATGCCATGACATAGAGGTCTGCAATTTCACTATGTTATAGCTGACCAAAACGTCTGTGAATAACATATTTAACAAATTACTCTAAATGTAATAGTTTTCAAGTTACAACTGATTTACTCAACAGTGAGAACCTCAAAGGAACTATTACTCAGCTATGCAATGAGCTACATGTCTGAAATTTTACTATGTTATAGCTGGCCCAAAAGTAGCTGAATAACATATTTATACGAAATTCTCTAAATGCAATAGTTTTTAAGTTACAAGTGATTTTACTCATGATGGAAGTTACTGAAAAGCCCAAAAGTAGCTATTACTCACTTAGCTATTGAGACAGACACCCAACTTACTCGCCATATTGTAGCTATGAAAAAAGTAGCTGAATAACATATTTTAACAAAATGCTCTAAATGCAACACTTTTCAAGTTATAAGTGATTTACTCAACAGTGATAACCTAAAAGTAGCTATTACTCAGCTATGCCATGAGCTACAGGTCTGAAATTTTACTATGTTATAGCTGACCCAAAAGTAGCTGAATAACATATTTATACGAAATTCTCTAAATGCAATAGTTTTCAAGTTATAAGCGATTTACTCAACAGTGATAACCTAAAAGTAGCTATTACTCAGCTATGCCATGAGCTACAGGTCTGAAATTTCACTATGTTATAGCTGGCCCAAAAGTAGCTGAATAACATATTTATACGAAATTCTCTAAATGCAATAGTTTTTAAGTTACAAGTGATTTTACTCATAATGGAAGTTACTGAAAAGCCCAAAAGTAGCTATTACTCACTTAGCTATTGAGACAGACACCCAACTTACTCACCATATTGTAGCTATGAAAAAAGTAGCTGAACAACATATTTTCACAAAATGCTGTAAATGCAACACTTTTGAAGTTATAAGTGATTTAGTGCATGATTTCATGAATTTTAATGCATTAAAAATTATTAAAAAAATTTATTTAAAAAAAAGTAAGACAGATCCAGGTCTCATACTCACACAAGAGAATCTACCTCTGGCCTAGTACATATATGCAAAATATGAGAGAAATCCCTGCAATAGTCACTGAGAAAATTGTGATAAAAAGTTGAAATTTTCACACTTTTGGTGGGGGTACCCCCCTTGTAATGTCTCTAGCAAACAGACGAACAGACAGATTTGCATGCCTTGAACAATTTTACATCCTCGATAGATAAGGTATCTTTTAAAAAAAACAGCATGTCTCTAGGCCTTGTAGTTTTGGAGAAGAAGTTGTTCACGCGGACGCGTACGCCCACGCAGCAGAGTGATGACATAATGTCAGCTGACTGACAAGTCAGCTGACATAAAAAGTTGGTAAAAGTTAGGGTTACTTAACTCTTGGTTGCCTACTTTTAGATAATCTTTAGTGTGCTTTATCACTACTGCAGATCCTTTGTCTGCTTTTTTGATGACAGTCTTATTATTAGCTTTTAAATGGTTGATTTCTAATCTCTCCTCCTTGTTGAGGTTTTGCAATTTATTCGTCCTTTTCCTACTTTTAAGGAAGTCCAATTTGAAGGCTATTTGGAAGGTTCCAAGGTTCTAGTGGTGGTGGACCAATTCACGCCCATGCACCTATTCACGCCTACGCGTAAATTAATTAAGAAGAGTCACAGTTACACAATAAGTTAGCAATGTATATGATGAATTTTATAATTATCTATATTCTATGATGCAGTCAAAGTATTTCTGTCAAAAAGTATAAATCTTTATGAAAACTGAGAGTGGGCGTGAATAGGTACACGGGCGTGAATTGGCCCACCACTACTATTGGGTGAGTTTAACTAATTACTAACAGAGGTAACATTATTGAAAATCAAATTACGTAATCATCTGTAATAAGCTTTTCCTCCAACATGATGTAAAAACTATCACTATAAGACGTCACAATAGTATCTAAACAACATTAGACTTCATAGTTTTTGTGAGTTATTATTTTATTATACAGTGTTTAACCATAAAAATGGATGAAATGTTCAGTTCAAATGTGGGCATTGTAACCAAAGTTACAGAACAACAGTAAGTTTTAACCCTGTTAATAGTAAGCACTTCAACAGAAGAATAGTCTGTCAGTAGAATAGCTGTGATTCATAGTTACTTGTAAGGTGTTGGTTTAGCAAATAATTATAAAGTCGTCTAACAAATATATTTATAAGAGAAACCAGTAACTATGACAAAAAATAAATACTTTATTAGTTTAATAGAACTTTCTTTTTTGAATAATGCAAAATGAGAAAATTATTGAAAATGTGACAGCAATGGGGCCCCTAAAATAACACAATGTGAATTTGATTTTTTTTTTTAAACTCTCTGCATATTTAACATATAGAATACATTTCTATCAATTTTATATCTTTTAAAAAAGGGTTTTACATAATAATAAAACTTAAAAATTTCAATGATATGGATACCTAAAAATAGATCAGGCTATGTTGGCTGGCAATACAGCTGCATTTATTAAAAACTCAATCGAAATATAGAACAAAAAAAAAAAAGGTAATAAATAAAAAAAAATTATCAAAATATTTTGTGATTTCCTTCTTATTTGTGGATGTAGTATTATTTTAATTAATGCAGTTGGAATATTTCAATTTAAAAAATATTCAAAAGATAAAGTTGGTTTCTCCCCTGAGCATTTTTAACATGAATAAAAATGTTATCCTCGAACCATGCACCTGTTACCGTGCACCTAACAGAAACAGTAATGTTGGGCAAAGAATTGACACCACATGCTTCAGTTTGCTTGAGTATCAAAAACTGTTAATACATCTCTTTTAAGACCTTATGAAGTTTCTCTTGAAAGGAACTATTTCAATTGTTTTTTAGCATCCTCAAAATTGGTCATATCTGTTTTCACTAAAGAGGGCACTTCCTATTACCGTGCACATGAAGATTTTTATTCTCATATTAATTTATGGTAACCTTAAAGTCCAATTTCAAAGCAAACAATTAATAAGTAGGTCCATGAATACATGGTAAACAAAAACTAGGCTGGTGCACGATAAAGTAAGAACTTCACCTGTCCTTGCCGTGTCCGTTTTTTTCAATCAGTGTCCGTGTCCTTGTCAGTGAGAGTGACTACACCTATCCTTATTTCTGTACGTGTTTTTCATTTGAGATTATTCTGTTGAGAAGGGGGAGGGGAACTTAATTTTCATGTAATCCCCAAGCACTGTAGAAGTTCTGCCCCCCTCATCCGTGTCCGTGAAAGAACGATCAGAAACCATCCCATCCGTGCACTGACACGGGTATTAACTTTCAAGGGTACGGGTAAGGACAGGTGTAGTTAGCTGTGATACTTTGATTGGTTTCATTCTTTTCACGGGCACGGGTACGGACGAACAAGGACAGGTGAAGTTCCTACTTAATAAGACGTGCACGATAATAGGAAGTGTGACGATACCATAGCCACTGTTGTCAGGATGATGTCATCATGGATTTTTGTGGGAAGTCCCTATAGATTCTATTTTTAGATTGAATATTTATTATTCTAAAAAACGTTTATTAGTGAAATAAAAATTAATAGGCTAAAACTGTATCATGCATTGACATTTCATAATAGGTAGAGGATATTTACCCAACGGCTGTGTACGCTAGATCAGTTTCACTGCTAGCGTACCCAACGGTTGTGTACGCAAGATCTATTTGACTGCTAGCGTACCCAACGGTTGGGTACGCAAGATTTATATCACTGCTAGCGTACCCAACGGTTGGGTACGCTAACAGAGATATCAGTCTAGCGTACCCAACGGCTGTGTACCCAAGATTTATATCAGTGCTAGTGTGCCCAACGACTGTGTAGATACACTACTGGCATACCCAACTACCCTGCACCCCAGGCATTGAACCCTATGTTCCCAAAGGCTGTGTACACTAGATCAGTTTCACTGCTAGCATAGCCCATGGTTGGGTAAGCTAACAGGGATATCGGTCTATCGTACCCAACGGCTGTGTACGCAAGATTGATATCAGTGCTAGTTTGCCCAACAGCTGTGTATATACACTACTGGCATACCCAACTACCCTGCACCCAAGGCACTGAACCCTATGTTCCCAATGGCTGTGTACACTAGATCAGTTTCACTGCTAGTGTAGCCAATGGTTGGGTACGCAAGATGTATTACACTGCTAGCGTTCCCAACGGTTCTGTGCGCTAGCAGGTATATCAGTCTCAGTCTAGTGTACCCAATGGTTGTGTATGTAAGATCTATTTCACTGCTAGCGTACCCAACGGTTGTGAATGCTAGCAGTGATATTGGTCTAGCATACCCAACGGTTGTGTACGCAAGATTTATATCGCAGCTAGCCTACCCAATGGCTGTATACATACACTACTGGCATACCCAACTACCCTGCACTCAAGGCAGTGAACCCTATGTTCCCAATGGTTGTGCACCCTAGGTCAATAGCTTTCTTAGCATACCGAACAGTTGTGTATGCAAGATCTATTTCACTGCTAGCCTACCCAACGGTTGTGTACGTTAGCAGTGATATGGGTCTAGCTTACCCAAAGACTGTGTATGGAAGACCCATATCACTGCTAGCATACCCAACAGCTGTGTATGTACACTAACGGCATACCCAACTATCCTGCAATCAAAGCAGTGAACCCTTTGTTCCCAATGGTTGTGCACCCTACATCAATAGCATTGTTAGTGTACCCAACTGTTGTGTACACAAGATGTATTTCACTGCTAGTGTACCCAACGGTTGTGTACTCTAACAGTGATATCGGTCTAGCCTACCCAACGGTTATGTACACAAGATCTATATCACTGCTAGCATACCCAATGGCTGTGTATGTACACTAATGGCATATGCAACTCTCCTGCATCCAGTTAAAGCACTAATTTCTGTTTTCCCAATGGTTATGTACACTAGATTAACGTCATTGATATTTTCTTTTGTTAGTGTAACCAAAAGCTGTTTAAGGTACTGGCATACCCAACTACCCTGTACCCAAGGCAGTAAACTCTGTGTTCCCAATGGTTTTGCACCCAAGATCAGTATCATTGCTGGCATACCCAGTGGCTGTGTACACAAGATCCATATCACTGCTAGCGTACCCAGCAGTTGTGATATTGGTCTAGTGTACCCAGTGGTTGTGCACACAAGATCTATATCGCTGTGTACCCAACAACTCCAAATTTTTCACAGCCTGCCCAATTTCTCATTACCCAAGGTAGTATGCACTCAATTAGTGCTGGTATTGTTTATCGATATTGAAATATTTATCGATCCATGCTAAATATACTGATATCGATAATGTAGGGTACAATATCAATATCGTAACATACTACTAAATAGATGCAATTAAGCTGTTTTCCATGTAAATAAAATATAAAAGTTAAGAAATATATTGGTTTTCCTATCATTTTTTCTCAAATTTCACTGACCGCTAAACCGGAAGCACCATATTTGTTTACGTTTCGGGAAACTTCTAAAACTCGTGAAAGGGTTTGGAAGCTCTTTCTCGGAAAACACCCATGACCCGATATTTCAATATCGATCGATACAGAAGCAAAAATATGGTTTGATATCGGTATACATATTATTATTTGATACCAACACTACACTTAATGGTTGTGCACTCGATATCAGTACCCTTCATAGCGTACTCAACAGGTCTGTATCCAAGGCATTGTGAAGTAATTACTTTTTAAGGAATTATTTTTTTGAGTAGTCAGAAATGGGCCAAGGAGCACTCTCTGAATTAGACTTATTCAGCTTATTGTTACATTTTAACAAAGTTAATTTAAGGAAGAAATGATTAAAATATGTGTACACTACCCAGCAGGCACACACCTTGAAATGTCGTTGATTTAGAGTTGAAAACAGGTCCTGACGTTGAAATGCACATTACCAACTACTAAATCTAAGTTAGTTTTCTGACATGAAAAAGCAGTGATATTTTGACCAGAAATCATGGTGATTTTTGGTTGAAAAACTGACACTGACACAATTTCAACACTATTTCAAAGCTGGATTTCTGAGTGGAAAAAGTAGTGATACTTCATAAAAAATCACCACTAAATCAAGTTAGGTTTTTCGACATGAAATCTTAGTCATGTTATTGGACAGAAAACAGGTTGAATATTGGGAAATGAATGACTGGTTGATTGAAAATTCATTTTCTAGAGGGTGATATAGTGATTAAGTCTAACTTTTTGAAAGAACTATTATTGCAATTGTTTTTGAATTTGTAGGTATTTGTAAAGCAAAGAATTATGTGTACATGTACTTGTACATTTTTATCCATTCTCCTTATTAATTAACTGATGCATCCAAATATAATTTTTATAATTTATAATTATATTTTGATTAATACAATTCCCGATAATTAAAAAAAACATTTTGAAGTCAAACTTATCTTAAATAAAAAAAAGATAAATTCAAACTTATTCATCAAAACTTAGTAATTAGAATTTGTTTCTCAAAATTCTCCCATACACAAAGAACTAGTTTTCAGTTTGCAAGTTTACACTGAAAACTTCTCTATACAGAGAACCTAAGCTATAACATTTTATCACACAACAGTGAGGTTGGGGGGGTTCCTGGTTTTTCTTATCTGTACCCTGCTACACAGAACACTGGACCTAATTCTAATAATGTGGCTATTCTTGTGTTTTTTTCTCAGTTTATATGCCAACGTTGTATGAGGCACAAGCATTTGAACTGGGCATTGTGGCTTTGCTACATGATTATAGCTTCTTTATAATTACAATATAATTATAGCCAACTTAATAAAACATTTAACAGAAACTGATTGGATAAAATGCTGAAGATATAAATATTGTCACAATTGTTTGCTTTTTACAAAGAAAAAAAAATATTTTAAAATTTCACAAAAAGAATTTCAATTGAAGACATTGAATAATACTGGTCCTATTAAAACATAAAAATGGATATCTAGTTGGATAATATGGATTTACATATCTTGAGCAATTATAATTATATTTGATGCAAAATTATGTATCATTACAATGTCATCAGAAATAGAATATAGAATATACAATGATTCATGACATGGGGTTTAGCGTTCGCCAGGCGAGACGTGTTTTTATATTGTCATAACGGACCGGTACTAATATTCTCGTTTTTATACAGCTTGCTGGTCTGTATCTGTTTTTATTGTCATTTTATAAAAATATTTTATAAAATATTTAGTTGTTTAACATTCACTGCTTGCACATATTACCTCCTTCAACTTGGTAAAATTGTAAATAGTGCTCTATCGGGTATTATCGCTCAACGGACATTTCCCGCGGATTCTCACACATTGTTTCAACATTTCTCACTATAACTAGTTAACCCAATAACTTAAATAAAATTACAACCAAACAATATCACACCTTGTCCATTTCTTACCATATACCATGTTTCAAAACAGCATATGTCACCCCTCTTCTCAAGAAACCAAACTTAGACAGAAATCTCCTAAAAAACTATAGACCGGTATCCAACCTTAGTTTCTTATCCAAACTGATCGAAAAAGTAGTTGCCAAACAGTTAAATAATTATATCGATAGCGAGGGGCTCTCCAATGTCAACCAATCCGCTTACAGGAGACTCCATTCCACAGAAACAGCGCTGTTGAAAATCCAGAATGACATTGCTGCTTCGTTGGACTCTGGTAAGGCTGTTGCACTCACACTGCTAGACCTCTCAGCGGCATTCGACACTATCGACCATGACATTCTTTTTAATTCCCTAAGAGATTGGTTTGGGGTTGATGGCACTGTGTTGAGGTGGATCAGATCCTATCTCTCAAACCGGAAACAGAAGGTTAAATTAGGAAATAGCTTTTCAGATGTGTTCTCACTTCCGTATGGTGTGCCTCAGGGTTCTGTCCTGGGCCCCCTCCTTTTTACCCTTTACACAACCCCTCTCAGTAATATCATTTCCAATTTCAATGTCACCCACCATCTATATGCTGATGACACCCAAGTATATCTAGCATTGGACAATAGAAATTTTGATTCCAATTTCGCTGAGCTTACAGAGTGTCTCACATGTATCCAAAACTGGATGGCTGGCGTGAAATTGAAACTCAATCCCGAGAAAACTGAATTTATTATAATAGGTGATAGACAAGCCAGAGAGTCCCTCATTAATAAATTCCCTACTCAACTTCTCGGAAATTCTATTTCCCCTACTGATACAGTCAAGAACCTGGGTGTAATTTTTGACTCTGGAAACACCTTTTCCAACCACATAACTAATATGTGTCGAGCCTGCTACTACCACCTTAAGGACCTAAGACGTATTCGTAAATTCCTCAGTGTGGAAACTGCAGCCTTGCTTGCAAACTCAATGATCAGTAGTCGACTTGACTACTGCAATTCCCTACTTTATGGCATCAGTAAGTACAATGTTGCTAAACTCCAAAAGATACAAAATGCCCTTTGTAGAATTGTTTTTAGACTTGATAGAACTAGCCATGTCACTCCTTTTCTTCAAAAACTACACTGGCTTCCTATCACTTACCGTATATTGTTTAAGTACAATCTAATTACTTTCAAGGCTATAAATTTCTCTCAACTCATATACCTATCATCCTTGATCAAAACCAGTTGTCTAACACGTGGAAATCGTCTTTCTCTTTCCTCAGCCTCTCACAAAAAGGCCATCGGTAGGAGAGGTTTTGTAGTGGCTTCCCCCATAGAATGGAACAGACTCCCACAATCAGTACGATCACAACAAACAATAACAGGTTTCCGTAGCCAGCTAAAGACCTACTTGTTTAGATTAGCATATCCTCCACCATAGTACATCTCCCTGGCGGGCGCTAACCTTGGATCATGACCTCGAACGTCCCTCGACTTTCCCTTTTTGATTTCAAGCGCATTAGAGGATGTTGCATCAATTTTGCGCTATATAAATGTTTCTATTCTATGAATACATGTCATCTTGGAAAGAATTAATTACTTTGAGTTGTATCCAAAGTGTAAAATATGCATATGGATAGTTATTGTATAATATTATTAAGAAGCTATAAGTATGACACACAAGATACAATGATTCAAATAAAGAAGACAATGTAAATAACCTGATTTTACCCATTGAATTCAACCCTATTTCATACATTGGATCCAACCAAAACCTGTTTGCAAAATCTACATGTACTTCAACCAGATTTCACACATAAATACAACCGGATTTCAACAGTTGGTTTCAACATGATTTCACTAGTTGGATCCAACCAAAAACGGTTTGCAAAATCTACACGTATTTCAACCTGATTTCACCCATTGAATTCAACCAGATTTCAACAGTTGGTTTCAACATGATTTCACCGGTTGGATCCAACCAAAAACGCTTTGCAAAATCTACACGTATTTCAACCTGATTTCACCCATTGAATTCAACCAGATTTCAACAGTTGGTTTCAACATGATTTCACCGGTTGGATCCAACCAAAAACGGTTTGCAAAATCTACACGTATTTCAACCAGATTTCACCCATTGAATTCAACCAGATTTCAACAGTTGGTTTCAACATGATTTCACCGGTTGGATCCAACTAAAAACGGTTTGCAAAATCTACACGTATTTCAACCAGATTTCACCGTTGGATTCAACCTGATTTCAAAGTTGCGTGCCTGCTGGGTAGCACTGATCTTGTGTACATAGCCGTTGGGTACGCTAGCGATGATATAAATCTTGTATACACAGCCGTTGGGTACGCTAGACCAATATCACAGCTAGCGTACACAGCCGTTGGGTAAATAACCACTCCGTTCATAATAAGTTAAAATTTCACTTTCTATATTGTGAAAAGTATTTTAGTAAAAAAGGCCCAATCGCTGTCGCGGCCTAATCGTTGTTGCCCCGTGTATGGGGTCTAACATTTGTGACAGAGGTATCGTGTATCGATTCTGGTGTATCGCATCGGGGCATTTTTGTGGGCGATAATTCAAGTATCGTTAAAACTGACGCGAAAAAGTGATATTTCTCATTTCGACATAGCAACAACTAATCTCTGTAAAACATGTAAGAATACCAACGTCATTTACTACCAAACTTTGCCTCCGAAAAAAAATTAAATTACAAAGTTAATAAAAAAACGAACAAACAAAAACAAAATCGCGAAAATCGTCTGCTAAATATTCAGTCGTAAAAATATTCACCAAGAAAACTTTTGCGAAAGTGTTTATCTATTTTGAAAATCTATTTTACGATTTCTATGTACAAAACAATCGTGTATTTGATTGCTATTTCCTAGAGGCAAATCGAAAAACCCTTTGGTGGCCAAACTGTGCACCCCCAAGACAAGAGCGGTTGATAACTGTTGTCTCAATTAAAAGTAAATATTGCCTGTCTAATCCCTGGGTCTATGTGCAGCCTCTATCCACATTTGAGAATAGGACTGATCAACACTCTGGCAATATTTGACATTATTTGGCGGAGCTTATGGATTCATATTCTTAGGAATTTCACAAAAAGACTCGTTATCAGTTGGTCGTGTGCTTAATTACAATTTTTTTTACCCATGATTAATTACTACATCTGGGAGAATTATTTACACGACACAAATCTTCAATAACTTCACATGTTTAGATTTAATTTGGCCATGAACTTTGGATGTTTTTGCTTATTTCTTTCATTTTATTTATTTCACTATATTTCACTTTCTGGTGATTATTAGAATTACTGAAACTTTCTGTTAGTGAATTCAGTGAAAGTCATGATATTTTAAAAATGCTCACTATGACAGCATCTTAAAAATGATCTTACAGTTTAAACAACACTGAGAACTTGAACTGCATGTGTTTAAAAGACAAAAGGCTATGAATATTCTTGTCAATTAACACACACTGAACAGAGAAGAGGGGGTTTGTGTATTGTAGTAAAATGATCTCATATAAACTGATACAATTGTGAGTGTTGCTTTGTTTCATGGTTGATATAAACTGTCTTAATCATTTCAGTCATTTATAAGTATTTCTTAAGTATGGGATTAATTAAACAATTAACAACAATTATAATTTATAATGGAAACTTAACCCCAAAAAGCCTGAATTCATCATTCATTATAATCATACCAGAGAGTCACTTGTACCAAAATTTTCTGTGTCATTTCTACAAAGCTCTATATGGCTGGCACTACAAGTAAAAAAAATCTAGGTGTCACTTTTAACCCAGAGAACACTTTTGACAATCATGAAGCTTTTAAAGGTCTGCAATGCTTGTTTTCATCACCTTAAGCTGGGATTTGTGACATATCCATAAATTCCAATCTGCTGATACAGTAGTTTTTGTGTCAAATGGTATGGTCAATAGTTGACTAGACTACTGTAATTCCCTATTATATGGGTTCAGCAAGGCCAGTGTTGTTACACTGCAGAAAGTTTAAATGCTGTCTACCACACTGACTGGACAGAATGACTCATGCCACACCCATCTAGAAAAACTCCACTGGATTCCCTTTTCATATAATTTTTTTTAAATATATCCTCCTCACTTTAAAAGCCATAAATTTCTCCCAACTGCCCTGAAAAGCTAGATGTCAGCTTTGATCAAGTTGAGTAGAATAGAAATAGACAGAAAAATCAGTTTCCTCACTCTGTTTCAGAAAGACCATAGGCAGGTATGGTTTTGCCACAGCAGCAACAGTAGAATGGAACAGGCTCCCACTTAATGTTAGATCCTACCAAACTATTTCAAATTATGGAAGCCAACTGAAGTTTACCTTCTTAGACTATCATACCCATCACCATATAGACATCCCCCCCCCCCTGGTGGGAACTTGCTGGGTTATGACTTTGCTTGGTTTTAGGACTCTCCCTTTTTGGATACCAGTGTATTAGAGGATTCTCATCAAATATGCATCATACAAATGTTTCCATTATTATTATTATTATAGCATTAATAAATTAGTAGTGAAATAAATATTTTTGAATTTATTTGTTATTATTGTTATTTTATCACCCTAACTCAAATCAGTGAATATGTTAATTGTAATTGTCATTGACTGATTTTGTCATATTGACTATCTATGTTCTGAGGTTTTGTCAATAAAACATTATATTTCAGGTTTGTAGCACACACCAATGAGGTAAGTGTATTTAATATTAAAAATATGGTAGTACACTAGTTAAACAAAGCTGTTTTGATAAATTTACATATGCGTATGTGTGAAATCGACTTAATAGTTGCAAGTTACATGGACCAACAGGCTTCCTTTGGGATCAACCTCTGTTGAGAAAATATGCACTGAATGATCCTGTTGTATCCTATTTTATGGTGTACCTTTACATATATCTGTGGATAAACTTCGAATTTGGTCAACTTATATTTTGAATATAGAAATAGACAACGACGAGCGAGGGGTTATAGGAGATTTTAAAATGATGAGTTACATTAGAATCACAAAGCAGAGCCTGTGTGATTCTAATGTCACTCATCATTGTAAAATCTCCTATAACACCGAGCTAGGAGTTATCTATTTTTATTCTAACATGACAATATTTTTAAAATGTTTTAAAAATTAATATTTCTCACGTTCTGCAAAGCTTTTTTAAAAATAAACATGTCTAAATGACTGAAAATGAGTGGCTGTTCCATCATATGCGTGCAAGGGGGTGGGTTGCTATATGGAGAATGATAAACAAAAAAGTAAATAATAAGTTTTGTAGAGAAAACCGTGTTTCACAAAATGCTAGGAGTGTGTTATTCTGATTCTAACATGACATTTTATATTTTATTCTGTTTTGATGAAGATTTATAGTGTATATTCTTCTTAATTTGACTTGTAAAAAGTGATGTGGGATTATCGCCCACATATGTAAAACTAGTCGTGAAGTTTTGTGCGGTTTTACCACGACGAGTGACCAATCAGATTCACGGACACACCCGTGTCATGTTAAAAAAAGTGCCATGTGTACCACAAAGTATTTTTATAACAATGGGTTCAAGTAATTTAAACTCAATGTTCTTGAAACCAGTTAAAGAGTTGGAATTGTTTAATATTATTAATTCATGTAAATCCAAGCAATCTACTCATGTGGATGACCTGAGTATGTATATTGGAGGTCCTCAGTGGCCTAGTGGTTAGCAAGTTTGGCATCTAATCATAGGCTGTCACCTCTGTGGGTTTGAGTCCCACAAGTGGCAATTCTGAGGACCTGTCCCAATATGACCCTGGCTGTTGAACGGGACGTAAAACCCCAACTTTGACCTTTGAGTATGTATATTGTCAAAAACACCTTTAAAACTATGGCTAAACCATTTATGCATATTTGTAACATGTCATTTAGTACTGGAGTCTTTCCAACTGATTTGAAAATAGCGAAAATTGTTCCAATATTTAAGTCAGGTGATGACTCAAGTTTTACTAATTACAGACCAGTATCCTTATTGTCGCAGTTCTCAAAAATACTTGAAAAATTATTTGATAAAAGGCTTACTGAATTTATAGAGAAATCAAACATCCTTATAGTAATTCACAGTATGGTTTTAGAAATGAAAGATCAACATCATTGGCTCTTTTAGATTTTATGGAAAAATTAGGAAGTGCAAAAGATAAATACCTTGTAACACTTGGTGTATTCATTGACCTCAGGAAGGCTTTTGATACTATAGACCACTTGTTATTAATCAAAAAATTGTCTCATTGTGGTATGAGGGTTGGCTAGTAACTGGTTAAGCTCATACTTATTGAACCGTACACAATTTGTAAACTACAATGGTGTTAACTCTGACTTACAAAATGTTGTGTGTGGGGTTCCACAGGGCTCAATCCTCGGGCCAAAACTATTTATACTATATATCAATGATATTTGTAATATTTCTCAAGTACTGGAATTGATTATCTTTGCTGATGACACAAATATATTTTGTACAGGGGAAAGTATAACAGAACTGTGTAAATTAGTATCTATAGTACTGAGAAAATTGCACATTTGGTTTTCCATAAACAAACTGTCTCCAAATATTAGTAAAACAAATTTCATGGTGTTTGGTAAGAAGTATGCAAATACAATATGTAATGTATATATCAATGAATTTAAAATAGAAAGAGTATATATTGCCAAATTTCTAGGTGTAACTATTAACTCAGAATTAACATGGAGAGAACAAACCATTAATGTAAAGAATAAGACATTCAGAAACCTAGCAGTATTAAAAAAAGTAAAACATTTGTTAAATGGAGATGCGATGTTAAGACTTTTTTCTAGTATAATTCAATCACATATGTCATACTGTGTTGAACTGTGGGGAAATTGTAATAAATCATTCCTTTTGTCAATCATCAAAGCACAAAAGATGGCTGTGAGAATAGTTGTGACTTAAAAGCTAGAGAACATACAAGTACATATTTCAAATTGTAAATTGCCAGATGGTCTGCAATGTTTGTTCAATACTAAATCAGGCAATAGGTATCAAACCAGGAAGCCGAGTAATTTTAAAGTTAAATTTTGTAAATCAAAAATAAAATAAAATTGTCTGTCAATATTAGGTGTTAGACTGTGGAATGAAGTTGAGGAGAATATAAAAAACTGTTGCTCACTAATTAAGTTTAAAAAAATGGTAAAAAAGAGTTATGTAAAATTATATTGATATGATGCAACTAGGTTTGTGGGGTCCATCTATCAATCCATCTCCCCATCTATCTATCCATCTATAGAATGGTTTTTTTTCGTATTTTCTTCAACTTTTGGCGCATGTTTACTTTATCCTATCTGCACGTGGCTTCAGAGTTGTAACGTTTCTCAACCATATAAACTTTTCCTCAGTGAAGCATAATAGCCGAGAGGACCATTGATATCTGAATAATATTGTTACAAAATAATGGTATGTAGAAATCAGTTGCCGTTACGCTTAAAATGGCATAAATGGGAATACTTCATAAGTTCCTGGGCGATAAATAGAGGCTTAATCGGCAGGGCGACACACCGCAAGGACGCAAACACCGAAAGGACACCGCAGGGTCCTAATTTACCTGTTACAAAATATTTTTTTACTGAATATGACTCTGATTATGCTTTCATTTTATGTAAGATTATTGTTGTCCTGGTTCACCATTGTATATAGTGGATGATCGTAAAGTCGATCACTTAAGGGAGACCTACATAAAGAGTGATTGTTTTCACTTAATAAAATCAAAATCAACTTTAAATATTAAGGTACATTGAAAAATATGACTTTATAAAGCAAATAAACCAACAAACCACTGCAAGACTTCTAAGAGTTTTTTTCAACAGAAAGTTTAAACTTGGGTATGAAAATGCAGAAAAAAGACTGTCATTTTAAGATTGCTCATTAAGTCGATCACCCAGTACCACCACTTTACTGCTTACCGTCGCATTACGGGTCTAACGACGGTAAAAACGGAAGGCAGTACACAAACCACAGCATTAGCGGTCATTCTGTTTATACAAGCAGTTGAATTAATCCATCCCATAATTTATAAAGTCCGTTTTACAGCCTTGGACTTTATATTAGCTGAGTAAAACACCAAATATATGCAATTATCGCTCACATCCCCAAATATCACCCGTGCATAATATGGGTCTAATCCCACTTTATTAACCACAGATAACAAGGCCCCAGATGGTATAAATTGTTATTTACATATTTCAGTTTAATTCCAATGCAAATCCCACGTTTTGATGCATTTTTTACCATAAAAAGCAAAAGGGCTATCTCTATGCTGTTTACAGTCCAGTTGTAAAATTACGTAATTGCAGAACAAAAGTAAACAACCTGTTCTCTCCACCACTCTAATTTGGAAATCTAGTTTGGTTGTAGACTTGTAGTATTAATTAACTTGTAACCTCAGAAGCTGTTGAATTTATGCTAATTTATTGGATATTTCTGTGTGGGTTATAATAACCAGATTATTGTTAAAATATTGTTGCATAATTGTGTTGTAAACGAATTATCACTAGTTTGTGATCTTGTACATAATTGGATATTTATTTGTGCTTGATTAGGTCATAAATGGGGTTAATTTAATTTATTTGAATTTGTCACATTAATATTAATGCATTGCATGCATGATAAATGGAATTTTATCACAGTGTTATATAACAGAAGATAAACATACACGTAAATTATCCAGTTTTCAAGCATATGAGTGATGTTCCTAATGCCCTAGTGTGTCATTGGGTTTGACATTTATTCTCAGTTACATGAACAAATACTGGTTGCCTTCATTCATCACAGTTCATCAGTTATTTAACCATAATTATCTGGATTAATATCATGACTGATAAATTGTATTATCTTGACTGGCTTTGGCAATTGTTTATGTAAATGGTTGGTGTCTGTAAAGCAATGCCAAATTGTGATATGCCAATAGCTAGAAGGCACTGAAGGAACCTAATTATGATAAGCCAACCCTAATCAATAAAACAAGTAGCCTAAAGTAGGAGGTAAGCTCATGGTAACTTCAGCAGAAATTACAGATGCTTCCAGTTGCAATGACTACTGCAAAATTTTCTAGAAATTGAGTTTAACCAGTCCTTTCAAGGTATCTAAGTTGTTATAGAGGACGGTACTTTGGTCTTTAAAAATTTAAAAGTAAGGGAACAAATTGTAATTACCATTGAAATAACTTTTTATTAATAAAGTAGCTTAAGTCATTAAAAAGTTCCACCCTATGAATATCCAGTATCTGAAAGATGACAGCAGACAAGGCAAACACCCACTACCAGGTTCAGACTGGCAGACAGATCCCTTACAACTTGAAAGGAATATGTACTACCATAGCACAGAAAATGCATGGTTTCCAGAAATTTTGCAAAAAAATCAATTTAATTCATGCCATGACAGCATGGTATTCTGTGCGAAAAGGCACAAAGTTCCATGTTGCCCTTTAAACAAGCAATGAGCGGTTGAATATAACAGAAGCATATGAAAGGTGCTACATAGGATTAAATAATGAGGAAATTACAGTATAAAGTACTAGTACTTCCGACTTTATCTTAAATAAGGGAGATTGGTACTAACAAGTACACACTAGGTAAACCCATTCCAATAGTCCCCAATTGTAATTACAGATGAACTCTTTCTGACTTAAGAAAATTGTCACTGGCATAAAGGTGAAATGATTTGGTTTGTCAATATGACCTTGCAAGGTCATCTCCTGCGTAGACCATTGAACACATGGAGTATTAATGTGTTTCACATTACACCTAGTCCCTTATTGGATATATTGTGACACATAGCTGGAAGGACAGAGGTAACCCATACATATTGTTGGTCAAAGTTATGAAATTAAAACTGGCAAAAAATGCCTAACAACTAACAGCTTACCCACATGAGACCAGGCCTTTGACACCACATGGGCACATGCTTTATTGTCCAGATTTATTCACTCAACATTATCTTATGTCAAAGTGTGCATAGACAAATGTATGAGATCCTCAGTGCCCTAGTGACAAAAAGTTTGCATGTAATCAAAGTCTGTCACCTCTGTGGGTTCGAGTCTCAAAAGTGGCAATGTTGGGGACCTGTCCAAATATGACCCTGGCTGTTGAACAGGACGTGAAACCCCAACTTTGAGCTTTGACTTTGCACATGTATGTACAATCATTTTCAAACATATAGTTACATCACTTATGCATAGAAGTTCATCTGAGAAATTAAAAATTTGGGAAAAAAGTACTCATGAGATTATACATCACAGTTGGCAAAAAAGTACTGCATGATAATATTTTTTAATACAAGACAGATACAACACATTTGTACACAAAGGAGCATGGGAAATAAATCTTGACAATATTGTATTCAAGTCAAAAATTGCCTAAATTTAGGAAGGTATCAGATAACTGATAGCCTCACACCTGCAGACATGGCAAGCCACTGATGCAAGAGAGGGAATCCTGAAGTGCTACTACTTGATATTCATTATTTACCAGTGGTAAGTTACCCTTCATCAGAAACTAAAAGCAATATGTAACATCTGCCCCTGAAGTATCCCTCTATATAGAGAGGGTGGTGATGGGAGTGAAAAATTTGTTACAATGTTATCCCCTTCTAAGTCTTAACAGCAGGGCTATCAACCTAAATATCAGTTTCACAGTTTCTTAGGGAAATGACCCAGTTGTCTTGTCAAAAGTTTAGTATATTTATAATGCTGCTGGCATCCATTGTTTCAGTAAGTATATTCCTGGAAAACTTGCATTTGGGTAAATGGATAATATATTTGTCACCTTTTAATTTCAAATGAATATAGCTGCTAAAACTTACATTGTCTTCATAGGGAAGATTAAGCCCTATAAAGGTTACAGCAATGATAATTTCAATATCCACTACCAATTTATTAATATCTACTATCATTGTAGCTGCTTCAATTAATCAAGGAGAACAGAAACCTGCAGGTTATTCTTTTTTACCTTTCGTATTTTCCAGACTGATAATAAAGGAACTTTAGTAAGAACCCAAAAGGTCACTTCCTGTTTCCTGTTTACATGTGTGATCATGAGCAGCTCAAGTTGTTTATTTGTGAAAGTAAACACTGAAAATTTAATAAAACAGAAAGAAATATGCTAAATCTGATATATAGAAACAAAGATAAATAACTTATGTAGAAGAAGGACCTTTTATTCGTGGTAAATCTGTGTAATTTCTGTCACAATTTTCAATATTGTCTTCCCAGCAATTGTAACCAATGTGCATGAAACGGATGTTTTGACTGCAATGGCGGACATGTTTGTTCAATATTTAAAGCTCTGTGCATATTTTATTTAATATCACATGGATGTACCACGCTGTGTTTACAATATAATCAAAATACTAACACTTTCAACGTTTTTTGGTGCCTGCTTTCTGAGCATTATTTCGTATTTACGTGGCTAAAAATAAATTTAGACCCATATTGCGACTAGACCCGTAATGCGACGGTAAGCAGTAATTGGGCTCAACAAGATGAAAGATTTATTACAAGATTATCCATTATATCCATCAAACAAAAAGTTGTACACAGATTTTGCATTAGTTGTATTATAATAAACTGGATTGCTTTGTTCTGTACTGAGGCAATATTTTAGTGTTTATTTCAGAAAATATAAAAATAAAAAAAAAAATTGCACAAGTATTTTTGTAGAATAAATTCATGAAAAGGATGTCTGTTTATTTGCAAATTCAAATGAAGTTCACTGTGAGGTAAGGCTGTCAATGCTGACTGATCGACTTAATGAGCATATCGACATTACGATCATCTACTATACATTTTCGAGATATTCATATTAGTACTAGTGGCATTCTACCAGTAAACGCCCATGCTGAAGCAAATATATTGATTTTAAATTATATTAACAGCTTTATATTATAATATTCTATTACCAAATTGTCAAATGATATGCACTTAATAGTTCGAGTGTACTGTGCAATATTTCACAGAAGGTGTCATATTTTAACAGTTTAGTGGTGGTGGACCAGTTCACGCCCATGTACCCATTCACGCCCACCCCTAAATTTCTCCAAAACAATCACAGTTACACAATAAATTACAAATGTATATGATCAATTTGATAATTATCTATCATGTGGTAAACAGCTTTTCTATGAAAAACTATGAATCTTTAAGAAAATTGAGGGTGGGCGTGAATAGGTACACGGGCGTGAATTGGTCCACAACCACTATCTCTATTATCGGCCGTTTTACGGAAAACCGGAAATACCAATGAACGCCCATTTTGTAGACTTACAGAAACAATTGTCCTTGACCTCTAACAAAGAAACATAAGGTGGGCGTTCACTGGTAGGCTTTCTACCAGTGAACTACCAGTGAACGTCCATGCTGAAGATAATATATTGAATTTAAATTGTATTAACAGCTTTATATTATATTCTTCTACCAACAGATTGTCAAATGGTATACACTACAAGTAGGGATGGCATCGTGAGGAATATTTTCTGTCGATATCGCCAATGCTTTTCATGACGATATCGTGAACGGTTCGTGAAAACCTACATATCCTGGTAGTTGTTTTGTTTTCATTATTAAAACAGTAAACTAACACAAAATATTGTAAAAATACTCAAATTTTGTTGTTTTTTGAAAAAATAATGCAGTTTAGAATACTTGTTTTCATTTCGTTTTTTCACTTCCTGTCTACTTCCTGTTGCTGGAGTTGAAAGGTCACACACCCCATTAGCCAATCAGAAAATTTGTTACATTGTCGTCATTTTATAATGAAAAATGTGAAGTTTTTTGTTATATGTTGTTGGGGATTATGAATATTTGTTGGAATATGGCATTTTAGGTTGGTAGTATATTACATGTTTGTTTATTTATTTCAATGACGATATTATCACCCATCAACGGAACTTCTCGATATCGTCCATTAATAATGCACCTCGAAAGATCCACGATATCGCGAGCTATGATGCCATCTCTAACTACAAGTAATAATCGAGGACCATCAGTGTTCGATCTTGAGCGCGATTTCGCGAGTTTGTACACACTCTGGGGCGAGTTGTCGCAAAACCAACTCACCAACGCGTCTGTGCTGTCGTACCAGGCGAAACACTCAAAACTGACGGAAGAAATTTGTCTATTATCGGAAGCGACGACGTACATATTTCCTCATAGAAATGTTTGAGAAAAGCATGAAAAGCAGTTTATTTTCTTTTATATATCCAGCTAACAGTAATTCACATAAGAATTCGGGTATTCTTGCGAGATTTCCGTGCTTTTTGTTGATTTTTAAACTCGTCTTCTGCTTATAGTGTCACAGGCGAAACAGTCGAAACAACTACTGACCAAAGAAATTCGTCTATTATCGGAAGCGACGACGTACATATTTCCTCATAGAAATAGGTGAGAAAGACATGAAAGTGAGTTATTTTATTTGATACATCCAGCTAACAGTAATTCACGCGAGATTTCGGGTATTCTCACGAGATTTCCGTGCTTTATGTCTATTTTTTAACTCGTCTTCTGCATATTGTGTCACAGGCGAAACAGTGGAAACAACTACTGACCAAAGAAATTCGTCTATTATCGGGAGAGACAAAACATATATTTCTTCAAACAAAAGAGAAGAAATGCAATTTATTTATTTATTTGATGAATCCAGATAACAGTAAATATAAAAAAAAAGTTAAAAAAAAAAACAGTAGCACCCAGCCATTAGGCCATTAAGATGTGGTTTAGAAGTGAAATTTAAAAAAAAATAAAAGACAAATAAAAACAGAATTAAATATTTTATTTATTTGAACTTTTAGTTTAGCATCTATTTCTTATTATTTAAATAAAGATGATTTTATGCAGTCCCAAATTGGAACTAAATATTTCAAAACATGTCTCACATTTTTTCACAGTTGTCTCGCCTTTTCAAGTGAAGGGAGATAGTCTGTCTCGCATTCATTTTTGACGAGAGCGAACACTGGACCATGTTACATTTGTTTCAAAGCTTTATATTTTCATAATTTATCTCTATTATCAGCCATTTTTACTGCAAACCTGATATACCAGTGAACGCCCATTTTGTATACTTTAGAAGCATTTGTCCTTGACCTCCAACAAAGAAATATAAGGTGGGCGTTCACTGGTGGGCAGGCGTTTACTGGTAGAAAGCCACTAGCACTCATCACCATCATACAGTGTAATGTGAATATTATCAGTTCAATAATGATTACATTAGTGCACTAACAAAGTAAAGAAAGGTTGAACTTAGTGATTTATCAGTTGAAATAGTGCAATACTGCTCAGCTACCCAAGTTTGTCACCTACCCAAGTTTGTCCCCCACCTTAAAAATCATTAAGGTTAAGCAATATTGATACCAGAATGAATGGAATACATACTAATAATGATAGTGTACAACTGTACAAGGTTAGGTAATTGTGAAGAGGCTTTTATATTGTCTAAAAATGCAAGTGACGAACTTGGGTAGGCGACAAACTTGGGTAGCTGAGCAGTACCCCTATTCAGTTTGCCATGCTGAGGTTGGGAATCAGTCAATTGAATGTTCTTGTATAGACGTGGTTACCTCGGCTCTACTTGCATGTGGAGCCGTGGCACGACCCCACATAAAACTGGAGATTTGAATAAAATCCTTTTCTGATGAATAAAACTTGATGAAATGACTGGAAATTGTATAATGTACTTAAAACAATCGGCAAGGTTATGTCCTGGGACGTCCCGATATGTAACATAGTGGCTATATGTCGGGAAGTGCTAAATAGTGCTTCATCTAGGGAAGTGCTTTATATCACGGGATGCCTTGTTTTAGGATTGTAGCAATATTTTACAAAATGAAAGCCTGAAAAAAGATCAAATACTTTAAACTCAGAAGTTGCGGCAATAGCAACAACTCATTAATATTCGAGAAGATACGAGGTTGTGGATTTCCCGGGTTTTTCTTACAGTATTTTATAAAATGGAAGCTTCAGTAAAGATCAAATACCTTAAAGTCGAGAACTCAAGGCAGTAGTGCCAACTCATTAATATTCATGAGAAGATATGAGGTCGCGTATTTCCCAGGTTTTTCTAACAATATTTTATAAAATGGAGGCTTCAATGAAGATCAAATACCTTAAACTCAAGAAATCACGGCAGTAGCATCAACTCATTAATATTCATGAGAAGATACGAGGTCACAGATTTCCCGGAAAACTAACGATAAAAAAATCAACCAATGAAATTATTTCCCAACATTTAGCCAGTAATTTACATATCGGGATATAACCACTGCATAAAACAATTGATATATTAAGCCAAGGACACAGTAAATACAGGGTATCAAGATGTTTCGACCCATCGGATGTTTCGACCGTGTGTTTTTATCTCCCGCCGGCCGGGCGGGAGATTATAAAACTCATTCCGTGCGTGTGTTTGTGTGTTATTGAGTGTGTATCACGCTTTTATAAAGGGCTGTACATCACACTGGTTGTTTCTCCTTGGCCTTTTCAATGTTTTTTATGACCTTATTGCTTATGTCCTTTCATTATATCCCCAGACGAAAGTCAGGGATATATTGGATTCAGGTCCGTCGCGCCGCCGCCGCCGCCGTAGAAATTTCCTTGTGGACGCGATAACTCAAAAACAAATTAATATTTTTTTTTCAAACTTGGTACACATGTTAAGGGTGCCCAAAGGAAGATCCCTATTTTAAGGTGACCCTAAACTCTCAGTAAAAAAGAACTTATGGCCACCTTAAGGTCAGAAATTGGACTTTTGGCCACTTAGAGCCCTCTAGGTCACAAACTATGATGCTCAGCTGGCTGAAATTATACCTGACAACACATTAATATGTTCTTAGTACATGTGCCGAAAATCACGACTTTAAGTTGAGGAGAAAATTGTGTTTGAGGCCCATAAATACCCCCACTTAGGAATTTTTTGCAATACTTTTCACATATTTTGCCCTATAATTTGGAAGTGGTAATTCTGATGAGTCTCAAACTGCGCTAGGTATAACTTTGATATGTAATCCTTGTCTGTAGAAAATTTTAGGGCTGTAGGTTTACCCAAAGGGGTCGACTTAAGGTCTCAAAAGTGCCCACAGAGACCCAATTTATGCACTTTTTGCCACTTTCAAGCACTGTAGCTTTCAAACTATGTCTCTCATCTAAGTTAAATATCATCTGGGAATATATCTATGTGTTTTCTTATATGTGCCCCAACATTTAGGCCTTTAATAGACAGTTAACCTGTGTATCAGGACCATAAACACCCACCCGAGTGACCCTTATAAGACATTTTTCACATCTTTTTCCCTGTAACTTGGAAATGGTAAGTCTGAGAAGTTTCAAACTGTATTAGATATATATTCTGTGTGTAATCTTAGTATGTAACAGATTTTAAGTCTGAAGCTTTAATTTTGAAGATCAAATTGAGGTCTCTAAAAGGCTCCCAAAGACCCAATATTTGGACTTTTTGCTACTTTTAAGCCCTGTGACTGTCAAACTATATGACTGATAGAGCTCAAATCCTATCTGGGAAGATATTGGTATGTTATTTTTATATGTGCCAAAAATTAAGGCTTTAAGAAGACATTTAACCTGTGTCTGAGGACCATAAATCCCCACCCGAGTGACCATTTTTAGACATTTTTCACATATTTTTCCCTGTAACTTGGAAATGGTAAGTCTAAGAAGTTTCAAACTGTATTAGATGCATATTCTATGTGTAATCTTAGTATGTGACAAATTTTAAGTCTGAAGCTTTAATTTGAAGGCCACATTTAGGTCTCTAGAAGGCCCCATAAAGACCCAGTATTTGGACATTTTGCCAATTTTAAGGCCTGTGACTGTTAAACTATGTGACTGATAGAGCTGAAATCTCATCTGGGAATACATTATTATGTTCTTTTTACATGTGCCAAAAATCAAGGCTTCAAGTAGACATTTAACCTGTGTATGAGGACCTTAAACACCCACCTGAGTGACCCTTTTAAGACATTTTTCACATATTTTGCTCTGTAACTTGGAAATGGTAAGCCTGAGAAGTTTCAAACTTTATTAGATACATATTCTATGTGTAATCTTAGTATGTAACAAATTTTAAGTCTGAAGCTTTAATTTGAAAGGCACATCGAGATCTCTAAAAGGCCCACAGAGACCCAATATTTGGACTTTTTGCCACCTTTAAGCCCTCTGACTGTTAAACTATGTGATTGATTGAGCTGAAATCCCATCTGGGAATGCATTATTATGTCCTTTCTACATGTGCCGAAAATCAAGGTTTTTAGTAGACATTTAACCTGTGTATGAGGGCCATAGACACTCGCCCGAGTGCCTTTTTTGACATTTTTTCCATATTTTGCCCTGTTATTTGGAAATGCTTAGTGTGACAAGTCTTAAACTGTATTATATATAATTTTTGTTTGTTATGTATGTCCCCCAAAAAGTTTCAGATCTGTAGTTTAATTGCTAAGGTCTCTTTAACAATTGTAAAATGCCCACAGAAACACAATTTATGGACATTATGCCACTTTAAAGCCCAGTAACTGTCAAACTATGTCGGTTATAGAGCTGAAATCTTTGAATTTTTAAAAGGAAATGCCTGTCTATTTAAATTTTGAATATTAATAATGTTATGGCTATCTTAGTCTTTTAAGGACTTATTTTTATGTCGTCACTCTGCGGCGTGGGCGTCCGCGTCCGCGTGAACAACTTCTCCTCCAAAACTACAAGGCCTAGAGACGTGCTGTTTTTTTTAAAAGATACCTTATCTATCGAGGATGAAAAATTGTTCAAGGCATGCAAATCTGTCCGTTCGTCTGTTTGCTAGAGACATTACAAGGGGGGTACCCCCACCAAAAGTGTGAAAATTTCAACACTTAATCACAATTTTCTCAGTGACTATTGCAGGGATTTCTCTCATATCTTGCATATATGTACTAGGCCACAGGTAGATTCTCTTGTGTGAGTATGAGACCTGGATCTGTCTTACTTTTTTTTAAATAAATTTTTTTAATAATTTTTAATGCATTAAAATTCAGGAAATCATGCACAAAATCATTTATAACTTGAAAAGTGTTGCATTTAGAGCATTTTGTTAAAATATGTTATTCAGCTACTTTTTTCATAGCTACAATATGGTGAGTAAGTTGGGTGCCTGTCTCAATAGCTAAGTGAGTAATAGCTACTTTTGGGCTTTTCAGTAACTTCCATCATGAGTAAAATCACTTGTAACTTAAAAACTATTGCATTTAGAGAATTTCGTATAAATATGTTATTCAGCTACTTTTGGGTCAGCTATAACATAGTAAAATTTTAGACCTGTAGCTCATGGCATAGCTGAGTAATCACTGGGTTATCACTGTTGAGTAAATCGCTTATAACTTGGAAACTATTGCATTTACAGTATTTTGTTTCAATATGTTATTCACCTATTTTGGGATCAGCTATAACATAGTGAAGTTTCAGATCTGTGGCTCATTGCATAGCTGAGTAATAGCTACTTTGAAGTTCTCACTATTGAGTAAATCACTTGTAACTTAAAACCTATTGCATTTAGAGAATTTCGTATAAATATGTTATTCACCTACTTTTGGGTCAGCTATAACATAGTAAATTTCAGACCTGTAGCTCATTGCATAGCTGAGTAATAACTACTTTGAGGTTGTCACTATTGAGTAAATCAGTTGTAATTGCAAAACTATTGCATTTAGAGAATTTCGTATAAATATGTTATTCAGCTACTTTTGGGCCAGCTATAACATAGTGAAATTTCAGATCTGTAGGTCATGGCATAGCTGAGTAATAGCTACTTTGAAGTTCTCACTATTGAGTAAATCAGTTGTAATTGCAAAACTATTGCATTTAGAGAAGTTAGTATAAATATGTTATTCAGCTACTTTTGGGTCAGCTATAACATAGTAAAATTTCAGACCTGTAGCTCATGGCATAGCTGAGTAATAGCTACTTTTAGGTCATCACTATTGAGTAAATCAGTTGTAACTTGAAAACTATTGCATGTACAGTATTTTGCTTAAATATGTTGTTCACCTACTTTTGGGTCAGCTATAACATAGTAAAATTTCAGACCTGTAGCTCATGGCATAGCTGAGTAATAGCTACTTTGAGGTTATCACTGTTGAGTAAATCGCTTATAACTTGGAAATTATTGCATTTAGAGTATTTTGTTTCAATATGTTATTCACCTATTTTGGGGTCAGCTATAACATAGTGAAGTTCCAGACCTGTGACTCATTGCATAGCTGAGTAATAGCTACTTTGAAGTTCTCAATGTTGAGTAAATCACTTATAATTTGAAAACTATTGCATTTAGAGAATTTAGTATAAATATGTTATTCAGCTACCTTTGGGTCAGCTATAACATAGTAAAATTTCAGACCTGTAGCTCATGGCATAGCTGAGTAATAGCTACTTTTAGGTTATCACTGTTGAGTAAATCACTTATAACTTGGAAACTATTGCATTTAGAGTATTTTGTTTCAATATGTTATTCACCTATTTTGGGGTCAGCTATAACAGTGAAGTTCCAGACCTGTGGCTCATTGCATAGCTGAGTAATAGCTACTTTGAAGTTCTCACTGTTGAGTAAATCAGTTGTAATTGGAATACTATTGCCTTTACAGAAATTTGTGCAAATATGTTATTCAGCTACTTTTGGGTCAGCTATAACATAGTGAAATTACAGACCTGTAGCTCATGGCACAACTGAGCAATAGCTATTCTCAGGCACTGACTGTTGAGTAAATTGGCTATAACTTGAAAAATATTGCATTTGGAGTATTTTGTTAAAATATATTGTTCACCGACTTTTGGGTTAGCTATAACATAGTGAAATTACAGACCTATAGCTCATGGCATAGCGGAGCAATAGCTATTTTCAGGTTCTCACTATTGAGTAAATCAGTTGTAACTTGAAAACTATTGCATTTACAGTATTTTGCTTAAATATGTTGTTCACCTACTTTTAGGTCAGCTATAACAGAGCAAAAATTCAGACATGTAGCTCATTGCATAGCTGAGTAATAGTTACTTTGAGGTTCTCACTCTTGAGTAAATCAGTTGTAACTTGAAAACTATTACATTTAGAGTATTTTGTTAAATATGTTATTCACAGACGTTTTGGTCAGCTATAACATAGTGAAATTGCAGACCTCTATGTCATGGCATAGCTGAGCAATAGCTTCTTTCAGGTTCTCACTGTTGAGTAAATCATTGTATCCAACCTGTAGGAAATCATGGGCTGGGAATCTGTTAATATGGTCCGATTTGACCTTGGAACCCTCCTTCAAGGTCAAATGAGGATAGCCAAACATAAAAGTGCTTATAACTCGCTTAATATTGGTCCTAGAGGTTTGGAATGAAAACCAACCTATAGAAAATCATGAGCTGGGAATTTTTTGGTGTGGTCGGATTTCACCTTGGACCCCTCCTTCAAGGTCAAATGAGGATAGCCAAACTTAAAAGTGCTTATAACTCGCTTATTATTGGTCCTAGAGATTTGGAATGGAAAACCAACCTATAGAAAATCATGGGCTGGGAATCTTTTGGTGTGGTCGGATTTCACCTTAGACCCCTCCTTCCAAGTCAAACGAAGATAGCCAAACTTAAAGTGCTTATAACTCGCGTATTATTGGTCTTGGAGGTTTGGGATGGTAAACCAGCATATAGGAAATCATGGGCTGGGATTCTTTTGGTGTGGTCAGATTTGACCTGGGACCCCTCCTTCAAGGTCAATTGAGGATAGCCAAACTTACAATTGCTTAGAACTCGCTTATTATTGGTCCTACAGGTTTGGGATGGTAAACAAGCTACAGGAAATCATGGGCTGGGAATTTTTTTGTGTGGTCGGATTTGACCTTGGACCCCTCCGTCAAGGTCAAACAAGGATAGCCAAACTTAAAAAGTGCCTATGACTCACTTAGTATTGGTCCGAGAGGTTTGGGATGGTAAACCATCCTAAATTCTTTGGCTGGGAATCTTTTGGTATGGTCAGATTTGACCTTTGGACCCCTTCTTCATGGTCGAACGAGGATATTGCATTTATAGTATTTCTCTAAATATTTTTAACCTACTTTTTACACTTAAACGATTACCTTGTTACTTTATTTCATAATACCATTTGCAGGGCACAACTTTTTTGTCCTTTTCTTCTGTCAGCTTCGGAATATCTTTCGAACATGCTGTTCAGTTACCATTTACTGTATTTCTGTACAGCCCTTTCCCTGATAATTAAGCGTCCCTTGAAAAGGGGACGCTTATTGGTTTCACCCCCGGTTTTCAGTCCGCCGCCGCCGCATTATCGTCTCCCTTGAATATCTCCCTTGTTATTAGGCCTATCCAAATGATATGTGGCAGTGTTCTTCTATAGGCGTGGGGAAATTTTTTGACAGGCATAAATTTGACCTTTGACCTTTATCAAGGTCACATTATCAAAAATTCAAAAAAAAATTTACTTCCTTTTCACTAGATTTCCTCAGAAAGTACTGGGTGTGGGTCAACCAAATTTGGTATGCACATTCCTGGGGGAAGAATCTAGGCGCCAGTCGATATTGGGATCAGTCGGGCCATAATTGACCGATTGACGGGCGATTGATTATAAGTTCATAAAAATTTTGCTAAGATTAAGCCTTAACTCGCTTATTATTGGTCGTAGATGTTTGGGATGGTATACCAACATATAGGAAATCATGTGCTGGGAATCTTCTGGTGTGGTCAGATTTGACCTTGGGCCCCTCGTTCAAGGTCAAGCGAGGATAGGCAAAGTTTAAAGTGCTTATAACTCGCTTATTATTGGTCCTAGAGGTTTGGGATGGTATACCAACATATAGGAAATCATGGGCTGGGAATCTTCTGGTGTGGTCGGATTTGACCTTGGGCCCCTCGTTCAAGGTCAAAAGAGCATAGCCAAACTTAAAAGTGCTTATAACTCGCTTATTATTGGTCCTAGAGGTTTGTGATGGTATACCAACATATAGGAAATCATGTGCTGGGAATCTTCTGGTGTGGTCGCATTTGACCTTGGGCCCCCCCTTCAAGGTCAAACGAGGATAGCCAAACTTAAAAGTGCTTATAACTCGCTTATTATTGGTCCTACAGGTTTGGGATGGTATACCGACATATAGGAAATCATGTGCTGGGAATCTTCTGGTGTGGTCAGATTTGACCTCGGGCCTCTCCTTCAAGGTCAAACGAGCATAGCCAAACATAAAAATGTTTATAACTCGCTTATTATTGGTCGTACAGGATTGGGATGGTATACCAACATATAGGAAATCATGGGCTGGGAATCTTTTGGTGTTGTTAGATTTGACCTTGGGTTTCTCCTTCATGGTCAAACGAGGATAGCCAAACTGAAAAGTGCTTATAACTCGCTTATTATTGGTCCTAGAGGTTTGGGATGGTATACCAACATATAGGAAATCATGTGCTGGGAATCTTCTGGTGTGGTCGCATTTGACCTTGGGCCCCCCCCCCCTTCAAGGTCGAACGAGCATAGCCAAACTTAAAAGTGCTTATAACTCGCTTATTATTGGTCCTAGAGATTTGGGATGGTATACCAACATATAGGAAATCATGGGCTGGGAATCTTCTGGTGTGGTCGCATTTGACCTTGGGCCCCTCGTTCAAGGTCAAAAGAGCATAGCCAAACTTAAAAGTGCTTATAACTCGCTTATTATTGGTCCCAGAGGTTTGTGATGGTATACCAACATATAGGAAATCGTGCTGGGAATCTTCTGGTGTGGTCGCATTTGACCTTGGGGCCCCCCTTCAAGGTCAAACGAGCATAGCCAAACTTAAAGGTGCTTATAACTCGCTTATTATTGGTCGTAGAGGATTGGGATGGTATACCGACATGTAGGAAATCATGGGCTGGGAATCTTCTGGTGTGGTCGCATTTGAGCTTGGGCCCCCCTTCAAGGTCGAACGAGCATAGCCAAACTTAAAAGTGCTTATAACTCGCTTATTATTGGTCCTAGAGATTTGGGATGGTATACCAACATATAGGAAATCATGGGCTGGGAATCTTCTGGTGTGGTCGCATTTGACCTTGGGCCCCTCGTTCAAGGTCAAAAGAGCAGAGCCAAACTTAAAAGTGCTTATAACTCGCTTATTATTGGTCCTAGAGGTTTGTGATGGTATACCAACATATAGGAAATCGTGCTGGGAATCTTCTGGTGTGGTCGCATTTGACCTTGGGGCCCCCCTTCAAGGTCAAACGAGCATAGCCAAACTTAAAAGTGCTTATAACTCGCTTATTATTGGTCGTAGAGGATTGGGATGGTATACCAACATATAGGAAATCATGGGCTGGGAATCTTCTGGTGTGGTCGCATTTGACCTTGGGCCCCCCCTTCAAGGTCGAACGAGCATAGCCAAACTTAAAAGTGCTTATAACTCGCTTATTATTGGTCCTAGAGATTTGGGATGGTATACCGACATATACGAAATCATGGGCTGGGAATCTTCTGGTGTGGTCGCATTTGACCTTGGGCCCCTTGTTCAAGGTCAAAGAGCATAGCCAAACTTAAAAGTGCTTATAACTCGCTTATTATTGGTCCTAGAGGTTTGTGATGGTATACCAACATATAGGAAATAATGGGCTGGGAATCTTCTGGTGTGGTCAGATTTGACCTTGGGCCCCTCCTTCAAGGTCACATGAGGATAGCCAAACCTAAAAGTGCTTATACCGCGCTTATTATTGGTCCTAGAGGTTTGTGATGGTATACCAACATATAGGAAATCATGTGCAGGGAATCCTCTGGTGTGGTTAGATTTGACCTTGTGCCCCTTGTTCAAGGTCAAACGAGGATAGGCAAACTTAAAAGTGCTTATAACTCGCTTATTATTAGTCCTAGCGGTTTGGGATGGTATACCAACATATAGGAAATCATGTGCTGGGAATCTTCTGGTGTGGTCGGATTTAATCTTGGGCCTCTCCTTCAAGGTCAAACGAGGATACCCAAACATAAAAATGCTTATAACTCACTTATTATTGGTCCTAGAGCTTTGGGATGGTATACCAATATATAGGAAATCATGGGCTGGGAACCTTCTGGTGTGGTCGGATTTGACCTTGGGCCTCTCCTTCAAGGTCAAACGAGCATAGCCAAACTTAAAAGTGAATAACTCACTTATTATTTGTCCTAAAGGTTTGGGGTGGTAAACCAACATGTACGAAATCATGGGCAGGGAATCTTATGCTGTGGTCGGATTTGACCTTGGGCCTCTCCTTCAAGGTCAAACGAGCATAGCCAAACTTAAAAGTGAATAACTCACTTATTATTTGTCCTAAAGGTTTGGGGTGGTAAACCAACATGTACGAAATCATGGGCAGGGAATCTTATGCTGTGGTCGGATTTGACCTTGGGGCCCCCTTCAAGGTCAAGCGAGGGTAGTCAAAGTTAAAAGTGCTTATAACTCGCTTATTATTGGTCCTAGAGGTATGGGACGGTAAACCAACATGCAGGAAATCATGGGCTGTTAATATTTTAGTGTGGTCGGATTTGACCTTGGGCCTCTCCTTCAAGGTCAAATGAGGATAGGCAAACTTAGAAGTGCTTATAAAGCACTTATTATTGGTCCTAGAGGTTTGGGATGGTAAACCAAGATGTAGGAAATCATGGATTTGGAATCTTTTCTTGGGTTCGGATTTGACCTTGGGACCCTCCTTCAAGGTCAAATGAGGATAGGCAAACTTAAAAGTGCTTATAACTTGCTTATGAGTCGCTTATTAGTGGTCCTAGAAGTTTTGGATATTAACCAACCTATAGGAGTTCATGGTTTGCAATTTTTTTTTCATTTGTGATTTTGAAATGTTTTGCAGTTGGCCTTCATATCTGTGACAAGTGTATTTACTTTGCAACCTCTTGCTTTTGACTAAAGTTACATATATTTTTTCCTGTAGAGTACAACAACTCTATATATTACTTTGTTCTCTTTCTTTTATATTTGTAAAAAGGAATTTATAATCTTTCCCCTTCATTAATCCAACAAACAGAAACTTCACTCAGTTTACCATATTTTGAAGTGAATTACCACTGAATTATGTTCTAATGATATATATTAGGATAGTAAGTTGCTACAGTTGTAAATGTCTGATTTACTGCTTTTTTCAAAAAGTATACAGATCCATGCCACCTTAATAGTAGATTCAACCTTTTCTTTACACTCACTCATAGCCTTGCTTAAGGCTCAAGTACCCTAGTAATTAAGAGAAAATATACAGTAAACATGGTCATTTTGCATAATGTATTCTTACAATTAACATGTACTGGATTTTACACAAGATATGTCTGCTCAGTTTATATCTCAAAACATGCATGAGTGCTTTATGAATACCAAATATCTGTGTACAAGTATGAAAACATATGGTACAAATTTGAGCCTTAAGCAAGGCTAACTCACTCAATGAGAATTTAGAGAAAAGACACTGTTGTATACTTCAAGGATGAAAACAATCATGTAGCCTTGTTCAGGTGCACAGATTGTTTCTGTTGAAATTAACATTTTAATCACCTTTTTAATATCAGATCACTTTGTGGCATTGTCTGATGGAATATTGGTAATCGATGTGGCCAAGATGGGCATCATATTTAACAAGTCCCTATAATAATATACATTGCATCATACTCATTTTATTTCCTGTAATATGTCACAGAACATTGTAGAAATAATATGGTGTGCTACTCACTACTGTACTGACATTATCTACATATGACATAGCTTTCAGATAATTTGTTTTTTTATACACCGGACACATATTTTTGTTAAGGAAAACAATGACCTACAATATTATAATTGTTGCATTTTTCAAGCTGTAGAACTGTTTTTGAAATAAGTAAGGTTAATTGCTGGTGGTTTATATTTACAGTAACCTTGACCAAACATTCTAACCTGTAATGACAAATTTAAAAGTGGTTATAACTCACGTATTATTGGTCCTAAGGTTTGCAATATGAAACCAACCTAAGGGAAACCATAAGCTGGACTTGGGTCCTGCTTCGAGGTATACAGTTATAAATAGAGACTTTGGGAAAGACTAAGATAGTTGGAAAATGCAGATGTTAAAAACACAACAAATGTATCAGTTTATGGGAATAATTTCCTCTTGAACTCTTAGATCATTTTATAAAGGTAAACAGCAATAAAACCACACACATTGTGAGGAACTATGTATACAAACATGGTGTCGGGTGTTTTACTATTATGGAGGAATACATAGATAGATAGATAGATCTTTATTCAGCATTACATTACAATGAAATAATACAACATTTTAAAATAAATGCTGAAAGTAAATGTCAGAAGTTCAAATGAACTTATAACTAGACCTCCCTAAATTTGGAGAGAACTGACAACATAAAGTTAAGAACATACAATAAATACTAAACAGAAATGCCTGAAGTTCAAATGAACTTATTAGTAAATATTACTTAACTTGGACATAACTGACAACAGAAAGTCAAGAAAGAAATACAGCAGATAAAATAGATTTTGATTTATGACACAAAGAAGCTATTTATCAATGAATATGCTAATTTGAACTGTTTGTCTGTTAATTAAATTTTAACATACTTGACAAAGTACTTAATGGTAAAAATATAGATTAAGATACACACAGATTTAGTACACAGATCCGTAACTTCCATTTGTCATACCATAATTTGTTAGATAGGCAATGGTTTTTTATATTTAGTGAGGAATTCTTCTTTTAATCTCTTTTTGAAGCTTATTATAGATGGCAACAATCTTACATGTGATGGAATTTGATTGTACAGTTTAACCCCTATAATACTAGGACATCTACTTTTTTGGAAAGTTTTGGGGATATTTTGATAAATGTTTCCACAGTTCCTTGTATTATAGTTATGAACATGCTTGACATATCTATATCATTCCATTAGTTTAGGTGGTAGCAAATTCCTATGAGCTTTGAAAATATGAGTACATGTTTTGAATTTTGTTATATCCCGTAACTTTAAACATTTGAATGCATTGTATGTGTTGCTTGTTGAATTTCTGTATCTTAAGGAGCCAATCAGGCACATTTCTGACAGAGGAATCTAGGCGCCAATCGATATTGGGATCAATCGGGCCATAATTGAGCGATTGACGGGCGATTGATTATAAGTTCATAAAAAATTTACTACGATTAAGCCTTGAACTCGCTTATTATTGGTCCTAGAGGTTTGGGATGGTGTACCAACATATAGGAAATCAGGTGCTGGAAATCTTCTGGTGTGGTCAGATTTGACCTGGGGCCCCTCGTGAAAGATCAAAAGAGGATAGGCAAAGTTTAAAGTGCTTATAACTCGCTTATTATTGGTCCTAGAGGTTTGGAATGGTATACCAGCATATAGGAAATCATGTGCTGGGAATCATCTGGTGTGGTCAGATTTGACCTTGGGCCCCTCGTTCAAGGTCAAACGAGTATAGGCAAACATAAAAGTGCTTGTAACTCGCTTATTATTGGTCCTACAGCTTTGGGATGGTAAACCAACATGTAGGAAATCATGTGCTGGGAATCTTCTGGTGTGGTCAGATTTGAACTTGGGCCTCTCCTTCAAGGTCAAATGAGCATAACCAAACTTAAAAGTGCTTATAACTCGCTTATTATTGATCCTAGAGGATTGGGATGGTATACCAACATACGGGAAATCATGGCCTGGGAATCTTCTGGTGTGGTCGGATTTGACGTTGGGCCCCTCGTTCAAGGTCAAACGAGCATAGCCAAACTTAAAAGTGCTTATAACTCGCTTATTATTGGTTCTACAGGGTTGTGATGGTATACCAACATGTAGGAAATCATGGGCTGGGAATCTTTTGGTGTGGTCAGATTTGACCTTGGGTCTCTTCTTCAAGGTCAAAAGAGGATAGCCAAACATAAAAGTGCTTATAACTCACTTATTATTGGTCCTAGAGCTTTGGGATGGTAAACCAACATGTAGGAAATCATGGCCTGGGAATCTTTGGGTGTGGTCGGATTTGACCTTGGGCCCCTTGTTCAAGGTCAAACAAGGATAGACAAACTTAAAAGTGCTTATAACTCGCTTATTATTGGTCCTAGAGGTTTGTGATGGGATACCAACATGTAGGAAATCATGGGCTCGGAATCTTTTGGTGTGGTCAGATTTGACCTTGGGCTTCCTCTTCAAGGTCAAAAGAGGATAGCTAAACATAAAAGTACTTATAACTGATTTATTATTGGTCCTAGAGGTTTGGGATGGTAAACCAACATGTAGGAAATCATGGGCTGGGAATCTTCTGGTGTGGTCTGATTTGACCTTGGGCCCCTCGTTCAATGTCAAACAAGCATAGCCAAACTTAAAAGTGCTTATAACTCGCTTATTATTGGTCCTAGAGGATTGGGATGGTATACCAACATGTAGGAAATCATGTGCTGGGAATCTTCTGGTGTGGTCAGATTTGACCTTGTACCCCTTGTTCAAGGTCAAATGAGTATAGCCAAACATAAAAGTGGTTATGACTTGCTTATTATTGGTCCTAGAGGTTTGTGATGGTATACTAACATATAGAAAATCATGGGCTGGGAATCTTTTGGTGTTGTCAGATTTGACCTTGGGCCTCTTCTTCAAGGTGAAACAAGGATAGCCAAACATAAAAGTGCTTATAAGTGGCTTATTATTGGTCCTAGAGCTTTGGGATGGTAAACCAACCTGTAGGAAATCATGTGCTGGGAATCTTCTGGTGTGGTCAGATTTGACCTTGGGGCCTCTCCTTCAAGGTCAAATGAGCATAACCAAACTTTAAAGTGCTTATAACTCGCTTATGATTGGTCCTAGAGGTTTGGGATGGTAAACCAACATGTAGAAATTAAGGGCTGGTAATCTTTTGCTGTGGTCGAATTTGACCTTGGCCCTCTCCTTCAAGGTCAAACGAGCATAGCCAAACTTAAAAGTGCTTATAACTCACTTATTATTGGTCCTACAGGTTTGGGATGGTAAACCAACATGTAGGAAATCATGTGCTGGGAATCTTCTGGTGTGGTCGGATTTGATCTTAGGCCTCTCCTTCAAGGTCCAACGAGGATAGGCAAACTTTAAAGTGCTTATAACTCATTTATTATTGGTCCTAGAGGTTTGGGATGGTATACCTACATATAGGAAATGATGGCCTTGAAATCTTTTGATGTGGTCAGATTTGACCTTGGGCCTCTCCTTCAAGGTCAAACAAGCACAGCCAAACTTTAAAGTGCTTCTTCTTCAAGGTCAAACGAGCATAGCCAAACTGAAGGTTTGCGATGGTAAACCAACATGTAGGAAATCATGTGCTGGGAATCTTCTGGTGTGGTCGGATTTGATCTTAGGCCTCTCCTTCAAGGTCCAACGAGGATAGGCAAACTTTAAAGTGCTTATAACTCATTTATTATTGGTCCTAGAGGTTTGGGATGGTATACCTACATATAGGAAATGATGGCCTTGAAATCTTTTGATGTGGTCAGATTTGACCTTGGGCCTCTCCTTCAAGGTCAAACAAGCACAGCCAAACTTTAAAGTGCTTCTTCTTCAAGGTCAAACGAGCATAGCCAAACTGAAGGTTTGCGATGGTAAACCAACATGTAGGAAATCATGTGCTGGGAATCTTCTGGTGTGGTCGGATTTGATCTTAGGCCTCTCCTTCAAGGTCCAACGAGGATAGGCAAACTTTAAAGTGCTTATAACTCATTTATTATTGGTCCTAGAGGTTTGGGATGGTATACCTACATATAGGAAATGATGGCCTTGAAATCTTTTGATGTGGTCAGATTTGACCTTGGGCCTCTCCTTCAAGGTCAAACAAGCACAGCCAAACTTTAAAGTGGTTCTTCTTCTTTGCAGCTGAAAACACACAGTCAGCTGATACAGAACCCGTTCATAGGCACTGAGTGTTTTTTTCGTTTTAAGGTCACTCTTGTGATCCTAACATGGTCCTTTTCACGAAAATTTCTCTTCACCAATAACATTTACCTCTTCACATTAGTCCTTTAGCATTTTATATAAAGCTTAAAAGCTGTAGGGACGCTTTGTTTTTGTGTACAAAAACTTTTGTCTAGTTATGCTTTCCTCTCATTATCACCATCACAAATCAAAAACATTCAGTCAGCTGACACAGTGCCCGTTCACGGGCACTCTCCTCTTGTTGTGTTATACCTCTGCTTGCTGAGTTTTTAACTTTTTAAAATGAAACTGGTTAAACATATTCAAGTAGACAAAATGGACACTTTAAGTGAGCTTTAAGTCCCAATATTAATGAAATTATATCCTTATGTAGTAAAACTAGGGGATTTTTAACCCTCAACTAGCCCAGTTTTATTCAACTTGCCTCAGTTAATTTTGACACAGCTCCTACAGTTATGAACTCATTTCAGTTGATAATCACATACTTAAAATTCTCAATTCCTTTTGTATTTGAGTACCCCTTTTATATAGATTGTTTGTTTACCATTTATGCTGTAGCACTCCATCTCTTTGTAGTCCCAAGTGAACCTACATCCCCCCCCTGGATTCCCCCCACCCACCTCTGGGACCTCCAGCTATATTGAGTGACACTAAATAAACAAAGGTATTTAATGATATCAGATGAGAAACAAAGAACTCAATGGGGTTGCAGATCTTGTGTAATAGTGAGAGAGGTGTGGAGAAGGGGAGAGGGGTGGGGGTGGGAGGTGGTGGGCTTCATTACATATAACACAAAGGGGAGTCAGAACTGAGATTGTGTCACATATTTAGGTTGCATATATATGGACCACATATATAGGTATAGAAGAAATGAATAACTGAAAACAATTTGCAAATTCTAAAAATAATATAATAAAATAATAATATAAATAATTTTTTTTTTAATAATATTTTATTTGTGAACAAATATAGAAACAGATATGCACTTTTGGGATTATGAATTTTAGAATGGACATTGAATCATCAATCATTTAAATACTTTGAAGGAAGATTGAAAAGTATGATGAGTTGAGTTAAAAATAATATTTTATTTGTCAACAAATATAGAAACAGATATGCTCTTTTGGGATTATTATTTTAGAATGGACATTCAATCATCAATCATTTAAATACTTTGAAAATAGGTTTAGAGTTATCATTGCAGGAAGATTGAAAATATAATTTGAGTTATGTATTCGGCGTCTGGGGATACACCATCTTCCTTGGGAAGATATAAACAGAGTAGATTGATGTGCTGAAGTTCATATAATAATGGGTAACTATGTTTTAAAAAAATTCCCGATCAAAACCTGTGGTGTGAGTGATGACCTGTCTGGGGATATGTTGGCGCCGAGTTGGCCCAATCTAGTTTGATTCTGTTATTTCACACCTAGGACCATAGCTAAGTGAGTAATAGCAATGGTGGCTACTTTGAGTAAAGTGCTCATAACTCCAAAACGACTGCATTTAGAGTGTTTCTGTAAAATACATTGTTCAGCTACTTTCTCCATGCCTACAAGATGGTACCATTTTTAGGGTTCTATCTTCATAGCTAAGTGAGTAATAGCTATTTTCTGGTATTAACAATGAGCAAAATGAGTAAATTGATTTTGTCTTTGTAACTGTTACTTACAATATTGGCCTGAAATATGTTGTTCAACAACTCCTTCATGTACTATATCATGGTGAGGTGTCCAAGGTGTAGCACCATAGCTAACGGAGTAATAGCTATACTAAGTTTAACATTTGACCATTGAGCAAGTCACTTATAACTCAAAAACTATTGAATATAGAGGATTTTTGTCGAATATGTTGTTCACCTATCTTTTGGATATACTGTATTGTGATTTTTCACAGCTGTAACTCCATAGCTAAGTGAGTAATAGCTACTTTGATGATAACCATAATGAGTAAATGGCTTATATCTTCAAAAGTATTGCAGCTACACAATTTTGTTCCAATATGTTGTTCAGCTACTATCTCCACAGCTACAACATGGTCACTAGTTTGGAAGTGTATCTCCATAGCTAAGTGAGTAATAGCTACGTTGTCAATTTTTAATGATAACCATAATGAGTAAATGCCTTATATCTTCAAAAGTATTGCAGCTACACAATTTCTCTCAAATAAGTGGTTCATCTACTTTTTAAGTCATTCATCTACTTTTGGGAGAGCTTTCACATGGTGAAGTTTCAGACTCGTAGCTAATTACTCACCTACTGAAAATGAGTAAATGTGAATTATCTCTAAAAGTATTGCAGATAGCCAATTTTTCTCAAATAACTCATTCACCTACTTTTGGGAGAGCTTTCACTTGGTGAAGTTTCAGACCCATAGCTAATTACCCACCTACTCAAAATGAGTAAATTTGAATTATCTCTAAAAGTATTGCAGATAGCCAATTTTTCTCAAATAACTCATTCACCTACTTTTGGGAGAGCTTTCACTTGAAGTTTCAGACCCATAGCTAATTACTCACCTACTCAAAATGAGTAAATGCAAAGTATCGCTAAAAGTATTGCAGATAGACAATTTTTCTCAAATAACTCATTCATCTACTTTTGGGAGAGCTTTCACATGGTGAAGTTTCAGACCCGTAGATAATTACTCACCTACTCAAAATGAGTAAATGTGAATTATCTCTTAAAAGTATTGCAGATAGCCAATTTTTCTCAAATAACTCATTGCAAATTTTGAAAGCTGTAGGTCCATAGCTAACTCAGTAATAGCTACTTTGACTTTTTTGATTTAAATAATTTATAACGGCAAAACTATTCAATTTAAAGGAGTTTTGTCAAATATGTTGTTCACCTACTTTTTGATGTAGTGCGGCGGGAGATCATACCACGGTAGTGGTCTTGTTTCAGATGTTTCAACCTACTTTAATCAGGCAGTTCATAGCACCCAAGTCATTAATATACATGAGAATATAGGACACAGATTTTCCCTGGGATTTCCTTGCAATATTTTATTAAATAGAAGCATGAACGATAATCAAAAACTTTAAACTACAGAACTCATGGTCATAGCACCCAAGTCATTAATATTCATGACATGATACAAGGACACAGATTTACCCTGGGATTTCCTTGCAATATTACATGTTATATAGTCTACGGTTATATCTATGCTCCCAAATTGGGTCGAATTGTCCAGCAAAAGTAGGTCGAAACGTCTGAAAAAGCGGGTTGAAACGTCCAGAGGGTCCAAACGTCTGGTAATCAATATAGCATGTGTAGAAAATACATGCTATTTTACACAACTTTTATAATAAAATAATAATTTTTAGAATAATGGTCAAAAAAAAAAGAAAAAACCATGAGGAAATGTCATTTTTTTTCGGTTAACTATGTTTGCATGTTGACTGATGAAGGAAATGTAATGAAAATAGTTGTGAGAACAGTTGTGTGTACACATTTGTATAGAATATGTGTTTTATGCAAATCTCCAGTTCTGTGTGGGGTAGTGCCACGGCTCTACATACAAGTAGAGCCGAGGTAACCATGCCCACTTCTTGTAAATCCTGGACACATGCTTCTTGCATGTTACTAAGCCTTCACGAATGGGAGACCAGTGCTATTTCGTTTTTTGGTCCCATGTGTACATTCTCAGATGGTAGTTATAACTGATGCTGCACTTAAGAGGTATGTATACTAATACTCAATACATTATATGCACAGTTAGCTATAACAATTTAATTTCTGTAATATTATGAAACATATTCACAAAAGTATTTCAGATACATGTAAGTGTTGCACAATATAGCCAGCCAACATATTTTCCCTTTGATAAGATAGATACCCAGCCTCCTTGCGGTGCCAAAGGTGTCCTTGCGGTGTTTGCATCCTTGCAGTGTTTAGCCCGGCCCGAGCCCCCGCCACGTAAAATCCCCCCGGCCACTTAGTATGTCTCTAAGCGCTGTAAACTTGACTGACAAGCAATATAAGGGAAGTCAAGAATTTCTACAATATAACAGCTATATAAAAGGTTAAAAAATGCAGATTATAAAACATCTAACCTGCTTATGCTAACAGTATGTTACAGATTACAGGCATTGATCTCAGTTTAGATTCTGCCATAAGCAGGCTATATGTGATTTTTTTTGAACATGTTTTGCAATTTTTCATGATCTGTTGTTTGGCTGCCTACATAAACAGTCTATTTCAATTACAAATGTTCTTTCTTCAAGAGTGGTTACTTTACACTCAGTTGTTGGAAATTGACATATTTGTAGGCAATGATCAAGTATAGGTCTGCATAATTATGTCCACCCCCCTGGGGGGTGGATATATTATTTTTGCTTTTTTCGCCGTCCGATGTCCGGCGTCCGATGTCCGGCGTCACGCATGGTTTCCGCTCATTTAAAGGAAAAGTATTAGAGCTATTGTCACCAAATTTGGTATGCAGGCTTATTGGGTCAGTAGCTTGCTTGGGATCGCTTTTGGCTGTTGTACCTCTTTTGCTTACTGAGTAATACTTAAGTACAGCTATTTTCAGTACCCATTGGTTTCCGTGCATTTAAGCCAAAATAATTAAAGATATTTTACTACAATTTTGAATACAAGATTGTTATGTCCATAGCTCGCTTGGTATTGCATTTGGGACTGATAGCTTTGTCAGTACATGAGTAATAGCCATTTAGGTACTTCATTGTGTATTTTCAGTACTACTTTTGAGTAATTTGCTTCTATCTCCTTAACCGTGCGAGATAGAGCGATTTCGGCAAAATTTTCGACCCATAGGGTATCTGAGGAGTGTACTCTTTGCAATTTTCAAACAATTTTCCCCTCCCCAAAAATGGCGGCCATTTTGAATTTTCGAATTTTTGCCAAAAATGGCAAAACACAAATTTCCTTCTATCTCCTTAACCGTGCGAGATAGAGCGATTTCGTCGAAATTTTCAACCCACAGGGTATCTAAGGAGTGTACTCTTTGCAATTTTCAAAAAATTTTCCCCTCCCCAAAAATGGCGGCCATTTTGAATTTTCGAATTTTTGCCAAAAATGGCAAAACACAAATTTGCTTCTATCTCCTTAACCGTGCGAGATAGAGCGATTTCGTCGAAATTTTCGACCCACAGGGTATCTAAGGAGTGTAATATTTGCAATTTTCAAAAAATTTTCCCCTCCCCAAAAATGGCGGCCATTTTAAATTTTCGAATTTTTGCCAAAAATGGCAAAACACAAATTTTCTTCTATCTCCTTAACCGTGCGAGATAGAGCGATTTCGTCAAAATTTTCGACCCACAGGGTATCTGAGGAGTGTACTCTTTGCAATTTTCAAAAAATTTTCCCCTCCCCAAAAATGGCGGCCATTTTGAATTTTCGAATTTTTGCCAAAAATGGCAAAACACTAATTTGCTTCTATCTCCTTAACCGTGCCAGATAGAGCGATTTCGGCAAAATTTTCGACCCACAGGGTATCTGAGCATTGTACTCTTTGCAATTTTCAAAAAATTTTCCCCTCCCCAAAAATGGCGGCCATTTTGAATTTTCGAATTTTTGCCAAAAATGGCAAAACACAAATTTGCTTCTATCTCCTTAACCGTGCGAGATAGAGCGATTTCGTCGAAATTTTCGACCCACAGGGTATCTAAGGAATGTAATATTTGCAATTTTCAAAAAATTTTCCCCTCCCCAAAAATGGCGGCCATTTTGAATTTTCGAATTTTTGCCAAAAATGGCAAAACACTAATTTGCTTCTATCTCCTTAACCGTGCGAGATAGAGCGATTTCGGCAAAATTTTCGACCCACAGGGTATCTAAGGAATGTAATATTTGCAATTTTCAAAAAATTTTCCCCTCCCCAAAAATGGCGGCCATTTTGAATTTTCGAATTTTTGCCAAAAATGGCAAAACACTAATTTGCTTCTATCTCCTTAACCGTGCGAGATAGAGCGATTTCGGCAAAATTTTCGACCCACAGGGTATCTGACGAGTGTACTCTTTGCAATTTTCAAAAAATTTTCCCCTCCCCAAAAATGGCGGCCATTTTGAATTTTTCGAATTTTTGCCAAAAATGGCAAAACACAAATTTCCTTCTATCTCCTTAACCGTGCGAGATAGAGCGATTTCGTCGAAATTTTCGACCCACAGGGTATCTGAGGAGTGTACTCTTTGCAATTTTCAAAAAATTTTCCCCTCCCCAAAAATGGCGGCCATTTTGAATTTTCGAATTTTTGCCCAAAATGGCAAAACACAAATTTCCTTCTATCTCCTTAACCGTGCGAGATAGAGCGATTTCGTCGAAATTTTCGACCCACAGGGTATCTGAGGAGTGTACTCTTTGCAATTTTCAAAAAATTTTCCCCTCCCCAAAAATGGCGGCCATTTTAAATTTTCGAATTTTTGCCAAAAATGGCAAAACACAAATTTGCTTCTATCTCCTTAACCGTGCGAGATAGAGCGATTTCGTCAAAATTTTCGACCCACAGGGTATCTGAGGAGTGTACTCTTTGCAATTTTCAAAAAATTTTCCCCTCCCCAAAAATGGCGGCCATTTTGAATTTTCGAATTTTTGCCCAAAATGGCAAAACACAAATTTCCTTCTATCTCCTTAACCGTGCGAGATAGAGCGATTTCGTCGAAATTTTCGACCCACAGGGTATCTGAGGAGTGTACTCTTTGCAATTTTCAAAAAATTTTCCCCTCCCCAAAAATGGCGGCCATTTTAAATTTTCGAATTTTTGCCAAAAATGGCAAAACACAAATTTGCTTCTATCTCCTTAACCGTGCGAGATAGAGCGATTTCGTCAAAATTTTCGACCCACAGGGTATCTGAGGAGTGTACTCTTTGCAATTTTCAAAAAATTTTCCCCTCCCCAAAAATGGCGGCCATTTTGAATTTTCGAATTTTTGCCAAAAATGGCAAAACACTAATTTGCTTCTATCTCCTTAACCGTGCGAGATAGAGCGATTTCGTGGAAATTTTCGACCCACAGGGTATCTAAGGAATGTAATATTTGCAATTTTCAAAAAATTTTCCCCTCCCCAAAAATGGCGGCCATTTTGAATTTTCGAATTTTTGCCAAAAATGGCAAAACACTAATTTGCTTCTATCTCCTTAACCGTGCGAGATAGAGTGATTTCGTCGAAATTTTCGACCCATAGGGTATCTAAGGAATGCAATCTTTGCAATTTTCAAAAAATTTTCCCCTCCCCAAAATTGGCGGCCATTTTGAATTTTCGAATTTTTGCCAAAAATGGCAAAACACAAATTTGCTTCTATCTCCTTAACCGTGCGAGATAGAGCGATTTCGTCGAAATTTTCGACCCACAGGGTATCTAAGGAATGTAATCTTTGCAATTTTCCCAAAATTTTCCACTCCCCCAAAAATGGCGGCCATTTTGAATTTTCGAATTTTTGCCAAAAATGGCAAAACACAAATTTGCTTCTATCTCCTTAACCGTGCGAGATAGAGCGATTTCGTCAAAATTTTCGACCCACGGGGTATCTGAGCATTGTACTCTTGGTAATTTAAAAAAAAATTTCCCCTCCCCAAAAATGGCGGCCATTTTGAATTTTCGAATTTTTGCCAAAAATGGCAAAACACTAATTTGCTTCTATCTCCTTAACCGTGCGAGATAGAGCGATTTCGTCAAAATTTTCGACGCACAGGGTATCTAAGCAATGCAATCTTTGCAATTTTCAAAAAATTTCCCCCTCCCCAAAAATGGCGGCCATTTTGAATTTTCGAAGTTTTGCCAAAAATGGCAAAACACAAATTTCCTTCTATCTCCTTAACCATGCGAGATAGAGCGATTTCGTCAAAATTTTCGACCCACAGGTATTTGAGCATTGTATTCTTGGCAATTTAAAAAAAAATTTCCCCTCCCCTAAAATGGCGGCCATTTTGAATTTTCAAATTTTTGCCAAAAATGGCAAAACACAAATTTGCTTCTATCTCCTTAACCATGCGAGATAGAGCGATTTCGTCGAAATTTTTCAACCCACAGGGTATCTAAGGAATGTAATCTTTGCAATTTTCAAAAAATTTTCCCCTCCCCAAAAATGGCAGCCATTTTGAATTTTCGAATTTTTGCCCAAAATGGAAAAACACAAACTGGCCTTAACCGTGCAAAATAGAGTTATTTTGTTGAAATTTTCGACCCATAGGGTATCTAAGAAATTTCCTTTTCCCAAAAATGGCGGCCATTTTGAATTTTCAAATTTTTGCCCAAAACAGGAATTTGCTTCTATCTTCTTAACCGTGCAAGATAGAGTGATTTCGTCAAAATTTTCAACCCAACCAATGCAAAAAGGCATGAAGCTGAAATAATTTACATCTACACTAACAAATATTTAATCATCATTGATATATTTTACAAATGAAACAGGGTCTTGTAAGACTACTGTACAATTTGGGCAAAAGGTTCATGGGTGGACATTACACATGATAATGTGTGTTCTTCTATGCTATCCTGTTTCTATTCGCATCTACTGTCAACAGGGCGGCCTATTTCTAGTTGGTATCATAATTTTGTTGTATTCAAAGAAGTTATACAGGTGTAACTAATGGTTCCACTAAAATGGAAGGTATTATTATCATAAATCTTAAAAGATAGTAAAATATGAAATGATGAACTGCAGGCCTGTATGTTTTAGATGATACATATTCTAAAAACAAATAAAGCACAAAACTATCAGTTGAAGATTAATGCCTGAAGCAGGGGGAATATTATCAGGCGGGGGTATTTCCGGGGGGGGGGGGATTTACCATTACACCGGCTTTATATGTTCACTTTTGAACTGAATAGCCTGAAGTTCTAGTTCAGACTATGAACCAAATAAGTTTCCTACTTCATAACTTTCCATTGTTACAACACTCTGATTAACACACCTGCAAAATTCCACTGTCAATAAGTATTTGAACAGAGAGCTTAGAGCTTTAGCTGCTGATTGAAGACCAAACAGAATGGGATGGTTTATAAGAGACAGATGGAGAAATGGAAGCTACAGAGGTAATGTCAAACCCGAATGTTCTCCTGAGTGCATTAGCAGCAGTTGACACCTGTAGAACTGGCTGGTTAGGGGCGCGGAGAGATAAAATACATTGTGAAAACAGGGAAAAGTTTGTGAAAAGCTTTATAGTGTTTTGTTCATGTTTTGGGGAATGTTTCTATCAACTTGAGTCTGGTATATTTTCCCTTGTTTTGGTTTAAAAATTAATTTAAATCTGTTTACTCAGAGTCCTTTCAGCAGTTAACTGCTTGCAAAAGTCTGCATTATTTTGTGTATGTAAAACATGCAAGCTCTGTGTTACAGTTCACCGTTTCATCCTTGTGTTATAGGCTGATGAAAACTGTGTTACAGTTCATGGTCTCACCCTTACATTATAGGCTGATGAAAACTGTGTGTTACAGTTCATTGTCTCTCCCTTACATTATATGGGTGACAACTGTGGGTTATAGTTCATTGTCTCACCCTTACATTATAGGCTGATGAAAACTGTGTGTTATAGTTCATTGTCTCACCCTTACATTATAGGCTGATGAAAACTGTGTGTTACAGTTCATTGTCTCACCCTTACATTATAGGCTGATGAAAACTGTGTTACAGTTCATTGCCTCACCCTTACATTATAGGCTGATGAAAACTGTGGGTTATAGTTCATTGTCTCTCCCTTACATTATAGGCTGATGAAAACTGTGTTACAGTTCATTGTCTCAACCTTACATTATAGGCTGATGAAAACTGTGTGTTACAGTTCATTGTCTCACACTTACATTATAGGCTGATGAAAACTGTGGGTTATAGTTCATTGTCTCACCCTTACATTATAGGCTGATGAAAACTGTGGGTTATAGTTCATTGTCTCACCCTTACATTATAGGCTGATGAAAACTGTGTGTTATAGTTCACTGTCTCATCCTTACATTATAGGCTGATGAAAACTCTGTGTTACAATTCACTGTTTCACCCTAATGTTGTGGTTCGGGTTTGGGGTGTAGCAAAAGATCTTCTTGATGCTTATATTTATTTACAGCTTTAACAATTTAATAATAATTAACAAACAGTTCTAAATGTTTCATACAGGATTTCCTAAGTGCTTAATATCTCCTTCCTATTTCTATATCTCACTTGTTCCTCTCTATCTGTTCTCTCTATTTAATATTCTGAATTCTCTATTCTGACTCAAAGTTCTCTATTCTTATTTCAAGTTCTCTTTACATTCTCTTTTTACTCTGATTTTATGTTCTCTTCTCCTTCTGCTTTTATGTTCTGACTAACAGCTCATAAGTTCCCTGTATTTATAGTCAATCATCCCTATTGTATTTGGACTAATAAATGCTACTATTGTCTTAAGGATAATAACTATACCAAACAATTACTGACTTTACAATACACAACAGGATAAGTCCCTAACACTGTATTAGATCTTATTTCAAATACCATCTGGCTTGGGGAGTATTGGGGGGGGGGGGGGGGATTTACCATTACACCGGCTTTATATGTTCACTTTTGAACTGAATAGCCTGAAGTTCTAGTTCAGACTATGAACCAAATAAGTTTCCTACTTCATAACTTTCCATTGTTACAACACTCTGATTAACACACCTGCAAAATTCCACTGTCAATAAGTATTTGAACAGAGAGCTTAGAGCTTTAGCTGCTGATTGAAGACCAAACAGAATGGGATGGTTTATAAGAGACAGATGGAGAAATGGAAGCTACAGAGGTAATGCCAAAGCCGAATGTTTTCCTGAGTGCATTAGCAGCAGTTGACACCTGTAGAACTGGCTGGTTAGGGGCGCGGAGAGATGAAATACATTGTGAAAACAGGGAAAAGTTTGTGAAAAGCTTTATAGTGTTTTGTTCATGTTTTGGGGAATGTTTCTATCAACTTGAGTCTGGTATATTTTCCCTTGTTTTGGTTTAAAAATTAATTTAAATCTGTTTACTCAGAGTCCTTTCAGCAGTTAACTGCTTGCAAAAGTCTGCATTATTTTGTGTATGTAAAACATGCAAGCTCTGTGTTACAGTTCACCGTTTCATCCTTGTGTTATAGGCTGATGAAAACTGTGTTACAGTTCATGGTCTCACCCTTACATTATAGGCTGATGAAAACTGTGTGTTACAGTTCATTGTCTCTCCCTTACATTATATGGGTGACAACTGTGGGTTATAGTTCATTGTCTCACCCTTACATTATAGGCTGATGAAAACTGTGTGTTATAGTTCATTGTCTCACCCTTACATTATAGGCTGATGAAAACTGTGTGTTACAGTTCATTGTCTCACCCTTACATTATAGGCTGATGAAAACTGTGTTACAGTTCATTGCCTCACCCTTACATTATAGGCTGATGAAAACTGTGGGTTATAGTTCATTGTCTCTCCCTTACATTATAGGCTGATGAAAACTGTGTTACAGTTCATTGTCTCAACCTTACATTATAGGCTGATGAAAACTGTGTGTTACAGTTCATTGTCTCACACTTACATTATAGGCTGATGAAAACTGTGGGTTATAGTTCATTGTCTCACCCTTACATTATAGGCTGATGAAAACTGTGGGTTATAGTTCATTGTCTCACCCTTACATTATAGGCTGATGAAAACTGTGTGTTATAGTTCACTGTCTCATCCTTACATTATAGGCTGATGAAAACTCTGTGTTACAATTCACTGTTTCACCCTAATGTTGTGGTTCGGGTTTGGGGTGTAGCAAAAGATCTTCTTGATGCTTATATTTATTTACAGCTTTAACAATTTAATAATAATTAACAAACAGTTCTAAATGTTTCATACAAGATTTCCTAAGTGCTTAATATCTCCTTCCTATTTCTATATCTCACTTGTTCCTCTCTATCTGTTCTCTCTATTTAATATTCTGAATTCTCTATTCTGACTCAAAGTTCTCTATTCTTATTTCAAGTTCTCTTTACATTCTCTTTTTACTCTGATTTTATGTTCTCTTCTCCTTCTGCTTTTATGTTCTGACTAACAGCTCATAAGTTCCCTGTATTTATAGTCAATCATCCCTATTGTATTTGGACTAATAAATGCTACTATTGTCTTAAGGATAATAACTATACCAAACAATTACTGACTTTACAATACACAACAGGATAAGTCCCTAACACTGTATTCGATCTTATTTCAAATACCATCTGGCTTGGGGATCAAACAATGGGCTTACACTGGATAATTACACAATACAATAATATGGATGAAGGTGACATTACATCAATAGAATTAGTAGAATATGAAATGTAAACAAACAACTTACTATAATACACATGTTCAAACATGACATATAAAGGATGTAAATTCACTGATATTAAGGTAGTCTTAGTGACTTTAATTAAACTTAAGTTTAAACATAATTTTTATTGCGTTAATACATCCTATCCAATGGACAATTGCTAATCCGGTCGGCGCAGACCGGCCCGCCAAACGCCAGAAAAAGACGTCCTGTGTTGCCACCGGCTGGCCGGTCCGTAGTACTGTGCACTCCCCAGATGGCGCCTCGTACTTCCTTCCTGTCTAGACAACCTGACGTCATAGCATCTTTTTCGTTTGGCGCGTGTACTGTGCAGACGTGTTTTCAACAATCTCCAGATATTTAAGGAAAAGTGTGCATTATGACGGATTTTATACCTTAATTGCAAATAATTTATTGTAAAAGTGTTTCCTACATATCAAGCACGGATATACATCAAGAAATCTGCTGGAAACGCTCCCTAGCTGACTCAATTTAGTGTTGATGATAGGGCAGTAAGCGAGAAATATGAATTATGGAGGCAGCCATTTTGCTAGTTTCCTCCCTTTAACCATTGTGTTGTTAGGGGCAGATCGACAATTTGTAAAGGAAATAATGGATATTCTACTTACAAGGTATTTTTTATCCGTTTCTTTTGGTTTGAATGTACCTTCAGCTACGATCACCATAGAAACGTCTTCTCTAGTATGTACTACAATAGAAATCACGGAAAACTTCGTTCTATGTATTATTTAACACTGTAAATAGAAGGAATTTCCATCATAAGAGGTGCATTCTTCAGAGCGCACTGGTAAAGACTTCTCTGCTGTATAGCATCAGTCACACCAGCCTAGCTCGAGTATTGGTGTTTTTTCATCAGAAGCAAGAGATGAATTCTTCAGATTTCTTCAGAGCGCACTGGTCCAGACATCTTTGCTTGTAAAGCATTAGTCGACCGGCAAGCTCCAGTTCATCCAACTTCACAACAGAAGGTGATATCAGTCCCTCCCTTGCAGACCCGGCTTTGTTGTCGGTAGTGGGGGTTGTGGATGGCCAGTTCACTGGTTTTATCACGAAAGAAAGAAGGAATTTCATCTACACATCTACAGAGTGCACTGGTCCAGGCTTCTCTGCTTTAAAAGCATCAGCCGGCCGGCTAGCTCAAAAGAACGCGACCTCTGACGTCATATCCAGTCAGCCAATCGCGTGTCCTTCCGACTAATCACGAAGCTGGTCACGTGTTTTCACCGACCAGGAAGGTCGGAAGTGCGTTCTTTCAGAACTCACGTCTACTGTGATTCCAGTCCCTGCTTTGCAGACCCGACCTTGTTGTCGGTAGTGGGGTTTTGTGGACTGTAAAGTTGCCGGTAAGGCATCACACAAAGAACGCGAATAGTGACGTCATCTCCAGTTAGCCAATCGCGTGTCTTTCCGACCAAATACCGAAGCTGGTCACGTGTTTTCACCGACCAGGAAGGTCGGAACTGCGTTCTTCACAACTTACGTCTACTGTGATACCAGTCCCTCTCTCATGGACCGACCTTTGTTGTCGGTAGTGGGGTTTGTGGATTAACAGAATACTGCGCATTTGCATGTTTAAGTATCACAAAAGAACACGACAAATGACGAGCTCCAACCAGCCAATCACGTGTCTTTCCGACCAGCAAGCTGGTCACGTGACACACCGAACAACAAGTGATGCTAAAAATAGTTCACAAGGGCTTTCCCAGCAACTGTCAAATCTACAAATAAGACGTGCGATTTAAGAAATGCTTTAATTAATGGAGGAAACCTACAGCAAGCTGAATTCAACACAGAAGATTGTTGTTAAATTGTTTCAACAACTGGTTACAGAGTGTACTGGCTACACAGCCTTGTACACTTGCCTCAACAACTGGTTACAGAGTGTACCGGCTGGTACTGGCTACACAGCCTTGTACACTTGCTTTGACAACTGGTTACAGAGTGTACCGACCAGTACTTGCTACACAGCCTTGTACACTTGCTTTAATAACTGGTTACAGAGTGGACCGACCAGTGCCTGCTACACAGTCTTGTACTCTTGCTTCAACACTGTTTACAGAGTGTACCGGCCAGTACCGGCTATACAGCCTTGTACACCTTAGCAATTGGCTACATATGGCTTCAGCCTACCAGTTACAAGTCTACCGACAGGGTACTGCCTACACAGTCCTTACTGTACAGTGCTTCACCCAACTGGTTACACAAGCTGGCTAAATATAGACCAGTGGCTGTGTAAATTCGTTGGTTACCCCAGCCTGCCAGTTTTTTGCCGATTACAGAGAATTATTGTTTACAGTAAATTACAGGTTATGGAGACCTGGTACCGGGCAGAGTTGCCCAAGGTAAATTTGGTTACATAAAAAAAAAAAAAAAAAAAAACGGTGGCCGATAGTCAACAAGTTTTTCATTACGTCCGGCCAGGGGTCAGCCATCTCACGAGTGTCAGTTACTGTGTACCTTGTAGTATGCTGACCCGTGGGCAAAGAGTCTGTTAAATGTGAAAAGTTGTCTCAGCCTCACCGGACCGGACCACAGCAAGAACAGCGAGACTGTTTACTTGGATCATTGTCACCTGACCGGACCAGTGTCCGGAGGGACAGGAAATGTTGGTCAGGCTGTCAAATGTCTCAAGGTGGCACACATCTGCCTGTAGGGTCCAGACTAAATACATATTGGAAACTTGCGAAGCTTTAGGGCCTAGACCCTAGGTAGTACAAGTGTTAAAGGAGGGCTACACTCCCTTTCTAGTCAAGACCAAGCTTGACAAGGCTACCCATATTATCAGCTGCTGTTTGCATCCTCACAGAAACCTTTCTTGGTTCCAGAACCACGCAACTCTTGGAGACCTATACATAGGTCTGAGCAAACCAAACTTTTCAGAGACCATCAGGACCAGTGGGTTACCTCAATAGGTTTCAAGGACTCCTACTTCTATGCTAATGCAGGGACTTTTCATGAAATATTGAGATTTCATGTCCAGGGTCGGACATACCAGTTCAAAGCACTGTCTTTCAGTGTGTCCACTGCACCCATGGAGCTCACTGTAGTAGCAAAGGAGTTGAAACTGATGGCCATGCACAAGGGTATAAGAATCCACCAGTACCTAGATGACTGGTTGGTGGAAGCCACATCCCACCAGGTTTATCTCCGGCATACACAAGATCTAGTGAAAATATGCCAAGAATAAGGTTGGCGGGTGAATTTAGAAATCAGAACTGGAGCCAAGCAGGCCTTCGACCTTGTAGGTTACCAGTTTGACCTCATGGCCGGTTGAGTCCGACCTACACTGGACTGTTGGCAGAACCTTCAGGACAAATATTATAAATACTGTCACTGCCGGCCTGTCCGGTCAAGCAGTTTATGTCTCTGATAGGTTTAATAACAGCCACAGGAACGCAAGTTCACCTAGGGTGATTTCATAGGAGACCCATACAGTGGCATCTGGAGGATACCGGAGTCACTAGAAAAGGTGATTCCAATATTGAGATTCTTGCACCCACATTTACAATGGCGGCTGCAAGAGAACAATGTCCTTACAGGCCAACCATTACACCCAATAAAACATGCTCTGCAATCTTTACAGATGCATCAAAAGAAGGGTGGGGCGCTTGCATAAACGAATGCACTGCAAGAGGCACCTGGTCCCTTCAGGAAAGCAAGTTGCATATCTATTAGAACTCAAGGCAGTCTTTCCAGTCTTAAACAAAAAGAGTTCCAAGACCTCTGCATATACAAATAGTAATTGTAGAGACAGACAACACCACAGTGGTGTCATACATAAACAAGGAAGGAGGCAAGAGGTCGGGCCCACTTGGGTCTCTACTATGGAGAATCTTGACCTGGTGCACCAGAAATCAAGTGACTTCCAAAGCCCGACACATTCCAGGCCTGCTGAGTGTGGTAGCAGACAAGCAAGCTATCTGGGCTAGGCCAGACCATCTAAATAGTGGTCTCTCCTTCAGGAGGTCTTCCAAGCAATATATGCAATATATAGGCATTGGCCTCAAATAGACCTATGGGCCACAGGCTCAACAACAAGTTGCCTTTGTATCTCCGGCACCAGATTCCCTGACCACAGCAGTGGATGCACTAAGTCTGCCATGGGAGGATCTGGATGCATATGCCTTCCCACCAGCAACCATCTTGGACAAATGGTGGAGAAGTTGTAGGACTCCCCATGCAACAGAATCATTCTGATTGTTCCGGGATGGCTCAACATGCCTTGGTTTTGGGACCCAGTGACCAGGTCGAGTCAGATCCCACTGAGACTGACTTTTCTTTCCCAACCTGTTAACACAGCCTTCAATCAGATCCCTCACAGAAATCTGACAAACCTAAATCTCCATGCATGGCTCCTAGATCCACACCATTCAAGGAGCAGGGTTTTTTCTGAAGCAGTGGCACAAGAATTGAGGCCAAGTGAGCCATTTTTATTTTACAAATTGGTGCCTCACTAATCAGGTGGACTTCAGGGCACCCCCCTGTAAAGTCAGTTGCTGACTTCCTTATGTACCTATTTAGGACTGGAAGCTATAGCCCAGCATCATTGATGGTTACAGGTCAGTCATTGCTGATAAACTGGGAAATTCACCCTTCAACATCAGCAAGGACAAAATCTCGCTCGTCTCCTGGGTAGCCTCCATAGAGACAGACCCAAGAGGGAATCTCCTGGAACCTCTCACTGGTCTTGCACCAGCTGACTAAGGCTCCTTTTGAACCAATCAAGGGATCCTCCTTGAAGCATTTGACGGTTTTCTCCAAGACGGTTTTCCTCTTGCCTCTTGGTCGGGCAAGTGCAGAGGTGAGATTCATGCTTGGCAAAGCAGGACTATTAGACACAAATCTGATTGATCAAAGGTGTCCCTGTGTATCCATCACCCAGCCTTCTTTCCAAGAATCAGCTGGCCCAAGAGGGTCCAGACAGTGTGGCCCCAGTGGTTATACCAGCCCTGGCCCCAACTCTGGATAGGTCCCTCAAGTCTGACAGGTCCCTTTTTCAGGTTAGAGCACTGCGCTCCTCTTTGGAGAGGGCCTCAGACCTCGGGCAGAATAAGGAGGTGGTTTTGTCTCCTTTAGGAAAGGTTTCGACAAAGACACCTCACCTGCCTCTATCTCCTCTTGGATCAAGCAGACTGTGATCCTATGTTATGAGCTCTCTGACCAGGAGGCCCACACCTTACATCAGGTTAAAAACCCATGATGTCAGGGCCTTTGCTGCTCCTAAGGTCTTCCAGTCGGGAGTTTCCTTAGATCCATTTTTTGTCAGCCTGCCACTGAAGTCACATAATACCTTCACACAGTGCTTTCTGAAGGGTGTGGTTTGGGCTGACTCAGAGCTTTACCAATTGGGCTTGGTGTTGGGCTGCTCAGCAGAACCACAAGTGGCCCTTAGAGTGAGGAGATTTGTATATATGTACATAATGTAACAGTTCTACAAGCACATAGTATAAAATGTGATGTGCTTCCTTCGGGAGGTTTATTGGCTTTCTGGGACTGAACTCATCCCTCTCTTCCCCTACCTCAGAGCAGGTCTGTTAAAAAGGGGGGGGGGGGGCGACGTCGGTATAGCCCCCGGATAACCGGGTGTTGGCAACCGACCAAGGTCTTACAGGGTTTCCTGACCTTAGGGTCAACCCAGGCCTGGGCCTATAGGTCTCCTGACAAAGTCAGCCTGGACCGTAGGTTAAAATTTGCTATTACTTGTGAGTTCACATAAGTCCCTAGTAACTTACCCGCCGACCAAGCGGTAGTTATTCAGCAATTGTCCATTGGATAGGATGTATTAACGCAATAAAATTGCAAATTTAATAAGTAAATTAAATTTTTATAAGTTAATACCCTATCCAATGGACACACAAGACCCTCCCACCGACCCTGCTATCAGCTTACTAGGGGTCTAAGAGGTTTAGACAACGAAAAAGATGCTATGACGTCAGGTTGTCTAGACAGGAAGGAAGTACAAGGCGCCATCTGGGGAGTGCACAGTACTACGGACCGGCCAGCCGGTGGCAACACAGGACGTCTTTTTCTGGCGTTTGGCGGGCCGGTCTGCGCCGACCGGATTAGCAATTGTCCATTGGATAGGGTATTAACTTATAAAAATTTAATTTACTTATTAAATTTGCAATTTCCCAATTTTCCTAACTACAACACTTACATTATAGGCTTATGAAAACTGTGTTATACCCTCCTAGTACTACTTTTCATTGTCTCACCCTTACATTATGGGCTGATTAAAACTCTGTTACAGTTCACTGTCTCAGCCTTACATTATAGGCTGATTAAAACTCTGTTATAGTTCATTGTCTCACCCTTACATTATAGGCTGATGAAAACTGTGGGTTATAGTTCATTGTCTCACCCTTACATTATAGGCTGATGAAAACTGTGTGTTATAGTTCACTGTCTCACACTTACATTATAGGCTGATGAAAACTGTGGGTTATAGTTCATTGTCTCACCCTTACATTATAGGCTGATGAAAACTGTGTGTTACAGTTCATTGTCTCACCCTTGCATTATAGGCTGATGAAAACTGTGGGTTATAGTTCATTGTCTCACCCTTACATTATAGGCTGATGAAAACTGTGTGTTATAGTTCATTGTCTCACCCTTACATTATAGGCTGATGAAAACTGTGTTATAGTTCATGGTCTCACCCTTACATTATAGGCTGATGAAAACTGTGTTACAGTTCACTGTCTCACCCTTACATTATAGGCTGATGAAAACTGTGTTATAGTTCATTGTCTCACCCTTACATTATAGGCTGATGAAAACTGTGTTATAGTTCATTGCCTCACCCTTACATTATAGGCTGATGAAAACTGTGTGTTATAGTTCATGGTCTCACCCTTACATTATAGGCTGATGAAAACTGTGTGTTACAGCTCATTGTCTCTCCCTTACATTATAGGCTGATGAAAACTGTGTGTTATAGTTCATTGTCTCACCCTTACATTATAGGCTGATGAAAACTGTGTTATAGTTCATTGTCTCTCCCTTACATTACAGGCTGATGAAAACTGTGTTACAGTTCATTGTCTCACCCTTACATTATAGGCTGATGAAAACTGTGTTACAGTTCACTGTCTCTCCCTTACATTATAGGCTGATGAAAACTGTGTTACAGTTCATTGTCTCACCCTTACATTATAGGCTGATGAAAACTGTGGGTTATAGTTCATTGTCTCACCCTTACATTATAGGCTGATGAAAACTGTGTGTTATAGTTCACTCTCTCACACTTACATTATAGGCTGATGAAAACTGTGGGTTATAGTTCATTGTCTCACCCTTACATTATAGGCTGATGAAAACTGTGTGTTATAGTTCATTGCCTCACCCTTACATTATAGGCTGATGAAGTGAATCCCAAGGCTTATCCACTTGCTGATCACCAGCTCACCCAGGTTATTTTAGATCTGGTAAAACAGGCTGCCAATTATAAACAGCTCAAGAAAGGAGCCAATGAAGGTAAGAAATACATTCATAGTACAGAGTTGTTACTGTTCAAAAAGGTCCAAGGCTTTTCATCTCAATCAACAGTCAGGGTCATATTGGGATAGGTCCACAACATCGCCACTTGTGGGAGTCGAGCCCACGCAGATGCGACAACCAGTGATTAGATGCCAAACTTGCTAACCACTAGCCTACCAAGGACTTTACAAACTTTAAATATTCTGTATCTTATGTCAAAGTGTTTGATGGGAAGTTTCTGTGTGTTAGACCTTTTCCATTCTTATTGCTTGCACTGCTACATCTGCTTATTGATTGGCCGATAATTGATAACCACTTGAAGTAAATAATCACCTGTAACGATGACACAGAAAGAAATGTAGTAGTTCCACAAGAATTTGCAGTGTCTGAACTGTTTGAATTCCAGGAATATAACAAAGTCCAGCTTGTGCAATGATGAATGAATTTGAAAAAGCTTCAAAATAATGTACACCTCATTAACCAAAGGTTGCATAAAGTGAAATGAAATACTTACCACATTGATATCATATTCAAACATTCAGCAGATAACTATATTGACAATTTTTGGCACAAAATTATACAACAAACCAGGACATTTGCTTTTGGTCAGATAATCACTCAATGTCATTCCAGATCTGAAGAGAAAACTATCCTTAATTGAAATTCATTTGTAAGTTTGGCAGAAACTTCATTCCTTGTAGTTGTTTATGAAGTACTACAACAACTCTAAATATAAACACTATTCCACATTAACTTCCATTTGTTAACTAGTTTGGCATGACATTTGCCCCCAATTTTCTGGGTTGATAAATTGCCAACTTTGAGCACCTTATTAGTTGGCCTTTTGATGTAATTTTGGTCATTCTACCATAAAACACTTTTGCGATAATGCATGTCAACCCAGTGAGAATTTTGGTTGGTTCAAAGCTTCCCATCAAATTAGCGAAGAAAATAGCTGCTTCAGATTTGTTAAAAGCACATGGACAAACGTATTGATATATGCATGGTAGGTGAAGGAAGTGACCAGATGAAATACAAGTCCAAGCTTTACAAAAAATTATAAACATCTATAGATGTTTTATGCTCTGCCAACAGCCACCAAGACCTTGAACCGGGGGATTGCTGAATTCATTGTGATGGCTGCAGACACGGAGCCCCTGGAGATCATCCTTCACCTCCCGCTTCTGTGTGAGGATAAGAATGTCCCCTACGTGTTTGTGAGATCCAAGTCAGGTAAAAAGCCCTTTTCAACTGAACAGTTTGTTAACTGACCATCCCAGTTATGTAGTCCCAAGTGTCGTGTTATTGGTGGTAGAACCTTTTCTTTTCAGTCAGGTCTTGTCTTAGTTGTAGCCGTCATAAATGCTTGTTCAGTTATTTGTACGAAATATTTATTATTGAAAGCTTTACAAGCGGCAACTTATCAGAACTGATTGTTTCAGTTTTATTCACATGACTAATGTGTAGGCTACCACGACATATCTTTTTGTGGGTATCAATAATCTTTCTCGCTCTTCTGTATATATGGCACCAAGTTATGTTGTATGACAATTTACAAATTTTATGTAAGGCCTAATTTTTCACTGTGGGACAAATTGCCATTCTTAAGTTTTGCTGATTTTCAACCCATTTCAGTTGGATCAGTCATTGAAGACTCCCCCAATTATAAATCGGTGATGTCTTCAAATAAATCTTGCAAATCCAAGTGGGGTATAAATTGTGTGGTGTTTGAACCTAGGGCTGTGATGGGGCGAATGGTACCCGGATTTTTGAAAAACAGGACAACTGTGTAGAGACGTTGAATTCAGACTGGTGAACTAGGTACCTTTGAGTTTTTACCCCACAGCCCTCAAGGTTGTAGGTGTGCAACGTCATGGTGTGACCTTGATTTCACCTTTGATCTCGTCATAGTGACCGTGAGTTTTAAAATCTTGTCTGGGCTATTTCTTGGATTCCATAAGGAGTAGAAGGTTGACACTTGGTAGGGACATTGGTTATGGGGTGTGCATCATGGTGTGACCTTTAACTTTGCTCTGCCAAAGTATGTTCACCTGCCATATTTGCCCATCTTTCTCTTATGACAAAGATATATGGATTGCTGCAACTGATTATTATATGCACTTTTACATAATTATGCTTTTCCATTGACAGCTATTCTCCAATTTGTAAATTTTACAGCTTCATAATTTTGAGTTTACTGATTAATGCTGTCATCTTGCTATTGAATTGTCTGGATTTAATACTTTTATCTGTACATACATTTTCTTTGATGTTATTTTCTCTACTTAACATTATTTGGAGCTTTATATTAGTGTTGGTATCGAATAATAATATGTATATCGATCTCAAACCGTATTTTTAGGCGGGTTGCGTGTAACCAACCTGCCTATTAGATTGATGTGTCCGACGTCCGTCTGTCCGTCTGTCTGTCTGTCCGTCTGTCTGTCTGTCCGTCCACATTTTTCGTTTCCGGACTCTAACTTTAAAACGGTTTGACCAGTCAAATTCAAACTTCACAGGGAGATAGATCACCATCATAGCTAGGTTCCTTTCGAAATTGGTGAAATTCCGTGTGTTCGTTTGTCCGTTTTTCGTCCGTTTGTCTGTCCATCCATCTGTTTGTCCACATTTTCGTTTCCGGACTCTAACTTTAAAATGGTTTGACCAATCAAATTCAAACTTCACAGGGAGATAGATCACCATCATAGCTAGGTTCCTTTCGAAATTGGTGAAATTCCGTGTGTTCGTTTGTCCGTTTTTCGTCCGTTTGTCTGTCCATCCATCTGTTTGTCCACATTTTCGTTTCCGGACTCTAACTTTAAAACGGTTTGACCAATCAAATTCAAACTTCACAGGGAGATAGATCACCATCATAGCTAGGTTCCTTTCGAAATTGGTGAAATTCCGTCTGTTTGTTTGTCCGTTTTTCCGTCCGTTTCTTCGTTTTTGTCCGTTTTTCTGTCCATCCATCTGTCCGTCCACATTTTTGTTTCCGGACTCTAACTCGAAAACGGTTACTCCAATCTAATTCAAACTTAACAGGGACATACATCACCATCATAGCTAGGTTCCTTTCGAAATTGGTGTAAATCCGTCCGTTCATTTGTCTTGTTTACGTTTCTTAGCACGTCTTGCACATTCAGCTAACTGGTTAACCTAACATTTCTTTCCTTCTTTTCTAAATGTAATTACAGCAGTTGCTAAACTTATTGCTGCCTGCGCAACCCGCCTTTTGGGGCATCTGTGACCCTCTTGTTGCTTCTGTATCGATCGATATTGAAATATCGGGTCATGGGTGTTTTCTGAGAAAGAGCTTCCAAACCCTTTCATGAGTTTTAGAAGTTTCCCGAAACGTAAACAAATATGGTGCTTCCGGTTTAGCGGTAAGTGAAATTTGACAAAAAATGATAGGAAAACCAATATATTTCTTAACTTTTATATTTTATTTACATGGAAAACAGCTTAATTGCATCTATTTAGTAGTATGTTCTGATATTGATATTGTACCTTACATTATCGATATCAGTATATTTAGCATGGATCGATAAATATATCAATATCGATAAACAATACCAGCACTACTTTATATAACTGACACTGCTCTGAAAGTATCCTGATCTTTGTACTGTTTCACTACTTTTATATCACATGGAGTTGAAAACTATTTCCCCAGGCTGTGGGGTACAGGCATCTCTGATGCTATTTTTAAAATATTGGTCATTTCCACTAGTAATGAGTGAAAACTAATTTTGGATTAAATTGGCCTGTTGTTGGTCTGTTGTTATTTGCAGCTTTAGGCCGGGCCTGTGGAGTGTCACGTGCTGTGGTTGCCTGCTCAGTCACGGTGAACGAGGGCTCACAGTTGAAGGGACAGATCCAGGCTGTGCAGCAGTCCATAGAAAAACTGCTGATCTGAGGGATGAAGACGGGGAATAGTGTAAATCTGTGCATTGGGAATAGTGTAAATCTGTGCATTATCAACCAGGTTTCAATCAGTACGTGGCTTAGAAAATGTCTTGTGAGGAACAAGTGAACAATTCTCAGTTACAATTAGGGATGGGTCGGTAGGACCGGTATCTCGGTATCGAGAGCATTTTACTGAAATACCGTGATGAGATTTTACAACCGCCACTTCGCTTGTCAGCACATATAATGGAAGGAAGAGTTAAAATATCAGAAACATACCCAAAATCTGAAGAAATTATAAGCTTTCATCCCATATTTTCGTCCATTTACAGACTTTTATAGTGCACTAAGCGATACGTTCAGCAGAACTGCCATGTTTTGGTTACGACACTTTATAACCTCAATTTCGCTTGTCAACTCATATAAATAAAGGAAAACTTAAAATATTGGAAAGAAACCAGAAATATGAAGACATTATACGTTTTTATCACATATTTTGTGCATTTATGAGCTTTTATTGCGATGTCGTTGAGGAAACGTCCATGTTTGTTTGGGGTGAACTAAAACGCGGAGTCCCGAATTCGGTACGGTTTTGCATTGGCGACATCCCGATCTACATATTTTTCATACCGACCCATCCCTAGTTACAATAGTGTAATATAAAGCTAATGTTTGGTGAAATACATGCTGTGTCTTGTACAATTTAAGTGTTCTCAATACACTGGGTCATCTACTTTCAGAAACTGAGTAAACTAGCTATCCAGGTATTTTAAAAGCTTTTAAAATATCGCTCATTTCCATTAATAACATGGGTGAAAGTTACTGCTGGGATGTTTAGTGGTCCGTTTGATGCATCGATTATTCGTGGCATCACCCGACTATTTGCATGTATGGAGACCTTTCCATGGCATCTGATGGTAGATTTGATTAACAGCTCACTGGCCTGTTTTCACCCGACTATATGCATGTATGGAGACCTTTCCATGGCATCTGATGGTAGATTTGATTAACAGCTCACTGGCCTGTTTTCACCCGACTATATGCATGTATGGAGACCTTTCCATGGCATCTGATAGTAGATTTGATTAACAGCTCACTGGCCTGTTTTTACCAGACTATTTGCATGTATGGAGACCTTTCCATGGCATCTGATGGTAGATTTGATTAACGGCTCACTGGCCTGTTTTCACCCGACTATTTGCATGTATGGAGACCTTTCCATGGCATCTGATGGCCTGTTTTCACCCACTATATGCATGTATGGAGACCTTTCCATGGCCTCTGATGGTAGTTTTGATTGACAGCTCACTGGCCAATGAAATCTTGTAGGAAGTTAAATGTAAAGTAGGCTCTGTAAACAAACAGCCATTTTGCTTCCTTAGGTATGCATGTTGGGATGGTTATAGCCTCTTAAAAGATTTAATTATTTTATTCTAGGAAATCGCAAGGAATTCAGAGAGTTCATGTTTTTCAATATGCAAATTTTATTTTAAAATATTGGTAGAAAATCCCACAGAATTCCCTGACCTCGCGTTTTCTAATTTGCATATTTTAACATATTACTAGGAAATCCCTCGTGATTCAGAGGCTTCATGATATGACCTATACAGTGTTGAAAGCGACGTAAAACCCCAAATAAATACTGGTACATCCAGTCAGTTACAACTATAATGTTTGTATTGGTATTAATTCAGTCAAACTTAGTTTTTATGTCGTCACTCTGCGGCGTGGGCGTACGCATACGCGTCCGCGTGAACAACTTCTCCTCCAAAACTACAAGGCCTAGAGACGTGCTGTTTTTTTTAAAAGATACCTTATCTATCGAGGATGAAAAATTGTTCAAGGCATGCAAATCTGTCTGTTCGTCTGTTTGCTAGAGACATTACAAGGGGGGTACCCCCACCAAAAGTGTGAACATTTCAACACTTAATCACAATTTTCTCAGTGACTATTGCAGGGATTTCTCTCATATCTTGCATATATGTACTAGGCCACAGGTAGATTCTCTTGTGTGAGTATGAGACCTGGATCTGTCTTACTTTTTTTTTAATAAATTTTTTTAATAATTTTTAATGCATTAAAATTCATGAAATCATGCACAAAATCATTTATAACTTGAAAAGTGTTGCATTTAGAGCATTTTGTTAAAATATGTTATTCAGCTACTTTTTTCATAGCTACAATATGGTGAGTAAGTTGGGTGCCTGTCTCAATAGCTAAGTGAGTAATAGCTACTTTTGGGCTTTTCAGTAACTTCCATCATGAGTAAAATCACTTGTAACTTAAAAACTATTGCATTTAGAGAATTTCGTATAAATATGTTATTCAGCTACTTTTGGGTCAGCTATAACATAGTAAAATTTTAGACCTGTAGCTCATGGCATAGCTGAGTAATAGCTACTTTTAGGTTATCACTGTTGAGTAAATCGCTTATAACTTCAAAACTATTGCATTTAGAGAATTTCGTATAAATATGTTATTCAGCTACTTTTGGGTCAGCTATAACATAGTAAAATTTCAGACCTGTAGCTCATGGCATAGCTGAGTAATAGCTACTTTTAGGTTATCACTGTTGAGTAAATCGCTTATAACTTGGAAACTATTGCATTTACAGTATTTTGTTTCATATGTTATTCACCTATTTTGGGATCAGCTATAACATAGTGAAGTTTCAGATCTGTAGCTCATTGCATAGCTGAGTAATAGCTACTTTGAAGTTCTCACTATTGAGTAAATCAGTTGTAACTTAAAACCTATTGCATTTAGAGAATTTCATATAAATATGTTATTCAGCTACTTTTGGGCCAGCTATAACATAGTGAAATTTCAGATCTGTAGGTCATGGCATAGCTGAGTAATAGCTACTTTAAAGTTCTCACTATTGAGTAAATCAGTTGTAATTGGAAAACTATTGCATTTAGAGAATTTCGTATAAATATGTTATTCAGCTACTTTTGGGTCAGCTATAACATAGTAAAATTTCAGACCTGTAGCTCATGGCATAGCTGAGTAATAGCTACTTTTAGGTCATCACTATTGAGTAAATCAGTTGTAACTTCAAAACTATTGCATTTACAGTATTTTGCTTAAATATGTTGTTCACCTACTTTTGGGTCTGCTATAACATAGTGAAATTTCAGACCTGTAGCTCATTGCATAGCTGAGTAATAACTACTTTGAGGTTCTCACTATTGAGTAAATCAGTTGTAATTGCAAAACTATTGCATTTAGAGAATTTAGTATAAATATGTTATTCAGCTACTTTTGGGTCAGCTATAACATAGTAAAATTTCAGACCTGTAGCTCATGGCATAGCTGAGTAATAGCTACTTTTAGGTCATCACTATTGAGTAAATCAGTTGTAACTTGAAAACTATTGCATGTACAGTATTTTAATTAAATATGTTGTTCACCCACTTTTGGGTCAGCTATAACATAGTAAAATTTCAGACCTGTAGCTCATGGCATAGCTGAGTAATAGCTACTTTGAGGTTATCATTGTTGAGTAAATCGCTTATAACTTGGAAACTATTGCATTTACAGTATTTTGTTTCATATGTTATTCACCTATTTTGGGATCAGCTATAACATAGTGAAGTTTTAGATCTGTGGCTCATTGCATAGCTGAGTAATAGCTACTTTGAAGTTCTCACTATTGAGTAAATCACTTGTAACTTAAAACCTATTGAATTTACAGAATTTCATATAAATATGTTATTCAGCTACTTTTGGGCCAGCTATAACAGTGAAATTTCAGATCTGTAGGTCATGGCATAGCTGAGTAATAGCTACTTTAAAGTTCTCACTATTGAGTAAATCAATTGTAATTGGAAAACTATTGCATTTAGAGAATTTCGTATAAATATGTTATTCAGCTACTTTTGGGTCAGCTATAACATAGTAAAATTTCAGACCTGTAGCTCATGGCATAGCTGAGTAATAGCTACTTTTAGGTCATCACTATTGAGTAAATCAGTTGTAACTTCAAAACTATTGCATTTACAGTATTTTGCTTAAATATGTTATTCACCTACTTTTGGGTCAGCTATAACATAGTGAAATTTCAGACCTGTAGCTCATTGCATAGCTGAGTAATAACTACTTTGAGGTTCTCACTATTGAGTAAATCAGTTGTAATTGCAAAACTATTGCATTTAGAGAATTTAGTATAAATATGTTATTCAGCTACTTTTGGGTCAGCTATAACATAGTAAAATTTCAGACCTGTAGCTCATGGCATAGCTGAGTAATAGCTACTTTTAGGTCATCACTATTGAGTAAATCAGTTGTAACTTGAAAACTATTGCATGTACAGTATTTTGTTTAAATATGTTGTTCACCTACTTTTAGGTCAGCTATAACATAGTAAAATTTCAGACCTGTAGCTCATGGCATAGCTGAGTAATAGCTACTTTTAGGTTATCACTGTTGAGTAAATCGCTTATAACTTGGAAACTATTGCATTTAGAGTATTTTGTTGCAATTATGTTATTCACCTATTTTGGGGTCAGCTATAACATAGTGAAGTTCCAGACCTGTGGCTCATTGCATAGCTGAGTAATAGCTACTTTGAAGTTCTCACTGTTGAGTAATCAGTTGTAATTGGAAAACTATTGCCTTTACAGAAATTTGTGCAAATATGTTATTCAGCTACTTTTGGGTCAGCTATAACATAGTGAAATTACAGACCTGTAGCTCATGGCACAACTGAGCAATAGCTATTCTCAGGCACTGACTGTTGAGTAAATCGGCTATAACTTGAAAAATATTGCATTTGGAGTATTTTGTTAAAATATATTGTTCACCTACTTTTGGGTTAGCTATAACATAGTGAAATTACAGACCTATAGCTCTTGGCATAGCGGAGCAATAGCTATTTTCAGGTTCTCACTATTGAGTAAATCAGTTGTAACTTCAAAACTATTGCATTTACAGTATTTTGCTTAAATATGTTGCTCACCTACTTTTAGGTCAGCTATAACAGAGCAAAAATTCAGACTTGTAGCTCATTGTCCTCAGTGGCCTAGTGGTTAGCAAGTTTGGCATCTAATCATAGGCTGTCACCTCTGTGGGTTCGAGTCCCACAAGTGGCAATTCTGAGGACCTGTCCCAATATGACCCTGGCTGTTGAACGGCACGTAAAACCCCAACTTTGACCTTTGCATAGCTGAGTAATAGTTACTTTGAGGTTCTCACTCTTGAGTAAATCAGTTGTAACTTGAAAACTATTACATTTAGAGTATTTTGTTAAATATGTTATTCACAGACGTTTTGGTCAGCTATAACATAGTGAAATTGCAGACCTCTATGTCATGGCATAGCTGAGCAATAGCTTCTTTCAGGTTCTCACTGTTGAGTAAATCATTGTATCCAACCTGTAGGAATCATGGGCTGGGAATCTGTTAATATGGTCCGATTTGACCTTGGAACCCTCCTTCAAGGTCAAATGAGGATAGCCAAACATAAAAGTGCTTATAACTCGCTTATTATTGGTCCTAGAGGTTTGGAATGAAAACCAACCTATAGAAAATCATGAGCTGGGAATTTTTTGGTGTGGTCGGATTTCACCTTGGACCCCTCCTTCAAGGTCAAAGGAGGATAGCCAAACTTAAAAGTGCATATAACTCGCTTATTATTGGTCCTAGAGGTTTGGAATGGAAAACCAACCTATAGAAAATCATGGGCTGGGAATCTTTTGGTGTGGTCGGATTTCACCTTAGACCCCTCCTTCCAGGTCAAACGAAGATAGCCAAACTTAAAGTGCTTATAACTCGCGTATTATTGGTCTTGGAGGTTTGGGATGGTAAACCAACATATAGGAAATCATGGGCTGGGATTCTTTTGGTGTGGTCAGATTTGACCTGGGACCCCTCCTTCAAGGTCAGTTGAGGATAGCCAAACTTACAATTGCTTATAACTCGCTTATTATTGGTCCTACAGGTTTGGGATGGTAAACAAGCTACAGGAAATCATGGGCTGGGAATTTTTTTGTGTGGTCGGATTTGACCTTAGACCCCTCCGTCAAGGTCAAACAAGGATAGCCAAACTTAAAAAGTGCCTATGACTCACTTATTATTGGTCCGAGAGGTTTGGGATGGTAAACCATCCTAAATTCTTTGGCTGGGAATCTTTTGGTATGGTCAGATTTGACCTTTGGATCCCTTCTTCATGGTCGAACGAGGATATTGCATTTATAGTATTTCTTTAAATATTTTTAACCTACTTTTTACACTTAAACAATTACCTTGTTACTTTATTTCATAATACCATTTGCAGGGCACAACGTTTTAGTCCTTTTCTTCTGTCAGCTTCGGAATATCTTTCGAACATGCTGTTCAGTTACCATTTACTGTATTTCTGTACAGCCCTTTCCCTGATAATTATGCTTTCCTCTCATTATCACCATCACAAATCAAAAACATTCAGTCAGCTGACACAGTGCCCGTTCACTGGCACTCTCCTCTTGTTCATATCTTCTAATTTATTTCTCTGGGCTGTCATACAGTACTCTGACTCTCTATTCTTGGGTAGTATATATCTCTTTGTGCCAAGCTCCACATATTCATGAGCCTCATTTTGAAGTAGATAGCCAAGGCATTTTAACCAACTTTACATGCATGATAAATTTTAAATAAGAACATAGTGGATACCAAATTATTGTAATGCAATACATGAATGCATTTTAAATCAAAAGATCAAAACTCCTGAAACGCGAGTGTCTGTATTTTGATGCTCGATTATTTTAGAATGGGTACACTGGCCTTACTGTGTGAACAAGTTGGTTGTATTGGTAGGCAGGGAAGTAATAACATACTCCAAAGCCTTGTTATCTCTGAAGAAAATAATAAAATGGCAGTTCTTTAAGGTATTGTCAGGTATCACACGTCGTAGCATTTGCTTGTGTAAAGTTATTTATTTACACGTAGCACTTCAATGACTTAAAGGTCTTGTGTTCTTAAATTTTTAGATTTATTTGGAATGTATTGTTTGCTCTTTGTGGGGAATTTTGTCCATTACATTGAGAGATTCTAAATTTCATTGCAAATTATACCAGGGGATGCTTTGTTTTGTAAATTTGTTGAATTTCTGAAACAGTTCAGGTTGTTTCAAGTTAAGGGGAAGACTTTGTTTATTGAAGAGTTTGTAATGTTGCTTGGAAACATGAGACATATTCGTGTTAATGCACAAAAATGTAATATATTCAAATTTTAATTACAAGAATTTTTACTGAATATATTTTTTTTAACATTTTGCTGAGACAGTAAAATACCAGCAGAAGCTTTTTTCTTGTGTCAAACACTTGTTAATAAAACTTGAGATTTACGTTTGTTCATTTTGTCCAATGCTGCAAGTCTGCAGCAAACTTCTTGTCCACTGATTAAAAACCTAATGACGCAACTAATTTAATAACAGAGCTGGCATTTGATATGATTTTAAGTGCACATTGTAAGGTAAGGTTTTGTTTTACCCCACACCCAAAGGCAGTGTGGGTGTTAATTTTAGCCATGGGATCCAGTTCAGCTGACTGTTCTTGACTGGGCTCTTGCTGTTAGGTGTATGATATTGATGCTTAGTATGGACATTGGTTTGGGGGTGTCTCTGTGCAACGTTTTGGTGTGACCTGGATGTGACCTTGCTTCTCTTTTAAGAAAAATGAGGGAAAACCGCTTTATTGTTTGTTTCATCTAATAATTTTTACCCCACATCCGTTGAGGGCCGTCAGGGTATTGTTTTCACCTATGGTGTCCAGATGGGCGGGCGGTGGGAAAAAGTGTGTCTGGGCTGTTTCAGAAACCATAAGGTGTAGGGAGTTGATACTTTGTAGGGACATTGGCTAGGGGAGTGTAGGGTGCAACGTCAAAATGTGACCTTGATTTGACCTTGCCGTAGTGACCTTGACCTATAAAATCTTGTCTGGGCTATATCTTGAAAATCATGGTGTAGGAAGTTGATACTTGTTAGGGACATTGGTTAGGGGGTGTAGGTGTACAGTGTCATGATGTGACCTTGATTTGACCTTTGACCTTGCCGTACTGACCTTGACCTATAAAATCTTTTCTGGGCTATATCTTTGAAACTGTAAGGTGCAAGAAGTTGATATTGGGTAGGGACATTGGTGTCATCTTGCAATCTTTACATACATTTTTGTAGATGTTAATTTCTCTACTTCAACATTTGGACCTTTATATAAATGACACTGCTCTGATAGTATCCCAATCTTTGTACAGTTTCACTACTTCTATATCTCATGGTGTTAAAAACTATTTCCACAGGCTGTGTTTTTATAAAAGGGTACTGCTTATAGAGTGAACTCTGAAAGACCTCTTGAAAAAAAATTCATTTTTCAGTTGTTGGATACGTGATGTTTTAAGTCAGTTTATTCAATGTCGTAAACCATCTGCGCTGAAGATAACCTCTCGCCCTATGTTTTGGATAAGGGAAGTACTTCTGCACATTATCAGGGGGCTATGGTAAATTTTATCATGTTAATAATTAGTCTCAAGGTCGCACTGAACTGGGTCGATGGTAAACCTATTTGTGGAATAGTCTGCACTTGTTTGAGCTTTTTAACATACAGAAGATTCATATTTATTTAATCTGCCTTCATCATGAGGCAGTTTCCAGTTTCTATGAGAACTTTGTTTCTTCTGTATGTGTGGTTCAACAAACAAGTGCTGATTATTCCACAAACAAGCAATTCAGGGGTACTGAAAAAAACTAGCATACCTCCGCTGTGCCCACTAACTGGTAATGAAGTAAATGAAAACTAAACATTGCAGTTCTCTAAGAAATTGCTATGAAAATGATAAAGTCTTCAAAACTATGAAAAAGTTCATACTTTCATCAGATTTGGGGTTTTTTTAAAATCGTTTGTGTTTTCTTACAATCACATGCGCTGACATTGAGAGGCCAAGTGTAAAGTGTGAACACAGTGACATGGTCTCGATATCGAGTTACTGGCGTTAACAAACCTACCCTAATGGTCTTGATCTTGTAATTTTGTAGTTGCTAATATTTTTAACACCATGAGATACAGAAGTACTGTATCAGCACAAAATTCAGGATACTTTCAGAGAACTGTCAGTTATATAAAGGTCCAAACAATGTTTAAACAGAAAAAATAATGTCTAAGAGAAAGATAATGCATGTAAAGATGAAGTATCAAAACAAGATAATTCAAAAACAAGATGACAGCATTAATTGGTAAACTAAAGATTACAACACTCTTTTTCTACATTTGGCATGGCCGAATTATGGTTCGGATGTTTTGAATATTACCATGCATACACAAGTGGTAATACATTCAATGTATGCTTATGTGTGGTGTTGGGAGCAAAATCTGTGGCTCACTTGATGAAATTCCATCTGTTACAATAGGAAGTTATAAAAGTAAACAATTCTTAATAAATTCTAATATGACTTTAACAGTGCTTAATCTGCATCAAAAGACAGACCGAAAGGTGCAACAAGATTTTAAAGGTGAGCGAGATACATGTGGTGGTCACTACTGAAACAATGAGATTTTTAAATAAAAATTAACAAGAGGGTCAAAGATGCCCCAAAAGGCGGGTTATGCAGGCAGCAATAAGGTTAGCGACTGCTGTAATTAAATTTAGTAACAAGGAAAGAAATGTTAGGTCACCCAGTTAAGGTGAATGTGTTAGGTGTGCTAAGAAATTTAAAATTTGTAATCTAGGTTACCTAATTGTATCTATGCTATAAATGGACAAATGAAAGGACAAAATTACTCCAGTTTCAAAAGCAACTTAGCTACGATGGTGATCTATCTCCCTGTCAAGTTTGAATTCGATTGGACAAATTGTTTTTGAGTTAGAGTCTGGAAATGGAAATGTTGACGGACAGACAAACTAACAGACGGAATTACACCAATTTCGAAAGGAACCTAGCAATGGTGGTAATTTATCTCCCTGTCAAGTTTGAATTCGATTTGACAAAGCATTTTCAAGTTAGAGTACGGAAACAGAAATGTTGACAGACAAACGGACAAATGAAAGGTCGGAATTACACCAATTTTGAAAGGAACCTAGCTATGATGGTGATCTATCTCCCTGTCAAGTTTGAATTCGATGGACAAAGCATTTTCAAGTTAGAGTCCGGAAACAGAAATGTTGACGGACAGACAAACGGACAAACAGACTAACGAATGGACGGAATTACACAAATTTCGAAAGGATCCTAGCTATGATGGTGATCTATCTCCCTGTCAAGTTTGAATTCGATTGGACAAAGCATTTTCAAGTTAGAGTCCGGAAACAGAAATGTTGACGGACAAACAAACAGACTAACGAATGGACGGAATTACACAAATTTCGAAAGGATCCTAGCTATGATGGTGATCTATCTCCCTGTCATGTTTGAATTTGATTGGACAAACTGTTTTCAAGTTAAGAGTCCGGAAACCGAAATTTTGACGGACAGACAAACGAACAGACAGAATTACACCAATTTCGAAAGGAACCTAGCTATGATGGTGATCTATGTCCCTGTCAAGTTTGAATTGGATTGGACAACCCGTTTTCAAGCGAGTCTGCAAAGGGAAATTTTGAGAGATTTCGAGTTTCAGAGTCCGGAAACGGAAATGTTGATGGACAAATGAACAGACGGAATTATGCCAATTTCGAAAGGAACCTAGCTATGATGGTGATCTATCTCTCTGTCAAGTTTGAATTCGATTGGACAAACTGTTTTCATGTTAGAGTCTGGAAACGGAAATTTTGACGGACAGACAAATGGACAAAAAACGGACAAACGAACAGACAGAATTAGACCAATTTTGAAAGGAACCTAGGTATGATGGTGATTTATTGCTGTCAAGTTTGAATTCGATTGGACAAACCGCTTTCGAGTTAGAGCCCAGAAACAAAAATGTGGACGGACAGATGGACGTCGGACACATCAATCTAATAGGCGGGTTGGTTACATGCAACCCACCTAAAAATATAACTATTGGTGATGGAAGACTTTTCAAACCTTCATTGTCCAATTACTTTTGTTACACAACCAGTGTGGTAAATTCGTGGTGGACCGAGGCTGGCAAATTTATGGTCAGGTTTTGGAAAATTCGTCTCCACTCGGACCCGGAGTCCTGCATCTTTTTTGGTAGCCAGTCAAAACAGTCCAAACAATCACTGATCAAAGAAATTCATCTATTATCAGAAGTGAGGATGTGAAAGAGGCGAGAAAGACACAAAAGTGAGTTTATTTTATTTGATGCATCCAGCTAACAGTATCTCTCGTGAGAATAGGGTATTCTCGCAAGGTCTCAGTGCTTTTTGTCAAATTTTTAACATGTCTTTTGCATATAGTTTCGCAGTTGAAATAGTCAAAATAACTCCTCCCCAAAGAAATTCATCTACTATTGGAATACGGAGATCTCATTGTTCTGGTTGAATTTTTACCTCGTCTTCTGCATAGTTTCATGGGCGAAACAGTCAAAGCAACTACTCACTGAAGAAATTTGTCTACTATTGGAAGTGACGAGGTACATATTTCATAATAGAAATAGATGAAAAAGACACGAAAGTCAGTTTATTTTATTTGATGCATCCAGCCAATAGGAATTTTGTGCTTTTTGTTGAATTTTTGACTCATCTTCTGCATATAGGTGAGTGAGTTTGGCTTTGTATGTCGAGTTCGAGGAGGATAATTCTTGTGCAGATCGCCTATTCCGAGATGAGAAGCCAAATAGCTTGGAATATCTTCTCAGATTGAAGTAAACAAATGGCAATTATGAGAAAAACTCAGTTGCAGTTTATGCAATAATTATTGTGTAATAATTATAATAAAAACAAGAGATTGTGTCTCAACGCAGTATATTCCTGGACGTGATATGGTTGAAGCGTGACATACAGAGTATTATGTCAAATGTGACCCCACCAAAAGATTTGGGGCATGTGATATCCCTCATGCAAAACCTCTACAACCAATAATAGATATTGTCTATCATAGGTATCAAGTACCACATTTGACCTTGAAGGAGGGATCCAATGTCAAATCTGACCCCACCAAAAGATTTGGGGCACATGATTTCCTGTAGGTTATCACATCCAAAACCTCTACGACCAATAACAAGAGAGATATAGACCATTATAGGTAATTTAGGTATGAAGAACCACATTTGACCTTGAAGGAGGGGTCCAAGGTCAAATCTGAAACAAGCAAAAGATTTGGGGATCATGATTTCCTATAAATTGTCTTCGCATCCAAAACCTCTATGACCAATAAGAAGGGAGATATAGGCTCCTTTAAGTTTGGTCACCTCTGATTTCAAATTTGTTGCCATAGCAACCAACCAAATTGAACAAACTGTACCCAATGTTAGCTAGGCATGATTTCATAGCAGGGAAGATATCTTGAAACCTTGGTAAGGATAGGTGCAACAGATTTCCAGCCAGATTTACTCAATGGTGAACTGTCAAGGGTATCTATTACTCAGCTATGGACTTACAGCTCTGAAAATTTGTGATGACGTACATTTAAAGGTACATGAACAATATATTTGACAAAAAACCCTTAAAATTTAATAGGTTTGCAGATATAAGTGATTTACTCAATGGTGAACTGTCAAGGTAGCTATTACTCAGTTACCTATGGACCTACAGCTCTGAAAATTGCCAATACACTGTGCATCAAAAAGTAACTTCACATATTTGACAAAATTATTGTAACTCTAACAGTTATGAAGAAGAATATCATTTACTTATTTTGGTCATGGGTAAAAATAGCCAGCCTCCACAGGCAAAAACTCCAAAAATGGGAAAATTTTAGGAACAACTTCTGTTGTAAGAAGTATAGAGAACCCATGAGATGTTCTACAAAAAATTCACAGGTCATGATTTCTTACAAGTAGTTTTCATATTTTGAAGCCAAAGAAACAATTATAAGGGAGATGTAAGGCCTTTTTGATATGATGACCCTCCTAGTTGGCATTAAAGATGTGATATGGCGGCCATTTTGTTTCCAAAACAAGGACACAATTACTCTCAGGCAAGCTTTCCTATCCATTTACATTTTGTGCAAATCTGATGAAGCTAGCTGCAATATTTTACATTACAGAAAACATTAAAGATTTTAGAACAAATATTTTAAGACCTGAAAATTTTAAAAAGTGCTGCCATGGGAACAGTTGCTGCTGGATACCCCCCAAAACATAATCAGCTCTAGCTCCTCTTGGATTAAACATATCCTGAAAATTTGGTGAAAATCCGTGCATGGGTTTAGGCTGTGGAACACCCACAAACTTTCAGACCTGAAAATCTTAACAAGAGGAGAGTGCCCGTGAAAGGGCACTGTGTCAGCTGACTGAGTGTTTTTGATTTGTGAAGGTGATTAGAGGACAGAATAATTATCAGGAAAAGGGCTGTACAGAAATACAGTAAATGGTAACTGAACAGCAAGTTCGAAAGAAATTCCGAAGCTGACAGAAGAAAAGGATAAAAAAGTTGTGCCCTGTAAATGGTATTATGAAGGAAAATAACAAGGTAATTGTTTAAGTGTAAAAAATAGGTTAAAACATATTTAAAGAAATACTACAAATGCAATATCCTCGTTCGACCTTGAAGAAGGGGTCCAAGGTCAAATCTAACCACACAAATACATTCCCAGCCCATGATTTCCTATGGTTTACCATTCCAAACCTCTAGGACCAATTATAAATGAGTTATAAGCACTTTTAAGCTTGGCTGTCCTCATTTGACCTTGAAGGAGGGGTCCAAAGGTCAAATCTGACCATACCAAAAGATTCCAAGCCAATGATTTCCTATGGGATGGTTTACCATCCCAAATCTCTGTCACCAGTAATAAGCGAGTTGTAGGCACTTTCAATTTTCGCTATCCTCATTTGACCTTGAAGGAGGGTTCCAAGGTCAAATCGGACCATATCAACAGATTCACAGCCCATGATTTCCTGTCTGTTTACCATCCCAAACCTCTGGGACCAATAATAAGCCAGTTATAAGCACTTTTAAGTTTGGCTATCCTTGTTTGACCTTGAAGGAGGGGTCATTGAAGGTCAAATCTGACCACACCAAAAGATTCCCACCCCATGATTTCCTACAGGTTGGTTTATCATCCCAAACCTCTAGGATCAATAATAAGGGAGATATAAGCACTTTTCATGACTGACAAAAAACACCTGTGGCGGCCATCTTGTTTCTCGAAATGAGGCCAAAAATATTCCCAGACAACATTTTATGGTTATTAATATATACTGCAAACTTAAGAAAGCTAGCTATAATATTTTTTTTCATCAGAGCAGTAATGGTGAAATCTCTCTACACACTGCGGCTATCCAGTGGATACAATGATTTACTCAACAGTGAGAACCTGAAAGTAGCTATTGCTCAGCTATGCCATGACATAGAGGTCTGCAATTTCACTATGTTATAGCTGACCAAAAATTCTGTGAATAACATATTTAACAAATTACTCTAAATGTAATAGTTTTCAAGTTACAACTGATTTACTCAACAGTGAGAACCTCAAAGGAACTATTACTCAGCTATGCAATGAGCTACATGTCTGAAATTTTACTATGTTATAGCTAACCCAAAAGTAGGTGAACAACATATTTAAGCAAACTACTGTAAATGCAATAGTTTTCAAGCTACAACTGATTTACTCAATAGTGAGAACCTGAAAATAGCTATTGCTCCGCTATGCCATGAGCTATAGGTCTGTAATTTCACTATGTTATAGCTGACCCAAAAGTAGGTGAACAATATATTTTAGCAAAATACTCCAAATGCAATATTTTTCAAGTTATAGCTGATTTACTCAACAGTCAGTACCTGAGAATAGCTATTGCTCAGTTGTGCCATGAGCTATAGGTCTATAATTTCACTATGTTATAGCTGACCCAAAAGTAGCTGAATAACATATTTGCACAAATTTCTGTAAATGCAATAGTTTTCCAATTATAACTGATTTACTCAACAGTGAGAACTTCAAAGTAGCTATTACTCAGCTATGAAATGAGCCACAGGTCTGAAACTTCACTATGTTATAGCTGACCCCAAAATAGGTGAATAACATATTGAAACAAAATACTCTAAATGCAATAGTTTTCAAGTTATAAGTGATTTACTCAACAGTGATAACCTAAAAGTAGCTATTACTCAGCTATGCCATGAGCTACAGGTCTGAAATTTTACTATGTTATAGCTGGCCAAAAGTAGCTGAATAACATATTTATACGAAATTCTCTAAATGCAATAGTTTTTAAGTTACAAGTGATTTTACTCATGATGGAAGTTACTGAAAAGCCCAAAAGTAGCTGTTACTCACTTAGCTATTGAGACAGACACCCAACTTAGTCACCATATTGTAGCTATGAAAAAAGTAGCTGAATAACATATTTTAACAAAATGCTCTAAATGCAACACTTTTCAAGTTATAAGTGATTTACTCAACAGTGATAACCTAAAAGCTATTACTCAGCTATGCCATGAGCTACAGGTCTGAAATTTTACTATGTTATAGCTGACCCAAAAGTAGCTGAATAACATATTTATACGAAATTCTCTAAATGCAATAGTTTTCAAGTTATAAGCGATTTACTCAACAGTGATAACCTAAAAGTAGCTATTACTCAGCTATGCCATGAGCTACAGGTCTGAAATTTCACTATGTTATAGCTGGCCCAAAAGTAGCTGAATAACATATTTATACGAAGTTCTCTAAATGCAATAGTTTTTAAGTTACAAGTGATTTTACTCATAATGGAAGTTACTGAAAAGCCCAAAAGTAGCTATTACTCACTTAGCTATTGAGACAGACACCCAACTTACTCACCATATTGTAGCTATGAAAAAAGTAGCTGAACAACATATTTTAACAAAATGCTGTAAATGCAACACTTTTGAAGTTCTAAGTGATTTAGTGCATGATTTCATGAATTTTAATGCATTAAAAATTATTAAAAAAATTTATTAAAAAAAAAGTAAGACAGATCCAGGTCTCATACTCAAACAAGAGAATCTACCTCTGGCCTAGTACATATATGCAAGATATGAGAGAAATCCCTGCAATAGTCACTGAGAAAATTGTGATAAAAAGTTGAAATTTTCACACTTTTGGTGGGGGTACCCCCCTTGTAATGTCTCTAGCAAACAGACGAACAGACAGATTTGCATGCCTTGAACAATTTTTCATCCTCGATAGATAAGGTATCTTTTCAAAAAAACAGCATGTCTCTAGGTCTTGCAGTTTTGGAGAAGAAGTTGTTCACGCGTACGCGTACGCCCACGCCGCAGAGTGATGACATAATGTCAGCTGACTGACAAGTCAGCTGACATAAAAAGTGTTGCTGTGGCAACAGTGGTAGCTGGATATCCCTCAAAACCAAATCGGCTCTAGATCCACTTGGATTAAACATATCCTGAAAATTTGGTGAAAATCCATGCAGGGGTTAAGGCTGTATGGTACACCCACAACTTTAAAACCCGAAAATCCTAAAAGTGTTGCCATGGCAACAGTTGTTACTGTATACCCCCAAAACCTTATCAGCTCTAGATGCTCTTGGGGTAAACATAACCTGAAAATTTGGTGAAAATCTGTGCAGGGGTTTAGTCTGTGGAATACCGACAAACTTTAAGACCCGAAAATCTTTAAAGTGTTGCCATGGCAACAGATGTTTCCGTATACCCCCAAAACCTTATCAGCTCTAGATGCTCTTGGGGTAAGCATAACCTGAAAATTTGGTGAAAATCTGTGCAGGGGTTTAGTCTGTGGAATACCCACAAACTTTAAGACTCCAAAATCTTAAAGGTGTTGCCATGGCAACAGTGGCAGCCGGACACCCACCAAAACTAAATCAGCTGTAGATCCTCTTGGGGTAAACATATCCTGAAAATCTGTGCAGGGGTTTAGACTGTGGAACACCCACAAGCTTTATGCCTGCCAAAAATGGTCTCGATGAGGTACTTGTGCAGTCTGTGGATGACATTCACTGAAGAGCTTCAAGGTCAAATTTCTGCATGCTTACAGGGGACATATATATGTTTTTTTATACCAGCCATAGGATGATCTAACTTTCTGTATATGAGAACTGGGCCAAAATGTGGCATATGACATTACCCATATATACCCACATACCAAATTTGAAAGGTCTAACTAAAATATTTTTTTAAGTTATCGTGTCCGAAAGGAAATCTCTGATCGTACTAAATCCCAAGTATCCCTATACCAAGACCCTATGAATACTAAGGAGTAGTCAGCAAATATTGATTTTCAAGTAAAATATTGTTTAGAAATCCCATGGAGTCGTCAAATATTTCCTATGCATACATAAATAATCATGAGCTGTATGGTCATCCAGTATTTAATCTTTAAGAAGAAATATTAGGAAACCCCCATGGAAAGATCCATGACCTCATGAATATTAATGAGTTGTTACTTCGAAAATTTTATTAAAAAGGTCATATTTTACAAATGGGTGCGATATGCAGGTGCGATATGAAGTGTGTGCAATGTGCGCATATCCCGAATTCCGAGTCGTTCGGCCTCACTTCTGCATGCACCAACACACTCAATGTGCAAAGCCAAACTTGCTCAAACATGTGATTCTCCATTCACAATGATCCAGTCTAATTATGGAACAATTACACCTGTAAGCTGATTGCTACAAATCTAAGTTGAAAAAAGAAAGAAAAATATAAAATTATTCAAATTAAGTGCATGACCTGCAACTGTCAAGCCGGGCCTGCAACTTTTTAGTGTAGCAGGTCCTGCAGGCCTGCAGTAATTTCCTATGAATTTCCTACACTGTACACAACCAAAGATGCCTTTGATTATCAGGAATAATAAACACTTTCACTGGTCACTGGAGACTTTCTGGACATCACACAAATTTTCTTCAATACCTCATAAATTCCTCAATAAGCAATTGGTTTGCATAATCTAAAACAACACTTCACTCAGGCATTCAAATTAATATTGATGTTAAAACAATGTGTCAAGCTAACAATATGCAAAAATGGAAAAAAAACACCCACACACAAAAAACTTGTTTTTCATAATAAGTCACAAAATCTTGATACATTAGTAGTCTCAGAAATTGTTCTGAAAAGAAATCTGCTTTTTCCAAAACAAAACTTCTATGTTTTCATTAATGTCCATGCTGTAACATAACCCCATGCATAAAGAAAACGATTTTAATCAGTTTTATTGCATTCAGCATTTTTACTTTATATAATAAAGTAACCCGATTGCCCTTAGTATGCAGTAAGCTCATGGTGAGCAAGCTCCAGTCTTTCTAGTTTCTGTTGCAGGTTTTTGCGCTCTGAAACGATGCGATTATCTTCCTTGGCCAACTGTATGGTGTTCTCTTCAGTTGTCATTACCGGCACTTCTAGACGAATGTCTTTGTACAGGTTTTCTATCATGTGGAGGGAAATGGTCAGGGGTACATAGTCGACCATTCTTCTGTTTGACACCTGTACAGAATATAAACTGGTACGGTTGAAATGGTTAACCATAATAAGAAATGCCTTCATTGAAATGTCACTGCAGCATGTTCTAATGATATTATCAAATACCAGTCTTAGCATCTGAGCCAGTGGCTCAGCTAAACCTGATACTGAGACCTTCTGTGGAATCAATAAAGGCTGAGCCCACATACTAAAGAAAATATTCTGATAATGTGAGACAAAAGTCTCAAGTTTGAGACTGAGACCAGGGGCCGATTTCACAAAGGGTCTCAGACTTAGCCTGGACTTAGGCTAAGTCAGGGACTTAAAACTGAGCCTTTTGTCTTTGCTAAGTCCTGGACTTAAATGGATTTCACAAAGCGTGAGTTAGCTAAGTCTAACCCTATCATATAACCACAGTGGTTTTCTGTGTCATGTGACCCTTTATTTCTAGTCAAAATATTTTAGTGGTAATATATATCCTTTGTTTAACTCATTTTATCTTTGAAAAAAATGCTGTTTTTCAATGGGAAGCCTCGTAATCACATAGATATGTCCAAAGACTAATTTAGGGAGGTGTTCTATATATTTATTCTTTATTTCCAAGCATTTCAACTTTTGAAGAGAGAAAAATATATGACGGCCATATTTAAGTCTCTGTTTACAAAAGTTAAGCCCACTCTTGGGTAGACTTAGCCAGTTAGAAATCCTCCAAGTCTAAGACCACAGACGTAGCCTCATTTTAAGACAAAAGTCATAACTTTAAGTCTGGGCTAAGTCCTTTTGTGAAATCGACCCCAGGATATTTTTTTCTGGTCCTACCCCAACTGGGAAGGAATTATATTCTTGAAATATTCCTAAATATAGTAGAACTTATATTATATATCATTATTATTATTTTCAACTATCCAACCATAAACCACTCTCCTAACTTCATTTAAGCCTGTTCGTTTAGCCCTTCTATTGTCCAACCTTTCTATTATCTCACCTAATGGCTTAACTCCCCCCAAGAGGGTCGGATAATAGAGTTTCTACTGTCCTATATGAACAGCAGTGGTAAATGTTGCCATACCTAAACACATACGCAGAAGATAAATATCCAGAATATATATACATAAAGAGTAATTGACTAATATATAGACGCCCATACATACGAATGACAACATAATCCCTCGTGATCCAACACAGTAATTTAGTTGCAACTACTAAAATCATACACACAAAAGATAATACCACACCAGCCAGTCCAATATTTCAAGAATTGTCCAACTTTTATCTAAATCTGACAGTAATGCCAGCATATATTACAAGGCTCCATTTTAAAATTGAGGCATTAAAAATGTTTTTCAGCATTTTCTTTGGTTTGAAAAGTACTTTTATTTGAGCAGATTATGTTGGATTGTGTCACACCTTTATAGTGTAAGAACAAGGCAAATTTGAATTCATTTCACAGACAACAGTCTGAGTCATGACATAAAGTAAACTATGTAAAAATTGTTTTTGAGGATTTGGATTTTACGTTTTACGTATGGGACATAATTTAATACATTTATCACATATATCAGGAGAGGAATATCTATAGTACATTATTGGAAGATGAATATAATACAGTAGCTACAAGCTTCTAAAGCCTGCCATTGATCTTGTCTTTGAAGGTCAACTGAAGGGAAGCATGGTGGCACTCAAATATGTGCCCTTGACATTTATTCAGAAATACAATCATTTGACTGCATCTTTGTGCTTTGAGAAAAGATTTTGTAAGGGATAAATATCGAGCCACCAAAACATAAAAGTCCCAGATAAGTGTGTTGCAATGACTTGTCAACTATTTTCAGTTTGACAATTCCAGTTTCAATATATACCTGTATGAAAGCTTTGATCATTTCACACATGTCCACTGCAATGGTCTTTTCATGGTCTCGGGTCATTGAGTCGTACCAGCGTGATACAGTTTTTGACAGGGAAAAACTTGTTGTCATGGAATGAAGAGGAAGGGCATGAGCAGTTACCTGCTCATTTGGCTTGTCCTTAGATTCATCTTGTCTCAAGGCCTCTGCAATGTATTAAAATAAATGTATAAAGTAGCCGAACACTATGTAAGTCTAAATTATAAGGAGCTGAAAACTATGCAAGTCAAATTTCGATGGACCAAATTCCAAGTCCATGTCACAGTGGAGACTCCAATTCAGTGGAACTGGTAACTCTTTTGGTGAAAATCTTGATAGTGGAATCATGAAATCTATAGAAATATCTGGTTAAAGAGTGTTCTATGAGACTATATAAAGTGATAACATATAATGAAGATTTACAGAGGTTTTTGCTGAAGTTATCCACTATTCAGACTATCTTTTAAATTACAGTTTCAATGTAGTTTGTGAGTGGTTTGGTGTATCTGGGTGTGTCTCCTCTCAGTTGAAAGATGCTAAGGAAAGATCAAAAGTTTAAGAAAAAAATTGTGTCAATCTTTCACATTCTTTACATTCCATAGCAATTCTGGTACAACACTGCACCTGCACAGGCTTCATTGCAATTTACACACCTTGATGTAAAATGGGATGCTTACCCAAATCCCTGTTGTAAATCCTGTCTTGCGTGAACACTAACTTTTCCATTTCAATAATTTCCTGTAATCTGCCCTTGCATGTTTGGTATTCTCTGTCTCGGATTTCAGTCACCCTTTTCTGAAATATGCAAGTATTTTATTGTGCTAAAGTAGTCCTACCTATTGTAAAACTGCTTTACCGGTAGTTAACCATGGGAAACTTCTAACTGGAATAAAATTTGAAAGCTTCTTTCCCACGAATACAGATGATAAAGTCAAATGTACCAATACCTGGCATCAATCTTCTTATTAACCAGCCAGCTCCAATGCCAGCACCTCAGTTTATCCCAGGAATGTCGTTTTTTAACCCAGTTCCAGTTCATCAATCTGTCCTTGATTCTTCAGCCTTTTTCAAGCCACTGGCCCGTGTGACAGACCGTCAGCAAAGAAACTCTGCTTTCAGGCACGATTTCCAAACTCTACGCAAGGCAGGCTATTGGTTGTAGATAGAATTGCCACCTTATCCCTGCAACAGCCACAGGGGACTGCTACTACTTTTGAGGTCCCTCAGAATCCAAGGACTCTGTTGACTAAGGGTCAGCTGGATCAGCAGAATTTTGAAATTATACACACTCAGCAGCAGAAGAACCAAGTACAGATGAGGGTCATCTCTGCTTGGCTGCAAACTGGTTGGACAGATGTTCCACTGCTTGACACCCATACAGCTTCTGCTCCTCAGCCTGCACCCAGAGCATCACTTGACATTGTGTCAATCACACTGATGTCTACCTTTGTCCAAGGTTAAGAGGTCCTATGCTATAACTACTTAGTCCATCCAAGGTTCTTAGGTCAAGGTGTCGACTTTTACTGCCTCCGGTGTAACCTGCAGCTACTTTTGCTCCAAGACTCCTGGATCTTCTTCAAGTCTTTGAACAACAGGAGTATGGGACTCCTCCACTTCATTTTCTACCACATAAAGGTCAGAAGAACCTTATGACTCTGCTGCTCCCCCAACCTCTCTTTCAGGGAGCTGGTTCAGAAGGTTAGGGAGCTTGGGAACACCACTCAAACTCTGATGTGTGTCTGCTTTGATTAACATCATTGGGCTTCTTCCTCCACCCTGATCTCTGGGTTGGATACACACCTATACACCACTAGAAGTCCTATTAAGAAATTGCATTGGCTTCCTGTTGAACATTGTTCACTGTTTAATACAGCCATACTTGTTTACAAGTGTCTTCACACAGGTTTTCCCAAGTATTTTGATCTATAATTTTTTTCTTACAGTAGTTCCTACAGTACCAGGTGCAGTCAGTGTGGTGGTAATTTCCTTGTGGTTCCAAAGTTCTGCCCTTCTACTCAAGTCTGTCAAACAGTTTGGTTACAGCTTTACTTTTGATGCTCCCACTGTTTAGAATGCTCTTCCTAATAAGACTTATGCATCCCCCACCTTAGTCTCTTTCAAAAAGCAGCTTAAACCTATCCGTAATCCAAGGCATACCCATCTCAGTCTTAATCATCCCCTGGCATTCTCTGTGGTTCTCAGTTTCTTTTCTGTCCCTGGATACTGAAACTGGTTGACTGTCTTGGTACTATTGTGCCTTAGCGACCCCTTTTATTACAGGGAGATTAAGTGCTGTAAAAGTCCAATTAGAGTTAGAATTACTGGATGCCTTTTCATTCACTGCATTTACATAGACACAAATATTCTGTTCACTAATTGTTGTGCACAAATCCTAGCACCCACAACCAATGCATTGTCATATGTTGACACTTGTTCAGGCTTTTTTTTTAATCTATTGTTTAGAGACAAACAAGATATCAGTGTTTGTCCTCACAGTCAATTCAGTCAATTCTCATTACACATTTAAGATGACAAAATATGTATTTGATAAATTTCTATCCATGTACAAGTAATCTAACCTGATATGTTCAGACTTTTATAACACCCTTTGTGCTATCAGATTCTAAATCAATACAAAACATTGCTACAAACTCATGCAGTCATCTGAAGTGCACTTGGATGTTTAAAAACCTTGAAAACCAGTGGTTGTATTCACAAGGATGAATCTTTGGCTTAAATCACTATTCACAAAGTTCAGTTTAGTTCTTGGATCAAGTGTAGAAGAATCTAGCATATTTCATCCAAAATTTAATCCATATTGATAGGTGAGCCAATAGTTGAGCCAAAAAAGTAGTTCAATGTCTCTTTGATTACAGCATTAATCCTGTCTATTTTTAAGCTAATTTCTTTTAAGTTGATCATTTGCTCATACCTTTTGTGAATACAGGCCAGAAAGACACCCAATGAGTTCAAAATGTGCTGATGTTAAATGCAAAATGTTAAATGTACATTCTTGCACCATGTTTTCCTGATCTTTAACGCACCACTTTTGTGAATACAAGTCTCAAGAAATCTTAGTGGTGTGAGTGATAAACTGGATGTTGTTTTTTTTGTTTCATTGTAGTAAAAACAAAATCTGCAAGGAATATTCGGGAACCGGTTATTGAAAACATTATCTTAGGATTTTTGATCACTAATTCTTCATCAAAAGAATAAAAAGTGTACATACTTAGTGAAATATATCCCATTTTAACTTTATACTGTGTAAAAAGAATGTTTTTGCACTTGATAATATCTTGCTAAAGCTACTTCCTTTTGTAAATTATGGCTCATGTATGTTTAGGGTTATTTTTCATCACATCAGTGATAAGGGTACAAAATAACTGATTTCATTCACTTCAAAGCCCTGGTAACCAGTTTTGATTTTAGTAAAAAATCTCACCACTAACAAATTTACCTACTTGTAACTACATACTAATTGAACAGCAGACAGCATCAACCACATGACAAATATTATTCATTACATTTTTAATCCAGTCGAGTTTACCTTGATTTCACCAGCTAACCGTGGCAGATGTGAAAACTCGTCATCAACCATCTCAGTGATGGCTCTGTCCATCATTTTGCTGACCTTGTCCAAACAGGTATTGTTCACTTTTGTATACCTGTCTATGAGCTCCACCACCAGGCCCTTGAAGACCTCATAGTTCATAAAGCGGGGCAGCTCATTGCCTCTGTTTTCAACACATCTGTGCTTCACTTTATTCATAAAGGTAACATCACTGGTATCTTAAAAAGATATATAATGTTGTACCGTATTAAACTAAAAGTCCTCTGTGATTTGAAGAAATTAGATAAATCAACTATGGCAAGACAATAAGGCCAATAAAAAAATCTTCATACCAAAAAGTATACTTTTTAAGGTATAATTGTAAAAGACTATATTTTTAAAAGAGTAATTTTAAAAATTTACTCCTTAAGCAAAAGAGTAATGTTAAATTTGTCTTAAGACTCTTGACTTAGAGAATTAGGTCCAAATTAGTTAAGACAAGATTTTGATTTGAGAAACATCAACGAGCCAAGCTTTTTTGGGAACTTCAGCTTTGGCTGAGGCTAAAAGAAAGGGGAATTAAATCTTCCAGGAATAATGACTGTAGTCAATTTGTGTAGATGTGCCTTTAAGTTGAGGGACAACTGATGTTGAATTTGTGTTCAAAACTTGATTGGGCCAACTCGGAACCAACATATGCCCAAACAGGTCATCACTCCTGCAACATGTTTTGACTGGATATTTTCCATGGGACCCATCTTCTGTGTGACATACTTTTGAGGAAAGCATAATCAGCCAATTATATAAGAACTTAAGTAATTCAATCTAAAATATTGTATCCTAAGATGATGGATGAATGGATGGATGAAGACGATGAATCCAGGAACTTTGCCACAAGAACTTTCCCCAATGCGAACTCTGCCCACAGGATCTTGTCCACAACAATCTTTACAGAGTAGGATGTCCACCCACAATACAAATTTTTCTTACTACATAGGCATTTTCATTTTTTATCAATTAATCAATCAATTAATCAATCAATCAATACTTCCCTTAGGTACCAACTCAGGCCATATAGTGTTGAAAGAGATAAACATTAACTGTACTCCCTAAGTCATGCTATATAAACTGTATAAGTTGATTTCATTAACATTTAATCCAGTGTTGACAGATTTACATAGTAAAAAAAAATTATTGCAATAAAAAATACCAGAGGTGGCCAAAACCTTTGCAATGAAGAATACATGTCTACTAAAAAGGTTTCAAGTAAGTCCAACATTCATTGAAAATATTATTATAGTAACATTATATACTTATAATTCAATAACATAATAAGAAGTTGACCTTTAACATGGCAGATATTGTACACTTATACTTCAATAAAAAATTAAAAAGTTAATTTTGTGATTATAGTAGATATTCTACATTAAAAAGTTAATTTTGTGATTATGGTAGATATCGTACATTTATACTTAAAAGTTTCAGACTTCATATTTGTCTAAAAAAAGATTACAAACAATATAGAATTTATATCTTATACAGTTTGAGACTTCTCGGACTTACCTTTTACAAGTTACAGGGTCGCTTGTGTCGGTGTTTATGGTAATCATACACAGGTTAAATGTCCATTTATAGCCTTTATTTCTGGCACATGTAAAAGGAACATATGAATATATTCCCAGATGAGATTTCAGCTTTTTCAGTCAAATAGTTTGACAGCAAAAGGGCTTAAAAGTGGCAAAAAAGCCTTAAATTGGGTCTCTGTTGGCATTTTAGAGACCTCAATGTGACCTTAAAATTAAAGCTTAAGACTTCAGATTTGCAACACCCAAAGATCACATGTAGAATTTATACCTAATACCATTTGAGACTTCTTGGACTAACCATTTCCAAGTTGAAAAATGTTGAAAAAGGTCACTCTGGTGGGTGTTGATGATCATCATACATAGATTAAATGTCTATTAAATGCCTAGATTTTTGGGCACATGTGAGACAAACATATTACTTTATTCCAAGATGATATTTCACCTAGATGGGCAACATAGTTTGAAAGCTACAGGGTTTAAAAGTGGCTCCTCAACATGAAGTCTTGAATTTCAGCACATGTAATGAGAATACATTAATGTTTCTCAGGTAAAATTTGAGCCATATGAGCCTCATAGTTTGTGACATGGAGTGCTTTAAGTGGGCATAAGTCCATTTCAGACTTAAGGCGGCCATAAGTTTTTTATTACGAGTCGTACACTAGCAAATCTACTCAAAAAGTTACATATCAAAAGAAAGTCTGATCTCTGCACAGAAACAATCGAAACAAGCTAGGATGGTGAATTTTCATGGGAGACGAACTATACTAAATCTCAGAAACTCTTGATATTTAACCCTGGAAAGTCTCACGGAAAATAAAAGCTGTAACAAATATTCAACAGGGAATGTAACAAAAGAATTATATCTATGCCCAATGCATTTTTATCAAACAAAAAGCAACATAAACTATAAATATTTTTCTTTCAAACAGTATAAATACCATGTTTGTAGCTTAAATAAAATAACCATACAAAACAATTTCACTCAAATTGCACTAAAATGAAGTTTGTTGACTGGAGTTCTGCTTTTTAAAATATTTTTAAAATTGGTTTATCGACAGATACATATTATTTATCAGTAGAAAGGAAATTAAACAGTGCTTCTACATTTTTAAATATAACCAGAAATAAGGGAGAAAAATATTATTTGCACCCCATTTTCACACAATGGTACCCCATTTTTGATGTGCCATAAGGTACAAGGTACCCAACATTTCATAACCCTAACACAAACACTGGACTCGGAAAAAAATGATTGGGACTCCATTGTTTGGAGGTCATGTAGTCCGTTGCACTCCACATTTTAGAGGTAATATACAAGATTTTTTCCTTTGCCATACCTGGACACTGTGCAGTGATATTTGTCAGCAACTCGTTGTACATATCTCTGGCCTTCTTAAAGAGTATGTGCTCACACTCGTGTTTGACATGGTCACAATAACTGGTCAGCAGCTGAAACAAAATAATTTACAGTATATGTAGATAGTGGGTTTGTAGGAAGTGAGGAATAGGCCAAGTATGATTATTCTTCTTGGTTTTTGAGAATAATCCATGTCAATGGAACAGCCCCTTAATGTGCTTATCAGAAGAATACCGACTGGCTTTTACAAAAGGGCTTTTCCAGCTCCGGTCCAAATATTGCAGATAACTACTTGCAGATTTCAAAGTCTAGATATAGATGCAGCCAGCCACTAAGGGTGAAATGCTGGTCAAACTATTCATCACTGAAGTAAAACAAGACCACTGCTGCAGTGTTATCTCCCACTGGGAATTAGAAAAAAGTGGTGATAGTTTGACCATGAAACAGACTGAAAAGCCCAACTAGCAGAAATAAGGAATGCGGCAATATATCACACTTGCAAAAGATTCACAGGCCATGATTTCCCGTAACTTCACAGGCCATGACTTACTGTAACTTCACAGGCCATGATTTACTGTTAACTTGTTTGCACATTACGAACCCCCAGGACAAATGATAAGGGAGATACTAGGCCTCTTTAATACACTGGCCCCTCTTTAACCTTAAACATGTGACATGGCGTCCATTTTGTTTTAAAAACCAGGCTAAAGATTTGCAGGCCATGACTTTATATGGGCTGTTTTCATACTTTGAAGTGCCAGGACCAATATAAAAAGAGACAGAGCAGGCAATGTTAGTGTGATGACCCCCACTTGAACTTGAAGCAGGGGTCAATAGTCAAGTCCCACACTTGATTCAAAAGATTCACAGACCATATTTTCCTATATTGTCCATACTTTCCTACAAATTATTTAGAGGATGTCTTAATCAATTTGGTGCTTTTTCAATTGTAATACTACAAATACTACTACATTTTGAACATCTTGGATCAACAATAAGGGTGATATTAGGCCTGTATAATATGATGACCCCTATATGACCTTAAACATGTGACATGGCTTCCATTTTGTTTTAACAACCAGGGAAAAGATTTGCAGGCCATGATTTTATATAGGCTGTTTTCATATTCCCAAGCCCTAGGACCAACAATAAGGAAGATATCAGGTGTTTTCAGTGTGATGACCCCACTTGACCTTGAGACAGGGATCACAGGTCAAATTCGATGCTTGATTCACAGGCAATGATTTCCTATAACTCCTTTTCACATTCCAAACCCATAAGACCAATAACGGGGGAGATATTAGGCCTTTTGAACATGATGACCCGTTTCACCTTAAACATGTGACATAGCAGCCATATTTTTTTAAAACCAGGCCAAAATAATGCTCAGCGAGCTTTACTTGGCTTATACATTTTGCACAATTCTGATGAATGTAACTACAGTTTTTCAAGTTTTAGAATATGTTAATGATTGTAGAACCATTGGTTATGGTGGCCATTTTGTTTTTCAAAATTAGGCCAAAACTTTTGTTAGACATGTTTTCATAACAAAAACCATTTTGTGTATATGTATCTTCATAAATTAATAAAATAAAAGAATTTAAAAACAAGCAATCAGTGACCGATATGAATCGGTCACATATAGAATTGGTACACACATTGGTGAGTGACAAGAAAAGTCAGGCAACAGAAAAAAGTTTGGTCCCGGATGTACTGGTATCATCATCAGGATATATGATGTTTAATAAATATTCATATTTGAAGCAATAAAAACATAAAAAATACTTTATAATTTTACTTACTGTAGGAATGTGAAGTGCCCATCATTATAGTTATGTCACAAATGAAAACATAATCACATGAAAGCAATAATTATACGAATATTTCTTCATATTTTTTATTAAATGCCTCTGAAAATAAGCTACGTAAATGGTTAAATAATGTTTATAAGAAGCATGGTGGATGATCATTAATCTGTGATAGATCTTATAGTATAGATCTTATCAATGGTGTTTCAGTTCAAAATATTATATTTAAGTTCAAGAGGTTAGTATGTTATGCATGTTAACGTGACGAAAGAATCACCAAGAAACCGAACGATCGTTTAATTAAAGTTATTCAAAACTCACCGAAAATGGCAATCAGTGAGCACTCAAAACACCAGAAATTTGAGGACAAAGACTAACAAAAAACACAGAGTATTATAGAGCCGGATGCGTATGCGCGCGTCCAACTCTATGAAAAACATGATGGATGGACGAATGCACATAAGGAAAGCATTTTATAATCTTCCGATCCCAGCTTTGGCCGGTGGTAGATTGGCTGTTTATACATTCTGAATTAATAGGACCAATAATATCAAAGGTCAAAAATTCAACTGGAAAAAATTCTCAAGCCATGACTTCCTATTAGTTGTTTTCATAATCTGAACCTCTAGGAGGATTGACAAGAGAGATATAAGGTCTTTTACATAGAATAATCCTGTTTGACACTAAATATGTGATATGGCAGCCATTTTGTTTTAGAAACTAGGTTAAAATTACTATCATGCTAGCTTTCCTAGCCATATATCTTTTGTACAAATTTGATGAAGCTAGCTGCAATATTTTAAGTTTTAGAGCATCTTAATGATTTTCAATCAATCGACTATGGCAGCCATACTGTTTTTTTACACTAAGTAAACAAAATGTTTGCTTTATGAAGATACAAATGTAGATGTAGATGTAGCGCATTGGAGAACCGATGTCAATTGTATCCACTGGAAAGAAAACTCACCAATCAACCATCACTTAACCTTGAAGGATGAGCCCAACGTAAAATCTGACCACATCAAAAGATTCTTAGCCCATGATTTCCAATAGGTTGGTGTGACATTACAAACCTCTAGGAACATGAATAAGCGAGTTATAAGCACTTTTAATTTTGGCTATCCTCATTTGACCTTGAAAGAGGGGCCAAAGCTCAAATCTGATCACATCAAAAGATTCCTAGCGCATAATTTCCAATAGGATGTTTTCACATTACGAACCTCTAGGACCAAGAAAAAGCAATTTGTAAGCACTTAACATTTTGCTATCCTCGTTTGACCTCGAAGGAAGGGCCCAAGGTCAAATCTGACCACATCAAAAGATTCCCATCCCATGATTTCCTATTGGTTGGTTTCGCATTGTAAACCTCTAGGACCAATAATAAGCGAGATATAAGCACTTTTAAGTTTGGGTATCCTTGTTTGACCTTGAAGGAGGGGTCCAAGGTCAAATCTGACCACACCAAAGGATTCTCAGCCCATGATTTCCTATAGGTTGGTTTACCAACCCAAACCTCTAGGACCAATAATAAGTGATTTATAAGCATTTTAAGTTTGGTTATCCTCGTATGACCTTGAAGGAGGGGTCCAAGGTGAAATCTGACCACACCAGAAGATTCCCAGCCCATGATTTCCTATAAGTTGGTTTACCATCCCAAACCTGTATGACCAATAATAAGTGAGTTATAAGCACTTTTAAGTTTGGCTATCCTCGTTTGATCTTGAAGGAGGGGTCCAAGGTCAAATCTGACCACATCAAAAGATTCTTAGCCCATGATTTCCTATAAGTTGGTTTCACATTGGAAACCTCTAGGACCAATAATAAGCAAATTATGAGCACTTTTAGGTTTGGCTATCCTTGACCTTGAAGAAGGAGCCCAAGGTCAAATCTGACCACACCAAAAGATTCCCAGCCCATGATTTTCTGTAGGTGGTTTTCCATCCCAAACCTCTAGGACCAAGAATAAGGGAGATATAAGCACTTTTCATGACTGACAAAAAAAACGCCAGTGGGGGCCATCTTGTTTATCAAAATGAGGCCGAAAATATTTCTAGTCAAGATTTTGTAATGTGGAACATATTCTGCGAATTCAAGATCTGTACCTATAATACCCTTTGCTCTAGAGGACCAACAAAAGTCCTTGCTTTAAGTCGGATAAACGTCCCTGGTGGCCATCTTGTTTTTCAAAATGAGGCCAAAAATATTCCCAGGCAAGATTTATGGTTATGAATACATCCTGCAAATTTGAGAAGGCTAGGTATAGACCTCACAGTCTAAGGTACCATTTTGAGTCATTTTACCAGGCCTAAGGTGACCTTGAAGACAATAGCCAAGGTTAACAAACTGGATGCTGGTACTCCATCATGTACTCAATCTCCAAAGCCATTTTCAATAGTTTCCATGCAATATAGTCAGCATTAAGTGTGAAAATATTTCCAAAAAGGCCAAAAATACCCTTGGTGAGGTACTTTGACAGTCTGTGGATGACCTTCAATGAGGAACCTCAAGGTTAAATTTCTGCATGCTTACAGAGGACATATATATGTATCATATATACCAGCCATAGGATGATCTAACTTTATGTATATGAGAACTGGGCCAAAATGTGAAAAAATGGCCAAAATCTGACCTTTAAGAGGCTACCAGTGACCTTGAAATTGAAGGTCAAGGTCACAAAACAGCCAGTAACTGGCTGGTGTGGGGTCTGATAAGACTGACAGGTAGTTGGACAAATCTTGTTGGGAAGGTCTTCTTATCCATAGTCACTTTTGACCAGCCAGCTGGTCCTGACAGTAGGCTGGCTGACTGGTCTAGTAGGTTGAGACAGTCATCTCACCGGGACCAATGACTGACCAGTCCGGTTGAGTTCGGCATCTCAATGGGACCAGTAACTGTCTGATGTGGGTTCTGATAAGATAAGGCTGACAGGTAGTTGGACAAATCTTGTTGGGAAAGTCTTCTTATCTATAGTCACTTTCGACCAGCTAGGAGGTCTTGACAGTAGGCTGGCTGACTGGTTTGGTAGGTTGAGACAGTCATCTCACTGAGACCAATGAGTGGTATAAAAATTTCTCTGTAACCAATTTCCTTCGGCAGTAACTAGTTGGTCTAAGATGGCCACTTGGACCCTTAAAAGGCTTCTGCTTGTCTGTTAGTCAGTCTTGTGGACCTGCCCAGTACCAGGGCCTAACCAGTTATAGGTGAACCAATGCTCTGTAACCAGTTCCTGGTGGCTCCCCAAGTCAACATAAACTCATAGGAGCTGGCATAACTGGGTGAATTAGACTACGTCGCAGAAGGGTAGGCTTATATGATACAACTGCCTTCTTCCTGTCCATAACTGTGAAATCAGCAGATTTTCTCTGCAACCAACAATCCTCTGTAACCAGTAAGCCTGGATGCTGGTACTCCATCATGTACTCAACCTCCAAAGCCATTTTCAATACTTTCCACATAATATAATCAGCATTAAGTGTGAAAATATCTATAGAAAGGCCATATATGGTCTTGGTGAGGTACTTCGGCAGTCTGTGGATGACCTTCAATGAAGAGCTTTCAGGTCAAATATCTGCATGCTTACAGAGGACATATATATGTATTATATATACCAGCCATAGGGCGATCTAACTTTCTATATATCAGAACTGGGCCAAAATGTGAAAAATGGCCAAAATCTGACCTTTAAGAGGCCACCAGTGACCTTGAAATTGAAGGTCAAGGTCACAAAACAATAGCGTTTGTGGCATTGCCCATATATACCCACATACCAAATTTGAAAGATCTAACTAAAATATTTTTAGTTATCGCATCCAAAAGGAAATCTCTGCGGTGGCGGCGTGACCATACTGAATCCTAAATATCCCTGACTTTTGTCCGGGGATACAATAAATGAGATATAAAGGTTTATGTAAAAATGTGACAAATGGACTGAGAGACAGATGAATGCACGCATGCACATAAGGGAGGCATTTTATTACCTCCCAACAATTAACGTGTTAAAACCATGAACCAATTTAACCAAAAACTAGAGGATCGCTCGCAAAAAAAAAGATAATGTTTTTGCATAGCAAAAACAAAGCGTCCCGAAAAGGATATAAAGGTGAGTGCTAAAGTATTAAGAAAATGCTTCATTTCTAGCCTTATACTGTTGTGGCAACCAAAGTCAGCGCAGTCTGCTCTATCTAGCAAGGTTTTCAAAATATAAGCATTTTTGTGTTTTGCAAAAAATTAAAAATGTCCGCTATATTTGGCGAGACAAAAATATTTTGAAAATTGGCATGGCTACTCTGCAGAGATACCCAGCAGGTCAAAAATTTTGAGTTCGCTCCATATAGCACGGTTTTCGAGATATAAACATTTTTGTGTTTTGCAAAAACTTTGAAAATTTAAAATGGCCACCATTTTTAGGGAAGACCACTGCCGCGGTGTGTATCTCCCGCCGAGCATTGAAGGAGAAGAAATAGCTTTTCCGAGATATTCACAATTTTTCATTTTCGTGCGTGAAAGCTCTTCCAAAAGTAGGTGAATGAGTTATTTGAGAAAAATTGGCTATCTGCAATACTATTAAGAGATAATTCGCATTTACTCATTTTGAGTAGGTGAGTAATTAGCTATGGGTCTGAAACTTCACCATGTGAAAGCTCTCCCACAAGTAGATGAATGAGTATTTGATAAAAATTGGGTATCCGCAATACTTTTACAGATAATTAGCATTTACTCATTTTGAGTAGGTGAGTAATTAGCTATGGGTCTGAAACTTCACAGAGTGAAAGCTCTCCCAAAAGTAGGTGAATGAGTTATTTGAGAAAAATTGGCTATCTGCAATACTTTTAGAGATAATTCGCATTTACTCATTTTGAGTAGGTGAGTAATTAGCTATGGGTCTGAAACTTCACCGAGTGAAAGCTCTCCCAAAAGTAGGTGAATGATTTATTTGAAAAAAATTGGCTATCTGCAATACTTTTAGAGATAATTCGCATTTACTCATTTTGAGTAGGTGAGTAATTAGCTGTGGGTCTGAAACTTCACAGAGTGAAAGCTCTCCCAAAAGTAGGTGAATGAGTTATTTGAGAAAAATTGGCTATCTGCAATACTTTTAGAGATAATTCGCATTTACTCATTTTGAGTAGGTGAGTAATTAGCTATGGATCTGAAACTTCACCAAGTGAAAGCTCTCCCAAAAGTAGGTGAATGATTTATTTGAAAAAAATTGGCTATCTGCAATACTTTTAGAGATAATTCGCATTTACTCATTTTGAGTAGGTGAGTAATTAGCTATGGGTCTGAAACTTCATCAAGTGAAAGCTCTCCCAAAAGTAGGTGAATGAGTTATTTGAGAAAAATTGGCTATCTGCAATACTTTTAGAGATAATTCGCATTTACTCATTTTGAGTAGGTGAGTAATTAGCTATGGGTCTGAAACTTCACCATGTGAAAGCTCTTCCAAAAGTAGGTGAATGAGTTATTTGAGAAAAATTGGCTATCTGCAATACTTTTAAGAGATAATTCGCATTTACTCATTTTGAGTAGGTGAGTAATCATCTACGGGTCTGAAACTTCACCATGTGAAAGCTCTCCCAAAAGTACATGAATGAGTTATTTGATAAAAATTGGGTATCCGCAATAGTTTTTGAGATAATTAGCATTTACTCATTTTGAGTAGGTGAGTAATTAGCTACGGGTCTGAAACTTCACCAAGTGAAAGCTCTTCCAAAAGTAGGTGAATGAGTTATTTGAGAAAAATTGGCTATCTGCAATACTTTTAGAGGTAATTCGCATTTACTCATTTTGAGTAGGTGAACAATTAGCTATGGGTCTGAAACTTCACCAAGTGAAAGCTCTTTGGGATAGCTGCTCTGCAGAGATACCCTGAAGATCAAAAATTTCGTCGAAATCGCTCTATGTAGCACGGTTTTCGAAATATTACCATTTTTATGTTTTGCAATTTTTGTGAAAAATTTGAAAATTCAAAATGGCCGCCATTTTTGGCGAGACAAAATTTTTTTGAAAATTGGCATGGCTACTTTGCAGAGATACCCTGTGGGTCAAAAATTTCGTCGAAATCGCTCTATCTAGCAGGGTTTTCGAGATATCAGCATTTTTATGTTTTGCAATTTTTGCGAAAAATTCGAAAATTAAAAATGGCCGCCATTTTTTGCGAGAGAAAATTTTTTTGAAAATTGGCATGGTTACTCTACAGATATACCTTGTGGGTCAAAAATTTCGTTGAAATCACTCTATCTAGCAGGGTTTTCGAGATATAAGCATTTTTATGTTTTGCAATTTTTGCAAAAAATTCGAAAATTCAAAATGGCCGCCATTTTTGGCTAGATAAATTTTTTTTATAAATAGGCATGGCTACTCTGCAGAGATACCCTGTGGGTCAAAAATTTCGTCGAAATCACTCTATCTAGTACGGTTTTCGAGATATAAGCATTTTTTATGTTTTGCAATTTTTGCGAAAAATTCGAAAATTCAAAATGGCCGCCATTGGATTTAGGAGATACAAGCAATTTTAAGTTTTACCATTTTTGTCAAAAATTTGAAAATTCAAAATGGCTGCCATTTTTGGAAAGAGGAAAAAAATTTTTTAAAATGGCCAGAGTATCTTTCTTAGATACCCTGTGGGTCAAAAATTTTGCCGAAATTGCTCTGTCTTGCACGGTTTAGGAGATACAAGCAATTTTAAGTTTTACCATTTTTGTCAAAAATTCGAAAATTCAAAATGGCCACCACTTTTGGAAAGAAGAAAAATTTTTGAGAATTGAGTGGAATATCTTTCATATATACCCTGTGGACCAAAATTTCGCCGTAAACGCTCTATCTCACATGGTTTAGGAGATACAAGCAATTTTAAGTTTTACCATACTTGTCAAAAATTCGAAAATTCAAAATGGCTGCCATTTTTGGAAAGAGGAAAGTTTTTTTTAAAATGGCCAGAGTATCTTTCTTAGATACCCTGTGGGCCAAAAATTTCGCCGAAATCACTCTATCTCACACGGTTTAGGAGATACAAGCAATTTAAAGTTTTACCATTTTTGTCAAAAATTCAAAATGGCCGCCACTTTTGGAAAGAGGAAAAACTTTGGAGAATTGAGCAGAGTACCTTGCATATATACCCTGTGGACCAAAAATTTCGCCAAAATCGCTATATCTTGCATGGTTTAGGAGATACAAGCAATTTTAAGTTTTACCATTTTTGTCAAAAATTCGAAAATTCAAAATGGCCGCGATTTTTGGAAAGAGGAAAAATGTGTGAAAATTGATCAGAGTATATTGCACATATACCCTGTGGGCCAAAAATTTCATCGAAATTGCTCTATCTCGCACGGTTTAGGAGATACAAATTTTAAGTTAAATTTTAAGTTTTACCATTTTTGTCAAAAATTCGAAAATTGAAAATGGCCGCCATTTTTGGAAAGAGGAAAAATTTTTGAGAATTGAGTGGAATATCTTTCATATATACCCTGTGGACCAAAATTTCGCTGTAAACGCTCTATCTCGCACGGTTTAGGAGATACAAGCAATTTAAAGTTTTACCATTTTTGTCAAAAATTCGAAAATTCAAAATATGTGAATTATTTGTGATGAACACTACATGGGTGCATTGTGTTCCCACAAATCAGAGTGCAGATCTTTAAATTTTTGCCATTTTTGTCAAAAAATACAAAATTCAAAATGGCCGCCATTTTTGGAGAGTTAGCTGCATGTATTCAGGCATTGCAGGCGTCAGTCCTGAGTCCCCACTAGTACGAAGGTCTGGAAACCAGACCGCTTGCAGAATGATCAGGCAGTAAGGCTGTAACCAGGGGTTTCTATGGTGAAATTTAAATGCCACCATCTGAGTGGTGGGGTGCGTAAAAGAGGGAAAAACAAGTAAACATTCTTCAGTTTAAAGCCAGATCTCGAGCTGGCTACTTGTAGAAAAATTTGTTTCTGCGATTTTATATACGTTTATTCTAGTGCTTTTAGTTTTTAGTGCTTTTAACTTGACATAATAATGAACAGAACTCGATCAACAACTGAACAACTTCATCGTGAAGACACACATGCTTGTTTTGGCCGTTCTGGCTGGCTAACAGGGACGGTCTAACCTATATTCCTTGTTGTCACAAATAGCCGAGAAGTCAATTTACTGGCTCAGAATTTCCAAATCAGGCATGTTTGTGTTGGTGAGGTGCTGCGTGGTAGTTCCTTTCTATTTGCAGAATTTCAGAGGCAAGTGACAATGCCAAATAAAAATAAATGCAGTAAATGTGGAAATAAACACTACCCACCTACGGGGAAGAAATGTGCAGTTTGGTTGGAAGCAGTAGAAGAGGAGGAGAACACGAGTGCAAGTCATAAGGGCAGTTCAACAGTGCCCAGTGAACCCATGACAACAGGGAACTCCTTCAAAAAACACAAGAGTGCAGATGCATTTAAAGACAGTTCAACAGTGCCTGGTACAAGCATGGGACAAGGGAACTCTTCAGTTAAACAAAAGAGTCCCATGGGTGACCTTGAACTAAGCAGTGAGGAGCAAGACACGGTGTCCTTGCAGATCCTGAGGCAACTCAAGAGAGTAAATGACAGTGTCGACGCAGTGGAGGAGAAAGTGGCTAAGGTGGTGACAGGCGATTCGTGCGTGCAACCCAAGAAGTGGCAGAAAGTTAAGTAAACATTCAAACTGTAAATTAGACAAAAAACAAAGACAAAAGTAGTTTCATCAAGTAGTAGTGATAGTTCAGATAGTAGTGACTCAGAGACAGACAGTGTAGTTAATGTACCAATGCTTAATTCTCTCAGAACATCCACGAAAATACAAAAACAGGTGGATGCACGAATTAGAGATCTAGAAAAAACGCATGACAATGCAGGTACTCAAAAATCAGAAAAAATTAAATCAAAACGGGGTGGTAGTGTGGAAGTATTGGTGCAAATCAAGGTCGCATGGCTGCATGAGGCAATATTGGGGGGTGCAAGTAACTCTAGATTATCATATGACCAGCTAACCATGGTACAGTGGGTTATGGGATTCTGTAGAAATATCATGGATGAAAAAGATGCAAAAAACAAAGAAAAGATGCTGGGATATGTGTCAGATTTGATGGAAGATGTGTCAGATTTTGGCTGGCAAGGTGCGAAGGCATCTCCTGCCGTACTATGTTGTGAAATGGAAAGGGGTACGGTTACCTGGTTAGATTCGAATTGAATTGATAGCATTAGGAGGGCACATGCCCAAAGGCACAGAAATTATAGTGTAAAAAGTTGGAGCAAAATTCAGACATGGCAAAAAGACCATGGTTTTGCAAACCGTTTCAAACCGGAAATAGTACTCATGAGAAAGATCATGAGGTAAACGGTCAGCAGGCATATTTGTGCCCATTGTGTATCACAGATACACATCCTCACCCACCCTGAAAAAGACTGTTTATTTGCAAAGAAAAGTGCAAAAAACTAAATGCAAGCTGTTCATCTGGTATGAAGGTGGACAGCTTACATGTTGAACAAGGTCAGGTAGTTAAACAAAGAGTTAAAGTTAACAAACAAAATTTGTGATAATAACAATGTATTGATGTCAAAGAAAGTGAATGGTTTTAATACCAGGTGTGTATACAATTCTAATTGTATCAAGAAAAATGTTGAGTATGAAATGATCCGTCCTCTGTCACATTCTATCACTATATTCAGACAAGTCATGAATGGTAATGGCCAATTGTCGTATGCATACACTTACCCGGGGTACAGTGGAAAACGCAGTCTGGGTTACAAGAAATGACAAAAGGGTAAGCATTCATTGTACACACAAGCAACGAGATGATCAAAACTGCAGAGTTGTAAGTAAAAACACAGTGAAGTGTAACTCACAGGTAATGCAACCAGTAATTACAACAGACAATAACAATTGTCGGGTAAATCACCAGAAAATGGAAGGTAAAGATATGCTTACTGATAGTACAACTGTGAGGTGTTCACAAGACAGTCATCAGGTGAGTGGCATTGACAGGCGAAACATTACAAAGGTACGATGTAAACAGGTACGACCTAGTGAAGGTAAGCAGGCCCAGAACGAGAATAAGCAAGACACAATAGTGCAGAACTTCAGTAAACATGGAGGCAATAGTTTTAAACTATTGTATGATGTAAATGCTTCATGTGATGACAAGTTCATCAATTCTATCATGTTTTATGTTCAAGTTTCAGACAATGCGTGGAACAATCCAAGTATAAGTTTGGCTTTATTCCCATTACAGATCCAATTCTTCCAGTGGATGAAACTGTAAATAACATCCTTATAGAAGACCCAATTGCATTGCATCTTGAAGTAAAAAAGCAGGCAAAACCTAATTTTATTGGGGCTAGAATACCGGTTCCATCACACATGAACGTTGATGTGTGGAAACAAGAACTTAGGTCGTATTGGGACAAACAATTCGTAGAGTTCTTACGGTTTGGATTTCCCTTGGGGTTTAATTGCAAATGCGAACTTAAACATACAGAAGAAAATCATAAGTCAGCTGAAGAATTTCCTGATGATGTAGTAGCATATTTGAAGGAAGAAGTTGAACAAAAAGCTATATATGGTCCCTTGAAAGAAAATCCTATCATAGGAGGTCATGTATCTCCTTTCATGACATGTCATAAGCCTGACTCCAACAATAGGAGTCATTATAGATCTTAGTTGGCCAAGGCACTATTCTGTGAATGATGGAATTGAAAAAAAAAACATGTATATGGGTTCAGTCTTCAACTTAGCCTTTCCAACAATAGATGACCTTACTGCTGAGTTAGTCAAATTAGGAAGAGGTGTTCACGTTTTCAAAATTTATGTAAGTAGGGCTTTTAGCCACCAAAAAATAGACCATGTAGACCATGATTTTTTGGGATTGAAGTGGCAAGGTACATATATTGACACTTGCCTTCCCTTTGGCTGTAGCTATGGAAGCCAGTTCTTCCAGAGGAAAAGTGATGCTATCAGGTACATGATGAAGAACAGAGGTTTTGACATAATAAATTATATAGATGATTTTCTTGGATTTGGCACACCATCTAAGGCTAAAAGCTCATTCTAAACACTTCACCAGCTTATGCAAGACCTAGGCCTAGCTATCAGCCAGAAAAAAACTAGTCCCACCAACAACAAGAGCCACATGCTTAGGGGTACAGATAGACACAGTAGCAGGTACAGTATCCATACCTCTTGAAAAACTGAATCAGGTCAAAAGTATTGTCACTGAATGGAAAAGTAAAAAAGTATGCATGAAAAGGCAATTGCAATCCCTATTAGGCTTACTGTTGTATATACATAAGTGTGTGAAGCCTGCAAGGTGTTTTCTAAATAGACTGTTGGAAGTACTTAGAAATGCAAATAATCCACATAGAATCTGTCTCACACCTGAGTTCATGCGAGATATAAGGTGGTTTTGTAAATTTCTCCAACCTTACAATGTTATATCTATGCATAAGTTGTCCCTCAAAAATGGCATTTTCCTAAATCCTTTTAAACAGGCTATTGTCACACCTCTGCTCAAAAAGTCCACTCTTTCAAAAGAGGACTTGAAGAGCTACCGACCAGTGTCTGGTCTTAGCTTCTTGTCAAAGTTGGTGGAGCGAATAGTGGCTGCCCAAATTAGATCTCACATGGATTCTCATGATCTTGGAAACACTTTCCAGACAGTCTATAAAGTGGGGCACTCAACAGAAACTGCCTTGTGCATCAAAAATGAAATTCACTTATCTTTGTCCAAAGGCATGCCTACAGCAGTGGTGCTGCTCGACTTGTCCGTGGCTTTCGATACTATCGATCATGACACACTCCTTTCCTGTTTGTCAGCTAGGTTTGGCTTTGCAGGATCTGCACTAAAATGGTTTAGATGCTACCTCCAGGATCGTTTTCAGTCAGTCAAGATTGGTTCTTGTCTTTCAAATTTGTTCAAATTGAAGTTTGGAGTCCCCCAAGGTTCTGTCTTAGGTCCTCTTCTGTTTTCCCTCTATACAACACCTCTTGGTCAAGTCATCAGAAAATATACTGGAGTTAAATGCCACTTTTATGCTGACGATACACAGCTGTTCATTCACTTATCCCCTGACGATAGTCCCAAGTCTTTTGACCATCTTAAATCCTGTTTGAATGATATTCAGGTCTGGATGTCTGAAAACAAACTCAAGCTAAACCCTGATAAAACAGAATTCATAGTCTTTGGTGCCAAAGACAGATACAAATGGCTCAGTGACTCATTTCCTGTCAATATCCTGGGTAATTGTCTCTCTCCAACAGATGTTGTACGCAATGTGGGTGTTCTGTTTGATGCAAAGTTCTGTTTCACAAATCACGTAAATTCTGTCATCAAATCTTGTTTTATTAGCCTCAGGGACCTTCATCGTATTAGGAGGTTTCTCTCCGTTGATACATCAGTGGTGATTGCAAATGCTCTGGTCAGCAGTCGTTTGGATTACTGCAATTCTCTATTTTGCAGTTTGTCATCCTGTAATGCTACCAGGCTCCAATATGTTCAAAATGCTCTTGCATTGTTTGTCACCGGTGCTTCTAAGCACACTCACATCGCATCCAGTCTTAGGACACTTCATTGGCTTCCCATCAGACAACAAATTATCTTCAAAACCCTAGTTCTGGTGTATAAGTACCTCACCACTTTGTACCATATCTCTCCTTGTACAAATCTGCAGTGAACGAAAGACGTTCCAACCGCAAAAATTTGTCCTCCAGGTTCCTCATTATTGTGCTTCCATTCCTAAATCAAAGGTCCACTTCAACAACAGTTTCTCATATGATGCCCTGAAGTTATGGAATGATCTTCCACATGATATCCGCAGTGCTCCAAATCTCTCGTGTTTCAAAAGTCGACTAAAAACCTACCTATTTCAGAAATCATTCCGCCATAGCTTCTAACTACTGAACACCGGATCGCCTCCTTGGGTACGACTTGGAACATGTCTAATGTCTTGATGATTTATGCCTTATGAACTGGATGGTGTGCCTTAGAATCCATAGATACGGAGGTTAAGCACTTCGACAACTGGTTGATTGATTGATATAACCATAAAACAGTAGATCAGATATTGGTTTTTATTTATTTGTTGTTTTACATCGTGTTCAACAGCCAGCGTCATGTTGCAACGGGTAGTTTATAGGTGGAGGAAACCAGTGCATACTGCATTGTAAACCATCGGGCAAGTAACTACCAACTTTCCAACATGAAGCGCCTGGCCCGAGATTCGAACCGGCGGCCTCAGAGGTTGGAGGCAAGAACTCACACCGCTACAACACCGAGCCCCCCTGATCAGATATTGGAGTTAGATGCATGTCCGACAGGTTTGGGTGGTCGCTGGCAGCAGCAAGTTTACCATCTACCAATACCGTTAGGTTACAAGTCCTTGATAATAGTCCATCTTGAGATGGTGAATATATTAGTGGCCATTAGACTGTTTGCTAGCCAATAGCAAGGGGCAAAATTGTTGGTTAAATGTGACAATGATGCAGTGGTCAAAGTGCTTCAATCAGGTCGTGCCAGATTCCTCCAGGTTCCTCATTATTGTGCTTCCATTCATAAATCAAAGGTCCACTTCAACAACAGTTTCTCATATGATGCCCCGAAGTTATGGAATGATCTTCCACAGGGACCCATTTTTAGGTGCATTTGCCAGGAACATATGGTACACTGCAGCCATAGCTGATATAGACATTCTGTACATACATGTCAGGGGAAAATCGAATAGGATCGCAGATTTGCTATCCAGATGGACAGGTTCATGGTCAAAACTCAAGAATTTAATAGGTCTAAGTACATGGCTCCCAACTTCATTAGAATTACTAGAAATTGACAATGAAATATAAGATATATGGATACTATACTTTGTCTTTTCAGAGTTGGAAGCATGCAAGTCACTGAAGAAAAAAGTGAACGCGAGAATAAGAATGGCTTTTCAACCCAAAACCAGGCAATGCGAAACAACCTTATTTAGAACTTTCATGGCGTTCTGTATATGTGTGAACGCCCCATTGATGGTTATTTCTGTGGAATGTATATTGTCTTCTCTTGAGTATTTACCCTCGTATAAAGTATCAGTACACATGATTACCAACTATGTATCGGCTGTCAAAGCTATGGCTTTAATATATGGTCTGCAAGCGGAAGCATTGGACGACAAACGTATCAAATATTATATAAAGTCTTTAAAAGTAAATAGACAACTTTCAGTGGTAAAGCGGAATATTATAGATATACCCACATTGAAAACATTGATACAGGTATGTTTGGGTTTGGGTAATCCAAAAGTGTATAAAGCACTATTTTTGTGTGCTTTCTTCAGATTTTTCCAACTTTCCAATCTAAAACCACACACAGTGAATGGTTTTGATCCATTGAGGCAATTTTTGGGAGGGGATGTTATATTTGGAAAGAAAAAAGTATTGTTACTGTTGAAGTGGTCCAAAACGTTGCAAAACAGGGATCAGGTGCATACTGTGGTTCTCCCAAAACTCAAAGATCCAAATATCTGTCCCTTTAGAGCTCTCAGGGATATTTATCAGTTATATAATCCAGCTCATAATGAACCTTTATTTCAATTTCCTACTACCAAAGGTTGGGTTCACCTCACAGACTCTAGAGTGAGAAAACATTTGGCAACAATGAACTTAACTATGTCTCTTCCAAAGAATTTTTATACATTTCACGCCTTCCGACGTTCAGGTGCCTCTCTGGCGTACCAGTCGAACGCGTCTATACAACAGATCAAAGATCATGGCACCTGGACGTCAGATTGCATCTGGAGATACATAGCCATGTCAAAAGATGCTGGGCAGCAAGTGGCTGATGTCTTTAGGAAAACAATACAGTAGTCAGCATGTAATGTTATGCTCGAATGTTATAAATATAGGTTGGGGTTTGAGGCATTGGTATAAAATGTGATTAACAATTTTATGGTTTTTATTGCAGAAAATGGAATATCAGATGGGTAACAATGATAGATAAGTTTAGGTCACCTTAAAGATGCAAATATGGTGTCTGAATTTTGCATGATATAAGTTACTATTAGTTAAGTTAAGGTTACCTCATGTTTCATTAATGGTTCTGGCTCTGTATTGTCATTTAAGCCTGAGCATGTGTGGTACAAGTGTATTTAGTTACAACTAATCAAAGCATGTTGTAGTATTATGTAATCTTGTCTATTGGAATCCTTGAGTTGTATTTACACTATAGTTGAGTTTGTATTTTATGTATTTACATATTTTATTTGATATTATTATCATTGTATTTTATTAAAAAATCATTTTACCCTCAACATTTGTGATTGGGGGGGGGGGGGGGGGGGGGGGGACTGGGGACATTCTTTTGGAATTGAGCAGAGTACTAAGCAGAGATACCCTGTGGGTCAAAAATTTCGTAGAAATCGCTCTATCTCGCACAGTTTAGAAGTTATTAAGGGATTTGTATTTTCCTTGTTAATAAAAATTTTAATGCTTCATTAATTAGCCATTTTTTAATGGAAGTCTACCAAAATCAACTCATTTCCAGATCTTTATACCGTGCATATTTTAAACGCTTCTTAAGTTATCATCTGGACAAGCAAAATCCTGTTTTTGGTCATACGCCACACTGTTTGTTATTGTTTTTACAATACCTTAACTCGGTATATGTTTTTGTTTCTCTTGTGTGTACATGAGCCATAACCTCGGCACTTGTGTATTATTAAAATAAACATATCTAGTTGTGGATATAGTTGTGTTGTTGACTCTATAAATTACCTGACGTGGTGGCAGCAGTCCTACCCATGCCAAGCTAATAAATAAACACTTAAAACTTAATTTCCTAAGACAACTACACTGTTTATTGTATACACTATGGCTGTTGGTGGTGCCTCTACACGTGGTCCTAAACCTTGGAAACTGACAGAAGAGGAGTCATTTTCATCATTTACCAGTTGGAAGCACAACATACTGTACTCTTTAGCACAAGAACCAACATTTAAACCATTCCTAGAGTCTGGGGCTACTTGGGAAAGACTCACTTCTGATAATGCCTCTAGGGGATTCACTGACTCTGATGGACTAACAAAAGAACAGAAGGCTGCCAATCTTGACCAGATGCTGGGACTGATCACCCAGTGGGTCCCACACTACCTTGCTAATGACATAACCAAGCAGAGCACGTCCATAGACAGCATTTGCCAGTTTATCCAAAAATACTATGGCTTCCAACAGTCAGAAACATAGTTTATGAAATTCTCATCCATAACTTGGGAGGAAGGAGAACGACCAGAAAAATTATACCAACGCATCCTAGCTCACCTCCAGGATAAGTTGCTGCGAAAAGACTCAAAACTCAAACACAATGATCGCAACCCCACCAAAGATGAAGATATCAGCCCCACCGTTGAGATGCTAGATGTCTTACGCTGGATGGAGCTAATTCACCCTTCTCTCCCAGCTTTGGTACAGCGCACCTTTGCCTATGATTTACAGCGTATGACTCTGAAAGATTTACAACCACAAATTGCTGATGCTCTGGATGGATTCCTAGAAGAGTTGTGTCATGATGATATTAAAACTGCTCGTGTCTTTACCCCATTTAAGCAGAAGAAACCATTCTCCTACAAAAAGCAAAACTCTAAATTTACTTCTCAAGCTCGCCAAAAAGCTACTCCTAAACTACAGTGCAGAGTTTGTCAAGCTGAAAACAGACCTTATATTGGACACTCAATCTCTCAATGTGATTACATCTCTAGGGCAGATAAGCGCACCATGATACAGTCATTCAAGGTGGATACTGACACCCAACTGGAAGTAAGCGCAGATATTTCAGATGAAGTCGATCAACTGCGCGTATCTGATGATGAATGACTAGAACCCTCTCCAGACGACACTTCCATCAAGAAAGTTACAACAGCTGCCTCCCCATGTTTCAGTGCATTCTATAACCATAACCCTGTTAGCCTTACTTGTGACTCTGGAGCTACATCATCACTCATACGACATGACTTTGCAACCAAACTACAGATGCCTATCTCCCCAACCTCTCATTCTGCCAGCCAGGCTGATGGCAAGACTCACATGAGGGCCTGCGGGGAAGTCCATGTCAAATTAGCTAGAGGTTCACTGTCTTTCTCTCTGCAAGCTGTTGTTGTTTCTGACCTAGACTGTGACATACTTGCTGGTGTCCCATTTATGAGAGATAACGATATTCAACTTGATATTCCCCGCAACTGTATTATCATTCAATGTAAACATAAAATCCCATACGACCCTGGACCTACACCTCGGCTCGAAGTCAGACGTACCCAGTCATTTTTGTTAAGAAGCCCAACACATGAAACCCTGTTCCCAGGTGATTTCCTTGAGGTTGAAGCCCCTCATGAGTTTTCACATTTTACTAACATAGCTGTAGAGCCCAGATACGATTTCCATTCCAATTCATGGATCCAACCTGACATCACTTCAGCTGTGGATGGCAAAATCCGCATCATAAATTCATCCCCTAATATGGTGGCTGTCCGCAAACACCAACACATAGCTCAAGGACATTACTTAACAGAGGGCCACCATCTCCACAACATAAACTACTCTTCTACAGACTGCCCTGGTCTTTTACAAAACCCTCAGGCCACCTATAACCTACACTGTAATTCTATTGCCATTGACCCTGACAACCAGCTATCACATGATGACAGATCCCGGTTCAGGCGTCTCCATAAGCAATATAATGAAGTGTTCAATAAGCGTATTGACAAGTACAATGACTACTCTGGTCGTGTGCGAGCCTTTATCAACATGGGTCCCGTTGACCCTCCCCCGGTGAAGGCCAGACTCCCTAGCTACAACACTGAAAAGCTTAGACTTTTACAGGAAAAAATGGATGAGCTAGAGGACCTAGGTGTCCTTGCCAAACCAGAAGATGTAGGTGTGAAAATAGAATATGTGTCCCCCAGCTTTTTGGTAAAGAAAGGTGACCATGATTTTCGACTTGTCACACTATTGGTACCTATGCTAAACCTTCACCCTCCCGTACCGCCACAACTGATGATGTGTTCCGCTTCCCTACCCAACATAAATATATTATCAAGACAGATATGACAAAACAGTTATTTCAACTCCCAATGCAGAAGTCCTCACTAAAATACCTTGGTGTCATCACTCTGTTCAAGGGCCTACGGGTTTATACTAGAGCAGCAATGGGCATGCCCGGTTCAACTGAGCATTTGGATGAGCTAATGTCCAGAGTCATTGGTGACCTTATGCATGCAGGAAAAGTGATTAAAATTGCAGATGATCTTTACACTGGCGGAAATTCAATTGATGAGCTCCTCCTCAATTGGGAGCACATTTTACAAAGATTCCTAAAGAACAACCTTCGTCTCTCAGCAACTAAAACTGTTGTTTGCCCTGTCACTACGACCATATTAGGTTGGGTCTGGTCCTCAGGAAGAATACAAGCCTCTCCACACAAAATCACCCCACTCCTGAAGTCACCTCTACCATGGACAGTTAAGGCACTGCGATCATGGTGCGGTGCCTTCAAACACCTCAAAGCCTGTATCCCACAATACTCCCACCTACTCTCACCCCTGGAAACAGCCACCGCTGGCCAGGACTCCTCCAGCATTATCAACTGGACAGAGGAACTTTCATCACACTTCTCAGCTGCCCAGAAATCTCTCAATGATATCAAAGCTATTGTCATTCCTTCCCCCAGTGACATCTTAATAATAACCACTGATGGTGCCTCCTCCAATGGTGGCATCGGGTCCATCTTGTATGTCCTACGAGATGGGGTAATGCATGTTGGTGGATTTTTTTCAGCTAGACTTAAGCAGCACCAAGTCAACTGGTTACCCTGTGAAATTGAAGCTCTTGCTATCAGTGCATCCATCAATCATTGGTCACCCTATATCTTAGAATCCACAAACACTGTTCAAATTCTCTCTGATTCTCGGCCCTGCGTTCAAGCCTATGACAGATTATGTCGGGGTCAGTTTTCTTCAAGTGCACGTGTGTCTACATTTTTGTCAGCCCTCAGTTGCTATAAAGTTTCCCTGCAACATATCTCTGGTGCTGCCAATCTTCCTGCTGACTATCACTCACGACATCCAATGGAATGTGACACTCAAGATTGTCAAATCTGTCGCTTTATCCACAACTCAGCTACAGTTACTGTCCACAAGCTCTGTATCTCTGACATACTGGATGGCAAATTTAACATGCCATTTTTATCTCGGACAGCATGGAAGGCTACACAGGACTGCCCCTCACTCAGAAGGACCTATGCTCACTTGGCCCAAGGGACCAGGCCAAACCGTAAAAACACCACCATTAAACTTGTTAAGCGTTACCTCAGAGTTGCTACCTTGTCACCCGATGGTCTACTTGTTGTGAAGAAGGACATCCCTTTTACTCAGACACGCTCACTCATCATTGTCCCCCAGCATGCCTTAGCTGGTTTACTCAATGCCTTACACTTCAAGCTCCAGCATCCCAGGAAAACCCAACTTTCTGCAATATGTCACAGATACTTCTTTGCCCTTGACATGGACAAAGAAATTGCTGCTATCACTTCACATTGTCCCCAGTGTGCGGCCATTGCTTCACTGCCACATGAGTTGGAAGAATTCTCCACCACACCATCTCCTTGCTACCCAGGTGTCCAATTTGCTTGTGATATTTTGTGCCGTGCTCGACAAAGAATATTGCTCATACGTGACTGTTTCTCTTCTTTCACAGCAACCAGACTCATCCCAAATGAACAAGCCATTTCACTACGAGCAGCAATTATTGAAACTATAGCGGAGCTAAAAGATGCCTCAGGCTGTATCATTCGCGTTGACGGAGCATCTGCATTCTCCAGTCTTGCCAAAGACCGTGTCCTTGACAGCCTCAACATAAGCCTTGAAATTGGCCGGATCAAAAACAAGAACAAAAACCCTATTGCTGAGAAGGCCATTCAAGAGTTAGAAAAGGAATTAAAAAGGGCTTATCCTGAAGGTGGTCCTATTACTCCACCACAATTGGCACTTGTCACAGCTACGTTGAACACTAGAGTTCGTGATCGTGGACTAGCAGCCAAGGAAATTTTATTTCAACGTGACAGTTACACCAGTGACCAGTTAAACATCTCAGATAAAGCCCTTGCTGATTCTCAGTTTGCCAATCGTCAGGCCAACCACTTATACAGTGCTCGAAGCAAAGCTCCAAATGCCTGGCCTGCTGCCAAAGCCAATGTGAAAGTGGGTGATCTTGTTTTTGTGAAACAAGATGGTAATAAACACACCACACAAGAAAAGTTCCTTGTCACAGCATTAAACCAGGACCGCTTATGGGCAAGGAAACTCACTGACTCTCAATTCTGTGCCAAGACATATGAATTAAAATATTGTGATGTTTACCTCGTACCAACATCCCAGGTACCTCTGTGCCCAAATAAATCCTCAGATCCCTACGCAAGTGATACATCAAGTGATGACGTTTCAATACCTCTAACCACCGACCCCCACACATTCTGACTTTGGTGACTCATCAGAGGTTAGCATGTCTGCAGGCACCAATGCTCAACCATCAACCTCAGGCTCTAACTATCCTGCCTGTAATGAACATGTGGATACCACTGCGAACGCTAACACCATGCCTGTTGTGTCATCCCAGGGCAGCCCCACACCGGATGTCCGCAGTCCTCGCACTTGACGGCATAGACATCCCCCAGAATACCTGAATGACTATATTCTATCTTAAATACTTAACTCTGTGTCATATAATCGTTTGTTTAAAGTCAACTTAATTGAGAACACTTATTTCTGTTTTAATTCCATATTTACAACTTTGCTGGCACATGACATTGACCATATGAATAACCTCTGGTGCCAAAAGCTGTGCTGTATCTCTTATTCACCACATTGTGTTAATTAATCATATAACAAGTGTTACCACTTAGGTATATCTAATGTGAACGAATCATTAACAGTATCTGTAGGACATTGTATTATGTAATAATTCTTAAACCAAACCTTTGCTTCCAGTAAATACACTAATACCTATTAGTAATCTTTACAATTCTTTATTTCTCTTTGATCATTTACTTAGGTTGTAATCTTCAGTTTTATCGCTCTTCAGTTCACGAAGAACATAGAAGGTACTGCACCTTGATAATATTCTGTAATTTAATAATGTAATTTGTATGGTAGCTATGATGTATTTCTTTTTCATTTTTAATTCTAAAAAGTTAGTAAAACACAGAAACAAGCATTGCGCCACACTGTTTGTTATTGTTTTTACAATACCTTATCTCGGTATATGTTTTTGTTTCTCTTGTGTGTACATGAGCCATAACCTCGGCACTTGTGTATTATTAAAATAAACATATCTAGTTGTGGATATAGTTGTGTTGTTGACTCTATAAATTACCTGACGATATGACTTCTCTGATTAGTTGAAATGTCATGGCACCAAATTCAGAAAATTTTCCCAGGGCTACTAAATATATGTGCGGACCTTTCCACGAGAATTCCTCCCATATGCAAACAAGCATACTTGTGGGAATAGAAACCACACAGAGGTGACAGCCTATCATCAGATGCCAAACTTGCTTACCACATAAGCTCAACAAGGACCTCCTATGAGTGACAAATTCTTGTTATCAATTATGGAAATGAATTGTGGTTTGAAGCGTAACACAGTTTTTTTCAGCCTCAACCGCTGTCAGTAGTGATACTTACTCTTAGAATGTATGCTGTAATCTGGACCTTGCTGTCAGGCAGACCAGTCCCCAGCTTTTCCAAGCGCTTTCTGGTGTCTTCAAGCTTTTCTTCAACTTCTTCTTTCAGGCTTGGTACACTTTTCTAGGATGAACATATGGTCAAACAACTTGATATTAATAAAATTTTTATTTTTATGTTCGCAGCCATAGCTGATTATATCAGTCTAATCTAATAAGAATTTTATTGCATTTAATCTCGATCATTTGACAGATACGAAAGAGGAACAATAGACAGACATATAGACTAATTGTAGATCCATAGACACAGGTCATATCAGAAAAACATGGGAGGCATGCTAAAGCAGACAGGCTTTTGCAAGCAAAAAAAAGAGTTGAGCTTTGTTCCTGAAGGAGGCAACAGAGATACATTGTTGGGAAGGTTATTCCAAATCTTAGGAGCATTGAACATAAAACTATTACTAAAATGCCCGGCAGACTTGTGAAGTGACGAGTGAAAAGGCAGAACCACCAGGTACTGTTGACTGGGGTGACTGTGCTCAGTGCTGTAGATGCAATATGAAGAAACCAGTGAACCAATGCAGTGATCATCCGAGCCACTATACACCTGCCTGTAACAGGGTTTCAACCCATGTCCTCTGTGTTCCTAGGTGAGTGTATTATCCACTAGGCCACAGTGGCAGGTAATAGATGTTAAAAAGTTATTCAATGAATCTGCCTGTTTTAAGTTTAATGAATTTAAACCAAACATTTTTGGCAACAAAATTTTGTTTATTTTATCAGAAAGTATTTATGAATAGATTTAGAGAGCATATATGGACAATGACGTGTGATACAGTATATTTGATTTACATAATATGACTCAATAAGTTGCATTAAATAATTATTCCAAAAATAAGCTTGTTGCACTAATTCAACAAACAATCAGTGCCTGTGAACGGGCACTGTGTCAGCTGACTGTGTGTTTTGAGTTTCAGAGTAGAAGTGAAAGAAGAAAAGGACACAAAAGTTGTGCCCTGCAACTGGTATTGAGAAGTAAAGTACAAAGTTAACTGTTAAGGTGTAACAAGTAGGTGGAACATACATTTAAACAAAAAATGTAAGTGCAATAGTTTTCAAGTTACAACTCTGTTTTATTCAACAGTGAGAATCTCAAAGTAGCTTTTGCTCGGCTATATAATGAGCTACAGGTCTGCAATTTTACTGTGTTATAACTGACCCAAAAGTAGGTGAATAACATATTTAAACAAAATTCTGTAAATGCAATAATTTCAAAATACAACTGATTTACTCAACAGTGATAATCTGAAAGTAGCTATTGTTCAACTATGCAATGAGGTACAGGTGTACAATTCATTATCTGGAAAGAAGATGAATAACAAATCAAGTTGCAACTGATTCACTCAACAGTGAGAACCTGAAAGTAGCTTTTGCTCAGCTATGCTATTAGCTACAGGTGTGCAGTTTCAATAGCTGGGAAGTAGGTGAATAGCATATTTAAAGAAAATACTGTAAATACAATAGTTTTCAAGTTACAACTGATTTACTCAACAGTGATAACATTAATGTAGCTATTACACAGCTATGCAATGAGCTACAGGTCTGCAATTTACTATGTTATAGCTGACTCAAACGTAGCTGAATAAAATATTTATACAAATTTCTGTGAATACAATAGTTTTCAAGTTATAACTAATTTACTCAACAATGATAACCTCAAAATAGATATTGCTCAGCTATGCAATAAGCTACAGGTCTGCAAATTTACTATGTTATAGCTAATCCAAAAGTAGGTGAATAAAATATTTAAAGAAAATACACTAAATGCAATTATAGTTTTCAAGTTCTAACTGATTTACTAACCATTGATAACCTAAAAGTATCTATTACTCAGCTATGCCATGAGCTACAGGCTGAAATTTTACTATGTTATAGCTGACCCAAAAGTAGCTGAATAACATATTTACACGAAATTCTCTAAATGCAATAGTTTTCAAGTTACAAATGCTTTTACTCATTATGGAAGCTACTGAAAAGTCAAATAGTAGCTATTACTCACTTAGTTATTGGTTACTCTAACATATTTTATCAAAATGCTCTAAATGCAATACTTTTCAAGTTATAAGTGAGTTAGTGCATGATTTCAGGAATTTTAATGCATTAAAAATTATTTAAAAAATTCATAAAACATAATTAAGTAAGATCCATGCCTGATACTCACGCAAGGGAATCTACTTGTGGCCAAGTACATATGTACAAGATATGAGAGAAATTCCTGCAATAATCAATGAAAAAATTGTGATAAAGTGTTGAAATTTTCACACTTAGGGTGGGAGGTACCTTACTTGTAATGGCTCTAGAAAACAGATGAACAGACAGATTTGCATGCTTTGAAAAATTTTTCATCTCGATAGATAATGCCCCTGTTCCACCAAAGGACTAAGTCCCGATCCTGTCTGGGACCCTTAATCATGGACAGTCGGTGAAAAAAAAGCAAAAATGGGCGGGAATACTGAGTCGGTATTGAAGTCTGGGATTAAGTACAGATCGGCCTCAGGAAGCCTCAGGACGCCTCAGGCAGCCGCAGACAGTCCCCGACTGGTCTGGGACTAAGAACCGACTAAGTCAGTTTTCTGGTCGGTTTCAACCGCGATCCTGTTGTACACATACCGACTGGGTCCCAGGACGCCTCAGGCCTCCTGGGACTAAGCCCTGACTAACACCCGATTAAGTCCCGGCGTCCCCAGGCGTCCTCAGGCCTCCTCAGTCTTCCCCAGACCAGGATTGCCGATTCTTGTTTTGCAAAGTTGCTGGATTTTCTGGGTATATATATATATAAAATTCGCGATCTAATTATCATTGCTTTTCTAGGAACACAGCAGGATGCCACCTTTTAATGGAAGACAGCTTCAACAACAACTTAGGGCTTTTTTGGTTTTATTCAGTTACAAATAATCATGTATTTCCAATTTTTACGTCGACCACAGCAACCACCACCACCAGCACCACCACCAGCACCCATACAGAGACCTAGAAGAAGGCACAACATGTGGGTCAGGCCATGGCTACTGCAGAGAGAGGAGAGGGGGGCCTACCACAACATTATGGCTGATCTGTATGCCACAGACATTCCAGGATTCACCAATTACATGAGGATGACCCCAGAATTTTTTGAAATGATAAAGACCAGACTGGAACCACGTCTAGCCAGGCAGGCCACCAACTACAGAGCACCAATCAGTGTTGGGGAGAAGTTAGCCCTCACCATCAGATATCTGGCCACTGGAGAATCCTACACATCATTGTCCTGTCAGTTCAGGGTTGGAAGATCCACCATTTCCAAGTTTTTACCAGAGGTCTGCAGGGCCATCCAGGATGAGTTCACCAGAGAGTACCTCAAATGTCCTACTACCCCAGATGAGTGGAAAGAACTGGAGAGGGAATTCAGGATCAGGTGGAATGTTCCACATGCCCTGGGAGCCCTGGATGGGAAGCATGTGGCCCTGAAGAAACCCAAGAACACTGGAGCCCTCTACCACAACTACAAGGGGTTCTTTTCCATTGTGATGCTGGCCCTGGTAGATGGACAGTACAAGTTTAGATGGGTGGATGCTGGGACAGCTGGATCTTGCTCAGATGCCCAGATATTTAATGCCTCTCAGCTGAAGAGGAGGATTGAGGATGGCAGGATAGGCTTCCCTGACCCAGCTCCTATAACCCAGGGTGGTCGAGATGTCCCCTACTTCATTCTGGCAGATGATGCCTTTGCCCTGAAGACCTGGCTCATGAAACCCTATGGCAGAAGGATGTTAACAAGAGAGGAAAGGATTGCCAACTATAGAATATCAAGGGGCAGGAGAGTTGTTGAGAACGCTTTTGGCATCCTGGTGTCAAGATTCAGGGTGATGAGGACCACTATTGAACTACCCCCAGCAACAGTCAGAGAAGTGGTCTTCACCTGTGTGGTTCTGCACAACATACTGAGAAGCCAGTATCAAGGTCAACCTGGTGGTCAGTAGCCTGGGGAGGACGATGATGATGATGATGTGCCTGGTGATTGTGGATTGATTGATGGTGCTGCTGGTGGTGGCCAAGACAGAAACCCTGCTAGAGAAGCCAAGAGACAGAGGGATTACCTGAGGGACTACTTCAATAATGAGGGAGCAGTGGCCTGGCAAGATGGCAGAATATAAGTCCTGCTGCAGTAACCAGTCCTTTTCAGGACTATCAAACAGTCCTTTTCAGGACTACCAAATATTCCAAAAACAATTAATGAGCTATGCTTGCTACAGACAAACCCCATGCCAAACATAACTTGTACAGACGGACAAACAGACAAACCCCATGCCAAACATAACTTGTACAGACGGACAAACAGACAAACCCCATGCCAAACATAACTTGTACAGACGGACAAACAGACAAACCCCATGCCAAACATAATTTGTACAGATGGACAAACAGACAAACCCCATGCCAAACATAACTTGTACAGATGGACAAACAGACAAACCCCATGCCAAACATAACTTGTACAGACTGACAAACAGACAAACCCCATGCCAAACATAACTTGTACAGATGGACAAACAGACAAACCCCATGCCAAACATAACTTGTACAGACTGACAAACAGACAAACCCCATGCCAAACATAATTTGTACAGATGGACAAACAGACAAACCCCATGCCAAACATAACTTGTTCCAACAGACAAACACAAGTTACCCACCCAACAAACAGACAAACCCAGTGCCAAACAAAAGCCACACACAAAGCCACACATAATATCCTAAATGGAACTAGAGGATCGCTCGCAAAAAAAAAAGATAATGTTTTTGCATAGCAAAAACAAAGCGTCCCGAAAAGGATATAAAGGTGAGTGCTAAAGTATTAAGAAAATGCTTCGTTTCTAGCCTTATACTGTTGTGGCAACCAAAGTCAGCGCAGTCTGCTCTATCTAGCACGGTTTTCAAGATATAAGCATTTTTGTGTTTTGCCAAAAATAAAAAAATTAAAAATGTCCGCTATATTTGGCGAGACAAAAATATTTTGAAAATTGGCATGGCTACTCTGCAGAGATACCCAGCAGGTCCAAAATTTTGTTGAGTTCGATCCAAATAGCACGGTTTTCGAGATATAAGCATTTTTGTGTTTTGCAAAAACTTTGAAAATTCAAAATGGCCACCATTTTTGGGGAGACAAAAATTTTTGTCAAGACCACTGCCGTGGTGTGTATCTCCCGCCGAGCATTAAAGCAGAAGAAATAGCTTTTCCGAGATATTCACAATTTTTCATTTTCGTGTGTGAAAGGTCTTCCAAAAGTAGGTGAATGAGTTATTTGAGAAAAACTGGCTATCTGCAATACTATTAAGAGATAATTCACATTTACTCATTTTGAGTAGGTGAATAATTATCTATGGGTCTGAAACTTCACCAAGTGAAAGCTCTCCCAAAAGTAGGTGAATGAGTTATTTGAGAAAAATTGGCTATCTGCAATACTTTTAGAGATAATTCGCATTTACTCATTTTGAGTAGGTGAGTAATTAGCTATGGGTCTGAAACTTCACCATGTGAAAGCTCTCCCACAAGTAGATAAATGAGTATTTGATAAAAATTGGGTATCCGCAATACTTTTACAGATAATTAGCATTTACTCATTTTGAGTAGGTGAATAAATAGCTATGGGTCTGAAACTTCACAGAGTGAAAGCTCTCCCAAAAGTAGGTGAATGAGTTATTTGAGAAAAATTGGCTATCTGCAATACTTTTAGAGATAATTCACATTTACTCATTTTGAGTAGGTGAATAATTAGCTATGGGTCTGAAACTTCACCAAGTGAAAGCTCTGCCAAAAGTAGGTGAATGAGTTATTTGAGAAAAATTGGCTATCTGCAATACTTTTAGAGATAATTCGCATTTACTCATTTTGAGTAGGTGAGTAATTAGCTATGGGTCTGAAACTTCACCAAGTGAAAGCTCTCCCAAAAGTAGGTGAATGAGTTATTTGAGAAAAATTGGCTATCTGCAATACTTTTAGAGATAATTCGCATTTACTCATTTTGAGTAGACGAGTAATTAGCTATGGGTCTGAAACTTCACCAAGTGAAAGCTCTCCCAAAAGTAGGTGAATGATTAATTTGAGAAAAATTGGCTATCTGCAATACTTTTAGAGATAATTCGCATTTACTCATTTTGAGTAGGTGAGTAATTAGCTATGGGTCTGAAACTTCACCAAGTGAAAGCTCTCCCAAAAGTAGGTGAATGAGTTATTTGAGAAAAATTGGCTATCTGCAATACTTTTACAGATAATTCGCATTTACTCATTTTGAGTAGGTGAGTAATTAGCTATGGGTCTGAAACTTCACCAAGTGAAAGCTCTCCCAAAAGTAGGTGAATGATTAATTTGAGAAAAATTGGCTATCTGCAATACTTTTAGAGATAATTCGCATTTACTCATTTTGAGTAGGTGAGTAATTAGCTATGGGTCTGAAACTTCACAGAGTGAAAGCTCTCCCAAAAGTAGGTGAATGAGTTATTTGAGAAAAATTGGCTATCTGCAATACTTTTAGAGATAATTCGCATTTACTCATTTTGAGTAGGTGAGTAATTAGCTATGGGTCTGAAACTTCACCAAGTGAAAGCTCTCCCAAAAGTAGGTGAATGAGTTATTTGAGAAAAATTGGCTATCTGCAATACTTTTAGAGATAATTCGCATTTACTCATTTTCAGTAGGTGAGTAATTAGCTATGGGTCTGAAACTTCACAGAGTGAAAGCTCTGCCAAAAGTAGGTGAATGAGTTATTTGAGAAAAATTGGCTATCTGCAATACTTTTAGAGATAATTCGCATTTACTCATTTTGAGTAGGTGAGTAATTAGCTATGGGTCTGAAACTTCACCATGTGAAAGCTCTCCCACAAGTAGATGAATGAGTTATTTGAGAAAAATTGGGTATCCGCAATACTTTTACAGATAATTAGCATTTACTCATTTTGAGTAGGTAAATAATTAGCTATGGGTCTGAAACTTCACCATGTGAAAGCTCTTCCAAAAGTAGGTGAATGAGTTATTTGAGAAAAATTGGCTATCTGCAATACTTTTAGAGATAATTCGCATTTACTCATTTTGAGTAGGTGAGTAATTGGCTATGGGTCTGAAACTTCACCATGTGAAAGCTCTTCCAAAAGTAGGTGAATGAGTTATTTGAGAAAAATTGGCCATCTGCAATACTTTTAGAGGTAATTCGCATTTACTCTTTTTGAGTAGGTGAGCAATTAGCTATGGGTCTGAAACTTCACCAAGTGAAAGCTCTTTGGGATAGCTGCTCTGCAGATATACCCTGAAGATCAAAAATTTCGTTGAAATCGCTCTATGTAGCACGGTTTTCGAAATATTAGCATTTTTGTGTTTTGCAATTTTTGCGCAAAAATTCGAAAATTGAAAATGGCCGCCATTTTTGGCAAGATAAAATTTTTTTGAAAATTGGCATGGCTACTCTCCATAGATACCCTGTGGGTCAAAAATTTCGTCGAAATCGCTCTATCTAGCACGGTTTTCGAGATATAAGCATTTTTGTGTTTTGCAATTTTGCGAAAAATTCGAAAATTCAAAATGGCCGCCATTTTTTGCGAGAAATTTTTTGTTTGAAAATTGGCAGCTACTCTGCAGAGATACCCTGCGGGTCAAAAATTTCGTCGAAATCGCTCTATCTAGCAGGGTTTTCGAGATATAAGCATTTTTATGTTTTGCAATTTTTGCGAAAAATTCGAAAATTCAAAATGGCCGCCATTTTTGGCGAGACAAAAATTTTTTCAAAATTGGCATAACTACTCTGTAGAGATACCCTGTGGGTCAAAAATTTCGTCGAAATCGCTCTATCTAGCACGGTTTTCGAGATATAAGCATTTTTGTGTTTTGCAATTTTTGCGAAAATTCAAAATGGCCGCCATTTTTGGCGAGACAAAAATTTTTTGAAAATTGGGAAAAGTACTCAGCGGAGATACCCTGCGGGTCAAAAATTTTGTCGAAATTGCTCTATCTAGCACGGTTTTTGAGATATAAGCATTTTTGTGTTTTGCAATTTTTGCGAAAAATTCGAAAATTCAAAATGGCCGCCATTTTTGGCGAGATAAAATTTTTTTCAAAATTGGGATAACTACTCTGCAGAGATACCCTGTGGGTCAAAAATTTCGTCGAAATCGCTCTATCTAGCACGGTTTTCGAGATATAAGCATTTTTGTGTTTTGCAATTTTTGCGAAAATTTTGAAAATTCAAAATGGCCGCCATTTTGGGCGAGATAAAAATTTTTTGAAAATTGGGAAAACTACTCCGCAGAGATACCCTGTGGGTCAAAAATTTCGTCGAAATCGCTCTATCTAGCACGGTTTTCGAGATATAAGCATTTGTGTGTTTTGCAATTTTGCGAAAAATTCGAAAATTCAAAATGGCCGCCATTTTTTGCGAGAAATTTTTTGTTTGAAAATTGGCAGCTACTCTGCAGAGATACCCTGCGGGTCAAAAATTTCGTCGAAATCGCTCTATCTAGCAGGGTTTTCGAGATATAAGCATTTTTATGTTTTGCAATTTTTGCGAAAAATTCGAAAATTCAAAATGGCCGCCATTTTTGGCGAGACAAAAATTTTTTCAAAATTGGGATAACTACTCTGTAGAGATACCCTGTGGGTCAAAAATTTCGTCGAAATCGCTCTATCTAGCACGGTTTTCGAGATATAAGCATTTTTGTGTTTTGCAATTTTTGCGAAAATTCAAAATGGCCGCCATTTTTGGCGAGACAAAAATTTTTTGAAAATTGGGAAAAGTACTCCTCAGAGATATCCTGCGGGTCAAAAATTTTGTCGAAATTGCTCTATCTAGCACGGTTTTTGAGATATAAGCATTTTTGTGTTTTGCAATTTTTGCGAAAAATTCGAAAATTCAAAATGGCCGCCATTTTTGGCGAGATAAAATTTTTTTCAAAATTGGGATAACTACTCTGCAGAGATACCCTGTGGGTCAAAAATTTCGTCGAAATCGCTCTATCTAGCACGGTTTTCGAGATATAAGCATTTTTGTGTTTTGCAATTTTTGCGAAAATTTCGAAAATTCAAAATGGCCGCCATTTTGGGCGAGATAAAATTTTTTTGAAAATTGGGAAAACTACTCCGCAGAGATACCCTGTGGGTCAAAAATCGCTCTATCTAGCACGGTTTTCGAGATATAAGCATTTTTGTGTTTTCCTTATTTGGAAAATTCGTAATGATTAATTAATCATTAATTACTCGGCCATTTCTTGACCAATCAATGCCAAAATCTAATGATTTCCAGATTTTAATAGAATGAATGTATTTGCCAAGTTTCAGGTGAATTGATAAAATTCCTTTCAAGTTATCATCCGGACAAGCTTCCCCATCGAAAAAAGACATTTTTGGTCATGTGACCTCTCTGATTGGTTGAAATGTCACTGCAGCATATTAAAAAAAAATCCCCAAGGCTACTGCCTAAACCTGCCAAATTTGAAAAGAATCCGCCTAACGGTTACAGAGTTATAAGGAAAACAAAATGCGGAGCCGGCGGAGCCAGAAGCTCTCCCATACACAAACAAGCGTCCCTTGTGGGACGCTTAATTATTTTTGTATATATTTTGAAAGCCACATCCTAATTTCACCAAATTTTTTTTTGGGGGGATTGGAAAATGGGCTGATTAATGGCCATATTGGGAGTTTTTTTAAAATTTTTTCTTTATGTGGCCTTTTTTGTTATGTGTGCTACCATGGGTTATTTATTTCGTGTTTGGGGTGGTGTAGGTGTTGGACTTTTTTTTTGTGATAAGTATTTGTACTGAACTTTTTTGTTTTGGGAGGGGAATTGGAATAACTTGCAGCTGAATAATTGTTTTTGGAAGATTTGGTGGCCCTGAAAAGGGCCTGGCAGGTCAAAGACCCGCCCTGACTGGATGGCTACTGAGGTGGCTGCTGCTGCTGTTGAGGCGGTGCTGAAGTGGTGATAGTAAAGAGCGGTTGCTGCTGCTGAGGCTGCTCGATGATCTGTGTTGATGTCAGATCAGGTAGCTGGCTTAATATTCCACTCAGGTTGTGTCTGCTCCCTTCGTCCTGTACAGTTAGGACAGATGTAGGGTTGCTGAAGCCAATGGGGCTTGGTGTATAGTACACAAAACTGCTGCTAGCTGCTGCTTTAGTAGAACTAGACGCCTGTTGAGTGGTTGGTGGCAGTATCCTGACCCTCTGCGACTCCGTGGTAATAGTGGCTGATCTTCTGGGCAATGGCTGATGTCTACGGTTGCTCTTAATAGTTTCAATGTCTCTAAATATCTTGCCCTTTAATACTTCAAATTCTTCTTGAGTCATCTTTTCAGCCTCTGATGCCACGTAGTCGAAGAAGGGCTGCCTGTCCGACTTCTGCTGCAGAAAACCTGAGATCAGCGTCCTCATCTGCTCAAAGTGTTCGAGAATCTTGGAGTCTGTTGTTGAAACGGGTGTAGATGTAATGACGGACTGACTCCTCTCCCTCAGGACACTGGACTCGAGGTGTTCTGTGTCAGTAGTTGAGCCACGTGATTCGTCCTGCCTGCTGGTATTTGGACTGGCCTCAAAACCTGAACTTCTGTTGGCCCCCTTTCGTCTGATGTGGGTTTTAAGGAAACCCATCTGTTGGTAGACCCAGGACTGTCTCTTGGTCATCTGCCTCGGGGCTTGGCCAGGTTGGAGCTTAGACAGCTTGCCATAACGCGTTCGCTGGGACTCGAACCAACGTCTCACATCAAAGGGCTGGAGCTTGAGTTCTGCAGATATTTCTGCCCAGAGAGCCTCTCTTCTGGTCCTGTCGTGGAAACGTGGATGTTCCTTGTCATACAGTTCTGGGTGCTGCTTTACAAATTCCAGTCTTTTGACTGTCGGTAAAAGTTGCACACACCCTGGCTCTCTTGGCTGAAGAATGGCACTCTGGATCTTCCTCACACCTCTCTTCTTCTTCTACAGCTTCCTCAATAGCTGGACGTTCCTCAATCTCCTCCTCCTCTCAATCCCTTCCTCTGTAACTTCAACTCTTTCCTCTACTTCACTTTCCTTCTCCCTGTCATCCATCTTTTTCCTTCCTCTCTTCCCTCCTTTCTCTTTCCTCATAATCCAGACGACAAAATAATAAAAAAATAGCAAAATGTGTCTCCTAACTGTGAAATTTGCCTTAAGCTCAAGTATAATATATTTAAAAAAACTGAAAACCCCTACAAATCAGTGACACACGTCTCTCAGTAGCCAAACAGTCAGTAACAAGGAGAATGTGTGCGCGGTCGCTTATATAGTCCCAGACCCCCTCATTGCCTCGTTTTAATTTCAGATGCACGGAAAAGAGTCGGTTCTTAATCGGTTGTTAGTCCCAGGCCTCCTGGGGCGTCCTCAGACCATCGCAGACTAAATTTGTGTTGTCCCAGGCATCCTGGGGAGGCCGGTTTGGATCGGTTAGGGTCGGTTACCCTTAGTCGGGGCTTAGTCCCAGACCTAGATTTTTGGGTCCCAGGACACCGCAGACGGTCTGGGGCTTCCTGGGACTAATGCAACCGACTCACTTTCACACGCATGAAAGTCATACGCATCATATTTGAGTCTGGGATTAACAACTGGCCTCCTGGGACTAAGCTAGGGAGGTCTGGGGCTAAGGGTCGCAGGCGGCCTGGGACAACACACGACTGTGTAAATTTGGGTCTGAGGAGGCCTGAGGACGCCTGGGACTGGACATTTTGTTGAGGGTGGGAAATATGAATCGGTTGTAGTCGTGAGAAATATCAAACATGTTTGATTTTTCACACGGCCTCAACCGACCACAACCGACCCTTACAGAAGGTCTGGGACTAAGCAAATATTTCAAACCGACCCCCAAAAACCCTTAATCGGGAGCCTTAGTCGTGTGGTGGAACACCCACATAAGGTACCTTTTAAAAAAACCAGCATGTCTCTAGGCCTTGTAGTTTTGGAGAAGTCGTTCGGGTGTGTACGCGCACAGCCATGTCGCAGAGTGATGACATAAAAATAAACATATAGCATTTTATATTTATAAACTGTAAAACATTGAAAATATATTGAATATTATGTTAAATATTTGAAATACAATACATTTTACATGAGATTGGGTTTAAGAGGACCACATTTTATAAGGATTACCCATCAATTGTACTGAATGAAATGAAGCAAATGTCTAACCTTTATTTGTTCCACCAATTCATACGTCAGCTTTTTGGATAAATTTCGCACACCAAGAATGTTTTCATCAGTTTCTCTATAAAATAAAACATCATATACAGTCTGGTTCTCTACAAAATAAAACATCATATATAGGCTGTAGGTCCAAATAGTAGACTTTTGCCATTAAAATGAGCATTAAACACCTGATCACAACTCTTACACGCACACCCATGTCCAATACTAAAAGGTACCCACAAGGCATGTTTACAAAGAAAATTGGGATTTTGTTTGTATCCAGAATATGACCCAGATCTTTCCCAAAATGTATTCACTTTTTTCATTGGCAAGGCCTTATACCCACATAACTTAGATCACTCCTTATTTTTGGAGTAATGTCAACAAAACACTGAAGTCATTGAAAATACAGTGAAAATTGAAAATTTTAATTACTTAAATGTAGCTTTTATAAGCTACAAGCTTACCATGTGGGACTTAATGCTGTTCTCGGGTTGCCACACCCGGGGCCAACGTCTTAGAAAAAAAGATCGTTCTTGTTAGCCACCGGATATACTGGTAGTTGTCGTCACGTGATAACTTCTGACCAATCGCCCTACTTTCTCGTTGAAATTTTTATTAAACCTACCCCTCAGCTGTAAACAGCGGGGAGGCAGGGTGGGACTCTTCTAAGTCCCACATGGTAAGCTTGTAGCTTATAAAAGCTACATTTAAGTAATTAAAATTTTCAATTTTATTACGCTACAATAGCTTACCATGTGTGACTTAATGCTGAATTCAACCGCCCGGTGGCGGGATTACAGCTGAGACTGGAAGATATGTAATTTTTTTCTAAGATTTGAATTAATAAATACAAAATAGTGCCAGAAATGCCAGTCTGAGTCCCTTTTACAGAGCCCCGATCCCGAAGATCGGGCCTGTAACGAGCCAAAAACCTGAGTAAAAAAGGGACAGTGCTAAAACTGTCCAGATGTTTGGTAGTAGGACGGAAGTGCAGCGGTGCTCACTTCGAGGTCTAAGGGTCCCTATTAGACCTTCACGTGTGACTGACCAACCCAGTGGTCGGGCATCTCATGAAATTTTTAACCTGAAATATGAGATTAACGACAACTGACCAAGTTCTTAATAGAAATTACCTGATAATTAAAAAATAAAATGACCTTACCCGTAACATCTTGAAGGTAAAGGAATACCTAGATCCTGGGAGAGACTCCTGAAGACTTGGTTGTAGCGGATGTGCCCCCCCCCCCCTTTTTCTTTCTGAGGACAACTAGTCTGAGGGGAAGGATCTAGGACTTGTTGTGCCGCCACCACGGGTCCCAGATACATATTGTTGTCGGTGTCCGACCAAGTAAGGTCTTTTAGGTAAAAATTTGTCAATGTGCTGTGAGCTTTCCAGTGACAGGCTTGCATGATTTGGTCCACCGATACTCCACCGTAAAAGGCCTTAGAGGCCGCAAAGGCCCGGATGTCATGCGCTTTGACTTGGACCAAGTCCAAGGCTTGTTGATCTGCTTGTTTGTAACAAAGTAGAATGGTTTGTTTCAACCATGAGGAGAGTGTAGCGGGTCTGATGTCTGAGGTATGTCCTTTCTTAAAGGAAATGAAAAGGAGAGAACGAGACCCTCTCAGGTCTTTAGTTCTGTCCAAATAGAACCTCAGGGCCCGCACGGGACACAGGGTCCTGTCTTCCTTAAACTGTCTATCTACAATGGTAGTCAAAGCAGGGATAGTCACTGGTGACACACTTTGAGAACCTTCTTGCTAGTTGGTTTTTGGCTATGAAATCAGAAGAAGGGAACAAGGCTACCTTTTCCCATTGGCCTAAATTAGCTACTTTGTTAGCGACCCAGGCATGGATTTCGCTGCGGCGCTTGCCGGAGGCCAAGGCTAGCAAGAAAGCAGTTTTGAGAGTAAGATGTTTGAGGTCTGAGTCTTTCATGGGCTCAAATGGTGCTTTGGTGAGCTCGTTAAGGACAACAGAAAGGTTCCACTTGGGTAAATTTCTGGAACTTTTAGGACGATCCCTGTGAAAACTGGAGAGTAACCAATGAAGGTCTGCATTGTGCGCAATGTGTTGGGCCATTGGGCCCAAAGTGTCAACGATAGCAGTCCTGTAACCATCAATGGTCGAGGGGCGCCGGTTTAGGTCTTGGTAAAGGTACATGAAAAAATCTGAGATTTGTTTCACAGATGGAGTGGAGAAATCCACCGAATTTTCTCTGCACCATTTTTCAAATAGGGCCCACTTTGACCTGTAGATGGTCCTTGTTGATGACCGCTGAGGGGCAGCAATTCTCTCTGCCACCTCCACAGAGAAGCCTTGTTCTTGGAGTTGTCCGCTCCTAGACACCAGGCGTGGAGGTTCAGCTGTTGTGGATTGTTGTGGAACACATAGTTGTGGGACTGTTTGAGTAGGGTCGTTGACACTGGGAGTTGTAGTGGGATCTCTGTTGAGAGCTGCACTAGGTCCCAAAACCAGGGCATCCCTGGCCAGCCTGGGGCTATCACGATGCTCAGGCAATGGCATTGCTTGATCTTTTGGATCACCTTGTGAAGGAGAGCCGTAGGAGGGTAGGCGTAGGCTGTGAGGTTGGTCCAGTTTATGTTCAGAGCATCTATGTTCCAGGCCCTTGGGTCTGGGATAGGAGACACATATAGAAGGAGTTTGTGATTCAGGTGAGTGGCGAATAAGTCTACATGAGGGGTGAACCACTTTCGGCAGATTTGCTTGAAGACCTGAGGGTGCAGAGACCATTCTGTTGACTGCACTTGGTTGGACCTGGATAGGAGGTCGGCCATCACATTCAGACACCCTGGAATGTGCCTGGCTTTCAATGTTATGTGGTAGTGATGGCACGAGGTCATGATTTTCCACAGGAGAGCACACATCTCTGCTGAGTGAGTTCCCCCCTGCTTGTTGATGTAGGCTACCACTGTTGAGTTGTCCGTCGCAACTAACACTGTTTGATTCTGGCACTGGTCCTTGAAGTCTCGAAGGGCCAGGGAGACCGCCTTCAATTCTAGGACATTTATGTGTAGCCTTTTTTCCCGCTCTGACCACAGCCCTTTTGTAGAATTTTGATCTAAGTGAGCGCCCCAACCTTCGTTTGGGGCGTCGGTAAAGAGTTGGATACTGTGGTCCTTGGGATGAAGGTCTGCGCCTTTCATCACATTTGAGGGGTTTTGCCACCAATCTAGGTGGGCTACAATGGCTCCTGTCCAAGGAAGGAGGTTGTCCAGCGACTGAGGATATCTCCAGTGCTCCTTGAGATGAAACTGAAAGGGCCTCATGTGAAGGCGTCCCTCCGGGACCATTTTCTCCATTGAGGCTAGCAACCCAATTAGAGACATCAAACATCTTGCAGTCAAAACACGTTTTGACTTGAGTCGTAGGATCAAATCCTGAAGTTTGAGCCATCTCTTGTGAGTGGGTCTTACAAGGGCTGAATCTAGGTGGTATTCGTAGCCCACGAACGAAAACACCTGAGTAGGTTTCAGTTCTGATTTTTCCTGGTTGATTATCCAACCCAAGGATTGGGTTAGGTCTACCACTGCCTGTGTGTCCCTTTGAGATTCCTCCTGGGACTGGGACCTGATCAGCCAGTCGTCCAGGTATTGGTGAATTCTGAGTCCTCTTGAGAGGGCCATTAGTTTCACTTCCTTTACGATCATCGTAAAGACCTGGGGGGCTGTGGCCAGTCCGAAAGGTAGGGAGGTGAACTGGAACACCTGGGCCTTGTAGCAAAACCTTAGGTACTTCCTTGAGTTTGGATGGATGGGGATGTGAAGGTATGCATCCGACAGGTCTATCGACGATACCCACTCCCCTGGGACCAGGGAAGTCTGGATGGACTCCGGGGTTTCCATTTTGAACTTTTCTACTTGTAGAAAAGTGTTGAGCCTGCTTAAGTCTATGACTGGCCTCCACCTTTGGTGAGGCTTGGGTACTAGAAACAGGCGACTGTAAAACCCGAGAGATTTTACGTTTTCCACCCTTTCGATGGCGTTCTTTGACAAGAGAGACTGGATACAAGTGGCCAAGGCTTGGTCTTTTTGTTGGGCCTTGTACTCTGATAGAATCAGAGGAAATCTGATCAAGTTTGGCTTTGAGCGGAATGGCAGAACGTAGCCATTGGTGATAATGTTTAACACGTTTTGAGAACATTTGTTTGTTAGCCAGTCTCTCTTGAAAGAACGGAGGCGACTTCCTACTGGTGGACTGAATGAGGCTTTGGAGGAGTCATTGTGAAGGGGGGTTTCCACGCCCCCTTCCTCTATTGTGGGGTCGAAAACGACCCCTGGAGCCTCTGAAATTGGATTTTCCTCTTCCCGAGGGAAAGGATTGGTTACTGCTTTGAGAGGTATTGCCCCCATAGGGGCGTTTCCTGTAGGAGCCTCTTTTCTTGTGGGGGCCACGAAAGGGCTTATTCTGGTAGGGTGAAAAACCCTGAGAGTCTTTTGAGGTGCCTTTTTTGAGAAGGAAGTCCTCACCTTCCTTAACAAGTTGAGACTCGAACAAGGAGGAGTCCCAGAAGGACGAGTTCCTAAGTTCTTGGCGTCTCGTTTCCCCTAGCTGGGGATGCAATAGAGTCATTTCGGCTTCGCGCCTAAGCAAGCCGGTATTAGCCATAGAATATAATTCCCTCTGGAGAATATGGGCTAGCGATTTGCTGAGACAGGTAAGAGCTCTATGTTGAACAAGAACCGTCTTGTTCCAAAAATCCAAGTACTCAGCAACTTCCTCATATCCCGCGCTTTGCTGCTTTCTCAGGATTGGCACCTTTCTGGATCTGAGACTTTATCTTCTTGACAGTTGACTTGATGCTATGTTGGCACTTTTCCAAGGAAGCATTGCAAGAAGAAGAGGTTTTGGCAAAGGCAGCAGTGAAATTGAGGGTTGAAATATTCTGTCTAGCCTGATGTTCCAGCTCCTTAAGGACTGGCATAGGGACTTTGGCTACTGGTGCCCCAGGAGGTCTAGGAGTAATACAGATCTTGGCAAAGTCCGTATTCAACTCCTGGATTTTGTCTTGAAAAGTGGGCTGTCCAACCTTATACCACTTAGAAGTGGATGGAGGAGGCTTGACATATTTTCCCTCAGATAAATTGGCAGCTTTGAAATCATGTTGAAATTTATCAAAGGCGTCCTTGATAACTGAGCTAAGTGGTAAGATAGAGGAAGGACCTCTAGGTCTGAGCTCTTGACGGCCTTTTTCGTCATCCAGACCCAACACTGAAGTTAACGACCTAAGCATAGAGTCCCTGGGGTCAGGGAGAGAAAGAATGCGCCTGAAGGTGTCTACCTCTTCAGAGTATTGGGAGGGAATGTCAGACAGGGCTACTTCCCTATAATAAGGGGGGTCTGGATCATGTTGTGGGAGGTCTTGATCAGAAGCTGCGCCTGAGGGCTGAGCCCTAGAGGGCTTAGAAGACCTGTGTCTGGCCACAGGGGAGTGATCTTCCTCTGAAGATGACACATATCTGGACCTAGATTTATGCTTGCTCTTGTCAGAGTGTTTCTTAGGTCTAGGATGGATCCGAGGTTCGTCGGAATCCTCATCCAGTTGATCCGAGGCAGAGCTCGGTGCTACTGTTTGCCTGTGGCTTTGTTTTTTGTGTGAGTACGAGGAATCCTTCGGTATAGCTTCAGAAGGGGCAACGTACTGATCCGAGGAAGTTTGGTTAAGTACTAGTCGAGGAGGGAGTGCTGGACCAACGACCACATCCATTGCCTCGGACTGTGCATTAGTACTTGACCTCGGAGGGGGTAGGTCCAGATTAGCAGCAGACTTGCTGGATGGACCAGCTTTTGAAGCATGAGGCGAGGGATCAACCTCGGCAGGCTTTTTAACTGCCAACTCCTCTCGGAGTGATTGAAATGCTTCTAACATGGATGCCTGGAAGGAACCCATTTGCTGCTGGATATGTATATTTAAGGAATCACCCAGGGATTTCTCTAGATTTCTTTGAATTTTGTTTTGTAAAACAGTACCTGGGGTGGGAGGAACAGCTTTTGCTGGGGTCTTTAGTGATAAAGAACTGAAGGCGAGAGGTTTAGGACGGGGGGGTGAGGTAAAGAGGTTATCGGCAGCACTCTCAAGGTCTGCATTAGAACCAGTAAAAGAGTCCCCATCGCCTTCACCCAAGAGATCTAGTTCATCTTTGGAACTAGTTTCCGCTTTTTGCTTTTTTAAGTATCGCTTCCTGTTTTGAATTTTTTGCAATTGTTCATCAGTGAGAGACGTGCAAATATGGCAGGGTGTTTCAAAAGTGACACAGGGGTCATCTCCCTTGCCAGCCTCCCTACAGGTAGGGCAGAAATTATGAGTATCAAAACTGAAGCAAAAATGGCGGCATTTCTGAGCTCTCGGTTTGTCTTTGTTTGCTTGATGTAGAGACATTTTAACGCAATAAAAAGACGTACAATTGAAATTGCCTGAACCGAGAAAACTCAAAACACGCGGATTGAAAGGGAAATACTTAAGTTGTGAAATTAATAATTTTACAGGATAATCTATGAAATATATTTAAGGAAATATCCAAATATTAGCCTCCAACAATACGTGAATACTGAGAAATAAATGAAAATGTCTGTATATTTACAAACTGCTACCAGTCATCGTGGCCAACGAGAAAGTAGGGCGATTGGTCAGAAGTTATCACGTGACGACAACTACCAGTATATCCGGTGGCTAACAAGAACGATCTTTTTTTCTAAGACGTTGGCCCCGGGTGTGGCAACCCGAGAACAGCATTAAGTCCCACATGGTAAGCTATTGTAGCGTAATAAAATGTGACCTTTCAAAATACTGCATTTGTTTTTAATCCAGAGTATGATGCGGATCTTTGAAAAAGTTTCATCATTTCTTCCTTTGGTCTGGCCACATAAGATTCACTCAGTACTTTGGCAACTATCATGAGCACAGACAAACAAACAGATATGCAAACATACTGCACCCAAAAACAACTTGCTGGGGGACATTATATACCCAATTACAAAACCATAAAAACAGACATATATAATTTTGAGAAACTGCAAAAATCATTGCTGCATGGAACAGTCATTCTGTGTGGTGTTTTGATTTCTACCAAAATATTTCTAATATTTCCGGAAAAGATAATCCCTATTCATCTTGCATCCTCACACTTCAACAAAATCAGCATGCAAAGAAACCCATGTTCCCACAAATATTAAATGCTGAAAAAACTAGATTTTAGAGCAACCTGAAATGTTTATTTCTATCAAAGAATTTCTCCTCCTCTTCAATGGCTTCCTGCAGGGTTTGTCGATCATCCAGTTTCTGCTGACCTCGGCATTTTACACAGGTGTAGCCTTTGGTCAGGTGGTAACGCTCATTGTTCAACACAGCCAAGAGTTCACTCTCTGTACCTGGGTCTATGAGGTCAGGTTTTGTCACAACACCTACAGTTCAGTCAAAAATATACGGCATCAACACTGAACACTTGAAAGGGATGTGGTGTTTTTGTAAGTAATTTGAAATAAATGAAATATTTAACATAAATTTCAAATAAGACTAGCTATGAAAGTGAAAGATCAATCACAGCTTCTTTTTTGAAAATACAGGTGTACCATTCAGTAAAACAGCACAGAATTCTACTTATCTCTGTGAAAGAATATTATTATTTTCAGTTCCATGCATAACCAATATTTTTGGCTGACCTCTTTCCAGTGAAGTTTTCATGAAATCAACGGTTGGGAAGCACTTGTTAATTAAGTCAAAGGAGTGTGACATGGAAACTCCACAGTGAATGTTCTGACAATCATGCAATTTGTGCAATAAATTTTATCTTTATACTAAGCTTAAGTAATGAAATTTTTTTTCCTATGCAAACACCCTTTAGAAAAATCAAATACATGTATAATGTGCATTTGAACAGTTCAATAACACGAAGATACTATGATAACATGTCTATTGACCTAAACATGCCTCAGGTTACTTTTCTGTGTTGATCAAATGTCTTGGCTTAACATACCTAAAATATTTTTAAGTTTTCATGAAACAACTTGTTGTAACATAAGCCTATAACTTCATATCCATTGGCTTACACTGTACATTAATCCAGAAAAGCACTTTGGCCAGTTTTCCTTTTGATGCTCCCACGGTTTGGAATAATTTACCTGATGAGGTCCATTCAGAAAAAGGTTAAAATCGCATCTCTTCAAAAAGGCTTTCCCAACTTAGCATATGCTCTATCCAGGGTCTCTGTGGTATTGGACTTGGCAACGGCTATGGAATGATGAATTTTTATTTGGATTCTGGTGTTGCGCCTTAGAGTCTGCCTGGCAGAGATTAAGCACTATAAAAGTACAGAATAGAGGAGAAACTAGAGTATTGTTTCCCAAGAGAAAAAGAAATTGTTTTTGGACAGCAAAAACAAAGCACCCCAAAAAGCATTAATCATTTTGTTGAAACGACTATCTGCAAGGTTTCTGATATGAATGTGTGTTTGAGTTTTAACCAGAAATTCAAGATGGCCGCCAAAAATGGCGGGAAAACGATTTTTGTCAAAAAGTGGCATATGACTCTTGTCTGTACCCTGTGGGCCAAAAATTTTCAAACATCTATAAAACAAACCTACTTGCCAAATTTCATGTGAATAGGTGAAGCGCTTTTTAAGTTATCATCCGGCCAAGCACACCGCTTTGTTAAACATGTTTTAGGTCATATAACTTCTCTGATTAGTTGAAATGTCACCATATTCAGAAATTTTTCCTCGGGTTACTGCATACATGTGCTAAATCTGAAGTGGTTGCTGTGCTATAAGCAATAGAAAACGCGGGAGCCGGTGAACCCACTCTCTCTCCCCTCTCCCCTGAATACAAACCAGCATCCATTGCTGGACGCTTAAATATCTTGGTGTCAGCACGACAACAGAATGGGGGGATGGGAGGGGAAAAGGGTAAGGTTTTTTTTATCTTGGTGTCACATGCTCAGTCTTTTTCTCCATGTTAGTCGGCCTGACATACCTAAAGTTCTCTCTCCATCTCCATCGAATGTCTTGGCCAGCTGCAGAGCTTCATTTGTGGCTATGTCCACATTGGCAGGAACTACAGTAAGGATTATTGTCTCCTGCTTCTCTATCATTTTAGTGATCAGATCTTTGATCTAAAAACATGATTATAATAATGATAGAAACATTTATGTAGCACAAAAGTGATAAAGATTCTTTTATGTGCTGGGATTCAAAAAGGGGGTGTCCAAAACCAGGCAAAGTTCATAACTGAAAGCTACTACTTTGGAGGGATGACCAAGGTGGTGGGTATGGCAGTCTAATGTTAATCTGAAAAAGTGTGTCTTGAGTTGGTTCCTAAAACTGGAGATTGTCTGTTGGGATCCAACAAAACCACACCTGCCTATTGCCTTTTTTAGGATTGAGGAAATTGATAACCTATTTTGACAAGTTGAACCTACTTGTTGTCTGATAAAAACATGAAAAAATTAAGTATTGGGTGCCATATGGATTTCAATAGGGAGCCAGAAATCTCTTACTATGTCTGAGATTGACTTCTAATGCACTAACCTGGTATGCAGTCCCTGCTGGTTGGTCTTCAACTCTATGGTGATTCTAGACAACTTCCTAATACACTCATCTGGTCACCCATGTCTACTGGCTGAATTTATTATATTAGTTTGGAGATTCCAGATAAGCTCTGAATACATTCAACTCATCTTCAGTGTCTACTGGTTGCCCTTTCACAGTAACCCTGGTCATTCTAGACAATTTCCCAATACACTGGAATGATCTTAAATGGTTATTGGTTGGCCTGCCACTGTTACCCTGGTAATTCTAGACAAGTTTCTAATGCACTTAACTGTTTTCCAATGTCTGCTGATTGATATTACAGCATTACCTTAGTGATTGTAGACAAACCCCCACAGCACTCACTTGGTCTCCAATGTCTGCTGGTTGGTCCTCTACTGCTACCCTGGTGATACCAGGCAGATCAATCAGTGTCAGGTCTGGCACATCTTCAGACACCACATCCAGGGTAATCAGCTTGTCGCTGATGCCCTTGGATTTACCAGCTATAGCATTCTGTGCTGCAACCAACATAACACAAATGTGAGAAGAAATATAATTAATGAGTGAGAGGAGGCATTAAAATAACAGACAGAAGTTTACATTTAATAATTATTTTCTAGCATTACTATAAGCTATGCTAGTAATGTAAAATCTTGTCACAATCTTGAAAGTATTGTGTAAGTCATAAAATCATTTCTGAAAAAGTCAAGTGTCACAAAGGTGCAAGTTGCATAAGTTTATTGTGATGAGTTAGATGTTCCATTACCTGGAAGATTATTTTGCAGTTCATAACATTTTGCCATTTCTCCTTTAGTCACTCTGATGGCACGGCCACTCAAATGCAACGTTTTATCAGACTCAAATATTTCAACTTTTTCAAAATTATTTGCTTTTTTCATTATCACAGGTTTTAATTAAAGATATGTTGGCAAAGGCTTAGTCCCTACCTTTTTCAATGTACTGAGTGACTTCTTCAGGATTATCTATATCTTCAGATACTGACTGCTTCTCTAAATCTATGTACTGTATGTGACCTTTCCACTGTCCCGCAAACTGCACTGTGGACTTCAGACGCAGAACCAAAGGACAGCGAGTCACAATTCCTGAAACAGAATGAAGCAGTGGAGTGTATTTCTTTCTATTACGGGGGTCTTCCATTGATACAGACCATAGCTTCTGGCAATGACTCGGGGCAGTGTATAATTTGTCAAATAAATTTACATAGCTATTGAACATTTCTTTAAGTGACCAAAACTACCTTTTTGTTGTACAATTAAGTGGATTTCATTAAGCAGCTAAGTCTTTGTTTTAGCGGAGTCTTTGCAAGTAAAGATGGAAGTAGGCTTAATTTTGTAAACATAGACTTAAATATAGCCACCATAAATGTTTTGTCAACTTTACAATTTGGCTGAAAATAAATATAAATATACAGGACTCCTCCCTAACATAATCTTTGGAAATTTTTCTCTGATTACAAGGTTTTCAATTGCAAAACAACATTTTTAGTAAGATAAAATGATAACACACAGAGTATATGTCACTGGGAGTTTATTTTGAGTAGAAATAAAGTGTCACATGACACAGATATTGATATATCAGTCAAAGCTTGTTCTTAGCTAGGTCCACCTTAGTAAAATCTTCTTCAGCCCCAAAGACAAAAGGCTCAGATTTAAGTCCACGACTTAGCCTAAGACTGGCTAAGTGTCAGGCCCTTTGGGGGCATAGTTGTCTGGTCCAGCTAGAGATGACTTTATAGGTTCCAGTCATACCTTTCCCCCTTGGCAGCTGGATGCCAGATATTGCCTCCAGTGCCGAGCTCTTGCCAGCACTCTGATCTCCAATCACTGCCACTGCAGGAAGTCGGACATCCTGATCCAGTCCAGAGGCTCGAAGCTTATCAATTAAGTCGATGAAAGGCCTCACTTGTTCCTTGTATTCTTCAGTCATGGGCACTGCAGAACCTCCCTGGGCCCCAATGTCATCTAAAAGCCAAAAAAAATATCAGTCACAATAATCAGGTAATCGGTTCTGAATAAACTGATGTTTTTCAATCTTTAGCAGATCTCTGACTTTTAATTAAACAATCACTGAAATTGTATATAGTTGTTCTGAAATACAGTTTCTTTATCTCTTCTATGACAAGAAATCAGAGTCTCAGAATGGGTTTTGGGTCAGCTGATTCGTAGTGATTTTAGAATTACAAATACAGTAAAGTACTTGGCCACTAATATGTGAGAAAATAGTTTTCTCTGATGCTTGGATAAACAGACATTTTGGACCCTATACAGATCCAAAGTTCACATACTCTAGCTCACTACAGTTATGAGATAAACAGGTATTTTCATCAAAATCCGAGATAATTGCCAAAACATGATAAAATCAAACATTTTGAATATTTGCACATTTTCACCACCACCGAAACAAGAAATTAATGTTTCTGATTCTTTGATTAAATGCTACTGAATAGTGTGTACCCAGATTCCACATTTTTACTACAAATTGCTCTATCTTGCTCCAGGTTAGGAGAGAAAACTGCTGTTTTCTATTTTTATGGTGCCAAAATAATGGCAATAGTGGTGACAGAATGGATGCAGGGAGAGTTGGCAGGCAGAGATGGGATGTCTTAACTTTCTATTTAAAATAAAAAACTCCATGAAAACCTCCATTGAATTCTGTGACCTCATATTGTATGAGTAGGGCGCTAGTATGTGTACAAGCCGTAATGAGACTGAGGACACAGACAAGGTGCCAGTATTTGTACAATCAGTGCAAGTCAAGTGGTAATGGGATACCTTAATATTTGCAAAATATTGCCAGGAAACCCCTTTCCCAAAAGGCAAATAAAAAGGCTGCTTCACAAGGAATACTTCAAATATCACTGACTTGTAAATATAACACCCAACTCATTAATATTGCCATCTTAAAAGGGAAAGGTGAACTTCTTACTTCAGCTGAAAATATTCAGTACCGTTATAGTCATACCTTGAGGTGGTTCTTCATCAGTTTCATGGTGATGTGGTGGACTACTTTCGAAGGGCTGTGATTTGCTAGGTTTTGTTGGTCCACTGAAAGAAGTACTTTTCTGACCACCACCGGATCTGCGCTTTGTCTGAATAAACACATGTAAATGAATAAGACCATCACAGATATCTGGCTCTGTCTGAATTAGACACTGAGATAAACTATACATGCCATAATTTCTGAAATACCCCTATTTATATTGTAATTTAATCTACTCTTCTGCTTTGCAGGTGCAATATCTTCCCCTCACAGTGGACGTCAGTGTCCTAAAGTCCCAACTAAAAGTCACAAAAAGTCTTGACGCAAGCCGTGAACTGGATTTTGTAACAGGTAACAAACAGAACAGACAAAACTGACTAAATTTTATGAATTGTAGCCGGTGCAAATTTACATCCACCAGAAATATAAAGCACCCCAATTGGCAAGCATATTATCTAGCACCCATGCAAGGAGCAAACAATTTTCTATTGATTTATTCTCTTGTTTGATCTGGGTAATGTCAATCTAACATCAAATGATTCTTTGGCCATGATTTCATAAACAAAACATCCCGGGCTAAAAACAAGTGGGATGTAGCCACTTAAAGCTGTACCAACTACCATTTTACCTTTAATGAGGGGCCCAATGTCAAACCTGATCACACCATAAGTATTCCTACCCCATTATTGCCAATGGCATGATTTCACAGCCCAAACCTCTAGGAGTAAAACTAAAGAGAGATACTGGCACTTTAAGTTTGGTCACTCTCGTTTGACCTTGGATGAGGAGCACAAGGTGAATTCCTAAAGGTTTCTGTCATATCCCCAAACTATATGCACAATAACAAGTGAAATATAGTCATTTTAAAGTTTAGACACCCTGTTTTACTTTAAAAGAAGGTCCAAGGTCAAATCTGAACACAATCAAAGGATTCCCAGTAAATGATTTCCTAGGTTGGTTTCAAATTCCAAACCTCGAGTCATGGTGCAATAAGTAACATGCAGCTGTTTTAAAGTTTTACCCAAAATTGCCGACATTGAGTTGTTTAAAAGCAGCAAGCAGGAAAAAGTAGATAGATTTCAAAAAGAAACATCTGGGGAGACCATTTTTATATGAAGCCAAATTCAGTCACAGACAGGCTTAGCTATGAAGATATTCAGTTGCAGACAAGCTTACTAGTGAAGATATCCTGAAAATTTGATGAAAGTTAAGTTATCTAGTTCAGGTTTCCCATGACAGCATTAATGATGAAAATCTCTGGGCATTTCAGCATAGATAATGGTAACGAAAAAAGTAAAAGGACAGAACCTATGGCCCACATTCTGTCAGATGCATTGTGGTAGAAGCAAAGGGGAAGAACTTCTGTTTGTTAACACTTGAATACCCTCTTCAAATGATCTTACGGACTATATCACACAATCTGCAAGATACTAGTCTTAAAAAGATGTTTTAAAGGTTCCTTAGTGAATCCAGCAAACTGAGTCAAGTCACAGAGAACCATGGCTTCTTCCAAAAGGAAACCATATCACATCCTTCTAGACTTGCCCTCTCAACACCATTACTATCCCCCACCTCTGGTAGATGCTTTCATATTGTTGGACAATTAGCACATTAGACAATGTTTTACACAGAGTTTTTTTAAAATAAATTATTGGTAAAATAAAACAACATATGATATTGTTTTCTAATTATAATAATGATAACAAAGTATCTATTTGATATATTATTAATCTTTCCATGTTATTCTATTTTATATACAGAACAGCAGATCGGCAGTAAAATTAGAAGCAAATCTATGTTTAATCCAACAACACATTACTTTTATTTTAAAAAGTGGGATTTATTCTTTTCACATTAGAATATATAGAACCAAAGATTTCCAATAGTCTAGGCTGGTATCAACAATGGAATCAACCCAAATCAGTGACAAGTCAGCTTAAGAAGGCAGCCTTTGAAGTTCAATTTGAGATGTTTAGTAGACAGAGTATTCAGTACAAGTTTACATTAGAAGACAATTAATAACTGTGTGAATACAATAAAGCAATAAAAGCCTCACAGCTTATATTTACATCAAAAACACAAAAAGTTTACACACTTCATACAAGTTATACAAGTGGCTCAGTTACAAACAAGATACAAGTGGCTAGAAGAAAAAAGTATTCCTTTCATACGAAATCCTATCCCCACCCAATTAAGGCTTTAAATGCAATAAATTAAGAGCTATTAGGGCTGATTGCTGTCTGGTATAAAAATGCTCATAAATTGGTCATATTTTGTACAATTGCTCCAAACTGTGATTCAGCTCAAGACTTTAATAGGATGAATGAATTTGTATAATTACATCCCACTGCAGTAAATAGTTTTTGCTGAAAGGCAATGAAAAATATGTGTGCCAAAAAAAAAACCCTCTTTTGATCATTTGACCTTGATAAAGGTCAAATATAAGCATGTGGAAAAATTTATCAAATCTAAGGTGCATAACTGCCAAAAATGATAAATTCCCACTAATAAGGGAGATATTAAAAGACAAGTATAATGTGGTCGCCATGGTAATAAAAATACTGAACAAGTAAATACTTTCAAGATTGCATTATATTGATCCTGTATGGATAATGTGGTTTCTGAAAAAAACTGGACAGTAATTATTAAAACAAGCAATCAGTGCCCGTGAATGGGCGCTGTGTCAGCTGACTGTGTTTTGAGTTTCAGAGAAGTGAAGCAGAAAAGGACACAAAAAAGGTGCCGTGCAAATGGTATTCAGAAGTAAAGTACAAAGTTAATTATTAAGGTGTAAAAAGTAGATGAAAAGCATATTCAAACAAACTACTGTAAATGTAATATTTTTCAAGTTACAGCTGGTTTACTAAACAGTGAAAATCTCAAAGTAGCTGTTGCTCAGCTATGCTATGAGCTACAAGTCTGCAATTTCACTAAGTTATAGCTGACTCATAAGAAGATGAATAACATATTTAAATAAAATTCTCTAAATCCAATAATTTTCAAGTTACACCTGATTTACTCAACAGTGAAAACCTTAAAGTAGCTATTGTTCATCTATACAATGTTACCATGTTACAGCTGATACAAATGTAGATCAATAACGTATTTAAAACAAGCATTCTGACGCATGCATTTATCTCCCGCCATATAAATTAGATGTACTAAAGATAGTGGAATATAAATTTTCTTGTGAGATGGAGGCACATGTAGAAGTGACAACAAGTTTAATGTTTGATTACAATACTTTTAAAGACAAAAGGCATTTACTCATTTAGTAGCTATTACTCTGCCATCCAAAGAGCTACAGTTCTGCAACTTTATTATGCAGTAGATCAACCCAAAGTAGGTGAAAGACATATTTAGAAGAAATTGCCTTCCTGTAACAGTTTTAGAGATAAAAGACATTTACTTTTAGAGGCTATTACTCTGTCATCCAAAGAGCTACAGTTCTGCAACTTCACTATGTGGTAGATCGCCCAAAAGTAGGTGAAGGCTATAGATCTGAAACTTCACTATTAGGTAAATCACCCAAAAGTAAGTGAATGACCTATTTAGAAGAAATTGCGTGTATGCAATACTTTTAAAGATAAAAGACATTTAATCATTTTAGTAGCTATTACTCAGCTATCCAAAGAACTATCGATCTGAAACTTCACTGTGTGGTAGATCAGCCAAACGTAAGTGAATGACTTATTTAGAAGGAATTGCCTACCTGTAATACTTTGAGATAAAAGACATTTACTCATTTTAGTAGCTATTACTCAGCTATCCAAAGAACTACAGTTCTGCAACTTCACTATGTGGTAGATTAGCCAAAAGTAGGTGATTGATTTATTTAGAAAAAATTGCCTACCTGTAATACTTTTAGAGATAAAAGACATTTACTCATTTTAGTAGCTATTACTCAGCTATCCAAAGAGCTACAGGTCTGCAACTTCACTATGTGGTAGATTAACCAAAAGTAGGTGAATGACTTAGTTAGAAGAAATTGCCTACCTGTAATACTTTTAAAGATAAAAGACATTTACTCATTTTAGTAGCTATTACTCGGCTATCCACTCACTTGGCTATTGACCTACATCTGCAAAAGCAACAAAAATATAAAGGACACAGGACAGTAAGATTATTAAAAACTAGATGAATAATAAATGAAAAGATTTGGCTAACTTTAATACTTGTGAATGTATTTGACATTTATTTCCATGATAATTTTGCTACAAATAAGAAAATCTATCTTATAGCTAAGGAAAAAGTAGCTGAACAAATTATTTTAGGAAAATACTGTACCTGTACAATAGTTTTTGGGTCAAATGGATTTACTCAACAGTCAGAATTTCAAAGTAGCTATTACTCAGCTATCCAATGTATAGACACAGAAATGTGTGTTTTGCCATTTTTTGACAAAAATTTGAAAATTCAAAATGGCCGCCAGTTTTGGGGAGGGGAAAATTTTGAAAATTGCAGTACATTTTTTCCATACCCTGTGGGTCGAAAATTTCGACGAAATCGCTCTATCTCGCACGGTTAAGGAGATAGAAGCAAATTTGTGTTTTGCCATTTTTGGCAAAAATTCGAAAATTCAAATTAGTCGCTATTTTTGGGGAGGGGAAAATTTTTTGAAAATTGCCAAGAGTACAATTTTTCAATACCCTGTGGGTCGAAAATTTCGACGAAATCACTCTATCTCACACGGTTAAGGAGATAGAAGCAAATTTGTGTTTTGCCATTTTTGGCAAAAATTCGAAAATTCAAAATGGCCGCCATTTTTGGGAGGGGAGAATTTTTTGAAAATTGCAGAGTACCTTCCTCAGATACTCTGTTGGTCGAAAATTTTGACAAAATCGCTCTATCTCACACGGTTAAGGAGATAGGAGCAAATTTGTGTTTTGTCATTTTTGGCAAAAATTCGAAAATTCAAAATAGCTGTCAGTTTTGGTGGGGGGGGGAAATTTTTTTTGAAAATTGCCAAGACTACCTTCCTCAGATACCCTGTGGGTCGAAAATTTCGACGAAATCACTGTATCTGGCACGGTTAAGGAGATAGGGGCAAATTTGTGTTTTGCCATTTTTGGCAAAAATTCGAAAAATTCAAAATGACCGCCATTTTTGAGGAGGGGAAAATTTTTTGAAAATTGCCATGAGGACATTGGTCAGATACCCTGTGGGTCGAAAATTTTGACGAAATCGCTCTATCTCACACGGTTAAGGAGATAGGAGCAAATTTGTGTTTTGTCATTTTTGGCAAAAATTCGAAAATTCAAAATAGCTGTCAGTTTTGGTGGGGGGGGGGGAAATTTTTTTTGAAAATTGCCAAGACTACCTTCCTCAGATACCCTGTGGGTCGAAAATTTCGACGAAATCGCTGTATCTGGCACGGTTAAGGAGATAGGGGCAAATTTGTGTTTTGCCATTTTTGGCAAAAATTCGAAAAATTCAAAATGACCGCCATTTTTGAGGAGGGGAAAATTTTTTGAAAATTGCCATGAGGACATTGGTCAGATACCCTGTGGGTCGAAAATTTTGACGAAATCGCTCTATCTCGCACGGTTAAGGAGATACAAGCAAATTTGTGTTTTAGACATTTTTATCTACCACAGGCCTAATTTAGACAAAAACCCTACCAACAAGATAGGGTGGCAAATGCTCTTCCATACCAAGCCACCTGCCAAATATGAAAGAAATCAGGAAAGAAATGTGGACTGTAGGTCGCTAACAAACAATATTCCACATTTTAGACATTTTTGTCTACCACAGGCCTAATTTAGACATAAACCCTACCAAAAAGGTAGGGTGGCAAGTCCTCGACCATATCAAGCCACCTTCCAAATATGAATGAAATCTGGAAAGAAATGTGGAAAACATTTACTTATGTCATTATTTTGCTACAAATAAGAAAATAGCTATTACTCACTTATGGCATGCAATAGAACCCCAAACTATATGCCATCTTATAGCTAAGGACAAAGTAGCTGAACAACATATTTTACGAAAATACTCTAACTGCACTAGTTTTGCAGTTACAATGGATTTACTCAACTGTAGAATTTCAAAGTAGCTATTACTCAGATATCCAATGTGTAACAGGTCTGAAACTTTACTATATGATGGCTTATCGCAAAGTAGATGAATAACATACTTGAAAGGAATTCCCTAACTTTAATACTTTTGAAGATATTTCACATTTAATTATGTCATTATTTTGCTACAAATAAGAAAATAGCTATTACTCACTCATGGCATGCAATGGGACCCCAAACTATGTACCATCTTATAGCTAAGGACAAAGTAGCTGAACAACATATTTGAAGAAAAAGCTGTAACTGCAATAGTTTTTGAGTTGTGAGCCCTTTACTCCAAGTAGCTAAGATTGCTATTACTTATCTCTAGGCCTAAGTCTTTAAAACCATGAAAATCATGAAAATTCATTGGGACAATTAATTTACAAAAAATCTGTAGCTGTAGTAGTTTTGGAGAAATCTGCGTGACTAACTAATGCACGCACACACAGGCACCATTTCATAATAAAAAATATTATAAATGCAATAATTTTCAAGTTTCAACTGATTTACTCAAGTAGCTATTGCTCAGCTATGCCATGAGCTACAGGTCCACAATTTCACTGTTATAGCTGACCCATAAGTAGGTTAATAACAAATTTGGTAAACAAAATTCTGAAAATGCAACAATAATTTCCAAGTTATAACTGATTTACTCAACAGTGAAAACATCAAAGTAGCTATTGCCTAGCTATGCAATGAGCTACAGGTATGGAATTTTACTATCTCGTAGCTGATCCATTTCCACAAAAATTCACGACCGCTGTCAAAATTTAATTTTTTCTAGAGGAAATAGAGCTTACTACCCAGGGTATCCAAAATTTGTTTGAATTTTACATACTCCTAATTCTTCAGCAATCCTAGATGAATTCCCACTTGAGCTAATTGTTTTTAATTTTAGATGTCTCCCTGAAATGGGAACAAGTAAAAACTAGAGGATCGCTCGCAAAAAAAAAAGATAATGTTTTTGCATAGCAAAAACAAAGCGTCCCGAAAAGGATATAAAGGTGAGTGCTAAAGTATTAAGAAAATGCTTCGTTTCTAGCCTTATACTGTTGTGGCAACCAAAGTCAGCGCAGTCTGCTCTATCTAGCACGGTTTTCACGATATAAGCATTTTTGTGTTTTGCAAAAAATAAAAAAACTAAAAATGTCCGCTATATTTGGCGAGACAAAAATATTTTGAAAATTGGCATGGCTACTCTGCAGAGATACCCAGCAGGTCCAAAATTTTGTTGAGTTCGCTCCATATAGCACAGTTTTCGAGATATAAGCATTTTTGTGTTTTGCAAAAACTTTGAAAATTCAAAATGGCCACCATTTTTGGGGAGACAAAAATTTTTGTCAAGACCACTGCCGTGGTGTGTATCTCCCGCCGAGCATTAAAGCAGAAGAAATAGCTTTTCCGAGATATTCACAATTTTTCATTTTCGTGTGTGAAAGGTCTTCCAAAAGTAGGTGAATGAGTTATTTGAGAAAAATTGGCTATCTGCAATACTATTAAGAGATAATTCACATTTACTCATTTTGAGTAGGTGAATAATTATCTATGGGTCTGAAACTTCACCAAGCGAAAGCTCTCCCAAAAGTAGGTGAATGAGTTATTTGAGAAAAATTGGCTATCTGCAATACTTTTAGAGATAATTCGCATTTACTCATTTTGAGTAGGTGAGTAATTAGCTATGGGTCTGAAACTTCACCATGTGAAAGCTCTCCCACAAGTAGATGAATGAGTATTTGATAAAAATTGGGTATCCGCAATACTTTTACAGATAATTAGCATTTACTCATTTTGAGTAGGTGAATAAATAGCTATGGGTCTGAAACTTCACAGAGTGAAAGCTCTCCCAAAAGTAGGTGAATGAGTTATTTGAGAAAAATTGGCTATCTGCAATACTTTTAGAGATAATTCACATTTACTCATTTTGAGTAGGTGAATAATTAGCTATGGGTCTGAAACTTCACCAAGTGAAAGCTCTCCCAAAAGTAGGTGAATGAGTTATTTGAGAAAAATTGGCTATCTGCAATACTTTTAGAGATAATTCGCATTTACTCATTTTGAGTAGACGAGTAATTAGCTATGGGTCTGCAACTTCACCAAGTGAAAGCTCTCCCAAAAGTAGGTGAATGATTAATTTGAGAAAAATTGGCTATCTGCAATACTTTTAGAGATAATTCGCATTTACTCATTTTGAGTAGGTGAGTAATTAGCTATGGGTCTGAAACTTCACGAAGTGAAAGCTCTCCCAAAAGTAGGTGAATGAGTTATTTGAGAAAAATTGGCTATCTGCAATACTTTTAGAGATAATTCGCATTTACTCATTTTGAGTAGGTGAGTAATTAGCTATGGGTCTGAAACTTCACAGAGTGAAAGCTCTCCCAAAAGTAGGTGAATGAGTTATTTGAGAAAAATTGGCTATCTGCAATACTTTTAGAGATAATTCGCATTTACTCATTTTGAGTAGGTGAGTAATTAGCTATGGGTCTGAAACTTCACCAAGTGAAAGCTCTCCCAAAAGTAGGTGAATGATTAATTTGACAAAAATTGGCTATCTGCAATACTTTATGAGATAATTCGCATTTACTCATTTTGAGTAGGTGAGTAATTAGCTATGGGTCTGAAACTTCACCAAGTGAAAGCTCTCCCAAAAGTAGGTGAATGACTTATTTGAGAAAAATTGGCTATCTGCAATACTTTTAGAGATAATTCGCATTTACTCATTTTGAGTAGGTGAGTAATTAGCTATGGGTCTGAAACTTCACCAAGTGAAAGCTCTCCCAAAAGTAGGTGAATGACTTATTTGAGAAAAATTGGCTATCTGCAATACTTTTAGAGATAATTCGCATTTATTCATTTTGAGTACGTGAGTAATTAGCTATGGGTCTGAAACTTCACGAAGTGAAAGCTCTCCCAAAAGTAGGTGAATGAGTTATTTGAGAAAAATTGGCTATCTGCAATACTTTTAGAGATAATTCGCATTTACTCATTTTGAGTAGGTGAGTAATTAGCTATGGGTCTGAAACTTCACAGAGTGAAAGCTCTCCCAAAAGTAGGTGAATGAGTTATTTGAGAAAAATTGGCTATCTGCAATACTTTTAGAGATAATTCGCATTTACTCATTTTGAGTAGGTGAGTAATTAGCTATGGGTCTGAAACTTCACCAAGTGAAAGCTCTCCCAAAAGTAGGTGAATGATTAATTTGGCAAAAATTCTTTTCTCACCTGCATTTTATGCGAGGGGAGTGGGGGGGGGGGGGGGGGGGTGTTATCTCTTTCTGCGCAGATCTGCATAAAGGCAGATTATTTTCTGCACTAATGTATAGGTTTTACAGCAATTACTTAATTATGCAATGAGCTACAGGTCTGCAATTTTACTATGTTATAGCTGACACAAAAGTACAGGAAAAGCATATTTTATAAAATGCTCTAAATACAATACTTTTTAAGAAAGATGTAGGCCAGATACTCACACAAAGGAATCTACTTGCGGCTTAGTACATATATGCAAAATAAGAGAGAAATCCCTGTAATAGTCAATGAGAAACTTGTGATAAAATGGTGAAATATTTAGACTTTGGGTCCGGGTACCTCTCTTCTAATGCCTCTGGGGAAGAAACAAACAGACAGATCTGCATGGATTTTACAATTTATCATCCTCGATAGATAAGGTATGTTTTGAAAGTACCAGCATGTCTCTGGGCCTTGTAGTTCTGGAGGAGAAATGGACTGACATGTCAGCTAACACAAAAACAGTCTTTGAAAAGTGTTAATAAATAGAACTTATTCTGTTAATAAACAGAACAACATTATTCACAATAATTACCTGATGCTGCTGGTGATATGTAGAATTCCTATTCTGAACAGTAACAACAATACAAAGAAAGTGATCAATATATTGTTAAATTTGTTAGCCTTGTTTGAGTTTCTTTGTACTTAGTACAACTTTCAGTTCACATAATCAAGCTTTAGTTTACATTATATAGTCTCACATAAGCATGTATTTTTTACAGCAGTATACTGCTTAGACAGAGATTTCTGTCTGGTGAGTTTATATCTCCTTACACCTAGGTCACAGCTTTCCTGACTGGAGTCATGAGTTACAACCAAAGGTGCTTGTGTACCCTTATAATTGTTTATTTGTGGGCCAGTTGCTTCATAGTTTGGTAGGATACCTATGCGGGGATTCATAGTAGCATCGGGCTTCCTGTTTTTGCATTTAGGACCACAACTTTTAAATGTCTTAAAACGTCCTGTGGCCAGATGTATAGAAATATACAAGCTAGAGGTGTGTTGCCAGGAGCCAAATGGATATTTTGGGGTGCCTCATTTTTCAACAAGTGTCAACCAGAAGGGGGGGGGGTCTCTTTTTGAGCCATTAGGACCAGATCTTCAAGCATAAATCAATTCTGTACAGACACAAGTGTAAACAAAGGTGTAACCCTACCATTACACAAACAAGTGTTTTAGAAAAACCAAACCTTTATGTAAATATCTGAAGAAGGCATCCTCATTCCATTACATTAAATTACATTTTGGGACAGATATAGATGAAATTTTGGATACAAAACAAATCCAGAATTTCCAGAAATACCATATGTGGATGTCTAGACTCCATGAATGCTTTTTCTGGTTATTTATACTTTCTTTTAAGTGAAAAATGATGCATCAAGTCAGTGAATTTGAATGTTGGAAATCAAACCACTATGCACATGCCCAAAACTCCGCCTAGGTACGCCCCATTGAAACTGCATAAAGTAATGGAAATTTATTCTAATAATTGTTAGTTCGTTTGCATGCATTACTGTTACATATATGGGCACTCTATTGTTTAATCTCAGCTTTATGTCTATATATTGCCATATAAGGTAATTGTGTTATTGATTTTTTTGTGTTATGCAGTACTGATCTATTTATAGACTGGGGAAATCCTTCTAATAACCTCAGTGATTATATTAGTAGATTTAGGGAAACCCAATTACCAGTAGTCTCTAGATCTTCCTTGGTGAATCTGGTAACAGGTCTTAACTTCAAGTTAGTTCTGTAACTGTCTGGAAGTTTCCATGCTTCTATATAAGGACTGTACACCTAACCACAGTATTTGCTGGCTATAAGGAAGGTTATTTGTGTTTTAAAAGTACTTCTGTTGTTGTGAACTTTTGCTGGAGTGAATTTTCTACAGTTTCTGGATAGATTTGCTGTACTTTGGATACTTTTTATCTCTGCATGCAGTGCGCGGTTCCACCAGAGAGTGGACTGCATTTTACACATTGTTCATATCTTGAAGCAGAGAGTACAGTTGTGCAGACTTTCGGAATACTTCTATACAGACATTTTGTGTGATTGGATATTGAAAAGATCACAGGATAAGGACATGTTGTTATCGGATATTGAACAGATCACAGGATACAGATATCTGTGTATTGGTGGACATCGGACGGATCACAGGACACATCACAGGACAGACTGCTGGATACAGTGGACAAACTTAACTGTCAGTTACAGTGGCCAGCAGTAGCGTAGGAAGCTGGGGGACCGGGGGGCCATGGCGCCCACACTTTTAAAAGTGGGGGGGCCATCATATCTTTTGGCCCCCCACTTTTTGACATTAGAAACCCATGATATTTGATAAATTTTGGAAAATTTTTCAAGAAATTCACACTTTATCAGGATTAAACATATTTTGAGATTAACTATTTATACCATTTTAAACAGATGAATCAAACACAACTTAAATTTATGAAAAATATAACCTTAAACATATAATATTAAGAAACATGTCCATGTAATTCAAAGTACAAGTAGATACTAATATGGTAGCCACTATATGTTTTAAATATGTTGCTAAGTTTTTGAGTGATGTTACAACCTTTGACTGTTACTAGTCACTTCATGATGTAATTGTGGTGTGTGTAGTAGGTAACTGAGCCATAAGAGCATGAGGTCTTGAAAGTGTGTTAGTGTCCCAAATATAGTATAATTATATAACTTTTAAAAAAACTTTAGTTTTGACAGCCCTGACAGATAGCACTAAACTTCAACTAGACTGGTTTTGGTTTGTAACCTGAGCAGTTTCCTATCGGCATTTTCTTTTTGCAAAGAGGAATACATTAAATGAAAGTTGTTCATGGTATTTTAATTACATGAAAGAGGTTTTTGAAGGGATGCTATAGATGGTTGAGGGGATTATCTAGAACCAAACTGAGGTGTGCATACCTTAGTTACATGTAGTGTCAATTTCTGGGAGATGATTGTAATTGGATCTTTCAGTATTATAATGATGGAAACAAGCATATGATTCATAAAGCCCAATCATGTCACCATCACCGCCACATAGATTTGTTTTGGCATGTAATAACTTAAAAAATATTATATTTAGAACTTTTAAATTTGGCATGTGGGTAACATAAGTAACATTAAAAGATCAAATTATAGGTCATCAAAATATAAATGCATTTATATACCACTTTATTCTTGTTTCTTTCTAAGGCTTCGGGCAAGAACCATACTGCTTGTTATTCAGTTCTGCATCCGTATTGTGTCCATTTTTTGCAAGGGGGGAAATGGTCATTGATGCAGTGAGTTTGGGTGTGTTGTGCTCAGCCCGAGTGTTTTCATGGTATGCCAAATCCAGTCATTCTGTAGCTCAGTCACATTGACTGCATTTCATTGTCCAAACCTCCTAATAAGTTTTAACCCAATAACCCACTGACACTATTAATGCTCGACTTAAAACCCAGGTTGACAACTTATTTTTAAAGCACTTTATTCCCATTGTATATAGTAAGTTTGTAATACAACAAAGGTTAAAGTATAGGATAGCCAGAATCATACAGGGATAGGCCCTCAGCATTGCCACGTGGGATTCAAATTCATTCCCCAGAGATGGCTGCCTATGAATGCTATGTTTAGATGCCGAATACAACTGTAACAAACTTTTATACAGTTTAGGTTTGACTATTTGCAGATTAGTGTGGCTCCAGATTGGAAATGAGTTTAGGGATCCTGTGGCTTAATGAAGGTTTTCTTTGAGCAATTTTCTGGTATCTGAATGCCCTCACCCTCCAACTACTTCTCAAATATTTGCTAATGGTAACTCGCAAGTTGGAATTTGATCATTTAGTGTTTAATCCTGCTACTGTTTTAATCAAAAGTAACCATTGAATTTTTGTTTTGGTATTTTCTCAATGATACATTAACTTCTGTTTGTGTAAAAGTTTGTTGTAGATTCATGGAAGATTCATTTAAGATTAATGACAAATTTTTCAAATTATTTTGCAGAGTATCCCCACTTCATCTTTGTTGTTTGAAAGACTCTCTTTTGGACTCACAAAACCCAAATATTACAAAAGATTTACAGTTTTACCTAGTATCCCCTTGACTCCTTGAGAATGGCATCACTTCTACCGGTGTCATAAGTTAACACAACGGCCGAGTTTAACCTTGGCCCCCCCACGTTTCATAAGCTTCCTACGCTACTGGCCAGGTCAGATTGGCTTCATTAGTGTATCATTGTATGTATTAGTGAGAGCATACCAGTTGACTAGCTGTAATCATTATTTTAAAATTTGTTAAGTTAAACTTTTCTCTTTTCCTGTTGCAACTTAAAGACAAGCGGTAACTGCTAACATAGTTGCCTGTGACCGTAACAATTACAAGTTGAATTATGAGAAAAAAGTTTTCTTCGCAAATGTCATGCAAGAACATTGCCAAAAAGATTTAGTCATAATTCTATTGTATAGTTATTTTTTCTGGATCAATAATCAGGCTGTTTTTTGTATTTTGTGAAATCGGTTAACTAATCAAGTCTTTATACAGGTATGTTAATACATATGCTTCACTGAGCTGGGTAAATTCACAAGTTAGAACTACATTTATTGTGGATAGATCAACATTTCGTATACAGGCAATGGAAATGCTTGTCGGCAAAACAAAGTAATGACATCATTACACTGTAAAAGCTTGTGTTGAAGACAGTTGATTCACAAAACATTATGGTCAGTAAATCGATTATGGTAACCCCACATTCTTTCTATTTTTTATGTCCAAATGCTCGACATCAGCATAAGCAATATTTTATTTCAGTAGTTCTTCAGTTATTAAATATTGAGGTGTATATTCAAATTTTGACCAATTATATCAGAGGCCGAATATAGTCACAAAAGTCCAAAATCTCGAACACAGATCTCAGCCATGACTGTATAATCAATATGAAGGCAAAATATGTAATATTGATTTCCTTGGGATTTTTAATCCAGTTAGGAGACCCTGTTCTATTTTTGTCACTTGTGGGGGATGCTTCTCACATTTTGCATGTTTTGTGGCTGCAGGAGACCCCCCCCCCCCCCCCCCCCCCCCCGTGGCAAATTTTCAGGTTGTCACTCTACAACAATAAATGTTGCACATATTCATCAAACATTTTTTGTATCTAGAATATGATCTGGATCTTTCCCAAAACTTAATCCCTCGTTTCTTAAGCCAAGCAAAAAAAAAAAAAAAAAAAAAAAAGAAAAAAAAGGGACACGTTTATTGCTTTTGTAGTTATCGCAAAATTGACAAACAAACATGACCAAAAACACAACAATGGTGCATAAAACAAAGATAGTTGGATGACGTGTATAAATATAGCATATTCAAATGATTTTATTTACTCAAAAAGTATTGCAATATTTATTCAAAATAAAATACAATAAAATATGTACCAACAAATAGTTTAGAGTTTTATTCACATTGTACAGGTTTATTTAATGTAATTATTTTAATAATAAACTAGATAATATGTTGTTCTAGTTATGTATTTAAGTAAGTATACAAGCACATGTACATACCATTTTGTCAATTCACAGATATCCAAGGTTACTTGATGAAACAACCTTCCTATCCTATATGTTATTTGCCAGACTGATTTAAATGGGTCTGAACTCAATGAAAAGATCCAGACACTGATTTTCGTAATAGGGAAAATCACACACTTGTTTTCAAAATAGGCCAAGTTCTGGGGAAAAGTTTGCGGGAAATCTCGGGTTTCTGTTTCACTTTCGATTCTGAGCTTTTATGAAGGTGGGCATATTATAACAAAGTAGCTTTTTCATGTGAGTAAAATATACAGTTAAATTCTAAAATATCTCCCGCCTTCAAATATACAATGTATTCTGCATAAAATACAAGATACTGCTTTTGAAGTTTATAGATTTATGGAAATTATGCACAGTTTTGACGGGCGTATAGCCTCGCTTTGGAACCGTACGTTATTCTCACGGAGTATTCCATGTAACCAAGATAATCACCACAGCAGATTTTGAGTTGATGTAACCACCTGACGTCAGTGAAAGGCCGTTTTTCTGACACCAACTAAATGTGGGTCTAAACAACATGCTTAAAAAACCGAATGCTTCATCTTCCATATTCATAGCCTACAATTTCCTTAGATAGAAATTTTTAAAAGGACTTGCATTGAAGGTTTCGCTCAAGATTCGATAGCCAGGTTATTCAATTGAAATACTGTCAATAAAAATGCTTCATCTTCCATATTTATAGCCTACAATTTCCTTATGTAGAAATTTTTTAATGGATTTGCATTGAAGGCTTGTCAATTTTACTTTCAATTCTAAAGGAAATATTAATGTAAATAATTTTTCCTCACAATGAACAAGGTAAGTAGTAATTCATGTAAAAGCTTGAAAAGAAAAAAAAAACAGTATTTAAAAATACTCAGGTATGCGGGTATCTTGCCATAGGTAACATATATATATGTGGTATAAATTATAATTTCAAAAATTGAAAATGTGAGATTGCAAAGTATGGTACTACAATCAATAGCATCAAAAAACAGTTCAGTAAAAAAAAAAAAAAAAAAAAAAAAAAAATGAAAAAGAAATGGCAAGGAAAGGGCAGAATGAGAAAAAAATAAAAGCTGTCATTTGGGATAAGACCCAATGGCAGACGACCGCCATTTTAAGTGTTCATCCAAGTCACAATGTATCTGCTGGAGTCAGCTGTGTTCCAGGGGAGTGTGTTACCAAATAGGTTACTGAAAGTTACTGCAGATTTTGAAAACTGTACATTAAGGGCGTTGAGATTTGTGGGGGAGGGGGTCCCTCAAGAATCGGTGACCAGGTCATTCAATTGAAACTTTTACTGTCAATAAAAATGAGGGCTACCTCTCTGACATGGGCTGAACCCATATCTTTGGTGCTGCCTGACTTGTCAGCAGTGGTTTGATGCTACTGACCATCCTACTGTTCTGAGTTATCTCAAATCCTGGTCTTAGTGGAATTACCCCTAAAATGGTTTTCCTCTCACCTAAGGGATTGTTGTCAGGCCATTAAGATAGGTCATTAGATCAGTGTTGGATTCATTGTTGTTCCCACTTTCTACAACACCAATCAGCAAACTCAATGGCTCTCATCTTAACATTTGATTTCCTTTTCATGTGATGATACCCAGTTATGTGCTCATTTATCCAACAAGAAAGCCTCCTCTGCTCTGACTGGGCTTAATGTTTGTCTTCATGACATGCAAAGAAGGATGTCTTATGTCTGTATCAGTAAGCTAAAAGTGAACCCTGATAAAACTGAAATTATTGCTTTTAGTTCCAAGGCTCAATATGAAAAAACTCTCCTCAAATTTCCCCACCAATCTTCTACAACCTGCTGACACTGCCAGAAATCCAGGTGTGGTTTGATGTAGACCACTTCTCTGAATTTGTTCGCAGGACTTGTAAGTCCTTGTTACTCCAAATGTGTGACCTTCTTCGAATTAGGCAACATCTTATCCATGAAATCCATGAAGTAGATTCCCCTGCCAATGTGGGTAGTCATTTGAACTATTGTAGCTCTTTGTTTCAAGGTTCGGCAAGTTACAACCTGCATAAGCGGCAGTGTATTCAGAATACTCTTGCATGTATATTCACAAATCATAGAAAATATCCTCGTGTAACACCCGTCCTTCAGTAGACTTTCATCAAGTCCTTTTGTCTAAGGTATTATATGAGGACTGAATGACTTTTTTACCAGAATGTGGGGCTGACAGAAGTTGCATTTCTCTAGGCTGAAGCTTTTTTCACTCATCAAGTGGGTTCATAATGATTTCATGTAAGTCAGATTTTCTGGAATGAGAAATAATAATAATAGTAGGATTTATATAGCGCAAAATTGATGCAAATCCTCTAATGCGCTAAAGTCCAAGAAGGGAGAGTCCAGGGACAGGCATGGGTCGACATCTAAAAAGTGCCCGCCAGGGTATAACTAAGGTGGGGGGTATGCCAGCCTAAACAAGTGAGTCTTTAGCTGGCTTCTGAAACCATCGATTGTTTGCTCAGATCTGACAGTTTGTGGCAGCTTGTTCCATTCAGCTGGTGCAGCTACTGCAAAGCCTCGCCTGCCTATGTGCTTCTTAGGGCGGGTTGAGGAGATAGATACAAATACTTGGAGCAAGTCTAGTCCTTCAGTTACTCCACTGGTTGTCTGTTGAGCACTGTTGCATGTTCAAAGCCGTAGTGTTGGCCTACTAATGACCTACTAGTGAATGATGCAATAGCACATCTCTCTCACCTCATATTGTTTCTGCAATTTTCCATGTATACCGCTTCCCCCTTTCCCCCTCTCCCCCACCCCTGTCCTTGCTTTAATAGAGTTCCTACAACTCACTGGTTTGTCCCCTTCCTCCATCTCGGCTTATATTCACTCCCTGCGATCCAAATTCACATGTCTCCAACCTTCCTTCTGTTCCCCTCCATCATCACTCTGTCCTCCTCAGCCTCAGAAGGCTGGCCCTTAATGTACCTCAGATCAGACTGGTCAAAGGAATTTTTGACATCAATATCAGTCACTCTATCATACTACTTTCCTCACAACTCCCACTGGGTTATATTTATACTCCTCTTTTTCTCCTTGCCTTTTGCATTCTTAAGACTTTCCAATTTAGTCCCCCCCCAGTATCTACCTTTGACCCTTTGGTCCACCTCTGCAGAGGAGACGTCATCTACCATCCACAGTTTGCCACCATCATACTAACATGGTCCAAAACCCTGCAAGCCTCCTCTCAATTCGCCACTGTACAAATTCCACTTCTGGGTAATTCACCCATATGTCCAGTTGCAGCATTGCTGCTCCTTACCCAAAAGTTTCCCCTCCCTTCCAATGCCCCTCTGTTTGCCACCCCCAGGGCCCTTCCTTCTCAGTCCTTACCCAAAGTCAAGTCAGAAAAACCCTCTCAGCCATCTTAAGTTCATTCAACATCGACCCCTCCACCCACCCATTCCATGCCTTCAGGAGGTCAGGGGCGTCATTGGCCTTCAACTCTGACATCTCTCTGCAAGCCATACAGCACCAGGGTACCTGGTCATCTGACGCAGTCTGGAGCTACATAATCTCTAACCCCCACCAACAGTCCTCTGTCTCCTCTACTTTCAAAAACCTCCTATATCAACAGTAATACTTGGCATTTGGGTGTGTGTAAAGTTGTTAACATTAAAACACTACAGTCTCAGTGGCGTTAGTATTGTGTAATAAAAATAATTTTTTCCCAACTCTTGTTTTTGGTCTTGGCTTCAGGGGCCGATTTCACGAACGGACTTAAGCCTGGTTTTGGGCTTAAGTTTAAGACTTTGGTCTTAAATTCTGTCAAAAATGTGCTAAGTCAGCGGGCTTAGACTTAGTGGATTTCACAAAGGGGCTAAGTCCATGGATTTGCTAAGTCAGTGGACTTAGACTTAAGTCTGGGAGGTAGTGGGCTTAAATTTTGTAAAGAGGACTTAAATATGGCTGCCATAAACTTTTCTCCACTTGAACATTTGAAAGGGCTGTAAAAAAAGTATAATTACACAGAACACCTTACTGAAGTAGTCTTTGGGAAGTTTATGTGTGGCAACAAGGTTTTTCATTTCAAAACAGCACTTATCCTTAGATAAAATGTATTAAATGAAGGATATAAAAGGTCACATGACACAGAAAACCACTGTGGTTATATGATAAGCTTGGACTTAGCCAAGTCACCTTTGTGAAATCCATTTTAAGTCCCAGACCTAGTTAAGACCAAAGTCTTAGATTTAAGTCCCTGACTTAGCCAAAAAAGGGACTTAGTTTAAGTCCTTTAGTGAAATCGGCCCCTGGCTTGTAGTGAATGATGCAATGCAACACAACGGTATGTTGTCTCCTTCAGGGAAAAAAGCTCAAAACCTACCTGTTTGAAAAGCCTGTCTGCCTTAGCTACTCTGCCACGCCTAGGTTATGGACATGGACCTACGACTATTCAATATGTTTATACATAGTTGTGCCTTAGAGTTTGCTGGATGTTAGAGACTAAATGCTATAAAAGTCCTTTTTAGATTACACCAGATCAATGCTGGGAAATGTATCTTTAATAGTGTGCTTGTGTCAATGTATACGTTAACAAAAGCACTCCGACCGTGCCTTCCTACCACAAGGGGTGTAAAATAAATGGGGAAATCTGGATAATTTATTTTGTATCCAGATGGTGATCGGAATGACTCTTAAAATTTAATGGGATGTAAGTTGGACCAGGATCTATATACCTTCATGGTTTCTTAGGAGTTCCAATGATGCAGTATTATTTGCATAATTAATTCTGCCAACAAACAAGCAAAAAAAAAAATGCTCATGAAAGTAATATCTTCTGGGGGTGGGGGTGGGGGGTAAAATAAATGTAATTTTACATAAAACAGGCACAAATAAGGAGTTCGTTTTGGTTGTGTAAATAAATTTGCTGTAAGTAACATCCACAGTGGTGTCATTCAAAACATTGTAGATTTTTTGTTCAGCCTATTTGAACGTAAAAACATTATGTGTCAAGATATATTCAAGTTACATAAAATCATAGTTTGCTTGATAAGTTCTGCAATTGTATAGTATAGTTTCAATACTGCCCCCCTCCCCTCGAGAACTGTACTTCCTGAACAATCTGGAAATATAAAAACTGTCGCCCACATTTGTCACTGTTATATTTAGAATGTCTGATATTATTGTGTGACAATCAATACACACACCTCGTTTATTGCACGAAGGCTAGACAGTTCCAGAAGAAACTTTAACATTAGCCTGTCTCAGCCTAAAGGTGGCGTAGAAATACTGACCACAAATATTCAACACAGCAGTGGAAACAGAGACATCTTTTGTGCGGGTGTGTAAAATTATTGTCAAATTAAAAATATTTCCGTCTGCTAAAAGCCCCATTGACGCTTCTCACAATTTCCTTGGGTTTATTGACACGCCTATGAGGCCACATTAAGATCCAATAATAATAATAATAATAATAATGTCTCCATGCTAGCATCCAAAATGCTTCTCAGTGTGTCTATTAAATTTTAGCAGATTTTAAAGTGCAATAACAGAATCATTATTTAAAATTAACGCAGCCATTGTAGGACACTTGAGAGGGTGGCATTTCATTGACCATATTAGCACATAAACCATACACAAAAACAGCTACCACATTATAAAGTGATGGCAATTACATTTCTTGCATGCACAATGGCTGTTACTTTGTTTTTTATTATATATCATGGAAGTGTACAAGATATATATGCAGATTGATTCAATGTGTTTTAGACAAGGGTGAAAATGAATAAAAGGATTTTCTTACCTAAAAGGTACAATGTGATAAATGTAAAACTTTAACCAGTACAAACCACTTGTGCCAAATACAGTTTTGGGGAGCTGAAATGCAATTGTTTCTTTTTGTCTATTTTTGGGGGCCGGTGGCTGGGGGGAGCGCTTTTGTCTGTTGATTTGATGCAGAAATTACCACCCCCTCCCCTCACACCCACACAGAAAAACTAATCCTAGAGTCTATATAGGAGTGTCAAAATTTAAAATAAACATCATAATGATTGTTTTTCATTTACATTCCACCATTTTGTTTGAATGATAAGTAAAATAATATACTAAGAGTTAGCTAAAATGTACTTTTATTGCATGTGATTGCAGAAACATCCATGATCATATCTTTAGTAAGGGACGGCAGTATATATATATAAAAAAAATTTGTAATTTTTGAAAGGGATATTGAACCTAAACTTTGAAATCACAATATCAACGCCTCAGAAAGATTAATGATTTGCTACAGAATATTGCTGTTTCAGCATATGCAAATTTCCACCAATGTCAAGTACACACGAATATCATCTTAACTAGTTCTAGCAATGACTCATACACATGAGGATTTGGTTATAAACTCTCAAGGCTTAGCTTGATAACCTTAACTGCAATGTACTATTTTTAAACTGAAAAAACCATAAACCCTTTCTTTAAATGCCCAATTGTTTCTGCCCAAAATATTCTTTAGAAAATAATAAATATCTGGAGGCAAATATCATTTACATTGTTTTACCACCATTTAACTTGCAATATTCATTGCCCTTTCTTTCAATGAATCCCATGAACTTATCTCAAGGTATGGCTGTTGGAGCCCAACTTAGGAGTCAGCCCATCTTAAGATGGGCTATAGCCCAACTTAGGATCCGAAATTGGGTAGCCCATCTTAAGATGGGCTACAACATATCAGCCCAACTTGAGATAATAAAATTCAAGAATTATTTTTATGTGGAATATAATATTTACTATTTAAAAGGGAATTATTTTTCATGAAAAAGATGATATTAACATTGATAAGTTTAATTGACCCTTGTACAGAAGTATTTTGTACTTCTTTTTTATTTTATATCAATATGTTTAACATATCTAACCTCAACAAAAAGTGTTTAATTGCAAAAACTAAAATGAATTTTGTTTCCTAAGCATTGAAGGCATTAAAATATTCCTTTGATGTTGATTCAATTGTCTTTCATTGGAATAATTTCTTAATTGGATTTGTGCCTATTGTTTCAACATTCTATTGATGTTGATTTGTTTCACTTGGGGTGGGCGAAGCACACAATAGGAAATACCCCAACTCATAAAGTGAAACAAATCAACATCAAAGTAATCTCTCAATACAATGAGGCTTAATTCTATCAAACCTATAAGGGGGAAAGCCAAATAGTGGGCGATTTTATGGGTGAGCCTGATTATATATTTTAAGTTTAACAACAAATTAATAAAATTACTTTTTAAAATTATTAAATAGCATTTAAACAGCATTTATAAAGCACTTTATCTTTGGAGCTCAGTTACATTAATTAATAGGAAAATGTAATTAGATCCAAACAAATTAATTTGATTAATTTAGTCAACACACTGATGCATAAAATTGATAAAAATGATAAAATACACATTGTATATTAAATTGGTGTTTTCTGTTAGGTTATATGGGTAAATGTCCATTTAAGACTTAACATTAAGCATTTAAAAATTATGATTAAATCAATCAGTTTGTTTACAAACATGTAAACTATCACGTCAAATACCTTAAAGAGTCTTACATCAATGCCTAATTAATCCTGTTAGCTAGTCACTCAACCAGAGGTGAAAGAAATCAAATACAAAAGAATGCTAGAACAAAAGACAAATCTAAAACTAATCCAGTTACCAAGTCATAGGCATAGTCAAACAAATCAACTTGAAAGGAATGTTGAAACAAAAGATGCATCACAATATAATCCAGTTGCCTAATCACTCTCCACAAAAATAAAGACTATGTGTGCAAATTATAAGTTGGGCTAATAACTGTAACCAAATCTTAAGATGAGATAAGCACAAAAAAATCTAAAATTTAAGTATAAGTATTTAAATAAAATAGTACGGTTATATTCATAATTAAAACTACCACTGGAGTATGACATAACAAATTAACATTAAATAGCTGGTTAATATTAAATTTTAGCTTAAATCATTCCTGAGTTTAGTTATCCTAAGTTGGGCTAATATGTTCCAGCTAGCCCACCTTAAGATGGGCTGAGCCCATCTTAAGATTGGCTTCCCAACTTAGGATCCTAAGTTGGGCTATAGCCCATCTTAAGATGGGCTGACTCCTAAGTTGGGCTCTAACATGGACATAAATTTCTGTTCAAATCAATAGCTGAATGACACGTAAAGCTAACATTTCAGAAACACGCATGCGCCGGAATCTTTCTAGAACCACCTCCAACATAGCAACTCTGTGGTTATATAAACCCATAACATCGCCCAGTGACTTCAGTTTGGGGACAACGTGGTTCTCAAACCACACAGAACACAGGCTACAAAGCATCATCTACCAAGTCAGCTTGAAGTTGTAAGGCCATTTTGATGTAAACAAAGTCATGTGACTGGCCTGTCTCAGGCTCCACTTTCTAGTGGAGTTAGGGACAGGCCAACTGGGTTCCCGGATGCTCCCTCATAAAACCAGACCCGCAAGCTTACCCACCATAAGCTCTCTGGCCCCCAGAGGGTCGGGGAAGGGAGGGATGGGATATAGCTAGGGAGCAGGGGCTGTCTGGAACCCAACCCAGGAGACATCACCTGTCTGTGGATTTGTGTAGATTTATTTATACACACAGCAGGTCGTTGTGATTTCTGGGTATAAAAGAATGATGCAGCAATTAATGAGATCGACTGTGGAGAAAGAGTTGATCAAGTAAACAGCGCAAAGTGAACACTTACTGAAAATGCAATTTTGAAGGGAAAAAAATATTTACTTACACTGGACAACTGAAGGTAAACATATACTTGAAAAAGTGCATGACAAGGAGTAGACTTGCTCACAAGTCTTTACTTTGGTTTTTTTTTGAGACAATGAATGAGTGTATTTTATAACAGTCTGGATTTTACACTCACACTGGAGGGAAATGCTCTCAGAGAATCATGATGCACTATGGAAGGACCTTGCACAAGGTCTCTAGGCAAGGAGGTGAAGATTTGCTAAATATCTTTAGGAGAAAGTAATTATTAAGACCTAGGTCACACATTTTCTTTCTCAGGTCACGTGTTACAACTGTATGGTTGTGGTTCATCCAAGTTCAATCTGCTTAATATTTTGGTAAGATGCATTCTGTGAGATTCGCATTTTAATAGGTCTAATAAGAGATTAACTGAAAACGTATCATAAAAAAGAGTAGATTTACTATAAGGTGTGTTAAGAAGGTTATGATTCACTGACAATGAATGAAGAAGGTTTGAATATCAATTGCTGCACACTGATGTAAACCCATGAAAATTCAAAGATGAAACATATATACATATATACACACATATATACACACATATATACGTATATAAGCCTTTTTTAAACAGATATCACACACAGTGGAGAAAGGTTGGAGGGGGTGTTGGTAAGGGAGAAACGCTTTAAATGAAGGGTCATTGTAGCATATATTGTACTATTATAATACTAATTGTCTTTTAAAACCTTTGAATCCCTTTGGTATCTTTTTTTAAACTTTTTTTGCAAAGTTAAAACAGGAAACAGGAAGTACATGCTGTAACCAGCCAATCAGACCTCGTGTGACAAATGGTGTATGTCTGAAATAAGAAACACTGTATCAAAATAACTTCTCATTATGCTATTGGAAAGCAACAACCAACTTTCTCACGTAGGGTTGCGTCCTGGGTTTGAACCACTGACCTCAGAGGTGGGAGGGGAGTCTGTTGATCACTATATCACCAAACCCCCCTCTCCAATCTTGGTTTGAATACAGACACAGCCATGTATATTGTCGGTAGTGTAAAGGAAGAGTGAAGATTTATTGACAATCTGTTGGAAAGCTGATACATAGTATATGATAAAAGGATGGAATTTATTAGATCAAACAAATTTAGTGCCAAAAATAGGGATAGCTAGGCTTTAGGTACATAAAGTGTCAATAAGTTTACAAATAGAAAGAGTAATTTCACGAACTAGAAGTATGTCAAATGAAGCAATTAACCTTTTTAGGAAAATGAAAGAAGTTTGTAGAAAAAGATTTAGCTATTGGAAGTGAAAATTTGCTTATTGAAAAAGACTGAAGACATATATTTTACATTGAGTTATTTGACAAAATCCCATATTTTATTGGAGAATTTGAGAAAATAAAACAAGTTACTTAAATGCCTGAGAAAGTTTTTTTTCAGTGTAAATGTAGAAATATAATTCACCAATAAATACTTAATAATACATTTGCTGCATATCTGTATTCCTTATGCAGCATAAAGAATATTGCAGAGATTCGTTGCGCATATAAAGTAAGTATCAGAAACACCTACTTGATACTTGGTACTTAACCATTGTGCATTCACAGTGGAATACACTGTAGCCAATCAATCAATAGATATACGTACATAATACATTGTGGCATGACCAGTTTACCTTGAGAATACAACCATACTATTAACAAGTGATCCAAGACTTTGAAGGCTGAATCAAACTGTGCAGAATATCCCTTCTCTTCCCAGATGGATAAACACATCCTTCAATAAATTGAGTAAATGTAACACACCCTTAATTATATGTTGTTATGACACCTGTTCCATATTAACAAATGGAGGTCTAAGATGACATAAGTAGAGCTTTTTTCCACTTAGGTATTTTTGTATCTGCTTCAGAAGTCATTCATGAACATTCAAGTTCATTTTGGGTGTATTCAGGATGTATCAGTGTCATTCTAAGTTTAGTGCAACACATACTTTTCTAAATTTAGACAGTGTTTTATATATAATACAATGACTTTCATAAGTCATAAGGACTGAGGTAGATGTTTTACTATGGCAATTAATCTCTCAGATTCAGTTACGATCCTGAAACCTTTTTGTTCCAGGAGGATCCAGCCCAGTAAACATTTTTAGGTTTTGCAAGCATTTGATAGGAAACGTTTAATTGGCAAGGGTTAAAAAATGATGGGTTCGAAAATCATTTATAATAGAATGTTTTTAAACGTTTTGTGTATTCCGTTTATTAAACATTTAATGACAAATGTTAGAAAAACGTTACATATGAACATACTAATGTCTGCATAATAATGGGGTCAGAGGTCCACTTCAATATCTTTTTAAGGTTGCTCACTAATGAAAATATTATTTTTATGTCTAAAATTGTAAGATAGTGGCTTAGAAATTGTGTTCCCATTCAATTCTTACTTTTAGGGATTGCATGTGGGCATTTTTTGACAAAGTCCTCTAAATTCCCCTATTATTGCTCACCGCCATCTTTGTTTGGACATGTTTGAAGGTGGAGGTTTAAAAATATGGGTTTAAAAAACGTTTTTGATAGAATGATTTTAAAACATTTGACAAGCAATGTTGTTTAAACATTTTATGTGTACTGTTTATCAAACATTTTATGATGAATGTTTGAAAAACATTTCCAGCAAAATCTTCATTTCTTCAGCTATTTTATAAATGTTTTAAAGACATTTCCAGTCAAACCTAGGCTCTTGAGTTATTTCAGAAATATTAAATTTCGTTTAATAAATGTTTTCAGTAAAAACGTTTTTATAGAGAATGTTTATAAAACGTTTTTTTTAAAAAACATTACAGCATAAATCTTTACTCGGAAACATTTAGAAAACCATAAGATAGGGTTTAAATAGGTTTTAAAAACATTTTGTAAACGTTTAAACCATTTAAAAACGTTTCTAATGTTTACTGGGAGGTGGATAATCATTTTATTACAGATGTGTGTAAACCACTTATCTTAGAACTCGGGAAGGCCTGTGACTGGCTGTTAAAGTTTATTTATTTATTTATTTGGGGTTTTACGTCGCTTTCAACACTGTACAGGTCATATCACAACGGGTAGTTGGAAGGGCAGAGGAAACCAGTACATACAGTTCGCTAGGGTTCTGTACTGTAAACTGCCGACCAACGGCAAGCAACTATCAGCTTTCCCACTTGGGGCCGTGCTGGGGATCGAACCCAGGCCTCAGAGGTGGGAGGTGAGAGTGTTACCACTCTGCCACCGTGGCCCCCCCATTAAAGTTTGGAAGCTTTTGTGAAATCCTTGTGTCCCCATTCGAAAGTTTCGGCAAGCAATTGGAGTATTCAGGAACAAATCAGAATGTTTTTGGGAATTAATTGGAAGGTTTCAAAAAACAGTGGCAACATTACTAAAAAGCTGTTATTTTTAACTATAAAACCCAGCCCTCTTCTGTGGTTCATTACTAATGCTGATCTTTCTGATCGGGCACAAGGTATCGCCACTGTAGAACAGCTAACCCAGGCCTAAAATTCTTTTGATGCAGCTACTCTTTTTTTCTTTGGTGTAAGTTTTTACAGGTTATTAAATTCCCAGGTAATCATTCACAAGTAATCTCACATGATGTCTACCAAATGACAGGGATTACTCCCAGACCCAACTAAAACGTAAATAAGTAAAGTACCCTGAGTAGACTAATGAATGTCACCCAAACAAAAATAACTGCTACCGGATGTCATCAGAATACTCAGAACAGACAATCAGCTATACATTTCACTCTCTCCAGCAAATTTTTCTCACTCTGTACAAAAACTAAAAAATTGCCTAGCCGACATCCAAAACTTCATGTTCACAAATAAATTAAAACTCAACCCTGATAAAACCGAGTTCATTTTGATAGGTTCGAAAAACAACTGTAAACAACTCCTTCCTCACTTTCCAATCAATATTCTTGGTAATCAGGTCTCACCAGCACAAAGTGTCAAGAACCTCGGAGTGGTGTTTGACTCCAATTTCACTTTCTCTGACCATATGTCACAGGTCATAAAGTCCACTAGAGCTCATGCAAGAGACCTCTACAGAATACGCCCCCTTCTAGACCTTAAAACATCAGTTCTTTTAGCCAATGCCTTGGTCAGCAGCAGATTGGACTACTGCAATTCCCTGTTTCTATCACTCACAGACTTTGAGCTAAGAAGATTGCAACTAGTGCAAAACTCACTCTGCAGGGTTGTCACCTGTTCCTCAAAATTTTCTCACATCACCCCTCAACTGAAAAAACTCCATTGGCTTCCAGTTAGGTATAGGGTACAATTCAAAATAGGCCTCATTACATACAAAATCCTCAACCAAGGTCAGCCTGTTTACCTAAGAGAACTAATCCACCCCTAAACTTCCTGTAGAAATACCAGACAAAGTACCCCTAAACTCAAGTTCCTTCATACCCCCACTTTTGACCGTAGAGTTCATAAATCAATTAAACACTTCTCAAATTATTTTAGTCACTATGCCCCAGTTCTTTGGAACTCTCTCCCCTTCCAAATAAGAAACAGTCCCTCTGTTGCATCTTTCAGGAAACACCTCAAAACCCACCTTTTCAACTCCAGCTTCCCAACTTAGTCTCCTTCCCTCTCGGTCCCACCCACAAACCTGGTACACTGACCTTGAACACCCCTCGACTCTCCTTATAAGAAATGATTTTTGTTAAATAGCGCACTGAGTTCCCCGTAGTGGGGAAGATATTGCGCCTGCAAAGCAGTAGATTAGATTAGATTAGATTAGAACAACTCTCAAACATTCAGATTTACTCAAGTTTTGTGTCCGGGTGTAAATCGTGAAAATAAGAATCTTAGGGAAACTTTGCAGGAAATGCAACTCCAGGATATTACCATTGCATTGTCCTCACTGTTTGTAGCCTGGAGAAAACATTTTTTTAAAGCTTTGAAAAGTTTGTTTTAGATGGAAAATGACAGTGGAAATAAAAATGATGTAAATTGTATATAAAGGCACCCATATTGCGAAAAAAGGCACTACAGGATCAAGGGGAATCAACTACATGTATTTAATATTTGAGAAAAGGTTGTTTTAAAATGTCATTTAAAACTGACTTTTTCAAATTGACACCACTAGACCTTTTTTGGTGGATTCAAACAGAGAGCAAGACAAATAGAACCAGTAACCTCTTCCTATTGGCCTAAAGATCAGTGACCTGTGGCATTTATGTGCTACAATTATCCGCTATATTGTATGCAAAAACACGCGTGGTCAAAAAGACATTATGTTAAAAGTGATTGTTGTTAATGGATTGTTCTTTGTAAATTGTATAAAAATATGAAAAAAAGAAAAACAGACAACCCTCACCCCCACAAAAAAGTCCAAAGCCACCAACCCTCTTCCCCACAAAGCCTAACCATTAGACCAACAATGTACTAACAACAATACCCCAGATCCAAAACACGGAAAACACTTACAGTGACATAAGCCTGTATCTGTCTCAAGTGTTCAGATATATTAATAAGCTCTCCATAGCATCCCCTAACACAGTACGTGGGTTCTAACCCAATTTAGTGCCACTTGGGATTAACGTACAAACCAACCAATCCCTTCTAGTGTAATGTCCAGACTAGTGTAAGTAAAGCATAGATCAACCGAGCTTTAGGTTCAACCTAAAGACCTGCAAAGTATGAGCCTTAATACCCTCTAAAAATTTCGAGTAACATAGAGAGACAGTCCTGACTTGAAATGAACAGCTATGTGTGTGAGTGTCTTAACCTGCGTTAATCTTTGGCGGTAGAACCTACAAATGGATGAGTGTGTGCCTTACTTACAGGATAGATGTCATATCAGCTGGACATCAGCAAATTCTAATATGACATTTACATGACATTTTTTATTTGTAAATTCCACCCCTCATTCGGGAGCAATAGCTGAGATCTACCCATTTTGTCAACTCGGGAGGAGGTTTACAATTTCATCATATTAAGTGGTCTAAAAGACGAAAAAAAATCAGATCTTTGGGCATATAGAAGGGATCAGCAACAACAAGGCCACTGCCGCAGCGGTTATCTCCTGCCTTAGAATCAGTAATAATGGAGAACTAAAGGGGATATAAGGCCTCTGTAGTAAGATAACCCCAACTGACATTGAAGAAGGGGTCAAAGGTAAAAGTCAGCAATTGGAAAATAGTCTCAGGCCTTGACTTCATATAAGTTGTTTTCACATTTGGAACCCCTAGTAGCAATGATAAGGGATATAAGACCTTTTTAATAGGATAATCCCATTTAACATGTGATATGATGGCCATTTTGTTTTTGAAACTAGGCTAAATTACTATCAGGTTAACTTTCCTAGCCATATATATGTTGCACATATTTGATGAACCTAGCTGCAATATTTCAAGTTTTAGAGCATCTTCATGATTTTTAAATAATTGGCTATCACGGTCATTTTGTTTTTCAAAATAAGGCCAAAATTTTTCTCAAGCAAAACATTTGAAGGCCAGGACTTTTGATGGTCTGTCTTTATATTCTGAAGCCATAACACTAATAATAAGGGAGAAATGAGGATGTTTTAGTGTGATGACCTCATTTAACCTTGAAGCAGGGGTCAAAGGTCAAATTCAACACCTGGAACAGATTCCCAGGCCATGACTTCCTACAAGTTGTTTTCACATTCCGAACCTCTAGGAGCAATATTTGGGGAGATATAAGGCCTTTTTAATAGGATAACCCTGTTTGACATTAAACATGTGATATGGAAGCCATTTTGTTTTTTTGAACTAGGCCAAAATTACTATCAGGCTAGCTTTTCTAGCATATAGCTTTTGTGCAAATTTGTTGATGTTAGCTGGAATATTTCAAGTTTTAGAGCACCTTTATGATTTTCAAACAATTAGCTATGGCGGCCATTTTTTCAAAATAAGGCTAAAATTTTGCAAAGACAAGTTTTCATAGCCATAAACATTCCTTGCAAATTTGGTGAAGATATATTTATAAATGATTGAGATATTAAGGTTTATGCAAAAATATGACGAACGGACGGACCCACAAACGGACGCATGCACGTACGGAAGGAGTTTTATAATCTCCTGACCACGGCCTGGAAAGAACAGATAGTAAGGTGGATAAGCCTTGGAGAACAGGAGGGACTTTAATGTCGATCTGGAGGATGCAAGAGAGGTGCCAGATCGAATGCCATCACAGGTAGCAGATTTCTTTGTATGACAGTGATAAGAAATGTTACTCCAAGTATTTCAAGGTCATCCACATTAAATGCCTGAATGCAAAACTGGATGAAAGATATGACAGATGCTAGATCTGAAGAGGATTATATGGGTTATCAAGATCCCTAGGGGCTGTAATTGCAGGAATGGCTCCAAACCAGCGTGCTAACAGACAGCCACTACAGGTGAAACAAATGAAAGATATCTTCTATTTTTTATATATTTATTTTCAGAAATCATAACACAAAGAAGATACCCATAGCATTCCTGGCATATTTGTGATTATGTTTACACAGCTAAAGGCATATTACTATTATTATTATTACAAGTGACATAAACATCCACAAAACGTTTTCACATGAGCTAAAGCTGAGAACAAAATATCTGAAATTCTACACTGGAGTGACCCCATAAACTAAATAATACAGTTCCATTTTAAAGAGTCATGTTTAACCCTCTCTGATCTACAACTCGGGATGTTGCGATGACTAGTCTTGTTGAAAATGGGCAGTAAAAATTGCAAGATATGTGATTTGTCCCAAATGAAAAGATAATCTCATGACTGAAAAGATAAGTCTTAGGACTGGAAAGATAAGTCTTATGAGTGAAATGATAGGACTTGTTACCTTCTCATGACTGCTGCAGAAATTTCCTGTTCCTCAGTTAATGATTTAGTAATCACTAAGTTCCAATACATGTCATAAATGATACAGAAAATTGGCAAATGCAATAATTAGAAACAGTTTTTCTAAGTTCCAGAGACTTCATACATCATTTGGTTATGATAACTCTGTGTACCTGTATTAACTTTTAAAGCATATTTTTAATTCTAAATATATGTTATATGGCATGTTTTATCTAAACTGATTTAACACCAGCAAAGTAGCATTTACCTTAGCAATTTGCAATATTTGTAATTAAACTTAAGATGATGTGCTATTGGTACATTGACTGTAGTGGTAAGGTAATACTGGTTATGGTAAGGTTACACCTTTCTGTACGGTTATATCCTTATGACTCCAAAAAAAGATCCCCTGTTTTTTGGGTAGGGGGTTTAGTGGTGTATTGCATAACACATTTGTCCCCCACCTCTGAGGTTGGCAGTTCAAATTCTGGACCTGACCCTATGTGGGAAAGTTGGTAGTTGCTTACTGATGCCCAGCAGTTGGCAGTGCAGAATCTTGACCAACTAGTATGTACTGGTCTCCTCTGCCCTTAAAACTACCCGTCGGCCTATTATCTATACAAAGTGCTGATTGCAATGTTAAACCTGAATTTAAAAAATCTTTCTGATTAGCATACGCTGAAGAATGAGCTGCCCTGTAATATGCATCCCTACCAAAATATGGATCGTATCACAAGAAAATAGGCAATAACACAGTCATGACTGACTTGACTTAATGCGTGTAGTCAGGACATAAATGCTCACTAACAATGGTTATCCAACCTGTGTAAAAATAAAATATCCACAGTGACTGCGAATACGTTCCAAATCTGCAAGAGTGTGCAGATAGGTCTCACAATGACAAATATGATATTCCAAACTCCCTTGATGGAGTGGTCAGAAGGCAAACTGCATACAGTGGAATTGGGGTATTACTTATACCATTGAACAGTTTTCTTGTACATTCCATTGAGTACTCTTCAAATTCATACGTACTAGATATATGACGTCATCATTTTCTGTGTACTGTTGCACCTGCCTTGGGTACAGGGTGAATGATAGAAATATTTAGGTCATTAAATGGGTCATTGTTTTCTCCAGCGATGACCATGCTTGAGTCTGGATCACAATGTAATGGCTTCCTTTCATGTATAATCCTTGTGTTAACTTCAATACTATCTCTGTTCTGATTTGGTACCAGTTTGGTTCTGATGTGTTTGGACCCAGTTTTAGAGTTTAGTTTTTCTCTGAATTCTTTGTAGACTTTATGTGAAATGGCACAAGTAAATCCACAGTTAATCATTTCCAACATGGCAAAGCACAAGTTTAACATGTGCATTAGGAGGACTTTGTTCTTTTCATTTGGCATGTGTCTGAATTTAGCCTGGGCAGGGCCAATGTTCACAGCAGCCAAAGTCACCACAAACAATGCGGCAACCATACTCAGTGACGTCACAGTGACGTAACACACAAACGTACACAGATTCTTCTTACGGTGCGCACAAAATCCTAAACATCCGGTTAGTATGAAAAACAAACTTCCCCAAAAGCCTGCACCATAGTAGGAACCACCTATCCCAAGTAGAGTACCAGTCAGGGTCAATGCGCCTGCGCAGAGACCAATGATGACGTGAAATACATTAATGTTGTGACTGCAGGGTGAAGGAAACTTAAACCTCTTTTCAAAACACAACTTCTGTCTGGATGGTTTATCTTCCCTGGAATATTCCCTGTTGTATCTGACAACCGGCAATTTCTTTGTCCTGTGTTTTCGACTGGAGTGACTTCTTGAATTCATGTTTAAGCCCCACTTTTTTACTTATAAACACACAAACATGTTTTGTCAAGTTTTGGCAGTACATGTACTGATATTAAATACAGTATCCACACTTAGTATTTACACACTGTGACTTTATGTTCAATTATGTTCTTTATTTGTGGGTAAACAAACCACCATGTTTCACGTGTATATTGATCATTAGATATTTTACATGGGGTACTTAGTAAACATGCAAATACTGATATTCTTATCAGTTGGTAAAGGTATAATATTTTAGGGGACAGAGTATCAGTATTATTGTTTTTGTCACAATTGATAATAGAGCCTTTATGAAGAAATCAAGTGAGGCTGTCAAGAAATAATCTATATCTTAAACCTTGTTCACACTTTTCTGTTAAGACACCGTTGTTAAAAAATTTGTATGTTAAAGTCTGAGACTCTGCCCCATCGTCTGTCTTTCTTGTTTTTAGAAGTCTATTACCTGTTAATAACGTTTAAAAATATTGGTTTGTATTTGTACAGGCAAACTATATTTATACATTGTGTTTGTGTCAATGCATATTTTGATAAAAAATAGTCCCCATAATAAGACTTAAAACAGGCCCAAATAATAATTTTGTGTATTTAAGATGTGTAAACTTACACTTGTAGGCAGTAGCTGTTAGGCAAAAATTCTTCTGTTCAAGGAACATTCAAGGAGAACAATGATAATGTCATCTTTTTCATAATAATATTATATAATTTCCTTTCATTTGCACATGCTAAAAAAGCAATGAACAGCTATTTTTTTGGCTGTTTAGTTATCTGTGGGTGACAATTTTAGACCCTACGCATAGTCGTTCATTGACTGTGAATCTGATGTACACATCTAGTGACTCTCACAGACGTGTATAAGACATGCGTAATAAAAAGAAAGTAAAATTTCGTACTTGTAAATTCAGGAAATATTTTAATGTAATAAGTCAGGAAATATCCCAATAAAGTAATACTTACATAGTCGTCACCCCCCTGAAAAATCTTGGTGAACGAGACTTGTAAAAGTTCCTAAAAATACATACAAATAAAGTTCTATTTGTGCTGAGTGTCTTGTGTCTATGAACGGCTTCACAATAAGGGCCTGCAAACCCCCAGTTGCATGTAAACAGGTACACATGGAACATAGCTGGAACAAGTGTACCTGTTTACACAGATTTCTTGCTTATAGACAAAATTCCTGAAGGTTGGAGAAATTCATTTACTGCCTGACACAAGAAGCCCATTAAATTTAACTAAAAGTTAAAAAAATAACTTCAAAAAATATGTGCATCAGATCTTCAAAAATAAAAAGACTGGTAACTCTTGTAAATCCTGTATACACTTTTGTAAGAACCACTGCATTTAGGCATGGGTTTCTGAGAGTCTGGTGACTGTGACACGGATACTTGCGGGATGTGATATTGACATTTGACCAACGCTAATGATATATTTTAACATTTTAGAACTATGATAATCTGTTAACAAATCCACAAAGTTGTAAAATATATAGACAATAGTGGTTGTTTTACACCCTATTGCTACTGATCTTGTTTGCCCTGATAAACTCCCACTGGAGGTGATGGAACATAGAAGTGTGAACCATACTACGTTTCTTTTGACATGAAGTATTCCACACATTTCAAGATGGGAAATCAAATCAGTGTGAATCATGCTTAACAACACTTCCTTTGGCATGAAATATTGCAGTTTGATTTGAGTCATGAAAAACAATCAATATTCACTGAAAACAAAGTCCAGTAAAAGAAATTTGGACAAAAGCCCATAGAGGAAACCCACAAGGACAAAACAGTGCACCCAGTTTATACCCAAATGGTCACTCACTATTCTTATTCTTCATTGATTGATTGATGTATTTGTTTGTATTTGACATGGATAACTGAACTAGAGAGCAATTGTAAAGAATTCCACCAATGCATGTTTATGATAATGAGGGATATTTTGTATCCTTAATATAATCTGGATTTTTTGCAACATATAATTACTTCTTCCTCTGGCCCGACCCATATGAAATAAAAAACATTCGTGAAGATTGGTTTTTAGGATTAATATCAACTAGAAAGTGAAAGTCATTCAGAAAATGCATTGGAAATGGGACCTTTTTTGATTCAGGATTTTTGTATCAAAAACATGATCCGGGTCTTTCCCAAATTTTTATCACTTCTACCTTTTTTTAGGCTGTACTCACATAGAAATTTTCAGAAAGATCCAGTCATGACTTTTAGAGTTATAGTGAACACAGACAAACAAACACACCTAAAGACATAACCTCCTGCTGGAGGTAATTACTGCATTGTATTATTAGAAAGATTTGACGTTAGAAGTTTTTTTTTGCAATATGCTAATCACCTCAACAAATAATCCTTCAGTTGATCAATGTTTTAATAACAGAATTTGTCTAATTATATTTTATAGGATATACTTTAAATCTATCTGTTTTGTAGATTTTATTAATATTTTCATTTGTGAAAATTGGCCTTTAATTTCTCCACAAAAGTTTGTAAGGTCTTGTGAGAGTGCATTATGACTCTTTTTGCTTCCTGACAATTTCAAGTGTATAGTGTCATTATGTGCTCTTCAAGGTTCAAATATCAACGTTTTCAGATTTTTTTTGTGTGTTTATCTTCGCTTCATAATGTCACTATTGGAGCTTGTGTGATTTATACTGTAATGAAAAATTGTGTGTCATAAGTCAATTATTCAAAGTTAAACTACATTAAAATCTCCAATTACATCATGTGACAGAACCAATAACAAGGCTTGGGACCTGAAGATTTCCATTAGAGCTCACTTGGTTGTGAGACGTTATGGGTTCAAATCCACTGAACACCTGCGGATAGCTAGTGTGGCCAGATTGAGCACTCTGTTTAGAGCCAGTGGTGCTGGGAACTAAGAACCAGTTTGAACCCATGGACAGGTTCCTGTGAATGAAAGGTGAATGTGATAGAACCAGAAGACATTTCTCTACTGGTGTGGGTAGTTGGGAGTGTGGACGTGTGGAGTGAGAGGTTGTGTATTTGAAACCCTAGACACCATGTCCTGTGACAATTAAAAACTCTGATATACATAAAAAACTCTACCTACATTAAAATTACAACTGCATAAAGAAATTCTGCCAATGCCCTGAGTTTCATTGCTGTCTAGTTATAATGTTTGACATTTAGGTATGATAGGCTACCCCAGTTCTTTGTGCTTAGTTATAAATGAAATTACTTTGAAAAGTGAAAATAACACTTTCACATACTATATAGCTGTTCTATTGATATGTGTATTATTAATTTGTTTTCACATTAATGGAGAAATTTAACTTCCAACTTTCCCACTTTACATTAGGACCTGAACCTGAGTATGCTACTCACAAAACCAAGATACCCCACTTAAAAGCTTGAAATGGCTGAGCTATTGCAAATATATATGTTTTGTTACCGACAATCATATTTGATGGAATATAATCTTGATCTGATGTGTATTTTATCTGTTATGTGCAATGCAGCTCTGTGTGAGATTATAAACCTTCGAGACTTCAGAGCTGTGACAAAAAGTGTGATTGAATCTGTCTGATGGTCACCCAAGGTCGGGTCTCCCAAGGCCTCAGTCTCCTCAAAGATCGTGAAACCACAATATTCTATGTTTTTTTGGGTTACAGCACTACCCATGGGTTAAAGTTTGTACATTACCAGGCGTTGCTTGTTTCTACTCCAATGAAGAGACCAATTGATCCGCGATTATCATTGGTGACAATTTCTCAGCCAAACTGCTTGGCAACTGGTTACCGGGTATGAAATCACGATATTTAATGTTTCTGAGAAAGGTTCAGTGCGACTGTAACAGACTCAAGCTCTAGGAGGGTGGGGGCATGACATCTTTCACTTGTGGGTTTAAAACCTGGCCAAGACTAGAAAGTTGAAAGTGGGTAGTTAACTGCTATGGTGGGTTTTAGTACAGGCCTTTTACCAATGTGTATGCATTGTATTCCTCCACCCCATTTGTAACCTGTCATATTGTCACCTGTAGAATGTGCTGAAAGTGACTGTATACAGAAACCAATCACACTCACTTCTTACTTCTGGGGTGTTGAGTTCAAATCTTACCCATAGGCTTACTTGAGAGGGTGTCTGATAGGTTACATTATTAACCAACTGGAATGACTTGCTTTTCAACTTGCCTTGCAACAATCTCTTCCAATGCAGTCTGTACTATCGATAATTAACGTTAAATAAAAAATAGAAGACAATTTCTAATTTCATTTTATTTTTAAAAATAAACCAGAAAAGATATAACCTTTCTCATATGATTTATTTAGTGCAAAACCCAAGCGAACAGAAGACAAATTGACTTGTCTTTATGTGTGAAAAGAATGCTTCATGTAAGTATTAATTAGACCTAAAACATCTCAGACAGTTTTATAGCTTTGAATGGGCTGCCACTGACTGCTTGGGAGGTGCAACGTTATGTCATAAAGAAATCTGACTTAAATGGGAACGTTATGTTAACTCTCACCAAGAATTCCTACATCAACAGAAACTGTACATGGTTGTGTTATTATACCAGCTTTTATATTATCGCCAGTTATAAATAAACTTAATTGTCATTAAACTCTCTGGATAATCCTGAGATATCTGTGTTAATTATGAACTGTCCTTAAACAGTTTTTTAACACCAATTTTGTCCTGGACATATCTATTTTAAGTTGATGTGACATCTTTCCTTAAAAAGAAAGAAGTAAATTATGGGAGGGAAAAAAACTAGGGCCATAATTTGAGAGGGGTGGTAGGTAGCTATGATTTAGTTTGATCCTCGCCTCAGGTGTCTCTGCAGGGAAGACCCCTTTGTCTAGTGTTTTCTACACACAGAGTCCAAAGCTCTGTTATTATCTAAGCGGGACTGACGCCAGTGTGCGAGCAAATGATGAACCTAGGCGGAGGCCCAGGTGTGATAGTATAAACTGACCCTGTCACCTAGAGATACCCTCCCTGACTGTGTAACCATATTGGTTAGTGGGTGCATACACTAGAGTAATTTTCCAAGTGTGTTAAATGGATTACTGGCATCCAAGGTAGGTCCATTTTGGTATCAATAGAATGCTTTTGATTTCAAATAATTTCATTTAAGGTTATTGATTATTATTATTAATTTTTTAAATTTAAAACTGTTCATAATTTATAAATAGCTAAAATGTTATAACACAATAGATGGAAATTCAATGGGAATAGCAGTTGGAAGGCTGAAGTGTTGTTTTAAAACAGGTAATTTTATAATCCCATGGGGGAGGGGGGGATTTGAATACATTGACAAACATCAGAATTTGATTGATTTAATTTAAATAATTGATAAGGTGCCAAATTGATGTGTAAATTGTCCAAAAAGCTGGACCGGAAGGAGGTCAGTAGCCAAAAGCAGCATCAACCAAGTTGCAGTTAGCTATGAATGGATAGAATCCCAGAACTTTGTCCTTTAGGAACTTTCCCCTTCAGGAATCTTGCCATTCAGAAGTTTGCCCTTCCGGAACATTACCCTTCACTGAAACTGAGGGGTAGGAACATGGCCTTCACACGAAAGAAAAGAAAAGTCAGAAATTTTTTATAAGAAAAATTGCCCGTCATATTTCATTTATATGTAAGTGGTTAGACGATCTATAGTATTTTAGGACCACTTAAATGGAATAGTTGTATAAACTGTCACAGGACCAAACTAGTGGGCACCATGTTGTGCAATACACCCCAATGTAGTTATCAAAGTAAATCTCAATATTGATATGAAAGAATATTATTAGAACCAAATATATGATATTCCTGTGTAAATTAATGAAACATTTTTCTTTGACAGGCAATTATGTCACAAAATTATAAAATTGTGATTGCAGACAGATAGTTTAAACTGGAATTCTTTCATTATTATATTTAATTGGAGATGTATGCATATAATGCAAAACTTTGAAATAATAGTGAGTAGTGAAATAACTGCTTAATACTAAATAATAATTTTTATTTCAGGTGAAGGGCAAAGTACTCTCCCTGCAATTCTAGTGCAGGGCAATTATTCCTGAAGGTAATCTTCAGAAGGGCAAAGTTCTTAAAGGGCAAAGTTCTGTACACCGTTAGTTATGGGAGGGGGGGGGGGGGGGTTAGTCTGAAAATATGAATCTTTAGTTTTTTTCTGAAAAGCCATGATTGTTTTAGACACCGCCAGAAACAGAATCTCCTTGGTGGAAGTAATTTCTCAAAATGATTGTCAACAGAGTTTAATGTGAATACATCTTAGGATGCAAGCTTTGTTCTAACTATATTTTATTTTAATTTTTGAGAAATATTTGTATAATTTACAAAACTTAAAATTGCCTGGAGAATGGATTCTGGCTTATCTGAAATATGCAGGTTCGAATTACCAGTAATGGGGCTATGGTGTTGCGTTATGTAGAAATGAAATAAATGATATACTCAAGAAACTCACCATAAAAAACCACCATGAAGAACCCCACTGTTTTTGACAAACCCTCTAAAACCCACCCTTAAATTGACAGAGGCATAAAAACCCCACTCTTTAAAAAAACCACATTTTTAATGTTTGCTTTTCTATGATTACTTTGTCTTCCCTACAAAAAGTGTGTCTACTTTATTATACTAAAAAGTAGAATAATTGCAAATAGGGGATTATAAAGATAAACAATTGAATCTTGGCATAGGGGTAGTGCATGTGGCTTCTAATAAAAAAACACCATTCATAATCCTTTGTCTTCCTTAGAAAAAGTATGTGTAGAATATTGGGAAAAATGGATTATAAAGATAAACAATTGAGTTTTGTTATAGGGACAGTCTATGTGGCTTCTGGTAAAAAACACCATTTATAATACTTTCTTTAATCCTTCAACAGAATAACTGGAAACAGTGGATAAAAAGACAACAACTGAGTATGGGTATAGTGGCAGTATATGTGGCTTCTGGAGAAAATAAGGCCAAAAGGTGTTTTGATCCCCTAGCACGAACGCAAAGACATCAGAGACATGAGTAGTGCACTAGAATTTACGAAAGTCTGGTGACACAAAGAAATTCCAACTCAGACCCATCCCACAGCTGGTCTCAGACGGTCACCCATCCACATAGCCCATTGCCGCTTAACTTCAGTGAGCAGACAAATACTCCTCATGCTGCGCCACAATTTATAAAATTCCAGAGACAAAAAAAACAAAAACAAAAAAAAAAAAAAAAAACCCAGAAAAAATAGTAATCGCGAGAGCTCTAATATAATTATTACATAATAATTTTTCATGAAGTAAATTAAAAAAAAACATAGTGTAAAACAATGCAAAATGAGACATACATTTGGTAGGGGAGACAAAGTTATTCTAGAAAAGTAGACATTAAGGGTGTTATTATAAAGAGTGGGTTTTTTTATGCCCCTGTCAATTTTAAGGGTGGAGTTTCTTATGGGTTTGCCAAAAACAGTGGGTTTTTTATGGTGGGTTTTTATGGTGTGGCTTTTTAAGTTCCCTGAATAAATATATCTTTGAAAATTTGAGGCTATACACTATGCCATTACAATTAATAAAATTTAAAATTACAATCTAGTAAATAAGTATTTTTGTAAATGTATTGTGTCAAACATTATGAACCTAATAGAAATTAGGTGTCTTTTTGCAACTGTACAAACTAAGAACTTTGTGCAGTTTTTAAAACCTACGAAGTTTAAACTACTTCTTTTCCTAAATAAACATTACAAGTAGGGGAATAAATATTCAGGGGGTCAAAATGGAATATCAGACCGGTAACAAATAAAGGTATTAAGTGACTAGGGGTTATTTGTCTCAACATTCAGAGATACAGAAAGGGGAAGAGAAGACTGGGACAGGAGTCCCTTCCCTTTTGAGATGGTGCCCTTCTGTTGATCAACACTAAATGGATAATCAGTACGATTATTGTTGAAATGACACGTTTTGAGCGCAAACCACGCCCACCTGTCATGTATAGCTGTCAAATTTGACGACATGATGTCTTCTGAAGTGCGTGTGTGAACATTGTAACATGAAAGGGGGAATAGGGGGGGGGGGGGGGGGGGGTATAACTTTAAAAATGTGTAATGAAACTCCTGAAACTGTTCTTCCTTCTCATCAGTCTGAGAAATCACTGGCTGGTTGTTATGTATCTTTTTTTCTGTGAGAAGATCTCTAAGATTTGTGATATATTCTTTTCACATTTCTGATTCACCCGGGGCCCCTGTATGTTTTTTTGCTTTTAAGTATGTCTCCAAGGGTGAAAGACATAAGATTGCTTGCAGAATCCCTGGTCTACATTTCCTGTGAAAGATATTCTGTGTCTATCAAAAACATAATTGGTACATTGATCCCTGTTTGAGGGCTATGTTCCAGGTGGATTTTAAAAGGCGATTGCCATTGAACTAATCAAAAAAAGCTTCTTAATGTCCGTTTCACACTAAAGACAGTATGTCCTGCCATTTAGAAGTTTTACTCGGTGGTGGAACCACCTCCCAAGTTGCCCTTTTCGTCACACTACAGTTTGTTCACACTACAGTCGGTGTCATTTGCAGTTATAGGCGTTTCGCAAAACGCCCCTGTCCTTCAACTACCATTTCAGATTTGTATGCGACCTTATGACCCAGTGGAGAAACGTCCAGTACCTTAACTCCCCTTATGTCACCATATTACACTGAAAGATGACCAAATCACAACCTTATGTACACAGTGGACCACACCTTCGGTTATTGCAGTAAGAAATTCATATGTGCAGAAATCGTCTGCGCATGCCCACAGTACCAAATTCACAGGCGCAAATTTCAAACATTTTAAATTTCCGTAGGACTCGCAAGGTAATGGATGCTGCGCCACTGACTCACAAGTTTGCAAACAGAGATCAGGTTGTGATCCAAGGACAGGGATGTTTCACCAAGTGTGCGTCACCACAGGCAATACCACCTATAGTGCGAAAGGAGTATTACAATGTGATGGGATGAAGAGTTACCATCCTGTGTCTGGCTTGTGTTTTAGATCTAAACTTGTGGAGCGGGTTGTTGCCTCGCAATTGAATGATCATGAAATTCAAATAAACTCTGCATATTAAGAATCAATCTGCTATAAATATGTCAACTCAACTGAAACAGAGCTGCTGTCTGTAAAAAAGAAAGTCCACCTTTTTGTCAAAAGGGGAACCTTCAGCTGTAGTACTGCTTGATCAGTCGACAACATTTGACACCATTGACCATTCTACACTGTTGAATTGCTTACAAGCATGGTTTGGCCTTGGTGGACTTGAATCTTCCGTCTGTTGATATTTTGCCTCAACTCAAGATTGTTGGTTTGCGCAAGGACAATCTTGAGATGTTCGCAATCGTGAGTTGGGGCTTAACATCCAGGCTACGTGTCAAATATGGTTTGGAGTGGTAGATTAATAATTAGTTTACTTAGATTGTCTAGGTCTAATTGCAATCAGCATATATTGCAGTCACTTCTGAATTATGAGTATTTTCACCCTATCCCAAATCAGCTACAATCCACTTCCAGAGTAGAGTTAGCGCCAAAGTAACATGAAAAGGTAATTCAACATCTAACCAATTAGAGTCACTAATAAACATACAAGTATACATTTGTAAACTATATGCTGATTGGTCAAGTGCAATTCGGAGTGTTGATTTCATGCATAGATGACATTATCGCCCATCAAAAGTCACACAACAGGTTTATTGATTGGTTGTTTCTCGAATGTAGCATATTTATAACTAAAAAGCACTCCTAGGGCACAGTCCTGCGCCAAGGCAGCCGATTATACAGTAAATGATATAGATCTTTCCTGAAATGCAATAAATTCTTAATCAGGGGCTGCATTCACGAAAGGTCTTAGCCAAGTCTTAGGCTTAAGTTGGCTATATTTTTATACAAAAGTTAGGCCTAAGACTTGGCTAAGACCTTTTGTGAATACGGCCCCTGGTCTTGGCCATATGGTCATAGAAAAATGGGGAAACTTCTACTCGTTATTATTTTAAGAATAATCTCAACCACAAATCCCCAAAATCACTGTAAAGAGGACTGTTGATTAACCAGGATTTGTTTTAGTATCCTGAATACGACCACCAATCTTTCCCAAAGTTTAATTACTTCTTCCTTTGGTCGGGTCCTACCATCATAAACAATTCATAAAGTTCAGGATTAATCGTGAATACAGACAGAAGGACAAAAATCACAGACCAACGAATGAACACACCCCAAAACATAACCTTCTTAGCAGAGATAATTAGTTTGTGTTCAAATTACATCAAGAAATCCAAATTATTTATACATAAAACAGGAACAGTAGGATTTTATGTTTAGTCATGCCAAAATATTGCAGGTGCAATGTGTTGCTTAAAACAAACCCTCATACAAAGGATAAACAAACTGGGAGTAAATAAAGAACTTATATATCACAATTGCTAGATTGCTATTTATAATATTATGATATGTCTATATTTATATTATAGTTATTGTTGAATATATTTCTAGTTTATTGCTCAGAAAATGAAGATGGAATATAAATTAAAACAATGCATAGGTGTACGACAAAATCAAAGACACTATGTACGGTGTCTGGGAATGACAGTTTTCTATTGAAACAATATCTTGTAATTCACCAGTTCCATATATGCAACTTACTAAAGGGAAAGTTGCTTTATAACTCAGTTGGCTGCTCTGACCAGTCCTTTTGGAGAAGGACTGGCAAACTGGCAAAACACAGGATTTGTCCTGATTGAAAACATAAATCACATGACCAAAAAGGTAATGCTTGAATGACCTGTTCATGATTGATTTACAAGTAAGTTGCAACATTTCCACTGATGAGCTTTTTAGATGTGATGATTTAAAAAATAACTTGTGTCACCATAAAGGTAAGTCATAGCACCACACAAGTTGTAAGTCATGAAAAATTGGACAGAACTGCTTGTTCAAAACGATGCTTAAATATGTATATACAATGGAACAAAAGTCAACGATTGCTGCAATAATGTGCCTGAACGTCATGACTCAAAAGATAAGTCGTACGACCAATAAGAGTACACTCTGGTCTGTGTAATTGGGTGGTCAGAAGAGAAATTGGTGAGAGTGGAAATTTTGGGTCTGAGAGAATGTAACTCCTTTCACAAGGTTTCCTTGGACAAATATGCCACTGGATAGATTTAACCAGTTGTCCACTCATTCACCTAAACTCCATATTGTATCTTTGAGTCAAATATATCAATAGAAGAGGTTATAAAAATACGTGTATCTTTGAGTGATCATATTTTTATGTAGATGAGGCATTTAAGACATCCTTATGAAAAAAGACACACCCCCACCCCCACTTACACACACACACACACACACACACACACACACACACCCCTACTGGTGTGTGTCCCACCTTAAAAAAGCCCTACACAGATTGGAAAGAACCACTTTCTAAAACATAAGAGAGTTTATTGTACAAACTGATCACTCCACATATAGGAGAATTTATTCCTAAAAATACACTAAGAACTGTTGCATAAGCCTAATCACACCACACTGAAAATACTTTAGATTCGTAAGAAATATACTCACGAATATTACACAATTCTACCCACTCCACACATGAAATATTTTATAGTCCTGTGAATTATAGTGTTGTACTCACTATTCTACTTACTGGACACAAAAAAAAAGAATTTAGATTCTTGAGAAATGTACTCAAGATCAGTGTACTATCCTACTCACTGGACACATGAAAGAATTTAGATTAAGAAATTTATTCAGTACTATTGCCGAAACCTACTCACTCCACATACAAAAGACTTCATATTCCCTTTCCTGAAAGACTTACAGGAAAGGTTGAGAAACTTGTGCCAGGCCAAAGCAAATTGCGAAAAAAGCATTCTTTTTGGTTTTGATTCAATTCAAATTCAATGAGATATGGTATCAGTAAATACTAAATATCGTAAAAAGTACGGATTTGTTTAATTATTGTATTGTATTTATATTTATACTCAGTGCAATATCTCCATGTACTACAGGACTCAAAGCCCTATATGACCCATCCAACTGTACAAGTACAGTCCAACTCTCAAATTACTGAGATTCCCCTAACTGAAAGACAGAGGCTCAAGGATGACCATTTATCAATGTCCTTGAGGTTCTTTAACCTGCCACTGGGGATAGCACCCAGTGACAGAGGACATTTTAAGTGGTCATCCAAGCCACTATATATCTGGCTGTACCTGGGATGGAACCCATGTCGTCTGTGGTCCTAGGCGAGTGTGTTACCCACTAGGCCACAGTAGCAGACAGATTTAAGGCTTTATTTTTGTAGGGGTTTGTTGTGGTGGGGACTTATTCCTACAACCGATTTATCTCAACACGACAAAATGTATTTAAATGTAAAATGTGAAAAGAAAAAGTGACCTTGGTGTACAAAACTTCTGTTGAATGTAATATATAGGTCATTTTTAGCAAGAACTTTAGCCTGTATCTTTGGATGTATCAAACGATAAAATCAATATCTGTAAGCAGTTTATATATCATATGATAAAAATCAATATTTCACAAGCCAGTGGACATAGAGAGCATTTGACAGTGTGGAAGCAAGGCGTGAATTACAAGTTGTAAACATCTTCATCTGATAAATAACCAGGCAGAATTCTGACGTCTCTTAATACTAGGTTGTCTAAATTATATCTCCAAGTACAGACCTGGCTCCTCCACTGGAAGGTTTTTAAACAGGTGAAAATGGTGGCATTTAAACTGTCTAATGAATTCTAGTCTGCCTCTTCTATCTCTACAGGCCTTGGAGGTAAAATTTTCTCCATGGGGATCCCTAAACAGGTGAGAAAGAGTCTGTGGAGGGTTGATGAAACCCAAATTTTACATGGGTAGTGCTTTAATTAAAACTGTCATTTAGTGGAGTCTTCCTAATAGGTGACTTAAATGCTACTTAATGTCTAAGCACTTCTAGCACTGATATTACTGATTAAATGATACAAGATCACTATTTTTACTCACTTTAATTACAACTGTTTGCTTTTTCCTGCCTTAATAGTGGCAGCTTAACTCTCTGAAGGCACCTTGAAATTCATTTCTCCAGACTTTGTGATGTTGATATACATAGTGCAATTCACACTGTTGACACTAGTGACGTCATGGCATTGTGAAGTTCGGGTTAGACACCTCCAGCTTGTAATATATACAAGAGAGCTCGAACACACAACTAAAAAAACCAGGCCCACTTGAGTGCTCTGTTTGATGTGACATGCCCGTGGGCATATTGACCAAAGCCATGTTATAGGCTGCTCTTACCCCCACCCTGTACTTTTCAGACAACCCACTCCGATTTCAAAGGGTCTTCGTTTCTGGGCAAATAGATCTGCACAGAAAAAGCTGGGCTTAGAAGAGTATCCTGAACAAATGGTATCAGATCGGGACAAACAGACTTAATAAAGACTCGGGTCAAAGGGAAGTAAGGATCAGAAGGAGAAGAGGGTACAACAAAACACACATCTATACAGTCATAACATAAATACACGGGGAGGTCTAAGAACCACAAAACCTCTGGGTGGAACTTTAAATAAAAATGACTGGTTTGAAAATACAGCAATGTCACCTAGGTCCTGATCAGTCAGCTAGTTGGGTAATGTATCTTTTTGGATGGTACAAATACTTTGCTTGCTTCTGAAAGGTTACAAAGTATGTATTTGTAGAAAGTTTTTTTGTTACACTTGACACCAAAAACCATATAAAATATGTATGAGTAAGTTTAGAGAACTTTTCTTCATATTATGCAGCCACATTTCAACCAGTTAGAGTTATTGGCGTAATTTATAACTTTCCAGTTAAATTCAAATGCCACTGAATCTATAAAGTAATGCTAAGTGGTAAATGGTCAGAGCTAGCTAGCTTATGTTGACACAACTAATACAGTTCTGTGTGGTTTGACTTGATACAATATGGTCTAGCCAGGATGTTGAGCTGTGGGCATCACCTTTGTAAGTGAACCTTCCGCCATGTACTCCTAGTAGTAAACAGTCTGACAGACATTTGGACAGTCATCTGAGCCATCTGTGTGTCTGTGTCAGGAATCGAATCCCAGCCCTTCATGTTCTGTGTTTGACCTTAATTATTTCCTGTTACTTTATAAAACTTTCCTCATTTGGGGCAATGTAGAAGAGCTAGAATCCATAAATCCGAATCAAGAAATTTATCCAAGTGGAATGGATTTGGACCACCATAGCTGAACTTATGTGAGATCAACATATTGAGATTGTTGCCCGAACATTATAAATGAATCTCTCCTGGTTCCAAACTCTTTGCCAGTTTAACCTGGAAACAAAAAGAAGAGAAGTCTTTTTTACATTTAAAAATTCCACCTATTTTGCAAGTTGTTATTAAACTATTATTATTAATGATTAAATATTGTTGGAGTTCTGTATCACCATCTGTATCACCATCTGTATCCAGGGATTGTTTTATCACTGGACTCATAAGCAGTACTGGAGGTGTTGGACCTTGGCGGAGGTATGCACTCTCTCAGTGCTCTTGTCATCACATGTAACTGACATGTCTTTGTACCTAATAACAATTATATTTATATACACACTGTACCGTATGCAATGTATGTAATGTAATGTCAGAATTGAAATCTGGGCGAGTCATCATCTCCTGGTGCAAACAACAGAGTTTGATAAGCTGATATCACATAAAAATTCATGCAAGGGTGCCTCTCACTGTGTTTTAGCTTTTATTATTAATGAGAAGGTACTTAAAAGTTTTTGAATGAATTTATACTTTGGAAGCATTTTAAATAGTTTATGTTTTCTACAAAGAAAATAACCCAGAACTAAACAATATAAAACCTGTCTGTTCTTTCTTAAATCACCATTTGGTCTAAAATATTGTTGCTGGGCTTCAGTTAATGCTTTGACACCAAGTACAACCCCAATACTCGTCTGCTATTATGTGTAGTTTTGCCAAGCATTGTCAAAGTACGGATACCTTTGATGATAATACCATTACTCTCATTTTAGAATTAGACACTTAAAGGTTGAGACATACAGATAATTACTTAGAGAGAATAGTTTTGCATTCAAGAGGCAAATAACTAATAGAGTTATATTTAAACCCAAAATATCCGTGTTCCTCACAGCACCCTAAATGCACCCAAACTACTTCTGACTGATTTACAAACCACCTTCTCACAATCGTTTTTAATATCTTCATGAATACCCAAGTTTTACCTTGTTCAAATGTCCCAGATGCAAGCATCTTGGGAGTAATATGTTTATGTATATCAAGTTACTGTGTCGTCTCTATATGTAATAGTCTCCACAAACAGTAAACAAAAATAAAGTAACTTGATCCACCTGAGACATGAACTTACTAGTTACTAGTGTGGTGGTGGGGGGAGGGGGTACCCCTCAACATACTGTGTCTGATAGAGTCCCCACCCTTGTGATGTTTCTGAAACAGAAACTTTATAAATCTGTGTGCTAAAATTAAACCAGAAAAGTCCAATGCTACTTTAAAAGGGTGAATGTGGTGGAGGTGGGGGTGGGAGAAACAACTCAAGTAGATTGATAGAGTCAAATGCCACTTCGGTAAATCATCTGATAGAATATTGTGGATAAATAGGGGATAGTGTATTTAAATCTCCTACTATGACACTAGTGCTGCTCTGACTGTTATTGTTCTATGTAATTATCTACAAACAATAAGATGACTTTTAGAACTGCTTAACTTGGGGGCAGTCAGAAGGCAAACGGGTAACAGTGGAACAGGGGAATAATTGGGGATTTTCGCCCCATTCAACAGCTATGATCCTATTTGAGACGGGTCCTACGCATTCTCACTTGTGGGAGTGGAAACCACACAGAGGCGACAGCCTGTGATTGGGTGCTAAACCTGCTAATCCACTAGGCTACTGAGGACCTCGTGGGACAGGGGTATAGAGATTTGAATGCAGAATTAGTGTGTTTTTAAAGTTGTCCCGAAATTGTGAATGGGTGCTGTCTTTTTTTGCAATTGTCATGTGAGAAGTTTTGTATGAAATCTGGGTTAATGAGGAATAAATTTACCAGGGTGCCTGCATGAAACAAGTGCAAAAATAAATGAACTACCATTGATGGTGAAAGTTAAGCACGCCAAAAACAACTGCTAATTTACAAGAAATTTATCGATTTTTAGCAATTGCACATATATCCATATTTCATATTTTCATTGTATTTAAGACAAACATACAACTATGTATTTATTATACAATATACTGTATTGTGTTCAGGTGATGAAAAATGTATTATTTGAAGTGCAATAAAAGGTGCCATTACTTTAACAGATCAGTCGATTATATAATCGGACTTAAGTGATCATTCATAAAATCTTCATTTATATGGTTATCATATGTAATATGCATTATATCAAATGCAATAATTTTATCTTAAGTTACAATACAATAAGCCGTACAAGGTGGCAGAATGGGTTACTCACCAGCCTCTCATCCTCAAGGATACTGGTTTGAATCCCGATCGTGGCCTGTATGCACCAGACCGATTGGATATGATAGCTGAGGTAAAAATCTGTACTTCATTTTAGCAAAATGTTGAAACCCTGTCGAATTTGGAGCAGAAATAAGGAACTTGCAGCCATTTAGGTTTCTTTGTGATATGCTGAATGTAATTACAGATCCAACTAGAAATGCACTCGGAGAGCGCAGACCTCCTCGAAGTAGGCCTCCAAGGCTTACTTTCAATGCTTGTTTGCAAAATAATTCCAAAAAATATGCATGGATTTTAATGAAATTTCCATAAAATGTCAGCAAGGGTATCAGGAACAGATAGATAAATTCAGAATCACCATCTGGATACAGGATATTTTAACGGATTTTTTTATCATTGCACTTATAAGCAATATTGGAGGTGTCGGGTATTGGCAGATGTTTCTGCTTTCCGAGTGCTGTTGTATTGGTAATTGGACTCTGAACTGTAAAACTTTCTATGCAAGTTTCCTTGAAACCTCATACTACCTCCCATAGTAACTTTCTGAAGAGACACACCTCTTTGGAATGTGTTTCCTTCTGTTTTGCTGCTACTAGTTTATGTTCCGAACAGCCCAATTATGCGGTTGGAATATATCGAGTAATCTTGTCAGCCATGAGTATCTTATGAGTATCGCAGGAGTTGCAAGTTGGGAAAGTTTTTTCCAGTGAGTCTCTCTGTCTGGACTACTTGCATCCAATCTTTTCAGTCAAAACTGCATTAAGAATTTCTGTTCAATCATGTGACATTTTCTTTTTTCAGTAATTCAACTTATGTTGTCATGTCTCATAATGACATGCCCATGTTGTATTATTAGAAGTTAACTCTTAATGTGTCTCTCGATGAATCTTATGTGACCTTAACTTGGTTGTAGGAGTTGTCTTCTTCAGTTATGGAAGCTGACATTTAAGACATATTATCTGTGCCTTGTGACTTACCCTTTTTAATTGTAATGCATTATATTTATGTGAACATCACATGTTCATGCCTGTTTTCGTAAAATCACTTGTGGCTTGGTCACAAGTTGAAGGTCATCTGGGTATTTTAATCAGTCGAAAATGTGAAATGGTGTTATAAAAGGTTTATTGACTTTCTTCCTGTAATCTAATTTTCAAATACTTTTCCTGTAACCTAATTTTCAGTCAGCAAAATATCTCTGTGGTTTAAACTTTGTCACCCATCCCCCTTGAAAACTGCTCTGGGGTTTTGTTCCTGTAGACAGATGTCTCAAGGGGTTTTGTCCATGTATTAAAAATTCCATAAGCTAACACTTCTATAATAGATACAATGTGGCCTAGTGGGTAACATACTTGCCAATGAACACAGAGGATGTGGGTTCAAACCTACATATAGGCAGATACATAGGGGCTCAGATGACCACTTAAAATGGGGGTTTTCTGTCATTGGGTCCTATCCCCAGTCGCAGTCTAAAGAACATCAAAGACGTTGATAAATGGTCATCCTTGAGCCTCTGTCTTTCACTTAAGGAAAAGTCAGTAACCTGAGAGTTGGGCTGCACTTGTACAGTCAGATGGGCCAAATAATGCTTTGAGTCCTGTGGTACTTGGAGATACAAAAATATATATGTAAATCCGTGTGTGTAGTTATATGCTACACATTCTTATTAATATAGTGATAACACTTGTAAAAGACTATTTGAATTTATGGTACATGTTTGCCATTTATTGACTTGACTCTCAACTCTGTAGTCTTGAGTTCTAAACCAGATCATGGCAAAGACCTGTGCAACTTTACAAATGGACGTGAAAACCCGATTCTCATCTTCCACATGAGAAAACTGTACAGATTTCTTATACCCCTTTCACACTATAGGCAGTGTCAGTGGTGAACCGTCCATTTCCTTGTGCGTCAATGGCAAGTTTTGAAATGTTTGAAATTTCTGCCTCTGATTTTGGTACCGTGGGCAGGTGCAGACGATATCACACATGTGCTTTTGAATTTCATACTATGACAGCAGAAGGTGTGGTCCACAGCATACATAAGGTTATGATTTTGGTCGTCTTCCGATGTAATACAGCGACATTAGGTGAGTTAAGGTATCGGTCATTTTGTCATGTGTTTGTTCGATAGCTACCAAAGGTGAATTGAGGTTAATAGAGATTGCTTCTTGGTGACAAATGTCTGTAGTACTGTCATCCTACTGTTATTGACAGTTAAAAAACCATGTCCAGTCAGGGGCTGTCCACCTGTAGTGTGAACAACTCGGACTTGGAGTGGTTCCAACGGTGAGTAAAACTTCTAACTGCGGGACGTACTGCCTGTGTTGTGAAAGGGGGATTACGAATGTATCTCAAAGAATGGAGTCCTAATCCAACAGTTTCACAGTTGCGAATCTGCCATCTGACCAATTGAAACACACAGTTGGGAACCTAGTCTTGTCAGTCCTGCAACCTCTCGTTACATTTATACAGGGCAGCGACATAGTAGCAGTGGTCGTAGATCTGTGTCCATTGAAATCACCTGCAATCCTTTTGGTTGTAACCCCCAAAAACCGCCCCTAGAGATCTTGTCCAAAGAATAGTTGTACAGGTCAGCCGATTGTTCTGCTTTCCAATGCTTTCTAATGCAGTCTTGGTGGTATAAGTAGTCTCAATGGATTGCGACTGTTGTGAACAGGTTGTTTGGTCCTTTTGGTCTATATGACCAGTCTTATCACTCGGAACAAAGCACTGCAATTTTTATGGGACAGTCTCCCTACCTTTTTTTCTGACAGATTTAGTTGTAGCAGACCCCTTTGAGTTTAAAATTGATAAGGTCTTATTGTCTATCACGAATATAGAAGAGAGGAATGACACATGAACCTAATGTGAACTTGGTAACTTTAACTCCTCAAAACAACCGGGGAACTTTAACTGAAAAAGGTTTTCACTCTATTTACTATGTTAAAAATGGTTGTCTGCCAGTTAACTAAACTATCTCCTGACCCCCCCCCCCTCCCCCAGTCCAAACATAAGACACTTATACAGAGGATATGTACGGATTTCTGTTTGTCATGTTGTTCTGTTGTTGTTTGTTCTTCTAGTCTATTACTTATTGTCATTATTGGGAGTCAACCAACTACACTGGCTCAGAATTGAGACCCTTTCCAAGACATACAAATAGGATTTGAAAATCCTAAGACAAGAGTCCATTGAAAGCTTTGGCAACATTTGTTTTCCTAGGTCCTCTTGCTGAAAATTCAGTGTTATTCTAATGCAATTCCCTCCATTCATTCCCCCTCTCTGTGCAAACAGTTTGGCTAGACTAATTCCCTTTTAGTGAATTAAAAAAAATAGGCAAAGCTTCACAAGAAACTAACAGATTTCTTTAAGAATTTTTACTTTGAGAGATCTGGCATAGACTAGTTATATCTGGGTCATTGAGGTCAACTGTGATGTGAAACATGGTCACTATCCTAAGGCTAATTATTAAAGCCAAGTGTTATTGTCAGTGAAGTTGTTTTATATATGTTTAATTAGAGGGTGGGTCATTTCTCTCAAATAGGTTGTCCCTGATCTATTTCAGAATAGGTCACAGAAGACAATTATGTGTAGATATACCGCTGAAAGATCATATCCGAGACAGTTTTTCTGAGATTTCATCCAGCCAGACCAAACCAGAGAGTACTAGAAATGTTAGACTGGAGATTGGTAGGTCCAACTGGCAAAATGATCCACAACCTGCAAAACATTAAGGAGGGGAAGGGGGGTATATAGGTGGTTTAGTCCTCGATTGTCGGATTGCAGAAAAACGTCGCACATGCTTAACAATTTTTTGACTCGGTCCATGAACCACTGGACTACCAATGCGGTCAGCAACTTCAAAAGTAGTCACCGATTCAAAAGTCTTGTACCCTGACACATCTGGCCTGTCATACAGTTGATTCAAATCTTCATCTTATTTTGAGGACCAGTCAGCCCACTCTTCAGATGACCAGACTTGTAAGCTTGAAGAAGAGAAGGGCAATAATTTGATCGCTTATCGTCTGCAAACTGTTGCATGTGGGGTTCTGCCTAACTAATACGTGTGATTGCCTTCAGTATGAGTTTGTTGTCACTGTGAGTTGTAAAATAGTGAGGTAAAATTACACAAACCTGATACTGGTTGTAACTTTCCCTTCGACTTAATGTGTCCCTTCAAGATTGGTCCTGAAAATTAGAATTTCCCACCAGCTTCAAGCAATAAAGTCATGTTTTATGTGCGTGAATCTGTAAACAATATCCATGTTATAATAGTACAATTATACATACCTAGAGAACTAGAGAACATAGTACTGATATAAATCTTATGAGGTGAGGACAAATGCTACAACCAACCAACCAACCAACCAACCAACCCCCCCCCCCCGACCACCCAACCAACCAACCAACCAACCAACCAACCACCCCCCCCCCCCCGACCACCCAACCAACCAACCAACCAACCAACCCCCCAACCCCCCAATCAATCAATCAACCAACCGACCAATCAACTTCAACTAATCAATCAATCAATCAATCAATCAATCAACCAATCAACCAATCAATCAATCAATCAGGATATTTTTCAGCTGTACAAACACAAGGAGTTAGCATCCCAACATGTTCATTACCCTCTATATTTATTCAGCCCCCAAATTGTATTATGCTAACTTCTACACTCACAGACCCCAAACTTAAGACTCAGGTCCGATTCCCTTCTTTTGTACACATATAATAAGAAACAAGAGTGTTCACCTCGAAAAAAAATCCTTACAATTAACAATTCAATTGGGGTTTCAGATAGATGGGCTCAGGTTCCAGCCACCAACATGAGAGTTGTCACAGAGTAACCTAACCTTCAGATCTCTAAGTTGGGGTTGCAGAGACATATTTCCAGCCTTTGTAGCCTTTCCTAGGCTGAAAATGTAAGATGATATATTATAATATAATAGTAAAAGCCCCTGTCCTGAGTAACATGTATAAAACAATATCACGAATGAAGATGACAATATTATACAGGTGCGTTGCACAAATATTATGTCGTTCATATTCATGAGTGATATATTGTTTTTTGATATATATATAATGATGGATGTTTTATTTTAATTATCCCTCATTTTGTATGAATTATAAGTAAAATAAGAAAATATTTAAATAGAGTATGCAGAAAAGGGCTGTCATATATATGTTACAGTGAATATGTGTAATCAGGGAATATAGGGGCAACAGCGATCATAAAGTCTTCAATTTTTACTTGAGATTTCTCCTCTATCTCTGCATGGTTCTTATCACGGCTTATATCATTGATGAAATATTAACCAAAAAATTGACACTTGTTGTAAAAACATATGTCCTGGTCTGCATTTCCCGCTATTTAGGTCGAACATGTCTTGTGTTGGATAATAAATGTACAGCATTCTTACTGCTTTGATATATGTATTAGTTATCGGTACTCACCCTGTGTGGATCAGAATGTGTAATTTAACATCATTTGACTGAGAAATTCTCAGCGATTCTGAATGCCTTTTATCTCTGCTACTACGAGCTTCAGTCATCTTCACTGCATGGCTTCTCCACCATAATGGATCCATGCATTCCAGGTAGTTGCATCATGTTCATGAATCATGATTCTTCTCTTTCTAGCCTACAAAAAATAGACCAGAGAGGTGTGACCGCAGTGTTAGAACCAGTTTGTATAGATATTAAATCAGATAAAAATCTCAATAAACTATATACATCCTTTGAGAGTCAGAGGAAGACTAATATTGTCGAAAAATTGCAATGTTTTTTCAGTAAAATGTAAAGCTGTGGAACATTAAGACGCTTAAATAATTGAGATATTTATGTCATACATACAAAATAGCTAATGTCCCCTTCTATCGCTTAATACTTTTGGTGTCAATTTCTCGTGGAAAAAAGAACAAATTGGACTTACAATGGCTTGTTTTATTCATACTATTTTGGGTTTCATCTGATATGTCTGCTGATATTTGCAGACAAAAATAGCATCTCGTGTACAGGTATTGTTATCCTAAATACCCCCCAAATCACTTCACTTATTAAGTATATGATGTCACTTAACAGTTAACTTCTCAAACATTCAGTTCATTAGAACTCGATCATTTCAGATATGACACATATATATTAGGGCGTTTATAAGAATTTATACCTCATTTCCATTTGTAAGACTTACTGTAAAGAGTCAAATTTATAACTCCTGAGACTGTAGTGGTGAGTCTCATAATGAATAGGTCAAGTGTTATAAACTGCTCTAAAAATTCTAAGGCCCGGAAAGATGACTTGTACAATAGTACTCATAGAGCCAAGTGACAGTAACTACTTATAGTCACTTTAGACATGATTATAGAGACGTGATTATACAAGAGGTCATGCTCACTCATCAAGGTTTTAAAAGAGGTTTAAAAGTGATAAAGAGTGACACTGATCGCACAAAGTATGATCGTAACCTTTACAAAAAGATTGGTGACAGGACTCCCATACTCATGACAGTGGAACCAAGGTATTTGATTAAACAGAGAACTCCACTTAAAACTCTACATGTTTAATTCAATCTTATCTTTCAGTTGGATTCAAAGCTAAGTAATAATCATAACTCAATGCAATAAGCCAATATTTACATGCGTTTGCATATCACCTGATCGCCAATGATCGACATCAATGTCAAACAAAGGTGTTTGTTTGCCAATGCTTAGCCAAGTTTTCTCTTCTTCTCCCTAAAGTGGAAAAGGTTGTTGATGCTGGCGTGGTCCGGTGGTAAGTAAAACATATATATAACATACAGCATAAAAAGATATTTCAGAACATACATAATACCTCTGTTCCACTGTCTTCAGTTTCCCTACTGACAGCCTCAAATGCAACCTAAGGTCGTGTGACTAATTTAATGTAATGTGGACTTTTGTAGCTGTTAATCTCCATCAATTGACAGATTCTAAAGCGAAGCTAAACATAAACAGCTTGAATAGTCATGGGTTCATTGACATAGACAGATGACACAATAGAAGACAGATTTGTGATGGGCAGGTAAGTTTTGAGCAATTTTTCTGAAGGAGGTTATAGATTTTTCATTGTATTCATTGTCAGGTTCATTTCAAGTCTTAGGTGCATTTGTTTTAACAGCCAACTTGTTAATTGTTTTTGGAATACTTGGCTGGTCCTGAGAAGGAACTTTAAAGCAGAAGGACATTTAAAGCAGTATTGTTCCTGAAAAAGGACCTTTAAACATCAGTTGTCCTGAAAAGGACAAATTAGTTCTAGCAGTGAAGGTCTACTGTGGCTGCTGTGGGGGCTGTGATGATAGCTGGTTGCTAGGTGCTGGAAGGAGAGGTGCTGCTGCTTGTGTTTGGCTGGTGTGTGTCTATCTATCTGCTGGTACCTCATGACTGGCTAAATGTTCCCAAAGAGGCTTGACAGGCCTGAGGTGTTATGTGCTGCTTCATCTCCCAGGCAGAGGTGACAGACGGTGGGTTGAAACTCTCTGTTGGGCTAACATAGCTGTCAATACAACTGTTTTGATGTCTCTGGCACTTGTACTTGTACTGATTGGAGTATCTGGCTTGCTTGTGATGTACTCCCTTTGAGCGGTTGCTGGCTGCTGTGGCTGGGTAAAGAGAGACTGTGGCACCTAGGTTGAAGTGGCACTGGTTGGTTTTGACAATCTACTTTGCTGTGGCTGGTACGTCCTCTCCTCTGCCTTGCTCTGTATCCAATTAAAAAATTTAATAGTTTCATTTCTGAAAGTATCTTTCTTCCAAGTTCTACACCACTGTGGCCAGGTAGTTTCACAATGCTGTTCTGGCATTCTCCTGTCTTGGCACTCCAAAAGAAGTTAACTTTGACTTCATCAGTGAAAACTGATCAAGGACCTGCTGGTCTACTGATGATGGCTGGGACACTTCATTGGTACTGGCAGAGTTGGTAACAGATGGCTGGTGTATGTCGAAGTGAAGGCTGGTTTCTATGCTGTGTCTGTAGGACCTCTGGATGAGTCGTGTATGGAGCCTGCACTGGCACTGGGTCCTGCTTGTGGAAATTTGAACCCCTGGGACTTGCTGATGCCCTTCCCTTCTATATGTGACTTGAGAAACTGAAATGGTGCAGTGCTGTCTATCAGGCACTTTCTTTGGGGCCTGGCCAGATTTGGACAGTGTGAGCTGTGTGGGCTAGCATGTCCTTTTGAACTTGAACCATGTCTTGTAGGTGTGAACAGAGAGTTCTGTCTCCCAGCAAAGCTTTTCCAGAGATGGTAATTCCTTGTCTTGTTTTTGAAGAGTCCATTGGCCTTGCCATACAGTTCATGGTGGTCCTTCATAAAATGAACTATCCTAATCAGAATCATTCAGGGAAAAGATTGGTCATCTGCCCATTCTTCCTGCATGACTGAGAGGATGACTGATTTGTATTCTGCAGCTTCCAGCTCCATCTTGCTCTCACTGATTTCTGTCATCTTTTTGACTCTTCTCTTGAGTCTCCTCCCTCTAAAAACTAGAGGATTGGACCAGAAGTGACCAGGATAAGCTGTTGAGAGACCAGGACAAGCCGTTTCCTGGTTGGTGGTGCCATGGTCTGGATGGAGAGCCAGCTGGATTGGTGAAATATTAAACATGTTTAAGATTTAGCTGACACGCCAAGTAAAGCCAGGAACCCCTTACCAACCCTAACTGACACTCTAAAAATTGCAGACTGAGGCTAGAGTCAGTAAGAGTCGGTTCCAGTGAAACACCTCTATCAAAGAAACTGAAGTAAAAAGAAAATTAAGTTGAAGAGACTAAGCTCGGTAAATAATGTAAGAATGGCTGAAAACTAAAAATAAGCTTGTAGACAGATTTGCAACTTTTTTGATCCACCTTTATTTGGGTTGCTATATATAGTAAAGTCATTTTTTGGGCCTAGTGGTTCATATGAGCGATGTTTGCTTCCGGTTACTTAAGTGATTTAGAGTAATTCTACTCTCCTGAAAAGGATGCTAGCCCGTCTTGGGTCCAACTCCCCAACTAATGTCAATATCCATTTGTACTCCCGGGTAAAGGGGACACATGCGTGTAGTACCTCATGCAAGGTTAACACTTCTATAACCCCACCAAGGATCTAATTTGTTTATGCATTTGTACCGAAAACTATCCTTGCAAAGGTGGGAGGGGGGGGGGGGGGGGGCTGTGTAATGAAAAAAATATTATTGCCTGATCAATTTAGGTTAAACAAGGTTCACTGGAGGAGGCTGAAACACAAATTGTCCCATTGAACGTTTTCAGTTCTTAGATTATTATTTTTGTCCTTACACAGTTATTTTTTACTGTAACTATACTGAGAAAGTATAGTATACTGTAACTATACTTGCAATGTGTGTGCAAGGTGCATTTTTAAAAATTTAAACTGTCATCTGTGTTTCTTTTGGTATTTAAACAACATATCAATCGATATTATAAATACATATGATGAACTAAAGCCAGAGTCAATGAACTACACAAAACTCTCGCCATTTGGCGTCTCCACCATGTGGCAGGTCGGCACAGTATAACTATAATATTGTAACCTGACAGAGTCTGTAGAGAAAGAACACAAAAGGCTCGTTAGCTAAGTGAAAAAGACGCCTGTGTGTCCAGTGATACATGTGTTTGAATTATTCTGACATATCTATGTCTTCCTTTTATAATTACAGCACACCACCATTATCCTGCATGACACTTAAGCCACTGTCAGATTTGCCCGTTCTGGTGTCTCACATGTCAGGACAGCTTATTTCTGTGAGTCAGTCAACAAGCATAACCCAAATTAACTTTATGCAATGGATGCTTCAGATGCCTCATATTGTAGAACTACCTTGAACTTTTTTGACTAAAATGTCACAACCTAATCCCTATCATAAGACAGGCAGATTATGTGGATGGGTATTATGTCAGTCATGAGATGCATTTGTTTAGTCATATTTAGTCATCTCAGTAGATCTTTCTTAATGTAACCCCGTTGGTTTTATGCCCTAGTCGGTAGGTCACGTGGTTACAGGTATCCATCACACTACAGGTGTTATGATCTGTGGGTATAGGCAATTTGTGACACAGAAGCAAAATGTCCATTTATCTCCAAAACCTTACATCCATAGTGAACTACACCTTCAGTTACTGTAGCAAGAGATTCATCCTTACATACTCAAATTCACCTGAGTTGGACATTGTCATTTCCTGACCTGTTCAGCCAGATACGGTTTAATGTCAGAGCCATTCTTCCAGAGAGGTGTGAAAGCCCTTTTAAAGCAAAGGCCCATTAGCCTGCATGGCACTTAATCACTGGAGGCTATCTATTAATGCCGGGGTGACTGGTGGCCTCAGTACAGGCACAGACTGGAGACTGCTTTCTTGCTGACAATCTCCATGCATTAAACCCAAAAACTCAACTCAGATTGAACCACAAAATCTTCTCACTTTAAGCTTTTCAATGCTAGTTCTTTAACCTTTCCACAAAGTAGCCCAGGACCAATACAAATCCAATTTTATTTAAGATTTTAGAATTTAAACTCCTTTCCTTTTTGAAAAAAAGATGAGAACTCTTATAGCGTTTGTTTAGATATAAAAGATAGTCACCTTAAGAGTTTTTGGTGTAAGTTTGGGATGGGTTACTGTGTGTATTTATTCTGTTTTTAGACATGGGACCATGTACAGACGTTGGGGGTATGTTCTGTTATCAATAGATCTTTAACAAGCCCAATATATATCTCTGAGTACACAAAAACTGTCTCTGTCCATTCATTCTGTTGCTCAAATTCATTGATAATTCTGTCTGCAGTGGATGTACATTAAAGTTTCTATTTTTCTCAAAATATATGTTCAAGTTAAGATCGCATGTGTAAGATAAGACTACACTAATGTTCTTTTTTGAATAACTGTACAACCATTTTAGAAACTAGAAATAACTGCCAATGTTTTGTCACAGAATGATGCAGGGAAATTTGAAGTCCAGTTGTCCAATTATTAAATGTTCTGAATTTTAAAGTTTTAACTTGGTTGTATTGATTAAACCATCAGAATGAGTTGTCCCCTTATATTTTACTACACAAACTTTTACATGCCACCCTAAAAGGCAAGTCTAATGAACCTATGCCGCCATTGCTATATAGTGATTACTTATGTTGACATAAATACACCACATCTCATTAATTTCGCCATTGTTGTCTAATTGATAATCCTCTGAGTCGGGAAAGCATACAGCTTACTTATGGTCAGTTCACCCTTCTCCGATTAGATGCCCCATCAAACCTAAAGCGGGGTATGTCTAAAGTTTGCAACCTATGTAACTGAAGATTCCCTACTTACAATTTGTAAACATTAATTACTCACATGTTCCTTTTTCTAGTGGGTTACACACTCGCCTAGAAACACAGAGGACGTGGGATCAATCCCAGGTACATTCTAATACTAATTCTTTGGGTCCTACCCCCACTGGGAGGCTAAAGAACCTTGCGGGCATTGATCAACGGTCATCCCTACAACTTTTAGTCTTTCAGTCAGGGGAATGTCAGTCACCTAAGAGCTTGGGCTGTACTTGTGCAGCCTGGATGGGCCAAACAATATGCTGTGGGTCCTGTAGTACAAGGAGATATTGCAATTACATATAAATACGAACAATACAATTCCATCATGAGCTCCAGCAAGGGTCAGATTTATTCACTTTCCCATCAAAACAGACAAGGCTTTTCTTAAAAAAAATACACTATTTCCTCAAGATGTTTTCTCCGGAAGACCTTTCTTCCAAAAGGCCTTTTTCCATGCACCATTTCATCCGGGGAAGTGGGAACGATGCATACAGGAAAACCATACTGGCCAATTTTTGGAAAATCTTTTCGTTTAATAAATAAAGAGAAAATTGCACTTAGTCCCCACAAAAATGTGAGATATGTAAGAAAAGACTATAACCTGCAGGGAAACTAAATGTTATGATAACTTTAGTTTGCACTGAAATCTTTCTCAAGAACAAATTTCTACATGCATGTGTGTTGTTATAGTAGTATGTTAATTGAGAGCTGACGACCTAATAACGACTGGGTTGTAATTAGAAAAATCCAAACAGGTTTTGTGTACAGTGGGGGTGTATTTAAATATTCCAGATTTATTTTATGACAGTCTTCTTACAAATTAGTTCACGGTGGTGGCCAAAAAGGTATTGTTTGAAGCCAGTTTAAATACAACTTATGAGGTTAGGCAGAGACAATTATTTGCATTTAACAATACAGTTCAGTTTACAAAAACAGTAATATGTTGAACTCGCTAAATTACTGATAGATCCCATTCAGCAAGGCATTTTCGGTCTTGGCAGATAAAGTTTAATTTATATTTTTTTTACCCTGAAAAGGATTAATGCTATATATGTACCACCTTTTAAGTGATTGAAAAGGAAAGTAACCCTTGTGGTGTATATTTTAAGGTATTATGATTTCCATAGAATGAGAATATTACTATTTTCTGTCTTTTCTGTCACGATTATACGATTTATGTTTTCACTCAGGGAAAGTTGGGACATAATTGTGGTGATTGAGTATGTGCTTGTCAAAAATATTTAACATGTTTAAAAAATCTTTGTAAGTAAACATTTCAGTCCTGAGTACTTGCAACATATCCTTTCTGCCATTTGGCTGATACAACTTGCCTTGGTTATAACTCTTCTATAAAAATGGAGCCGATTATCAAGAGAACATAAGTCGCTGGAGTCCCCTAACAGAGTTGTCGAGGCTTATTATTATGAGTGGACATACTCTTGACCTGGTTCTAACCAAATCCAACAATGACAGTATTTCTTATGTCTATAAGTTTCACCTTAAATCTCTCAACCCCTAGATCCCAAACTGATGCTATTGTCACTTTCCGCAAATACCATAAAATTGACAAAGAGAAAATGAAAACAGATCTTCTCACTTCTGAACTCCTTATCAATCCTCCTAAGGAAACCAGTGCTCTGTACAACCAATATCAGTCCACCTTGTCAGGCCTGATTGACAAACACGCACCATCCCAGACCAAACATGTCAAGGCAAAGTACATTCCAGGATGGGTAAATGGAAGTGTATTAGTGGCTTAGAGTCGTGTCTGATTCTAACTTAACTCTTTCAGACCAGGTGTCAAAAGTCATAAAGTCTACTAGAGTCTATGCTAGAGATCTCCATAGAATTTGTTCCTTCTCCACCTTAAAATATCAGTCCTTCTAGCAAATGCTTTGGTAAGCAGCAGATTTGAGTACTGCAATTCTCTGTACCACTTAATGATTTTGAGTTAAGAAGATTGTAGCTGGTCCAAAACTCACGCTACAGGGCTGTCACTCACTCCTCTAAGTTCTCCCATATTACCCTTCATTTAAAAAATTCCATTGGCTCCCAGTCGGGTACAGGATACAATTTAAAATAAGCCTCATTACATACAAAATTCTAAACCATATCCAAACCAGCTTACCTAAGTGAATTAATTCACCAATATACCTCCGCCAGAAACACAATGCAACTCCTCAAACAAACACTTTTCAAATTCTTTCAGTCACTATGCCCCTGTTCTTTGGATTCTTTCCACTCCCAAATAAGAGATAGTCCACTGTCATGAATTGGCCTCCCAACTACCTGGATCATGTAGTCCTAGGTAGTGTAATTGTAATGAACATATGACGTCCCTTTTCAGCCTTACAGTTCAGGAACATAATTGGAGTGATTATTGGAAACTGTTCCATTTTAAGCATGTTTAACAACCTTTCCGATTGTGTCATTAGAAGTCACGACCAATCATTTTGGTCAAACATCAGTCACGAGTTATTTCTGTAGTGCTACAACATTGTGGTCAATATGACTAATCTGGACAATTCTTCGGTATAAATGGAACCAATAATGGCAAAGTTAATTGACAATGATGGGTTTTTACCATCTAATTTAGTCTAACAAGGACTTTTATAACGCTTACTCTTAATCGTTTGAAACAGTCTCAAGGAACAATTCAACATGAACATATTGGATAGTCATTGGTCTATGGGAATAGCCGGGTCATACCAGAGAACACACAGGGGAGATGAGTAGATAAAGTGGATAGGTTTTTTTCAAACCGGTAGGTTTTAATTTTTTTCCTGTAAAATGAAATTGAGATTGCATAAGTAGCATTTTTTTAAGTGTGAGCATATATACATTTGACTTAAATTAGAATGTAATATCTTACAAAAAAATGTGTGTCATCATAATAGATGTCATAAAACTAAAAAGTAAAGGCTGATTTTTTCTTCCATATTCTGGTTATAATTCTGTGTCAGATTTCACAGGAGGATTTAAATCCCCAAGTATGACTCTAGATCATGGTTTGTGAACAGCTAAATCAGATGATACTACAAGGTCAATATGTATCTTGATTAAGTTAGTTTCTGGCTTCAAGGTTATACTGCTGTTCCACTGGTGTAACTGATCATCCGACTTAAGCGATGCAAACACGGGCCTAATCTTTGATCCTGTCAAAAGAGGATGAGAAAATTGACACGGTAAATTAACCAGAGTAAAGAACTCAGTAGTAAAACCCAAAAGTTCTGGCTTAACATCTTTTCCAGAACCGCTAAGATTTTAAAAGATCATGCATAACACAGCCCCAAACGCTCTTGTGCAGAACTCGGAAACTCCCACAATAAAACCTTTTTTTGGGTCAAGCTCAGTCAGCTACAGTTTTACAAAGGAATTTACAAGATTGGTCTTATTAACAAACAAGGCCAAAAGTGGTTTTGGTCTACTAGCGCGAGCCGCAAAGAGGCTGTCACCCATGCAAGAACTAATGTAGCCCATTGCCACTTAACTTCAGTGATGAGACAGGTACTCATCATGCTACACCACAGTTCATGTAAGTCCAGAGACAAAAAATGAAAAAGAAAAAAAGTGATCTCTAGAAGTGGGAGGATCACTCTCGTACATAAAAAAAAAGTAATAATCATCCTAAAGATAATCAAAGAATGACAAAGATTAGTTTGAACTGTCATACGACTGAAAATAATTGGTCAGGATTACTTAGTAGAGAAATGTTCACATGTAAAGGCTTATAAATATGTTTACTACATTTGGCGAGTGTCTTTCATCATTCTACTTATGATCCCAACCTTCACAATTGACAAGACAATTCATATGAGCAGAAAGATTACACTTGGACAAACATGATCAGAAAAATTCATGATCGTGGAACAGTAGTATTAATGGTTGAAGGGATGCAAAAGTCTAAATCAAGTTGCATATTATTGTGGGAGGAAATAGGTGTCAAAACCCAAATACCAAAGGTTGGATTTTAACACCTTAAATCCTTTTAGCAAATGTAGATGTGGCTATAAATTGTAATTATTAATACGTTTGTTTGTTCTTACAGATTTGATTTGACCGCCAAGGATGCATGTTGTGAGTCCATCTATCCCCCATTGAAAAGATGATTCCATAATTTACATACAGAATATCATGCTCCGCTTAAAATAATTGTGGCGTGGAAACTTTTTTTGCGGTACATCTATGTAGCAAGTGTTATCATCTCTTTCCCGCGGTTTGTTTATCACCTGCAGCCGATAAAACCACAATTCACATTTGATGACAAAATACTCCAGCCAAGGCAACCTGTCGTGTTTGAGTCTTTAATCTAAACTAGTTCACAGCTTTAGTTGACTTTCCCTCCCATCAAATGCCTTGATATTTTAAGATGATAAAGATATTATATTAATGATAGGTGTGTGTATACAAACCCGACAATTGACTCCCAACCCGAGACGCCAAGTCGCTTGTAATAAAAAAGTTTGTATAGAAAATACAATAGTTTTCTATAAATGTTGGTCAGAAGACAAGCCCATAAATGCACAGTCACAAATAAAAACAAAGTTTATCATTTATTTTTTTTCCTCTCATCTCAGTTCATCATATGTTTACATATAACACATCTATATACTGCAAAGAATTTGGCACGTGGTATACGTATGTACGGTTATGTATTTACATATTATATAATCTAGAAGGTAAAGGTTTGGGGGGAGGGGCACAATTGGGGGACGGGTAGAATATCAGATAAATTTTCGTGGGCTCCATGCTGCCAATTTTTCAAACTAAAATTTTGGTTCACCAAACTAATTCATTGGGACACTGTATTATCGCCCTCCTCCCTCCTTTATCTTCCACTTAACATATAAAGGTTATACCCCAATTCCACATTTGCGATCGATTGTAAGACCTGCATGGTTTTAAATTCAGGATGCTGTTGTCTCTGATCTTGTCAAAAAAGGTGGAAAATTTAATCTGGAAAGTTCCCCAACAATACATGCAATTTGTTCAGATTAAAATTTTATGGTTAAGATGTTAGGTCCAATGATCTGCTCCCGAGTGACATGGTTCAAAAACATTTCACCAAGTCTCAATGACTCTTGGGATGCACAGAAGATTTATCGCCAGACTTATATGACTAATCTTCCCTTGAGACACAAATTGACAAGATTGACCAAACCTTACAACCAAAATGATGGGCAGCGACACCAATAAAATATAGCTCGTCACATACTTGCAACCAAATAAATGGTCCGAGATTTGTTCAGACAAAAATAGTCACTCACAAAAGCTTTTAAATGGAACACGTATCTGCTATTGGCACAATTACGCTCTGACACTGAAGAGAGAAAAGATAGGTCCTACGGTCGATTAACATTAGATCACCCAGAATTGCATTATCGGCGCAGTCCAAGAATGTAATAACAACAGTGGAATTGGGGTATAGAATGAAATCACAGTTTACAGTTTTTAACAAAGTAAATACACACGAAAAATTATGGAGTAGTATGTTTTTGACACAATCAAAACAATACCCTTTGACATAGCTTCTGAAAGTTTGAAGGGAGTTTGTTTATTCTCTTCATAGCTGACTGTAGTCAATGTGATACGAGGTCACTATATATGTCTAATATACACACAAGTTTCTGAAACCTGGGCTAGGGGCAGGGGGAGGGGGGGAGATTTCTTTAGCCTAATAAGGAAAGAATGGAGTGAAATTTAACCTTATTGCGCCTGATTTGATTCTAGTTTCTCAACAGACGAGGTAACCTAAGTTCATGTACACTTTACAAACAGATACAAGAGTTTGCCTGAGTGGGCGAAAATAAGGGAAGAAGAAAGATATACCATAGCCATAGGGTGTGTTGAAATGTCGTCTGCATATGCTACTCTTGGCGCGATCAAAGGATATTGATCATGTCACTTTATATTTAGACCCAAAGGCCTGGAAAACCAATGGGGCATAGAAATAATCATAAATAATCAAGGAGCATAATTTATTTCTTAAGAGAGAAGGTCCTCTTTTGTCTTTAAAAAAATCATGAAAAATAACAACTAATTAATAAATAATAGGGAGTTTGAACACAGTAATGAACTAAGTGCATGTAAACATAATTAACAGAACTTGTTTTTAGCCAACAAAAAAAAAGAAACAAAGACATTTATAACATAAATATGAAATGAAATATTTACAAAGAGGGGACCTTTAACAAGTAGAAACAACCAAATTATATAATGTTTAACTGCACAACAGGTTCTGTTGGATACAGGTCTGTTGTATTAAAAAACAAAACTTTATAAAATATTCTTGTGCTTAGAAATTGCCAAGTTATTATATTGCAAATACTAAGTATTTTTTTTTTGATAGTTTAAAGAGTTTTTCCTTCACTAAAATTGTGTTTTTTTATCACATTCTTCTTGACACCATCTTCTGAAAAAAACATTGAGTAACTTAGTGAATAAATAAGATACTGTATAAAAGTCAGATCATATTATAATATGCTACAATTAGCTTGTAATAACATTAATCATACAAGGTCAATTTGACTTAAAGTTTTCTTACAAGATTTTCACAGCAAGTTTCCATTCCACTGCTAAAGAGTTTTAAATACAACCACTGGGAGTTTCATCATTTCACTGAAGTTAACAATCCTTAAAATTAAAACTTATCTATAAAAATGAAATGCCTATCTCATTTAAATATATATATAAAAAAAAAAAAAAAAAAAAAAATTGTGATACCAATTTTTTTTTCAAAAGTGTGAAGACCTGTTCTTGCAAAGTGTTCGAAGTATTAGACATGTATGTGTAGTTTAGACAATTTAGAATTTATGAATATAATTTTCAGTGACTTTAAGTCAAATTTTGTCAATATTGATAAAAATCCAATTTTAAGGTATGTGTTAAGACAACCGTCCCCCACCCCCAAACCCATAGATACCATATATGTATGCAGCATTGCTACAGATTAACAGCTTATAGGTATGAAACAATAAAACATTGCCAGACCGACCTCCTATAGCACTTCACAGTAAAGCTAAAAATAAATAACATTCAAGTGAACTCTACATACAGACAGAATGAGGAACTGTAAACATAACATGTACAGATGAATACACACATATCACATGTAGAACAACAATATTCATTCATATGTACATGAACTAACCATTCTCTGTACACTAACTGAACTAAAGGCCCTTACACATTAAACCGATCCAGTACGAAAAGCTCAGATATAGATTACACCTTTCTGTGTATGTATTTGTTTTTCAGCAGAGAATTGTGTCTTTATGGATCCAAAAAGAGACCTCGTATCTTATAGTACATGAGTCACGCTGTATATCCCCTTCAGGTGCGGAAAGAATTAACCTAGGTGGAAAAAATGTTCAAAAGTAGGTTATACAAATAAGGAAGTTAAGTCATTATAACTGGGCATATCCTGATGATAGCTCCCTTTCTGCCTAAACTGGGAGAATTTGTTAACTTAGAAATTGTTTTGTACCAGCCAGCTTCGTACCTATGTCATTGCGTAGAGACAAGTTAGTGCATACCACAGCAAACTGTATTGTCAGATCTCATTGAATCAGGTTGTATCATCGCAGGTGTGTGTAGGGGCCTTAACTTTAAACTAACTGTAAAATATATATACATGTAGCTTATAAATGCATCTTGGCATTTCAATCGACATCTTTGCAAAATTGCCAAAAATTTACCAAAGCTTGCCTGGTAGATCCTAGGCTGCATTAACTTTTCATTTATACTGAGTGGACGTATGGAAGTTATCTTTAATGAAATTTGCAATTTCTGCAAGTTAAAACTCCTATTCTACACTTTTAAAGAAAAAACAACAGTAGTACTTCTTGGTGCAATCGAACGACATAAGTCGTAAAAATTGATCTAAATTGATTGGAAAATGATCTACATTGGTTATTGGGGGCGTTTTTCAGTGCCCGATTGCCCCAAGAAGTAATACTAATAATTTCAAAATGGACAATAAAAATGATGACAGAAGAGTCATTAATTTCAAAAATTAGAACCAGATATTGGGCCGATTGGAGACCTTTGAAATAACCAACCACCTGTTTGAAAATAAGAATATCTAAGTTTAGACATTTTATAAAATGGCATGGTAAATTCTGCAGGATAAAATGAACTACAACATAAACAAATCTAAATTTGTCCTTTTGTCAAAACAGCATTACACATAACAACATCTATATCTTATAATAATGCTACTTCACAATATTCCAAAATATACAGATTACACCTAGAAACAGAAAATTTGCAGACTTTACACATCTTAAGGCAGCTTAGTTTACCTCAGTTAAACTATCATTGGACTGTCCAAAAGAGTTCACTTTATAAGATGCACATTGTGCAACACATCAAGGGTTTTGTAAGATTGCTACACAACTCACTTTATGCACATGTATATTTTTAGTTTAGTTACTGATCCAAGTTAGCTTGTTACTTGTGTAGAAACCTGTTTTACAACAAACTGACTTTTAAGGAGAATTTACAGTGTCAAATGAGATTTTCTCCTTATAAGGTATTGCATTGCAGATTCCCTTACATAGCATTCTGGAACAGCCATGTTTACTGTATCATGGCAACCCGATCTTCAGCTAGAATAACTGTGGCTAGCCGACCCCTCGCCTCATTCTTTCTTTGCTGGACAGCCACATTTACATTTTGTGATGATGGGGAATTGGATCGGAATCCATTTACAGTGCGTCTTGTTCCGGCAATGCCAATACAGGAAGGTCTTTGTAGTGCTGTCTTGCCGTTGACAGCTCATGCCTGCAGGGACCGAGCAAGAATGCTTTTTGTAACAATCTCCTTCTTTGACCCAACGGGGCCAAAACAGCGGGCCCAAGTCTCTCCACTGATACACAACCGGGCACGATATGTGCGCCCAGAGTTTCTGGCGAAGTTTGCGCCTGTGTTTTTTACTCTTTATTTTCACAGGTTCATCCTTTCCTGGATGGTGAAAAGTCAAATGTTGGATCTCCTCTGGAAGTTCCTCTTTTGGCAGGACGGCTTTATAGTCTGGGTTGATGCTGCCATTGGGTTTAAGAATACTTTCAATAGGTTTCATCTCTGACATATACACAGGGTCGAAATTGCCCGCACCCAGTATTTTTCTCACGAAACGAAAGTCGAGATCTTTGGGTGGTTCACCCTTTGAGGTAGGTGGTAAGAATTTGACCGGAAGTTCGTCTGAAGGGGACGGTCTCGGAAAGCGACTACTGATTTTCCTGTCGATCCGATTGTCATAAATATCTGCTTGGTAATCCATAAAGTCTTCATCTGAATCCCTGTCCAGTAGCAAGTCAAAGATATCTGCATTGTCTGAATTTAACACCTCAGATGGACCTCTGGTCTCGCGGGAAATGGGAACACTCGTTGCTGGGTGCAACCAGAGTAAAGTCACCACACCCAGAAAGGCAGGTATAGATTGCATTTTGTTATTGCTTCACCGCACAAAGATGTGACGTCAACATTACTGGGCAACTGATGTATGCAACACAAGGAACTGACTATTCCTGTGACGTCATTGGGCTGAAGAAATTGCAAGGAACAAAAATTCAATAACAAAACTGCAGCTAGGGTTTAAATTAAAACAGCTGGCGTTCCTTTGAGATGATCTTTTGTATATCTAAATCCTTTGGAAGCTGTCCTGTCTGTTTATGCTTTTTCCTGGAACACAGAGTGTAACACAAGTACAAATTCTGTGGAATGTACTAAGGCTAAAATAGATCCACTATTTCATAAGTACAGATCTGTGGGGAAAAAAAAAGAAGATTCTGCAAGATATCCCTTCACGCCTTCACTTCTTTCGCGTTTCAACAAATCTATTTAATCCTCATTTGCTTAAATTACTACTTTTGTTTCATCTCTTTTTCCTTCAAGGATCTCTTTTCTTCTTGATGATCAGTTCCTTTTATTATATATTTTTTTCTTGTTAGCTACAAGTCCATGGAACACCCAGGCCGCAAATACACCAAGACTGGTCAAATATTTCTTCACCGGCAAGCTTTGATTCCCTGAGTGTGAATTTAGGAAATACAACTGTTTACTCCACTTAAAACACTGAAAGAATCTTTTTTATATATATCCACAGTTTCTGGTAATGTTATTTTGTAACAGATACACATTTATATATCCCTTTTTGTTTATAACTCTTGTATGTGTTAAAATTTTAGTGGCTCCACGTAAACTCCACATTCAATAATCCTCTTTTGATCCGGATTTGTCTGTAGAAGCCTTTTATATTATTATTCTTATTGTTAAATGTACACAAAAAAAATATGATATAAAAAACTCTTTATATAGTTCATGCAAGTGTAACGAGGCAAAGGATATCCAGTACTCTCCACCGACTGGCCAAGATGGACCCGCTGTAGGGCGGGAAATGTTTAGGCTCTGAGAAAAACCATAAAAATATCGCCCCTCCCTCCTGTGAATGGAAAACTGGGCGTTGATTGTGTTATTGAAGCACACAGGGCACCACGTGAGACCAACTCAGACGCTAGGTGGCGCTGTTTACGTCTAGTTGGCGCTGACAATCAGTCTAAATCTCTCTCTTTGCACAAATTGTCGTCTGCTGGGCTTTAAAAAAGGCGGGCTTTTTATATAGGCTTCAGCTGGTCGCGCACTCTTGGCGGGGGAGGAGATATTTTTCTACCTGCAAAAAAAGAAAGAAAGGTATAACAAGGATATAAAATAGTACTACTATTTAATATGTGACTAGTGACTATTTACTGACTAATCACCAATCAGTCGCCAAGACTTCTGACTACCGAAAGTGACTAAAGGCCACTCTGCACGCCATTGTGACGCAAATCTTGCTAATTAATTTAGTCCAACAAATTACTGAAAAGTCAAAAACCTTTGCTCTGCAATTGAATGCAACAAACTTTACATTGGCTACTCCATGGAAGAAAATATTTAAGCTTTGTTTTTACCTTATAAAACACTAATTAATACAATTTCATTTTGTTGTAAAAGGCTGAATTTGTATGGATTTGTAAATAAATGCTTGCTTTTGCCCCCCCCCCCCCTTCCCCACAACCCTTAGCCCAAGAAATCAAATGTAGCTTCTAAATATATTAAAGATTCTTTAAAAATAATGAATATCTGTTGTTTTTTTCTCATTGAGTGTTAGTAGATTAAAAGTCGATACAAATATCTGTTGCATAGTTCTTTTGTTTGTAAAATAATTACTCAAAAAAAAAAACATTACTCAAATTTTCTTAAATCAACGGTGATTCAGTTTATACCCTGTGCCCCTATCGATGTTCAATGGTACCCCCTCCTCACTTCCTCAAATGTTTTATTTATCAATGTTTAACCCCCCCCCCCCCCCCCCTCCATTGTTCCATTGAAACCAGTCGTGCATGCTGAATGAACTTTAGGATGCTGTTACCTTTACTAAATCCGGGAGTTCCAGAATTACAGTAAAGCTATACAAGTTTGCCCTCAATGATATTCCCCCTCGACCCAATATAATGTCTTTCCAAAGACGTACAAACAAATATAATATATAAGGAGTTTTCCAATGATACTGACAAAGATGCTTGAAGCATAAAAGACAGTTAACTGTGGTTAGAGAAGAAATATAGGCTAAATAACATGACATTACTGTATCTAATTCTCCTTATTTTTACAAGTCCCATCTCACCTGCATTAATCATAAAGTTAATCCAGTATATACACTGGTGTTATGACCCACTTGTGAATTATTCACAGCAAGCCAACATTCATGCAGGGCAAAGGGTAACTGTTATTTTTCATAATATAACAAACTGGTTAGTAGTGTTACACTCATTGACTTCTGAATGAACTGGTTGTTACTGATGTCAGTGCAAAAGTGTGATGTTAAGTTTGAATATAAACATACTGTAATCTTTTCCCCTAAACTTAAAAGTGCTTGAAGAGTGCAAACCTCCACTGAGGGGTATTTACGAAAATTCAGGATTTTTTTTTATCCAAAATATGATCCACACTCAACAAAATAACCGTCTTGCTGGAGAAATAACTGAGGGGTGGAGCAATACAGCGCATACTGGTTGATTAAAAATAATCGGGCACCGACAAGTAATCCAGCTTTCACATTTCAGTTCTGGGCTGGGATTGAAACCAAGGACCTACAAAATTGAAAGAGAGTATGCAAGCCATCCCCCCACCCCCATGTAGATTTTAATGGTTGAATAAAATTACTCAGAAAAGACATCATTAAGAGTATATTTGTCTCTCAATGGTAAAATAGAGTACAGTGTTTGATTTGACAGTTTAAAAGAAGATCATTAAATATGTTTATTTTCACAATATGGCTTGCCATATGTTAAATTTTATTCTTCTTTTGATTGTTTTACTGTAGTTGTTATTTAGATTCTTTAAATATTACAAACTTCTTTACAATGTTATTTCACATTCACATCCAAGATATCCCAACCTCGGGGGGTTTCTTGTTGTGGAGAAATAACCCAGAAAAAATATAGCCTGAAGAATTTAATTCCTCAATTTAAGATTCTTAAATCTATTGTGGTTTTTTCCATCTTGAAAGTGTATGTATTGATCTACAGCTTAGTGCCTGGCAATGGTTTTAGTACAGAAGGAACATTTCGAATCCAGTGATATCTGATATCTCTTCAACAATTCAGCTTATTATGAACTTCAAATGTTGCAATAAATTCAACACAGATGGATTAGTAGAGCATTCGTTTGATCTTCAATTTGCTATATTAATCTTGTTTTAAGCTTGCTTAAATATTTGATTTTAACAAATCAATTAAATATCCGATATATATTTAGGGCGGTTAAAACTGTGCACTTAAATTATATACGAGAATAACTATTAATAATTATCATACTCCCTGCGAAAATTCTTACACAGTTTGATGGAAGTACATTCATGTAACGCCAGTAATTTCTATGTTTGCGCCTTTAGAAAGACTAACTATAGACGCCTGTTGAATTAGCAAATCCATCCAGGACCCGAGACTTTTGAAAACAGAAAATTTTCGCCGACCAAAAAGTATATCAATTTTCTTAGAGATCATTCATAATTAGCCGCTGTGACCTCCAGTTCCCTTCATATTGATATACAAAAAGTCCAGTAATAGTTTTTGGGCTGTGGATTTATTTTTTTTACCAAGACTTTGATCAAATCAATTGTCTTGGAGTCGGTGCCTGGATAGGATTATTTTTAGAATCAACACTGCAGGGAGATCAGATATAAACCCACAGACACCCGGGGCCAACTCCAATAGCGCAATGGCGACTGCAGGGCAGCCAGATTTCAAAGCTAAGTTGACACATTGTTCGTGGACAATGCTTCCAAACACTAATTGTGCTCAAAAGTTATTGTACTACCTTATTGACTTATGACAGGCTAAGTCAAAGGAAGCCATTGTTGGGAAGTTAGAGGCGGGGGGGGGGGGGGGGGGGGGGGGGCAAGCTAAAGATACACAAGGTACAGATAGAAACATGCATATACTAACTAACTGGGTATAATTTGGCAAGATGCCTAAAATTTGCACAGAAATGAGATAAACAATAAATTGATACTTTGGCCAATATGGATTTCAAATAAAAACAATGATGATTTTGTCAATTGACAAGGTGTCATTTTGGGACATTTAATTAATACATATTTTTCCATCCAATGCTACAGGCTTATATAATATAAATAAATAAATGTAGTATGTTCAACACCATGAACGTTTCTACATAGTTAAAGGAGACCCGTTCCTTCAAGTCCCTCCATCTTTCAAACTCATTTGAGTAATTTACTTACGAGCCAATTAAATTATTGATTAATTCCAATATTTCCGTTCCAACTTCTATTTCGTCATATGTCTAAACTGGTTGGCATTGAAATTATGGGAAAGATCAATGTCATATTCTGGATACATGAACCCCCCCCCCCCCAAAAAAAAAAAAAAAAAAAAAAAAAAAACCAAAAAACCAAAAAAAAAAAACCACCAAAGTTTTAAAAGCCTGGTGGAGGTGTGCGTTGCACCAGTGCTCTCTAATTTTACATTAATTCAGTTATTCCTTTATGCTTGTATGAAAGAAGAAGGCCCATTGACAAGTATAAAACATTGTGAGAAGGTGGGAAATTGAAGTCAATCTAGTGTACTATATATTTACTAGCTATCTGACACGTAGTCACAATAATTGACACTTTCTTTAGCTTGCCAGTTTTTCAAAAAAAAAAAAAAAAAAAAAACTCTGAAAAAAGCCGGCATCTTGTTTTTGCTGATTTAGAAACACAATAGTTGTGATTATTAACCCCACTCTTATAAAACACAAAAACACTACAAGTTTTCGGGATGTTGTAATCAAGATGAACACAAGACGGCTCTATGTTTACATTTGGCTGGGAAGGCGATACTTCCGGTAATAGAGTCCCTTAGCAGACGACAATTCACAAGTTGTGAATTTGTTAACCCTTTTTTATTTTCTTTTTTTTGAAAGGTTATTGTTTTGATAAATTTAAATTTAAATATTAGTATTTAGATTGCACTGATTTAAATAAAGGGTGTATGGATTGAACACTGAAAATTATAATATGACTTTTGCAGCAGTTATAGTCTGCAATATGCAGATTCTAAAGGGCAACAAATTTCACAAGTATTAGTCTAGAAGAATCAGGGGTGCATAGGAAGGGCCATTAACCATGGGAAGACGGATAAAGTAAGGTGAATGGACCATGGTGGACAGGAGTGATTCAAGTTTTCATCTGAAGGATACAAGAGTTGCAGCAGATCTATAAATCTGTAACGATATCACTGTCACTGACAGTCACTAGTAGATCAGAAATAGCCAAAAGCAGCAACATTTTGAATTCATGCCACAATGGTTTTCGAAAGTTTAAAACATCCACAACAACGTGCCCAAGGAATCTGAAGGGAAGTCGGTCACACTGTAGGGCAAATAACAGGACACCGTCCCTGACACATTAAGTAGTCATGTCTGTAGCAGGGGTTTTATCAGAGAAAAAGTGTCAAGAGGGCATTTCTGTCATGAATTCTTGACACATGATTAGTTGACAAAAGTTTGTAAATAGGCATATATGCTCATTAAAAAAGTAAACATATATTTTTGAAAGTTTTAAGATGCAACAGGTATAACAAAGCTGTAAGTACAGGAAAATGAAACTGAAACCAATACTAATTAGATCCAGGTCTAGCTCAATGTATTTTAATAAGTAAATACATGAACAATATAATATTTATAAATCTGAACTTAAACATTTAACTTGATATCAAAAGTTGAAGAGGAGATAAACTTGGAAACAAAACAAAATGCAATTTCATTTGAATACTGCCCCATTTGGTATTGTATCAATATTTTATAATAAATGACAAAATGAATAATTTAAAAAAACATTTGATTAAAATTACCTATGTATCTGAAACAACGCTCATGTTAAACTTTATTAGAAATATTATGTTTGGTTTCAATTAATCTGCTTTAAATCTCTCAAAAGTCCATCAAGAAAGGTGTTTCTGTTTTTTATCTTCATCAGAGGGTAGCTTTAAGAGACTCTGGCCTTTCGTAATGCTAACCTCAACACAGGTAAACATATTAGGGTCAGGTTGCAACTAAACATATATCTGGAGTGATTTCAGAAAAAATATACAAATAAAAGTCTTTTACAAATAAGTGGAGTAGCAACTAAATAGCTATTGCAATAATGATACTGTTTCATATTAAAACTGTTACTAAAAGCTTAAATTATTATCATATGGCTACTCCAACAAATATGTTTGGGTAATAATGTAAACTTCAAAGAGTATGGTTTAAATATGGTTAAAAAGATAATTTTAATACGGCATAGAGATTATATAGGAGCCAATTGTGTATTAAATCATTATTTAAATAAACGCTTATTACTTGAATAATTGACTGATTGTAGTTATTTTAACGCCCATGTTTACATTGCAATATGGTATTAAGATTACATATAACAATGCATTTAATAAAAAAAGTTTAATTACAAATATATACATACCCTTTGATGTTCAGATTTTCAACCACACAAGTATCCTTTCACAATATAACTGCATAAAATCCAACTCGTCTTACTTACAGCTGGATTCCAATTTTCAAAGTCTCTGTACTTTATAAACAAATAATCTTTAATCCATTCAAATGCATTAAAAATCCTTCAGTTGTTCAAAAAACACCCGTGCAATCCAGTTATTATTAGCGAAATCTTTTTTAACTTTCTCAAATTTAACTTTTAATAAACTCTACTCTATCCAGGTACAAGTACAGTGTATTTCTGAGGTTCTAAAGTAAATCTTTAAAGGCTTTATGTAGTTCAGGCTTTAGTCGCCGCCCCCTTTTTCAAACAAAGCACTATCGCCCTCACTCGGCGGGAAATGGAACTAAATCTCCGTGTCAACTCCTTAAGTTCTAACTCCTTCGAGCCAATAAAATGACATAGATGACAGGGACATTTGAATTACTTTGAGAAAATGTGTTTGTAGTAGTATCATTTTCATATATATATTTATACGTCCTTACATAATATGGTGTAAGCTTTTTGATACATTTTATAGTACTAGCTAGTATAAGCTATTAAGCCTTTCGTAGGGGAGGGGGGGGGGGGGGGGGGGGCAGGGGTTGAAAATAAAAAGGCAATAAAACATAAGGTCTTTATTTTAAATAAACACCACATATATGTTATATGGATATAAATACATATACACATAATTGATTATGCAATATTTTCTTTCTTTTACCAAATATAGCATAAATTCAGAAAATAAGAACTTGTTTAAAACCATTGCAACTTCATACTTGCCTGGTAATATCAGTTTATTGTGTGGATATATATTACGTTCCATTGTAATAATACATTACGAATTTGTGAGCATACTTTTGATATGTAAGAACAAAGCCATAATTTCAAAGCTTACTGGAGACTACTAAACCTCTGAGTGGCTAATCGACCGTCAGGGTCTGGTTAAACAGACTCAGCCCAGACCCCAGTGTGAAATATAAATACTTTGGTCAGATTTTGGGGGAGTAGTCAAGTGCTTATAATACCCTGAGACTACAGCATTTTGTAAAGAAAATTGGGAGGAGGAGGGGTGACATGAAAAAGACTGAAATTTCACCTCAAAGGTAAAGAAATCTTGTAAGAATGGGGTGAAAATGCTAACAAATCAAGCCTCATTAAGCTGAGAAGAGCATTTCAATGCTTCCTTGATGTGGGTCTCAAAGGGTTTTAGGGAAGTCAGACAGTAATGTACATTATTTTGCTCCATATGTTGTGTTTAGCCAAAAGCCTGCCACAGACTGGTCCCTGGCTGTTGAACGGGACGTAAAACCCCAACTTTGACCTTTGACCTTTGGCCACAGACTGGTTAACCAGCATTCTATTGTTTCCTGTGGAATATAGTGCAGTGAATATACTTGTTTGCTAAAATTCTGCTCTGTAGATCTACAGGACAGGCCACTGCCAACCCTCCCACTTTTAGGCCAGAGATGGGATTAGACATTAGACCCTCTGTGCCTGGAGCTGATTGTGTTACCCAGTGTACTGGTGAATCCTATAAGACCAATATTTGGCTCATAGAGATCAAAGGTCAAAGTTGGGGTTTTATATCCCATTCAACGGCCAGTGTTATATTGGGACAGGTCCTCAGCATTGTCACTTGTGGGAGTTGAACCCACACACTGCTTGTGATTAAATGCCAAACTAACCACTGGGCCACTGGGGACCTCTATTTGGCTCATAGAAGACTTGGGTTCAGTTCCATCCGAAGTAACGACTGGTGATATACAATGACCCTGATAATGGAAGAGAATTTGAAGATAACAAAGAATATTGATAATGATAATCTGCCTCTAACCAAGAGAATTGGTGGTATAGGGACACACGTTTTGCTGTAGTCACCCCTGCTTAGTGGAACAAACTCCCTCAGGCCATCAGAGCCAAGGATAATGTCTCCGGGTTTAGAGAACAGTTGAAGACTATTCAGACTGGCCTATCCAGTGTTCTCTACTATTGGATGATAATATGAAGGCGAACTCTTCCTATTTTTGACAATTCAGTATTATTATTATTATTATTCCACCCTTTATTGTCATCGCAGAAACTGAATGTTTTGTCTATTTCATGAATTTTACAATCAACATCAAATCCCATCACAATTTTTCAAGGGAAATCTGTAATATGGACATTACAAACTCATGTAAGAGTTAAATGTACTATAACAAGTGTTCTACAAAGTACAGTTTTAGCCAGTTTAATTGTGACTGCAGTCACTTAATACATGTTATTTAGTTCAGCAATTAACACCTATGCATCTGCAACAGTATCTATTAGATTTCGGACCCCAGGGTAATACCCAAATCTCCAAGATTAGACTTTCTACCGTAGAAACTCCAATTGAACCTTCTAAAATTAAATTCTTTAAAATTCTTCCAAATTGGACTTTCTACAATGATTTGGTCATATACATATTAAAACTGTAGAGTGGTGAGAGAACTTTTGGGCAAACTTTGGTGGGATTACTGTAATCTCAGAGAACCATTGAGGCGTGATTGGTTCGAAACCAAAAGGTTATGACCAGTTATTGTTTAAACATTTACCACATTCCGTCTGTACTTGACAGCTATTATTTCTGTATTGTTTATAAGACATACCCCTCTTACACCCCTCCCCCATCCCCCTTTTAACGTTTTCTCAAAACACACTCCCTCTTTTTACATAGTATTTAGTTTTACTGTTGAAAAAGAGTTCACAAGTCATTCTAGTATAGACCAGGAGCCGTTTGGCTTCCTTGTTAGCCTTAGACCTGTTGGCTTTACTAATTGCCATGTCAAATGTCACTTCTTGGTTTCAGAGGTATCGAGTCCCCCAAACACTAGCCTGGACATGGCTTTAAGTTGCACAAAGTTGAAAATTAGTGTTTATGTCCCCGTTTAACAGCCTTGTCATATTAGGAGTTGTCTGCAGAGTTGACAGACAGTCCATCCCACATAAATGTGAGATATTATGTGATTAGATCCCAACTTCCTAATCACTAGGTCACAAAGGATATCCTTTAAATAGCAAAGGTTTGATGAAATATTTCGCTTGTTATTTTGAATTTAAATTGCTTTTGTCATGATGTCTATCTGATTTTGAAAAAAGGCAGTTGAACGGGATGGGAAAAGTCGTACAAATTTGTTAGTCAAGATTCTGAGCTTTAAGCCACCTGGCAATTAGAAAGCAATTACCAACTTTCCCAAACCCATGATGGAGAGGTTGAAGAACATTTGAACCACCCATTTATGTGTCAAACGTGAAGATATATCCAAACAAGGAATTTCTTTGTGTCACCAGATTTTCATAAATTCTAGTGCACTACTCGTGCCTCTGATGGCTTTGCAGCTCGCACATGTACACCGAAACACCTTTCAGCCTTATTTATTGCTATGAATAACCCACCTGAATATGCCAAAATGTGGTATTTAAACTGATTTTCATCGAGGGATAAAAATGGTACGAGCTTGGACCAACACCGAAAAAGATGGAAGTCTATTCTAACAAAAACTGTTGTAACATTTAATTTGTATCAGAAGATAGACTATAAGACACTCCGGGTAGAAAGAAACAGAAATTTCATTGAAGAATGGGTCAGATCCACAGAGGATACATTGATATTAAAGGTTGAGGTAAAACTCTGACCTTTATGTTGTCAGTCAAAAAGTATTTTCAATAAAAATACATATGTGTACGCCTAAGTAAGGCTAAAGAACCGCATGTAATTAAACCCCATTTGTGTCGCCCTTAACCTGTTCAATTCACACCACTTTCTCTAACTAAATGACCAGAAACCACATCAAATTAAAGCAAAATACCAAGCTTTGACTTTATGCAAGTTTTTGCATGTAATCCCCATTGAGTGAAATGTGACTAGGTTTCTTTTACAAGAATGCTGACTCTTCTGTATGGGTTCACATCAATTCATATTAGGTATTTGAAAATGACAGATTTCTTTTAAACTTTTTATAAACATACCTTTTTTATTACGTAACAGTTACATGAAGTTAACACCAATAGTGGAGAGAGTTAAAGGTTTTCTTTATTGTGGTTTAAGATCATCCATAATGAGCTATGTGCATTGTAGATCTGCCACTGTGGCCTGGTGGGTAATACATTCGCCTAGAAACACAGAGGACGTGGGTTCGAACCCAGGTACAGGCAGCTACATAGTGGCTCAGATGACCACATAAATTGGCTGTCCTCTCTCCTATCCCCAGTGACAGGCTAAAGAACCTCAGGTTGCCAAATGTGTTCCGAGTTGTGTTGAATCACACCAAAGTCATCCTGCCGAAATGTGAGGCGGCCTGAACCACAATCAAAAGTCTGCTAGCATCTTTGGCTGTAGTTCATGACTCCAGCACGGACATGTGAACTAAGTATAATATGATTAAAGTCCTCTTTTTTTATGTCTAATGGCGTGATTTTTATATTGATTAAAATATTCATTCATATAGACACAAGTTATAAATAGACTTTACCCTCAAAAATTCGGACCAATGAACATTTTTCAGATGCGGCGATAATACAATGGTTGCTATAAATTCCCTAATAGGAACAGTATGAGTAAAATTTCAAAAATGTTTTAAACAGGATCATCCCATTTTGAACATGTTTGAAAACCTTTAAGAGTGTGTTGTTCTGTCCCTGGTAAACATGATTCATCACTTTAATTCTATTCTAGACTTCTATAGCACTTAACCTCTGCCAAGGAAGACCCGAGGTGCTACAGCAGAAGCCAATTTAGTAATCATTATTCCATAGACAAAGCCAGGTGGATACCATACACTAGCAGGGGGGGGGGGGGGTCGAACCCCCACCTTGAAAAATAATGTAAAGTGGTTCAACCCAAAGTACAAAATTATTTCTTGAGAGTGATGTTAAATTGACAGGAAATGTACTATATTTTTACCAAAAATTAATTTTTCCCGGGAGACATGCCCCCCCCCCCCCAACCACCTAGTTCTGGTATGTCTGATGTGAACCCCCACCTTACTTAAAAGCTGGATCCGCCCCTGTAGATAGATTATTTGCTGAGGTGGGAAAGTCTTTTTGAAGTGATAAGATTATAGTTTTTGCCTGAAACAGGCAAGAATTTGGGCAGAACAAATTTCATCAGGTAAATCATTCCAAACTGTGGGAGAAACAAAAGCAACGCTGTGGCTGAAGTTTTCTAAATTCATGTACAGATGGGTAGAATTGAGGAACCTCCAAGAACCTTTTATGTCTTGACGGTTGTATCTTCTGGCATATCTTCCTCAATGAATAGACATAGAGAACCAAAAATAGCTGGGGTGACCATTGTGGAGAAACTTATAAACCAAAGTGACCATTTTAAAGATGCAGCAAAATTTAACCGTCAGCCAATGGAGTCTTTTGAGAACAGGATATGCCTGTGTGTATCTGTTATAGTTTGTAACAATCCTAGCAAGTGTGTTCTGGATACACTGGAGTTTGCGTATGTTGAAACTGGACAGATTCCTGAACAGAGAGTTGCAATAAGGTAGATAACTACTCACTAAGACATTAGCCTCAAGGATAGCAGCTTCATCTGTCAGATACTGTCTAACCTGCCTGAGATCATGGATTTGAATGAAAGACATCTTACAAATATTGTGTACCTGATCAGTGAAATCATTTTGAGCCAAAGACACCAAGGTTCTATACAACAACTGCTAAATGTATGAAATTACCAAATACCCTGATAGGGAGGTGAGAAATAAATCAGGAACCAGCCTTATCATAAATATTTTCAGAATCTATGAGCAATCGACTGATTCACTAGCGGAGTCCCCCAAATAGTGCCATCATTGTTATGTCAAGCACATCCACTTCCCTTGACAGAGGCCTGATTATTACTAAATCAGAAAATTAATATATTTCTCCAACTGAATTCCAAATAGCACAGACTTACGATGAATCTTATTAATACCATTTCCTTAGGGTTTTAGGAATCTGGCTACGTTATATAGAAAGAAAGCAATAATTCAGAAAAGTAATTGGTTCATACATCAGGCCCTTATTCACACACAAACACATTCTCTAAACATTCTTATTCTAAGAATTTACTTAAAAATTGGTGGTTATATGGAAAACATTCTAAGATAAAGAAATTTGCAGACATAAGAAAGTTGCCATAAAAATGTTTAACATAATTATTTTAACTGACAAGCCTTCATACAGGTCAACAACTAAATTCCTGATGCTATCTAGATTGAAGTTGTTACATCCACTAAGGAAGTTGTGTTTTTGGGCGGATTCTTTTGTCTGTTTGTAGGTACTCCAAAATTAATGCAGGGATCTTTATAAGATTTTTTTTTGTGGGTAGGACCCGACCAAAGGAAGAAGTCATTAAAAATTAGGAAAAAATCTGAATCATACTATAGATATTAAAGGATCCCCAATTTTCAACAGTTCCGTTTTGAATGGTTTTCATTCTGGTCATTACTGAGATTACAACTTATCTTCTTTGGGGGGAAAATACCTCTCGGGATCACTTTCACAGAACACCAAACAACATTGGTCATGGAAGCACAAACTGGTCACAATATCATAAAGAGAAGTCGTAACACTGACAAAATGAGTTGCAAGTGCCTTATGACTATAAAGATTATTTGTCAACACTCAGTATAGATATACTAACTTGGAAAGGTTTCCAAACCTTCACAACCTCCATGATTTTGTTCCGAAGTGCACACTTTGGGGCGGCTGGGAGGTAAGTTCATGACATTGTTGCAGGGGTATAAAACAAAAGGCCTTCTTTATGTCTGTCACCTGGCTGTTTTCTTCACTGTTCAAAGATCAAATGGTTTGTCTTCAATCCACAGAGTACTTTGAAAGTAACAAGTTCAATTCTGAAATCAATCCCCTATTTTACTGGCAGCCAGTGATGTATAACTCAAAGCCAATTAGTACAATCTTTTTTTAACCAAACCACAGCTCAATTGATTGATTTGTTCCTCACCTCTAAAATGCCAAATATGTCAAGTTTAAAAACAGCTTAAAACTACTTAAAGATGACATATCCACCAATCCTTAATCAATTTAAAACACTCTGGGATCTTTGAAAGGACTTATTTGGTGGCATTCATAACAGCTGTTACTTATCTATAGCTTTTTGAAAGTAATAACTTTACAAGACTTAAGTTTTGACTTAAAATAAGAGGCAGCCAATCATTTTGCAGTTTACAGACACAGCTGTGAGGTCTTGATTGCCACTTTGTAACCAGTTGGCGAGTGACTACACTGACTTAATCCACTCCCTGCTTTAAGACATATCAATCTGCGCCAATAGAGTCAGAACTAGCCTTCCCGCAGGCGTAATCCGTTCAAATGTACTCACTTAATCCACTCTGCTTTAAGACAGACAAGTCCACGCATACATAGTAACACTAGCCTTTCATCAGACGTAATGCGTGACGTAACAGACGTAAACCAACAAATACACTGTGTGATACATTAATACCAACAGGAATGGCCAATATATTAATTACGCCTGATCAAGGCCTGTCACAAAACTTGAATAAATTGCATCAAATGTCCTTAAATATGTCAAAAAATCTTTTATCTGGTGAAATTTTGCTGAAGAATCTATCACAGTTCATTTTTGCTAGTTTTAATGTATAAACATTTACAAGCCATAGTCAGGAAATCCCTTCCTGATTAATAACATTTTGAAGTAATCTGGGTGAATGCCCAATCCTTGCCAGTCCTCATTAGTCTTCACCTACTACCAACTATCATGAAAAGATACACTAACCAACTAGGCCTGAAAAGGCCATACAAATCTGTCCCGAGAACAGTATTAAGTTTGTTGCCAAGTTTTTCTTATCCATGTCTCCCCAAAATCAGGTTTGGTTTTTGTCATGGCATGTGGATACAATGTGACAGGAGTATTGTCATTTTAAATACAGCAATAAAATAAAAAAATGGAGTTATTATTTTAATAACAACGTACTGTTCTTTTTCTGTTACAATCTAATCTAATCATGTTTTATAGAACCTAATTTCTGTGTTTGTAAATTCTAATGTCAAAAGACAATTCATTATTCAGCCATTAAATGTTTTTATGTCATAAATCAGAGATGCTGGAAAGTAATAGAAAATTATAAATCTGACTTGTCATTATAACATATGACTATGAATTAACAATTTTAACTTGTGTTGACTTTATTAGCAAATCCAAATTAAGAACAACATAAATTAGAAAGCACTCATAGAGTGCAGATCTCGACCAGGACATGTTTCCAGAAATTCTGGATTTTTTGTATCAAGTATGACCAAGTGATTTCCCAAGATTTAATCACGTCTTCCTTTGGGCAGATCATACCGACATAAATATATGCAGAAAGATCCATACTTAAGCACTTTTATGACTGAATATTTGTGTACTTAGTACTCACAACAATTCTTGTCAGTAATAACTCAGTTACAACTTATGTTAATAGTTCTACGACTTATCTTTATGGTGTAATGGCTAATCATGTAAAATGGAGTTAGATGATCTTTTCCAGAGAGAGTACTAGTTGCAGCAATTCGGAGTAGGTTGTACGGGTGATCTTTTCAGTCACATGACTAATCCTTTTACTTGGGACCAATCATATTGTTTGCCAGTTTTCTCACATACTTTCAAAATAATTAGTTTCCAAAGATATCTGTTGGCTAGGTCTTTCGACTAATAATTTGACTAAGTCAAACCGGTGTATCACATTTTTTGTTATAGCCACAGACCCAGGGTCTAGACTTGGTAACCCAGACTATTAAAGTCAATTAACCCCCCTACCCTTATGAGACTAGAAGTATTATTGGCTGACAAATAGATGCTAATTATTGTAGAGTTGCGGAACTGTAGCTTTCTTTGTCAGAAAAAGTAAGCAACATCTTTGCCTGTTACTTCTAGGTTATGCTAATATATACAAAAGAAAAGCCTTAGCTACTTCTATGAACGAAAACCAATATGCAGTCTGCTAAGAATAATTATGTTTGGTGTTAATAGTCAAGCTTTTGTTTATTAGTTTCAAATAGCAGCCACTGAGTGGGCTAGTGAATAAACTACTTATGCTCTGGTCACAGTTTTCCTGACAGTCTTTTTGCACGTTGTTGCTTTCTGGTTGATAATCTCGTCCTTATGTCTCTGAAAATAAACCTTGTATGGGCTAGTGCACTGTGGAAAATAAGCAGTCCCAAATATCTACTCTTCCCCCCCCCCTCATCCCCTCCAGTATGTATCTTTTAATACAGCTCATTGAGAAGATATAACAGCTAATTCAGACAATTAAAAAAATTGGTCGCTGACATAAATCGCTTTCCAAGTCAGGTCATCCTGAAGGTATTCTACCCAGATGTAAATCCCACCAAAATCACACTGAATGCATTCTAACCAAATATGAAATAGACCCTGTTTTGGCACTATGTGTAAATCCCATTTGAAAGTGTAGTATATAAGTGAAGGTTTCCATGTAGCTGACTTGAGGTTGGATAACACCTGATACTGATGCTATCACTTCTTACATTTCACGTTGAGGTGTTTCAATAGACTCAAATGCCTTATTTTTGTAGGAGCTAAGAAAGAACATGTGTTAAAACCCATCTACTCCAAACGTATCTGATACAATATGCTCTGCAATTGTGGTCTAGAGGTTAACACACTCACCAAGGAACACAGAGGATGCTGGTTCAAACCAAAATACAGGCAGAAAGGTAATGGCTCAGATGACCACTTAAAATGGCAGTTTTGTTTCATTGAGTCTTGTCACCAGTGGCAGGCCAAAGAACCCCAGGGTTATTGATAAATGGTCATCATGGAGACCCTCTCTTTCAGTTAGGGGAATGTCAGTCACAAGACTTCTTGGGCTGTACTTGAGCAGTCAGAATGGGTGAAGTAGTGCTGTGAGGCCTGTAATACAGGGATATATTGAACTGAGTATAAATGTACAATCCATTACAATGCCCACAGATTTCAAGGTAGCCAAGTATCCCCGTATTGTAATTTCACTCAAATACTGCTTTTTTTATTGTGACCCCTAATAATGAATAACAACGGTCGGTTGAAAATGCTGGATTTTTGAGGTCATGAGGATGATCGGTCATTTTTCAAGAATCACTTCTTCCTTTGGATCTTCAATACCCACATGAAGAATTTTATAAAGATGCATTCATTACGTGTTTTGGCATACTCACAATCATAGATGAACAAACCCCAAATCACAACCTTCTTAGTAGAGGTAAAAATGTCAGGTGGATTTGTTTTTTTCACAGAGACAGCATTTCAGTCTCTTTACGAATGAAGAAGCCGAAGAAACCTAGCAGATAACATCGGGAAATTCATTTCAAACTTTAGAGTGCCATTGGCAAAGCTGACACCACACTGGTTGGTAGACAAAAAGACTGTGGAACATTACGATGCTGTTGTCCTCTTCTGGAAAAACTCAAAACTTACCTGGCTGCAAAAGCCTATCCACCTTAGCCACCCCTTCTCCCTGTCTCTTCTCTGGGATGACCTGACTATGTTTCTGTATGTTTCTGCACAAACTCTTACTCAACATATGTGTAGTTGCTCCTTAGAGTCTGTCACATGGTGGAGATTAAGCGCTATAAAAGTCATTATTAAATTATATTAGATTATCTGTCCATCAGACTTCTCCATGTGTAATACACACTATTTTTGAGTTTTCTAAGTCTTAACTTTAAAAGGCTAGTAAGTCAACTTTTAAATTTTTTTTTGTGTGTAAACTATTTCTTACAATTTATGCTTACAAGTGACGATGCATATTTTATTACCTACCAGAAGCAGTATTTTGTGTAAATAAGTGGACATACAGACCGGGATATATAGTTTTTGTATGCAACGGCGCCACTGATTGTGTGGAGAATTAGCATTACAAATTGGTCAACAAGTGTCAGTTTTTCCTTAATATTTCTGAAACTGTTTACCTACAAATATGTTACATACATCATTAAATTAGCATTTAATTTTCCAAAGCTTCTTTCCTTTATATTACATTAAATTCCATGCAGAAAGAGCAGAGAAATCACAAGTTAAAAATTCAAAAGGATTATATAATTTCATTCATGATGTATTATTTTCACTGGTGGCATTCGGGGAGTTTTACTATTTTGCTCAAAAGAATTCTATTTCATTTATATAAGACAAGTACAGTTTCAAAGGATTATGTGTTCCAGTAGTACAAAATCATCACATCAGGTATTAGCAGGTATTAGCTGATTTAAGAACCATTTCAGTGACTACCTATAAAGTAATAAAGATTTGGCAGTTTAGCAGTCTGCCTGTTTTTTTTATTCCTGTTCACCTATGAGCCTGGAAAGGCTATATTTCCCTCTATGTGTATGTATGTGCACGCATGAAGAGGTAGTGGCGCTGGAGTGAATTATAAACAAGTCAAGTAATTAGGAAGGGTAGCCAAAAGTCCTGACCAGTCAGTCTACGGGGCTAACAAGGGCATTGAGTTCCGGAGTTAATCTGGTCAGAAACTGTAGTGCTAGTCTTCCCAAGTCTCTGTTTCAAATTTAAATTTAAAATATATATTCATAAAAATTACCTTTGACACAATAAAGTACAACTTACAAATGAGACATGGAATTATTATCATTTAAAAGTGTCTTTTTAGATGGACGATATGTGTTGTACAAAGGCTTCCCCTTAGAAAATTTTTAGCTATATAAAACAAGCTTATTATTAATCTAATGTTTGCAAATATGTATATAAACAGGGACACAATAGGTAATATACTCACTCCCAGCTCTCCAATTCTGGGTTCAATTCCTGGTTCCGATGGGAAGTGAGAATGTTGATAGTTGATTGCCTGGACTATATGGTTTTCAGTGTGATATGCTTTACTTTCTTCCACCTCACTCAACTATTGATTATTATATGACCCTATACCATTTGTTGAAGGTGACTTTATAAACCTTAGTCAATTAAACATATTTAACCTGAAAAAGTATGTTAACAGACTTTGTTAAATGGTTTCATTGTCAAAATGTTTATTTGGGCCACAGAAAGGCTAGATTCTCGCCTGTATTGTGGTAAATTAGCTTCAGTGAATAAACGGTGCCAGAGATATTAAGCAAACTCTCATTCATGTTAGATGCACACAACTACACATATGCTGTCAATCACTGAAATAAAGGGTTTGTGAGGTGAAATATTCTGTTCCGAAAAGTAACCTCATCAACAAATTTAGTTCAGTAAACAAATATTGCATAGTCATTGTTCATTTACGTCTAATTTAATCCCAAGCCAGTTAAAATTTTTTTAGTATTTAATACCTTAGTATAAATAAAGAATAAAATTTATATTATATGTTAAATAGTTATGTCAGAAGTTAATTTATGAGATTTCAGATGGATTATGCAGCACAGGCATAAATTAACAATTTTACTGGGCAGTCATTTTAGCTATTTTAGAAAATGAGCTTGGATAGCCAAATTAAATTCAAGTGAAATTTTAAAACTTTTTTATTATTTTAAGTTGACAAATTTAATTAGTAAAACTTTATTGTAGTGGTTTTTTTTGAATATCTAAAAATAGTTAAAATTTCTTATAGCTAAATCTCCTCTTGTATATAAATAGTATAGTAATATCAGTTTTAAAAATTTCAGAGGAAATTGTTTAAATTAATTTGTTTTGAGCAAAATGTGTTTGTGAATACCAGTTTTCAGGTGTTGATATCATACTGCAAATATTATTTATTCATCTGTTAAAGTCACATACAGTATTACATTCACAAGATTTTATAACTATCTGGCTATAAATTGCATAGCCCATGAAGAGTAAGACAGGTTAAGTCCTGATTCTTTTAGCATGAGAGCTATGGCATATGAAAATTACAAAAAGTTGGGAAAATCTTTTAAATATTGATACTGTTTTATATTGGCATGTTTTGCATAGCTGTTAGTACATAATTTTATTTATTTCGGGTTTTACGTCACTTTCAACACTGTACAGGTCATATCACGACAGACAGTTTTGTGGGCAGAGGAAACCAGTACATACAGTTGGTCAAAGTTCTGTACTGTACACTGCTGACCATCGGTAAGCAACTACCAACTCTCCAACATAAGGTCCGAGGTCTGAACCGCCCGACCTCAGTGGTGGGACGTGAGTGCGTGAGTGTGTTACCACTGCACCGCTGTGGCCCCAGCTGTTGGTACATAAAGACAAGGTGGGGGGGGGGGGGGGGGGGGGTACCATGGCGGTGCAATGATAACTCACTTGCAGTCAACCATCTAAGAATGGAGTTTAGATAATGGCTCAATCTCCAGTGGGAAATATGCTGGTCGTTGGTTGGCGATACAGGGAGGGTACAGCACTTTGACCAACTGTATGTACTGGTTTTGTCTGCCTAAAGCTAGCTATATCTCACAATATGACCAATGAAAAGGTACTGGTGGTTATGTAAAACGCAAGATTTTCCACTTTATTATTAGACTGCATTGGAGATGCTTGTTTGCAAATCACCTTAACGCTTGGTTACACCTTTCATTGTGGTTATTTGTGTACCTCATTCATATAGCTCTGGAATGAGATGCCGTTGTCTTGATAGTACCCACTGAAGAACAAGCCGCCCCGAATATTCAATCCTGCCATCATTTCACTGGCCCAGCAATATATTGTAGAACAGCTCGTGAAGAGTCACAGGAGGTTTTTCAAATATTTCAGAAAAGCCACCTGAAGGCGAAGTGTGTTCTGAGTCCTGTCGAATATCACTGAAGACATCCTATACACAAGTGAATTACACTGAATTCATAATATGAAGCAGGATGACTCACAACTGAAAACACAACCTAAAGTACACAAGCCAGGAAAAAGAGCAGTGTGACCTGGGTATTATGGCATACAATCCTAGGATAAATCCTTAAGCCCTGTACACATCAACAATGGTACAATATGATGCAATACCATAATATACTTTGAACTGGTTTGAAATCCCTCGTCACCAAAAATGTTATAAAACAGGCTAATACAAAATGATGATGATTTTGACAGCTTCTCCCACTTTCATTGTTATTACTGGATATAATTGTATTATATATTTATACTCTGTAAAAGATCTCCTTATGGTGCAAAAGTCTTAGTGTTGCCTGTCCTATCCCGGCTCGACCTGTACAGCCCAAAAATTCCAGTGAGTGACATTTCCCTAACTGAAAGACAGAAACTCAGTGGCTTAATGCATAGTCTTCCAGTTAAAATAAGCAGAATTTTATTTCCGGTCTGATTTTGAAAATTTATGACCATTTTTTCATAAATTGGAAGGGGGGGGGGGGGGGGGGGGGGGGGGGGGGGGCATATCTGAGCCCATTGTATTGGATGGTATTATATTTACTGGGTTCTTTTGGGTCTCATTTTGAAATTTATTTTAAAGGATATATGTGGAACTTTTTTCCTTCGTGTAAACATTTACAAAGATACTTTTTATAAAGTCACTTGATTTGTTTAATAAAAATCAGTGAGAAAGGCAAAATACATAATGTCTTGATAAGGCTCCAGGTTTCCAATATAGACCATTATTTTTACATGTGCTATATATTTTATCTGCCCTTTAAAGTTGCAAATGAGCCTCCATTTCATTCGAACGGCTGCAAAATAATTCGGCTAGAGTCAGGTAGAAACTCACCAACCTTGGGAAATAGTTAGGTTTCTTTGAAGTTCACTCTTTTGTTGTGGTGAAAAGGAGTCGAAAATTAGACTGTTACCACCTTATCTATAATTGAGCTCAATTTATCAAAAGTTGGAAGGAATTTGGTGGTTTTATCCCAATTAATATCACACAAAACATTAACTTGGTGTGTGTCAGATCAAGCACTTAAAAGATCAGAATTTCTCTTTCAAAAAAGGACCTCTAATCTTATGAGTATGAACACCCATAAATTAAGGGGATGATCTTCATTATATCAAGGAACTTTTACCAGTTTTATTATAACCCAAATTAAATGTCCATTTTATGGTAATTATGCAAATTAACTTTAACTTTACAAATGGGTTGAATAGTTAAATGGAAATATTTTCTGCGGAAAATCTTGTAGCTTGGCAACCAACATTGTATATACCAAAAGCAAGACATGTCCAATTCAAAGGAGAGTGTTTAATGTCTATCCATTGAATTCAAGTTTCTCCATGATGGTTGTAAAGAAAGTGTGAACAACTTATGTGATATAACCTAATCATAAACAAATGTTGTTTTATATTATAAGCCTTTGTTTCCTTGTAGCCGATTTGTAAGTCCTGACAGTCATTGGCTGATGCTCTAGCTTACACTACTGTTCATCCACGCCAGATTAAATTAGTAATGGTCTATCTGTACCAGCTATTGTAACACTTGCAATATAAATAGTAAAAGTGTAAGGTTAGTGATTACTATGGAAACAGGCACAACCAGCCTGCTATATAACTCTCCAGTGTTAACCCATAATTCATTTTCTGTAGGCATATTATGACAAATATGAATAATAAAAGCAATTATACAGAGCAAAGTGGATGAGGATCCTCTAATGTACTGAAATTCCCAAAAAGGACAGTCCAAAAACCAAACTCCTAACCCAGTCAGGGCCCAACAGAGGAGGATGACTATGAGAGTGGGTATACTAGTCTAAACATGCAAATCTTGAGTAGTCTCCTAAACCTGGAAATGGTGTGTGGGGATCTGACATTAAGTGGGAGCCAGTTCTATTCTACTGGTGCAGCCATGGCAAAAGCATGCCAGCCTATTGCCTTCCTGGGGCAAACTGAGGAAGTTGATAGTCAAAAAACTTCAAAAAATTTGACCTTAAATTTTAATTGGATAATAGGGGGGGCAGGGGGGCTTAAGAATGTTTTAGAACATTGTATAAGCCATATCGCAGTAATTTGTAGAAGGAAATAGAATAGAATATTTGATTTTTTGAAATCACATAAAAATACTAATATTTTACCCACCCACAATGGACTTGTAATGCAATACTTATATAAGTGGGGCAGTACTAAAGGATTATTATCAAAAGTGTAAATAACAATACATAATTGCTTCCAGGAGTTTAAAAAGTATTTCAAGTTTGAGAAAAGAAAAGCACAGCACGTTTTAAAGCTATGTGTATTCATTTTAAAGTGTATAAATGAATGTGCTTAATAATTCATAACCTCAAAGCTAATCATTTGGAAATAGCCATTTGGTCTGATTGCTATGACTCACAAATAAACTGTACAACTTCTAAGTTTGAGCCCACCAATAAAGCTAACCAGTTGCTAACTTCCCCCCCATTTATGATTGCTTTTGATTTAACTTTTTTAATTCTTAGAAATATGTTTTAGAAAATTCCTCTTTTCAAAGAAAATTCTTACTGATTAAGGATATTCTTAGAAGAATAATATCAGTACACATAGGTTCTAATTAAAGTTATGACTTTCTGTTAAGTTACTAACAAAAACAACCTGAATGCTAATATAATATGTAACTCCAAAATCTGAACAACAGAGTGTTTGTTTGAAGGAAACACAAACTAGAGTTGTGCATTTATGCTGATAGAACTAATAAAGTGAGATAAAATATTTATTTAGGCAAAAAGAAAAGTTATTTGCTCAACTTTTGGAGGAAAATACAGAAAATATTGCTTGTAATCATTGTCATTGTCTGTGAATGGAACATAGGAAGTTTATATGTCTCTGTTAAGTATAATACAAATATAATTACATCTGTTAATGTGTTTACTGGATTAATATTTGATGTACAGTAAACACATGGAAATATGCTAACCTTTTTGTCAATTGTAGATTTATTTTAAAATCAACTGGAGAGCACTCGTAGAGTGTCAACCTCCGCCAAGGCAACCGATTATGCAGAATTTGTTCGAGATCATTCCTGAATTGTAATTGGTAACGAATACTTCCTGTGGTCGGCCATACACACAAAAGTAAGTTCAGAAAGATCTGTTCAGTACTTCTGGAGAGTAGTCAAACAAACCCAATATCGTTAAAAACGAGAGAGTTGAGAATTCAGGATTTTTTCAGAATTTCCAAAGATTTAATAAATTCCTTCCTTTAGCCATTCCCCACCCACATAAAAATTTTCATAAAGCTGGGTTCATTAGTTCCAAGTAATTGTGAACATATAGCAACAGACAGATAGATGCCTTGAAAACATAGCCTCTATAGGAGGTAATCAACTGATAACTTTTAAGGTTTGAACCAAGTTTTACTGCTTTGTGTCATAATTTTACACACACCTTAATTTGGCACACATCTTAATTTGGCACAAAACAGAAGTGGTGATAGAAATAACATAAAGATATTCTGGAATTTCCGAATTTAGACCTTTGTTCTAATTTGGGATGCTAATTTATATTATCGTCCCTTGAAAATCCCCCCGAAAGGTTAATTTATTGGATTTTTTTGTCCGTAACTTGCTCTTGGGTCAATGCAGATTTTAATGAAAAGAAATAAAAGTTACTACACATAAAAAAAGCAGAAATATGGATTTACTGTTCAAGGATGTGCCAAGTTAGGGCTTAAAGCAATACAAGTGATAAGATTTGGAGGTAAATGAAAAGACTAAATTAATTTAAAACTAGAGAAGCCCTCGGAAAGTGCAAAATCTTCTCCAAGACCCAATACCTCCAATATAACTGGTGAGTGAAAGATATAAACATTTATTTACAATTCCTGCATCCAGACGAAGATACAGATCATCAACATAACTTAATTATCTGTTCCTTGTACAATATTGAACATTTTCTATTTGTAAATATCATTAAAATCCATACACAACTTTTCAAGTTATTTTGTTAACAAACTAATGGACACTGGCGAAAACATAAATCTCATAGACAACATAGTTGCCGCAATGATTATATATGTGAGAATGTGTATTATTTTACGGTAATTATTCAGGAAGAGATTAAAGAAAACCTTCAAATTGGAGGCAGTGATCTTCTGGATCTGCAGACGACATTTAGTCAACATTTCTTCTGCTTCTATTGAAAGCAGTTTGTGTTCAGGACAATGTGGGGTTTTTACAACCTTTTGATTCCTGTACCATTTCAGTCATTTGATCAGCAAACAAGGCTATAATCCCTATTGTGCAAAGCTTGTTATAAAGTCTGTGATAGGCTATTGAGCGACAGATGATTAAAATATAAAATAGAGTAATACATTATGTCTAAAAGTCTGGCTCTCCCTCAATCAAACAAGAACTCAATCTTTTTTTGTGTAAAATTATAAACTTAAATGTAATACATACAGGTGGGTCAAGATCTGGGCACTGGAAAATAACTTCCAACATCCCCATTTCATGGACGGTTGGAAGATGGGAAATGGGAAAATGGAAATTGGAAAATGATTTGGGGTGCATCTGTCCTTTTGTGTGTGTCAGAGGCCACGTTGGCACAGTGGGAACACACTCACCTCCCACCTCTGAGGTCGGCGGTTCCAAACCAGAACCCTATGTGGGAAAGTTGGGAGTTGCTTATTGATGGTCGGCAGTTAAGTACAGAGCCTTGACCAAATGTATGTACTGGTTTCTTCTGCCCATAAAACTACCCAATATGATATGACCTATACAGTGTTGAAAGTGACATTAAACCCCTGATAAAATAATTTTGTGTGCGTCCCATTATAAAGGTTTAAAATATAAAAGCAGTATTTATTTATAATATCTGGATTCTCAGCTGTCTTGGCGGAGGTTTGTGCACTACAAGTGTTTTCTAGTTGCATTTATTTTAATGGCATAATTTTATTACAAGTTAAATTGCAAACATAAAAACTCAAACTTCAAAGTTAGTTGGACATATGATTCATGGGTCTGATATGGATATTTTGTTCAGTAAAAACATCTCATTTTTGTTTGATGTAGTAATGATGCATAAACATGTCCACAGCAAGTGTATGAGTGATATAAACAAAAATATTCCACACAATTAGCACAAAGGTGGGTTGTTATTGAGTACAGTCATTGTGCAATGAATCACTGTGTATTACTGTAAGGGATGGGGTGATAATTGAAATCTACTAATTACACAGATAAGTTGTTATATTTTTATTTATTTGTGCGTATGTTTCCACATGCCGGAACACCGATGCTCATTTATCCATGACTGATTTTACTGGTTTCACACATTCCAGATATTAAAGTCTAATGGGTAAAGTTCACCGGTCGATTTACGTCTTAAAATTTTATCATAATCAAAAAGGCACTAGTAGAGTGCAAACCTCCACCAGGGGGTGTTAAAAAATTTGGGATATTTTCAAAAATGTCATCACTTTTTCCTTTGGCCAATCCATACCCCCAAAAATTAATTTTATGAAGATCCGTTCATTACATTTGGAGTAATGCCAACTGGAATGCCAAAGTCATTGAATTACATTGAAAATTGGGATTTTTTTTTTGGTATCCCGAATATGGTCAAGATCTTTCCCAAAATTAAATCATATGTTCCTTCAGTCAGGCTCTATTGACACAAAAAATTCATAAATATCTGTTCATTTCTTTGTCAGTAATCATAAACACAAACAAACAACAAAGAAACAGACAGTCATAAGAATGCACCCCAAAACATAAACTCCTGGTGGATGTAAAACTAACAAAATGTAATATATATCAGCCCATAGAATGTTTTGCCAATCATGTTTCTTTTCTTGATCCAGTTTTACTCTCTAAATTTTAAAAAAATCCTGTAGCAGTATGTTTGTTTTATACAAGTCTGGAATTGATTTCAAAAAGACTCCAATGTGCAATACAAGATGCAAAACAAGATATACTAAACCTTTAATAATTTGATTAACTCCACATAGATCAGAAACAGTCCCAAGATCATCAGATATCAGTTATTCCTTGGACAAATATTTTGTAGAAGTTTACATCCCGACAAATACATAGAAAGTGTAAACTCAAAAAGCAATCAGAGAGTGTATACCTGGGGCCGATTTCACTAAAGGACTTAAACTAAGTCTCTTTATTTGCTAAGTCAGGGACTTAAGTCTAAGACTTTGGTCTTAGCTAGGTCTGGGACTTAAATGGATTTCACAAAAGGGTGACTTAGCTAAGTCCAAGCTTATCAAATAACCACAGTGGTTTTCTGTGCCATTTGACCTTTTATATCCTTCATTTGATGCATTTTATCTAAGGATAAGTGCTGTTTTGAAATAGAAAACCTTGTTACATCATATAAACTTCCGAAAGACTACTTCAGTAAGGTGTTCTGCAAAATTACACTTTATTTACAGCCATTTCAAATTTTGAAGTGGAGAAAAGTTTATGGCGGCCATATTTAAGTCCTCTTTACAAAATTTAAGCCCACTACCTCCCAGACTTAAAGTTAAGTCCACTGACTCAATTTCATGGACTTAGCTGCTTTGTAAAATCCGCTAAGTCTAAGACCACAGACTTAACATTCTTTTGACAAAATTTAAGACCAAAGTCTTAAATTTAAGTCTAAATCTGGACTTAAGTCCCTTTGTGAAATCGGCCCCTGCACCATGCAGCTGGCTTTTCCCCCTGTTCCCGATCATTTTTGTTTTGCTACGATCTGGACCAATTTTTGGTATATTATAGACATTATTGTCAGAGTGTCATGTATTTTTTGCCAAGCAATCTAATGATTAATTAAGGAGGTATTTACTCATGTACTAAAAATGACCCTATCTTTTACTGGATAAACAACATCCTTCAAAAAATTTCTGCTTCACAATCTCCGGGTTAGTTCCCCAAATCAAATCATCTATTGCTTGTGCTCTTGTTAATATTTCCTGAAAGTTTTTATCAAAATCTGTCCATATAACTTTATTCATCCATCCAAAAGTTACTTTGCAAGCAGACATACAAACCAACGCAAAAGGAAACATCTCCTTGATTAAGGTAATGAATATAAGGGTTTACACAGAGGATTTCACTGCTACACAGCCGATATGCAGTACTTCAGTAGCAATGTTAGGTTTGTTTATACTTACCCATAGCATCTCTAAATACTATAAAGTTAAAATATAATAATAAAAAGCAAAAAATTCCATTTATAATTTTAGGTTCACCAAAGTTAGCCATTCATTTGAATAGGTAGACATTTAGGGTGAAAATACTTGACTAGTATATTTTTGTGTTTTGGAATTTTTGTTTACATATATTTCTTAGGCTCATCTCACCAACAAAATTCCTGAATAGGAGGTATTAGCTGCTTATTTTGCCATTGCTTACAGTTAATGAAGGTTGTGTAAATAACTGCCACAGAACTATGTGTAATCAAATCCCATTGATGTGGTCTTTCAATCCTTTTCAACCTATTCCCTGTAAAGCCATGTTTATTTTGTCAATCCGGCTTCACTCTCTTAAATTTAAAAGTGCCTTCAGAATGTCTAAACAATTTGTCGTCCCCACTAACTTGAGGTAAGTGAGATATCAAATAAACAACTACATTATAAATGAACTGAGAGAATATTTTTTCCCCTGAATTCAAGACATATAAATTAAGTTAAAAGGACTCTTAACTAGAGAAGAGATACACAAAGTTTTACCATTCTTCAAATATCTAGTATTCTCTTTCTGCGCTCCAGTTCACAAAAGTTACACAAATTACTCAAGGAATTTCAAGGGGTTTCGGAAAGACCAAAATATGCTTGCAATCAAAATAAATTCTCAGAGGTAAAAATGGTTCATCCTACTTCCGAGTACTTGGTAAATCTTCACCTCTTCCCCCCCCCCCCCTTCCCTCGGATACTAATATGAATAATACATTAATGTAACCAGATTTATCCTCGCCCACTGAAAGGAAGAGTAATAATAATAATAATAATAAGAATTGAAACTGAATATCATTCACAAATTTTTACTAAATTGAACTGGAAATAAGGAAGATTTGACCATTTTAAAGTGTTTATTTCTCTTTTTGAGTAAAAACAGAAAAAAAAACATGCTTCACAATTACAACATATATAGTGGTTGTGTGTTAAAGGCATCAATAAGCATTTAGACACAAAATTAAAGAAAAACTTATGATGACGTAAATGTAGTATACAGATACACAAATAATGCATAATCGCTTAGAAAGCACTCACAGAGCACAAACCTCCGCCAGTGTGGATTTTGAAAATTCAGAATTTTTTCTTTATATCCAAAATATGATCCTGAACTTTCCCAAATTTTAATCACTCTCTCGTTTGGTCATAACCCACCCACAGAAAAAGTCCCTAATCAATATTTTCATTACTTTATCAAGAACACAGATAAACAGAAAAACAAAAGTTTGTATTAAACACATAGTTTTGTATGTGCTGTTTATAACGTGTTGAAAAATCTGGGTGAAAATTAGGAAAAAGATTCAGACAGTTTTATCAAGATTCGGTCCAATGTGAAACCCGCTTTTGATTAATGACAACCAACAAGTCTGCTTATTCAGATTCTGTACAGTATGAATTGACCATAACAGTTATTTGGACTTACTGAATGGTAAAGTTTATTTAACATGATCCATCAAAATTCACCATATGCAGTTATTGGGTCGAAAATCATTTGTATGTAACAAAACAATGGTTGACATACGACAATGACAATAAAATCCTTCAATTATTGAGCAAGTTAAATCAAAATATCCACGATTTCACTAATTAATGTGCACTCAGAGTGAAGTTATTCTGATGTCCTACATATGGGTCAGTTTTTGACATAAGAAAATGGTGCAAAGAGTGCGTCCTTGAACAAGGTCAATATTTTCGTATGACTTTTTCACTGTCATCTAAAACAAAACTAATATCGACTGTTAGGGATTGGATCTTGGCAGGACAGGTTGATGTCCATACAAAGGCAGTTAAGGCCCAGTTATATGTCTAGGGGTTTATCAAACAGGCAATTTGTATTGTGCAGACTTAGGGTTCTGTGCCAAATTACTGCACACATCAATATGCTATAAGTATTAGCACTTCAAAACTGACGATTTCTATTTTTCTAGATTATAAATCTTACAAGGTGTACAAATTTACTCTTTTCAATACAGAATTAAGTGTTTGTATTTTGGCAAACATTTGTTGACATTAGTTTGTAGTCCCCACTAAGTCTCCAAATAGTTCATTTGGGTACACACTATACCCCAGTCAACCCGCCTATTCTAATTATATTTCATGAAAAATATGTGTTGTGTAGTAAATTTGAACATACCTCTTTAGTACCCCTGTTCCACTGTTACGAATTTGTCTCCTGGCACTCTCAATTATGCAGGCCTGAGTATAATCTTATTGATTGTATAGTCTATATTTGCATTCTCAATTATGCAGGCCTGAATATAATCTTATTGATTGTATAGTCTATATTTGCATTCTCAATTATGCAGGCCTGAATATAATCTTATTGATTGTATAGTCTATATTTGCAATCTCAATTATGCAGGCCTGAATATAATCTTATTGATCGTATGACTTATATTTGCATTCGTAGATGGCTTTCGAAAATATTCAACATTGTAATATGTTGTGTATTCATACTCTGCACAATATCTTCTCTACTATTTAACCCATCCTAACCACACAACTACAGGCTAGACTCTCTAGTAACTGATATTGTCCTAGCTGAAACACAGAGGATCTGAGAGATGACCATTTATTCACCTCCCAGGGATTATTTAGCCTGCCACTGATGATAGAACCCAATGCCATAGAACTCACCATTTTAATTGGTCATCCAAGATACTATTTATTTGCCTGTACCTGGAATAGATCCCATGTATTCTGTGTTTCTAGGTCAGTGTGTTACCCATAAGGCCACAGTGGCAGATATTGATAGACAATGATTGATACGTGTTTAAAAACCTTTGCCAGTGAGCATTTCTGTCTGGAGTGTTCACAACTAATCTTCACAGTGGTAACTGCCTCAAGACTGATTTTAAGGTGTTTTAACCCATCTTTTCATGATCAATCCAGTCCACTCTATTCAAATGTCTTGCAATATAATTTAGTGATCTTGTTCTATTAGAAGATTAATTGTACGTGCCTGCTGATTACTCCTACGAGTGATTAGGACTTCGTGTTATGAGTAATCATTATGAATTTTTATGGTCAGGAGCCAGTTGTTAGGTGGATCTTATATTTGGTATGACCAATAGTTTCACTCAGACACCTCCTCTCTCCGAGAGTTTAGAATCAGCTAAGCCATACAACTGATCAGACAAATGGAACTAAGGCTATTCATCGCACTATTTATGGCCCTCCCCATTAAAAATAACTATAACATTTCTTTGCCTTCTGTTTACCTGATTTTATTTACATTCTATACCACTAGCTGACTCTGTTGTATGTATAAATATCTCATTAAATCTCTATAATCAAATCTGATTGGTTTAATTGGTGAGTTTTGATAGGCATTATTCTTGGTGTTGTTTCTGTCAATACAGCTAGGGACCCACTGTTGCCAATTATAGAGTCACATGTACATATATTGTGCAGGTATATTTTGATTTTCAGAAGTCAAGTCCTGTCTGTAAGAAGTTGACACACTATACGAGTGTGGATAATGAGAGAGTCCTGTATTAATTGAGACAGTATGTTTACATAAACCTATTGTAAGTACAATTGAAAGGCTAGTGTGTTTAAGTAAAGCTTAGAAACTCGACAGAAGAGATATATATACCTTCATTGATGAGTTCTGAAAGGCAAACAAAACCCACCAGTTTTGGAAATTGTCGTCTGCTTCCAGTTGCGCCCAGACTCTGCAGAAACACGGGTATAACAATAAGTAAGTTGACATGACCATAAAAAGGAACAGAAAAGTCAGCCATGAATAAGAAAGTAAGGGGACAGGTTTCTCAGTCACGTGACTGAAGTAGGAATTAGCCTGGAAAAGGCGCTAACACTAGTAAGTTATTTTATTATTATTATTTATTTATTATAGTGACATGTATACATTTCACAAAATAGCACGTAATACAATTATCAGTATACCCAGCCCTCTGTGGGCTTATAAGTCATTTCAAATACATATTAATTTAATGTCTATGTTTACATTTAACCGTCCAATATTGCTTCAAGAATAATTTTTTTTCTCTTATTCCAAATGCTTTCAATGAAATTTGCAAGATACTTGGAGTTCAAGTTCATCAAAATACACAATTGCTCATCTGGGATTAAATGATTGAAACTAGAAATTAATTTATACAAGTTGTCATGCTCAGCATTATATACCGGACACAAAAGCAAAAGGTGATGTTCATCTTCAATAGAGTTTTGATTACACAGCAACCACAATCTTTCATTTAACTCTTTTCGGATGTATCGCCCAGTTTCTATATTTAAGAGGTAATATGCCCATGCGAAGCTGGGCGAGTAATGATCTTTGAGACCTGCTAATATTGCTTATGACATAATCAAAAAAGTTATAACCTCCACCAAGAGGCTATGGTTTTGGGTGCATTTGTTTGTGTGTTTGATCTTTATGAAAGCACCTGATCAAAGGAAGAAGTGATTATTAAATTTTGACAAAGATGTGGATCATATTGTGGATACCAAAAAAATCAGGAAATTAAAAAAAATTCAAAGGTGACATTTTTAATGATTTTTACATTAGACTTGACCTTAATAATAATAATAATAATTATGGATCATATTCTGAATACAGAAAAATTCAATTCAACATAATGACCTTTTGTTTTATCATTAATAGTTCGGTTATTTAAAAATGCTTGAAGTGACAAGAAATTCAAATCGTTTTATGGCTGAAATGCTCGTGAACTTCCACAATATACAGATAAAGGTAACAAGTGTTCTAGAAACACTGCTACGAATAATTTGTTGGTATATAAAAATCCTTTTTTAAGCGCGAGCTCTATCGAGGCCTGCGCTTTTAGAGATCACTTTTTTTGGTCTCCAGACTTTCATGAATTGTGGCGCAGCGTGAGGAGTATCTGTCTGTTCACTGAAGTTAAGCAGCAATGGGCTATGTTAGTACTATGATAGGTGACCTCTTCGGTGCACTACTCGTATCTCTAATATATTTACTATTTGTGCTACTAGACTGAAACTCCTTTTGACTTTGTTATTAAAGTGGTTAGGGTGCACTCCACACTAATCCTATTGCAAATACATCAGATAGCCTCACTATATATAAGTCATGGTCCCACTAACCCTGAGTCTGACCAAAATGATGAAATGGAATGGCTGCAAGCTTGCTTTCTCCTGGCTTTTATTTCTATTGTACACCGATTAGCAAGGTCTGGAATTTGAACTTGCCATATCCTGTTGCCCAAGCATCTAGCCATGTTGAAATTGTATCGGAATCATATGGGAGGGGGGGTGGGTCAAAAGCCCAGGGGGCTTCAAGGTTAGTCTCGGTGGGTCCGGATAGGTTCCCAAATAAATGAAAAAGTTCTAACTCAAATTTTGTCACTTTTTTACCCTGACTCTAGCCAATTTTAAAGTCGGGGCTTTAGGACCAGAACCAGGCCTTCAGGCTTGGTTATCCCTATCTAGATCCATTTGTACTCATGTACTCGTGTAAAAGGAAAGAAATCCCTTTTTTTGAAAAGGAAAAGACATCAATATTCAATGCAAAATTTCCTGAAAGAGAATTCATAAAGCAGTCTTTTGACCGGATTTCAGAATTTGAAAAATACCAAGGCAAATATTTAATGATAACATACATAATAGGATTAGTGGAGGATCCGTTTATTTAAACCATACACATGATTCAAGACTGAGTTAGCCTTTCTATGGCCTTGAAATCTATGATTATATATTAATTGCAATTGTTAATATCCAAGTCGTAAAGCCTTTACAGTGAATATTTGTTTTGAGAAGTCAAGACTGATTTTTTTTCTATTGTAAGTTAATTTTGACTTTTATGTGCTGCTACAACGTATCACAACTTCTCGTGTTTGTGCTTCGACTTAGAGCTATGGTGCTACAACTTATTGCTATGGTGCCATGACTTATCATTGTAGTATTATGACTAATATTCAATCTTTTGTAAAAATGGGGTTAAGTAATCTTGTTGCATGAGAAGACTAGTTGTGAGAGTCTGCCAATAAATACATTGACTTATAAGAACTTAGTGTGACAACTGATCTTTATAAATCCTAACAGTCCGAAGTAGGTTGCATGGGTGATGTTGTCAATTGTGCAACTTATCTCTTCACTCTGGACAAATCGTGTGTCCAAAGATCTAAAGGTATAAAAAAGGTAATATGAATAACTAATATCCAAGCAATTAAAATTGTATTATGTTATATATATATTTTACTCAGTTAAATGCGTGTGCCACTATAGGACTCAAAGCACCGTTTGACCCATCCTAATTGCAAAAGTACAGCCCAATCAATCAAGTACATGGCATTCCACTAACTGAAAGATGGAGGTCCAAGGGTGGCCATGTATCAAAGTGTCTTGGATTCTTTAGCCTGCCACTGGGGATCGCCATTTCAAGTGGTCATAAGAGCCATCTGAGATATCTGTCTGTTACTGGGATCAAACCCAAGTCCTCCTTGTTTCTTGGTGACTGTGTTAGCCACTTGGCCAAAGTGGGAGATAATGATCTCGAGATTAACAACAGGTTATATGATATCATTATTTATTGTATAATTAAAATGATGTGTAACCTCGAAGTCAGTAAAATGAAATAATAAGACATTTACAGTGGCCAGCATCTTATCCACTGATGCTAGAGGTTCTAAATCAAAAGCTGTTTGTCCCTAATGTGACCAGGTTTGCCTTCTATAACAAGGTCACTGTTTTATTGATGGTAACACATTCACATCTCTTCTCAGAGGACTTGATTTGAATTCAAACCCTGACCAAAAGTAGCTAAGTTGATATCTAATTAGCCGAATTCAGGCTTTGGGTTTACGTCCCTTTTAACAACATATTAATGTGACACTACGAAAGACTTCAATGCATCTGACATACTGTCATAAGCCGGGTTCGAACCCAAGATCACAGTAACTAATCACCAGATTGGTTTACAACTGTACCACTGCAGCTTCTGGGTGTTTGGCTTGCTAATAGTTTATTGTGAATACTCTGCATAAAAAGGTTCTATAGTGCTTCCTTCTATCCCTCCGAATAACTCTTCATCATGTGACTTATAAATAGGACAATTAAATGATTGGTTCATATTTTTAAATTACATCACAAGGAGAGAATTTACTACAATCTGAATCCAAAAATATGCTCCAATAGGGTTGTTTAGCCATGTGTTGTCTTCAATAATTAGTCAAAGAAGACCACATTAACCAGAAGGATGCAGAAATTAGCAGTGTGTTAGAGGTGAACAGAAACTTCTTCAATTTTTAACTTGAGATTTCTCCACAATTTTTGCATAGATTTTAACATCACCCTGGAAACCAAAGAAACCAGCAAATTGGGTTTAATATTAATTTACTAGAATCAGATTTTATCAATAACATATATATAAGTCTATATCTGTATCTAAAACTTTATTGATAAGATATGTATAAAATATTTCATAATTTATTGAATCAGTTTGGTCCTACTGCAAGCTTCAGGTATTTTGCCAAACATTCTCTGACATATGTCCCTGCAGATGCAAGGAAATAGACAGTAATTTTGTACAATTCAGAAGAATTTTGAAACAAGTAACTTCATAACCCCAATTACGAAAAGGTTAATCCCAAATGTGCCAAATAATGAATTCCGCGACCATGGCAGGGGCGGAGGCAATATACCGAAGCAAAAACCCTCCAATTGAAACGAGGGCTTATATAAGCACTAGGTCATAAGATCTGGGAAACCCATGATGAGACCTGCCAGATACAATTTAGAAATTTTATTCCCCAATATCTGTAAATCCCAATTAATGCCAAAGAAATGTACCCAACAGGGGTATAAAAACTGGCAGGCAAAGGTGGAATTTGTTGAATTTGACCAATTAGGGAAAGGTCATATCTGAAGGTCACCAAGCAGGAGCTCTGTGAAATATCTTCCTAATGATGTGTATAACACAAAAATATTCCCTGATTTGTATGTCTCAGTATTTGGGTCAATACGTTATGTAGTGGATATTTAAATATGACAAAAGTATGGTTAATTAAATCAGCAATTCTGTCTGAAGCCTTATGGAAGTCTATATATTGCTAAACTATTCCGCCTGGGGATGTTAGAGGTGTAAGGTAATCCTTGTTTGTAGGATGGGTAGTTGTGGCCACTTGAAAGTGTTTAACCTGGCAAGTGAGCCAGAAATTCGGCCGATAATCCAATTCCAAGGAAGTTAGGCTATTCATTCAGTGTTTCAGTTAGGGTATGTGGGTGGGATAAAGGGTTGGTGTATTGGAAAGTCGCTACATATCATTGTGTTCAGGGATTTAAATTCAGTATTAAAAACAAACAAAACAATTAAAAGCATTAAGATTTATTAACCGATTTCTTTACTATCCATATTTGGATAATAATAAACATGTATACATAAGCAAAAAATGACCTATTTCAATGTATTACTTTTGAAAGTTTAAACAGAGGCTCTAACTGCGGCTGTCATCTTGTTTTCTTATTTTTCCCCTTTAAATTGGTTTGCACTTGATGAACCTGCTACACACAATCCTTGTCTTTTCTGTATAGTCTGCGCTCTCACCTCTGTCTGGTGTGTAATAAGTTCCAAATATTTGTGGAAAATTAAGGAAACCAAATCTGGATCTGAATCGTGTTAGAGGACCGAACCCCACCAATGTAACAGTTTTCAGGTTATGTGCACAGACAGACAGACAGACTGATACAACACCCTCGCCTCTCCCATTTGCCGGGTGGGAGATATTGAGCCTGTTATTCTTTAGAGAAAAAAAAACATGGGGCAATTGGAAAGTTCTGATGAAATAATAACACAGATAGCAATGATTTTATTGTCATTCCCCAGGGGACCCAAGCCCAACAAAACATAGCAGTTGGGATATATATATATTTATTATCTACTAAGATCTTTTAAGATGATATATAACATACATGAGTAACTTTGAACAACATTATGCACAAGTTATTATAGTTAGTAAAACAATATTTTAAATCAGAATATAAATTCAAATTACCCATTGACAGCATATACTAATAAAGCAGGAAAATACTGCCAAAATAAAATCATGAGATTTACAAAATAAGGTATATAATCATTAATTTAACATCACACCACCCTGGTAGAATTTGGTATAACAAAATTTCAGAAATGATACTGACCTTGAATAGCAAGGTAAAGGTCATGGGCCAGGTCATACCCCACCTCTGAGAAGAGGAGATAGAATGAGAATTTTGAAGACTTGTACTGGATAGAACAGAACGCGGGTACAGCACAGTGCATAATATAGTAAAATGACTGACCTTGAATTGAAGGTCGTGGGACAGGTCGTACCCGACCTCTGAGAAGATGAGTTAGAATTGGAATTTTGAAGAATTGTACTAGATGGAACATAATACCAGTACAGGGCACTGTGTAATACAGGGAAAATAAATGACCTTGAATGACAAGGTAAAGGTTAGAATAAGGTCGTATCCGACCTAAAACATAAATGAGGTTGTAAATGACAATATGGAAAGGGTAGTTGTTACAGAAATGAATGATAATAAAAAAGTACTACAGAAAATGTGGTAGAAAGTAGAAGAGCCACCAAACCACCCAGTAGTAAAGCAGGGAATTAGAGGTAATAGGGATAACTAGAGGGAGAGATGGTGTTGAAAAGTTGCACTAACTGGAGATTTGACAACAGGAATGGACTGAATATATGCCCAGACGGCATCTGACTTCCAGGTGCCATGTAGCATAATGTCTTTCATGGGAACCCCATGGTTGAATGCCCAAGTTGCCCCAGCCCTCCTGAAGTCATGGGATTTAAGGGAAGTGTGAAGATGCAAGATGTTAGATACTGCTTTCAGGTGACGCCTGGCCACATAGTCTGTTAGTGGTACCAAGCCATGGGATCTGGGGATCCTAAACAGAGGTACATTGGAATCACCTGGCATAAGCGATAACATATTCTGTAGGGCCTGGATAGGACACAAAGGAGAATCCACTAAAAATGGAAGGGGGATGGTGTGAATTTTTTATTTATCTTGCAAGGTTTTCGACCATTTAATAATGATGGTGGCAGCATTGTGAAAAAATATGACATCGCCCACAGCCAGTTGGCGGGTAGGGCCAAAAGAAGTGATAGCATGTGGCAGAATGTTTGAGATTCTGAGGAAGGAAAAGAAAGCTAAAAGGTAAAGTGGTTTGAAAATGATAGGAAATTGCAGGGCATCACAGGCAGTGATAATTTTTAATAATAGGCTTTCATCCAAATGAAGCTTAGGTTTGGGGAATTTGAGAGTTTGAAGCTTGGCAGCTTTGTGGAAATATTGGAGTCGTTGATGTTGAAAGGGAACTGTATTTAAGTCATACAAGACAAAGGAGGCCCTAAGGCCAGCCATATAGTTGGCTATATTAGAGGGAGTAAAAGCATTTTGCAGCAAGAACTCCATAAAAGTTAATAAGGTAAGGTGAGTTACCTGAGAAAAAGGCAACCCAGTGGCCACCAGGAAGCCACAGAAGTCCCTAAACATTCGTGTATATGTTCTTTGGGTGGCAGGACGAAAAGCCTGGCGCAACCTGTGTACAGCACTGGTGGCCAACTGGGCTGCAGGAAGTGGTAGATCTGAAAATACAAAGAAGAAGCTAAATGAAATAATTCAGCTTGGTTAAATCAATGTGAGTATCTGTCCATTGAAATTGAGGTAACATTTGCATAAGCTTACTTTGTGGGTTGGATGTAATAGTCCACCTAGAAAGCATGTCAGCAACCTGGTTGTTGACCCCAGGGACATGAATTATTATAATATCAATATTAAACATGGCAGTGATGAGCCAAATATTTCTGGCACAAGTGGCCAAGAAAGCATCCCTGGTTTTGCCAGATTTCAAGATTTCTACCACCGCCAAATTATCACAGCTAATTTTTATTCTCTTATTGGCCCATATATTGGCCCAAACTTTGAGTGCTACAACAACATTCAACATTTCAATATGGAGGTTCATGAAACCGACAGGCAAAGGCAGTGCATAAACCTTATTGCCAAAACAAGCCCCTAAACCATTTAAAGAGGCATCTAAGTTAACTTCATGATGTATTAACTTGTTGTCATAGAAAGTAACTCCATTAAATTGGTGTAAGAAGACTCTGAACCAGTTAAGGTCTTGAAAAAATTGATGAGATAAGACAATGAAATTAGTATGTACATTATCTCTAAAAATTTGTAGCATTCTATTAAGAAAATTTCTGGCGGGCCGTACACATCTAGTGATATACAGTAATGACCCTAAGAGGGATTGGAGTTGATTTTTAGTGCAATTTTTCTTATGAACCCACTGTTCACATAACTGCTTAATTTCAGCTAATTTTTCGTCCGGAATGGAAAGCGTACGTGCAACAGTATTGACCTGAATTCCTAAGCAAACCACAGAAGTGGAGGGAGATACAAGCTTTGATTTACTTAAGTCTAGACCTAACTCCTCAAGCAAAGACAATAACTGATAATAAGAATGGTAAATTTTTGATGGTAGGCCGATATATATGAGGTCGTCAATGTAGTTCATGAGGGCGTTATGACCAAAATTTTTCATGATATATCTGATGGCATCGGAGCATCTCTCAAAAATTCCGGATCCGAGCCTGAATCCGAACGGCAAAGATCCGTGCAGGAATAAGTTTTTATGACGAATTTCCAGTAGATCAATGTCGCCCGGATCAATACGGATGTGTCTGAAGGCCGTACTAATATCGACCTTATATATAAGAGCTCCAGGACCTAAGTTCCTCAATTCTCTAGTTATGTCATCAAGAGATGGATACTTAAGTAAGAAGTAAGATCCGAGATATACGTTTTTCTGAACTGCAGCATTAACTGAAGCATTTTTGGGCCAACTAAGGTCGACAATAATACGCCTCTTATCAGAATTTTGTTTTGCCCTGGTCATTAATGGATAGACATGGACGGGAATAGGAGTATCTTCAAATGGGCCATACAAAGCACCATATTTGAGTTCTTCAGCGATATATTGGTCAATGTGTTGCTCATGTTCGATGGCCGAAGTATGGTTAACATGTGTAGAAACAAGATTAGAGTTTCTATTAAAATCCAGAGAAAAACCATACTGTATGAGATCAGGAAGTTGCTGGTCCCAATAATGAGTTAAATACGAACGCCAGTTATCAGGGTTCAACTGTGTCTTCACAGGGATACGACAATTTAGAAAATTTGGCACCTTGCTTTCACGAATAAGCTTATTTGCTTGCCATATGTCAGGGAGTGATTTCCATTGAATTGCAGGGCCTTTATATATATGCAGATCATTTAATGGAATGTAGCCAAAGTTATCGCCATTCTGATGGACACATGCATTATAGTCTTTGGAATAGAACCTATTTTCCCAAACATCACGAGGGACATTCTTTGTTTGAGAAAAAGCCATATTAAAATCCAGCTGATGACAATACATATGGTCTGCAGAATTGTCATCTGTCGCACTTGTCATACTTGATTGAATTGGATTACCTGAAATCTATTGGTCAAGGTAAGGGATTGGACGTTGGGTCGGTGTTTGCCCAAAGACTTATGTTGAATATGTGTTTTTCTATTTTCTGCACAGACAGGGCCAATAACACAAGAAGTGGTGGATCCCATCCGTGCAGAATGACCATTTTTTGAGGCAGATACTTTATGTTTTTGAGGAAAGTTATAAACTTTCTTCATGGCATTTGCATTCCTATCAAGGGTAGGGTACACACAGGCAGCCGAAACCGGAAGTCGTCTTGTATAAGCGGTGACTTGAGCATAAGTTTAAGTTTATTTGGGGTTTTACGTCGCTTTCAACACTGTAGAGGTCATATCACGACGGGTAGTTCGAAGGGCAGAGGAAACCAGTACATATAGTTCGCTAGGGTTCTGTACTGTAAACTGCCGACCAACGGCAAGCAACTACCAGCTTTCCCACTTACGGCCATGACGGGGATCGAACCCCGGCCGCAGAGGTGGGAGGCGAGAGTGTTACCACTCTGCCACCGTGGCCCCCGACTTGAGCGTAAGATCTGCCATTCCAAACATTTGCAAAGGCATTACCTCTACTAAACCATATGGCACGTGTAGGTGCATCTGCCGAAAATTCTTGAGATATGGTTTTCTTGTCAATGTTACTTGACCAAATGTACCTAGAATCAAACTGTCTAGTGGAATGGCAACCCCCGCCCAGATTTACTCGTTTTTTGAATGCTTGTTTTTACTTCTGCATTCAGTTTCAGCATGTGCAAAATTTTTTCCCCCTTTTGAGAAGCAAAATGAACAAATATGCTTGTAAAGCACCCCTTTGGTTTCATGCGTAGTGGAAAAGTTACAAGAACCTTGATTGTAGAAGTTACAAGGCATTGACTTGGTTGTTTTGGATTTTTTGAAATTTTGAGAGGAATTGGCAGAAGTATGGGTGATATGCCTTTGTGCATGGGCTCTCCTAACTCTATCCACTAAGTCAGTTTGTGTATGATCTATAATTTCTCCCTGCCCCATTCTACAGAGGAGTACCGCATGGCTGGCCTTTGCAGCAGCCCAAGAGAAGTCATTACTATCATCCAAAAGTGCAATCAAATAGTCTAACATTGCTTCTTTATTTTTGAATTTTGTTCCTCTCTCATGGTGCGGCAAAAGCCAGCCATCCATTGACCCATGGTCAATTGATCATAGGAAACCCGCTCTTTAATATTTCCAGCCAATACATGTTCATGGGGCCATTTAACTCGATTCTTTACGAATATGCCAACAGCACCACCTCTGAGGGATTTGATTTTTGAATCAGTACCTGTATTTGACAGTTGGTGCAGTTCTTTAATTCTTTGATCAACTTTTTCCTGTATATTTGCATTCTGTCGAATGTCAGCTAAAGAAGGGACAGTCACAGCATTAAAGGGAAAAGTTACAGTACTAGGGACTGCAGAGTTAACGGTTGACTGGCCAGTACTGTCGGTACCTTTTGTGGACATGTTTACTGTGGGGTTTGCACGAGTACGGGTACTTTTGTTCTTATGCTTTGTGACATCATTTGATTTCTTACAATCAGTCTTTTCTAATTTCTGCAATCACTGACCAATGTCAGTTAATTGTGCCAAAATTTGCTGGTTGATGAGTGTTTGTGTGTCCAAAGCATGAGAATCTGACGAATCCAATTTTTCTGGGAAAATTTGACCGGTTCCGGCTGCCCGTATCATCCGACTCAGATACATTAATTACATCACTGCAATTCAACTCACTGTCTGATGACTGGCTGTCACACCCCTGCTGGCTGGAAGTTCTCGGACCTGCCCCCAGCAGTTGTGTGACAAATTCCATGTCGCCACCCAGCTGAGCCTACATCTGTGTATCACTGCTTGCAGATCGCAAGTTGTACTTCTTTGTTTTTTCCATAAGTCAATAAACTAAAAACTAAAAGTGTAGTGTAAAAAAAAACTTGATAAAACAACCTAACATGTGACAAATGGAAAAAAACAAATTTTTAAAATTTTCAGTGTTGCCCCTTCTAGATCTAGAATGCAAATGGAAGAAGGGTCAGTAGGCTTTAACACGGGGAGCTGCCACAGCCAATGAGAAGACAGATTACAAACAGCATGGTGGTGACCACTAGAGGAAAAATTTAAGGTCCCCCCAGGAATGACCTAGCTGGCACCAAGGTGCCAGCCCGTACTCTTTTAGCCTTTTATCTATGTTGCATTTGAAAATGTTTTTTAAAAAGGACCCATGGAAAGAAATAAAAAGTAGAAAGAAAAAGAAAAAAAATACTTATCTACCAATGAATAGCATATAGTTTTTGACCAATCTGGCTCATTTATTCCATATCCTATTCACACTTACTCACTCACTCACTCAATCATAATCAATTAATCAAGCAATCAACTTTGAAATCACTGTAAACATAACAGAATATTAATGAATAAAGCACATAAAATTGTGAAACACATTTTAAAACAAACTGGCCCTCACACAAATCAGTCCAAGCTCAAATGAGTCAGGTTTGAACACTCAGTTCACGAAGGACATTTACACATTGAGCAGAGCCTCCCAGCAATTGGGTTCATCTTAATCCAATTTGATCTGTCTTTGTGTGTCCTTCTGTTAGGGTGTCACCTGGAAAGAGACTCATTCAAAATAGACGTCTCCACATGCATACAAATACCAAGTGAATCGAAGCCGAACCAGCTCGGGTTTTTATCGCCCCCGGGCTACAAGAAGAGACGAAAGGTTGTGTTTCAAAGGTGTGGACTTCGCCGGATTAGCAATTCTGTTTGTAAGTGATCTAGTCAGAGGTTTGTTACCTATCTTATACTTACCTACTTGACCCCTGCACTGTCTTATATAAATAACCAAAAAAGTTTCCCCATTCTTAAAGTCTCCTTTCTACAGTAAGCTGTTTGCATTACATACTCCAAGCTTCATTGATTTTAACAATTGAGCTTTCTATAAGACATGTTTACTTCCTGAAAAGTCTCTTTAACTTGTGTTATATATTTTTTTGCATTTAGACTGTAGTATAAGCAAGTGAGTCTATCCCTAAATGTAGCCCTTAGTTTGATAATGTGATGTATTCGATCCAGTTTTGGAGTCGCTGTGGTCGTTTTGGAATCAGCACAACTACCGTAAATGACCTATTTAGCGCACAGTGCGCTAAGGAAAGACTATTTTTATTCAATATTTGGTGGGAAAAAGTTCCCCTTTTAGCACACCCATGATGAACACTTTCCGGGATGAAGCATAGGTCAATCCGGTAAGCATAACAGTGTTCCGACATTTAGAATCTACTAAAAATACCCACTTCCTGTAAATATGTCGGTAGATATAAACAAACTCAAAATACATGGCAAAAATGTCAATCCATTGAGTAAAAATACGTACAATATATAAAAAATATGTGGATATTGTGCACTGTCACCGACGATATTGCCGGGAAAAAGAGATAGGGTGCGGTTACAAGGGCGGATGTGCCAAATAGGTCATTTACGGTATATTAGGTGCAAACAACTCTGGACCCATTTAACTGTTTGGGATTATCGCCTCTGTCAAGAGGTATTATTTTCATGACTGTTTGTCTGTTTGTTCATCTGCCTCTTTGTTTGTCAGCAGGATTACACAAATACTACTGGCTGGAACTTCATGAAAAACAAAATTAGAAGATAAATCTCGGTTCAACATAGAACCCATTTTGAGAGTGATCTGGATCACAATCCGGATAGACAAATCTGGATTTTTCCATTTGACTTACGATTACTTGTCTTGGTGGATGTGTGCACTCCCCAAGTACTCTTGTCCTTTTCAGAACCCGAAGTTTAAAGCGTTCACTAAAAACAGCACCAAAAGTTCTTATGCCTTGAAAGAACATTTTTTTCCAAGGAATGTTTTTAAAAAACCTCAATGTACATATATATCTGTTTTCTATGATCCATTTGATCTGTTGGCAGGATGTGTGTGTGTGTGTCTGTGTGTATGTGTGTGTGTGTGCAGAGATTTCTGTATCTACTAACTTTCTAATATATCTGTTTGAACTAATTAATGAAGCAAAAAATAACATGGCAGTAGATATAGCTAGGGGAAGAACAGGCAGACGATATTTATCAGAAAAGGCGCCAGATTCCTATTGGTCTGTGTCTTATGATTTCTGTCAACATGGCTGTAATGGATAGCCAAGCTAAAAAGGTGACCCAAGTACAGACTGTGAATATATTGAAAGACTATACATAAAATATCCATTTCACTTATCAAGCTTTTGTGTTAATATTAAGGCAATATATTTCAAACACTCCAGAAAGAAGTTATTTTCATATCACTTATGTAACTTTTTGATGATAATAAAACTTCATTTGAGAGATAACTAAAGAATTATAGGGGATATAAGTATCAGCATATATCTAATGCATTATGATTTAAATCCCAATAGACTGTACAGGTCACCAGGACTAATTAAAATATGCCCAGGAAGTAAGTGAAGATAATCCTATCGATATATGTACAGCCAACCTGTGTACTAGTCACCCTGTTTAATTATCTAACTGTTTCAATCTACAATTGATCGGGAAAGTGGAGCAGGGGTAAGCCATTGTTTACTTAAGGGAAATTATGAGAATTTACTATAATATTATCATTTCTGCGATCTACTAAAGGTGCTAGCAATAGCAACAATAAATATTCCAATACAAGAAACTAATAAATAAATTGCAAACAATTCCATTTTCCGTAAGTTAAAAAAACGTTTTCATGACTATCAAAAGGCAATTTAATTTTATGTACAATTTATTGATTAGATAAATCAAATGGAAGTTTTGAATCTTCGGCTGATAAATATAACAACATGGGAACATATTTGAAATCTCAACAATAAAAAAATCCACAAGTTTATGATATTATTACATTCTTTAGCATTAAAAGTCAAACTCTTGCACTTTACTGCAAAAACATAATTTATTGCTAGAGAAGTTTTTTTGTGGCCTACTTAATGCTACATCAATTACTTTCATTGCTTTTACAAAATAAACAATTTTCAAGGAATAAGGGAGTAAAAATACTGACAAAGTTAAGGAGACATAGATCTATGGTTACTCTGGGATAAGTTACAACTGGGCTTTGTTTATCAATAGCCATCGTCTCACAAAGCTTTCAAGTGACTTGAAAGATCTCTTAATCACTTGGAGCATTGAGAAACATTTAGATAAATGTGTGATGTCATCAATAAAGCACAATTACTGAGGCATTTAGACTAAAAACTCCCCTGACCACAAAATCTAGTCATTGTTTGTTTATAAATAAATCACAGATGTTATGCTTTGCAACACGTTTTATGTCTACCTTAAACTCAAAACGTAAAATGAAAGTTGGGCGTGCATTAGAAAGAACGTAATAAAATCACGTGATTACAGTCATGTGACACTTGTTTTTGTAGTACTTTTACTTCTATCTGTGGATTTAATTCACTATTAAACTGATGGGACAATGGAATCGTATTAGCTATGTGATAGAGTTTAAGTCAGAGGGTATTTAGCTGACACAACTCATCCTTTATAGATCCAGATAACCTGGATAGATCCCAGCTGGTAAGTAGAGGGCTGGTCCCATCACAAACCACTCAGCACTGTAAGGTGTTGTCTGCTTCACTCCCCAGGGGTCGCAACAAGCACTCCCTTTTGTGTGTGGGTTAAAAGATAGCTAGGTAACCTGGCGAAGTCTCCTGTACTTTATATTTATCTCCACCAAGGACAATATGTCTTTTGCGGGGTTTGTTTTGTTTGTCTTAGTCACAGTCAAGACGTTTAACATGTGAAATCCAGAGCTGTCATTGTTAAATTAATATGCTGAATCCATCGCCTTCACGGACACTTTTTGTTCTGAATCCACAGCCTTTCAGTATGACTTCCAGAAGATGAATCCACAATTTGCACTATTACTTTCACAAGTAACCTCCTAAGAAACAATTCACTTTGAACCACCAGTGGTTTCACAACTTCACTGCTGCCAACTACTCCCTACTTCTTCCAAAACACAAGTGAACAATGTTTACAATGGCACTAGAAACGGATAATTTTTCTGGTGATCCTGATCACTCTGGATCCAGAAATTTTTGAAGGGTCTTCTGTCAATGTGGGTTAGGGACATTTTCAATGTATAAGTATTTATCTCCATAGTTAACTGTCAGATTGCTAGGGAATAATACAAGACAACCTCACACAACAGTGTGTAAAATAGTGTGTGAAAAGGTTGATCTGGATCATAGCAAAATTCTCGATACTGTGATCTAGAAAATGAAAAACAGGGGTGGAATCAACTGTTTGGTCAGCCCTGTCAAAGTGCTTTTGCAGTTATCAATACTGTAAAATGTTTATTGGTACAGGGTTTACTAACCCTAGATATTCTATGGATTCCCCTTGAGCCCAACTAGAATTTTGTTCATTATGTAAGAAATAAAAATTTGACCTTACTTCCCTTTCAACAACTACCCCCGTTCCACTTTCACTGTTGCCGATTTTAAATTGCTCTGTCTGATATCATGTTAAAAGGGCTGTTCCTGACCACAGTGCTTTATAAATATCATTGGTGCCACGTCCTAATCACTTTTGGAAAATAGGTCCTTAGCTTATACCACTTTTCTTTAATTTGACTCCACGTTTATAGATCAGCCATTTCATGAAAGGATTGAACAACATGTTAAAGCACTTTAAAAGATGGGTATAACAATCTGAGACTGGGTAAGGTTTTACAGCAATTACCAGTGTGAAGATTAGTTGTACGATCAATAAGATTAAACTCCTGGAGCAAATTTGTGACAGTGAAACAGGGGTAATAACCGCTGGTTGGAGTTCTCAGCCGGTCTCACACGGATTCACACAGATAAGTAGAACTTTAAATGTTTACCTTTCATTCTTTTACTATCACTGGGATTACGTTCCCCACCTTCAAGAATATAAGGGTCAGTTATAGAGCCTATAAGCATGCACTTGGAATTGATTAATTAGGACATTAGGCTAACTTTCAACAGTGGGACGGGGGTTTAAGGCCATTTCATGACTGGATCACATTGCTTTCCAAATGTTGCAATTGTCTGCATTTGAACCAATCACTGGAGGCCTTTTAGAATTAGCCATTTATCTGTCAAATGTGATGATACCATGTACCTAATAGTTAATATACATGGAAAGTATATCTGGTTTCAGAAAACAGTTGAAAACATATCTTTTCAGATTAGCCTATCCTCCGCCATAGCCCATCTCTCCTATCAGATGCTAATATGAATACTGACATCCTTTTTGGAACTGGACTATCTCTTTTTGGACATCAGACATTAGAGGACATTAGAGGATGTTTACATCAATTTTAGCGCTTTATAAATGCTTCCAACTTACTCTTACTTACATGTCAAAAAGTATAGAAATATATCTGAATAAAGGCTTTTTTCGTTATACTTGAGCCAGTGAAAGGCTAATACAATACACACTTCCCCGTTGGGTGTCATTTCTTGGGTTAATATTTTAGAATTTCTGGAATTAGTCAGTTTTGAAGAATATGATCATTTTAAAACTAATGATACTACATGACGTCACAATGTATGTAAATGGGTGTATTATATTGTAACACATTTTGGTTGTGTAATTCTGTGACGTAGTAATTGGTATAACCAGTAGAAGGCCATATATAACTTGTACTTTGTAAAATAGAATGTATGTTTGTGTATTTATAATTGTTCATAATTTTAATAAAAACACATTGAACCAGAAAGCTTCAGAAAGTTTAAGCCCTCTTTGTGTTCTGTGTTCTGTCCACATCTTAAAATGTTGACCTGTGATTCAGTCTGACTGTTTGACAATGTTATGGGGTCTAGTTTTATACCTGCTGTTCCACTTTCACAACACATAGGAAGACCTAGCCCATTTCAAACTAAGAATACTGCTATGGCTGGTCCTGTGGAATAAGTGTAACAAGCCACATGCCTTATCCTGACTAAAAAAAAAGTTGTATGCCCAAAAATGTCTGACTTAGTTACAGTTGACCTCTGACTTCTACTATCCACCGAGATCAGTTTAACACAAAGCCCTGTAAACTGTTACGGCCCTTTTTTTTGGTGTTGAAGAAGCGATGGGATCAGGCCATAACACACACTTTCGTGTGGGGGGTGTTTGGGATCTTTTTATTCTCAGATGGTAAGTGTTAGGATCAAGGCATCTGGCTGTCGACATCTCCACAAATAGGAAAAACCACAAATGATATCCATCCAATTTATTCACCAAATGTCCACAGGATTTAATTTAAGATAGAACTGATGACAAGTTCATTACAGAAGCAATGCAGTACAAAACCAAATTCTGAACACTATCAATTTCCAATAGCAATTCCAATAACCAATAGGAAAATGACAGAACAGTTACTGGTGTCTATTGTTGAACACTAAATCAATATTATGACAATATAAAATCCTGTTTTCCTAAATTATACAAATCCAAATGTTGTGAAGTACTGTAAGTCCAAATGCTGTGAAATATTATAAGTCCAAACACTGATAGATTTGCTAAGAATAACCCAAGTTCTCAGAGCTGACAATTTGTCGAAGTCCTACATAGTATATCCAAATATTCTGCTCTGAGATACTCATATTTTTTCCTCTTTTTCTTCATCTTTATCCTTTGCTTTTCTTCACCTTCTGCTGCCCTAATGCTTAATTTCATTAGAAGCAGGGTTTTTTAAAGCCAAACGAAATGCGCAGTGTTAATTAGGACAAAGGAATATGTTTTGCAACGTAGCATCTAAATCTAGTAATGACCTCATGCTTATAATAACCACACTAAACAACCACACCGCTGACACGTGTTATCCCATTAGCATAGCTCATAGTAGGGTTGCTAAGCGACAGATTTGAGTGGAAGCAATTACATGGCTATTAGTGGACACTGCTGTATTGAACACTGCTGGGAAAATCAATATGGGCTTTTCATTGCAAAGTCTTTGACCATAATAGCTTTCTGTGATTAATAAACAATTCTACCAAAGAAACATATACGCTTGTATAACAGGTAAACCAATACTATAATATTTTGTGGAAAATGTGTCATAACAATACTCTTGTTTAGCATCCAGTATTGGTACAATAAATCTTGTTTTGGGGCAAGGTCACTTGGCTCAGTTTTTTTTTACAAGTGTTCAAGATAAGTTATAACACCATAAAGTTAAGTCTTAAGTGTTCTGGACAGAAATGCTTACTCGCAACTTACTTGTTTTCTAAACAGGGTTAATATTTGTGATAAGATTCTATGCTTGCTGCAAATATGCTCGATTTAAAATTTAAATTTAAAATCGTCCAACTAATAAGATTACATCAGACACTACATTATTGATTCGGGCTGGAGGAAAATGTGTGACAGTGGCACAGGGGTATAATATCTGATGTTGCCTGGTTTATCTCAGTGTGTGTTGTTAACCATTCATTGTACAGATAGAAAATGTTTTATAACATCAACATAAGAACCTTTCTAGCAGAAATATTAAGTGATATGCAGTTTTTCAAATTGGATTACATTTGCGTAGTTTCGATGAACATAATGTTGTAATTATGTTTATATTTAATTAAACCCATTCATGGGATCAAATAGAGAGAATACAACATAAATCTTACACTGAGGCCTATGAAATATAATGTAATGGATTTCACAAAGGGGTGACTTAGCTAAGTCCAAGCTTATCAAATAACCACTGTGGTTTTCTGTGTCATATGACATTTTTTTATCCTTCATTTGATGCACTTTTTTCTAAGGATAAGTGCTGTTTTGAAATAGAAAACCTTGTTACATCATATAAACTTCCAAAAGACTACGTCAGTAAGGTATTCTGTATAAATATACTTTATTTACAGCCATTTCAAATTCTGAAGTGGAGAAAAGTTTATGGCGGCCATATTTAAGTCCTCTTTACAAAATTTAAGCCCACTACCTCACAGACTTAAAGTTAAGTCCATTGATTTAGCAATTTCATGGACTTAGCTGCTTTGTGAAATCCGCTAAGTCTAAGACCACAGACTTAACATTCTGTTGACAAAATTTAAGACCAAAGTCTTAAATTTAAGTCTAAATCTGGACTTATGTCCCTTTGTGAAATCGGCCCCAGAGATCTATGAAGGGTACGCTTTACCGAAGAGAGATATTTCTTCAATTTGCACCCTGAAGATTAATCTGCACTTCGGATGTCATCAGGGAGCTCATTCTACCAAGTTGGGGCTTTGAATGCAAAGCTGTGGTTAAAGTGTTTTTTTTTTCATTTGTACACTGAAGACAAGAACTGTGAAACTTTTAGAAACTTTCCATCCTTCCCAGTTTTCAGGTTGAAGAATTTCAGAGAAGTTGATAAATGGTCATCAAAGAGACTCTATCTTTAAGTTAGGGTAATGTTTGGTCAACTGAGAGCTTGGGCTGTACTTTTACAGTCAGAATGGGTCAAATAATGGTTTGAGTCCTGCAGTACAAGGAGATATTGTGTTGGGTACAAAATACCAACATTACAAATTGAAACAGCTAATTACAAAGAATCTCAAGTCTAAATCAAGCCTACAGTTCACCTCATGGTAAATAAGAATATGTACTGTGTTTGCTCTATTTGAAAATCAATTGAAACAGTTAATTCCCATTTTGAATCTCAATGAATATCTTCTGGGGCATCTGAAGACGGTAATAGAATGAAATCTGGCATAATTAGCACTCTTATTAAAAATATAAAGTAGTGTTTCAAAAGACCTATAACCTCCTACAGTTACTTAAAATACACATTCCGTGTAAAGATTATTCGAAAATATTGAAATCTATTGTTGAAATGTAATTGGTCATACGGAATTGGAGTCAAATACCTGTCGCCATAATGGGAACGATGATGCTTTAACTAGTCAAAAATATTCCAACTGAGAACCATCCAAGACGTTATATGGACAACCCCTTAACTTACTATCAAATGACAATTAAATATGTGTTAGATTGGGAAATAAATCTTGCATTCCTAATTGAGAAAGACTTAGCACATTCTCTCACTTTCCATAAACTCTTTAATGTTTCTCAAGAAACTCAAGGCCCATTTAAAGCTGACACAGTTTCCCCTTTTTTGTTTTAAGACATCTTAAAAGTAACAAGTAGTACACTTTAGCACTGAAGTGGGGAGCCATGTAACTAGCCAGACAAGCACACATTCACTGAGGCGGCTCCTTTGGGACCCACTAAGTGCCAATTGATGGCAATTCTGGCGTCCAGGGGGGAAAATAAGAGGAATGATGTTTAGGATTCTGGCGGGACTAAAAGGCCACTAAATTCACACCTTCTGTGTATTTGTATATAAACAAACTGTCCACACAAAAGTGTCTATCTCACAGAAGACAAATGGAAACTGGGGGGAAAAAATAAAGGATGAATATATTTAGTATTTTTCTGTGGTTTTATTTTCAGAAGAGGCCTTCCGTTTATACCCCTGTTCCTCTGCTGTGTATTTCCCTTCTGGCTGGCCCAACTGGCGATGTGATCGCTGATGTTAGTCAAAACTGATCAACATGTTTAAAAAACAATCGTGAAAGTGAGACAGGGGTCTTAAAGGGGATGTTGTACAATAAAAAGTGCCCACCTATGAAGTATTTCATGCTCTGAATTTTAAAATAAACAAGTATAAAAAGTGAATCAGGAATGCCCATAAATATTTGCTATATCACAGAAAATGCAGATTTGTGAAAGCAAAACCCAGCCAGCTTCTGAGAGTGAAATTCACTGGTCAGCTGTGTTTAAGCTATAAATATCACTTCCAAGATATAAAACCTCCAGCTGAAAGTCACAAAAACTCACACAACCCAGCTTTGAAGTGTTCCAACTGGCCTTTTCGGAAATACTGTATATCTTATTCATAGACAATCTTAAAGGTTCGGTCACACTTAGCCAAACTTAATTATTCTTGCTCTTGGCCCCGGATACTAGATAAGGGCCAAATATTTTCCAATGTTCCTGTTTCCTTTGGAATATATCATAATTCATCCCGTACATTTGTGGGATATTGCTTTAAGGGGGAAAGTTTTCATTCTGGAAAATTGTGTGATAAAATTTTACTTATGACATATTTAAATTAAATTTTCAACTACATTATTTTTCCTTCTACCCTCCATAAATTCATAAATCAATCAATCAAGTTAGAAGTAAATTCTATTAATAATAATAATAGATAAATTAAGTAGAAAAAAAATCAAATTTGACTTATTAATTTTAAGTGACAGAGCTCCATTATTTTGATGAACACTGGCAAAAATAAAACTTAAAAGTGAAGAAAGTTGGGGGGGGGGGGGGGGGGGCGTATTTCATTGTATAGCCAACTTTTTATGATAATATTTCATTCATTCTGGTGTACAAGTACTTATGCATTGGTTTTTCAAAGTATTTCATCTCCTACGTTACTCAAGCACTGTACTTAAAAGATCCACAGTTGTTGTCAAAAGCAACACAAATAAAAACTAAAACAGTTAAGTCACAGCTTTGCATATGATGCTCATACATCTCCTCCACCTAAACTCTGGTTTTGCTGTCATTTTCCAGGCACAAATTGAAGACATATCTTTTCTTAAAGCTTACCCTTCATAAACCTCTGGTCTCCCTGAAATTTCAAAATCTTGACATAAAAATTAGCCAAAATCAATAGAAACGATGATTAGTTTATGGGTCTAATTTTGGTGAAGTTTTGACTTTGAACCTCAATACCGCAAACAGTATTTTACACGTTTTCAATGCTAACAGCTCAAGTATTAGGTGTGTTATTCTTTTATTACTGCATGTATCAAATGCTATCCCCTTAGTACTTCTGCAAATATTAAAAATATTATCTTGGAATCTATTATGTGTCTATTTTTCTTTAAAAAATATTACATTTGACTGAACTCGCGGCTGTTTCAAGTTCACCATATATAGAAGTAGTAGAATTAGTAAGAAGCATTTATAAAGCGCCAAAATTGATGAAAACATCCTCTAAGGCACTGATGTCCAAGAAGGGATAGACCAATTTCCGAAAAAAAAACAACAAAACAGTCCATATCCATGTTAGCGTCCGATAGGGGAGAAGGACCAAGTTAGATGTACATTGGTTAGTCTCCAAGTCTTGTAATTGCAAAAGCATTAGTGTGTTTGATGTATGATTACAAATGTAAACACAAATTTATGAATGTGATGTTTTATTTTAATATATTTTTATTTCTCTGTTCAGTGCTCTTAAGTAAATTTAACAAGTGAAAAAATAGCATGACATAGATGCCCGTGTCCCATAATCTGGAGAAACGGCATTGGACACGATTAGATATAGATCTGAGTAGGAGTAAGTTACGCAAAGGTGCAGGTGAAATATGTACGCGAAAATGTATGCAAAGACAAAAAGTATATATATATATATAAAAAAAAAACAATTCAAACGCAGGATCAAATCATTAATAAGTAAAAGTTATTAAGATGTAAAATTTATTAATTGAAGTACAGATATCATTGGCAATAGCACATTTAGGCAAAATTACATGTAATAATCAGTTGCAGCAATCCCTATATCTTTGTGATAAGAGAAAAAAGTCTCAAGTATGGCTGTAGAAAACTTTCTGGCAGAGTCAAGGTCAAAGGTCAGACTAAAGTCACACAATGACATTGCACATCTACAACCCCTAACCAATGACCATATTAAAGTACATTTACTGGATATGTTATTAAGGTTGAAAGTAAGAAAATTCACCAAAACTAGACCCGTTAACTGATCACTACTTTCACCAAACAAAGACTAAAGAGCACTCCTAGTTCACAAACCTTCGCCAAGGCTGCTGAATATCTCCATATTGTTATTTCAAACAAAGCAGCCTTTTAATTTTAATTATAGTTGGAGTTATCTGAACCCACAAACCCCAAATCATTGAAAATAGGATTGATGAAAGCAAGGATATTGTGACTAAGACATTTCTCAGGTTTTGTTTGAATCCCGGCCCAGATCTGAAGTGGAAAATTTGGCAGTAGTTTGCATCTGCTGCTTTTTAGTGCAGAATGGTTAACCAACGTGTATGCAATGCCTCCCTCCATCCCCTTAAGTACACGTAGTGAGATGACTTAATCTTGCTGAATGCTCAAGTATCTTTGCAATTGGGGATCAGTTCAGATTATAAAGTTTCAGTTTATGTAATGTATTGATATATATACTAGCATACATCTAAGTCTGGTGAGTTCATATCTCATAACATACACGAGTGCTTTATGAATACCAAATATCTTTGTGCATGTTTGCCGAAGATATGGTCCAAATTTGAGCCTTAAGCAAGGCTAGATATGAATTATAAAGTCTATTAAAAGCATGTTTGAACTCAACCCAACTGACAATAGTACAGTTAGAACTGGGAAGCCCTTGTGGAGTACAGGTCTCCACTAGTGAACGTTTCTGAACATTTAGGATTTTTTTGCTATCATATATATGATCCAGATATTTCCCAATATGTAATCCCTTCTTCCTGTGGCCAGGACCTAGCCACATAAAAAAATCGTCCACTCAAAAAGATCCACCCATTGCGGAGTAATGAGAACTAGAAACCCAAAGTCTTTGAAAATACATTAAAAATGAGAGCTTTTAACATTCCAAAATATTTTTGTATCAAATATATAACCACTTCTCCCTTTAGTCAGAAGCTACCTACACAAAACATCTTTTGGAAAGATCACTTTGTTATATTTAGATTTATCAGAATCTAAGACAAATGAACAAACATACAAATATACCCAAAACATATCCTTCTGTCAGAGGTAATTGTTACATAAATCTAGTAAGGTGACGCGCAATAAAATGTTAAAATGTATGGGCAAACATAGCCTTGCTGAAGGCTCAAGTTTCTTTGCAGTTCGGGAAAGTTTTCAGTTCAGATAATGGAGTTTCAGTTTCTATAATGTACTCATACATGTACTGACTTTTAAAGCAACAAACAGCTAAGAGAAAGACTCTGTCCGATGCAGTTCTATCTGTTAACATGTATGAGTGTTTTATGAATACCAAATATCTGTGTGCATGTTTGAAAAGATATCATGCAAATTTGAGCCTTAAGCAAGGCTAGGGCAAACTTGACAGAAACTCAGTAACTAAACAGGAATTCATAAACATCATATCTAAAGTTTTGTTTTGATTGTGACGTCACAGAGCTTTTTTCAACTCATCTGAGTCTTTTAAATAAATAATGGATTTATAATAAAAAATGGCTTTTTTATTACTTTACTTGGTTGTAAAAACTTAAAAATTCCAATTATTTCATTTTACCAACATTTAATTAATTTATTATAGTCCGCCATTAATTTTCCTTTGTAGTTGGAAAATCAGCAAGACTTATCAATATAGATATTGATAATTTAATTCCTTAAACTTAAGAATTTTCTGGAGTAAATTTCAATTTTCATAAAAGAAATGATATATGATGATCACAACACTACCTAAAAACATCAAGTGTCGTCTGCTTAGTTGAAGATTTCCCGCCACAAATATCAGATACTGTTAAATGTCAAGAATACTTTGTTACCCATTGAAATGACATCACTTTAAGAAATGACATTTTCACACATTCAAACTATTATCAAAAACATGTCCTTCAAAGAGAATATGATTAATTCTATGTCTGTAAAAGTTAAGAAATAGTTCAGTTGGATTTTATAAATGGCGACTAAAAGTCTTCTGAGTTTGTAATGAATTTGAAACGGAGCTCTTGTACAATTGATATAAATATGGTTTTTGTGTAAAGGAATGAAGTTGTAATCCAGTTTCCATTATACATCAAGGTTACTTTTTTGTATGAAAGCTCAACAATTCATTTTTGTTATACTATCTTTATCAAGATAACGCCCCTATTCTTGATTTAGCCAAATCTCAAGTTTATATAATGTGTGTATATTTATGTGTGTGTGAAGATTGAATTAGTAATTTTGCAAGTTTAATATGACTGAACAAAAAATACCACCCAGATGTGACAATTACCAAATTTATTTGAAAGATTTTTATTGCATAGTTATATTGAAATGTTTCTTATATTTATGTTTATAATATTCTTAGTTGTGTCGATTTATTTTATTATTTGTACAAGTAGTCAACACAGGCGAAAAGAAAGAAAAACTTGATCCCATATGCTACTTGCCGTAACACAACTTATCGTAAGACCGAGCCGATTTTAAGGTCAGAGTCTGTGCACAATGTTTCCTGCCAGAAGGTGGGGAAATATGACTTAATTCTTCTGACTATATTTACAATTATTTTCCTGTCCAAGGTTCTGGGTTCCAATTTTTCCCACCATCCTCGTCAACTCACCACCAAGCAGGGACGACATCATAGCTCGCGATATTGTGGATCTTTCAAGGTGTATTATTAACGGACAATATCGACAAGTTCTGTTGACGGGCGAAAATAACATCAATTCAAATAAATAAACTAACATGCAATAAACTACCAACCTAAAATCCCACATTCCAACAAATATTTATTATCCCAAAGAAAATTTAACAAAAATGTTAACAATTTTTCATTTTGTGATGTCAACAGGAAGTGAAAAAAGAAAATAAGTCTTCTAAACTGCTTTATTTCTTTAAAAATAACAAAATGTGTTAACTTTTACAGTATTTTGTGTTAGTTTACTGTTTTATTTGTATATGTAAGGGGCCACAGTGGCAGAGTGGTAACACTCTCGCCTCCCACCTCTGAGGCCGGGGTTCGGTTCGTTGGTCGGCAGTTTACAGTACAGAACCCTGACGAACTGTATGTACTGGTTTCATTTGCCCTTCGTGATATGACCTGTACAGTGTTGAAAGCAATGTAAAACCCCAAATAAATAAATAAATAAATATTTGTATATGTAAATTTTTGCGAACCGTACATGATATCGTCATGAAAACCATTGCCAATATCGACAGAAGACATCCCTCATGATACCATCTCTACTTAATCCAACCCCCTCATGGTTTTCAATTCATGTTTGAAAGATAGGAGGAATGTCTAGCATTGATGTGATAATGCTCCTCACCTTCACGAGCATTAAGGTTGGTCGTACGACCAATACGAAGAAGTTCCCGACTGTGTTACAGGGGTGGTGAAGATGTAAACTCTTGTTAGTAGAACTGGGGTATACATATAATACAATGTTGGTTAGATATGGTGGACAAAGTCAGAGTTACAGTTTTACGTCCCGTTCAACAGCCCGGGGTCATACTGGGACAGGTCCTCAGCATTGCCACTTATGGGAATCGAACCCACACAAAGGTGATTGCCTGTGATTAGATGGCAAACTTGCTAACCCACTAGGCCACTGAGGCCCTCAGACCTGCTGGAGAAGTGATGTAAGATCTGCTCCCAAAATGATGTCACGATATTCGACAGTGAACACTTCATCATTGAGATTAGTTCAACGTTTAATTTATAGATCGAAGCTCTGGCAAAAAGCTATAAAATCGATAGGGAAAACTTAAGAATGGAGGCATATTAAAACTACTCTTAATAATAAAATGAAACTGGCATTTTTTTAGCAGCAATCGAGCAATCAATAAAACAGCAGAATGACCTACCAATTCGCCCAAATGTATATGATCATTCGAAATGTAGCCTAAAACTCTGCATAAATATATCTGAGCCCTCTGTATTTTTTTCCATAACTAAGTCACTCAGGGCTGGCAGTCAGTGAACTGGTAGAGCCCTGTCAAGAATAGCAACAAGTTTATTGTGGCTAAAGTTAGAACAGTTAGAGTTTCCTGTGTTACATGAAATTTATTATTATACGTTAGTTTTTCCACATTAACATGAATATCTTTTATAAGACATATTATCATCTAAGTCACTGAAAAATATTTTGTTTACAAAGTCTGTATTTATGAGAGACATGTAATCAACAGAGTGACAAATAATAAATGGATTTCTGTTGAGACCAAACTTGCTTGCCAAAAGAAATTGAACTGGTCCTTCAAAACCAACTAAAATTAATAGAAAATAACTTAGATAATTCGGGTTAATCAATGTGTTTTGCAATTAAACACAAGTTTAATTCTAATTCTTTAATTCAGATATTAACATGTACATAGGTATTATAATTTATAAAAAACACAAGTTGTTGCATGAAGGTCTCAGTGAAGAGTGTCTGGGAATCTTTTCATATTTTAATCTCCCAGGTATATTATAACAACATACAGGATATCTGGTCACTGACACTTTAAGATAATGAGAGGGATCTGGAAACCCTTACTAGCCTGGGTAATGACTCTAAAACATTTAACATCCACAACATCCTCTCTTTTTTTACAAAAGAATATAAAAACTGTGAATCAGTAAGAATAAAATGTCAGCTATATATAATTTTAAAACAATTTAAAAACTTCCAAATTGGTAAAGGTAAGGGTAGACTACCTTCCTTTACAAAAGCTTGTAACTGTGTATTATTCTGACACTTGTAGTTACAATGCCAATTTTGACCTATTTTATTTATTTATTTAGCCAATTGTCTAATTGAAACCAGCTTGGTAATGTTCAGTGGTCTTCTTGTTTCTCCCACTTCTTCTTATTTCTGTTGTTTTACTGGGTGAGCTTGTTGGTACACTTGCTATCTCTGATCTGCTGTCATACTGTGCGTCTTCTGTTGTAACAACACTTTGATTGTCAGTGGTCTGAGGATTGACATCTTCTTTCACCTCCTTTTCTCTCTCTCGTAGGTGGAACCTATTTCTTCTGTAAGATTTATCATCAACCGTCACAGTATAAGATCTAGGTGAGAGTTTGTCAGTGCACACTCCTTTCTTCCATGGGCCAGTTGAGTTTGGTAATGGCTTAACATAGACTGGTTGCCCAATTTCTAGTTCTGGTAGGTGTCGAGCATGTTTGTCATGGAACAGTTTGGCTTTTTGGCGTTTCAGTTTGATCTTTTCTGGAACATTTTCCACAACCTGGGGTCGTAACAGATTTTCTGATGTAGGTAGGAATGTTCTAGTCCTACGTGATATTAAGCGTTGAACAGGGCTACTCTGCATTTCACTGGTAGGTGTGTTGCGCCAATCTAGTTGTGCTTTAAAGAAATCATCTCCAGCTCTTTGGGTTTTCTTTATTAAGGCCTTTACTATCTTTACTGCTGATTCAGCTTTTCCATTGAATTGGCTGTGATACGGTGAGCTGGTGATGTGGCAAAAATTCCATTCCTTGGCAAACTTTGCAAACTCGTCACTAACAAACTGGGGCCCATTATCAGTGACAACTTCATTTGGAATTCCCCATCTTGCAAAATGTGGCTTCAGCTTCTTGATGACAGCTGCAGTTGAAGTAGAATAGAGAGCATCTACCTCCCAGTAATCGGAATAGTAGTCTACAGTAACAAGATAATTTTTGTCCTGCAGAGAGAACAGGTCCAGTGCAAGCTTACTCCAAGCTCTGTCTGGTACTTCATGTGTCATAAGAGGTTCTTTTCTTCTGTTCTCTTCCACTTCCACACATGTTTCACACTTTGAAATCAGCTCTTTTATGTCAGTTGCCATGTGTGGCCAATACAGGACATCTTTGGCCTTTCTTGTGCATGTGGCCATGCCTAAGTGGCTAGAATGAATCCTGGAAAGCATTTCTGGTATCATTGCCTTTGGAATCAAAATCTGGTTTCCCTTGAACAAAATTCCATTTTGAACACTAAGTTCTTCCCTGTATGGCCAATACTCTCTCAGGCATGCAGGTATTTCATTCTTGTCATTTGGCCATCCAGCCAGGATTGTGCTTTTAAGAGATTGTAGTGTACTATCTTGCAATGTTGACATTTGAATCTGATCAAGCCTTGTGTCAGATACTTTCAAATGTTCTGTATAACTTATCTGTTCCAGTTCTGTGCAAAATACTTCAAAATCACTAGTTGAAGGCACAGCTGCTGAGATTGATGCACGAGATAACAGATCTGCAATGTACATTTCACTGCCTCGTTTGTACTTCACCTGCAAGTTGTACTTCTGCAACCTCAGGAGCATTCTTTGGAGTATCTTGGGTGCTGATAGAAGTGATTTCTTGAATATTACTTCTAGAGGTTTATGATCACTCTCAACTTGTATGGAACCTCTTCCCAGCAAGTACTGTTTGAAGCGTTCGCACCCAAACACTATAGCGAGACACTCTTTCTCAATTTGAGCGTATGACTGCTCTGTTTTCGACAAGGATCTGGAGGCAAATGCGATGGGTTGGCCATTTTGCAATAATGTGGCACCTAACCCTTTTTGGCTGGCATCACTCTGCAGTGTGACAGGCTCAGATAGGCTGTAATATTTCAAAACAGGCTGTACTGTCACAATCTCTTTCACTCGCCGGAAAGCTTCCTCTTGCTGTGTTTGCCAGACCCAAACAGCGTCCTTGTCGGTGAGACGTCGGAGAGGTTCAGACACATCTGAGAGATGTGGTGCAAATTTGGCGAGATAGTTTACAAATCCAAGAAAACACTGAGTTTCTTTCACATTTGATGGTCGCTTCATCTCAGTCACGGCTTTTATCTTCTCTGGGTCTGGTTTAAGCCCTGTAGATGTGAGGAGATGACCCATGTAGGACACTTCTGTCATCTTCAGCTTTAGCTTCTTTTTGTTTAGCTTTAAGTTGACCTTCTGTGCTCGTTTCAACAGCTCAATCAGATCTTTTACAGCTTCTTCCTGTGTTTTGCCACAACCGTATACCAAGATGTCATCTGCAATGACTTCCACTCCCTGCAGGCCCTCTAAGACTTCATGCTGTTTACACTGAAACACTTCAGGGGCTGAGGTCAAGCCAAACGGTAGACGCAACCATCGGTATCTCCCGAATGGAGTCCAAAACGTTGTGAGCATGCTACTTTCTTTGTCTAATTTGATGTGACAGAATCCATCCTTCGCGTCTAGGACAGAGAACACTTTAGCATTTTCTAGATTTGGCAGGATTTCCTCAATAGTTGGCATCTGATATTTTGGACGTTTGACCGCTTTGTTCAGGTCAACTGGGTCAATGCAGAGTCGTAGCTTCCCTGGCTTTTTAACTGCAACCATGCTGTTAATCCATGGTGTTGGCTCTACCACTTTCTTGAGGATTCTTTGTGCCACCATTGAGTCGATTTTCTCCTTAAGTTCTGCTCTAAGGGCAACAGGAACTCTTCTTGGTTGATGCTGCACTGGCGTGATCGTCTCATCAAGCTCAATGTGATGTTCACCTGGAAACTGCCCTAATCCCTGGAACACATCTGAAAAACTGCCAAGTATATCCTCTTTAGACAGTCCTGTAGTGACTTCCTGTGACATGTGGACAACTTCATCTGAATTGATTGAAAGCAAATTCAATCGCTGGCATGTGTTTGCTGATAACAAGGGTTTTTGTGCGACCCTGGTGTTTACAATCTGGAAGCCAAGCTTAAAGTTCTTGCCATTGATTCTAGTGTAAAGAGTAGCATATCCCAGTGGCTTCATCCATGAGCCATCATAGAAATTCAAACGAACTGAGCTTTCTTTCAGATTTGAATCCGATTCACCAGTTACTGCCTTGTAATCTTCAATGTTCAGAACATTGCAGGTGGCGCCTGTATCCAGTTGACACACTAGGCCTTTTGACCTGTTATTTGACACAGAATCCTTGGTCTTCCAAAACTTCAGAGGTATTGTAAGCTGCTTACCTCTTGTTTTTACTGCTCCCACAAATTGATTTGTGTGGAAAATTGATTCGCTTGATGAATCTTCAGAATCCTGGTCAATCCTGTGTACTGCTTTCTCTACATGCTGTTTCTGTTTGCATACTGTAGCAAAATGATTTCTTTTGCCACAGGCTTTGCACAATTTCCCAAATGCAGGACACTTCGACTTGTCAAATGTATGGCTCTGTCCACAATATTTGCATCTCTTGTGCTGAGATGGCTGTTGAGACCGTCTTTGCTGTTTTTGTGACTGTTGCTTGTGTTGCTTTGTGAAATTGACTTCTTCTTGCTTACTACCAATCTGCTGTAGTTGATGCTGTGAGATTTCCGCAATCCTACACATATCTATTGCTCTGGCTAAGGTTAGATCAGTTTCTCTGAACATGCGGGCCCTTGCAGCACTGTCTTTGGTGCCCAAGATTAATCTGTCACGCAGCATGTCATCTGTTAGATTCCCATAATCACAACTAGAGGCTAGCTGCCTCAGCCTTGTCATATACTGATCTATCCCTTCTGCCGGTCCCTGTGTACATGTGTTAAAAACATATCTGTCACAAATCACATTCTTTGTCGGCTTGAAGTGTGACTCTAAGGCATCAAGTGATTTCTTCACCTCTTGCTTGTCTTCTGCTGATATATCCAAGTGATGGTAAATCCTGAGACAGTCTTTCCCCATCACAGATCTCAGTGTCGCAATCCTTATAGTAGCAGATTTCTTGTTCAACTCAGTTGCAGTCTCAAAGTCCTCCCATTGTGGCCTGAAAAATTTCCAGTTTTCAGCCCGATCTCCTTTGCAGTCCATTGGTGATGGAACTGGGAAGTTTGATGGGACACTCACTACCTGTGACACTGTTTCTGGTTCAGACATATTGCACTATATCCAAGTACAAGCAAACAAAAGTTTCAGCAAGATAAATCACTATCCACACTTTCAACAAAGGTTCTTTTGCAGGATATTAGAGGCTTTTTTTTTTTACTCCAATCGTCTCTGTCAGAAATTAGAGGCTTTATTTTTTACTCCAATAATCCAAGTCAGAAATTAGAGGCTTTTTTTCACTCTAATAATCCCAGTCAGAAATTAGAGGCTTTTTTTTTTTGCTCTAATTATCCCACTTCTGACACCATGTTTTGCAATTAAACACACGTTTAATTCTAATTCTTTAATTCAGATATTAACATGTACATAGGTATTATAATTTATAAAAAACACAAGTTGTTGCATGAAGGTCTCAGTGAAGAGTGTCTGGGAATCTTTTCATATTTTAATCTCCCAGGTATATTATAACAACATACAGGATATCTGGTCACTGACACTTTAAGATAATGAGAGGGATCTGGAAACCCTTACTAGCCTGGGTAATGACTCTAAAACATTTAACATCCACAACACAATGATTATGTTATTTGATTTTTTTCTATTTTTTTACCTTTTTAGTGGAATTATTATTTTTTATTTTTGCAAGGTTTGTCTTCAGCCATAAGGGTACTTATTTATTTTATTATTTATTTATTTATTATATATGCCTGTATTTTCATGTAATCCCAGCTCATATGTTCTATGTTGGCCTCACATAGCTAAATATTCTAATGCTGATATGACATTTATAGCACTTAATCTCCATCAAAAGACAGACTCTAAGGCTCAACAACTAAGAAACAAGACAAAAACAAGGCCAAAAGGGGTATCAGTCTACTAGTGTGAGCCACAAAGCCATCAGAGACACGAGTAGTGCACTGAAGCAGTCATCCATTTCAGTACTAACTTAGCCCATTGCTGGCTAACTTCAGTGAAGAGACAGGTACTCATCATGCTACGCCATAATTCATGAAAGTCCGGAGAAAAAAAAAACAAAAAAAAAACAACAGAAAAAATGTGATCTCTGGACATGCGAGAGTTGCTAGAACTCGTTGGGGGAATCCGCTTTTTCAGCATATGGCAGATTTCTTTTTCCCTGCCGGAGCCCTCATGTGCTAAACTAAAAGATACAAGCCATAGGGTTGAAGGGGAAGGTATTGCTCTATGGAAGGGCTTGTTTTTAAATGACCACTATCCACAAGCAAGATTCACTGATGTAACTACTAGGGCAAAATACTGATTTAATTTATTTGGGTTTAATGTTGCTTTTAACACATTGCATTCCTTACATCACGACGGGTAGTTTTAAGGGCAGAGGAAACCGGCACATACTAGTTGGTGAAGATTCTGCTCTCCAAACTGCTGGGCATTGGTAAGCAACTACCAACTTTCCCATTAGAGTCAGGTCAGAGGTTCAAACCACTGACCTCAGAGGTGGGAAGTCAGTATGCTAGCCACTACACCACCTGGCATATTTCAAAGACCCCTCACATCTGGCAATATTAATTATGTGTAATGGCCAACATGTGGCATAATCATCGTATTTAACTAACATATGGGGGTACAAATGAACAGGGCCGGGATTCACAAAAGGTCTTAAGTCTTAGGCAATTTTTTTGCTTAGACCAGTCTTAAAGTTATGACTTTTGTCTTAGCTAAGATTTCTCTTAAATTGGGATTCACAAAAAGTGCTTAGCAAAATCTTAGCTGAGACAAAATTTGTGCAAAAAGTCTTTAACTACTTTGAATTCAAATTAACAAATCTTAGTAAAACAAAAACATTTTTCATCAATAAATACACCAAACATGCTCTTTAAAATTATGAAACAGATTTGTTACTTTTTTTTTGTAAAATCACATAAAAATAGTAGTCTTTGTGTTTTATTGTGTGTCAGCCATTTTTATGACAATATTTTTACCACAAGAAGGTAAAATGTGGAAATTTATAGGTAATTAAATGATGTAAATTTCTATTACAATCCACAGAAATTACTTTTATAGGAAGTATAGATCCCCATAGCATATTTTTTGTTGGCATAGCAAAGGGTAAAATGTAAATACATGCAATGGAATATTTTAAAAATGACTTAAGTCTGCCCTGCAGTTGTCTTAAAGTTATGACAAAATCTAAGACAAATTTTTGTCTAAGACTTTTTGTAAATCCCATTTTGTCTAAGCAAAAAAAAGTCTTAACTTTATGACAAAATTCTTGCACAGTTAAGACTTTTCTCTTAAAGTTATGACAATTTTTTGCTTAAGACCTTTTGTGAATCCCGGCCCAGGATAATATATATTTTTAAAAATTCCCTTGAAACCCATTGATTTATTTGGCTGCTTTACCTTTATCAACTTCCGAAGGGGGCACGGTGGCAGAGTAGTAACACTCTCGCCTCCCACCTCTGAGGCGGAGGTTCAATCCCCGTGACGGCCTCAAGTAGGAAAGCTGGTAGTTGCTTGCCGTTGGTTGGCAGTTTACAGTACAGAACCCTAACAAACTATATGTACTGGTTTCCTCTGCCCTTCCAACTACCCGTCGTGATATGACCTGTACAGTGTTGAAAGCGATGTAAAACCCCAAATAAATAAATAAATAAATTTATCAACTTCCGATTAAAAATCATAAACATTTCCATAAAGTAAGTTACCATCAAATATGTATGTGTGTGTGTGTGTCATTAGAAAGGTATTTTACAGAGCTGTTGCTCTTGTTTCATTAAAATCCACGCAGAAATGGCTGAGAAATATCAAATAAAAAGTATTTTGAGTATTTATATTCACTTGAAGTCTCATTTTTTCGCATTTTAGCGACAAGTTGATTCATTTTACTTATCATATAAACAAATTGGTGGATACTGTAAAATTACTTCAGTATCTTGTGATATGTGTAACACTTTAGCAAAAAAAATCACTGAAGGTTGAAATAATATTAGAAATTATGATTTTGACGGAAGAGATGAATAATTCCTTGTAAGTAAGTGTTTTAAGGTAAGTTGGTAAGAATGACACGTGTTTAGTGCAGATATGAGTTTAAAATAATAAAAAATATAGACAAATTCAGTTCAAATTTCATCTTTACAAGTACAATTAACCCTATCAATACAACACCTCTGTAAGTGTATCACCAGTAATCAGGTCAAAGGTTAAATGCTGCACTTTTATCATGTTTTCCCAAATTGTTATTTCTATGAATCTTTCCCCTAAAACGACTGAAATAAGATTAAAGGCAAATAGATCTGTTCTTTCCAAATCCGGGATTAAGAGTGAACAGTCTAGCTAGCATCAGCTATTTTGTTTATACAATGATATGTGGCTTTATATATTAACACCCAATTTGTGTTAAACTGTTTATGTTGTGTGGTTTTTGTAGCCACTAAATAACAATAATACGTTTAGCACATATTTTACCAAAATAGGGGGAGGGTGGGGTGGGGTGGGTGGGTTATGTGTTATGAAAAAAACATTAATATCATTGAGTGTACACCAGAAAATGTGTACAACATACATTAACAGGGAAAGTACACTTATTGCACCAAATGACCTTTGTATCCACTTCTTGATGGTCTCGAATATTTTACCACACATAAGCTATGTATTATTTTTATTCATATCGCTACCATAAAGGTTATGTTTGGGTTCATTTGTCAGTCTGTCTGTTTTGTGATTACACCAGAACTAATGAACACGTCTCACAGAATTTTATACATGGATAGGGGTTGGCCAAAAGAAGTGATGGAATTTGGGGAAACAGACAGGCAAGCAAACCTAAAACATAAACTTTTTGTAGAGGTTATCAGAAATTGGGTGAAATTACAAGATAGGGATACTTGACAGAGGTCTTGACAAATGTTTTGTGCTGTAGGAGTCCTTTTTATTTTACATATTTATTTTAGAGGTAAATACAGTTCATCAAAGGTATAGTATATATAAATATATCAGTTCATGTAAATGAACCAGTCCCTTATACACCTGTCCCACTGATCTAGTCCAAAGGAGTAATGTAATGAAAAGTGGCAAAACATAAGATGAGAGTTAAATCTGTTCCTCACAACCAGAATCTAAATGATCACTTAGTGTAAGTTAGTAACACTAAATCTTGATCAGTCCTTGGAAGGAATTGCTACTCGTACAAACTAGCAACTACCAACTTTCCCAGAGAGGGTTCGGGATTTCAACCGCAACTTACCAACTTTCTGTCATAGGGTCCGGGGTTTGAACCGCAGACCTCAGAGGTGGGATATGCTTTTAGCTACACTTATAACTCTTAAAAATAGGTGTAAATAAAAGTGACCAGTTGCACCTGTATGTATGCTATTGAAAACACAGATCAGGATTTAATAAAAGAGTGATATATTTGGATTCATATATCAAAGCACATCTAGAGGGACAAACTAATTGTAATTCTGAGGATTGTAGTCAAGAAGTTCACAGCAGTGACGTCTTTATGGTCCAATACTGAATACAATTCTATATATCGCCTTATAATTTTAAATGAAACACTTTGCTGATAATGATGATCAAGTTATATATCAAGGCTATATATAGTAAGTATAGGATATTTAAAATTACGTAACACAACTGCAATTGCAAGATTCAAATTATAAGTTCGTGTAAAACATTTTTCAACTAATTTTAATTATTTCAAGAAATAATAAAAAAAAAAATCCGTCATTTTTCACAAATTTCCTTTTGAAAAAAGACCTTCTCAGTTCCCACGTTCGACTGGTCGTTTCAGTACTTACTAGCCAGAAGTTACTGGAAGATACTTTTTCTTATTTGTGTGGTAGCTTCCGGGTAAACAAGTAAGTACTGAAGTGATCGACATATCTCCTATGATTTTATAGTAAGTAAGTCACGTGATAAAACAAAGGGAAATGTAGAATTATTATTGAAAATCACAATAATTGTTTATTTTTTATTGTTACAATATCAGTGGACAGCTATGAAACTGATAAAACATTTACACCTTTCTCACGCTTATTGAGATTAAATAACTTGTTTCCTTTGCTAAAAAACAGAAGTAACAGACTTCAAAATCAATCTAATAAAATTTACCACAGAAAATATACTATGTACACATCCCTAATATAGAATGGTTTATGCAACAATCATACAATTTTCATTAAAATTGTGAGTTTTACATGTAAAGTTATTGAATAAAAGTTGACTAAGAAAAAAAAATAAAAACTTTAGAACATATTTCTAATGCCTCCAAGTACCCACGTGGAATCAATCTCATTTATAAAAATAGCTGCCAATCAGATTTAAAAGAAATGACATCATGGGGAAGTACTTACTCTTTTCATTTTTGTGGTAGAGTTTCCAGTAAGTACTGCTTGTTACTGCGCATGTGGGCGGAGCTTATTTTACTTGCCGCAAATTTTCCCACGCGAATGACCCTAGTGTGTCTATAACTAATACACCTTGTCTAAACCAAAGATTACAAATGGTGGTTTTACGTTCTTTTTCCAAAGCTAAACTATTCATTTTCAATAAATAATTGAAATGTATATCTGGGTCTGAAATTTATAGACGTTTTGGGGACTAACTCTTAAACATTTACAAAATTGTATTGCTTTATAACAAATTCTAAGATGATATAACATTGATTTCAATCAGTAAACGTAAAATTCCGTTTCGCAAATTTGACACAAGGAAAACGAAATCTTATTGTGACGTCGGAAGAATGTGACGTCAAAAAGCTGACGTCATTTTTACAAAACGTCACAAGTACATTTCTGTTACGGTTTCTATCGAAATATACAAATCATTGAACATTATTTAGTGTAGTTAGTTGGGGTCGCAGGGATTTTAAGCCAACAGATAAATTATAACATGTAGAATTCTGTGCATTAATGAATGAATCAGATATCTCTATTGACAATCAGAAAAAGAAAAAAAAGGGGAAATGCTTTAAAATGATTCGCAGGTTGTCTGTTGCCTTATCAAAAAAGTCCAAAAATCATCAGGATTCTGAGGAGAATCTGTCGCATGACTCTGGTCACACTTTGAAGATCCACAGACATGTCAACGGTGGAGACTCCAATGTCGACATGACTGAAGATGAAGGTACATGAGTTGTAATGTATTAATTCACCAACAAATTAGCTTGTAAGGTAGATGGAAAACTGATTTATCTGATTAAAAAGGAGGTTTGTGATTGTTGGATTGCTTGTATGTTAGCAATATAAAACACACACACAGAAAAACAAACAAACAAACAAACTATACTACACAGATTTACATAAAAAATTCATATTAAATGGTTCTTGATGTAATATAAAACTGATTTAATTTTGTGAATAATCCAATTCTTGATTCAGAATTTATAAGAAGGACTTTTGATCCTTGGCGGAGGTATACACTCTCTGATTGCTCTTAATGTTATTGGTTGATTTGTTAAGAAAAAAAAGCTTGTTATAAATGTTAAAACTGCTGGTTGGATTCAGTAACAAATCTTTTTTTGTCCACGTTTGTGTTAACAGATTTCAAATAAAATATTCTAAAAGGTTATAAAAGACAACTATTGCAATGACATATTACAATTTTTTAAACACCTGGGGCCCTATTCACGAAAGGTCTTAGCCAAGTCTTAGGCTTAACTTTTGTATAAAAATACAGCCAACTTAAGCCTAAGACTTTGCTAAGACCTTTTGTGAATACGGCCCCTGATTTAGTACCATGGTGCTATTCATTTATAGTAGTTGAAGATATTGGTAATATCTTTTAAAAACCGGTCTGCTGCTGGTTGCTTTTGTAAGCAAGAAACCAGTTTTGGAAAATTAAAACTAACTATAATAAACAACAACAACAACAAAAAAAATATATATATATATATAAAAATTTTATACAATAACTCAAAATTGAGTTTTGACCACCACGTCACTGAACTTTACTTATTTATGCTCCACAACTTTTTAATTCATTTGACATTCTTGAAAACCCAAGGTGGATTTGTTTTTACATAGTGATGTGAATTAAAGGCTTTTCCCCACAGTTCCGTGTGGTTGTAGGAAATTGTATTTGAGGTATGCTTCACAAACTTTTCCTCATTACTCTGAAAAGAGACCTGGTATCTTGGAAGTGCACATGTGATGACAAACCAACCCATGTAGCTATTCCACCCCACCTTCTCCCATCCTTATGTACCACACTGCTTAGATTGTTGGAAAAACACTTGCAGGACCTCCAGCATCTCAGTGCCCATCTGACCTTTGGTCAGTTTATTACATACTTATTCTGGCTTTCTGAAAAGGACTTATATAACACATACATAAAATGTCTACAAGCTTAAACCCCCTAAACTGACGATATCAATAAAACCCCCAAATTGAACTTCTGATTAATATGGAGGAATTTTACTATTAATTTAAGGGCTCGGAAAACTACTTAAAATGGCTGTCCATTTTCATTTAGTCATTTTCGCAGCGGCTGACTAAAGAACATCAGGGATATTGATAAATGGTCACCCCTGACCCTCAGTCTTTCAGTTAGGAAAATGTCTGTCACAAGAGTTCTTGGCCTGTACTTGTGTGGTCAGGATGGGTCAATTAGTGCTTTGAAGGCCTGTACTGAATGAGGTATTGTAATAAGTACACAATAAGAACATTTCTCAAATGACATGTACAGAAAAAAAAATATCACAAAGTATTACATTGTTAATTCTCATGAGTTATATATTTTTTATGTATATAATACATATTTGTAGGTTACACAGCTTATGAGATATTAATGAAACTTATCCATGGTACGGAGGCGCCGGTGTATATGAAGAAATGTATCCCACTCTTTATATCCCCCTATACATGTCATATACGGCTTATAGTCTAGTGGATTATAAAAATTCATAACCCATACTCCTTACCATAAACTGATTTGATTAATTAAGGAGCACACATATATAATTAAAGAGTTTTAATTGTTTGGTGTATGGGTTTTCCACAGTTCGTAAAACATTGAAGCGAGAAGATCTGATCCAGAACCACATAGAAAAAGAACAGGCTTTGGAGGAGATCAAAACCAAAGTGTCCACCTTGGATGGAATACTTCATCAGCTCAATGAGGACTATGTCCTGTTAGAAGGTCAGTAGATGCACATCTCATTAAAATCTAGTTGTTACAGTGCTACTGTTTACCTTTTCAGGTGTTATGACCAATATTTGTGTACTCTACTGTAAATATGTAGCTGACTAATTTTCTGGAGATGATAAGTCCTAAAAATGCCCTTGACCAATGCTCAAGGCCGGTCAGGTTGTACCTCAGAAAACAGCTTGTTTTTAACTGCACACAATCAAAATACAAGGTGGCTTTTCAAAGTCGTAAGGACAACATGAAGGAAAATTAAAATGTGAGTTGTTATGAACAGGCGTCAAAAGTCTTATGTTATCAGCTATCTGCAAAGAGTTAATCTACAAAGTACAGAATTAAATGTATTTAGAACACTTTTGCATAATTTATTAATTGATATTTTGATTTAAACTCTAGGTTAATTTAAATAATACTTCAGAAAGGTACAGACACTTACTGATTAAGCAACCTCCACTTAGATATCACTTGTGTATCCAATTCAGTGATGTCAATTATTCTGAATTTCTGATATAGATCATGTTGAAGTTTTGCTAACAAAACTTCAAGATACGTTTAACTGATATCTACATATGCCATTAGAAGATCTCTTCAGTCACAAAAGAACCTTATGAAATTTAATAAATAGATAACAAAGTAAATTGGCTGAAGTCAATTGATGGGCTGAAGTGAAGCTAAATTTGAATGACAGACACTTAACCTTAAAAGGTCAATTAGGAAGGTTTATATATGTGAAAATGTATAAACTATATGACTCATATATCAAAAGTGTCTAGTTGATGGTATTCTGTTCACTTGCTATCTGTTTCCAGTTTCATCCAAACTGGTAAGCACTTCTCTTTACACTCTTCAATCTGATAATTGTTTCAACTAATTTGGCTGTCATTGCCTGTGTTAGTGTATTATAATTGGCTGTTGTAGACAGAGTCAATCCCTTTGTTATTGTACTGAAGTGCTACTTTAGGCCTGAGATTATGTCATGGTCAACAGTTGTACCCCTCTGGGTCCTCTTGATATTCTGGAGTACATCCTCTATGAAAGGTAGATGCCTCTTCTGTGTCTTCTACAGCCTCTTGTTGAAATGGTTTACTTGGTGAAATCCCATTGAAAAGACCTTTTTAAAGGAACTCCATTTCCTGAATTTGCTTATGTACAATGATTTAACGCAGTGAACATACTACACAGGTTACTCCTGTGTTTTTATATATTTTTAAATATGTTGTGATACAAGATCAGTTGTCTTTAGTTAGTTCAACCTGTAAATTATTTGGATTAAAAAAGGATACCAGTGTCAAATGTTTAATGTCAGACTGTTTCTAATTTCAAGATAAAATTATTCATGACTTTATAATTTCAACATTATCGTATAACATATTGCATCAAACATAACCTGATAACTGTTTGCAGTGTTTCAAAAGTTAACTTTTCTGTTTTTATCATCACATAATATTCTAAGAATCTCAAGTATTTTTACCCACAAATGTTACCGTTATGTGTGTGTGAATTACAAAACCCACAGAACATGATGGTTTTGACACACGGGGCAAGTTTGGGAATCTTCAGGATATCTGTATTTTGTTCAATTTGTTTATGCTAACCTTAAGTAGGGTATGAATAAGTGCACAGTTGATGGATTGATCGATTTCAATACCATCTTAAACCCCAACACATCTAGTTCTTGTAGATGTTGCATCATTGTCTCCTTGTTGACTTGTCAACACGAGATGCCTCCTTGAGAGTGACCAAATGGTATGGTAACATACACTGGATAACACAAAAACATTAGCAAAAGTCTTGAGTGACTTTTCTGTGAAACTAAAGTACTTTAAGGTGACAATTTGATCCAAGCCTTAATACCTTCTTGGACCACCAGTTATCTGAGGGCACTTGTCACTTTGCTCACGTTTGACATTGCTTTAATTCTGTTTTGAACTATTAACAATGTCAGATGGTCCTTGCCATCCAAAACTCATGGATTATCTCGGGGGAAAAAGATCTTCACCATTTCAACAGTCCCACTCAACATGTTTACCACAGACGAACATTAGGCTCAAATTACAACCACTTAGCTTTGTGTAGGAAGTGTTTCTTTTATTTTATCCTTCCTGTTGATTAGACCCTTTCAGTTTGAAGCTATGGGAACTTTAAAGATATTAATGGTGATTATATAATTTACATCTTGACTCCTTAGATGGTTTACTGTGCACTGCAGTTCACTTCTTTGTAAATGCTGAATTCATTTGTAAGATCTGCTGATACTTCAAGGGGAAATTCAACAATTGATCAGATGAATAGCTTACTAGGTATGATATAATGCCACACACATTTACTCAAATGATGATATATAAAAACAAGGACATTAGTGCTTAGTGCTAACAGACTTTGTTCTCACTTCTAAAGACAGGGTTTCAAAACTATTTTTTTCAGTGGGAAAGTTTGCAACATACTGTACTGAAGGTTGAAGTAGGTTTGTGTGCTTCTTTTGTTGGGGTTTATCTTGAATGGCAGAGGTCATAAACATGCCAAGTATGTGTCCATAGGTTGGATTGAAACCAGTGACCATTTTATTAAGAGCCAAGGGATCACAGTACCCCTGTCTCACTGTCACGAATTCTAGACTTCTGGGGATTCAGTCTTAATTTTTATGCACACTGATTTTTTCACTTGTAATGGTCTGTAGTGTAATTGCAGCGTTCGTAGGCTCCTTATTCATTGTTCAAGCTTATTAAAAAATAACTAGGTAAGTTAGTCTCTCAACAAATTACATCGGAGCTTTGCAGTTGTAACTGTATTACAACCTATCTCTTGGTTGATGTGATCTGTTCACAATTTTAGTGGTTGTGTGACCACTCCTTTCATTTCCTTTTAAAGGTAGCCAAGTGATCTTGTACCATGGGAAGATTGGTCTTACAAACCTCCCAATAAATCTTCCCTGCTCTCCAAGATTGATCCTAGACTTAATCTTTAAGAATCACCTTTTTAAAGACAGCATCGGTTGTAGTGGGATCAAATGCCAAAGTTCCTTTAACACTGAGCCATTGGAACCTCTTATTCTGATTGCTGATGTGGTATGTATTTGGAAGATCACAGCTTTAAGTGATAAAATTTGTAATTGCTTGCCAAAATTGGAAGCTATTAAACTGAGCAATCCTGAACACCTTACATTACTTTCTTGACCTGAAAAATCCACCCTGATAAAGCACACCAGGTTAAATCCAAATATATTTCAAACCACCCTGTTATTCAGCCTTGTACTACCATGGTTTGTATAGTATTTTAGTAAGTAAACAATGGAAATTAAGGAAACACTACTAAATTAAAAGTAATAATATTAATACAAACAACAGCTTGAGAGATGTTATGCTAGGGAAATAGGTTCTTTACATCTAACTCAAAAGAGACATCATTTTGACAAATAATAAAGGGGTGTAGAGCTTTTAAATAGCAATTTTACCAGGTTTAATATATGGCTAGAGAGGCTGTCTTATAAAGGGAAAAACTCACTTATCTGTGAGGTTTGTGTTTTTACTGGGAAAACCAAAACCTGCGGAAATAAGCCCTTCAACTGCAGCTCTCCAGAAACAGACCTCTGAAATGACTTCATCAACCCAGTGAACCTCGAGAGTTTTGATAATAATTAAGAAAGTTAGAAGTCAAAATCCTTCAGATTGTGGCTATTGTAAGTCACGTAACTGTTCTTGTATGCAGACCATTTAGGGGTGAAGGTTTAATAAAAAGGGGAAGGGATTGAATTACATTCAGAAGATACACTGCAGAGAATGGGGCATAGAATATGTACATAAAGGGGGTTTCACACTTGTCCGATGTATTCACTCAGATGTCATTCTGATACGGTCTAACTGGGCAGAGATTACCCAGTTGACACTTCAGAAAAGTGAATGTAATGTCTGGGTCAGACTTAACCGAAAGTGGTCAATATAATGCCTAGAACACACTTTTTTCGAAAAGTAGTAAAACTGTGGAGCAGATTATAAAAATCACAAAGATATACTGGATTCACACTTCCCCTGAATTATGTATATATCTCCCTACATGTGGCAATGCTGAGGGCCTGTCCCAGAATGACTCTGGTGGTTAAATGGGACTTAAACCCTAACTTTGACTTCTATTCAGTGAACCTTAAGTGGGAAAGATGGTAGTTTCTTACCGATGGTCAGCAGTTTACAGTACAGAACCTTGACGAACTGTATGTACTGGTTTCTTCTGCCCATAAAACTACCCTTCGTGATATGACCTGTACAGTGTTGAAAGCGACATTAACCCCTAAAAAAATGTGCCAGTGGGATCGCTAATAACTCAACTAATCTCAACTAAATAATCACAACTAATAAACATGTAGAATATATTATAAATATCCTTATTAAAGACCACGTTCTTACTTCTCTGAACAATCCAGAGTAGATTATAATTATCCCTATTATCCCTTGTTCCATTTCACGATCCCCCCCCCCCCCCCTCTGCAAAATATCACTGTTCTATATGTGCATGCAGTAATGTCTTTTTTCTGTTTTTTTAAAAGGAAAACTTGCAAGAGAAATGATTATAGTTTTAAAATGTTATAATGCTCACGTTAAATGTTGATACTGTAGTTTTGGTGACACACTAAAGTGTGAGGAAACTCCGGAAATGTGATCATAAGGTGGAACACAAAGGACAAAGAACCAGGCACCATTCCCCTTTGTGTCCTGATAAGATTAAACATTTCAAAATACTCACCCTGATACAGGAGTTGTGATACAATAATACACATTCTAACATATCATGGATGTGTCTCTAAATTTGATTGGCTTAACGACGAAATACTTCATCGGTAAAATCAGTATAACCTGTGGCTTCCTATTATTGCTCATAATAGCTGTTGCGAAAATAATCCATTCTTGTCCTAAAAAGTAATTAACAAATAATATTTATAAAGTTTAGAAATATGTCATGTTAGAAAAGGAATAGCCCCCTGCTTATACCATGGTTTTGAAGAGGGTTATTCGCATAATATAGACACTTTTGTAAACACAGGACGATTGGCAAGCATTATTGGAAAAGTGTGAAGGTGGTTTTACACAGGGATCATGAATCTGAAATCACTAACCTGAACTGTGAAAATTAAACCTGTACATTTTTTTTTGCTTTCTTAATTTCTGTCATAATGGCTCACCAGAGAATTTTGACCTTGATCCACCCCGAAGTTGAAATTGAGCCATCTGTCCCTGTTTCTCACTTTACCGGTGTCTCTATGGAAACTACCATTGCTATGCCCATGGACCGATAAATTGAAACACGGCTTGTGGTTGGTGTATTATTCTAGAGTCTGCCTGAATGTAGAGATTAAGCACTTTAAAATGTCGAAAATAGAATAGAATAAAATTTACTGTTACAATGGATTGGATACACGCATTGGTCTGTCGGGCACATACCTGCTTCCTACTTCTGTGGTTTTGTGTTCAAATATCTATCGGAATGTGGATAGCTTTTTGTTTATATCTCTAACAGAATTCTGACAGAATGGTATACTTGTTTTTCCTTCATACTCTGAAATAAACTGTTCAACATGTTTCCTATAAACTATGCTAAGGAGGAAGCCATTGAAGTGCATATAAATCAAATAAAGCAAAGATGTGAATAAAAAGACACAAACCTTCAACCATGGAGAGAAAAAAGTTGATTTTTAGACTGGCTTCGGATCTGAGTAGGACCAATCCATAGGCATACCCTACTGGTGTGGAAATGTTATCCGTATGCAGTAAATAGTTAATGAGTAATGCACAAGGGTATCAATGGAAAAATCTCAGAGACGAGGAATCGGTCTGGGGGTAGGGGTTTACATTAAGAAATACTGGAGTAGGAATGAACCTTACTGACCGAGTGGTTACCGCCATTGGCATTTGATCACTTAACTCCTAATTCAATGGCTGGTGGATCCAATCCAAATCTTAACAACTTGTAGATAATCCTAATAAGATGTTCTGTCCTGGCCCTAGCTGATAACTGTAGGCCGGCAAAAAACGAGAACAGGAATTTATTTGGCAAGAACTGATCTGAGAGTATTCACATTATAGTTATGAATATCTATAAATACCTTTGAAGCAAATATGGTGGATGATGTAAATATATTTATCAAAAACTTTTAAATATTGATATAAATAAGGAAAGTCACTCGAAAAAGTAACACCAAATAGACAAATCTGACTGGTTTCTAAGTTTTACTCAAGTAGTTTATTGATTTTAACTACTGATTAATTATTTGGTTACCAACTTTGCTACTTTGTATTTAGTTTCTGAATAAATTCAGAGTATTTTCAGGGAACCACGTGATCACAGGCTTAGCTAGAGAGCACTCTCAGAGTGCATGCCTCCACCAAAAATACAGGATTTTTTAATTTCCAGAATCCATATCTTTGCCAAAATGTAATCCCTCCTTTTTTTCGACAGGTCCTAACACATTTAAAATGTCCTGAAGATCTGCTTGTTAGTAACTTACTTTTGAAGTAATGTTAACCAGAAAGTCTAACTCTTTGAAAATACACTGAAAATTGGATGTCTGAAAATTTTTGATTTTTGTTTTGTTTCAAGAGTATAATCCAGAGCTTTCCCATAATTCAATCACTACTTCCTATCGTCAGACCCACGCCACATGAAAAATCATAAAATCTACTCATTACAAACAAACAGACAAATGTACACAAAAATATAACCTCCTGTAGAGGTAGTGAAGAGGGAGAAAAATATCAACTTTAATTGATACATATGATGCAAAATAAATCTGCTGTCCCTGAAATCAACTTGAAAATTTAACACATCATGAATATTGGCGACATAAGTTTGACCCAGAAGTGTACGAAAACCCTAAGAGGGACAACAAAAATCCTCTAATTTAACCTTTGAAAGCACTTGATAAATATCTACACCCACTGTTGACAAACTATTTCATGTGTGTACATTTTAAGTGAATTAAGTGTAATATTACTTTGTCTAGTAAAAATGGCTCTAACGGGTGTATGACTGCATCTGAAATCAGGCCATTATGGTAACAATAGCTATGTGTATATACTTAGTTCTGAGTGGAGTCTTGTTTTCTAGATTTTTTTGGAGGGCAATACAATAACACAATGAGGCTGTGTTAAATAGCAGATGTAAACAAGATAAATTATCTCTATCATAATATCATTAATTCTCAAGGATTTTGACATGTCATTGCACTGTGTTTACATTTCTCAAATCATTATATTTCAACATGGCCAGAAGCCCACCCTCTAAAAGATGTGATTACAATGTACCCTTATAGTTTTTCTATGTATATTCTTCGGCGCTTGGGCTATAACGTACTCATGTATATAGTTTTACGCAAAAATTTCAAAATGGTTATAGCTAGATGAAAATATTCACAATTTTCTTGTCCAAAATAGCACATCAGTGTAATGAAGGTCTGCATAGCTCTATCATATGATTATTGTGACCTTAATTTACAGAAAAATGATCAAGTTTATCCTTTGCTGGATCAAAAACTGAAACATCATTGTTTTTCAGTGCATAAGTCCAATCGTTCTAAACTATTAGTAACTGTATTCATATTTACAACATGTTCATGGTGATTTGAGCATTTTATATTTTTTTCCTTTTATAATTTGGAAAATTACTATTAGTTTATTTTGAGTTCGTTTCTTTTCTGTACATATGTATTTGTTATCTCGCGAAAGAGGTATTAAATTCACCACTGTTTCCTCGTCTGTTTGTTACATATGTATTTGTTATCTCGCGAAAGAGGTATTAAATTCACCACTGTTTCCTCGTCTGTTTGTTACGCCTTTTAAGTATTCATCTTTAATGACTCTACTGAGCTACTCTCACTATCATCTTGGGGTGAAACAGAATTCTAACGTGACATGGATGTGTTCTCGATTCTGATTGGCTAAACCATAAAATACTTCGCGTGTAAAATCAGCATAACCTGGTAGCTCTGAATTATCGCTCATTATGGCTGTCATAACAATAAATGTTTTACCGTAAAATTTGAAATAATTATTCATCTTAAAATAATTTGTCATGTTAAAATAATAATAACCCCTCCCAAACCATGGTATACGCAGAATTTCACCAAGGTTTGAAGCAATAAGCCCATCAGGCTTCACCTTCTGGGTTTATAATCTCAAACCATGGTAAAATTCTGTGTATACCATGGTTCGTCAGGGGTTATTCCTATATTAATACCCAAAATATATCAAACTCCAGTCTCTCTTTAAGGCTTAATTTCACTTCTCTGGTGCAATAGATGCAATTTCATTTTAATCCAATCAACTGGAGCCTAAGGGATTGTGGGGCTTATACCTGCTGCAGGTTATGTAGGCCAAGTGAGTAAGACACTTACATAGGAAAACAGAGGACTTGGGTATAATCCCAGCTGGAGACACAGTGGCTTAAATGACCACTTAAAATGTTGATCCACTGTCATTAGGTCCTATCTCCAGTGGCGAGCTAAAGAACCTCAGGCCCGTTGATAAATGGCCATCCTTAATGTTGTATCTTTCTGTTAGGAGGATGTTGATCACTACAGCTTGGGATGTACTTGTGGGGTCACGAAGGGTCAAATAGCATTTTGAATCCTGTAAGAAGGGAAATATTTCAGTGTATATAAATATATAGAAAACAATACAATTTTTTGAGTAAAAACATTTCTGGACCGATTGGACTCCTTTTCAAATCCCAGTATGGTCCCATATGTCCTCTTCCGGATTTGACTGGACCACAGGAGTATGGGCTAATTATCATGCAATTTGGATCCATAAAACAAGAGATGAATGAAAGATATTCATAAGTATATGTGTCTCAATGATTATATTTCAACAAGGCCAGAGGCTTTATTATTGAAATATATGATCACAATGTACTCTTTCACTCTTTCACACTTTTGACAACCCTAGTGTCATAATGTACTCATAAATTGTGTCATGTGATGTACTCATTTATTTTTATTGAAAAGTTTCCAAATAGATATACTTTGGTGAAATATTTATCACTTTCACTGGTCAAATGAGTTGACAGAAGTACTGACATGATAGTGACGCATAACCTTATCATGAACATCTTGTCTCTTTCTTTCTCTTTAATTTTTATTGGGTGCCACAATGAAAATATCCGAACCTCCCAATTATCTGAACTTGATGGATGTCTGTCAAGTGGTTCGGATAAACGAGAGTCTACTCTATTTAAATGTGGAATGTGACATATAAATCTCATAAATCACTTAAATTATACATAGCTCAGGGTTCAAATCAGTAGGACAGGTCTATAGATGGCTGAAGGTGTGTGTCATCTATATGTGTGATATCTGGTCTCTAAAAACATCATCAACAAGCAGTGGCTGAGAGTGGTTTTGAATGGTGTTCATCTGTGTTGCTAAAAAAAATCTGGATTTTTGACCAAATCCGGATCAGGATCCTCAAGAATGAAAAATTTCAGGAGGACTGAGCCACGGTTAGACCCCCCACCTTGTGGAAAAATATAACCCTGAATTGGATGGGGAGTTTGGAGTTATGCAATAAATAAAATTGTGGACAAATCACAGAAAAAAAAGAAGAAAAATTCAGGATTCACAGTATGGATCAACTTTAAAAAAAAACTGAATGACATGGGTATGTTAAACCTTTTATGAAAATATATACCCGATATTATGTATGGAATTCGAGTTATGCACCCGAACAAACAGACAAACGGATGTGATAAATACAAGCTTTTCTATATTGCAGCCTGTTGTTTCTGTACCAAAGAGGTAGAGATGCAGGAAATGATTATTGAAGCCATCAATAATTATGAGAGGAGAGTGGTTTTCAACGATCCAGGGAGCGATGAAGGAAAAGGTGAAATATGTTTTTCGCAAATTGATAATTGTCTTTTTTGGGGGAACCATGTGACATTCTTCTTTTTAAAAGTTAGGGGCTCGCAAAGTCTACATTTACAATACCGATGATTTTCAAATCAAATGACATTTTTATGCAAATTTCACAAAAGTGAAACTTGTATACTTGTTTAAATTGTGGAATTTTATCCTATACTGGTATAAATTAATATCTGTAGAATCCATTTTTTTACAGATTTGTGTTTTAAATCATTTAAAATATTTCCAAATATTTGCATACCAAGCTTATATGAATGGAAAAAAACTTACTTCTGTGACATATTACTGATAATAAATGTTCATTAGTGTGATTTTTGTACCTGCTCATTGTGAGTCGTCTGAGTAGAATCAGACAAAAGACAAAAAAAGTGTAAAGGACCTGATAGGAAGGAAACAGTCCCCCAAGAAATGGGAAATACATGTTGCTCACTTTATTCTCTTTAATTTTATAAGGTGTGTCGAATTTTGCTATTGTGGTCAAGTTTCTTATCTATATGTGTGGGTTTTGATACATATGGGCTTTATTTTTCTTGCTTTTTGTTTAAAAATAGATAGTTACCATCATCTGATTTCATATTCACAAAAAAGGGTAGTAAAAATGATTTTTTCCTTTTCCAGGTGACACTGAAGCCCTAGTCAGTCCCATCAACAGACTTCGGAAAGACTCCGAGAGATTGTATGCCAAACGCCACGAACAGATGATCAAAGAAAGGCATTATGCAAGTATGCTGTAACCTGATAACCTGACTACCTGGGACTTTATTCATAAAAGGTCTTAGCCAAATCTTAGGCTTAACATCTGTGTACAAATATGGGCAAATTAAGCCTATGATTTGACTAAGACCTTTCTTGAATACGGTCCCAGGTCTTTAAACTTGCGCCCCCCCCCCCCCCCCCCGTCCCCTTATGCAACAATTTACTAATTCATTTGCATTTTAAAATCACATTCAACGCTGTATTGGTCATATCACAAGGGTTCATTTTATGGGCAGAGGAAACCAGTGCATACAGTTGGTCAAGGTTTTGTTCTGTAAACTGCTGACCATCGGCAAGCAACTACCAACTTTCCCACATAGGGTGTGGGGTTTGAACTGCAAACCTCAGATGTGTGAGCCGAGTGCGTTACCACTGCGTCACTGTCCCCCCCCCCCCTCAACAAAACTTGTGATGTATTACCACGGCAATGTATTTATTACCGTATCACCTCAGTAGGATTACGCAAATATCACTGGTCGGATCTTCATGAAATATGTGAGAAGATAGGTCCAACTTAAATGTCATTAAATTGTGAGAGTGATCCGGATCAATGCCTGGATACAAAAATAAAATATCAAGGATCCGCAATTTCCCATTTACTTATTATTGAGCCATTTAAAAAAATCATACATGCCTTGGCAGAGCTTTGTACTCTCCTAGTCCTTTTGTTTTACTTTTTTCCATAATAATAATAATAGATTTAAAATGCAATTTAATTACCTCCACAAGGAGGTTATGTTCTGGGCATGTTCATTTGTTTGTTTTTCTGTGTCCGTGATAAATCTGAAAGTAATGATTGAATATATTTTTTATTTTTATGTCATATTCTAGATAAAAAAAAATCTTGTATTCAAAGGAAGAAAAGGGGCCATGGTGGCAGAGTGGTAACACTCTCGCCTCCCACCTCTGATGCCTGGGTTTTGTTCCCGGCACAGCCTCAAGTGGGAAAGCCGGTAGTTTGTTTGCCGTTGGTCGGCAGTTTACAGTACAGAACTCTGACGAACTGTATGTACTGGTTTGCCCTTCGAACTACCCGTCGTGATATGACCTGTACAGTGTTGAAAGAGACATAAAACCCCAAATAAATAAATAAATCAAAGGAAGAAAAAGTTACAATGTTTGACAGGTCCGGAACATATCCTGGATACAAAAATACCCCAAATTTTCAGAAACATGTCTTGGCGGATGTTTGTGTTCTGTTTGAAGTGCACCCTATTTTATTGATGTAAAGATATTTGTTTAAATAGATACTCCACTCTCTGTTTCGTTACCTTTTTTTCTTAAACACAAATCATATCTGTTTATTTCAGCCAAACTTGGTGTCCCTACGACTTTTGACTTAAACCCAAATGACTGCAATATGATTTCAAAGACCAATCATATTAGTGATAAGATATGTCATGCTCAGACCCCCGACCCTCCATTTCTGATGGCTGCAAAAACTGTTAGGAGATCGGAAGCAAGTAGTTTTGATCAGAGTTGGTACAGCAAGTCGCTAGCATATATATCATGGGAGAAAGTCCAATTGCAGTTTCTACCGGTAGAATTTGAAATTCTACCAGATTGGACTTCCTACCATGACATATAGATAATTTCAATACGGTTAGATGTGACTATGATACCATTTGAGACTGGAGTAAATCCTGACCTCATAGATTTGACTTTATGCTAGTTAGGTAAGTTGGGCTTAAGATATCAAATTTGGGAGTCAGGAAGCAAGGTCTTCAACTATTCCGAAAATATCAAACATACTGAATATTCTCTTGCCTTTTAATGACTTTGTTGATATTACTTCCCGACACATAAGGGGAAATATTAATCAACTGACATACTACTTGTCATTCACAATTTTGGGGAAAATTAGCATCTACAGTGAAAAACTTAATTCACCCGCTTTAAGACAAAAGTAAAGTTAAAAGTCACTATAAAACTTTTCAGGGAATATCAAAAGAGCAATTTAAGTATTCAAAAAAATCTTAAATTTGATGTAAAGCCATTCCAGTTGTTGCACTTGGGAGTGTTTGTGACTGCAGCACATGGATTTGAACAGAAAGCAGTACGACTGAATCAAGTGGTTAAAAAATATTGTGGAACACAGAATGCAAACATGCCTGAAGTTGGGCCAAACAGATTTTTTATCACAGTTTTGATACTACGGGTTCTGACCAAACAGGTGTCCAATATTTGAATATAATAGATTGTTGATGAGGTACCTAAGAGACTGAGTCAATAGTCCATTATCTTGAAATATTGAACACTTACGAGGCTATTAACCTGTTTAAAATTACACCGCTTCCTTGATTTGTAATTTTTAACAGTCAGAAACACATGCTGTTTTTTATCACTAGAAATGTCTACTGAGGAGATTGTAAAAGAGCTCGTGACCCAAGAAGACCGCCTCACAAAATACAACATGCAGTTCAAAGACATGGAAATGCGTCTCGAGAAGATGTCCAAAGACTACCACGTAGCAAGGGAGCAGTACATCTGGACCCGTTACGATCTCCTGAGAGACATTATAGAAGAGGCCACAATGGATTGCATTCCAATCCGGTGATCAACTATTGGAGTCCTAGATAATAAAATCCATTTTTTTATTCCGTTGATATTGATAATAAGATATGACTATTACAAAGTTTTTTAAAATGCTATTTTGAATTCTTAAATATTTTACTTTGGTTGTTAATATCTTTCATTTGTATATAATTTGGGTAGAATGAAGGTAGAATTTTAGAAGTATCAAAAGGCTGATTGTTATTTTTAGAATAAAGCAAGTTACAAAAACAATGCAGTTTCTATGGTTATATATGGCCTTTACACACATATAACCTCATTTATTTCATTCATAACATCATACTTTATTAAGTTAAGTTTACAACAATTTTTAAAATATTAATAATAATTTACCCTAGTAACTAAGCTATCACATATATTTACTGCAAGTAACACATCATGTTTTTCCTCAAGCACATTGACTATTTATTTTAACAATCAATTAGGAGTGGAAGGTGGATATTATCCATAGTATAACCATTTAAAATAACCCAATCTACGTTTTTTTTCAGTCTGTTAAAAGACTTGATACTGTTATAAACAAATATGCCACAGTGTGAAACTAGTTTAACATACCTTTTCAAAGGTAAAGATTTGCACTGTTTTACATGAATGGTACACAAATAATATTACTTTGACAGCTTTTGATTTAGAAAATTGTACAGCTTAACTGTAAGTAGTTAACAATAGCAGCAGCAGTTGATCTGATAAGGGTAAATATTTTCTGGATTAAAGTTTTAAAGGATTGAGTCTCTAATCTCCTTCAAAGAGAATAAATAATGCCATTTTCATGTATGGATTTAATTTCATGCCTCATAATAGGCTCACTTAATTGGAAGCCAAAAATTACCTTTCATTTCATCTTTCATCTCTTTATAATGCTGAGCTGAACAATACTGTTGGAGGGCCAAGATCAGTTGGCTCTGTTTTCAAGGGAAGATTTACCATATGAAAAGTGTGAGCAAAATAAGTTGTACTTACAAAAAAGATAGGTCGTATCATGCCAAGATAAGTCACAACACAATTATGACTGACAAAATTCAACATGGTGTGAAATTAGGATTGGATATCTACAATCATAGCAAGGATACGCTCGACCTTCTGCAGTAATAGAAAGTGATACGACAAGATGACACAACGGATGCAACAGTTCGCAAACTTGGGAATGAGAAATAACATGCAGAAGTCTAATATACCATCTGAAGGGTAAAGATTTGTAATGATGTTTTATATCATATTGTTCAAAAGCATAAAAACTAAATACGACCATTTTCACACATGACTGGGATATCATATTTGATAATGACAGTTAAACCCCACTCTCATGGGATCCATAGACTCTACTTATTACAATTTGTCAAAGTAGGCTTTGATCTAAAGTTGTACACAGATCTCAGTACTATTCTGAGTCTAAATCTAGTAATAACTCGTTTATACACTCCACAAGCCCATCTGTTCATATAGCAGAGTCTTTGTAGTATTTTCTAGAACAATAAGTTTATGGCTACACACATATATATTTTAATACAGTCATATTAACTCTCATACCTATATTCATTTCAAATTTTATAAAATTACTTATTGATGACAATACATACAACTATTGTAATGTATATATTAAATGCAGCCTTAGTAAGTAGTTCCAGTCGCTCCAATGTGGGGGGGAGGTGTCCCAATGGTTAGACCTAGGTCACAGTTTGCCAGGCTTTGGTCACAAACTACATACAGGCTCACCTAGCTTTGGTTGTGGTTTGGGGCACCTTGTAATCAGGTAAGATGCATCCAGGGTTATTCAACACAATTCAGAAAGTGATTTACATTTCGGAGAGCTTTTTAAAAATGTTTTAAATAGTCATCACATCCTTTCATGAACTGTATTTGAATACACACGCTGGAGGTGTGTAGATGGCAGGACAACAAGATGGAGCGGCTCATTCTTCAACATGCCCTGGTGACGTGAGATCTCTGTTCAGAGGCATAAAAAAAAGTTCGTCAAGCAGAAATCAAATAACTAGATATAACTAAATGGGAAGGTGTAACCTAGGCATTAACAAGATTAGTATTTAATCACGTGATTGTTGCGTCTGTGGACATGGGTTCAAACCCATCTCATGACCAAACATGGAATACATTGAGGAGGCTGTGCTGATATCATTTTGCTTCTGAAAGGAACATAAAACCTTAGATCTTTGTCAATTAATGTGACTGAGGTCTGAGCTTGCTGGAATATTCATATATGAACATAGTGATGAATGTTTGTCTCTCAATAAGTAGTTGTGTAAATGGAAAGCCATGAACACCGATCCACCAAGTCAAATATCTCCCAGTAACAGTTCCACACCTGGGTATGTGTTGAGGTATCCCACGAAGCAATAATCAACAAAGAACCAATTTTATCAGCCAAAATATAGTTCAGTAAAAAATAAAGGCTTGGCTGTTGGTCTAATATAGGTACCTGGCTGCCGGAATAAAATATTTACTGCTGGAATAATAAAGGTATATATGTTACCAGATTAATGTTAGTATACGAGTGCCATAATAAAACAGGAACATGGCTCCCACACTCATACAGGTATATGGCTACTGAACTGATAGAAGTATGCACCTGTTGAACTAAAACTGGAATGTGACTACTGGACTGAAAAAAGGTACTTCTCTATGAGGTTAATACAAGTACTTGGACGCCAGACTTAATAAAGGTATCTAGTTTCCGGATTTACACAGGAACATGGCTGCCAGACTAATACAGGTACCTGACTGCTGGACAAATGCAAGTACCTCGTTTCCGGATTAACACAGGTACTTGGCTGTCGGACTAATACAGTTACATGGCTACCATACCTATAAAGGTGCATAACTGGTCAGACTTAACACAGGGATATAGCTGCAAGGTAAATAACAATACATGACCTTGAATAAGTAAGTACACAGCCATAGTTTAACGATACATCTCATTATGTTTTCTACAACACTGTTTTAATGCATTTTAAAATTCATAAAACTATACTGTAAAAGTTTTCATCGTCGTAAAAGAAGGTGCCATTTAGTGAAAAACATTCTGCTGACTCAGCATAAAATAGGTAAGTTTTGTTTGAATTCACAGAAGTATTGATAAGATTCAGATATAATTGATATGTTTTAAGCAGTTACTGCATAGTTTTATAAACTTCATCATTGCTTTAAATACTGTAACGGCTACATAGCATTTTCTACAACTCTTGAATAATACACTTACATATATACAATATTAATTTAATTGACAAGTATAAAATCAGTTCTCTTAAAAGAGAACCTTCGTGCATGTGTAACAAATGTGAAAAAAATGGACAACATCAAACCATTTTCTGGAAACTTGTTTTTTCCCCCTATTTGTATGTTAGGCATTGTGGAACTTTAAACAGATTTATAACATGTCCAAATTTATCTTTACAACAGTCCAAGGTTTTAGCTTTTTTTTGAAACAACAAGGCGGAAAAGTGTTTCGTCCTACATCAGGGAGCTGCAAAGCCATCAGAGACAAGAGTAGTGCACTAGAATTTAATGAAAGACTGGTGACAAAAACAAATTCCATGTCAGATACATCACACACCTGGCCTGGAACTCAGACGGTCACCCATCTACATATATTATACCTATAGCACACCTGTTAGTGCTTGAGTCAGGAGTTACATTTGAACAGACTCCTCTATATTTGTTTCTGGTCCGATCCACTTCATATTATGGCGAGACATTATCATCGATGTAATTCGATGGGATTCACATTTGGGTAGGATGCCACTGGACACAACTTGGAAAGTGATTCGCATTCAGGGAAACCGTATAAAAATGTTTGAAGAAGTCATTACGACCCATGTCAAGCTGTATTGAATATATACACGCTGAAAGGATAAAGGGGAGGAGTGGGTTGACAGGTATGGATTTACATACCAGCTTGTTCTTGAATGCCCATTACCAAGATACAATGGCCTCTTTTTGGAGTGATAAGGACACGGTTGCCAAGTGGGAAGAAAATATGAACAGAGAGAACCGTAAGGAAAAGTGTGACCGGGCCATTATTAGATTGCCTTGTATTCATTCAGTTTATACAATTACCGCCGGGGGTGATAATTAGATGAGATAAATTAATTAATGACGTCATATAAGTATGCACTTTGATGTTGAGGTCTTCTTCAAAATTATAGTTAATTATTTTATTTATTCCATACTGAGATAACATATTCGCTGAAGGAATATTCTGACATTTATGTTTGCCGTAATCAGCAATTTTGTCTCAGATTTGAAAACTTTATTCACGTCACTCTTTTCTGTTGCAACACATTTTTAAATTTAATGTACACACAATGTACACATACATGACAATACTTTGAAGCAAAACCTTGTTTTACAATGTACACATACATGTCTCACTGAAATGTAAAACAAACATTTGCCAAATAAATGCAAAGCTATATTCTGTCACCATCACTGCAGTATAGGTCAACATCACATACAAAATACAGTAAGCATATAAAATTAGCCACAGTTTGTGAAATTCGCCAATTGGGGTGTCCTCTATAAGTAAAACAAATTTATCAAAATCTTGAAATTTCCAATGTCTTTTAAGGAGGATTTTTTCACTGACGAATTCCACATACTGTGTCCAATTTTACAATACTTTACATTATCACACATATATCACCAGGACTGGAAAAACTTCAACATTTACAACAAATAAATTAGTATATTAGATTTTAACACTTTGGTATATCCTTGAAAATTGGCAGGGTAATAAATATTTGAATATATTAATTTTACAGCCAAGGTTTTATATGTATAAATTATTTTTGATATCTCATTTCAATTAAGAAGTTAGTACTATTCTTATGTGTAATTTTAGCAAAATGTTTAAGCGTAAAATATTACTTTTAACATTTACAGTCAGAATTAATTGGCATTCCCGAGGATAGAGAACCATAATAATTCATTAGAAATAGATGAAAAATTGTTTCCATGAAATTTGTTATTTTCATATTCTTTCAATTTGAAATTATAATGAAAGCAAAATAGAATAAAGCAACTTTGAAGTTATAATATTAGAAATTTGTCTTAAAAATAAAATACTGTTAAACATAACGACACATGCTATTTTAACTGACCATCAGATAAAATATATTAAAAAAATTAAAGTGGTCATTTTGTGACTATGTGTTGGGTTCCTTGATTACCCTGACCAGTTTGAGGTAGAATCTTTGATGTACTGATTGGTTAGCGCAGTTCAAAAGAAAAGAGAAAGAAGGTGTTTTGTATGGTTAATCAAACAGTTTACAGATATATACATATATATAGTTGTACTTAGGTTCAAATATAATAATGTTCTTCATTTTATTTGATCTCTGCACTTCGTGAAACAAGAGCACCCAGAGAGTGCATTCCTCCGCCAGGAACCAACACCTCCACTATTACTTTATGAGTGCAAAGATCAGAAAATACTTTTAAGTAATCCTGGATTTAGAACTGGTGGAAGATTATTCCCCAAATTACATTAGTTATATGTTAGAACAAGACCCCAATTACTGTAAAAAATGATGTCAATCCATGCAGTAGCTTTTCATATTGTTGCTAAGTTACAAACACGCAGACAGACAGAATCCAATAAACATTTAAACTCCTTGTTGGAGGTAATTACTGATCCACGATGTAACTTTGCAGAACATCAACACAAAATCCTTATTTGTACTTGTTTCTGAATGTTGTAAGTGGAATGTTTTTGATAAAAAAGAGCAAGTTATAACTTAACGTACACTTCGATCTTTCGCATGACTTTTTTAAAGGAAAATTCCTAAACATATTTAACTTATTTCCATTGTAACTGGCTACCATCACCCCACGTTATATGGTGTGGTGCCTGGCCAGAAATGTATGAGTGTTACAGCTGGTGACCCATTGTCATTTCAACTTTCGATGTCCAGTTTTGTGCCAAATTTAGGTGTGTGCCAGGTTACCCTGTAAGGTGGTAGCACTACTGGTGGAGGTATGATATACGTACATGAAAGTAAAATATCCCACATTGTATATTCAGGAAATAGAAAAAATAATACAAAAACGTTACATTGGTCATTTAGTAACAGCAGTATTATGTATTGTGTGTTAAATGTAACAGATAGGAAGGACATTATTATGTTACAAGGTTAAGCTTTTAAAATATGCAGAATACAATTTGTGTACAAAGACAAAAGTAATTAGAATGCAAATCTGCATTTTTTTTTTGCATGAACAAACATTAAAACAAGGATTTTAACAATATCAAGTGTTTGTTTACCACGATAATTTATCACATAATTGTTGTTAACTAACTAAATAATCAGTTCTAAATGATATAAATAACAGAATAAATAGAACAACAGAAAGACTTAAATAAATACAAATTTTCCAATACTTAATCATAAAAACAAAGATGGCAGAATGGATGGAAGATGTAGTTATCAAAGTATTGTGTCATGTGATCTCGTGACTACATTTATTCAGTCACATGACTTTCAGTATCAAAGTTTATTTCTCATGTGATATCATGTTTACGTTTAGCAAAAGTCACGTGACTTTCGTTGTTAATTGATGCCACATGATATCTCAGGTCCTTGACAATAGTCACATGACACTGCGCATCAAACTGACGCCTCGTGAGATCTCATGTGCTCATTCAGTGTGAGTCACATGACTTTTGGGAGGATTGAACGCCATTCACTTTTGGGAGATGTCCATTTTCCTTAATTACTGTGCCATTGGCAGATGACACTTTGAGACACAGTTCCCGCATTTGGCGGAAACTGCTGTCTAAGGTAGATGCAAAGAAATCTGCCTGGGTGCTTTCATCTGCTTTGAATGACGTCACAACCACAACTATGTTGTCAGGATGAGGATTATAGCAGCAACCGTAGCCATCAGGAACCACAGGACCATAGCACATGAAAGCATCCATTGATGTGGGCACCTAGGAAGGACATTACATAACTGATCAAATTAAGGTTTAGCCAAAGGCTATATTCCATCATTGTATTTTGATTTTATAGCTTAAAATAAGATTAAAACAATCAAAGTTTCATTTCTCAGTAGGATTTTATGTAATAAATATACGTAACTTGTGGCCCAGTATAAGGACTTTTAAAAGTGTACACATATGCTAAACAGTTTTCAAGAGTTATTTTTTGTCTGCAGGCATTGGCATACTGATCATGGTCAAATTGAGAAAACATTTAAGTTATCATGAAAAGTCAACTTGCTGATGCCTACTACTGGTAAGTAGACGACCTACCTAACCTCAAAAGTAAAACAAAAATCTAAACACGATGGAGCAGAGTTTGAGATGCAAACAGATCCTAGGAATAGAATGATATGAAGTTCCTACATGACACCCTGGACACAAGTCTCAATAGAAATCTTTCAGAAGTGCAATCTATAAAAAATAAAGCCAATGGAGTTTTTCAAACTAATTTATAGAATTAGTGGAAAGCAGTTTTACCTGACTAGTAGACAAGGTGAACTGCCATGACAGCTGAAAGGTTTCATCAGTGAACACTTCAGGCATCTCTATTCCTGCCAGTTTAACCATCTCTCTCAGTCCCACCAGGTGGTTGTCGATTCCCTTTCCCAGAATGGCATCTACCATGATGGAAGTTTGGCGCTTCATTGCAGCTCGAAGTAATTCCATTTGTTCTTCAGGCTGCAGTATTAGTAGAAGTTAATGATAATAATAAAAATACGAATAATACTAATATTTATAATAATAATAATGTGATGCAGGCATCATTTGAGGTGCTAGTGTTAACAATGGAAAGTCCAATAAAAAAAAAGAATCTGTCTCCACATTAGCAGCCCACAATGGAGAAAAAGACAATGGAGTGGGATGATCTAGTCTGGACAGAAAAATAGTAAACTGTTGTGTAAACCCAGCGACACTAGCATGGGTTTTGATGGCTTGAGGAACTTTGTTCCATTCAGTAAAATTAGCTATTACAAAACTTTGCATTCCCAAAGTTTACTAGGTATGAACCAGAAGGAAGTTACCCATTTGGGGAATTTAGGTTTGATAAAAGATACAGATGTTGGTTCAGATTGCTTGCTTGTATGTAAGAAGGCTGTACTTAAACAATATGTGGTAATCCATATTCAGCCAGTGTTGTTTATTCAAGAAAAGTCTTGCATGAACTCTCTCAAGTCTACTTATGCTTGCCTTGATCATTTTTTTAAAAATCCACTTTTTGGGTAGGCTTAACTTTTGTCTTTATATAAATCAGATGGCATGTGAATCAACCTTTGTGCAACTGATTGCAGAAAATGTAAGAAAAGATGTACTGTTTATGTTGTTTGTATGTTGAGATGTTTTATTTGCCACTGATTTTTTTTTTACTATATTTATACTCGTTGTGCCTCACAATGGAGTAACCATTTTTCTGTCTCGATGACCAAAGCTCATAAATATGTATCTGCCCCGACTGAATGGAACAACTTATTCAAACTATTAGAACCCAGACTAGTATCCCTGTCTATTGAACTATCCCTTTTGAATATTAGCCCCTTAGAGTATATCTACATCACTTTAGTGGTTTATTAAAACTTCCTTATTATTAATATTATTATTATTATGCAACCACATATGCACAATATTTCAATTCTGAAATAAATCCCTTAAAAAGGAATTTAGCTTGTGTGGAATCTTATTTGCCAATTTAAAAATAATTATATGAAGGTCAATTGGCTTGAAGATCTGTTATACAGTAAAACTTTGACTTGACACCCAAGAAAATAAAACGGCATTAAGTGCTGCATCTTATTCAAAGGACATGCTGCCTCTTACCGTAGCCTCTGTTTCACCTAACATGGACTTGCACCACTCTAGCACCTCCAGTGTATTTGCTCGGATGTTGTCAACTCTTCCTTGACGGAACCTTCTAATTGAAGCACTCTCATAGGTTGGAACTAGCTTCTTGTGGATTCTGAAAGATGTTAAAGAAACTGAAATAATCTGAGAATTTACAATGTTTTTGTCCCCAGTCTTCAAAATGTAAAGCCAGTGGTTTTTGTGAATTAAGCTTGTGTATTGTACAAACAATGATCAAATATCATATATATATATATATATATAAACATAATTTATTAATTAAATATATATGAATAGTATAAACTTACTTGTAATAAGTCAATTGTAGTGCTAGCTGTATAAATGCATCTGGACTCATATTTTGACTCTTTGGAAAATTTTTCCCAAACTCTTCAAATCTCAAGACAAAGAGATCAAGATCTTCAATAAGTCTGAAATGGTAAATAAAATATGACATTTTAAATCCTTTAGATTATTTTTGGCTTTGTGTAAGCTGCGAAAATTAATAAAAGCAAAAATTAATCTCCAAAGCAGCAGCAGATAAATTCACTTCAATGTGTGATGTTATAGCAACGTGTTAACAAAACTTGGATTAAATATTCCAAGCTACTTATTCTCTTTAGTGGTATTCAAACTGAACAAGAGAAAATTAACTGAAGTGGAGTATATTTTCTTATTTTATCACAAAAAGGAGAAGTCAATGCAACTAGGTATCAAGGATGATTGTGTGTGTTTTATACACCATGAATGATGTTTTAGTCTTTTACTATCCAGCAATTTTTCTTTAAAGATAGATATATTATGTCCATGTTTTCATAAAAATATATAAAATTGGCCATGAAATGTATCCATATTAAAGGCTACAGCCACTGATTATAAAAATTTCAATAAAAATTTCTCCACCATTTCTGCCAGAAAATCCTGCATGCTATAGCTGATGCCTACCTGTCAAGCTCTTGTGAAGTAGCCTCAATCTGTGTTGAGACTTCATCAGGTACCGACCACTCTAATTTCACAGGATGTGGAAGATCGCTGATCGATTGCATCCGAGACAGTTTGCGCCTGCGCAGTTCATCCCTTGAGGTAAAAATTATAGTAAAACAATAAACATAAAATCATTGGCTGAAATCTCAAGAAATTATTGCCTGGATTTTATATCAACAAAAGACATACTTGGTTAACACAATAAAACTAGTAACACTTGATTTACTATCATGCATACTTTGCCGTTTCTAATGTCCATATATCAGTATACTTTTCCAGTTTATTTTGAAAGGTTTCTATTTAAACTTACATATACTTTAGCAGGTGCTCTATGAGCTGTACAACAGCTATCCCTTCTGACGCAGAGTGTTCATAACATAAACCACAGGCCCCATCTGCTCCAATGACAAACTGAAATGATTTTATAGCGAACATATTTAGTTTGTTATGATTAATGGTTTTGCCTCATGATAACATCATGTAGTGACATCGGCAATTGTCTGATGGATATCAAATTTTGTCAGTGATCACTTAGGACTCACAACATCCAGGAAATAGTAATGACATGTCCAAGTAACAACTTTGCTGTCATAACATATATAAAAACAACTTTGGGAGCATTTTATGTAACAGATTAACATTTACCAATAATATTTTGATATGTTTATAATGAAGCTAGATGAGCATTACATTTACATTTGCTGACATTAGCAATACTTGGTAGTTTTCTGAAGTTATGATTTTGTGTGCAATTTCTGTCTGTATATATAAATTTTTATATCACACCTGCATGGTTTTATCAAACCATCTGTTGCAGCTGTTAATTTTGCTCCCTGACCCATGTAGCATCTGTCCTGCTAAAGATACTTCGTCTCTCATATTGTTCCGTGTCTCATCCAAACTGCATTGGTGATTGAAAGAAACAGGAACTGCTTCATCAAGACAGAGGACAAAGATACACCGCTCCAACTTCTCTAGACTTTGTCTGTTCTGGTTGTCTTTAAGAACAGAAAATACACCATAAAGAATTTTACATTTTTATAACCAAGTCATATATGTACGCATAAAAGTGACATCCAAACACAATCACTCTCTTTTCCATGCATGCAATATTTACTAAATATGATTCCTAATAAATCATCCATGTAGTTTTCTAGCTTTTTCATTAATTAATCAATTAGAAAGTAATCAAGGTATGCTACTTCCTTCTAGACATGAATATTACAATTAGCCAATATCTTGAATATGTTTTCTGGGTAAAGATGGTAAAATATTCAGCTGTGTTCAAGTGTTCAATAGCATTCTCAGCTCTGTGAGTCTGAACTTACTTTGTCTTAATCTGTTTCTACATTGTGCCCACTTCCTCCTGTCACCTGCAGTGAGTATCCCCACTCTTGGACACATACACCCTTCTTCAGCCATTTCCATAATCCTTCTGAGTTGGCTGTAAATGTTATCATCACTAAGACGTGTTCCACCCATCAGCACATCAAGACAAAAGAACTGAAAATGAATATAAATATATACAGTTCTTTTCAGACTGCTCAGCTACATTAAAGATAGCATTAGTATTATACCCTTTGCCAGTATCATTACAACTTATCAATATTCTTGCAAGTAATGTATTTGTTACTATCTCTATTGTATGGTGAGGTGTAATATTTTGTGAAAAAAGTATTCATATTTAGTAGAGACCAAAGCTACTATCTTGATGAGTTAAAGGAACATCTTGACAGGTAAGGAGTGAAATGAAACAGCTGTCTAAAATCTATGAAAAGTGTCAGAAAGTGTCAGAGAGAGCTTAGGTTTTGAAACTGCAATAGGGAGTTTGTAGTGAGTATGATGTTAATCCAATTTTAATATTTTTATACAGTAAATGTAGATATATATAAAACCAGTATATTTTCCTTAAAAGAACTCTGACCAAGAATTTACACCAAACTTGGTCACACGCTTAATGTATAAAACATCAAACACATCTAAGTGCTTGATAAAACAATAGAACATTACTCTAACATTGTCATACTCTACAATTACATTAATATGATGAGAAAAGCCAGGGTATTCACCTGGTTCTTGCAAGCTACTACCACATGTTGGCCATCTCTGCCACCTCCAGGCTGGGTGAGTCTGTCCAGTGGGTCCCCTGGCTCTCTATAAGATGGAAACAGTCGGTAATATTGTTCCATACACAGGGGCTGGCCCTTTTCACGGGTGTTGGCTCGATCTATTGGAAGGGAACGTCTGCAAAAACATTTGAAAAAAAGAGTAGGTTTTGAAAACAGCTTGTAATGATTTTATCAGAGAATGATAGAATAGGTGATGAAGAAGTGTCTATATTGATGGCATTGTATTTGAATAAAATTGCTTGAAGATAATATCTTAAAATTATGGATACGTGAATGTCACATGAATATTTTAATGCATTTATTTTGACAGATATTCTTAAATTTATTTTCTATGACATTGCTTCATATCCCAAACATTTTTATATGTATGTTTTGTTTGGCACAAAACAGGATATAGAATATTTATCGACAGATGATTGTCAATGGCAAAACTGGTACATTTCTGTATGCATTGACATTTTCTTAAATATATAGCTAGTGATAGTGAATATTGAAAGGTAAGTATATTTTAAAATTTGAGGAAGTTTTAAGCGCAGATTCTGAGATTTATGCTAATTTGGGGAACTGATTGCAAATAGATATTATATTATGACACTTGAAAAGTACTTAAAAGGATTACTCAATTTGAAAAATTTGTTTGTAGAACATGTTTATAACTTGTGTTTGATCAACTTATACCCCATGAAGTATATTTACAGCCAATGATTAATGTTTATGTTTTTTATTCCATATATAAAACATAATTTCTGTCTCCTAATACTCACGTGTCTATGACAGTCTTATAGTCTAAAATTCCAGAGATAAGTTTGGTTGCAAATTTCAGTTGGTCTCTCCTGTCGTAGAAGTGTGACAGGTGTCGTGGGAACAACATGCCAGGATTGGAGTTGATGGGTAGACAAAGTGGGTTCTTCATGTACATGTCTTCCAGCCACATTCCATAAGCCTGCAATTTTAAAACTGATATAATTAATGAATATAAAACTTGAAATAAATTTGCATACAGTTAAAGCCACAGAAAGGCTAGGAGAAACAAGTACAATTTTGTTTCTGAAGACCCTAATAAAGTTATTTGAAAGAAACTAGATGTATGGCTGTAATCTCATAGATTACAAATATCTCAGCTCTGCCTTATTGAAATAAGTAAGACGGGAATAACTATAAGTGATAAAATGTAAGTGTAACAGTTTAAAAGACTTAAATGCTAGTTTTTATAATGTCTTCTGTTATGATAGTAACCAAAGCCCACTGAAAGGCTATATAACTATTCTGTGTTTCTGACTTAAGTCTTTCATTTTCCACATCTTGCCGACCAAGGTTAAAACAAAGAGTATTAACAATAGAAATAGACCTCCCTCATCCCAAGTACATGTATTTTCAAAAATATGCCAATTGCCAAATAGACACCCAGGCCTACTGTGATTGGCGGAATACTAGATAAGATATTAAGAGGAAGATATTAAGAGGAAGATATTTATCTTTGTGGAATGGGTTACTTGACATTCCTTCAGAAGCTTCACTGTCATCCTTTAAAAGTAAGCATATGACTTACCTTTTTGGCAAAGTACAGCTTACATAGTGATCTTGCTTTACAGTGTATCTTGCCCTGCTATGTCTTATGGCTTGTGTCTTTGCAGTCTGAACCTGTCTCTAGTGCATAAGAGTCTGTCTGTTGACAGATATTGAGTGCTACAAAAGTATTCTTCTCATAACATTTATGCTTAAGTTTCAATCTGAGTAATTCAATAGAGGAGGGACAAATAATTAGAGAATGCACATCTTTTCTTTGAGTCTTTATGCCCTGACCCTACGGAAGTTTCTTCCTCTCCACATAAGAAATAGTCCCTCTCTTACATCCTTTAGGAAATGTCTTCAGACTCCTCTTTAACTCAAGCTTTCTAAGAAAGTTATCTCCTTCCCGGTCACACGGGATTATTGACCTAGGATGTTCCTGGACCTAGGATGTTCCTGGACTATCCCTTTGAAAACATTCCTATTGTTAATTTTGTGCGCCGAGTTTCCCATTGTGGAGTAGATAGTATACCTGCAAAGTAGTAGATTAGATATTAGACTAGATAAGAAGATCTTACCCAACACTCCTGGTTTTCTGCATACTTTAGCAGCAGCTCTTGTAGTTTCTCCCCGACTCCTCCCCTTTTACCAAATTTCTCCACAAGCTCTCGGGTTCTGAGGTACTGGTCATGTGGTACCACGGCCTTGATTGTCAGGAGGTACTTCTCCAAGGTCTCACTGAGTTTGGGTACAGGAAGCTTGGGCAGACGAGCCTGGAAAGAACACAGATTTGACTGTGATACAAAACAAACATAGAGAGATGGGTTAATATAGAATCTGAAATTAAACAAAGAAATCTCAAGTTTTTTTTATATCCTCAAGTGTCCCTATATGTTTGGCTGCCTTACTCTATATATGGGCTTTTTCTTACTTATTATTCATATAGAATGGTGGATAATAAGAGTAAAAACTCCCTTACAACAAAAATATATCACTCATGAAGATGAATAATATAATGCTCATGATGCACATTTGTTATTTTGTCATCTTCATTTGCGATATATTATGTTATATATACATAATTCGGGAAGCCTTCCTGTTATATATTTAAGAATATTTATTAAAAATTCATTTCAAGTTAGAGTATACAGTAACCTTGTGTCTGCACAATGGTACATCTTACTAGAGACTGATATAGGTAATGTTATAATGGATAGATGAAACAATGAAGGAACACAGTGTATACCGGTAGGTCAAATTACAATCTGAAAACCATCCGGCTACAGCAAGCAACTACCATAAGTCTATCATCAGGTAGTGGGATTGAACCAAATATCTGAGAGGTGGCAGATTAAAACATTATAATTTTCACTTGACAGAGCGCGATTCCATCAATGTGGGGAACAACTGTCTCCCTTTCATAATCGATAATAAGGTTTAGCCAACTTCAAGCTCACGCACCTACTATGGGGGCAAAATATGACCTTCCAATGAAACATATATGGCCTAACTACCGAAAAGTTTAAGTTTTGCGATCCAAAATTTAAGTCTAACAATCTACAGTTTTCCTCTTATCACTCAAAGATAAATCTCATGATCAGAAATATAAGTCTTACAATGTAATAATTAAGTCGTATGGCCCAAAAGACAAATCTTATAATAAAAAATAAAAGTCTTAAGACATAAAGGTTAACTCTGCTGATCCAAAAGAAAAAGTCTTATAATCAATGATATAAGTCTTACAGTCCAAAGTATAAGTCGTATGATCCACAAAATAAGTCTTATTACCTTCACAAATCTGCCATGGTTAAAAAAGCTCCTAACAACAGGTCATGATCAGTCGAAGATGAGAGAAGATTAATTGTGGGACTCGTTAAGACTTATTTTCTCATAAGACAAGATCACTCAAATCTGTTTTGAGAGTAAGATTTCATCCTAGCATTGCATTTTAATTTTAACAGCACTTCATGAATCACTCACAGTCCTTGGGTTGTTAATAAGTAACGTTGTGCTGCTAAAATTCTGAAAATTCCTACTAAATCACATGATTGTACATTTGTTACAATTCCATCCTGGCAATTGCTGAACATTTCTACTTGTGTTATTGTAGGGCAATGGCAGGGGTCATTGAGTGCTTGCTTTAGTATATTTCTGTGCATAGCATTTAACTGTAAAATTCTGTCCAGGATGACTGTGGAATCTGATCCATAGATTGATTATCATTACATAAAGATAACAAAGAGTTTAAAGATCACAAGAAATATTACCAGAAAATGCCAATATATTCAAAATTAGGGAGACTTCAACTGCAAACAAAAATGATTGTAATCTATAAGACATGACATAAAAAGAAAACTTATTGAAAATCTAGACCTTTGGAATGGTATACACAATGGGTTTTTTTAGATTATTTCTCTTCTTCTTAACAACTTTCTTTGGATTTCTTTTCAAAGGTTATCGATAGAAAAAAATGCCAGATTTTTACGGTTCATTTCAGCTATTTCATTTCCTTCTTTTACAGTGAGTGAGAATCATTAAGGAGAAAAACACAGTCACTTCAACAGGGACTTGAGTAAGCTTACTGTAAACTGCTGCAAATATGCCCTCATTATACTTGTACCTAATGGAGTTGCACAATATCTACCAATACAATCTATATAACAAAAAAACGCAGATATTAAAAGGTTGAAAATAATAAGTTTTCATATTCACTGTTAGCCCTTTACTGTGAATATATTTAAAGCAGATTCTTACATAATTTTAGGTAAATATTGACTTATTTTACTGATTATTCAAACAAAATTGTGGATAATATATGTAAAATAATATTTCTCGATATGTATAGTTTAAAATTTTATCACTTTAAATTTTATCGGTAGCTTTTGGCAACAATTTTTTCCCATCGCATGTGTGACAAACTAGAAAGTACTCGTAGAACACAAGACCTTGTCTAACTCACCCGAGTATGCTTATATTGTCATTTTATCCAAATACTGTTTTTTTTAAAATTTTAACCCTCACACTCAGACAGACTGACCATGGGAATACAGTGAAATTGGACTATTGAAAATTCGGGATTATTTTTATAAAATATGATCTGGAACTTTCTGACAAATTTAATGACATCTTCCTTTTGTCAGACCTCACCCCACTAGCGGATCCAGGGGGGGGGGGGTTCAGGGGGTTTGAACCCCCCCCCCCCCCCCCCCCCCCCGTTGAAAAATAATGTAAAGGGGTTCAACCCAAAGTACAAAATTATTTCTTGACAGTGGTGTTAAATTTACAGGAAATGCACTCTATTTTTACCAAAAAATTAATTTTTTTCCAGGGGGGCATGCCCCCCGACCCCCTTAGTTATAATATGTCTGATGTGAACCCCCACCTTACTCAATGTGAACCCCCACCTTACTCGATGTGAACCCCCACCTTACATAAAAGCTGGATCCGCCCCTGCACCCATATAAATAATTTCATCAAGATGTGTTCATGAGTTTTGGAATAATCTTGAACACAGACAAACAAACAAACGTCCCTAAAACATAACCTTTTTGGCACAGATAACAATATAGCTTTATAATAATATAATGCATAATTTGTAACAATGCATGTAATACCGTGTTTATTAAATCTTGCCTCCATTTCAACATCTTATGGTAATTTTACACTATATTTACTTTGATATAGGTTATCACTGAAGTTTATGTAAAAATGATTGTTTTCAACAACCTCAACTTGTTGTACAGTTTTCTGGTCATTAAATATATTTCTTCAAATTTAATATTTTCTTCTATGTATATTTTATGTTATAGGTAAACATACATTAAACTCTTTCAAAGTCCAGGGAGACATATTCAAGATAGGTTTTAAAGCGAGTCTTAAGGTTAACTTTTGTATACAAATATAGACACCTTAAACCTAGAATTTGGCCAAGAATTTTCATGAATCTGGATGCTGGTGTTTAAGTAACTGAAAAGGTAATAAAATTTAAATTTCAAATGCAATGTAAAGTGTTGAAAAGATATTTACACAACATTTAGACAAACCATTGCATTACAGAAGCAACATTCAGAGAAATGTAAGATTACTGTGAGATATTTGGAGAGTGAAGGATTATTTGTCACAATTTCCCCCCCCTGTCAAAAGCCACAGAGTTGCACAAAAAAGGGGTGAAATACTGGAGGCTTTCTCCTCCAAAAATGTCATCTTTATTGATAAAGCGAGCAATGAATTGAGGTCAAGGGAGCATGCTTTCTTTCAAGGGGAGCATGCTTTATTTTCCGGCCTTACCATTTCTGGGATTGTCTTTATCGATCCGTGCAGTTCATTTAAGATGGTGGGTGATAATAACACATTTAACCAAAGGCCATAGAAATTTGCCTAAACTTTAAACTCTTCAGTGAATTCATACTGTTTATTCAGAGTGAGACATACTTTATTAACTACATGTACAATTAGAAACATGAAATGGTCTACTATGAAATATCAAAGTAGAGTATTCATATGTAGGAAAAGTTTGGCAAAGGATGTAGTTTTAAACAGATGCAAAGTAATTTGCTTTGAGGCTAACTTAATCCAGAAGTCATGACAAAGTAAGAGACTTTGGACTTTGTCATAATTCAGAACTGGGTCTTGGTTAAATCTCTGGAGAACAGTCTTGATACAAGGGAGATAAGAGCCTGAATATTCAATTTATTCCCCACATTATCGCCCACATGTGACTTAAATGGTGGTCTGTTTTATAGAGCAAAACATACTCTGAAACAGTTTTAAACCAAACTTTATTCTTCTTCAGTCATAGTTCTTATAGCTTATTTTAACAGGAGCTTAAACAAATATATTTCTTTATAATCATGTTTAGCAAAAAACAATTGCAAAAAGACAAAGAGATGTCACAAACAGCTTAAGTTGGTATTTCTGCTTAAAGTACTGAAAGTTTCGAAGGCTAATGAAATGACTGAGTCAGAGAGCAGACGACTTTTGGAGAAGTTCATTACTGCAGGGGTGACTAGGGGATCATCATGGACGATAATGGGGGTAGTTACAATTGTATCTAAATCATTTTTTCTTCTTTTTGTTTTGAATTTTTTTTTCATGTGGAAATGAATCATTTAGATGCATGAAAGTTTGAAATGTCCACAAACCAATATAATAGAGTGTGAGTCTTAATTCTGTTTTGTTTTGAATTAATTCTGCTTTCACCTTATGTTGTAGCTTTTTTAAAAACAATCAATAATTTCTGAAATTCACTACGTATCTAATCCATTAGACCTTCTCTAAATTGGAGTTGGAAAACAACACATAACATAAGGAGAATCCAAGATATTAACTAGCAAAATACCTTCCTTTGGAACCATCTGGAATGATGCAGTAATTATTTTAAGCTGTTAATTACATAAAACACTATCTCTTGACCTTTTAGTTGAGCAATTCCCAGGGGATTGGGGGGACACTTCTATGACAATGTGGCAATGTTAATTGATGCTGCTTCTGTCACACCATACAGTTTGTCTACCAGAAGGCAAAGCATGCCTATGAAGTTTCAAAATCCCACATGCTTTTAGCCACCATAAACGAAAGCCATTCTGTCCATTTATCAGGACAGATGTACAGAAAAAAAATATATTTACCTTAAACACTACTATAAGAATAACACCTGACAAGCCATGGAATACACAGAATTTTACCATGGTTTGAGATGATAAACCCTGATTATTGCCCCAAAACATGTTAAAATTTTGCGTTTTTCCGTGGTTTGGAGGGTGTTATTCCTATTCTAACATGACCGAATATTTTAAGGTTATTAATAATTGCAACTTGGCTGATATTAAACGATTTTATGAAGGCTGTTTCATCATTATTCATGCAGTTATTATCGGAACACCCAACATGTATATAGGGGTTTTACCATAGCTTTTGACCAATCAGATTCGCTGTTAGAATGTTACATAACAAGCACACGGAGAGGAACCAGAAGTGCAGACTATAGTCACAAACATCTAGGTCAAAGGTCAAGCTGCAGGGTTTTAGCCTCTCTTTTGACAGACAACTAGGTCATCAGTGTATTCTATATGTTACAATGAATTGAAATCAAACCCAGAATCACTGTGTTGTAAACACAGTGAATAAATGTCAAAACTTCTTAGTGTAGGCTTAAAGATGTAAACATCAAAGTTATGTTCAGTATATAAGTAAATAAAAATTGATTTAGCCCTGTACAGATAATGTGGCAAATAAGAGTAATGTTGAACTTCTCAGGGTCGATTGGTTGTGTTTTTATTACTAATTCAAAACCCCAAAACCAAGGAAAATAATCAAAATTCAAATGTAAAATTTTATTAAATTTTCAAGGTTGTGATGAGAATGACTTATTCAAATCGAAGTAATCAAAGATATATTTAAATTCTGTGATATTTGTAGGGAATCTGAGAATCTAGCACATTTATTATTGCCCAAGGGTTAATACTACCTGGAAATTGGTGAGGATTAAATTGAATGTAGATCTTAAGTTGAAATATATCGCCTTTAGATTATGGATTGACTCAGGAAATTTGTATGCATAAACTTAATAATAGTAATCATATTGTATGCCGTTTTTTTACCCTGGGGTGTCCCAACGTTTTCATGTGAGCTAAAGATCTGTGACCATTAGGACAGAATATAAGGTCAAGGACATGTACGATTTTAGATTGTTAAATGTCTAGCCTTCATTAAAGCTATATTCAGCTCTCTCTCTCAGGTCTCTGATAATTCAGTACAAAACACCTTTGTTTGGAAAATCAATAATTTATTCATTTATTAATTATCTAGCCTTATCATATGCTATTGTAGATAACTTCTATTGTTTATTACTTAAAATTAATTCTTTGGGCATTTGTTTTTTTCAATACTGTTTTATAGCTATTTAAAAAGAATTTTCGCTAGCAAAGGAGCAAAGGAGGGAGCAGCTCCTGTATATCCTTCGGAGGATCATGAGGATCCAATTGGAGCCACTTTTTTGCCCCTCAGGATAAAAAAATATATCTCAAACTCTATTATGAGATTAGACAATGCCCAATAGATACAATTTCACATACCCTGGTTGGCTTTAAATTATAAACAATTAAAAACAATATAAGTTGAGGCAACCAGCCTGCATCTCAACCGTTAAAATCCCATATTTTGTCCAGTTTCTACATGATTTTACTGCAACTTGTTTTGATTTTTGCTCCTGAACACGGGTCGTTCTGAAAATAACCTTAATGAAGGTGCAATTAGATTGTTCAAAGTCACAGTTAGAGTGTTATAACCTATCCATACATCTCAGGTCTGTGAGAACAGATCCCAAGGTATATGCTTTACTGTTCCATATTAGCTTTCAGTCTTTTTGCCTTCAGTTGTCTGTCTGTCTGTTTGTTACTTCAAAATCTTGCTATTTGAAGTGTGTTGGTCAGTCAGCACATTCTAGGCCACAGTTTTTCAGCTGCGATTCTCATTTTTTCCCATAACATTATCATGGCCAGAAAAGAGCACGACCAAATTTGGGCAAAATCGGTTTGTTTTGAGTTTGCTATGACTTTTCTAGTATACGCTACTATTTTGAACTTACCATAGTGGAGGTCTGAGTTTTTTGAGAACTTTGTAATTTCAGTTGATTTTATTTGAATTTCATGTAGGAATTTAAATTTTGACATGATAGAAAAAATGAAACACAAATCCTTAAATAGAACTAAAATAAATATTGAATATTTAGTATTTCTAAACTAAACAGATTAGAGCTGACACCAGGCTAGTTTTTTGTCTGTTGTGGATTCACTAATCTCATTTTTGCATTTGGCTGTTTTGTGCATACCACCCAAGTCACGCTATGGCTTTGTGAAAGTCTCACGAGATTTGATCCCCACTCCATTAGCCAGTGAATGTGATAAGGTTTTAATTTAGTTTTTGTCATCAAGAAATGATCAGATGTACTCCCAACATAGTTTAGGATTTAATTTGGCATACCTTGAAAACAAAAGCTTTATTCATACTTATTTGAGTCATTTAACACTAGTTAATTTTCAAGTAAAATATAGATTGATATAAGTGCGAGCTATAAATAAGTGGAAAATGTCCAATTAACCATCCTTAAGAAGGTTTTTAAAGGGGCGATAATGATACAATTTCTTCATGGAATTAATGCCCTTATTTGGTATTCAACTAATCATCAGGAAACTTGCATCAGTAACACTCTTTGGTTAGAGCTTAAATTTACTGTTTACTCAATATGTCTGCCAATTTAAGGCATTTGTCAAATTATAACAAATTACCAAGTATTATTTCCAGTGATTTCACTATGTCATATATCTACATACCAAACAAATAGTATGTTAATTGATTACAAGATACTGCAGCAGCAGGGGAAGTCCAGATTAAAAATTCAGTGATACACATAGCTTTGGAGTTTATTTGTTATAAAATTGGTTAAACATTTATGCTAAAACATTCACGTTGAAACACCATATTAGTGACACCAAGAATTAAGATCTAGTATTATTTCACACATAACCATACATAAGTTCTATTACTTTGAAAGAAAATTTCCAACTTGTCCAAGTGTCTAGAAACTTCACAAACTAATTACCAGAACCAATGGACAGTATAACTCACTTAGTAGAACTGCTTACAGAGTTCAAAGGTCATCTTAATTTATAGTTTATACAGACACAACTGGCTGAAAAAAGGAACTCTACATCCAAGTAACTGTTCTGCCAGACAGTACCTCATCATTGACAGTACCTCATCATTTATCTTCTTTCCAAAAAAAAAATAAAGAGTTTGTTATTTGATTAGAAGATACTGAAGAAAAACTTATTTGGATTAGGTTAGAAATCCTTATTGGATTTTAATGTTACTCTGAAAAACTGGGCCAAAGGTCAAAGTTCTTGTCTCCTTTCAACAACAAAGGTTATATGAAGACAGAGCCTTCAATAGCATCCTATATACGATTATAAGCTGGGTACGAACCTGTGCCCATATTGGTGAGAGGCAAGTTGTTAAATGCCTAGCTTGTCAGAGATTGTTGTACTAAGGCTTCCTTTAAATGGTCTCAGTCAGTATACTAAGGAGGGGTGTGATTCTGCAGGTATTTACATATCATGGTACTCAGGTTTTAGTAGTAATCAACCAATCATGGATCATGTAAACACAAACATTAAAAGCAAATTTTTTAGATTTTATTTTTCCCATCTAATCACCGATCAAAGAAACATGTCATTCATATCTTTGCCTGTGATGCACCTTACATATGGAACGAGTTTCCCAATGACATCCACTCTGCTATATGTTTAACATAGAAATTAAACCCCCCTACCTGATCACAAGGTCTGATCCACCTTAGTTTCTTTTCCTTCCTGGTATCCCTGTAGTGTCTGGCTCTCTTCCATGTACCCAGATATCTAAATTTACCGGACTCAAGCTACTGGATATGATGAGCCTTAGACTCTTTAACTGCAGATATTAGGTGCTATAAAAGTTGAGGACACTTTGGACTTGGTCTATCTTTACCGGTCTTCTCACTTCCTACCTGTGAGATTGCAGTTCAAATCCCAGCTTGCCCTCCAGTAGGAAAGCTGGTAGCTACTTGCTGTTGATTGGAGGTTTACAGTACAGAGCCTTGACCAACTGGTTTCCTCTGCCATTTCAACTACCCATCATAATATAACCAATACAAGAGCATTGGGTGTAGCATAACACAAAATAAATAAACCATGTTAGAATTTAAAAATATTTGTGACTAGGGTACACTTCCCTGTTGTACACGACAGTATATCGTGTGTTTGATGTATGAAAAGAAGAAAGAGTCAACGGTTCTTTGTGACGTCATCATAGAAATATTGATCCATTTCCCAGAGCTCATTGGTCTAGATTCAGTCAGGATCGAGTGAGTATCCCAGGGGAATGGGGTTTATTATTAAACCTAATTCAAGCAGGTTCTCTGGGGAGGACAGCTGTGGAAGTGGCTTATGGACAATCTTGACCAAATGATCTCTACTGTTAAGTCAATATATGAGCCTTATTGTATATTTTGTGTAGTAATTAAGCTATTGTTTTGGTATGGACTTTTATTGTAAAATATTATGACATCTGTTTTCGTCAATGTAACCATAGTAATTATCTCAGTAAATGGGCGTCATTAGTAACAAGAAATGAGAACACGAACTAAATTTTACACATCCGTTTAAATATCTGTTTTTATACTTTTTTTTCTATTATTTTATTGGCACGGCAAGCCCAATAGGGGGAGGGGCATGCAGATTGGGACACGTTTATCTAAGGATAAGGAGCAATATAGTATGACCCTACTTTGATAGGCTCTGGAAGGTATGGCTATCATTCCATTCTAGGGAAGAAACTAAATGATTGTGGATAGGTATCCTGTGCACCTTAAAGGGTTACTATCCTCCAAAAATTACTATGTCTTTTTTTTCTTGTAATCAACTCAACTAATGTATTTATATACATTACCCACAGTTAGACCTCCCAAAACAAACCACACACTTTATAAAATGACTTTTATTACAGGCCTGTCAAGGAAACAGCACACACTTCTCACTTCGGCAAATTCACCAGTAAACAGGTGCTCTTACGTCAGCAGTGCCCCACTAGAGAATCTGGCTATAGCCTATCTCAATGCATGTCTGTGTTGAATACAGTATACATGTCTTATTTTCAGGATCATTTAATTTAAAAGTATTTTTATCAGAATAAATGTATAAGATAAATGTCAGAAGGAAAATAAAAATAAAAACTGGCCCTTTTTAAGTATTTAAAAACAGGATAACTTTACATGCAGTACTGAAAAATTGCAAGTAGAAAGATACAGCAGGACATATCCTTAATAAAAGGTGATATAACAAAGTTATGTTCTTAACATAATTGAAAAAATGTTTAGTGAAGATGAAAATAAGATGATTTACTAACTTTAGTAACTACCAGATACAAAAAAGAGAAGAATTTAGATGTGAATGTGTAGAATTTAGAAGAATTTAGCAAATATATACATTTGTAATGTTTTACAAGTGTTGTGCAATGGAAAAAACCTTGTAAAAGAGATTTTTGCAGTGACTTTGATTATATTTTTGTTATTTCCATTGAAATAATAAAATATAATAACTCAATAGCCATTGAAATAAATATGTGAAAAGTATTTGTATATATATTTTTTTTAATTTTTTTTTGGATTTGTATATGACAAGTAGTTATTTTGTCCAGTTTTGGCCCCTTTTAAAAAAATTACAAAGAAGATGAAGACATCTGAATTTTCCTCAGTATTTCTTCTGATAAAAATAAGTTTATGAGATAATGGAATTCATATGGACTGAATTATTGATGGTCATATAACATTGCTAGTTTTTGAGAAATGAGCAGTTCAATACTATGTTTTTTTCTTACCTATGTTCAAACCATATCCTATGTGGTGGAGCCTAGTATTTATTACTAAATAAATTATTACTAAATATTGTCTCATATTTGTATCATCACCTGTATGTGTGAAGTGTATAACTAACTGGATAAGGATACATACTGGGCATTCATTTTTTAAGCTCTAATTTTAAACAAAAATTTCTTCAGGGTAAAATCTGTAATTTTCATATTGCAGTAAAAATTCACTTAGGTGGAAATGTTTTGGATAGATACTGATGTGACCCTATGAAGAAAACTGGAAATTTCATTTGGATGAAAATTATTATTTGTGGCATTACTGTGATGTACTTACTTAAATTTATATGTAGTGGTAATAACTTTTATATAACTTTATAAATTCGATATACAATATCTCATTTCAATTTAGAATTATGAAATATACAAAACAGTAAAAATTAGAAGACTCCTCAATATCATTATAATTAATACTTATAACCTGACCAAAATGACCAGTATATTTTCAATATTCCACATCAAACCATGAGATACAGGAACAAAATGATATTTTCTTCAGCTGATCACACAGTGTGTGTGATGAACATGAAAAAAAACACTTGCCAGTACTGCACTGAACTATACTTGGAGTCTTTGATACCTTGAAGCACACACAAATCTGATAACAGAATGTTTATAACTTACAAAATAAACTTTCTTGTTAGGTCACCCTTAATGTACTTTGTTATGTAGTAATGTATAGTAATGGAAACCTGATTAAATCATGCATCTAATGTCCTTTTTTCACAATACTCTCTGTGTTAACTGTGGTGGTAAAACCACCACAATTAATGGGTCAGTTTTATTACTTTTATCATCATTTTGTCAGGTTATTTAATCTTTTTACAGGCTTAAACATAAGGCCACGATTAAGCACAGTATATATAGTATCTTGGTTCTCTTTCTCAGTTTTAAAATGAGGCCATTTCAAGTATATCTAAGCTTCTATATCTGAATGACTTACCGGTGCATAAAACAGAGAAAATACATGGGCCATCATGATGTCAGTGCACACACACACTACTACAGCAGTGCACTCGGCAATTTCCGTGGCTTGTGCTCAGTTTTGCCATATATGGCAAAGGTGTATTTTCTTTAATTGCTGATTACTCAGTAATTAAGCTGTGTTTCAAAATTCTCTTTGGGGAAATGATTTACCATATTATAATAAATATTTTAAAGGCCTTTTGTTTTGGGGGTGTAATAACCCTTTAAGTTCACTTCTGAAGGACGGTAATAAGGAAGCCAGGCTAACATGTTGTAGAAGGTTGTTTCCAAAGTCTAGAACTAGACTGTCATTAGGAAAACAACCATTGAATTGAACCTTGGACTGATGGACCCCCAAATTATAGAAGATATAGAAATAATGATTTTATAAGCTGTATTTTGATTGGCCATGCACCAATTTGCAGCACTAATTTCAAAAAGAAATTATCTAGAAAAAACTAATATAGTTTGTCCTCCTTCATCAGGATACTATTTCACAAGGTTGGGGTTTATCCATGGCTTGTTGATCCGGAACCTTGTTGATCGACCTGATCCAGATATTAATTGAATATCCAGAATTTGATTTTTCAGTACTTAACCACAGGGGAGGGGGTTTTCTCAAAAAAGCTCTACAGTTTCTTTTTCAGGCATCATTGCCTCTAATATAGTATCATACATTCCTGAAAATGTATGAGTGTTGCCAATGACAAGCAACAGTCTAATAAATTTAATTATTTTGTTTTGTACCATAATGAAGTGTATACCAAGTTACACCACCAACAGTATCATTATAGTACCATAGAATAATCAAACAGCTCACTCGCTGGATCACAAAATAATTCATTTTAGGGGTTTTATGCTCTCTTGTACACCTCCAGAATTCCACATTTGTAGACTTTTTGGGTTATTTCATAATATCCATGCCATGTTTTCTAAAAGAGCCATTACCTCTCCAGAATGGAACAAGGTCAAAAGGTCAAAGTTAGGGATTAACATCCCATTCAACAGCCAGGGTCATATGGGGTCACTTATGAGAGTGGAACCCACACAGAGGTGACAGTCTATGATTAGATGTCAAACTTGCTGATCCACTAGGCCACTGAGGATCTCTCATACTGAACCAATACAACAAATGTTTCAAGTATCGGTAAATTAATTGATTTGTTCATTTTGAGTTTTATATCATGCGTAGTACCTTTGCATCGGTTGTTTTGTGACAGGTAGTAAGAAGGGTGGAGGAAGCCAGTGCATACAGTTGGTCAAGGTTCTTTGCTGTATACCGCCAGCCATGATGAAGCAACTACCAGGTTCCTGCTTGAAGTCTGACCATGATTTAAACATGTTTCTACAGAGTCACCATGGCTCCATATTGTACTTTCATGGTAAAGGCAGGCATTAAAAAGGGGGAAGGCAGTAGATTAAAGACAGTTTGGGGAGGGGCGTTGGGAGAAGGGTGGTGTTTGGTAGCTCTGTTAGGAGAAAATTGGCGGTAATGTCATTGTCTTATCAAACAGCCTGTCCCGCCTAATCAGGCCTGCTGGCCTCCAAGGGAGATACATTGTACCCATAACTGCATAGTAAATCTGTGGGCTGCTGTTTTGTCTGGAGATGGCAGATATGTAAACAGGACCCAGTAAGCTGGAAGAGTCTAAAGCTAATCTTTGAAGTCATCCCCTACTCTAAGGTTAAATAACACAGAAATATTTCTCATCTATGAGGATTATTTTTCTTCTTAGTATATTATGGAAAAATTCGGAGTGTTGTATATTTTAAAATTTCAGAAAGGTGACAACTGGTCTTTTTCATGACAATAGAAGACAATATTATATGAGTGCATAACATGAGTGTTATATTGTTTATCTTCATTGTTTGATTTCCATGTTTGATACATTTTTTTATAAATACTTTATAAAGGAATTTTTTCACTTTTGCTACCCACCATTTTGTATGAATATTAAGTAAAATAAGTAAAAAACAAGGCAGAAAAGGCTCCAAAATATCATTTATCAGAAATGTATTTTTTGTCTTTCATAAGAATGTAGAAGTAGTTTTATTCGTCTTGTAGTTTCTCTCTAGTAAGTTTTAACTGATAAAAAAGTCCCTACTTCCATTACTGGGAAATTCAGTGTAGTTCATTTTGATTAGGCCTTATGACTGCATCATGCACTTTTAAAAGCTCTGGTAATCTGGTCATTTACACTTGTTATGAAAGGTCAATGGCTTACTGAAGTTTATTCGTGAGGAGAAAACAACACAGTACAAGGAAACAAAATCAAATCACACTCAAAACAAGAATTAATAGATTCTCCACATCGGGCTAAAATCTTCTTTTCGTGTTACCCTCGCTCCCAAAAGAGAAGGGCATTGTAAGAGGGTATGTTTGGCCATATGTGTGTATAAGTCAAGAACCATATGTCGGGTCTGGGTCATATTTCTACACCAAATGGATTCTAACCATTGTTTGGCCTTCCTTAAAAATGGTTTGGATGTGTATCTGGATTACAAATCCAGAAAAGTTTTAATGGGTTTATATAGTCCTACCCACTGGACATGCATTTTCAGTTACTACCTAGTAAACATTAAAAATGTTTTAAAATAATTTAAACATTTACAAAATGTTTTTAAAACCTATTTAAACCCCTTCTTTTGGGTTACTTAATATTTCCGAGTAAACATTTGCATTGTAATATTTAAAATATTTCATAAACATTCTCTATACAAACGTTTTTGCAAAACTTTATTAAATGTTAATAAAATAACTCAAGAAACTAGGTTTGACTGGAAACATTTCTTAAATATTTATAAAATAGCTGAAGAAATGAAGGTTATGCTGAAAATGTTTTTCAAACATTCATCATGAAATGTTTGATAAACAGTATACATAAAACGGTTAAACATTTGTTGACAATGTTTTGTAAATGTTTGCTCTGAAAAAGGTTTTACAAAGGTTAATTAATAGCAACTGGTTTTCATACCCATCATTTTAAAACGTTTTTGATATGTTTACTATCAAATGTTTTGAAAACATTCTGTTACAAATGTTTTTATACGCATATTTTCAGAATGCTTATTAAACATGCACCTTCAAACATTTGCAACTAAAGATAGCGGTGAGCAATAATAGGGGATTTTTCAGGACTTTGTCAAAATTGCCCAACATGCAATGCCTAAAAGGAAGAATTGTAAGGGGCACAATTTATAAGCCACTATCTTACAATTTTAGACATAAAATAATATTTTCATTAGTGAGCAACCTAAAAAGATATTGAATCTTACCTCTGACTCCAATTAAGGTTAATATTGCTAAGCATTTGTCATTAAACGTGTAATAAATGGTATACATAAAAATGTATTGAAAACATTCTATTATAAATGAGTTTCATAGCCATCGATTTATTTGTTACTTCAAGCTGTTTATTTTAGAACATCAAAGTATTCTGTCCAATGTTAGTCTTTGTATATATCTGCTGTTAAACCAAGATGCAGCAATCAAAAAAAAAAGATGTTTCTCAAAGGTTCTTTTGTACAGCTCCTCAATCCATAAATCAAAAGTTCATTTCAACAAGTGTTTCTCATATGATGTTCCCAATCTCTGGAATGATTTACCATTGGAACTTCAAACTCCTAATACACTTTCGTGGCAACTTCAAACCTATCTGTTTTTAGAAGTCTTTCTCGCCTTAGTTTTCTGACTACTGAGCACGACCCCAATTACATTTTCTAACTTTTTGATTTATACATTGTGATTTGGATGATGTGCCTTAGAATTCGCCAGTTCGGAGATTAAGCACATGAATGCCTGATACCTGATTATTCCCACCTAAAATCAACAATACATGATTTGTACTTTTGATTTTTTCTCTTATTTTTGCCAGATTCACATGTTTCTGTTGACAAATGTTGTACGGTATAATTATACTGAGCATAATATCTCATTTAGTACATGAGTGCTACTGAAAGCACTATTTGATCCATCCAGACTGTACAAGTACAGCCCAAGCACTCAAGAGACTAACATTCCCCTAACTGAAAAACAAAGTCTCAGGGATGACCATTTATCAATATTCCTGAGGTTCTTTAGCCTCTTCTGAGGATAGGAACCAATAGCACAGGATTACCATTATAAATGGTCATCTGAGCCAGTGTGTATATCCCTCAGCCTGGAATTGAACCAAGGTTTTCTGTATTTCAAAGCAAGTTGCTCGCCCACTTGGACAAAGCAGGAGATATGCAGTCAATGAATGTTAATCTATACAAAAAGCTTCTGAAGTCGGATATGCTTCAGAAGCTGGTTGTAATGTACCTCTACACTTCTCTAAATTTTTACTGTAATGTGACAAAATGATATAAAAATATACGAGTTTCATACTGAAGTAATAAGATAAATTCTGTAAAAAGGCAGCCCAAATTTATTTTGGTCTACATGAGCTAGCTGCAAGGCAATCAGAGACACAAGTAGTGCACTGGAGTGGTATACAATTCATGAAAGTCTGGAGATGGCTGTTGTATGGTGTAAAACACCAACTTTGACTTTCATGAAATTCTGTAGAAAAAAAATGATCTGTAAGAGCATGAGGTCTCACCATGGTATGTTCAATATACAACCATAGAAAAAGTAATTGTTATATTTCATCACAGAAATTGCATTAGTGAGTCAGCGGTGGGGCGGGAGGGGAAATTTTACAAAAAAGAGCAGTTTTAAGAATCGCTTTTGAAAATAAACCCAGGGCATTGAACAGTTTGTTATTGTCAATGAAGAATATTAATGACTTCTTTAGTTATAATTTGAATAAAAACATGACTTCTAAACCTAGATGATTGTATACCACAGATACACAACAAAGTTTGAAATGTGAAATCTTTACATCTTAAGGTGTTTTTTGGGAATTTTGTTTGTACGTCATATTCTCTCTATTTATTGCTTCCAGGTTTTATCTAAATCAAATTCAGAGAGCTACAAAAACAGCAATAGTTTTGTATTAAAGGCAATCCATGACATCCTGAGGTACTCCCCCTCCCCCCATATCGTGACCAATTGGCAGTGGATGATTTATCATGGTAGAGTTTTCCCAATTAACCTAATATGGGCATTAGTAAAATGACGAATCTTCCAAACCAATTGATTAGAGAAACATGTCTGAGGAGCTTCCATAACCCACCCTCAATCAAATGTGCTTTGTCAAAAGATGGAAACAGATCCAAGGAGATTTGTAAAAAAGGCTCTGAAAAGGCGGAATTCTTCAAAAGTCATGAAGGATACTATTTCCAAACTTGTTCCACCATTGGTAAAAGCTAACACAATATGAACAGGAAGTTGTATTACCGATAAAGCACATTCATGCACGGGGGATATATTTGTTTAACCCCCCCCCCCCCCCCCCCAAATAGTAGATTTTTCCGGATAAAACTGATTATCGGTGAAGAGTATTTGAGACATAATACCAGTAGTAATAGCTGAGTTAATATTAGCTATTACTACTAATACCCCCTGTTCCACTGTCACGATTTCACCTTTACATCCTCCCCAATAATGTTATCCCAAGCACTATTGTATTGATTGTATAATTTTAGTCATAAAGGTTGGGACTTTAATTACAGTGATGGTAAATTTGCTTCCCAGTTTTCAAACAAGTTTCAAAACTTTTGTGAGTAAGCATGTCTGTGTAGAATGACTGATTACTGATCACTTGTAGTGTAGTAGCATCTTACAAGTTCCACAGCTACTCTTTAGGCGGTTACGGCTGATCCTGGCTGCGGCGACCTATCACATACACTTTTCTTTAAATAAAGGGTGTGAGTGAGTCTTTTCACAATCCTATCTAATCTTATCTTATATGAACTTTTATAGCCCTTAATATCCACCATTGATAGACTCTAATGCATAACTATGCATGAACATATTGAATAGTTGAAAGCTCATCGACATAGCCAAGTCAGACCCAAGAAGATACAAGAGAATAGTAATCGTAAGAGTTACTTGATTATTGCACAAGAGTGGCAAGGACTCGGTCCTGTGAGTCATCTTTATGAATGGCAACTGTCGAGAGTATGATCATTCTTTTCGGACATAAGACTGATCTTTGCACTCGGGGCAAATCAGGAAGGTTGTCATTTTTTTTACACTTTTTGGCAGGATTACTTATAACAGCGCCCTCAGTTGTAAATTGTCCAGGTCTTACAATGTGTAATGAGTGTGGAGCAGTCATATTTAAGAAAAAACCTAAAATATGGCCAATTGTTGGAATCTAGGACATTGCATCATGAAAAATACTTCTGTGTAATTAGTGCAAGCTCTAATTAAATGTATTGATAAAGGTTTTCACAGGCAAAGAGACAAATACAATGCCTAGTATTTATTAAAAGTGCACTTGTATTTTTAACTTAAAAATAGAGAAATTGACAATCAGAAAAATCAATGCCAAAGGGTTGTCTGACAAAGTACAAGAATATGGATAACCTTTTGGCGATTCTAACATTCCTCACAAATATTTTCAAACTTGTAAGTGCTTGAATTAATGTGAGGTTTTTGATACAGTTTTATTAATAGAATTATTATTATATATTTATTATAGAACTTTAAAATTCATGTACCTTATATCTTCTAATTTATTTCAGTTTTTATTTTATTCGGACAGAGAAGCCTTTGTGCGGATTGTGGTGTTACGGTCTTTCTAAGACAGGTAGTCAATATATTGGGGTTGGGTTTTCAGAGAGTAACACAACACAAATCAACATGCTTCAATTCAATAATTAGAAAGCACTCAAAGAGCACAGATCTCCACCAGGGGGGCATTTCTGAAAATTCACAGATTTTTATTTTTGGTATTCGGAATAAGATCCTGACCTTTCCCAACATGTAATCACTTCTTTCTTTAGCCAGTCCATATCCGAATGAAAAAAGTAATCAAGAGTTGCTCACTAATTTAGTAAAAATGTCTATCAGAAAGCCAAAGTAATTGGAACCACATTGAAAATAGCAGCTTTAAATATTCAGGATTTTTTAAAGTGTGAAAGGCCTGACCAAACCAACAATTGACAAAATTGTGGGATGAAACCGGAACATATTGTGGATACAGAAAAAAATCCCATATTTTCAAAAAGCCCCAAAAAATCTATCCGATTACGAGGGGTAAAAATAAAAAGGCTGTGGTGGGGGTCTGTACTCCTAGAATGATTTCTAGTTAAATATAAAATAATTGAACTCACTGTCAGATCCCACTGAGGGAACTCTTCCTGGTCTTGTGATGCCACCCGCTGGACATATTGACGTACGCCAAAAGTACGGCTTGTCTGAGGGCTGGACATAGCAACCTGAGTTAGCTGAAAAGAAATGACAAATCAATTCATCAATACTTTGTGTTCAGTGAGGTCATATGCTTTTGCGTATTGTATCGTTTTGTATATTTATACTAAGCACAAAATTTCCTAAAACAAAGGAACTCAAAGGATATAAGTAGACCCAAAGATATTTAGTGAATGACATTCCCCTTACTGAAAGACAAAGGCTCAGGGTTGACAAATTATCAACATCCCTAAGGTTCTTTAACCTGCCAATGATAGACGACCATATACCCATGTACTGAACCCATGTGTGAAAATATACTTATTTCCATTAGCCATGGACCCTGATACAACCCCTCAGACATCTTATATCCTGTTAAATATACTGAATAAAAATGAATAGTCAATTTGAATTTCCAGTAACTATGAACTGATACAAAATAATTAACAAAATGTATTTTTCAACGTTTACACACTATAGCTTATTAAAATGCTACCTATTAAGACCTTTAACATGACAGGCTTGTTGTATTTATTATACTCACACACAGTGACTTGATCTAGTGGGCTAAACACTTGTCTCCCAAACTCGTTACATTGGTTCAATTCCTGTCCCGAAATTGGTCTGTCTATCATTAACCTGTATTTTACCTCATATATTATACATGACTTAATCAATTGAATCTTTATATATTTGTCTTGTAACTGGATCAGAACGTTCTGTGCTAGCCTCAAGAGCTTCCATATAAAATATTTAACTCGCGAAGACTCATTTCCGGCTCGATGCATTTCATGTATTTAGTAGTACCCAAAAGGTTTAATAAGTCCAGATATGTATTTGGGTAGAACTTGTTCCAAACCACATAGACAGTGTTTTCCGGACACGACAGCTTTGACAAAATGTCCAAAAAGCCTTCCACTACCTCTCACATACTAAACTAAATTGTACATGACAGAAGTGTGAAGGGGGTGGTATCACTTCATGGAGTGACTTGTTATACACTACTCACAAACGATGTCCATTTAAGGCAAAATAAAGACAAAATTGAATATGTGTTGCTACAATATGTATCTGCCACTGTGGCCTAGCGGGTAACACACTTGTCTAGGAACTCAGATGACGTGGGTTCAATCCCAGGTACAGGCAGATACATAGTGGCTCGGATGACCACTTAAAATGGCGGTCCTCTGTCATTGGGTCCTATCCCCAGTGGCAGGTTAAAGAACCTCAAGGACGTTGATAAATGGTCATCCTTGAGCCTCTATCTTCCAGTTAGGGGAATGTCAGTTACTTGTGAGTTGGGGCTGTACCTGTACAGTCGGATTGGTTAAATAGCGCTTTGAGTCCTGTAGTATATGGAGATATTGCGCTGAGTATAAATACATACATAACACATAACACATAACAACCACCCGGAACAGTGTGAACGCTCCATAATATACTATATACCTTACATTGTGTACATTTTAAGACCAAAAATTAAAATTGAAAATTAATACTCAATATATTATTACCCATCTTATCTGGAACATGGTTGAATCTAAATCCTGTAGTTATTTCTTTAAAACCTCACTTTATATAGTTTATCTAGTTACTTCTGTTTCTCTCAGTAGATTTCACAGGACACTTTCCACAAACACTTCATATTTTGAGTATTGCTATCAAATGTGTAAGTATCCTTTAACAATCACATTAATTTATAAATACTCAGTCTTTATAATGTTTAATTTATATTAAAAGAATTTTGAACAATCCGTTTTGATGAATGACCAGTCTTGCAAAGACCAAACAATATAAGTTGTAACTGATAAAAAATAGAATTGTAGATTATCGATGCCCATATATTTTTTCTCATAGAAATTAAACTATTTCTTCCAAGAAAAAAAAGACAGATTCACTAGAAGAGGTATTGACATATTTTGCAATGGGTGAGGGGGCTCTGTAAATACACACAAAGGTAGATGACATTTGGTATGTTGTTCCTATTGTACATAGTAATGATTTTGTAAGAATTGCCTGACATAAAATACATGCTTAAAAGAAACATCAATTGATCAAATTAAACACATTTTAATTACAGTAATTTTTATAATAAAAATAACTTGTATATCAGAATTAATATTCCTTACAATTTGTATAGTTGTTCTTGTTCTTAAACTATAGTATTGAATTTTTATCCAAACTCCCCTTATCATCAATGTCATACTCAAGGACGTTTTAGATATTAACTAAATTTCTTAAAATTATTCTTTGTCTTAAAATTCATAAGTATATTCATTTTTTTAAAAATCCAGTCTCCATCAATGTTCTACTTTATGTCTATTTTTCATTGCTTGAATATAAATTTATATTCTTATAGTAATTATAGTTCTTAAATTCAGAAATCAATTCAAATTTCATCATTTTTGCGATGAACTTGAATATATGTACTTTATCAGTAATTTATTGTCACTGAATTATTAAATTTTGTATTTCCAGGTCTTTATTTCCAGGTGTTTATGTCAAATATGGCTCACAGTGTGTAATTTGTTTTCCTAGTTAAATTATAAAATCAATCTCTGCTTAAATTGTCCCAAAAAGAAAGAAACTGAAGACAAAACTAACAGAAAACTATACTTTAAAATTCTAAAAGTGTTTGGATCGGTCGGTGCAATGGCTGTTATGTGAGACTGAACCGTCCAATGTTACAAAGGAAGAAAATTTAGAATTCTAAGGAAAATAATGAGTGATTGGATACAATAAGTATTTATAAAACAGATAGTTTATATATTCTGGTTCTCACCAGATTGAAAGTATTGTTTATGACAAAACTGGGCTTTTAAATAACCTCACTATTAATTCTTATGCCCGGTTCACACTGTATGCATGGTTGCAGGTGTTTATAGGTATTTCATGTCCCCTCCACTCCTTCATGGGCTGCTAGACGTCTGCCTGTAAAGTTTGCATGTTAAAACATCCCCTGCTTACTAAAGCAACCCACACAGAAGTTTTAAACTATTCAAAAAATTCCACCTACATTAGATGGTATCAAGTTCTGTGGGGTAACTCCCAGGTGTCCTATTATTTCTGTAGCTGTTCCACTGCCTTTCCTTCCGATTCTGTGTTATTCTGTCTTTGTCTCTGTCTTCATTGAAGTTAAATATTTGCAGTAACGTTGCTCTAATCTTTCTGTATTTTTTATATATCCTTTCTATATCTTTTCAGTGTGAAACTGTCCTTTATCCTTCCAAATACTGATCCTCTTCTGTAGAAAGACTATAGCTAAAAGAGTGTAGCTGGTTGTCACAGGGGGAAGTCAGAAACAGGTCTTAAGACTAATATTCTCAATCAAACGGCCAATCTTTTCAGCTGAGACAACTCACATATTTTATTTTGAAAGTTCCAGTTTGGGGTCTTACAATCATTTGTAGGGGCCACGGTGGCACAGTGGTAACATGCTCGCCTCCCACCTCTGAGGTCGGCGGTTCAAACTCTGGACCTTATGTGGGAAAGTTGGTAGTAGCTTATCTATGGTCAGCAGTTTACAGTACAAAACCTTGACCAACTGTATGTACTGGTTTCCTCTGCAGAAAAGAAACTACCTTTAGGATTTGACCTGTGGAGTGTGGAAAGTGACGTAAAACTCAAAATAAATAAATAAATACAATCATTTGTAAATATGGAACTGGGTGTGATGAAAATAATGGCAAGATTCTACATAGCTAATCAGTGGATGTTGGTAAGCAACTACTTTTTAACTACTTAAGTGCAGGGGTCAAGGTTTCGAACTCAGGGCCTTAGACTTGGAAGAATAATTATCAAAATTGTCTAGGAACCTGATATTTTCTAAGTTGTAACTATGTGAAGGTTGAGTTCTTAAAAGGAAGAACTACAATTAATTAAATTTCTACACAAATAGATATTTTATTATTTATTATTATTATTATTTTTTTTTTGAAATTTACTGAATTTTACCTAATTTATTGCAAGGAAAATATGATGTCACAATTTATATAAACACTAACAATCAATTTTATTTTTTCATATTGATATCACTCTGTGCTGAGTTTAAAATTCACATCCGTTTACCACATTATTTCTGTTCAATAATTCATGGATGTTCTCACAATAGTTATTCCCACTCGAATTGACCTTCAACTCTGGTGTAATTGGAGTAATTTTATTGTTTTTATTTCTCTAGTTATCAAATCCTGAGATTGCACTGCGATTTAGATCATTGTATTAAGCATCAGCTTTCAGAAGGAAGAATAGATTAAGATAATTTGTATTTACTTTTAGCTTAGTTTTGTATTTACTTCTTAGTTTTAGTTTTATTAGTAGGAATGAGTTTTCTTGAGATTAATTGTTTATTGATTTAAAAATTGTTTATTGATTTAAAAAAAGCCTTCGATATATCATTCAATTATATCATATAATCTGCACAGAATTATAGAAAGCTTGGGACACGTACTGGCAAGTTATAAGTTAGACCCCCTTCTCATTGTTCCGTTTTTGTCACATTGATAACTAATTTGTTACAGTCTTTAAAAAAGTGTAACGTACTGAGCCACTTTTTAGAGTATACTTTGACCCTTTTCAGTTTCTCTTCCTTTCGTTATCTGTGTCCTGTTTTGTCCATTTTTAAATTGGCGTCCTTTGTTTTTTTATTTGTTTAATTGGTTTACAATAAGCTTTGTATATTTGTGAAAATCGTTCTTCCAATATGTATGTTGTAGATTATGATAAAGTCTGTGGTCTGTGAGTTTCTCAAAATCATTCAAAATTCATGTGAGGTGACATTTACGTCAATAGCAAACAACTTCAAATTATGTAAATAATATTCATATTCTAAGTTGCCATTTGGTGATTTATAAAAAAAATATCCTAATTCCCGAGACATTTAGTTTTCTAAAGATAACTAGATAGTACTCATAGAGCACAAACCTCAGCCAAGACAGCCGATTGTCCTTGTATTGTAATTTCTCCCAAAATAGAGCCCTTTTATGGAGGGGGGGGGGGGGGGGGGGGCGATAATGTCACTGTTAAAAATTCTGTTTGTTTTTGTATCCAGAGTATCTTTCAGAGTATCTGGATCTTCCTTCAACCGGGCCCTACCCACATAAAAAAATCCCAAAAATGTGTTCAGTAATTCTGGAGCAGTCACAGGCCTATATATAATGACAGACGAAACTGGCTTTTCAATACACTTTGCCACTTTCAGCCTTCTGTAAATTATTGAGTTCCTGTTATAAAAAACGGAGGAAATAAACTGGTTTCTGAACAAGAATTAAATTTCCAAGTCCGTCTCTAAAAAGTAGTTCATTAAGTATATTTCAATCCTTTTATCGCTTCAAATTTAGGCTTCAAAATCAAACCACCGACAACTCAAACCCAAAACTAGGCAGTTCTTGGTCCATAAGAGTCACATTTCATTACTTACTTTTACTTTGGGATAAACTATGTATACCTAGCTGAGTTTAGATTTAATTTTTTTTGCTAGCTTAAACTTAAAAAATACTGATAATTTCACTTGCGAGTGGCCGCTCTCCTGCAACTCTCAATTCAGAGGTGTCTGAAAGCCCCTTTATAATCAATCTTAGTTCACACTTAAGTGTTCAAATCCATTTATTTACAGTTCATTACCACTTACTGTAACCTGATTTATTGTTTATCATTGTTTAATGGCGGCCTAATGAGGAATGGTCTGATTTGTCATTAGAAACAGGCCCACTAATGATGAGATGTTTTCACAATGGCTAATTTCTTGGTCAATATAGTTTACTGATGTTTGGGAAAGTAGTTGGGACAATGAAAAGTTACAAAGTAAACACAAACAGAACTACCATTATTGTTTGTAATACCATTTATTTATGGTATAATTTATAACATCACATGTACAGCATCGATAACACAATTTATATAAATACCAGGGAACTATTATGTGAAATAGTTCCTATCAAGTACTATTACATAGATATATTTACAGCTTTAAAAAGAATTACTATAATAACTTATAAATGTGGCAGATAGTATATATATATAAGACCTAGTTCACACTGTTCTGAACAGGCCTGACAAAGAAACACAAAATATTTAACTCATTAGGCTTCATTTGAGGTCGGACGTGTTTTTGTATTTTAACAGTATTTATAACGTTTTAATAAGCCGAGATATAGACTTGGGTGAGGGGTGAAGTGAGGGGGGGGGGGGGGTCACTTTACAGGCTTCACCGAACAGTGTGAACGGACCATAAGAATTAACACATCACAAAGTTGTTATAACAAAGTAAAACACATTGTACTGATAGAGTAGTTTGGATGGATGCAATTTTTTTCGTGTATAAATCTCTTAATTAGTGGTAAACAGGGTTTAAGTTATTAAACAGACTGTTAAACATACTCTGTGTATAGGTGATCTTAGTATTGTTTTCTATAGCCAATATTACTAGATGGAAAACAGAGGGTAGATTAACATAAAGGTGACACATTCTTTTCACCACTGCATGACAAGGAAAACAACCTTCAGATGCATACGCCATTCATTTATAAAGCAACTAGTTCAACAGGATATATATATGTATATGTGTATATATATTTATATCCTTATCCCCCTGTTCCACTGTCATGAGTGTTTGCCTCTAGATTGAGCCAATTACAACAAATCGTTTAGCATGCCAATATCGTGGGAATAATTGGATCGATTGTAGATGCTTATCGAAAATATTCAACATGTTTAAAAAAATCTTTAATGAGTGAGCCATTCTCTCTTGATAACTTGAGATCCACCTCTTTATGTTGCTTACTCTTCATAAATGATTAGAGCTTGGCTTAACAAATGATTTTAATGAATCATATTGAGTTAAAGCAGCTTATAAGGACAGTCTCTTTGGTTCTACAACTGCTCTTTACTCTCGGGACAGATCACATGTTTAGTTAATTTCCTGTATTGTTTTGAGAGGATCATTCCCTCCACCCCCGTCTACAAATGTAATTAGCTATATATAAATACTCAAAATATTAAAAAGAAAATAAACGGATCTACAAAAACAACAAACAAACAATTCTGCTTTAGTAGAGCTATTGTTCCTATGAAGTAATTGCAAAAAGCAATGTTTATATGCTTAATCTAACTGCAAGCAGTTATATAGACACATTGTTAGTCACATGACTGTGGGTCATAGGGGTACTTAAAGCAATAACAGATAACATACTTTGAAGCCTAGAACTATATACAAGTATGAACATGATACTCTGCACATTATGGACATTATCTTAAAGATCCTCTTTATCAACTCATATGCTGGCTTCAGTACATCCACTATAACTATGATGACTGAAATGTACTAGTACATATGAGCAATATTCAGTATAGGTATTGCTGCAATGAATATAAATGACAAGATTGAAATAATTTATGAACCTTAGTAGTTTAACTTTGACTCTTATCAATATATTAACCAATATAATCTTTTTATAATCAGATAAAGGGAAGTAGCAAATTACCATTTTTCCAGATTGCAACAACCAGGAGTTGGAATTAAGATCTGATATGCTATTGTTGTTAAATTTAAAACATAATACCCAAAATATACCAAATACTTATTCAAGTATACTCATTCACAAATGTGCTTGCTTATTTAATTCATTACTGTACGTTGTATTAATGTGGACTTCATTGTCTTCATTACCATACATGGTCAGCACAGTAACAGTTACACATATTGTAATACAGATCAACTATTCAATTTACTTTTAACTAATTTCTCTTTTTCATAAGTACTTATAAGTTGATATTTAGTAAAGAGCAGCCACTAGTGGTATGCCTTAAAGTCTGAGTCAGAATCTTGGTCAGTTGACTGCCTCTTGTAGGAGATTCGAGTTGGTTCTGTTTCGCTGGCATACAGTGGGTGTGTGGCTTCTTTATGAATGTACCCGTTTTCCATGCCTGGCTTTTCACCATTCATATGATTCATAGCATATGTTTTGTACTTGAAATTCGGATCATTATTCTCCACCAAGGTACTTTCTTCATTTTCAAAGGGTTTGTACTTGTAGACATTCCTCAGAAGAGCCATGACCGGGACATACAAACTGTTGGTAATGAAGATGCCGATGTTGAGCCAGAGGAATCCGATGGATGCTACCACACTACCCGCAACAATTGGACCAAAGGCATAAGCCAGACAGTAGGAGATATCTGCTATTGCATAGATGCTTCCATAGACAGAGGTGTGCCTCACATCCACAAGGTATCCAAGGGTAGGCAGTACAGCAGTATCCACCAATGCTATGCCAAAGCAGTCAATCATCAGTGGAACAATGACAGCGCCGTATGATTTGCAGAATGGGACGATAAGACAGCTGAATCCTTCTAGTGCTAAACCCACAGATGTGATGAGCCACTGTTTGGTAGGGTACATCTTACAGAGTTTTACAGTCACATACACACCAAGTACATGCGGAAAGAAGGCTGGCAGCCACACGACTCCAATCTCCCATTCGGTTGCGTTCATGGTCTCCTTCATCCAGATTGCAATAGTTGGCTCCAAGAAGGCTAAAGACAAGTTGGCCATTACTAGAGCACCAGCACAAATGGCAATATAGGGATCCAGAATTAGCCTATAGATAGGGGTTCCTTTGGGAGCCTCTCCAGAAGCCTTCATGATATTTCTCTCCTTTCTCACAGGATTCATCACCATTAACAGCATCACACCATCCATCAGTGCAATAAAAGCAAGTACCAAGAATGGGAGTGATTTCCCTGCAACTTCATAGAGCAAGCCACCAAATGGAGGGGCAAAGAGACTTCCAAATGAGATAAATGCCAATGCTATGGCCATAGCTTTTTGTCTTCCATTTTCTTCAGAATATCTGTCAGCTATCATGGCTAGTCCTGATGTGTCAGCAAAGGCGGATCCTAGCCCTTGAAGACTGCGGGCTACAAAGAGTACGCCATAGCTCTGACCAAATGCAAAGAGGGCTGTGGAGAAAAATATAATAGACAAACCTATCACCATAGGGATTTCATATCCAACCCTGTCTATTACAGATCCTGAGATAGGGTTCACTAACAACTGGACAACAGCTTTAGAAGCAAATAACAACCCTATACTGGCATCTTCATTTCTATTGCCATGATACACCACCAGGGGAAACAGATGGTTGAGATGTTTCTTTAGAGTTTCATTGGACTGAGACAGGTGATAGAGCTCTCCAAATGTGTAGTTGGTGGTGAGGTTTCCTCCCCAGTCTATTTCTACATTATGGTCATCTGGCGGAGGGGCCTTGCCCCACTGGTTGATGTCCCGCAAGTACACTGGTATTATGGGCACGATAACCATGTAGAGCATATTGTCGAGCAGCAAAGCTATGCTTACTATCACTAATACCAGACGGCGCTGTGTTTCTGGGGTCGTAATCTTTTCTTGCCATTTCTCCTTCAATTGTTCCATATCCATGTTTAAAAATGGAATGACAGGCATTTTATTAATATGTTGTTGTCAGTGCCTCTGGTGTCTTTTTTTTATTTCTGGATTTATCAATGGATTTTTGGCTCTTACTTCCTTTTGAGGGAAAAAGACCTTTTGGCAAATGTTTGGTTTCTTTATCTGCAAGTTGTTTTGATAGGATCAACTTCCTACTTTAGTTGCTCTTTGAAAACTCTTGGGTTGGTGACAAGAGGTTTATTGGTTTTATTTACTTTGAAGTGGGTGTTGGAGGGTGTAGACACACAGAGTCAGAAAACTGTCAGCTGTATTTGACAGAACAGAGAAACCATTTGAACAATTACCAACACTCTGGGAAACAAAAGGGATGATATTGATTCATTTGCTAGTTTTTTTTCTTCTTCTATATCTTTTCTGATGTCACAGAAAATGGTAGCAATGACTCTTAATCAAATTGTTTGCTCATTTACCAACAAGACACGCGCACCAGGGTTGGTCTCAGAGATAACATAGACATAAAAAGCAAGAACTCCACCAAGATAACTTCTGTAACAACTGTGTCTTTTCCCACACAATATAATAATCCAGATATTGGTCTTGAGCCAGGTTTTTCATAAGTATCCCAAATGTGAGTGTGTGTGTTTATACTTTGATCCACAAAGAAAGGATTTCCTATAACTGGCTATTCATCAATTCTTGAAGATGCTGCCATACACCCAAGTGACTTTATAACTCTTGTGTTGTTTTTTTATTTTACTTCTTCTTGCAGATTAGATTTCTTGGCAGCAATTTCTGCAAATTATCGTCTGCTTCTTCATCCTTCAAAGAGAGGAGAAATAATCCACATTATATAATGTTCTTGAAAAGTGTTTTTTTTCCTTAAGAGAAATCACTTGGGTGACTTAACTTTTCTGGGTAGTGATAAAACAACACACACACACATTCAGGAACTTATTTTAGTTTCTGGCTCCAGAATCCAGTCAAAGAAAACTGTGCAAGTTGTCCTTTTTAAAAAAAAACAAATATTCAAATGGGCTAAACACCCCCCCTGTAAAACAGAATTTTCCATTCAGTAACACTATGGAACTACTTGTGATGTGTATTGTTTTATCAGTGTATATAAAATAACAAAATGGTCACAAACATATGTGGCAGGTGCAAATATTTAATCATTGCTACAGAAAGTACATCATAATGAACTGAAGTTATTAAAATAACACCAAGTCAAATATACAACATGCCAACATACTACAACTTTGTTTTCTTAAAGACCAACAGTCACAAGAGCTACAAATTTTAAGAACATTTTGGAACAGGCCTTTTCCTGTTATACCCCTGTTCCACTGTTTGCCTCCCTACCATCCGGTAATGTTGTCCCAAGAATAAATCCTAGTGGTTTTATAACGGGTGGAGTGTAATTGTTCAGATCTCTAATGTTAGTCAAAATATTAAACATGTTTATACACTATTCCTAGTATGAATTTCTCTCTTGAGAAGTGATCTTTAAACTCATAACGCCCCATTTATACTACAGGTGATACGTCCCAAAGAGGGTTTACTCTTCAGCCGAACCTCCTCCAAGGACTGCAATACTATCCGAGATTTGGTGTGTCCTTTGACTAGCATCTGAAGTTCATATGCAACCTTGTGACAAAATAGATGAAACGTCCACTTACCTCCACTTACCTTATGTTGCCATATTGCACCGAAAGATGACCGATTCACAAGATTATATTCACCATGGGCCACACCTTCAGTTCAAATTTAAAGGTGGAAATTTTGAACATTTTGAAACTTTGATATTATGCACAAGGTAATGGACATTTTGCCACTTTATCACAAGGTCAAATAGGAATCTGGGACAGTACTTGAAGGACAGGGGCATTTTGCCAAATGCCTATAACCACAGAACGTAACACCTGTAGTGTGAATACGGTGCAAGGCAGTTACAACTAATCTAATGCTACAATTTATATTTTACACTTTTCTGTACAAATAGAACTGAGTGATCTTGTTTCATGAGAATAATTGTCCAAGGAGTTCTGCAATTTCTGAACAAGTGTGATCAGGACTTAGCATTACTAGCGATCTTTGGGAATCATAGTTGTCCGGAATAGGTCACAAAACCAACTGATATTGTCACTCTAGGAAAATCATTTGATTTGTCAATTTTTCTATCCTTATGATCATTTTAAGGTAAGTTTAAGTTTAAGGTTCAGTTTGAAAATTTCTGGATACTTATTTGGACAAGATAAGTTAGCTATTTAAAGAAAACTTGATTCAAATTCCTGATAGTGGTCTATACACAGCGGTATTGCCATGCAATAAATGCTTTGCAAAAAAAAAAAAAAAAAAAAAAGATAAAAGCCAAGCTTTAAAAAGGCACATTTTCCCAATAAAACTGCTAGCATGACGAGTTGTTTCTTCTTTAGAAAAAAAACTGCCTGCTAACTGCAATATGATCTTAAAGATTTAATTTGACATTTTAAGTGATATCTTTACATTATCCAAACCTTGTTCAATGCAAGTGATAAACATTTAATTGACCAATTTATGGCTACATATCAGCACCTTATGGTCTCTGTAATACTATCACAGTCTTTTAAAACCTATTTTAACAACTCTAAGGGCAACTTTTAAAGCTAAGATTCTGGTAAGAAATGGCCAAGAATTCCAAGAAGCAGAAGAAGGTAGTGAGGTTTTACAGATATTCTAAATGCGAGGACTGATCCAGCCATTCCCCAGTCAATTTGTTCATTAAGAGGTGGTTTGTGATCCACATGCGCACTGAAGCAATGTGTCAGATCATGACTTATAAGGGGGGGAGGTGGGTGGGGGGGGAGGAGACAAACCACCCTGGATTTTTCTGATGGATCTAATACAGCTAATATGTCAGATCTTGATTATCCTCCATCTGGAAGTCAGTATGTTGTATTTTGACAGTTACAAAGGGAAATGAACTGTTATTTAGAAGAAGCACAATTGGAAGAAGATGTATATAATTTTAAATTCTGTCACACCAGAAAACAAATATGGACAAATTGTCTGTAGGAAAAGAATTGTCAAAATGTATTCTCAAGTAATACAATTACAAATATAAAATACAAAAGTTGTTATTTATTTATTCTTATATTACCCACCACTTTTCTTTAACCACATTAATAATAAACAAAATCAGTCAACATTTCCCCAGGTAGTGCAAAAATCAAAGTCATTGACCAAATATAGTACATGATGGAAAATAAATTGTATCTTTGGTTACAGGGGTTCAGAATTCACCAATTTATATGTTACACCACAAATTGATAATTAGACGCCATGTATGGCTGCAGAACAGCCAAATCTTAAGCCAAACCTAAGTTAGCTGGCAAAATGACAAAATTTGAAAAAAAGTACCTGGATATGATATTAATGAAACTTACTCCAATGGTTAATAGCTTATTTACACATTGCCTTTGTCCCATAACAACTTTGTGAATAACAGATCAGATTTTAAAACAAAATCTTTCCTTAAGGGACAGAACTAAAGCTTTTCTAAAATGACTCATTTTAAATCTATATGGCAAACTGGTAGTTCCTATAAACAGCCACCTCAGTGGGGGATTTCTGTACTTGCTAGTGCTGAGGTGGGTCTGGATGCCAGTGGTTATTGAAGGTGACTTGCCAAAGGAAATGTAAAGAGAGAAAGTAAAATAGTGTTTACAAGAAAAGATCAATTTCACATCGAGAAGGTAGCATGTTTAAGAAATAATTTTTTATTGCATTTGGGGGGAGGGGGGGGGGGCGAGGTTGATATTGATGTATCATTTGTAAGTTTGTTGACCCTTTAAAATTTGAAAGAAAGAAGATCTTTTACTGATTACACATAGTACAAGGATTTATATCCTTCATTATACCCTAATTCTACAACTGGGATTCCTCAATAATACATTAGTGAAGGTAACTTTATTTGTCGTACGACCTATTGTATGAGACGAGTAGGTTTGGAGTGTATTCGTGGTAATTGTAGATACCTAGTTTTCATAAATATCTGAAAACCTTTGTGAGCCTGTATTTGCCCACGTGTGATGTTTAAAGTCCTAGCTGGCTTTTGAATGAGCAGATGTGTGCTACGACTTATCTTTATGATTATATGAGCTCCCTGATCCACTCTTTTCAACATACAAGTAATCTTGCCATAACAATGGAAGCGAGTGACCTTGACCGAAGAGAAGATGAGTCATACAGGTCTGTGGGGAGTGATTACGGCTTGGTGAAATGAGTTATCTTTATTAATCAAAGTCATTACAAGTAGGGAGTAAGACCTATAATTGGGATCAGAATGCCCAAAAAGTTTAATTCGAAAAGTCATATTTTTGCCACCTTTTTCTGTGCTCAGTGTGAAATTGATCTGAATTAATATTTTAATCGTACGATAAGTCATGTGAATGGAATTGTGGTATAAGATGCCTGTCATTTTTTTGGCCAATAAATATGACCTTGAAAATAATTTCTGTATGAACATGGTTGCCAAAGATATAGCTGAAAGATAGTTTTCCATAACCAAATAAAACATTTCTTAGCCTCAGTTTATTTCAACTTTGAATCATAATATTTATGTAAACAAACTCAAGATCAACTGTAGAAATAGTGAATTCATTATGTTATGAAAATGCTTCTCATCACTGAATATTCCTCACAAAAGTCACACCAAGACAATGTAGTTCTTTTAAAGCAGTCAGCAAATCTATAAGAGATATTGCAAATCCATTCCACAACCATCTCCCCCCCCCCCCATTCCCCCTCCTGCCATCCAACATTGTTACAGCTAAGTGCTGTGCTGTTCAATTGTCAATAGAGAAATAGAGTTTCGATTTGGCAGTGGGCTGGTTTTAGGAAGTGCTGCTATTCATTTTGATTATAGTCCCAGATTATCGTAATTGGGAGAGATATTGGATCTGAGTACTGGCTTCTTGAGTTACATAGCCATGCAGCTTGGGTGGCAAACATCAGGGCACACACACACAAAGAAAATATAGTTTGAACTATTTGACACAAGGGAGGATATTCAGAGGTTCATCTTAGTTTAAGAAATGTGGAGATTTGTACAAAATCTATTGTTTATTTAAAGACTTATTATCCACTACAAGACATATTTGACTTACATACTGGGAAATATAAATGGGTTAATAATTTCGTTTATTCCCCTGGGCCCCGTATTATGGATAGTTAGAGTTACAAATGTCTAAATAAAGGCTGGGTTTTTGCAAATATCTTAATAACTGTATGGCCTGTAATAATGTTACATATATGGCCAGAATTTACTTATTTATTTGGGTTTTAACATCAACATTTTAACACTGTGTAGGTCATATCACGATGGGTAGTTAGAAGGGCAGAGGAAACCAGTACATACAGTTGGTCAACGTTCTGTACTGTAAACAACTGACCAACGACAAGCAACTGCCAGCTTTCCCACTTGAGGTCAGACTAGGATTCGAACTCTGATCTCAGGGGTGGAAGGCGAGTTTGTGACCACTGCACCACCATTGCCTATATATATCCAGAAAGACATTGGTATACAGATTGTGTTAGTTTAGTTTTGATGCCTTTTGCATCACTGAAGAAATCTGGCTTTTAAACTTCTCCTTGGTATTTTATTGATTTCTTAACATAATTAACAGAATATAGGAATTGAAAATACGTGGGTATCAAACCCACTTTATCAGATAAGCATAAAGTGTGACATACATATATTCACCTCTGACAACATTCCGGATCCTAAGATCCAGAACAGAAAAAAAAACTATGAAGTGTTTTTAGTTTAACACTAAAGTTATTAACCATATTACAAGTTACTCATGTCTTGATTCAGTAAGAATTATAACACCATTACTAACTCGATCAGTCTATCAATTGAGTCAATGCTTTTTAGATATATTTAGTAGAGAGACTGTTAAAAACGTCATTGGAGTGTCCTGATTACAAATTACAAGCCCCCTCCCCACCCCCATCAACCCTCTAAGCATAAAAAAACATCCAAAAAGTCAGTCCTTTTGTTCTGCTAATGTCAAAAATGGTTGTTTTTGTAGTGAGAAAATTGCTAATAAATGGCCCTCAAATCAAGCAAATTGTGTTACCTAACACTCACAAAACATGTCCCAGCTGCCTAATAAGGCCACTAATAGATAGTTTGGGGGTGGGGGGTGGGGGCTTGAGAAATTTTACTTTGGAAGAAGGATTCTTTCCTCCCATATTGCCTCCTTCAGAAAGAAGCTCAAGCCTTATCTCATTCTTAAATCCACCATAGCCACTTTATTAATCCCTTGCCTCCATGATGCTAACCTTTTCCCATCACAGGATTATAGAACTGGAAATTTTGCACATCTTTGTAACTACTTAGGATCTGCTGTCTTAGTGGACATTAAGTGCTATACAAGTTTGTCAGAATTAGATTTCTGAAGTTACTTTGTGTAACATCTTGGCGCAAAAAAAATTATTGCTGGCATGTTGGCACCCATTTTTGAGCTTGAGTTACCCTTTAGGTTTTTTATGCCATTAACCGAGGCAATAAGTTCTGATACTGCCACATATAATGTACTCAGAGAGAGTCCCTCTTTAAAGTTGACAAAAGTCTAAACATATTGCAAAATCAGACCATAAACTAGAAAACATTCATGGAGACCACAGACCCCGATCAGGGCACATTTACAACAATCTGTAAGTTTTTTGGTATTTCGATTATAAACAGATCTTTACCAAAATGTTATATTTGTGTAAGATTTTCATGACAACTATTAACACAGAAGCTGTACTTTGAGCCAGATATACAGTACCCTTTGATGTGTCCAAATCTTACTAAATGCTTGGTATGTTTTTTGAATTTAAGCTACAAATCCAAAATTAGGAAAATCTAATTTAATTATAAGTTTTTATAGGGATTGATCGCAATCTTCTGACAGTCTCTAAAGAGCTACCATCCATAAAGATATTAAATGAGAGTTATGCTATGAATACAACCAAGTCACACCAGGGGACCACACCTCAAGCATTCACCACATAAAACTCTCTCAAAGCCGAATAATCTCAGTTCTCTTGTTTTATATTTTATTTTTAAGTTACATCAGCTTTTTATTGTCTTTTATGTATATAACTGTAAATATATCTAAGTTTACGGTAAGCTTACAACTTTGAAGCATTTTCATATATTTTGGAAATAAAGAAAACTTCACTTGAGATTCTGTTTTTCCCTTCAATCAGTAAACCGTGTGATGCTTCAACCTAAAAGGAACCATTATCTGGAGTCACAGAATAAGATGATGATTGCTCAATATTCATTTAGTGGTGACAACAGCCTTTGTTGTGAGAAACTAAGATGGATGCTATGATAGACCTCTGAAACTCTCCAGCCACAATGGGCTATTTCTACCACAGAAATTATCAAGTTATTCTCAAATCAAAAGAGTTTTTTTGCAGTTGACAATTCAATTTGGCACTTCAGAAACCCCTTAATAGCTCATACACACTTGTCAAATAAAGTGTTGCAATTTAACCAAGTTTAGAAAATTCTCTTTAAAGACATTATCTGAATCATTTTGTGACCTTTTTGGTTTAGAAAATGTGTCTTTAAAAACATTATCTGATACACTGTGTGCTTTCTTTGGTTTAGAAAATGTGTCTATCACAAATCATTATCTGATATACCATGTGATTTCTTTGGTTTAGAAAATGTGTCTATCACAAATCATTATCTGAGACAGTGTGTGTGATTTCTTTGGTTTAGAAAATGTGTCTATCAAATCATTATCTGATATACCGTGTGATTTCTTTGGTTTAGAAAATGTGTCTATCAAAACATTATCTCATACAATGTGTGGCCTCCTTAGTTTGGATTTAGTGAAAAATGTCATGTTTGATGGTTTAAACAATTGGAAGTTATCTCTTCAGAAATCCATAAAAAGTAACCATTCTACTTTGCTGTTTTATGTTAAGCGAAGCTTCCAGACTCTGTCGATAATTTACGTATATCTTATCACTTAGGTGTTGGACATTTATCCTATGTTAATTACAAATACTAAAACTTCCCAAATGGCCCATGTAAAATAATATATGTCACGAATGAAGATAACAATATTATATGATTGTGAAACATCAGTGTTAAATTGTTAATCTTCATTAGTGAGATATTTTTCTTACATGTCTATGAGGGATGTTTTACTTTTATTATTATTTGCTTCTATAATAATTAAATTAATCACATTTTTTCAAAAGAATCCAAACATATCTGTGAAAGATATCCATACTTACAGCTAGCAGTGAATATGAAAACATCGATATTTTAACTTTTTAAAATTTAAGTTGTAGTGTTAGATTTTTACCCCAAATCTCACCTATCCTAAATAACTGTGTGTAAACTAAATTAAAGATGAAGGACCGGATAATTGTGAACTAGACTTAATGGTTCTACCTTAGGTGACAAGAAGATTATTCAAGGCACTAATGTTAAAGTAACACACTATACTGTTCATCTTTTGGTTACACTACTTTGGTGAAATAAAAATGGAAGAGAACTATTACTACTAATGTCAGGGGCTTTCAGTTACTAATTTGTGCCAATGGTTCAAAATAGGGGAATGTGTAAGAAATAAATGGATTATTAGTGACCAGCCCAAGGGACCCACAAAGTTAGCCTGTCATCACAGTGGGTGTGAGATGTAGATGTGTGTGTGTGTGTGTGTGTGGTGGGTCTGGTATGGTCATTGGGTCGGGAATACGTACTTATATTGATAGGTTATCGATCATTGGCGGTAGTCTGTTTACAAAGGAAATGCCATCCATTTAATGGGAAACAAGAATATATTTAATAAGCTGCAAAGCAGACATGTTTTTATTTAATAGCTAATGAATCTTATGTTTTCTGGGCATACTTTTATAACACTTAATTTCTGCACTTGACAATTGTAATAAGCAATAAAAATATAAACATGGGTAGGTATTTAGCAGTATATATTTAAATATATGTCGCAGTGTGTAACATAAAGTCTGGAGAGATTCCATGACGTAATACCCCTATTCCACTGTTTCAAGTTTCGCCCTCTATCACCAAAATTATACGGCCAGGGTTATCTTACTGGTCACGTGACTGATATTTTCACTTGCAAAGGTTGGGAGTGCAAATATGGTAATCAAAGAGAGAAATGTTTTTATCATAACTATGTCACAACTGACTGTTTGAATTATAACACATTTTTGTTTTGCTGCTATAACCCATCTTGTCTGCACTCAAAAGGAAGTCACGTGATCTTCCCACAAGTGGAGTTTTAACAGAAGCGACTAGCAAATAAGTAGTGATCATCATTTGATGTTATGTATGATCTTTATGATTTGCAGCAGTTCAGAACAGGTCCTAAGACCTGTCTATTCAGTCATACGACTGATCTGTTAACTTGGGACAAACCACACGTTTTACCAGCCTTTCCTTGACAGGATATATCATAAATGCCCCCCCCCCCCCCCCCCCAACACCTGGGTTTGAAATCAACAAGGTCTTTTGAAGGATCATGACAGGTGAAAAGGGGTTTAAGTGGAAGTCATCCTTCATTCATTCTGTTACTTAGAGCTGTTTCGTTTCTAGCTTGTCATCAGTTTTAGAAATATAACAATTCGGGTACTAGAAAGCACTCAAAGAACGCATGCCTCCACCAGGCCATATTTCTGACAGACTATGATCCAGATCTTTCCAAACCTGTAATCACCACTTCCTGTGGCCAGGCACTATCCAAATAGAAAAGATTATGAAGATCCTCGTATAATGTTGGAGTAATATTAACCACGGAGCCAATATTGAAAAATGAAACCTTTAAAAATTCGAGAGTTTTGTGTATCCAGAATATGACCCGGTGCTTACACAAAATTAATTTTCATCTTCCTCTTGTGAGGTCCTGCCAACATCAACAAATTTATAAAGGTCTGTTTATTTAATTTAGAGTTGTAAAACACAGATAAACAAACAGAGAGACAGGCAAACGGATGCACACACAAACATAACCTTCTGATGGATGTGGTTTAGTTTCTCCAGTTTTCTGTGCACTGAGCACTCATGTATATCGAGTAGAATCAACGTATCATAGTGTCTGACCGGTTAAATTGTTACAAAATTCTGTAGATGAAACACTTGGCCTATTTTACAAGTCAAAGGACGCCGGAAGTGGCTCATTTCCCCCAGAAAGAGGCTCGAGAGTCACGTGACAGGCGTGAGTTCCTCTCTGCCACTAAGGGAACTTCCTGTTTGCTAGAGACTCCCTACTTATTTCATTTCCACAGCTTTCTCCTGGAGAAAATTGTACATCATGGCTCAATGAGACACCAAAATAGCCAAATTACTACGCAACACTTACTTCAAAAGGTCACCAATTTTTTCATGTATGTCTTTCAGAGCATAAAACAACATCATGTTTATTCTCTTCTTGTCATTAGGAAGAGTTCATGAAGACAACTTATTAATTTTAGATTGCATTTTCATCTCATTTATATAATCCAATGTTTCGTATACTTACCATGTAACTAATAAGATTTAATTAATTTATAAACATCAAAGTTGTGTTGATGTCTAGTTCACTTGAAACTCATGTGAAGCTTGTAGAAATTGCCAATTGGGAAGTGTATATGCTTAAATATTGGAATAATATACTGTTGTATAACTTTTAGAATCCCCTTCCCTTAAATTGCCACATCCATAACTGGAAATAAAATATTTGGATTTTACTTTCAAATATAGAATAATGAAACTGTACCTTCCATTGAAGAAAATATATGTAATATTATTCTATTTATTTTTATATCAAAAAACATGAAAATACACAAAATAAAATTTCTTGCCACTTCAAAGAGAATTTCAAATATTATTTCTAACTCCCTTAAAGGAGACATCCAAATGATTTATCTCCATTTTTCATTTTGTTCATAAAACTAGCTTCTTCATTGAAACCCCTACATCAAGTAATTCATTTACATATCCTGATCTTTGTAATTCTGTTGTCTTACCATTGCCCCCCCCCCAAAAAAAAAACAAAACAAACTAATATCTCCCCTCTCTTTCCCTTCTGCAGTTATAGATACCACTCTGGTATCCCTAGCAACAAGAGAACATCTTCCTTGCATTGCTGTAACATTTCCCAGCTATCTGGTTCAAACAATGATGTTATCACCGTCACGGTTTCCTGCTAACGAGGCCCGTGGGCCCATCGGGCCCCGAGAAGTCACCATCGATTTCCCATCTAGTGCTCTGCAGTGGGGCCTAAGGGACTTGAAGATGTGTCCCCATGGGCTGAAGAAACCCTGACACCAATATATCAATAGTTAGCTATCCAGTTCTAGGAAGGTATTATGTGTTTTTCACAGAATGATGTTAAAATTGAATAAAAATAAGATTGAGAATGGGAGGAATCCCTTTGTTGTTTATAGTTTATGTATACTCTTACATAATTTTGTTTAGTATCAGAAAGTTGTAAAATGTTGGGTTTTTGTAAACTGAGTGAAAAAGGATACCCTTGGTTGGTTGGTATAGCAAACAAAGGATTGAAAAAGACCTTGATAGTAACATAATAAGTAAACCTTTCTTAGATGACTGTTTTTTTGTTAGATGATAAAATTTGCATAACAATTTATAAATCTATTTTATCTAACAGAAACATGGCTTTGGTGGTTGCAAGGAGGGATTTGACGAGGGGTGTAAAGCCACTTTAGTAATAATAAATGTACAAATAACCTCTATGATAATGTTAAAAAGAATCAGAGTTAAGAAATAACTACTTGCTACTTTCATATTTTATTATTATTTTCACTATTTGTTTTGTTCAATTGAACATTGCTAATTCTGTTCACATTTCCCAATAAACAGTTTGTATAAATACATTAAAACTTTGTCATTGATAAATGTTTTCTGAGTGTAGGAGCCTTTAAATGAAAATTATTCAGTTCCTGTGGGATCGTTCTTTAGAATCCTCTGTAAACGAACACCGATCCCAAGCTCCCTTCCTGAGTCAATATTTTAATTCCTTAAACACTGGATCAGTAACGGAAGAATTGAGTAAAAAGACCTAATTACACAGATAGTTATTGAATTGCAGTTTTGCTTAACTCTTCTGGTGCAGTAACATTGACCAATAAAATAAAAAAAAAATGGATTTTTACCACAACTCAAAGAGAGTCATTGGCCTGATAATTTGGCACAAGCTTTAAATTGGCATAAATTAAAGTAAACAATGAATTCAATATGTAGTAGCTAATCATAGCCACTGATACAAAACATAAAGCTTTGTAAGCTGCATGTTGACTGGCTGATTGGCTGTGTACAAGTTTTGGAATCTGATTTCAAGGAATAATTGTATTATCGCCCCCCTTATGGTCCTGTCACACTGTTCTGTGCGGTCATATCAATATATGTTTGAATATCGATTCATGACCTTGTGCGCCTTGCATGTGTATTTTGACACAGCTCATGAGAAAATGTAATAACTATTTCAAAATTTCCGAAAAGTCGTCTCCTATCCCGAAACCCATTCTACCCAGATACAAATCCCGACTTATTAAACCCTTATAAATACTATCAAAATACGAAATTCATTTAGCTGGAAAGAAGCCCCGACAAGTTAAATATGTTGCACTTGTGTGTAGCTTGTCAGGCTGGCATAAACAATGTGATCTAGGTATAAATACACTTTAGGAAGTTAACTAAATTGATACATTAGAACAGAGTATATTTATAATGTTTGTGGTTTTTTCTGAGACATGTTTTTAGCAATACAACTCTAATTTACATCTTTTAAGTGCAAGCAAGGATTTTCTTTTTCAAGTTGCCAAAATGTTACCAAGTCAAATTACCAAAAGTTTATTAATTTCTTGTTGGTTTTTAGTGAATTTATCAGAGTAATTCTGTATCACTTAAATTTTTTTCACTTAAGACATGTTAAAACCTGTTTAATGCATGTTCAGTTGCCATCTATTGCTTGGTGTCGTAACTTGGCATATAGCTTAACTTGGCATAAAATGGAAGACAAAATACTCAGTGGTAGTTGCCTGTCATTGTCTTTTGTCATGCAGTTCCAGATACAAGGCAGCAGAAGTGACAAGTGACATAAATTAATTGATTTGGGGGAATTTCTGGGAACTTCTAGTAAAATGATATTATCGCCCATAAAAAAGCTATGCAAAGAGTGAATTGATTGGTTAAAGTGAATTTATAGCTTGCTCTTACATCAATTCATATTTTAATCATTAGACGATCATGTTATTACACACACAAAAAGCTCAGAAAAAGAAGTTTTTGTGGTTTAATTTTGGCAAGGTACAGTGGGGTGGGATGTATGACTTGAAATTGCAATAAATTGTATTGTTTAATACATTTTAGCAAAGACTTTGATAATTAACAGTTAAGAATGAGCTATATGTGTAATTGACTGTGTTTGTTGATTTGTTTGTTTGCAAAATAACTCCAAATTTTATCGACAGGTTTTGTTGAAACTTACAGGAAATGTCAACAATTTGACAGACTGTTAAATCTTTGGCTTGATCTGGATAACTGCCTAGATAAGGGAATTTTTGAATGGATTTTTTTTATCATTATACTCACAAGCAATATTGGAAGTACCTTGGCGGAGGCCTGCTCTCTTTGAGTGCTTTTTCTTGTTTAGTATAAATTAGGGCTTTAATCTCTCTTTATCTGTAGAATTTTTTCCTGACATGACTGACATTCTGACATTCTTGAGGTGGATTGTAAGTACAGATATCAATAGTTTTTCTATATAATTTGAATTGCCTTGATTTTAAGTGCCTTCTGTATAGCTTAAAAATTTCTATGAATTGGGTATTTTTAAGGGTTTACTGTATATAGGAAACCTATAAGGATATCTTTAGTTAAACAACAGCTTCTATTGATGTGGAATGCCGATGTTGTGTAACTGTGCAATGTCCCCAGGGCCTTTTGTGAAGAGATCTGTGGTACTGCAGTTCCTTAAACTGGTCCACAGTTATATAAAGTGCTTATCAAGCTTCAATAACAACACAGCTGTACATTGCCACTATTCTAAACATGAAATAGCTTCTTTGTATGTATCAAAGCAAATTGGTTTGGAGTTCTATAGGCATTAAACTCTTCCGATCCAATAAATCCACATACCAGCCCCCTTACAGCTGCATAAAATGGCTAAAAAGTTTTCAGAATTTGGACCAAAAATTAAAAAAAATATTGCGGTCATTTTAACTGGAGATATGTGTTATATTTGCTGACGACACTAATCTGACAGAAATTGAAGAATTTATCAAAATAAGAATTCCTTCATTTTGGTTCCTATTCAGGGGTTTGAATAGACTTATAATAACTTGTAGGTTCAAACTTATTATATGTTCATTGGTCTTAATTTAAACTTCAAACTAAACACATACATATATTTTACCTGTTTGAATTTCTATAAAAAATCTGCTCAAGCATAATGTTAAACCACCTATTTAGAAATGTGTCGTGCCTGAAGCCGCCTGTTAAAGTAGCATTCTGTAAATAGGGTACAGGTGGGCTGGCTTCGGAATATTCTTGGTCTATGAAAAGTAACATTTCAGTACTTTTATCACTTGTGTCTCTCAGTAACATACATGGTACATTCCAAAATATGGCTGAACATGTACCAAATTCTAAAACATAGCCAACCAATATACTTCAGAGAAAAACTCCATCCGTACAATTTGAATTCCTTTAAGTCCTTTCATTTTGTCTATGAAGTCCACAAATCCAACATATACTTCTTCAAGGTCTCTCAGTCATTTTGCAACAAAGTTTTCAGAATCTTGGCCTCTATAAAATCCAGTCACCCAGTCACTTCTTTAGGAAGCATCTTAAGATTCACTTCTTCAACTCAATCTTCCACAATTAGTATCGTCCCTTCCCTCCCATCCACAGCCATGGATCACTGACCAAGAATGTCCCTTGACTATCATAGGTTGGCACTTCTTTTAGTCAGTTTAATCTAATCTAATATGGACTTTTATAGCACTTAATCTCCTTCAGTTGACACACTATAAGGCACAGCTAAATATGTACAAATTGAATAGTCATAGATAAACTGATATAGCAGGGGTATACTAGAAAACGCGCAGGGACAGTGACATGGCTATGGTAAAAAGACTTTTGCCTAAATTCTGAGCTTTTTCCTGAAGGAGGCAATAGTTGTGGCATTCAGAGAATGTCCAGAAGTTCTTTCACCAAATCCTAGGAGCATCAAAGGCAACAGCTTTGCCACCAAGGTGTTTAACTGACTTGTAGTTTATGTCACCAAGTTCCCCAATGTGGGGAAGATATTGTGCTGTAAATATTTGCAGTAAATTAGATCAGATATGTTTCTGATACTTTGTGCAGAACCCTGGACCAAAGACTTGCAAGCATTAAATTCGTAAATCCCTTGATGCTGCTGATTACTGTATAAATGTTAAATCTTGACATGTAACCATACTATATGAAAACATCTTGACAACTTCTCATAAGATCACTAATTTGCAATGGGAGTAAATTGCTAGAGTAATTTTAACAGGGGCATTTAGAGAGTGCATACCTGCGCCAAGGTCCAACACTTCCTATATGAGTGCAATGATTGCAAATCCTTTGAATATTTACTGGATCCAGACGGTGATCTGGTTCACCACTTAAATTAAATCATCTGTTCATTGTGCCATTGTCAACATTTCATGAAAATGTCATTCGAATTCATCCATAACCTTTTAAAGTATTTTGTAAACAGACAATCAAGTGTATGCCGCCAAAACATGACCCATTTAGTGCAGGTAAAAATCAATATTTTATATTTACAGACGCGGCTAATCTTATACATATTGTCATATATCGGCGATGCCGTTAATGCAAAGTGTTAACTATTGGCAACTGCCGGTAATTTTACATTGTTAATCACATTAAATCATATTAAAAGTACATTTAGGCTGCTTTATTACATTTCACATACTTTTTACCTGTTTATATATCTTCCTTCAATCATAGTTTGTTGTTAAAGTTTTGAAGTGGGAGAACAGGAAGTCAGCCATCTTTGCTACTGCAAGGGTTAAACATCTGTTCGGTGTTCGGTAGGACCGTAACGGACGCGTAATTTTAACAACAATTAAAATTGATGGAAAATACCAAATAATCTGGGTTTTTAGTCGTACTTTTTCTATCATTACTGCTTTCCATGATATACCTTTAGTTACTTATCCTTTTTATATTGTTTTGAATGCTTTTAACTGTATAACAGTTGTCCTAGCTCATATCGCGGGTATTATCGCCCACTACTGGGAGTTACTCGGTTTGTTTGGTTGTGTTTTATATTTTCTGAATATTTCTGCTAGTGGATATTACGGGCATTACTGTCCTTTACCGGGATCTACTCAGTCATTTTTGGTTGTGGTTTGTACTTTTTTGTCCTTAATGTTTTTGCTGTCAATTTTTGCATGTTTCCATTTCGTCTGTGGTTTGTAATTCCTTATGATGCGGACTGTTACACTCCTTCTCTGTATTGTTGGCCTCTTTGTACATTACCATAAGAGTCAAAACAGAATTCAGACTAGGTGCGATGTCGGCCTGCATGGACGTAAATATGATGGACCCACTACCAAATCCATTTTGTTCATTTATGTCAGGACACATAGAGTCACTTTCTGTGAAAAGGCATCTTTCAGGCAGCTTGCTCTGGTTCTATTGTCGGGTGATGTCGCTCTAAATCCTGGGCCATTGAAGTTTGGGTTTGCTAACTGCCGGTCCATTAGGAATAAAGGTCCAATTCTCTGTGATGAAATCCAAACTGGAAATTTTGATGTTTTTGGTCTCACCGAGACCCATATCAAAGCTCTAGACACACCCTCATTTTTAAATGAGTTAACGCCTGAAGATTTTTCCCTTGTTCACACCAATAGAGAAAACAAACGTGGTGGCGGTGTTGGCTTTTTTATTAAATCTGCTCTTGATTTTAAAACCATTCATTCCCCTGAGTTCTCCTCCTTTGAAAATCACACTGTCTGTCTCACTCTTGATGGGCGTCGCTTGTTTCTTGGCCCCCTGCCTCATCTGTAGTAAAATTTTTTGAAGATTTTCTGTCATATGTGGGTTTTTTGTCTTCCTTATCCCCCTCCTTTGTCATTTGTGGTGATTTTAATCGTCATGTCGACATTATGTCTCCAACAGTCTCTGAATTTAAATCAGTCATGGATTCTTGCTGTCTGTCCCAATACATTGATTTTCCTACTCACCTTCATGGTCATACCTTAGATTTGTTGATGGCTCCATCTGAGTTCTCTGCAATTTCTGATGTGAAAGAGTCAGGCTTCATCAGTGATCACAAAATTATCTCTTGTGTGGTTGACTTTCCATCTTTGGATACACCAATTCAGAAAGTTGTTACCTTCCGTCAGTACCATAAATTGAACATTGATAAATTCAGAAGTGACCTCCTGACTATTCCGTTTGTTAGCTCACCATCTGATGACATAGATTTATTGCATGAACAGTACATGTCTGGTTTGTCTAGCCTTCTAGATATTCATGCACCAGTGAAGACTAAACAGCTCATCAAACCAGCCCCAAGCTGGATAACCGATGAGTATAGAACTGCCAAGTGCATGAGAAGGCAGTTTGAGCGTGCCTGGAGAAGAGACAAATCCCCTGAAAATCGTTCCCGTCTTCGACGACAGATAAATAGATGTAACCACATCCTAAATAGAAACAAGGGGTGTTTCTATCGTGATCTAGTCAGTGAAAATTGCGGCGATAGCAAGAGGTTATGGCATGCACTAAACAGAACATTGAGTTGGTCAAATTCTACTGTCCTCCCATCCTTTGATGATGAAAAGTCTTTAGCAAACAGATTTGGTTCGTTTTTCATTGATAAAATTAAAAAGATTCGTGACACCTTTAAATACACCCGATCTCAGGTTCTTCATCCAGACAAGGAGCCGCCGACTTTCTGTTCCTTTCAAGCTGTCACTGAGACTGAAGTCCTTAAGTTTATCAAGGAATCCCCTTCTAAAACTTGCTCCCTTGATCCATGCCCCACTCACATTGTGAAACAATGTATTGACATTCTTCTCCCTTCATTGACTAAACTAGTTAACTTGTCCCTCATAAACGGCATTTTCCCTAATCCTTTCAAACAGGCTATTGTCACTCCCCTCCTCAAAAAGTCCACCCTTTCAAAAGAGGATTTGGAGAGTTACCGACCAGTGTCCGGTCTTAGCTTCTTGTCAAAATTGGTCGAGCGAATTGTGGCTGCCCAAATTAGATCTCACATGGATTCTCATGATCTTGGTAATACTTTCCAGTCAGCCTACAAGGTAGGGCACTCGACAGAAACTGCCTTGTTGTGCATCAAAAATGAGATTCACTTATCTCTGTCCATGCCTACAGCACTAGTGCTACTCGACCTGTCTGCGGCATTTGATACTATCGATCATGACACACTCCTATCCTGTCTGTTGTCTAGATTTGGTTTTGTTGATTCGGCATTAAAGTGGTTTAGATCCTATCTCCAGGATCGTTTTCAGTCAGTCAAGATTGGTTCTAGTCTTTCGAATTTGTTCAAATTGAAGTTTGGAGTCCCCCAAGGTTCTGTCTTAGGTCCCCTTCTGTTTTCCCTCTACACAACACCTCTGAGTCAAGTCATCAGAAAATATACCGGAGTCCGTTACCACTTCTATGCGGACGACACTCAGTTGTTCATTCACTTATCCCCTGATGATAGTCTCAAGTCTTTTGACCGTCTTAAATCATGTTTGAATGATATTCAGGTCTGGATGTCTGAAAACAAACTCAAGCTAAATCCTGATAAAACAGAATTCATAGTCAAAAGACAGACACAAATGGCTCAGTGACTCACTACCTGTCAATATCCTGGGTAATTGTCTCTCTCCCGCAGATGTTGTACGCAATCTGGGCGTTCTGTTTGATGCAAAGTTTTGTTTCACCAATCACGTAAATTCTGTTATCAAATCCTGCTTTATCAGCCTCAGGGACCTTCATCGTATCAGGAGGTTTCTTTCTGTGGATACATCAGTGGTGATTGCAAATGCTCTGGTCAGTAGTCGTTTGGATTATTGCAACTCTCTTTTTCGCAGTTTGTCATCCCGAAATGCTACAAGGCTCCAATATGTTCAAAATGCGCTTGCACGGTTTGTCACTGGTGCTTCAAAGTACACTCACATTACATCCACCCTTAGGACACTCCATTGGCTACCCGTTAGACAACGTATTATCTTCAAAACCCTAGTTTTGGTCTATAAGTACCTCACCACTGGCCAGCCTAAGTATTTTGCACCATATCTCCCCTTGTACAAATCTGCCGTGAATACAAGACGTTCCAATCCCAAAAATTTGTTCCTCCTGGTTCCCTCTTACTGTCCTTCCATCCATAAATCAAAGGTCCATTTTAACAATAGTTTTTCATATGATGCCCCTAAGTTATGGAATGATCTTCCATATGATATACGCAGTGCTCCAAATCTCTCCAGTTTCAAAAGTTGACTCAAAACTATTTCAGAAATCATTCCCACCATAGCTTCTTACTAGCGAACACCGGACCGCCTCCCTGGCAACGACTCGGAACATGTCTAATGTCTCATGATTTATGCCTTACGGATTGGATGGTGTGCCTTAGAATCCGTTGATACGGAGATTAAGCACCTGGACAACTGATTGATTGATTGAACATCTCAAGCTCTTGTCCAATCAGGTAAATGCCAAAGTTCAACAGGTCATTTGGGGATTTTTAATCCAATCACAAAAATGCATTTTACTGCTAGACAGTTGTTGACCCAGTTATTCCCTATAAAAGGGCCAACTTTGGAGTGTTTCTTCCTGGTTCACTTTCTCCCTAAGGAGACAGCACATCTGCAAGCATTAAAAGTCCCAAGACTGTCAAGATGCCCAGATCTGCACAAGAAGGGTGAGGTTTATTTTGTAAACTTGGGTTAGGAGTAAAAGGGGGAGGAAATTGATAGGCAAATTTCATGGATACAATTTAAACTTTTCTTCTAATATGATCTAGGGAATTAAAGGGAGGGAAGTGGCCAGCCTCAGTTATACTGGGTTGTACATATTTGTACATAGTGTTTGTTAGTTTGTTGAACCTAGAATAATTAAATAATGTGGGTTGAACTTGGTATTTCAGGGAAATCATTCTAAATGGGAATAGACAATTCAGACAATTCATTATGTTTAAATCTTGAAATTATAACATGAACCATTAATCAAATATTACTATTCATGTTGGAACCATATCACTACCCTCGGCATGCTACAATATTAAGGATTTTATTCAAATATTTGATGACATCATCAGTCACGTGTTTAATGCTATTTTTTTCGGTGTACTTTCTGCGTGTTTTCTCCCTTTTCTAGAAGCCACAGTTTTATGGCACAGTATATTGTGACACAAATAATGTCAAATTAAGTGTTCCAGTGCATGGCATCCAGTCATACATTCCAGGACAATGGCAGGACATATAAGCTGCCACTGTTTTTCTTTATTAGGCATTAATTCCCTTATGATAATGCTTTTAATTTCACGAGTCATGCCAAGCCCGATGACTTTCTGATGCACAGTTCTCCATGAAGTTCTTGGAAATGTTTAAGACAAGGAGACAGAAATAAGAATGAAAAACATTCACATATATCAGTGGTAAGCGTTAGATAAATTGCCCTAATTTGCTTATTTTATTTTGTGCTACTCCTCCTAAGGCTACAATTACAACAAGAACACTCAGAGAGTGCAGACCTCCACCTAAACTGCAACAAATGATTTAATAAATATACTGAATCCAGAACGGATTACAGATCATTGTCCAAATTAAATTAGTTCTTTGCTAGACTGAAAAATCCATGTACTGAAAATTTGATGTAGATCTGTGAAGTAGTTTTGGCAACATTGCTGACACAAAAACAGACACAATCTCATGATCATACCACCTCCTGGGTTCATTATTGTGCAAAATGTAGTAGATTGCCATTAAAAATAAGATTCTGTAAGTAAATAATAACCTAGCATCGTAGCATTAAACTTTGTTAAAAAGCTCACAAAGCGGTATGAAGATTGTTAAATTATTATTTATTTTACTAGTACAAAATAGTTCAATAGTTTGTATGTTATTTACAAGTACCATATTTTCACATAAATATCATTTCCACTGTCTCAATCAAATCTATGTTTCAAACGGGAAAATATAGTTCTTAACCTAACAAGGTGGCTAGAATACTGGCTTTCCACCTATCAGATTCTGGGTTTAATTCCAAGCCTGGCATAAAGTAAGACGGTTGGTAATTGTTTGCACTGGCCAGTCCCCTTATCTGTCCTGTTTAATTAAACGTAGTGACCTCACACAGGGCAATTGACTTTCAGTTTCCTCATCCAGACAAAATAAACTTATGGAGATTTGCAGTTTCACAGTAGCTGTTCCACAGAATGGAACAATCCCCATCATCCCATCAGAACCATTGAAAGTATCATTGTGTTTAGAAAACAGTTGAAGACTTACCTATTCAGACTTAGTCTGTCCTCCACCATAGCCTATCTCCCATATTGGACACTAACATGGACATTGACCTTTTTCTGGAACTGGACTATCCCTTTTCGGACTTCAGCCCCTTAGAGGTTTGGTGACATTCTAGAATATGCTAGGAAATGGAATTCAAAGAAAACCAGCACAAAACTTCCTGATAGTATTAGGTGATTTCAATGCCAGACTTGGACCAGAAGATGCCCCTCACATTTACCACAGCTCAACAAACAGAAATGGTTCTCACCAGGTAGTTTTTACTTTGGATCACAGCCTGATAGCAGCCAACACTCAATTCCAGAAAAGAAAGAGTAACCTGTGCACATTTAAAGGCAGCGCGTCAGACTGCTTGAAGCAACTAGAGGATATACTCACTCGTAGAAAGTGGAGGAACAGTGTAAGAAATGTGGAAGCTTTCAATTATTTCCACATGCTGAGATCAGACCACAGAGTAGTAACATGTTCCATCAAACTGAGCTTGAGAGTTCCCCAAACAAAGAAAAAGTATTAAATTTGATTGGCATCAGTTTCAGAAAAACACAAACCTACAACAACAATACAGCATTGCTGTCGAAAACAGATTCCAGATGCTAGAAGAAAGAAGTAATGATGAAAATTATGCCAGCTTTGTAGTGGTCAACAATCAAGCCATAGAGGAACTAGTGCCTAAAAGAGTGAAGACAAAAAGAAGTAGTATTTCGAAACACCCAGAAATAATACCCATCAGGGAAATGGTGGACAAAGCTCACAAGGGGTACACTGAAAGCACGAACAATGACAACAAAGTAAAGTGGAAAACAGCTCTGCAAGAACTCTATGATGCCTATGGAAGAATTAGGGAAGAGGAGGCAATGCAGAAAATTGAACAGATTGAAAATGCAATGGACGGACAAAGGTTCAGGGAGACATGGAAGACAGTGAACAAGCTCTCTTGAAGAAAGAATGCAAAAGATGGTCAAGTAGCAGGTGAGAGTCTTTGGAGAGGGTTAACACCTGGTTCACACACTTTAGCAAGCTACTGGTCAAGACACCAGAAGTAGAAGAACCAAACGAGACAATACCAGCAGTGTACAAGGGTTTAGATATAGATGATGATCCATTTACTCCTGTTGAATTTAAGAAGGTAATAACATCACTCAAACTAGGTCAAAGTGCAGGACCAGAATCCCATCAGAAGTCTATAAGTGCTGTGACTTTGATGACATCTGTCTTAGCTTTTGTAACAAGGTACTTATGCAATGTGACAAAGCACCACCATGGTCTTTCATGAACATAATTCCAGTTGCTAAGTCAGGTGATCTATCTGTGACCAACAACTACAGAGGTATCAGCCTAACCTGTATAATGGCAAAAATATTTAATTAACTAATATTAAACCATATCAGAGAGGTACTAGACCTAATACTTAGGAAAAATCAAAATGGATTCAGAACAAAAAGAACTACAGTATCTCAGATACTTGCCGTACGAAGAATTATTGAAGGAGTGAAAAACAATAACCAACCAGCAGTAATAACTTTCTGATATACCAGAAAGACTTGTACATGCCATAGAAACTATGTATCAAAACACCAAAGCCCAAGTACTAACACCAGATGGTGAAACTGAGCAATTTGACATCACCGAAGTAGTAATGCAAGGAGATGCACTTGCTCCATTCTTATTCATTGTTGTTCTCGACTATGCATCAAGAGGGGCACTCAATGGATATAAAGAGCAATTGTGGTTCACCATATAACCCAGAAGATCACAGAGACAGGCCACAGTTACATAAACTGACCTAGACTTTGCAGATGACATTGCACTGTTATCGGACAAAATAGAGCAAGCACAAAGCTTACTGCCAAGAGTTCAGAGAGAGTGTCATCAAGTTGGTCTTGCTCTAAATGCCAAGAAAACCAAATTCATAACATACAACATAGATACAAAGGGCACTGCTCTAAAAACAAATGATGGTATTGAATTAGAAAAAGTAGAGGATTTCAAATACCTGGGATCATGGGTTGACAGCACTGGTAAAAACATTAGGACAGCAAAGCTTGGCAAGCACTGAGCAAGGTGAACTGCATGTGGAATTTGAACATGAGGAAAGAAATCAAAGTTAGATTCTTTGTAGCAGCCATTGAATCTATATTTCTATATGGCTGTGAGAGCTGGACAGTAACTCCAAAGATAGAATGTATGTTGAATGGCACACCAAAATGCTCAGGAAAACCACTCATGTCAAATGGTGGGAACACAGGACAAATGCTGAGGTGTAAGAAGAACCCCCACTTCTTGGTAATAAAATAGCAGCAAAAAGAATGAAACTTGCTGGTCACTGCCACCAACATCCTGAACTAGTGGCTAGCGACCTAGTTCTATGGCAACTAAACCAAAATCTTGGAAGAAGAGGAAGACCTAAAGTAGACTTTATAGAGATGTTAAGGCAAGATGCAGAAAATCTGACATCAACAGACCTGCGAACAGTGATGAAAGACTGGACTGGAGAAACCATGTGACTGCTTGCTTGCGGGCGACCAAATCATAACAATAACATCTCCCCTATTGGACACTAACATGGACACTGACCTCTTTCTGGAACTGGACTGTCCCTTTTTAGACTTCAGCCCCTACAGGTTTGGTGACATAAATCTTGACACTTCATAACTACTTCTTATTTATTTACTTACTTACAAACTTAAACCCAGTCAGTAAATGAGTAATATTCCCAAGTAATTTATTTCTCCCATTTTGCTAATGAAATATCATTGTTTTAAGAATATCTTTTATTATCCACCATACAATGAATAGTTGGCCTGAATTCTGTGAAATAAAGACTTAATAATAAGTTACTTGTTATCCACCGACACCCCTTTCTATTGATATATTTCACCGAAGTTCAAACTTTTTTGTAAATGTTTCAACAACTATGCAATATAAAAAATATGAAGAACATTACAAAAAATATTCTCCACTTGGATAATTTATTAATTTGATATCTAATAACTCACCTACTTTCACACCTACTGAAAATAGGGCAAAAAAACTTGTCTTGGTAGTCCCTCATTCAAGCTTTTGATTTGTCGCCATTTTTAGTACTTCTAATTTTGTCCTCTTTCCTGGGTCCAAAGCAGCTTACAGGAAAATGATACTCCAAAACAAATACTTAACTCACAGGTGACACCAGTTGGCACGTATACCCTGACGACCAAATACATTATGGTGTAATCTAATCATTACTTTATGGTGGGTGGATTCTGTTCAAACAACGTCTAAGGTATGTCTCACAAAATCAAAATTTCAATATTACTTTTGAGTGTAATGAATACAACTCTGTTAAAAAATTCCTGGATCTAGACATTAATCTGGATCAGCACCAAAATCTAGTTGTTTGTTCATTGTGCTGCTGTCGAAATGCCGTCAAAAACCGTCATCCACTTTTCTTGTTATTTCGCGAAGAAACAGACAAACACACCACCACTTACATAACCTTCTTGGGGAATAACACCTTTAAAAAAATTTAACATGAGAGTACATAACACGGTTGTGGCCTCAATTCTGGTTGGTAAAGGAGCTGTCTAAAATGCCGGAAATGCACTATTCTGTCATATACCAAACAAATTAAAAACCTGTCATGAAAATTTGATGGAACAGCCACAATAAAATGAACCACACAAAATGGAGAATAATTTTGAGTGGGAATCACATAAATAAGAGTAATTTTTGTTGATGTTTAAATGTCTTTCTAATAGTTGATCTATATATATCTAACATGTGACAATAACATAGTTTCACACATATGAAAATCAGCATGTGTAATAATCATGAGTGCTAATTATCCAAAGAAAGCAGTTTATGCGAATAAAACAAAATTATTACCTGTAGCTAATTTCATTAAAGGATGTAACTAGGACTTAGACTTAATCTTAAGAGCTTTGTCTCAGATTTATTCCATGATCCCAGGATTTGGGCATTTTGCAAAGCAACGAATTCCAAGCTTTGCCTAAGTCTTGGGCTTAAAGCTAAGTCCATCTGGGAGGTTAAACTAAGGCTTTAAATATGGCCGCCATGAATTTTTCTCTGCTCCAAAACTGAAATGTTTGAAAATATAGCTTATATTTATAAAACACCTCCCAAAGTAGTTTTGGGAAGTTTTTATGTGGTTATAACGTTTCCCAGGGCGAAACAGCATTTTAGTACCATAAAATGTGTCTAAGGATATATGTTACTAGTAGTATATTTTGAGCAGAAACAAGAGGTCACATGACACAGAAAACCACTGTGGTTATTTGAAAAACCAGTCTAAACTTATTCTGAACTAAATTACCCTTTCCTAAGTTACCCATCATATATCTAGCCCTAGACATAAAAGTCTCCCAGTTTCATAGTAAATGTATTTGCTGAATTATATCTTAACCAGGAAGCATTCGTCGAGTGCAGACCTTCACCAATGTGTGTTTACGAAAACTTTGGCATTTTTCTGTGTCTAGAATATGATAAAAATCTTTCCCTAAGTGTCATCATTTCTTCCGTATACAAATTATGGGAAGTTCTGCTCATTACGTTTTGAGAAATATCAGACAGATGGATAAAATCATTGGAAATTCATTAAAAATGGGATCTTCCAAAAGTTGGACTTTTTGTATCCAGAATATGGTCTGGATCTTACCCAAAATGCAATCTCTTCTTCCTCTGGTCAGGCCATACCTAACTAAAAATTTTATGAAGATCTGCTCCATTACTTTTCGAGTTATTACGAATAGAGACAAAGAGATAAACAAATGCACCCACAACACAATTTCCTGTGGGAGGTTCTAAATAAACTCATGTGACGAGCTATAAAACAGCAATTTCAACCAAGATAAGTGAGTGAATCTTTCTGATATAAAACACACGTATAATCATATCCTTCCTTCCACTCTACACCTTTTTGTCACAACATTTTATACCATGATTGGATATCATCATCTTATTCAGTTATAATTCTGTGATCTTCAGCTGTAATTAATATCCATTTCCACACCATTAACCTACCACCCAGCTGCAACTACAGGATTTCTGTCAGAGCTGGCATGATCTTTACAATTATCTTAAGAGATGGTCACCTGTTTACACGTAAACCCCACATGTGTAAGCATAATGGCCAGACCGTGTATTACATGTACATGCATTACTGTAAAACTAACTAAATTCAACCCCAGATTATTTTAGCTGTACTAGATGTGGCTTGAAAAATATTCATCAATTTATAGAAAGTCACAACTTCATCAAATCATTTCATTATCGCTCATTAAAAGGTATTTCAACGTGTAAGTTAGTTAATGGCTTTGCTTGGTTAAATCTGAGTAATTCACATATAGCCAAACTGATTTGAAAGTCCTCTAAAGTGATCATTTTCCAGGAAGAAACAGATTAATAGCCAGAGCGAGGTCCAAACCGAGTACAGCATCCAGCAGGGGTGGGAGGGAAAGTTTGAAAAGATGACGCTTTAATTTGTTTCTGAAACAGGCCATGGTTGTTTGTGACCTGACTAAAAAATCATAATCTATATGATTCAGATGGAACTCGGGTTAACACCTTGTTTGAGGGTCTGGACATTAGTAATCGTATTGTATATTTATACTCGGACCACAATATCTCCTTGTACGACAGGATTCAAAGTGCTATTTGACCCCATCCTGACTGCACAAGTACAGAACAAGGTCTTTAGTGACTGACATTCCCCTGACTGAAAGAGTCTCAAGGGTGACCATTTATCAATGTCCGAGGGATTCTCTGGCCTGCTACTGGGGATAGGACCCAATAACACATAGCTGCAATTTCAAGTAGTCATCCTAGGAATATTAAGTGGTCGCCCATGGCTGAGTTTCCTGGAATTTACCATTGCAATTGTTATAGGGCCATGTCTCCAGGTGGACTGGAACCCACACCCTCTCACTCTAGAGGCAAACACTCTACCAGGTGATGATAACAGAAATCCTACTAGCCAAGCCAGCAGTAGGGATTTTAGCACTTCTGTCACCTTTTCACCTCCACATATGAAACCTGGCCTAGGATTCTTACTGGTTCACAGTAAACAGCACCACTGACTTCCCATGAGGTATTTTTAATGTAACTGCATTAGCCAGCCCCAAATAGAGACCAAATGTCACAGGATAGGGTTCCAGGGGGGCTCAAACCGACCACACCTACTCCAGAGGCCCACACTCTACCAGGCTAGCTTTAAGGAAAAGCCCTACTAGCCAAGCCAGTAGGACTTATTCAATTACCCCTTGGGTTCTGTCACTCGTTCATAATGCTTAAAAGCTGTATTGTATCAACATTAATTTTAATTGAAAGCAAACAATGTTAAATGGTATAAAACATGGTTAAATGAAGGGGTTTGTCTTCAAGTTTGGCCAAAAGATTGAGCCATACAGAATATTATAACATTCTGTTTTATCAAAATAGTTTGACCAATTTACAGAAGCAGCATTATCAGAGATTACCACCATGTAAATCTGTCTATGTTTTTCCATTGGGGTATGAAGAAACATCAGCCTCCCTGTTTATCATCCAAGGTGTTTCAGGATTGTCTTATAATTACTGGCAAATAACCCCGAGTAATTGGTGGTCATTTGTCCATCTAAACTGCTCCAAATTGGCCTCCAGCTACTAATAAGGTAATAAGCCTGAGTGGATTTGGGCAAAATCCTCACGAATCTTCTGAACAACATCTTCCTAAAACATGGGGGTTTGGCACAATAAGATGAACTGTAAGTATGTGGACTGCCATTTGTCATATTCTTTCATGTAAATACTGTTTCATCTGAATCTTAACAAATATCAATAATTATCTCAGTATGGTCTGGACGGTCAATCTAGAATTGTTTTTGTGATTTTTCTAGCAATATCGGATGTAAAACCCCAAAATTATTTATCTGATAGAGGTTATATTGGGTCGGCCTACCACTTAGTTCCCATAATTGATTCAGATCCGGATGAAGAATCCTGATGTAAAGCTGAACTGAAAATCTAGATTTTTTTGGTGTTTTTTTCAGCTTTCCCCGTGGGCGAGGGTTGCATTGTCAGAGATTGCTTGTTGATAGATTGAAATGTAATCATGCAATTGTAGACTTATTGTATTAGTGACTTACATATAAGTTTTAGTGGTATAAATATCATGATTATTGTTAGCTGAGTGTGGATTACTAGTGATTATTGTTTCAAATTCAAGTCTTAAAAACATGAATGTGATTGCGTGTATGCCAATGTTTGGCACACATTATCGCCCATTTAAAAAAACACTGTAAATGTTGATTTTTTTTAAAGTTTAATTATGTGCTGTGCTTATGTCAATGCTAAATTTAATCAAAAGAAACTCAAGTTAAATTCTGCGAAAAAGGTTAATAATGTGTGATCTAATGTAGGTTTATTTTCAATGTTTATCCTGTGGAACATGAACAAATTTTTCATTCAAATGCTATTGTGGTCATTTTATTTTAACCGTTTGAAAAATAATCTTTACACTTAAGTATTTACCAGAGTACTACATATAGATCAGGGTTAACACAATTATAAAATGATCATAAATTTCCAACAATATTATTATTATTATTTCTATAGCGCTTTATTATAATTACTCAAATCGCTTATATATAATCTATTAGTTCTATTATCTGAACCCATATGAACATATGGAAATAAACATTTGTTTGCATAATAGAAGGTTAATAAAATAAAAATAGTTTTTTAGTATAATGCAATAGTTACTAAGATACAATTCACAAAATGGAAAAAGTTTATAACGTTACTGCTCTCCCTTGTAACTTTGCCCAACTTGGACACAAAATCCTAATTTTTGCTTGTTTTAAGTTATGTGGCTTTTTAAACAGTCAAATATGCACTGATACAAGTACTAGTTATAAATGTCATTATGATAAATAAAATAATTCATATACATGTTTTTTAGTAATACCTAAAATCAAAACAGCAGACCTTTAAGAATTTTGAGGGGCGATAATATAATTTCTAATTGAAATCAAGGTCCCACCTGGGTATAATTTGCATACGGAAATTCCCGAAAACAATTAATTTAAGTATTTAAGCGTATTTAAGGCGATGATAATCAATTGTTGAGTTTAAGACCACTACTAAGATAATAAATATATACTTCCGTTTTGTGCCAAACTGAGGTGTGTGCCAAGTTATGACACCAAGCAGTAAATATTGGGAATTTTGTGTTCTCCACATAGTCGTTTTATCTTCATGCTAATCTAGTTTAATCTAATCATCATTTTACAGTGTTTAATCTCTTTCTAACAGAGTCCAAAGACGGATGAAACAAAGCCATTAATCAGAATTTTTCGAATGCTACATTTAGTTATTTACATGGCTACCTGATAAGTATCTTTTAAACATTTATAATAATGCAACAGTAATAACAGACATATCTAATATTGCCTTTTAAAATGTTTTCATTTACATATAATCAAATGAAACACAATTTCAGATACAGAAGACAAAAACTCACCAGTTTTACCTACAATGTCCTATGAAGATTTCTTTTCAGAATTTGAATTGGCACTTTGAATAAACACCTCTATATGTAAAATAGTGTAACTATATAAGTCTATTTCTTGTCTCATCTCAGATTGATAAACCTCCCAGAAAAAAGTGCATTCTTCCAGTGAAAGATATATCTCCCCTGTTTTCTAGGCACAAGAACAGTACATCCTGATCCAATTCCAAAGGTAAAGTCACAGATGGAAAACCATTTTAGATCTTCACGAGATCTGTAGCAACTTCCTTAATAACCATCCACACTTAATCATTTGCTTTTCTATTGCAAGAAAAAATAAACAATAATGTGTGACATTTAGAAGCTGGAAAGATCCTAATTCCCCTGAAGGCAAGACACCCACTGGACTTCACCTCTTTGAAAAGTGACACTCTATCTGGCCATATTCTCTCAAATCCTATTTCTTTTATTTTTTTCTCCTATTTTTACCCCCCCCCCATCCCCTAACAGTTCTTTTCATAGATAGACATTAGTCCAAACATCCTTGAGCAAAATTAGATTGAACACCTATTGTTTGTTTTCAATAAAGACAAATACAAACATATTAAAATAACATAACAAATAACACATCAATAAATCTATGCATTAATTTCTTACCTTCAGAAAAGGAAAAATGATCCCACTTGAAGACTATTCTATTTGTTGCAATATATACAAAGGTTATTTTCTTCTTAATATCTGTCTTTAAGCTCTGTCCTGCCTTTCCCCCGTTTGGATCTAAGATTCTTTTTCAATAATCTATTTCTCAGATTGTCTCCAGAAGTTTGCACATCAATAGTCAATGGTGATTGGTCGACGAATGACGTAGGCAATGAATATTCATAGCGCTGATTAATTTGCCGGTCGCTTATTGTCGCTTACATCAATGACTGCAAAAATTGAATTCCTTCAGTTCTTGGACCCAATAAAATTCAATTGGTACCAAGTGGGCTGACTATGTCTCCTATTTCCAAATATACAGTGTTCGCACTTAAACTGCCCTCCCCAAATCTATAAGCACTGGTGATTGAGGCTGTTCTTGGTTCGATCTAGTGGAAATGCATCACAAATGAACTAATTTAGAACTCTTTAGTTGGATCAATGTGAGATAATTCTCCTTAATTGGTGTTTGTGGGCTTTTGGCCTAAAAGTTGATTCCAATTGGTCATTCCAGGAAACTGCAAGCTGCATTAATCATTGGTTTCCAATCGAATTTATCCAATATATATATAAATATACACATACATGTACAGAGTGGTATGGATATATAAAAATACTAAATGCTGTTTTTGTATTGATTCAAAAGCGCAAATTAAAGAATGGACCGGCAGATTTCCCTTCATATATTGGAGCAGATCTAACCTGCGTTATTATATTATTGTTTTAGAAGGGATTTAGTGGGGGGGGGGGGGGGGGGGGGGGGGGGGCAGGTGTTAAAATGAACTTTCAGCCAAGGCAATTAAACTAAGTCGGTTGTATATAAATATAAAGTCTATGCTGTTACAACTATCTATGTTACCACATTCAAGATGTCAGTTACAATCCCACGCCATCGCAGATGTTAAAAAATCAATAATATTAATTATGGGAACAGTCATCAATAACCAGGTGGTATGTGGGTTATTTTCTGAATGGGGCTGATTGGGTAGGGCACTTAATTGGGGGCTATTGTAACCTGGCGTATGTGATTTTTATTGTATAATGCTTTTATATCTCCGCAGGCCATATTTGTTTTTGTGAGACAATTAAGTGACTAATTTAGCCTTTCTAGGTGCTGTTTTGTTTAATATTGTGACACAGAAGATATTGAAGATGGCTGTCATTTTCTGAGGAAATACATATGAAATCATTGCAAACCTTGGTCTATATTTTACAAATCAGTGTCTAAAGAAGAGATATCTCATTTTGAAACCATATAGAAAGGTCCTTGCATGTTTCATTTGTGATACATATACAAATCAGACAATATGTTATCGCCAAATGATGATCCCTTAGGTTATAAACTACAAAATACATTTATTTATTCATTGTGTGCTAATTAATTAATTAATTAATTCAGGTTTGAGCATCATTTTCAACACTGTACAGGTCATATCACAACGGGTAGTTTTATGGGCAGAGGAAACCAGTACATACAGTTGGTCAAGGTTCTGTACTGTAAACTGCCGATCATCAGTAAGCAACTATAAACTTTCCCACATAGGGTCTGGGGTTTGAACCACAGACCTCAGATGTGAGGGGAGGCGAATGTGTCCCCACTGTACCACCGTGACCCCTCATTGTGTATAAATATACATATACTTAAATTAACATTTTCATTGCTTTTGCGGTACTCAGTATATTGTTAAACTCCTGAGATAATTATATATGATTATGTATATATATTTTATAGGCTAACGAGACATCTAAAATATAATCCATTCATATGTTTGAAAGTACTGTTATTTAACTATTTGTTTACAAAAGTGATTTATAAGTCCAAAAGGGCTGGACAAAATGTTTTCATATTTATTTTTAAGATTGTATTTTTTATACTAGTCAATATTTGTGGGTCATTATAATAATAAAATCTTCCAATCTTCTAGAGTAACATCCTCAATAATAATTTTGCAAGTGTATTTTAATAGTTTTGCAGATATAAAATGTGTATACATATTTTGTATCAGCGGAAAGCTCTGATCTCTAACAGAATGATATAAAATTTTTGAGTGATTTAGACCGTAGTTTGTAGCATAGTTTGATCATATCGAAAACATCTTACAGTTTAAATACAACCTTATCACATACAAACCTATCAATCTGAATCAACTTCCACATCTTTTATCAAACCTAGTAGTCTCACTTGAGGAAGCCAGATTTCTGTGTCATTGATCAAACCCAATAAACACATAGGAATGCATAGTTTGGTTGTAGCTGCTCCTACTGAAAGGGCAAATTTCCCAAAGCCATTAAACCCTAAGCTAGTGCCACTGGGACCGATTTCACTAAAGGACTTAAACTAAGTCCCTTTTTTGGCTAAGTCTTGGACTTAAATCTAAGACGTTGGTCTTAGCTAGGTCTGGGACTTAAAATGGATTTCACAAAGGTGACTTACCTAAGTCCAAGCTTATAAAATAATCACAGTGGTTTTCTGTGTCATGTGACCTGTTGTATCTATTCAAAATATAATATTGGTGCCACATATTCTTTATTTGATGTATTTTATCTAAGGATAAGTGCTGTTTTGAAATGGAAAACCTTGTTACCACATATAAACTTCCCAAACATTACTTTAGTCAGGTTTTCTGTATAATTATAATTTATTTACAGCCATTTCAAATTTTGAAGTGGAGAAAAGTTTATGGCGGCCATAGTTAAGTCCTCTTTACAAAATTTAAGCCCACTACCTTCCAGACTTAAAGTTAAGTCCACTGACTTAGCAATTTCATGGACTTAGCTGCTTTGTGAAATCCGCTAAGTCTAAGACCACAAACTTAACATTCTTTTGACAAAATTTAAAACCAAAGTCTTAGATTTAAGTCTAAATTTGGACTTAAGTCCCTTTGTGAAATCGGCCCCTGGATTTAGACAACAACTAAACTTATACCTCTTCAGACTGGGATTTTATAATTGAATGTAGAAACTGGAAAATATATTACTCCCCACCAAAGCTTAACAGGACATGAACACAAATTCCTTATTACGCTGGCCCCTGAATGAGAGGAGGGGCAGCAGTATTGTAATTATGTCCATCTGTTTGTCTGTTTGTGAACATAACTCAAAACTATACTTATGATCAGAGTCATATTTAGCACACAAGGTGGGGTTTAACTCACGCTTCAGTCTTCCTCGAAGATGCTCCGGATATGGATCGAGACTCCAGATTCATTTTAGGGATTATTTCCACAGTATCTGCTCCATATGACAAAAACTATTAATCACATTGGGGTCTTATTTTTACACAATATGGGGACCATGGTGGTGCAGTGGCCATACACTTGCCTCCCAACACTGAGATAATAATACAATTTCTATGTGAAATGTCCTCTATATTACTTATGGGGGAGGGGGAGTTTATGCTCAAATGCAAGGATTGTCAGTTCATAAAATGGCAAGGATTAGCAAATATCCAGTAGAAGAGTCATGTTCCTGTCTCATTCAATGTTTGGTGATACAAAAACAAGGCTATGCATTTTTTTCACTCTTAACAATACCTCTTTTTAAAAATTCTATAAATTGTACGAAATTCTGTCATCCAAAACACTACATATCACTAAACTCAGACAAGAGCTTAATAACTCTCAATCCAAGAGGGGTTGGGTTTCAACCGCCTCATGGATGCTTACAATGACCTTCCCAAACAATGTACACAATGCAACATCTATTGTCTCCTTCCGGAAAAAGCTCAAAAGTTACAGTTTGCAAAAGCCTATCCCCTGTAGCCACCCTGCCACTTGTGTCTTCTGGCGTATGACATGACTGTGTTCAATGGACCTACTACTATCCATAGTTGCACCTTAGAGTCTATTAATGATGAAGATTAACCTCTATAGAAGTCCATGTTAGAATAGATTACAGGTCTATACATAGATTGGGACCACATTTCATCAGTGAGCATCCGTGGGTTTCAGACTCTGGTGGATTTACAAAAGGCTCAGATGATCTTAATTTGTCCTACCTTTGCAAAGTACAGATGATCTTAATTTGTCCTACCCTTGCAAAGTACAGATGATCTCAATTTGTCCTACCCTTGCAAAGTACCGAATCATAACAGTGGTGATAGGGCCCTTATCTATGTAGCACCCACTTTGTGGCAGCCTGTTTTATGTTATGTTAAATTTGCACACACACTTTGATCAAACTACATAATGTGCTCACTTAAATTTCATAAACATATCATTTATCTTGTGGTCACTGCGGCCGCCAACGTCTAGAACTTACTTGGCCTGGTCCACAACTGGAAATACAAGAGGGTTGCCGATGATTGGTGTTCTGTACTTGGTTTTGTGCCAAGTTTAGGCATGTGCCAAATTGCGACATCAAGCAGTATAAGTAAAACAAGGATAGGAAGAATTTCGAAATAGTAATCTGGTTGAAATGAACTACATTTTTTCCAGAAAATCTCATATAGATGATTTATAATTCTGAATGGTATTAGCATAAACATAGCACATTTCAGTGAATGTATATTACCCAATTATTTGACATGTTTAAAATTTAGCTATGTACCTCTTTGGGTATAGCAGAATGAATTGTCAATATTTAGGACCTTATTGAACATAAGTATCTATAGGTGTCAATAACCTCAAGATTATGACAGATTCACTTGAATGTTGCAATCTACCTTTGTTTTATATTTGCTTCTAAAATTGTACAGTTTTGATTATTCATTATTTGTCTTCAATTACCATTTATTTACATCAATCATTTATTGTCCAATATTCTGTTTGCTTTCACTAATTAGAACAATATCTTCTGAATGTTACAATCTTTCCACCACTTTGATAAAAGCATCCAAATATCTTTTACATGTTCCAATTACACTGCAACAAATACCGTTTTGTGAGTTATTACTTTGTTATAATACGATCATAGAGATTATTCCCACATATTTTGTCATTAACTAATGATATATGCGTGGGAAGAAATGTCGTTTTGTTTTATTGCTTGTCTTCTGCTGGTCTGTTAAAATAAGCACAAACTACCTGCCATCTTGAAACTTGTGTGACACGATACAATTTTATGCTTATCGAAACAATCAGATGCATTGGACTACTTTTCCTTGTATGTCAACGAAGACTTTGTAACAAACATAAACATAAAGTATGATAGTATGAATCTGGCATAGTTCTTCTTCAAGACAAAACCATTACCCACTAATTTCTCAAAAAGGAACTACAAACTTGTCCAACTGCTTAATTTTGGCTTAATTTCAGAAAGGTCTGACAGAAAGGGTTTGCATAATACAAGTACCACCAGACTGAAGTTTATTGTCTCCCCTTCACTGTAATTTATACAACAGAAAAATGTGTGTTCAATATTCCTAGTAAAGCATCTTTGCATAAAATTTGCATACTTTAAAGATAACCTTTTGCAATAACATTTAAAATAATCGAATATATTTCCACTATTTGTTTGCTGAAGACTCTGCCAATAAAAATTCTAATCTTCACACTACAGACAATAAAATACCTGTATAAAATACAACTTCTACTCCCATGACGCCCAACTATACATAACTCTAAATGCAGCCATGCCCTTTTACAAAATAACATGGTTTACATTTGTGTATAACTGGAATTGCTCCGTCAGTAAATCGGGCTGTCCCAATCAGACATTCAAAGCTGGCATGGAATTATATATAGTCTTCAATGCTTTTATTATTCAAATTTGGGTATTCAATAAAGTATTTTGTTCAGTACTCACAATCTAAGGAATTGTCTACCTATTGATATTTGCATTATGTCTATTCTGCTTTTGCAGACAGTTTGAAATCACATCAAAGAGATTGCTTTCATTTAGTCAGTATTGCTTTACTATCTCTTGAGTGATTCTGGTTACGACCACTTTTTTGAAGAAGACTTATGATATTCGCCCTATTGTACTGTTGTGCTTTAGAATAATGTGAAGATTAGAAGCCATAAATAATTGAAAACGTAAGATCTTATTGATAAGATAAGATCTCCTGTTCTCTTCAGACACCACTCCTTTGAGTAAGGTTATTGAAATGCACCCCAACATCAACTTCCTTTTTTATACAGAAAACACTCAGTTGTTTATTCAAGTGTCTCACAAAAATACAGCCCTGGCTTTTGATAAACTGAATTCGTGTCTTCTAGATGTTCAAGCATGGATGTCATCAAGTATGCTCAAATTAAACCCTGACAAAATGTTCAAGAATAGATGTCATCAAGTATACTCCAATTAAACCCTGACAAAGCAGAGTTTATCATTGTTGGCTCTCATGCTCAGCTGAAGAAATTAGATCCCTACCACTCTGTCAGGACATTTGATAATTCCATGCATCAAGTAACTGTTGTAAGGAACCTTGGCGTCTGGTTTGATGCTAATTTCTCCTTTACAGATCATGTCCGCAATATTTGTAAGACATGCTCATTCAAATGGGTGATCTCAGGCAGGTTAGAATATATTTGACTGATGAGGCTGCTATCCTGGTGGCTAATGCCTTTGCGAGTAGTCGCCTTGATTACTGCAACTCTCTCTTCAGTAGTGTGTCCAGTTTCAATATGCACAAACCACAGTTTATGCAAAACATACTTGCTAGAATTGTCACAAACTGTAATAAATACACACCGGCATCTCCTATTCTCAAGTGACTCCATTGGCTCCCAGTTGAATTTCCCTGCATCTTCAAAACTGCGTCTAAGTGGCATTGGACTCTGCAACGACTATCTAGAATGATGATATTTTGAATTGGATTCTGGTGTTGAGCCTTAGAGTCTGCCTGGCAGAGATTAGGTGCTATAAAAGTACAGAACAGAATAGATCTTCATTAATCTTAGATAATCCATGATACCATTGCCCTACTTCCAAGGATGCCTGAGTGATAATATGGGCCTTACAACCTATGCCTGACTATTATACATTAATCACACCTTTCCCATTTAACTACAACTGAATGGGTTCATCAACCATCAAGTTTTGTTTCACCAAGTTTGGTCCACCTCAATTTGGCTAGGATGCATTCTGGGTGATATAGTGGGATACACATTTGGATAGGACATGATCAGTAGGAGCAACATGAGCCTTAGTTAACTCTCATGTTGGGCGGGGGGGGGGGGGGGGGGGGGGGGGGTGTGTGGTTAAAATGAGGGCATGGGATAAATATGTGGCGGAGCTTGTCCTGCATCATGTACTGCCCAAATACATACACAAATATGAGGATTCATAAAGGTCAGTCCCAACACCAAGCCTTGATAACTCTTGTGCATTAATCCATAGACTCCTAAGACTAATCTGCTCGTGTGATATAACAACACTGTATTTTCATAGAAGAGTGTTTTAGATTGGTCATAACACCACAAAGATAACTTGATAAATCTTAAGTGCTTTATGGAAATGTCCATGTTTGGATGGGGTGTACTAAAACACAGAGTCCCAAAATCGGTACAGTTTTGCACTGGCGACCTCCCGATGTACATATTTTTCATACTGACTCATCCCTGGTTTCTGCAACAGCCTCAATTATTTGTCCAACCTCTAAGATAAAAATATAGGTTATATGACCAGTACCATAATGCCTGGGACTACATTTCCAGGGCAGGGGAACAGGGGTATAGCTAGACTTTACTGTGCTTGTATCTACATTTAAACTATGAAAAATTTACAATACAAAAACATCAGCTCTACCTACCAATACCAGGCCAATTAGACAATGTTGTACCTTTAACACCATATTAGATATCATTACAGCCAATACACTAGAACAGTGGGTATTAACTAAGCCAATAAAATAATAAACACGGAGATACTATCCTAAATCCTCTCTTTTTGCCAGAAGACAAGTATTGATAAAGGGAGGTTTTGTGGCCTGCCTGATGGCTGATTAGTTATCTAACATGTCTATTTGGTGGCTGGCAGAAGAACACACAAACACTGCTTTAACAGAATTAGTGACAATTTGCCGCATTAGGGGAGCTTTATTGAGGCAGGGCTTGATCAAAGGGACAGGACTACTTTCAACTAGAACCAGATCACTACTCGCCCTATTAACTGCACTGACTGGAATGGCATCAAAGGCAGAACCAAGGGGACTGCATAGCAAAACACTCAAAGGTAGACTTAGATTCATATTATTGGGCTAAAATTGGTACTGGAGCAATTTAAACAAGCTGTCTTGTTTATAATATTTACCGGAAATGATGTAATATTACCAACCGGCATTGAAACTTAGTTGGAAAAATATCATCAGATATTTATAAAAAACTGGCATTTACAGTTTGCAAATCTTATGAGTACAAGGTTTTGTCTTAAACTGAGAGAGATAAATGACTGTTCAAGACTTTAAGCTTTGAGATTATGACACAAATGAAGCCAATTACTAATACCCCACATCAGATTACTGGGACTTTTTCTAGCTCCGGGGGTTCTAACTAGGATAGGGGAGGTCCTAACTATAGTTTCCTGTAGTGCAGAAACTGTATATTTTTATAAGGAGTTGCATATTGTGTCTTGCAAATAAAGGATACAGTGTTTTATACTCTTACTTGTGAGATATTTCTTTAAAATAAATTAACTCTCTGGAAACTGTAGGTTCCATAGCCCATTGTAAACGACAAAACCCAGGAGGACAAAAGCCCAGAAAAAGAACTACTAGGACAAAAGCCCGGAGCAATTTTGGGAGTAAGGGGGGGGGGGGGGGGCATAATTCACGAGTTGCAACACCAGAAAAGTAATCATACAATACAAAACATAAATGAAAATTTTATGTTTTTCCAACTTTTTAAAATCTACTCAGGTGATTGTTTTGCAGAAAATATAAGATCCAGTTCATTCTTACTGTAAATGTTTAAATATTGCTACTCAGGTTTTTAAGTCTGCTCAGATTGCTGCCATTTTGTGGCAAATATATTTTGTTCTCTTCATTTTAACAGGATAGAAAGCTATTTATACAGTCTTACAGAGTTTTGGCAATAATAATAAACAGGATAAAATATATATTCGCTAATAAACACCAGTGAACGTCTTATACACATCATATAACAGGTTTAAATTGTTACCAAAGTATTAACATCAAATAACACTTTTAGTGGATCCCATTTAAGCTGTATTTTTCATGAAAATAATACCTTCTCTGCAGAGTCAACAAATGGGGAAAGGCTATCTGTTAACTACCTTTTAATGTAAATTAAAAGAAAGAACTTAAAGGAGTTAATCGAGTTTGTCACTGCTCAGGTATCTGTAAACCTTCTTAACTACACCCAGGCAACAGTTTTTCAGAAAAAAATATGAATGCATACTTACTTTTATGCTAACCTTACAATCAAATTTTAAGCTGGCCCAGAAGAGTGCAGGCAACTCTCTCACTTTGTGAGAGAGATTAATTCCTTTCAAGTGGCCCTAAGTCTGTTAAATAGGTATTTAGAAGTGGTTCAAATATGTGCTTAGATATATGTACTGAAATTCACTAAAATTCACTAGAGCTCCAAGAAGTTATTAATTTGCCCAAGTCTATTAATAAAATGTGTTTGTATCAATGCTTATTTTAACAAGTGTACTCGGAGAGCGTACACCTTTACTTAAGGCCCAATACCTCTCATGAATGCAAGAATAAAAAAATGCCTTAAAAATTCTGGATACAAAATTCCATTGTGAATCATTCCCCAAATTAAATCAGTTCTATGTTAGACCAAAGCATGCAGGCCTACTGTGAAAGTGTGATGGAAATTCATACAGTAGCTTTTTAATAATGTTACTAATATACAAACAAACAGAATCCAACCATCATATAACCCTCATTCACAGAGGTAGGAAGCCAACAGAATCCATGTGGTCAAGTAACCTCCTTGACAGGGCAAAGAAACTATACTGATGTTTAGCAAGATAAATTAAGCATGACTGGATGTTTTTGTGGTAAGCATGTAATGGCTTAGTGGACAGGATGCTGGTCTCCTAACCCTCAGGTCCTTAGTTTACTTAATGGCCCAACATAGAGGGGGATAATTGGTAGTTCACTTGCCAGTATCCGATGGTTTTCAATGCAGAATCTTCACCAACTAGTTCACATTGCTTTCCTCCATCCTAACAGGATACAACCCACATAATGTGATATTAAACATATATCATTCAATCGGTTCAACTGTTTAACAGCCCTTTGCATTATCTAAACACTATGTTTTTATACTCCTATCATGACAATGTTATATGCCATACATTTGATTAAAGCTTACTCAATGCTCTCATTTGTATGGTTCAAAAAACATTTAATTTTTTATTGGTCTATTAGGTTTTCGTCATAAACAGACAATGAAAAATAGTAATCTCAACATAGTATTACATGATCCAATTGCCAATTAAGAGAGAGTCTATCGACTAAATATACCCCCTCATCTTTAATTAATCCACCCACTCACATAACTACAATATATGAACAAATTTACAGATGTCCAATAGAAGTTCCAAATTTGGAAAAAAATAACAGCATAAATACCCACAAAGTAAACATTTATCAACATCATTGAGACACATAAACAAACATGTGTCCGTTTTTCAGTAAATTTTCACCTACCTCTAAACAATAAATTATTTAAAACAGTTTAGTTTTATTAACATAATCCGCGAGGCTTTTTAATCGGGGTGCTCCACTGGAGCCGAGCCAACAACCGACTGTATGACTCTAGGTTTGGTTAGCTGAATCGGGGATCAGGGACATAAATCCAGCAAAAACTATGTGCCAAAAATATGAGTCAGTTTCACCTCTCATCCTGGCTTGTCTGCATCCAGATCCAAACCTGACTTGGGGTCAGCGTGTTTTTCTCCATGCCAAGATGGGAAACTATCAGGACAATCCGTAAAGCCCAAACCGACAAGCTGTATGAAGCTACAACTATCTATCGTGAAAACCAACAAGACTGGAGCAGTATCCCAATCCATCCCAACTAGATTGATTAATTTCTGGGGCCGGGATTTTGAGTCGTGATCAAAGTAACACTATGTAAACTCAATCAGTAAATTAGCTATGCAAACCCATTCAGCTCAATCATCTAGTCATAAAGTAGTATCAAGTACCATTCTACACCGATGACACTCAATTATATGTAACACTGTCATCAGCAAATTTCTCTTCCTCTATACTGTTTATTTATTTGGGGTTTTACGTCACTTTCAGCACTGTACAGGTCATATAAAGACAAGTAGTTGGAAGGGCAGAGGAAACCAGTACATACAGTTGGTCAAGGTTCTGTACTGTAAACTGCCGACCAACGGCAAGCCACTTGAGGCCTTGCCGGGAACCAAATCCCGGCCTCAGAGGTCTTCCTCTATACAAACAATCAGGAATTGATTAAATGACATTCAAAATTTCATGTTTACAAATAAAGTAAAACTTAACCATGGCAAAACTAAATTTATCTTTATAAACTCCAAAACAATTGTAAACAATTCCGTTCACACTATCCCATCAATACTTTGGGCTTACCAGCACAAAATGTCGAGAAATTTGGAGTGGTGTTTGATTCTAACCTATCCCTTTCTGACCATGTGTTATAAGTCATAAAATCCACCAGAGTCCATGGAAGAGACCTTTACAGAATTCGTCCCCTCCTGGACATTAAAACATCAGTCCTTCTGGCAAAGGCTTTGGTGAGCAGCAGATTGGACTTCTGCGATTTCCTGTTGGTATCACTCATTTATCTAAGTTTTCCCATTTTGCCCCCAATTGAAAAAAATGTCAATGGCAGCCTGTCAAATATAGGGTACAAGTTAAAATTAGCCTTATCACATACAAAATTCTAAAACACGGACAACCAGCCTACCTAAGTGAATGAATATACCCCTACACCTCTTCTAGAAATACCAGACCTATGTCCTACTAGGCACAATGGAGCAAAGGCTGAAGGTTGTCAGAGACATTGTTTTCACATGTGTTGTGTTGCACAACATGCTGAGGACACACCAAGTCAGAGTAGACATGGCACCCATGCCAGCAGATGAGATAGCAGTCATATCAAATGAACCAGTGGTATGTGTGCCTGATGAAAACTGCAGGAATCCTTTGAGGGAGGCAAAGCATCAGCGAGACACACTAAAGGATGTAACAAAGACCTAGCCTGGGGACAGAACCTGGCATCTATTCTTTTCTAGTCCTTTTCAGAACTACCCAGTTATTCCAAGAATCTACTCTAATCTAATCTACTGCTTTGCAGGGGCAATATCTTTCCCACAAAGGGGAATTCAGTGTGCTAACTTAACAAAAAGCATTTATTGTAAGGAGAATGAAGGGAGAATGAAGGGGCAATTAAGGTCAGTAATCCAAAGTTGTGGGTTTGACCAAGAGGGAAAGAGACTAAGTTGGGAAACTGGAATTGAAGAGGTGGGTTTTGAGGTGCTCCTGAAAGATGTGACAGAGGGCCAAAAGTGGGGCATGAAGGACTTGAGTTTAGGGGTGCTTTGCCTTGTATTTCCTAAAGAGATGTGCGGGTGGATTAGTACTCTCAGGTAAACTGGTTGACCCTGGTTGAGAATTTTGTATGTAATGAGGCCAAATTTATTTAAGCTAGTGCTTGAACTTTTATTTAAGCTAGTGTTACTCCAATGTCCCACAAATTTCTAGCAAATTTCCCAAAATTCTCCAATAAATTTCCAACAATTTTTAAAACAATTTCCAAACAAATCCCACAATAATGTTTAATAACTTAAACACAAGTGTATTCAATGTTCCACAGTAAATGTCAAAATTTGTAAACCTTTAGATTTTGTTCACTGTTCACAATGGATTTAACTTAAAAACAAAAAACTAACTTATTATTATTTTTTTTCCTTTGAAATTGTAAAGATATTTCTAACTTTAAAACTTTCTGAAATGTCAAAATCTTTTTATAACTTTAAAGTTTCAGAAGGTTAACTGTAAAATCTAAAGGTCAAAGTCATTTCTAAATTGTCAAAGTCAAAGTATTTTTCCATTTTTAGAAATTTTTTAAAGTTCACACCCACTAAAACTGGGCAAAATTATTGTAAGGTAAAAGTGTTTTTCAAATCTGAGAAATGTCTCAAAGCTCAAAACATTTTTTAAGAAATGCCCAAGTTTTGTAAGATTAAAATGTTTCAGAAAGTTTCCAAGTTTTTCGAAGGTCAAAATTTTTCAAGTCCACATTTGAATTTTTTAACATTAAATTTTCAATCAATCACTCACTCACTCATTCCCATTGGCTTGACAAAAATATGGCGTCAAGGCGTCAACTGCAATCCATCTTGGGTCTCTTGTTGTATGTCCACAAATGTGTCAAGCCGGCACGTATATTTCTCAACAGAATGTTAGAACTTCTCAGGGCTTCTAATGGGCGTCAAAAAATTTTATTGACACCTGTTAAAATTTCAATCAATCACTCACTCACTCATTCACTCATTTTGTTTCTTGTGTTTTGGGGTCATGTATTTGGTGTGAAGTGGTGTTACGTTATTTTTTTTGAACACTCAGCTAAGTAATTGTTTTGGGCAGATTTTGGTGGTCCTGAGAAGGACCTATAAATCAGCAGTTTAAAGCAGTGGCCCTGAAAAAGACCATAGGTAGGTAGATGCAGAAAGTTTACTGCTGCTCCTGCTTGGGTGACTGCTGGGGGGGCTGGGCTGGCTGCTAAAGAGGCTCATGCTGCTGGGTGGGTGGAAGAGGGGCAGTGTGTTGATGTGGGTCAGTCAGCATAAACAGTTGATGTGTATCTATCTGCTGGAAGCTCATTACTGACTGTATATTTTAAAAAATGCTACAGAGGCCTAAGATGATGTGAGACTTTCTTCACCTGTGACAGGCACTACAGAAGTTTGGTTGAAGGCCTTGGTAGGGCTGAGGGTGAAATGTAGTTGACCCAGGTTGTTGCTCGTTAACAACTAAGAATGAAGTCTGCAACCCTCTGGGCTGTTACTGTCTTCTAGACACTGTTTGGATTTGTTGAGCTGGTTGTATGACCTGGCTTGCTGGCATCTGGGTTTCTGGAATAGTCAAGATATATTCCCTGGCAGAGGCTGCTGACTGCTGCTGATAAGTTTGTGGCACATATGTGGAAGTGGTACTGGAGTTCCTAGAAAGCATAGGTTGCAGAAGCTGACGGTTCCTTTCCTCTGCCTGCTCTGTATCCCACTGAAAAGTCTGAAAGTCTACTTCAGAGGCCAGGTAGTTGCAGAAGGTTGCTCTCCTTTTCGGGCCCAAGAAAAGATGTGATCATAGTCTTCATCTGGGCAAATTGCTCCATGACCTGCTGGTGAACTGATGAAGTGTGGGACACTACACTTGTATTGGCAGTACTGCAAACTGATGACTGGTGTGTGGTGTGGAAACTGGTTTCCATACCGTCAGTATCCGTGGATCCTCATGAAATGTTGAGGGCTGAGGCTGCACTATCACTGGCTCTTCGTTTTGTTAAAAGTCCAGTGACAAAAACAGTGATTTTAAGAAGCACGAGCCTTGCTAGATCTCCAGAAGTGTAAGTCTCAATACATCTTATGCTTAAAATGCAACATTTATTAAAAGAACCTCCACTTATCCTAATGTTAGCCTCTTGTGCCGAAACTTATTAAACACAAGCTCTAACCAGGATTATGCTCTTGAGATCACTTTTATTTTTTTATCGAAAGAACTTTTTTGTTACTGGGCTATCATGAATTATGAGTGATGAATTGTAGCGTGATGAATAATGATATCACCACTGAAGTTAAGCAGCAATGGGTCATGTTGGTATCTTGATGTGCAACCTTCTGAGGTTTAAGCCTGTGATGGGATGTATCTGATTCAAAATTTATTTTTGTTGTTAGACTTTCATAAATTAGACTGAACCACCTTTGGGCCTTCTTTAAACAAGTTTCCTTATTACCTAACTGACTTAGTGAATGTTTTCCCATGTATACCTATTAATATTTAAAAATTTTATCACAAGAGAAAACAAATCAGTACAGGATGACAAGGACGAGGATTCTATGTATGCAGAGGCTTGTTTCACTTTCATTATTTACCATATTGCTTCAATAATAAGTCAAATAAGTCCATGTTTAGCAAAGAATGCTTAAAATAAGCTGTGGAACATATCCTTGTTTTGGGCACCAGTGAGTATAAAAACTAAAAATTTTAACTCGAGATCTCACCACCAGATTTTAAATATCCATTCACACTTAAAACCATGACAAATCAGTGACGATACAATGTAAGAGAATCTTATCAAATAATAAAGTTTGATCTGACATAACATACCAAATAAAATTTAAAAATAGTTTCAAGTAAGCCAGTGGATCAAAAAGCCATGGATCATTTGAGCTGAAAAGATTAAATATTTAATCTGTCTTTTTATTTTATTTCTCACTATTTTAATAGACTTCATCCCTGAAGAAATCAAGAGGGCTCATTCAGTCTTGAATTACACCCCTGCCTCTGTGTGATGACTTCATCTTCCTCTCTGAGAAATTTTCTGTCAGCTAGTTTTGATTTGTCTTGATCCAAAAATTGATCCATTTAATCAAAGTAAATAGATCAAAGATAATCCAAAATTTCATTGAAAAGTCAGATAATACCACATAATACCATAATACCACCCTGATCTAATCTAAAAATTTGATCAAAATATGACTATTTTGGCTGTCGAACATAAAGGCAAAGGCAGAGAAACTTCAGTGAAAACTAGACTGATGAAAGTTCTTGATATTTGTGCATCCAGAGTATAATCAGGATCTTTCCCCAAATTTCTTAACTTCTTCCTTCAGTTAGATCCTACCGACATAACAAAGTCAGAGAGGTCTGTTCATGGGTTTTGGAATAATCACAAACATAAATAAACTAATGCAAACTTGGTGGGGTAACAATTATGAGAAGTTTAGTTATATGGTGTTAATTGTCTTCTGTGGAAATCTAACCAAATACGTTGTCAAAAATGTTGTAGTGATCTCTATATATCAATTTCCAAAATTCTTTTAACTTTGAACAAATATAAAGGTAATAGTTTTATTTTCATTTGTGCATCTATCAAATATGCTTTTTACACAACTGGAAAGTTATTTTATCAAAGCTTGTAATCCATTTAAAATTCAGGCAAAATGGCTGAGAAATCTCAACTTAAAACATTTCAGTTTTTATATTCACCGGAGCCCCTTACTATGGATATAGTTCACTGCTGTTCTTTTCTGCATTCTTTAGGTAAATATGGACTTATTTTAGCAATTGTTTAGACCGAATTGTCGACAATAATTGTAAAAAAAACTCTAGTGACATTTACAAAATTTATATCACCCCAGAAGACAAATATACAAATTTTGTCCACCAGACCCAGACTGAATACATCCGCTTCTCTTGTAATGAAATTAAAAAAGAAGACAAGTTAATCTTAAGACTTGGCTAAGACCTTTCTTAAATATGGCCTCATGTAATTTTCATATTGCATTCCCTTTGCTTATGCTAATTAATTAATTTAGATAAACAATCTCATAACCAACTGAACAACATGCCAAATGTACAGATCCAAAACTACGTACAACGTACAAACTACAACTGTCCTGAGTACAAATGTTTGTTAGTAACCTAAATTTGTTATGATAAAGTCAATTTAGATCAAACACATGGTTCCTGAGGACAGACAAACCATTGCCAACCAGTATTGCTAAAAAGACGACAAAATTTCCAAAGACTCGATCCAGATCCGACTCCATGTCAACTCCGAAGGGAACAGAGCTACGGATAGGCATCACCCTAGTGTGAGAAAATAGATCAGAGCAGAATTATTCGAGTTGTTGAGTAATGTGTATGGACAGACAGGCAGACAAACAGATATGATTACAATACCTTGACCCCTTTCCTTTGGGTGGGGGGGGGGGGGGGGGGGGCAAGGGTAACTATGATGAAACATAAATAGGAAACTACAATTTTACATCTTAAGAAACTTTGAACCTACAAATGAATCGCTCACTCAGTTTTTGTGTGTTTCAGACATGACATTCCATAATTTGTATCTTTGGGAAGATATGAAATTTCCCAGACCTTCCAAACCCAATACAGGAATCATAGCTTTATATATTAACCTTAAACTCATAGTCCATGTTATTGTTAACTTAAGTTGTATCTTAGTACAGCTGCATAAATGTAAAATTCATATACTTATAAAAAACATTCAATCAACGAATGCATCCCATGAAACATATATATTTCTTCAAGAAATATTTCGACTTCTTTTATTATTTCCATTGTCAATAAGTCTAGTGACAGTTAAAGATGTTAGATTGATGGCAAGAATCGATTTGCAAGGAAAAAAATAACAATTTTCCTTTTCTTGTTTGGGTTTTCTTGCATCCACTATCATCTGTCATTGTCGCAGAGAAATCAAGTTTTGGAGTTGAGATATCACAGTTCATCGATAAATTGGGGATGGCTAAGGTATTGAATTGTAGTTGTGTTGATTCATTGTGCTTGAAATTCCTAGAAATATAGAATTTTTTAGAATGTATTGCATAGTTTTTTTCCCTCATTGTAAGCCTGAGATAGTGGATGTTTACATTTTCCTTTCTTCACTAAACATTTTGGACAACCTTAAGGCCGCTAGGGAACTTTGTTCAAATTAATAATTAAATTCCAGGTAATTTGTTTACAGTTATATCATATTATACAACACTGCTAAATATGATGCCACTCTGATTGGCCAAAGTTTGGTCACAAGACACTTTATAAATGCAGATGTATCAAGGCTATACCAAGTCAGAGGGCTGTATGACTTTTGATGGTCCTCCACTACAAACATTAAAAAAGGTATAGCTTTTAAAATATGTATGATATAAACAAGATGGCTGTCATTTTAAAGGTCTTAATGAGTAGATTCTCGATCACCCCCCCCCCCCCAATATCAACAGTGGGATTGAACAGGCTGCCATTAAATGTCAGCTCCCAACAGACCATCTGAAGTTCAGAAGCCAAGTCCAGACACACCTGTCCAGACTGGCATACCCAGCACCATAGTCATCCCCCCTGACGGGTGTTTGACTAGGTTATGATCTCTGCCTGGTTTTGGGGCCTTTCCTTTCTATATTTCCGCATGTTAGAGGATCTTTGTCAATTTTGCTCTGTGTAATGTTATTATTATTATTATTGTTATTATAAAAACAGCTTTTGCATTAACATTTTTATCACAAGATTTTGATTTGACTACTTTTTGTTTTTAAAATGTTATTTTTTACACTCATAACAATTATTTAATTTTTAATCAGAAATTTCTTTGCCATAAACAGAATGTAGATGTTTTAGATATCTTATAATCTGTAAATTTAAATAGGCTTAAAATCTTTACATAATTATAATAAGATTTATGCATTTGGTATTTCAGTAAAATGTATATACAGTGTACAGCTAAATAGATTTCTTTTAAATTACACCTGAGATATTTTTCTGTTATTGAAAAGTATCCAATATTTTTCATTAATGGACAGTTGTTAGGCTCAGTGATTATGGTCACATAAACAAACCACATTTTAGACCTACATTCTAAAGGAACCTTTTAATTTTTATTCTAACTTAATGACCATTATACCTGTAAACCCCCAAAAATACATCGTTCCAATTGAGGGCACTAAGTCCCTCATTGTATTGAAAATATTGCACTTACAAAGCAGAAGATTAGATTTTTTAATCCAAAGATATCTACGTCATGACACTAACACTACTAGAAAGCACTCAGTGATTGCAGACTTCTGCCAATGCAGCAAAGTATCCCTAAATAGCAGTTTCACCCATATACTGTTTTTGTATTTTAACCCTCAAATTTGGAGAGCTTGTCCATGAAATTGAATCACACACAATCTCATCAGGATCTGTAGATTACTTCTGGTGTAATTTCGAACACACAAGGCACTAAAAATTCAGTAAAAATGAGATTTTTGTAAATTCAGGATTTCTTTTGGACATTTTGTAATAATTTATTGCATACTTTATGCGTCAAAGTTTAAAAATTTACGTATAAGGTCATCTACTAAGGTTGCCTTAACATCAAATCTATAAGTTGATATTAAATTGGGCAACTTAGCTACTTCTGTAGGATATATGAAAAATACGAAAAGAAAATTGCCAAAAAAACAGGAAGTTTGTATGTGACAAATATATTTCATTGTTGAAGGGCTGACTATATTCTATGATCGAACACTCTTTCAAAAGATGTCATGGGATCCCCAAACATTTGCAATTCTCAAGCCAAACACAAATAACCACCCACAGCAGCTGTAGATACTTTTATGATGCTTGGAACCCACCATTTCCTCCAAAGTTCGGCTGGAAATCCGAGCTGCTAGCTTTACTCATGGGAAACAAGAACTTATTACACAAATTGATATTTGCTAAAGACATTCTTAGCAAACAAGCAGTAATCAAAGAAAGGGATGGAGTCTTTGGGCCTACAGACTTCTTTACAATTCATGCATTTGTTATCCTCGGAACCAAAAACAAGATGGCATAGCCTCAAACTAAAATGAATTTTAATTTACCGTTTTGCGGTATTTGGATAAACTATTTATAAATTATATTTTCTATTTATAAGGTTTATGGGTAAAATAGAATCTTATGGTTTGTATATCCTAATATTGTGTACATATATTTTGTGGAAACATCACTTCAAGGCTTGCAGGATAAGGTTGAGGTCTAGTTGCTGGTATATAACATGGCGGGAAGGTCTCAAGGGAACTTCAAAAACTTGGATCAATGGCCGCCCTTCATTTGAAACCATACCACTGAATTCCCAATACTTAATACGCTTGTGATTCCTTTTCTAATTCAGTAGAAAATAACCGACACAGCTAAAGTGAGTAAAACATATTACATAAAATATTAATTGATTTTATCAATTAGTTTAAGTTGCAATTTATTCCTTCAAAGCATCATTTTATTCAGAAATTAGTTGGTTTGATTTGCTCCTTCTTATCAATGCACATCACAAAATACTGATTTTTTATATTAGAAACATGTTATGTCAGTTTATACTAACAGGAAATTATAATTAGATGTTCAAATAAGTACATTTGAAAATTAAGATATTGAAGAGCATAATTCTTACTTACATTGTAAATAAATTCAGGAACATTTGTGTATATTTTTGTCAATACAAACTTTGGTACAGTAAGCTAAAAGAAGTTTGTCTGTAAAAATAATCCTTGAATGGAGCTTTGTGCTCTCTTTACAGGTTTAAAAATCTTTAAATACTATTTAGTTTTCATTGCAAAAAGAAATCCAAACACACCATGATAAAGTAAGGTAGGTGAAAGTGAGTCTTGATGCCCTAAAATTCAATATGGCTAATGATCGAGGGGCTTGGGGGAGAATTCAAATAAAATAAGATCTAAAGATATATGACTGATAAGATGGGGGAAATGGAAAGGTAATGCAGCCACTTCCGGTTAGAGCTTCTCAAGTCTCTTTCAAGTCTCGGGAAATAGTGAGTTCAATGATCCCACAATCTATTACCAATTTAAAGTACATTGTAGATTGTTTATCGGGCTTGTGGACTTGAAGGATTTTGGGCTTTAGAGGATGTAAATTACACTCATAAATATATACATGTATTTACACTTGAACAAAACTGGTTGTACTTCTTTGGGATATATTTTCTGACGTGTGTTTCTTCAATGCCAATCAATAATGTCAAATGATTAAAGTATTTTATCCACATACAAGATAGAGTCATAAAGGATTCACACCTCATAAAATATGATATATCCTGCATAAAATATAATTACACTAAGTGTGCAAGATAGTAGCTTCAACCGACCCCATTGTCATGGCAGTTTTCGATCAAAGGTTTGTTCCTCTAATTCACTGCAACATAGCCTAACCTCACTGCTTACACATGTATACTAAAATGTCTAAAAGTATATACATAAATACTAGCTATGGTTAATAAATATGCTAACCAACTTGGCTTTTGTCTTTCAGATGACTCTGAATCTCATCTCTAAACTCTGGAAATACTGTCTTGAGGCAGGCAATTAATTAGCCACAGAGACTTAGTGGGTAAGACACCTACATCCCCCCTCCCACATCTTAGGTGATGGGTTGAAATGCATTGGCCACGTCCCAAACATGTACAGATGGTAGTTCCTTACAAATGCTCAATGCTTTTTAATGCAGAATCCTGAGAAACTAGTATGTCCAGGTTTCCTCCACCCACCTCCACTACCAATAATGAAATGACCCTGTATATATTATGTACTGAAAATGAGATTAAACCCAAATTAATTAATAACTAATACTTTTATTTTTTAAAAATTATTTAATGTTAAAGATTTATGACAATGTACTAAAGACACAAACAAGATATTTTGAAGATATATTTTACCAAAACTATTTAGAACTTGGTGTAGCTTGTGTTCTGATGTAACCTTCTGACATTTATACTGCTTAATCTTTGCAGCAATGAATTCCTAAGAGCAATAAACAAAACAGGTAAGATCTTAAAGATCAAAGAATTTCTCTTTGTGTTACTGGAGTCGTTCTAAAGTGCATCTTACAATGATCAATACAGATATTCTCAGTAATTTGTAATCTATAGAGGTCTTTACCCAAATATAAATGCCACTAAGCCAACTATCTATAGGAATGATTTCTTTTGTGTGAACATCCCCATATGTAAATTAAGGCCATTCAATGCATTCTATAGAAATACCCTGAAGCAGTGCTCCCTCCGGGCATCAGCTTTATAAGGAGGCAATTCTTGGTAGTTTTTTACAATTCAGGATTTCATTAAGATGCCATAGGTGGGAATCGAATGGCAGCCGTTATTCACAGAAGGGTGACTTGGTCAGGGTTATTGTGGTCATAAAAGTGAAGAGACCCACAGAATGTGCATGTTAACATGGGTGTAAAGGACTCATAGTTTACAAATGAGTCCCTTATAGGCACTGTTACACTTACAAGACACATTGTAAAAGACTTCCAAGATTTTATCAATTGGGAGTTAGTTACAACTGTTACTGGTGACTAAGGTGGTCAACCCGAGAAACAAGTTATTAGTCCTTGATGAAAAGATAAGTCATACGACCAATAAGCTAAGCTAGTCCGATTACTCTTGACAAGCAGAGAAGATTAATGACTGGACAGATTGGTCATGACAATCTTTAAAGGTTTTTAAACATGTTTAAAAATGAGTAACTGTGATTATACTACAGAAGTGTTAAAACTTTGTTCTGGATTCAGACCAACAGATCCATGTTTTTATTGTGACATTCAAGTACCCCATTCAAATGATTAACTACATTAACTTTGTATTTCTATTGTATATTTATTCTCAGTGCAATATCTCCTTGTAATATCAGACAGTTGTGATAGGTGACTATCTTCTGGTGCCCATATGACTACATGACTACATGTGCCAAGGCAGTTTCTATAAACCTCAGGTAATGAAGTTTGCCCTTGCACAAATTGAGGTACAAGGACTTGCAGTAGTCAAGTCTGATGTTAATATATTCAGACAATCTTTAACTTTTAGTGTTTCATAAAAATTGTTGTAGTTACTCATTTGCTATCATCTATATCTTTTATACAAAATTTTCAGAACAGAATTCTGATTGCAAAAAGAATATCATATGGAAATCTCCCCTTTAGTTATTAACATATCAGCTTTCTGTGGCTTCATCAGAAAATGTTTTTTGAGGATTACAACAAAAGATAGCTGGACATCTTTGAAGTGAAATGAAACTGGAATTACTCATCCATTATGAAGCCATGGAAGTAACAGGCTAGGTTATTACAATTTCAATAACTTCGTGTTTGTAAAGTGCAGAGTAATTTTGATTAAGGTGAATTCACACTTTTCTGATCTAGCAAATCCAGGTCTAAATGCCAGTACAAACCAAAGCAATCCTATGCAATACACATAGATATAAGCCCTATATTTGCTGTAGAAAATGTTGAATTTATTTTCTCAAATTTAGTTCCGACAGTTCTTGTCATTTGAATGGGAGGTCTGTGGTAGATGCTATATATATGGTACGTGGTATAAATGTGCTATATACAGTAACCCTTGATTTGACATTGTTTCTTCAAAATATAGAAATAATTTTCTATCAAGCAGTATTGTAACATGATTGTTGCTTGTAAACAAGGTTCTAACTTTTCTACCTCCAGGTCATGTGATCATTGAATTATGCTTGTTTGTTTATTTGTTTGTATGTTAGCAGGATTTAATAAAGAAACAACTGCATGGATTTAATTCAAAGTTTAACAGTAGGTGAGTTTAATTTTGTCATTGTCCCGAACCAATTCTGGATATAGGATTTCTTTTTACAAGATTTGTTGGGCCTTGACGGAGATCGGTGCTCTCCGAGTACTCTTGCTATTGGATTGTGTTGCTTCAGCTCACATTGTATAATCTTTGCCGGATGCAGGCCTATACTAGACAGGTAAGATTTGCAAAAAAAAAAAATCATAGACTTTCATGAATGTGTCTAGATTTATGTCTATATTTTAACAATGGAAACTGACATTGTTGTACTACAGTATTAGAATAGATCATTAATGCAGGGCAAATACATAAACTACAGTACATCCCTAAAGTAGTTTTTAAACTACGCGATAATCTTTACTAAGACACCTGCGTAAAACTGATATTGAACAGAGGGATCCTCATATACCTGATTTCAACTCCCAATTGAGAAAAAGAGCGAAATGTGTGGCATAGGATGTGATGCCAAATGGAACTTTAACTAAAAATATCTATGGTACAGTTTATAGCTATTCATAAAAAAATACATGAAAGTACCAGGCTTGATAATGAATATAAAATTTATTGCACCAGGGATCAAACTTGACAGAAATTTTGTAGCTGCATGGAAAATGGGCCATCACATCTGAAGACACTGGATCAAACCCTATTTTCTCATGTTATATTAATGAGTTTGAGGTACTAGTTTCAGACAAACCGTGCTAAGGAATTAAACAAAAATACAATAAGGAAATTCAAGCCCCCCCCCCCCCCCCCCCCCCCCCCCCACAAACAAACCTCACAAAAACTAAAATTTGCATTTCTTTCTAAAGTCTCTGCATGCCTCAGCATTTACCGAAGTAACAAACTTCTTTAACACCCACCCTGATTTTCCTCTGCTCCATCCCAAACCCTTTCCACCCCCCTTCTCCCCCCTCACCAGTCATTTCACCCCACAGATCCATAACAAGCTCTTCTTACACATAAAGCCCTTCACTGTAGCCAACTTTACACATTTCTGGTTCATTTCACTCGCCCCAGCTTTCTGCAACAAGGAAGCTTGCCACACATTAAGCCAGACAGCTAACCTGGTCCAAGTCTCTCATCCCTACACAAAATCAACGTTGGGATTTATTATGTATAATAACAAAAATAAATCACCCCTTAATAGATATATAAAAATTATATATCACCCATGAAGATTAGCAATACAAAACTTGTCCTATAAACTTGCATAATATTGTCATCATTATTTGTGCTATATTTCTTCTCATGTTTGTAATTTGGGAAGTTTTCCTATTTTATAAAGTCTTATATTCATATATTCAAAGATATTTCTGAGGATATATAAAACTATAGAAAATATAAAGATTCACTTGTATAAATGTAATTCTGTTGTTGACGGTTTTTTAAACATGTTCATTTGTGACTTTTTTGTACTGATATGTATATGATTTTGAAGACAATAAAAAAAGGATGGAAAAAAAAAGTCTTATATTCATGGCTGTATGGCTGCTTTGATATGTATTGTCTTAAAACTCAGCGCAATATCTTCATGTACTACAGGACTCAAAGCGCTATATGACCCATCCGACTGTACAAGTACAGTACAACTCTTAAATTACTGACATTCCCTAAACTGAAAGACAGAGGCTCAATGATGATCATTTATCTACATCCTTGAGGTTCTTTAACCTGCCACTGGGGATAGGACCCAATGACAGAGGACCACCATTATAAGTCGTCATCCGAGCCACTATGTATCTGCTTGTACCTGGGTTTGAACCCATGTCCTCTGTGTTCCTAGACAGGTGTGTTACCCGCTAGGCCACAGTGGCAGATATGTACATTAATTATGTGGCACTATACAGATATATTGCAGTGTCCAATTTGACAGAGGGAGGGGTGACTTTGAATACCCTTTAACCCTTGTACTGTGGGATCACACAAACAACACTTTATAAGGGAAGGCCAGTAAGATACCCCCACATGTATTTATAGGACAAAAGAGTGGGGATATATTACCAGGTATAGCAGCCATGCAGACCAGACAAAGTGCTAAATGTTCCAAGATCAGCAGATAGCTATCTGATACAATCAAACTTCTATTGCATTTAATCCCTACAGCAATAGATTATAAGGCACGAAGAATAAAAACTCATAGGATGACCTGGTCAATACAATACCTCATATGACTGTTGGGGACTTTGAAATCTTCAGTGTGTTGTATTGTATTGGCCTAGCAAGTTTTGCATATAATCACAGTTAGCAAGTTTTGCATATAATCACATGCTGTCAAGTACTACAAGGTGTAAGAACACGCCAGTACTGGCCAAACTTGGTCCTAAGAACCTAGTCTACAAATAAAAAACTATATGTAATATTAAAGTGGATGGGAAAATTTGTGGCAACATAATTATTTATTTCAGATTTTACATGGCTTTCAACACTGTACAAGTCATATCACGACGGGTAGTTTTGTGGGTAGAGGAAACCAGTACATATAGTTGGTTCAGTACTGTAAAAATGCCAACCATCGGTAAGCAACTACCAACTTTCCCACATAAGGTTCAGGGTTTGAACTGTCTACCTAAAAGGTGGGAGGCGAGTGTGTTATCACTACGCCACCGTGGCCTGTTTGGCAGCTTTAACAGGATATATAAAATTACTGTATTTCTTGTACAAGCATAGCTTGGAACATATTGTTCCCTAGTTGCCAATTTGAGATCGATCATAAAATGGTTTCAAACTGCCAATGCTGATCCTTTGGGAAAAAAGCGATTGGATCACAGGGAAAAGATTGGTCTCACAACAAATAATACAGACCTTACACCCTGTTCCTGACCAGTATGATTACAAAAGATCACTTTGTTACACCAACTGCAATCACTCTTGTACAGTAATTAGGAGACTTCCACATGTAAGGTTATCTTTTGACAAAATCGCTTAGGTCCATTGTACAAGAAGATTAGTTGTATCATAAGAGCTGACAAGATGGGTTGTAGGACTGTAAAGATAGGTTCTTATGCCAAAAAGATAGCTTGTTAAACCTAGGTCACATCTTTCTGTGTTGTGTTCACAAGCTACAAATTTACTCGCTCCTGTACCTTCAGCTGTAGCTTGGTCCACACATTCGGTAGGATTCAGTGGGATTCTTGTTTTGGTGGGAACCATTTGATGTGCTTCAAAACAGCTTGGTCACCATTTGCATTCAAGGCAACATTTTTCAAATGCTTGAACCATCTGCTAGGACCTCTCATGAGCTATATTAAAATAGATCACTGGATCGGTGAAGTGGGAGGGAATGGATATTTGTGAAAGCTCATTCTTAATCGTGTACTAGCAGAGATGAGGTCTCTTTTTTGGAGTCATAAGGATCAGGTAATGAAGAAGAGAATACATATGAACACCAGGTCGAAAGGGGTTTCGGTCTACTAGCGTGAGTAGCAAAGCCATTAGACACACGAGTAGTGCACTGAGGCAGTCACCCATCCAAGTACTAACGTAGCCCATTGCTGCTTTATTTCAGTGAAGAGAGAGGTAGTCATACCACTATGCCACGATCCATGAAAGTCCGGAGACAAAAAAAAAAGAAAAAGAAAAACGAAAAAAAAAACCCCCAAAAAGTGCTTTTAAAACTTAATTGAAAGGTTTGTCCAAAGTATAAGGGAGTTAGAACTGAAAAGATTGGCCTTGAATACTTGGGGACAGAAATAGTCACTAGCAAAGGTTTTCAGGCACGTTGAATACTTTTGACTATCGTCTATCTGGGACCGCATTATTACAGGCTATCAGGAAGCAAATTCGTCACAATGGAACAGGGGTATAACAAAAATATATTAATGTGTATCATAATGTCTGTATTATTTTTAAAATGAGATTTTATCTTGTAGAGGCATTTACTTATTTTATTATCTCTGCTGGGGAGGATATGTTGGATTGTTGGATTCTAATGTATATGTTCGCAAGATTATCCCATAGATTTACATCAAATTCTCACAGTAGGTGTGGGTTTTCATCTAACATAGAACTGTTTAAATTTTGGGAATATTTCTGCAACCAATTCTGGGTCCAGAACTTTTACGGAAAAACATCATTTTAATCATTGTACTTATAAGCAATTGTGGAGGTGTTCGGCCTTGGCAGAGATGTGCACTCCCTAAGTGCTCTTGTTTTTAAATACATTATAAAGGTTAAGATACCTTTGATGTCAAGAGTAACAAATAAGCACTGAGAGTCTCGTCAAGGCTATGACAAGCCTCAGAGCAGCTAAGTATCTTTAGCAAAATCTCTTCAAGAGAGAGAAAAAGGGAAGGAGGGGGGACAGGGGGGAACAGCCTAGTTGGCTGCGACAAATTGGGCTGATTTTCTGCGAGATCAATTACTTTGATGCTTGGATAAAGTGGCAAATGAAGTAGGCCACGATCAACTAAATGCTGCCTCGAAGTTTGGAGGAGTGGGGAGAGGTTTTTGGGGAAGAGGAGGGGGGGGGGGGGGGGGGGGGTAAACCATAGAAAGGGAGAGGGAGAGTCTTTGTCAGTGGAGACTGGATGCTGTAAGATGGTTGTTAGGACAAGCAGTGAAAAACTAAATAGAAATTGGTAGAAACCTTTGGGGGTGCAAGAAGGGGGGTGGGGTGGGGGGTAATCTTGTATTTTGTACCACTATTCCACTTTATCGAGAGGTCATAACATGTAACCAATTTCAAATCCAGAACTCTACGACTAAACCATTTTGAAAAAAAAAATATATATATAGCTTTTGCAAAAATTACTTTGAACTCTGTGGTTGGTCTATCATCCTGAAAATCTTTCTGTTCAGTACACAACGTGAATGTTCACAAATCCTATGATCATAGGATCAGAATGATCATAGGCCATTTTTGGACTATACTATGACTGGGAGTTTTGGATTGGGAACAGATCAATATTATCAAAAACTGTTTGCAATACTTATCAATACCTGAGTTCAGGAATCTATCTCATACCCTTCTCAAAACTAATCTTACCATTCATAAAGTCATCGTACTCTTCTTACAGGGATACGTATATTAGCATTCGCAAATTAATCTTTTCCATCCTTGGTCAATCCACAAAGGTTGTAAATTAGTTGTATTTATTGGGAAACTATCACAAACATTTTGGAAGCATATTGAAAGACTTCTTAAACCAATCAAAATGTCAATCAGAAAGCTATAGGGAAAATATTAGTTACCTATCCTAAACTACACCTATGGATCCTGGATGGTTTTATTTTTCCAATTGGGAGGTAGGTTTATGGTCAGATTGCCATAGTGAAACAGGTTATACATATAACATTACGCTTTGGCCTGCTATATTTGTATCACGATGATTCTAAATGATCGCTCGTAACAACAAGTCATAGAAACCAGAGAGGATTAATCGCCAGAGTTATACCACTAATTTTCTCCTTGTCCTCATTCAAACACTAATCAGGGGTACTGAAATCCATACAAAAAGGTTACTCAAGAATTTTAGAAATGTTAAAAACTATTGATTGTAAATCCAAAAGGCAGTTCTGTGACTCATTTCTTTTGGCTGTAAAAGGGTCAAGTTTAACAAAATGTATTGGAAATTTACAATCTGGGCAGAATATCACAGAGTTTACTGTATTCCTTAGCACCACTTAGCCAAAGCTCTGAACCCTCTTAGTGATGGCTGCCTGTTTATTTAACAGTCATTTGTCTTTCTTTAGGATGGATTTTGATCTTAGTTTGTGACAGCCCACAAGGTGGAGTGGTCCAGACTTCTGAGGAGAGGACCTCTTATAGGTTAAACTGGGGGTTTAACGCTTGTCAACAACTCTTCACATGTTTATGGCTAACAATGCTTTGGGAACTGTATTGTCAGTTTATGGCTAGGTAACATTTTTCCTTTCCATCTTATCTGTATGTATTTCACTTTTGCCTGACAATATTGTCCTTATGAATTTGAAAAGATTTATTTATTTATTAATGTAGTGTTATACCTTATGCATAGTACCTTATAGATTATATTGTTACAGGTAGATGGAAAGGCAGAAGAAACCAGTACACACAGTTGGTCAAGGGACTGTAAACTACCAACCAGCGACAAGCTACTACTAGCTTTCCACACAAGGTCAGGTTGATATTTGAACTCTGATCTCAGAGATGGGAGGCAAGTGTCTTACCAAGGCCCCTCTATAGCCCCTGCCTCTGAAAAGAGATTTTGTATCTAATTGTACATGTTGAAGTACAAACCGCCAAATTATCCATCCAGTCCTGCCCAAGTGACCTCTCCAGTGTGTCTATATAAGAGTACAGCTAATGAAGGCTTGTGAAGGGTATTTTAAAACATTTAAAAAAGTACTGCAGGATTCAATATGTATTTCATGATGGGCCCAAGTGCGTCCTACTGCTTCCCACGGTAACTTGGGACAGCTTGGACACAAAAACCTTATTTTTGGCCATTATCTCTTTAATATCATGGATGTCTCTTGATTAATATAGGCATTGGCACAAGTGCAAACTATAAAGGTATTTAACAACAAAACAATAAAGATTTAAAAGGGTTTTTAAGGGGCGATAAAACAAGAAATCAGTGCCCGGACTTGGCAAAATTTGCATACAGGAAGTATGTTGTCATTTCTACCTCCTTATTTGGTAGGCGGAAGTGCACAAAGTTGACCAATGGCAATCATATAACAATAGATAGTCTGTCTTCCGTTTTGTACCAAGTTAAGGTTTGTGTCATGATAAGGGGCCATGCAGTAGACAAACTGGAATCCCACCAAATGTGTCCTACCATGCTGAGAAGTGGATCAATATTGGTTGGAGGAGAATTAAATATAGATGAGTCAATCTGGTTGTAGCTTGTGACTTCAGCACTTCAGCTGTGACCTAGGTATAAAGTAAAGGCCTTATTTCTGCTTATTTCATTATGCTTTATAAATTGGATTTTCTTTTATTGACAAAAGTGAAACTAATAAATGCATTTTAGTCAAAATCAACACAACATTGCACAGCGCTTATTAAGAAGTGGCTACATAAGTTCTTCTTATGGTGCCAGGTTAAGGGTTATGGTTGGAATTTTTATTGTTGCTTTTAATACTAGTGCCAATTTAAGGAGCATGCCAAATTAGCAACCCAGGCAGTACCATTGCCAATGGTTAAAGACCCCCCAAGCTTATGCCTGATACTCTAGCAGTCTCAGTGCTTATCCACTGCTTTAGTTGGTGGGGTGGGTGGGGGGGGGTGGGGGTGGGATAAACAGAGTCCTTATAGTTAACAACCTCTCTATTAAGGTACTTAAATCACAAACAGTAGGTGGCAATTACTTATTAATGTAAGCTCATTAAGTAGGTCATTTCGCTAAAATGGTAACTAACAGTTTCAAGTAAAGTCCTTGCCCGTATTATCAACTCTACATTGAAAATTTGCTTTAGATCCAGAAGTTTTCTTACTGTAATGTGCTATAAATCAATACATGTTACAATATAGTCAGCTAAAAATGCTGAAATAATAACCATAGTTTGAACTTAATCTTAAGAGCTACACCATTATTTCACTTCGGGTGGCTGTTACAACTGATCCTGTAAAAAACAGCCACCAGAAAATACATGTAATTTGTTGCAACCAAATTTCTTACTTAGATTTTAAGTATTTCCTAGATTCCAAGCAAGAAATGATGAAACTGAACATTCCTCAATATAAAGTGTAAGAAAAAGTTAAGTAAAAAACTTCCTTTACTTAGATCTAAAACCATCTTATTTAAGTATTGTTGTAGAATACGACCCGTGCTCTTGATTGCTACGATTCGTTAAAATCTCATTAAATCCTGATCACTCTTGGAAGGCAAAGATGGTGGATTGGGGGACTTAGAAAAACTCATCTTCTGTTTTACAAAATCATCTTTCGGCTCCAGTTATGCCTAGGTCAGAAAGTGATGAATTGTAATGGTGAATATCTGCTAATAGTGAATTATTCGATGTTCTTGGTGGGTTCTTCAATGTTGTTCTATTGACTTCAATCCTCTTCATCTGTCATAGTCTCACACTGACAAGAACCTGATGTTCAAAATTATTGCAGATATACGTCACTGTCAGAAAAAAAATATCACAAATGAAGATGACAGTATATTACGAGTGCATAACATGAGTATTGTATTGTTTTACTTTATTGTCCATGTTTTACTTTCTTATCTATGTTTTGTTCAATGTTTGGCAAGCCCATTTAACCGAAGCATGCAAGCATAGGATACTTGTCTGTCTCCCTTTGTATTTTAGCTAGTTTGATAAGAATATGACCTTCCGTGGTTAATAATATGATTTGTAGAGGAATTTTAGGTTTGTTAGGTTTTTTGCAATGTATACGTGTTTGTCTTCCTGCTTAAAAATAAATCAGTGAGTTATGGACAGATATTAATGTAACACACTCGCCTAGGAACACAGAGGATGTGGGTTCAACCCCAGGTACAGACAGATACATAGTGGCTCGGACAAGCACTTAGAATGGCGGTCCTCTGTCATTGGGTCCTATCCCCAGTGGCAGGCTTAAGAGCCTCAAGAACGTTGATAAATGGTCATCCTTGAGCCTCTGTCTCCTAGTTAGGGGAATGTCACTAACTTGAGAGTTGGGCTGTACTTGTGTAGTCAGATGGGTTAAACAGCACTTTGAGTCCTGGAGTTTTTCAGGAAATATTAGTTATGACACAAGGAATAGAGTTTTATAGAGTTTTCGGAATTTATTTGTGATCTGAACAACTTTCTAGATCCAGGAATTTTTAAAATGACCTTTTGTAATTGTACTATAAAGTAATATTCAATGTTTTGATCCTTGGCGGAGATATGTCATATCTAAGTGCTCTTGTTGGTAATTTCCTTAACAACTAAAACTAAAAAGACTGGTTATGAGTACTCGGAAGGAAATACTCATGCACAAAATTTTTAAATGTGTGTTAAATATGTTCGTCTCATGACAGTGAAACAGAAGTATAATAAAACACAAAACAGATGGTTTTTAATTGGGTTAGTCTACAGCATATAGTTTGCCTTGTCTCCAGGGTGCAAGACCCAGCTGGCTCTGTGTGCTAAGAAATCATTCTGCTAGAAACTGTGGGCCAGTAGAGATAAGCATTATATAGTGCCATGTCAGTCCTAAAACAGCTGTCACACTTTCCAGTTCTATATCTCAATAGTATCACCCAATTTGGAAGAGTGGCATAAATGTATAAACATAAATTTCATGAAAACTCGATCCAAGTTTTAAGGGTCTAGAGATTGCAATTATGTATGAAATACCATTGAATTGTTTATGTTTTTATATATTGAAATGTTAATGAGACACCTCACTTACATTAAAATCACATAACACGCCATTTTCAACATGATATTCACTTCTCCATTTTATATCGTGGCATCAGCTAATTCAAGTGATTCAAGGCTTTAATCTTCTGGCATATATTGGATGCTGTTTCCTGTCAAGGTTTCTTCTGTTTACAAAAATAAATCCACAGATATATCTGTATAGCATATGCAATCGAGAATAGCATTCGGAGAGAGCAGATCTCTGCTAAGGTCCCCAAACCTCCAAATATAGCTTGAGAGCAAAAATAAAACTCCTTTAAAATCCCTTCACCCAGACAGTGTTCTGGATCACTATTAAAATTTAATCATCTATTCCTAATGCTATTGTCTGCATTTCCTGAAAATTTGGTCAAACTTCATTTACAATTTTTGAGTTATGTTGCATACAAACAAGAGCAGTCACAGGTGAGCTGAGTGCAGATTTTGCACATGATTGAATAAGGGCATTTGGTCCACAATCAAGGATATTGACCTGTTCATGCCCAAATTTGAAACATTTCTTCCTTGTCATAGTTCTGATGCTCCCTAAAAATTTCATCACCATCCGTGCAGTTGTTTATGATTTTTCCTATGAACAAACAAATAAAGATAAAGTACCTGAACAACAGATTTAACAGAAACACTCTACATGCAATAGTTTCAGAGTTATAAGTGATTTACTCAGAGTAGCCAAAATGGTCATAGCTATGTGAAAATGCTACCGATTTTGTCAAACTTCGGTCCTTCTCTATTTTGACATCTGACAATATTATAGTATTATAGTAAAAAAATGAGAAACCTAGCTTCACAATTGTGTCCTAGAACGTGTTAACAAACATATAAACAAACAAGTATACAAACCGACTGACTAACATACTTCAAAACCGAAAGATTTCGAAGTAACAAGCAAACAAAGAATCAAACAGAATGAGGAATATTCTTTGCAAAAAGTTTGCAAAGTAACAAGCTCAGCCAATTACATATACCTCCTTTTGAATTTTATTGAGCACTGAGTTATCAAGCAAAGTATTGTGATTTGTTTTCTGGGAAACTTTCGTTGAAAATTATTACCCCAAATAACACAAACAAGTTTGTAAATTGCATGACTAAAGACCACGTTTAGATATGACATAAATTATGGCATTTTCTGTAGAATGGAGCTTTAAGAAGGTCACACTGTGAGCAATAAACCCAGCTCACATAATGTCATCATGAATGTTATTTATGAGGGCTTTATGACCAAAACCTCAATCCTGACATCAGTTTTACAGTATCCACCCATCTACCCCATGTTGTATTTTTATGTTGTCGACTAAGTCCATAAACCTGAGAAACTAATCACTAGATTCTACATTATTACAATAAAACATCAACAGCACCTCCCAGAGTTCAGAGCTCTGTCAAGGTAGGAAAGAGCACCAATTAAAATTGTTATTAATCACATCAACCCCACCAGGGAGGTTACTTCTTGGCGCCTTATCATGGCACAAACCTTAACTTGGCACAAAACAGAAGACTATATATTGTTATATGATTGCCATCGGTAAAATTCGTGCACTTTCGCCTACCAAATAAGGGAGTTAAAGTGACGACAGAAATAATTAAAATATCTTTGGCAATTTTTTGTATGCACAGTGAATATTTTAGTATAAAGACATCCACAAAACCACACTTAAAACAAGCATAAATAAGGCTTTTTCTTATGTCCATGGTATGCCAAGTTACGGTGTGAAGCAGTATGTTTTTGGATGCATTCATTTGTATGTTTGTCTGTGATTGTGAACACTCCAAAACTAATGAAAGCTTTTTAAAAATATTTCATGTGGTAGGTTCTGATCAAAGGAAGAATTGATTTCATTCTGGGAACTACTTTTGGGGTTGTGGTAAAGATTGTTCCAAAAATAATAAACACGCCTTGTGGGGGTACTCACCTGCCTTGGCGGAGGTCGGCAGCCTACGAGTGCTTTCAAGATGTTAAATTATTCCTATACTGCAATGATACTTACACTTGAAGAAATGGTTTAAAACTGCATATATAAAGGATGATGTGTTTTATTGTTCACACCAGAAGGCACCCATAGAGCACAAACCTCCGCCAGAGCCTCTTTTTGAAAATTCAGAAAACTCAGGAGTTTTTCTTCTAGAATATGTTCTGGCTCTTTCCCAAATTGTTTACATTTCTTCCTTTGGACATGAACAACCCACATAAAAAAGACAGACAAACATATAAATGCACCTCAAAACGTAACCTGCTTATGAATCATAAGGAGGTTATGTAATGAGGTGCATTTATTTGTTATGATACTAATGATTGTACATTGTACAATCATATTTTTTTTGCGTTAGATCATATTACTAGTATATGATCACTTTCAGGATTATATAATACTTAAACTTTTAATCTTTATTAGGATTTTAAATAATATCATTTTGAGTGAGTTAAAGTAATTACAAAAGTTTAATTGTACATAAAATTTAAGAAATGATAAATACATATGAAGGTTTGTTGCTGGACTAAGCTTAAAACAGAATATCGGATAAGTGAATATTGTGGTGTAAATAGTTCAATATATATGCAATAATCAATCATAGATCAATACACTGTAATTAAGGAACATACAACAGTGTACACTGTTGTTTACAATGTTCTTAGGTAACAATAATTATATTTCATATTTTGTGCAAGCAACTATATACGAAACATGTAAATTACACATCAGTACCTGTTACTAGGTAAGTTTTATATAACTGGGAGGGATTTGTTTGTGGCATATTTTCCAGTCCAATTCTAATTCTAACTGGACTTTTATAACACTTAATCTCTACTTTACAAGGGGACTCTAAGCACAACATAACCAAAATGGTCAACAAATATCAGTAACCAGGGACAGAACAGGGTTGACCAACACAGGAAACAGCTAGCGATATATTAAGACTAGATATCCCGTAATTACAGTACCATTCCGATTCCAGGAAAACATTTTTGTGGGTTGGCATATCCCAAATTGAATAGGTCAGTTGATGAAGTGAACCTCTTGAAACTAAAGCATCACATATCAGGTATCCATGTACTTAAACTCCGAACTGACCGGATTCTTAAGGCACACCATGCTAATTGTAATGCACAAATCAGTAGGTCGTAAAACATAATAAGCTCGTCACCATTGGGACCATTGGTGTTTGGTAGGTGGAAAACTAGAGAGGTTCTGAAACAGATAGGTTTTAAGTCAGCTTTTGAAACATGAAACTGTAGAAGCAGTTCATATCTCCAGTGGCAAATCATCCCAGAGTTTTGTAGCATCATGTGAAAAACATGTCAGTTATGCTTCATAAATGGTATAAAACTTTCTAATTTATTCAGATTTAGGGGTGTGTTTCTAATTTTTAAAGTTTTACTTCAAATATTTGTGTTAACAAGAGACCAGTTGTAACTGGTCATCACAGAATTTCAGTAAAATGTTTCTCAATACTGAGATACCGGGCCACCAACCAGTCCCTGATATAAAGACCAAGATTCCATCTCAGTCATCTAACTCTCCTATTAGGTAATGTTTCCACAAGTTATAGATAACTGGTCACGTGACCATCAGTATGGACACATATGATGATATAACATAATTACAGCAACCTGAGGCCACACAAAAACAACTATTGTAAAATTACTGTTACTTTACTGAAATAAAAGATGTAACATAAATTACATTATTAGGAAAGCATCAAAGTGTAAACTGGAAATAACCAAGGAAGAAGTAGACCGAGAAAGGAAACAGCAGTTTAACAATCCAAACAATTAAATTTGATAGTATATCTTAACTTAAAACACACTTAAGTTTATCATTTATCAATCTCTCTCCTTCCTTAGTCTGTGTGTTCTATTCAAACAGAAAAAAACTTTTCAAGGAATTTGTAAAAGTTTCGTTTATGGTCAAGGAAAAAGACTTTAAACTTCCTGTGTCTCTCTGCAGCAGTGACGTGGATAACTCATGCAACGAGAGAATAGTTTCTTGTTACTATTCCACTTTATAACTTGGCACAATCCTAACATTTTGACCAAAAATAAATAAAACAAAATCACAACATCTCTAGCCAATCAGGATAGCTGATATAAAATGGCTATTTGTAAGCTGAATTTTTATTGGTCCTTCGGATTTGGGCGATAATGCAAACAACACTTGTATTATCGCCCATAACAACACACCATAAAAGGTTAATTTGCATCATTTTTGTAATAAGTATATTTATATGTTGCTCTTATATCAGTGCAAGATTTTATGAAGAGAAATCCACCTAAGTGTACATTAAAGGGTTTTGTTTTTACGTTGAGCCAACTTATTAAGCCAAATACTAACAGCATGACAAATCTGTGTTGCAAAGCAAAAATGTGGCGATGCTACTGATGATGATGTCATAAAAACAATAGCACAAACAGTCTTCACTCCATCAAACAAACTGCCATCTGAGGAAGTTGTCCATCATCTATAAAACCATAGATACCACCAGCCTCCGCTTCTGCTGTGTTATATTCCCCGGTGTCACTTACACGACCTATCATAAGACCCAACTGACAACCTGTTGCCAAAACTGAGTTTGCTAAATTAACAATTGCAGATAGATAAAGGCCTGTTCACATTGTTCTGTGTAGTTATATAAACATGTATTTGAATTTGACTTCACAAATGTACCTCGTATGTGGGTGGTGTAAAATTCCACCAAATACTAGAAATGTTGTCATGAGACCACCACCGAATGATGTGAACTGGTATAATACTTAGATTGCACTGTTCCTTATTGTGGCCTTATGATCTACATGCCAGTGCAAAATATTTAACTGCTCCAGTCTTATTTGTGGTTTGACAAGATTATGGTTTTTAGAATTTTCAGCAAATGCAGCGCGGGGTGAAGACGGTGGTAGTTCCTAATCATTGGTGAGCTCATTTTTAAATGTGCACTAAAAACACACACATAAGGGTCAATTTACAGAATAATAAGAAAAAGATTGTGAACTCAAACTGACATACATGTTGATACGGCCTTACGGAACAGTCTGAATTGGCCTGTAGATACTAAGATGCCGGACTAGAAAAAAAATGCGCTGTTAAGTAAGTCAGCCAATGGAATTTTTCTTAGAAAAAGAGGAACTTTCGGAGTTCGGAGTTTCGGCTGATAGACAGTTTTACAAAGGTGGTTCTGAAGTGGCTGAAGTTGGTTGCTCAATGCAAACCATGTCCATTGGATGTCAAATGCTTGATAAAAGGGACACTTTTCAAGTGGCATATACAAAAAAGCTATATCACCAAAGTCAGAGTTTTACGTCCCGTTCAACAGCCAGGGTCATATTGGAACAGGTCCTCGGCATTACCACTTGTGGACTCAAACCCAAAGAGGAGCTCAAGATATATCACGAATAAAGATGACAATATTATAGGACTGTGCAGTATGAGTATTACATTCCTCATTTCCATATTTTCACACTAATATTACAATATATATCTAATGAGGGATGTTTCACCATTTTGTATGAATTATATGTAAAATTAACCCAAATTTAAAGAAAGAATTCAAAAAAATCTGTGATATAAGTTTAATGTTACTTAGTTAATTTCAAGATGTACTTTTTCTTTTGAGGACAACACGTACGTTTTAATCATGAGATAGCACTCTCTCATAATAATCATAAATTACCTTTTAAACATTCAGTTCATATTGGCTACCATTATTTTCAAAAAAATTTGCATACTAATGATTAAGCCTCTCTTATATCCCATCATATGTGCACGTACGTCCTGGTTACAGAGAAAAATCGGCTGATTCGCAAGGGACACGTGCAATTTTATAACAAAATATCAAGGCCGCACAGACCCCGTAATGAAAATTGGTATGCACATTTTCTCTGCGTGCACACAGTATGTTCTTTGATATTGAATAAGTGACACTCTTCTTAAAAGAATTTACATTGTTTGCAAGTGCAAATCTCTGCTACCCCACTACCAGACCATGCTCGTATTTTTACAACAATATTTGCAGCACACTTATGTTTTTATACACGTACGATGGGATGTAAGAGAAGCTTACATTAACATCTGAACATATCAAAAGAACCCATTTGATGCATAAATTTTGGTCTCTTAATACCAGGGAGATTATGTCAATATTCTCAAGCCGTGTCTATACGCAGTGATCTTGCCTCTTGTCTTAAAGGTTATAGGCTGGAGTCTCAGCCCAACTTAAAGTAGGAGACACATAATTGATTTGAAGATGACCAATAGTTTTCAGTACAGAATGTTGACCAACTGGTATGCACTGCTACCCTCCATCTCTACAACTAGTCGTTGTGGTGTGACTCTATACAATGTGTTGAAAGCAACACCAAGTTAAAAATCAGACTATCAACTTTAGGGCAGTGAACTTAGCAGACCACGTGATCTGTGGCTTCCATTTCCCATGGGAAATCAAGGCGGGATCACACTTGGATCATACTAATTGAAGTTCCTTAGTGAACACTTGAGGGTGACAAGGAAAAACAATAGCTGACAAAGTGGTTCTGAAGAGTGTAGAAGGCAAAGAGGAAGAGTGTAGTTTATACCCCGATGCCACTGTCACGAGTGTGCCTCTTGACTGACCCTAAAATGAAGTTGCATGCATAGTCGTACGACATAGCTTGTTAGCGGGAGTGCAATCGCAGAGACTGTAGACATCAAGTTTTTTTTAAATCTTTGCAAGTTAGCATTTCTTTCCCAGCTGCTTGTGTCTGATTTTTATCCGTCTGTCTGTCTGTTTGTGATAACTTCAAAAGTTATGAACGGGTCTTCATAATTTTTTATGGGGGTAGGGCCCATCCAAAGGATTACATTTTTCGCAGGATATAAATCATTTTCTGGATATGAACAATCCTAAATTTTTAGAGGTCCAACTTTTAATGTATTTTCATGTATTTTCAATGACTTTGGCTTTATGGTTGATATTATTCAAAAACAATGAGTGGATCTCCATAATATTTTTATGTGAACTAGGCCTGGGAAAGATCCAGTTCATATTCTGAATAAAAGACCCTGAATTTTCAGAGGTCCCGGTTAATGTATTGTTAGTGACTTTGGCTTTCTTGTTGATATTACTCCAAAAGTAATGAGTGGATCTTCATGAACTTGTTATAGTGGGTAGGGCTTGATTAAAGTAAGAATTGATTCGATTTTTGGAAAGATCCAGATTCAGTGGTGGTTTGCACTCTATCAGTGCTTTCTATTTACTGATGTCATTGCCTTATAACTTATCTTTTTCAGTGACGTGGTATGACTCTTCAGTTGAGCAGCCTACATTGCGCCCTATATTCATGATACAACTAATCTCCCCCCACCTAAAAATATGGAGATACAATATAAGCATTTATAAAGCCCCGAAATTGATGTGAACATCCTCTAAGGCGCTGATGGCCAAAGAGAGATAGTCCAGTTCCAAAAAGGAGATCACTAGATTATCTTACATGCACCACTTACTTAGACTGGACTAATTAAACTTTTTGTAGAGCTTAATCTCCACCAGAAGACCAACTCCACGGCGCATTAACCAAGAGATGAAAAATCCCAAAACTCATAGCCCAGAGACATAAAGGGGGGTGGGGGTGGCAAAACTGAACCCAAATTGTTTTGTAGACTTACAAACAGATGGATCAAACTGTGGCATCTGGAGAATTTAGCCATGTTTTTTATAAGTCCGATTATTGTAAACACTTTTTTTAGGGAATTAAAAAAGAGCTTAAGTGTTTTAGGTGGCCATATTGGAAGGGCTTAAATACTAATGTAGTTGTTTTGGACTTTGAACACTGCCGAGTTGCCCACCAATGCACACTCTTGAGTATGGGAATTATGTGTGAATACCTTGTTGTATTGATGACAATCCTAGCTAGGCTGTGTTGGACACTTTTGAGCTTCCTGAATTAAATCTAGAAAGACTCCTTGAGAAGGAATAAAAACTACAATTATCTTATATCGTATGATTGTTGCACACACAACGGTATCTCATGCTCACAAGATAATTATGTTTGTGTGCACAAGTTAATTATCTTGTTAATTATCACAAGAAGATTGATTTAGAACATAGTATATATTCTACAATGTCCTAATACAGACCCTGAAATGATTGTAGTAAATGTACTAAATCAATTTTGTTGTTTGTTAGCTCAAAATTACACAACGTAAATTATAAATGCATTTAAAATGATTTCCAGTTACTTTTCTTCTAGTTTTTCTACTTCAGAGCCAAACAAAAATTGTGTTTTTCTACTTCAGAGCTACACAAACAAATATTTTATTGTAATAACAATATATCACGTATTTTTTACTGACATTCAATACAAGATACACCAAACCCGACCATTGAGAAACCAGCTTTATATTAAAGAGTTTGATTTCAACTAAATATTCCAGAAGATGGGACCTGGTGTAATAGGGTTAAGTGTTAGGGGGTGAGACACAGACAACACCCTATCTAAAGTGTCAGGACTTAGTGATTAAGTTGTTAATATGCCCTGCTACAAGACAAATTAATGGCAAAATAATCTGAGGTTCCTTAGCTTTAGTAGTAACCTTAATAGTTGGTACTAGTTACTACACAAGCATCATGTTTGTTGGACACCTTTAAATGATGGTGTCATCTGTATAAACTGTGGTGATGTGATTTGTGAATGTAAAAATATAAAAACATTTTGCAATGAATAGATTGTTTACAAAAGGTTAATGTAAGAGTTACACTATTTGGCTGTAAAGTTACTTTGTCTGGAAGTGTTTGTAGAAAGCCGGTACATCCATCAATAGTGTTTTGGGAAGAGGGCTGAATTGGGTGGGGAGGGCAGTGGTTGGCTGAAAGCTGAACAAGGGACACAGAGTGTGTGTATATGTGTTGGTGGGGGGGGGGGGGGGGGGGCGGTTGGCGCACTCCATGATTGATTGATTGGTGCCTCCTTCAAAATAGTTGATCTCTGAACAAGAAAACAAACAAGAGGTCCACCCAAGTTTAGGACGATAGAGTTGTATGGATTGGATTAGCTTTCTCATTTTCTTCTGTCATTTAAGTTTAAGTAATCAAGAAAAAAACCACCAAATATATTTGTTTTCATGGTACAAAATGGTTATAATAAATATTTTTCATAACTATATATACGAAAGGAAATTTTGTTAATCAACCAAGCTATAAAATATATGTTAATTATCCTTTGCCATACCATGTTACTTTTCATGAATAATTATATGTACAGAATATCACATATTTAAAAGGGCCATACTGGGCCACACAGCAGATCAATATATGGCCTGAGAGACATGACATTTAAACTATATTTATAATCGCTGAGTGCTAAACATTTTAATCTGATTGGCTATCATCTGGTCACATGATCCATGTAAATGGAGATATATTACCTGTAGCAGGTCAAAGAGCCGTATCACTTTTAATTGTCTTCCATTCTAATGAAAATACAACATTACTATTCCCACTTAAAGGAGAAAGTTTCCGTCCTGGGACGAAAATCTCATTAAATTTCAGACTTGCCACACATTTATAGGTTTTATCTAGATGAATAAACAAACATAACTGACTGTTGAGGTGTTTCTACTTACCAAAGTATTACTTAGATTTCGTATTCATCAACCTCTACTTTGTTAAGTATTACTTAGATTCTAAGTTACGAAGACTCCCTATACTTTGTACTGTAACTGTAAACTTGGAAAGCAATATATCTAAGTCAGGAAGAGTCTTATTCTACAACAAGTCTTATATACTGAATCAACTGCTTTGTAAAAATGGTGAAAAAGCTCATTTTCATGAGGAAAAGGCTGTTTTCAGTATTGTGTCACAGTTTAATATCGACAAAACACAAGATTCCCTGCAATAATTGCATATTTTAAAAACATTCTGTCATCTAAGTTACCTCTGCAGATAACTTTAAATATAACAAGCGGTCTGAGGTGACCTTAGAGTTAGGAATGTTGATGAATATCATTTTGATGTAAGTTAGTAAAAGCCTAAGAAAACTTAGAATCCAACTTAGAAACAGTATTCTTGAAGAATACAGCCTCTGATCCAGGCCATCTTTCAGGATGACTGACCCATTGTGTAGGCATTTGACTCTGATCTAATGTATGGTTTTTAGAGTTATGCATACAGACAGGCAGAAAAACAGACCCATTTACAACACCCTGGAACCCCCCCCCCCCTCCCCTGGGGTGTGAGGGTAAATATCTATAAAAATGTTGCATTACCCTGGGATTGTAGTAACTTTGAAAAGCAGTTTAATTACTGATTTTGTACAGCATCATAGTTACATGGTACTATAAAAATGTTATTTGTATATTCAAAACTGTTACACATATTTTAATGGAATAATTGAGTAAAAGATATTTGTGAGGGCAGTATCAACACTTACAGTCCTTGGTAAGAACTCTTTGGAGTTTTCCTGCAACTGCCCTCAAGCCATATTTAGTTCTGCTAATGGGCCGTATAACTTGATACAGGCCTTCTAAACGTGTTATATTTATTGTGTTAATAGTTTTCTGTTCATGAATATTAGCCAAGATAGCAGCATTGACTTGTCCACTTTTTGGTTTCTGTCTCTTATGTACATTATTGTTCACAATTTAATGACACAAGAAGAAGCAGTCTATAATATTTACAATAAGCTTGCGTAGTTACTAAACATAATTTAAATTATTACTGAGAAATATTTCAGATGTTACATTTGATAGGCTGTAATCTTGAAGAGAGACATAATGATGTTATCAGTTTGTTCAAAGAAACTAGAAAATTAAGTCTCAAACCATATTAAAGAATTCGTTATATCACACAATCTTGTCACACAATGCCTTTGACAACGACTTTAAATCAACCTTCCCAAGTTACAGCAAAGGATACAACCTGACAAACTACCTCCCACGCCAGTCGTGGAAACTGATGCACAGAATCACTACTATAATTTGTTACCCCCATAACGAATATAAACACACATACACACACCCTGGCCTCACACAGGATAAGACTGGGTACCAGTTAACTTTAGCAAAAAGGGGATTGGTCTCACCTACAGTGATCTTCACCTAGTCTGTAATGCATTGTGGACCTGATTGCTATGAATGAGGAAAATATTTAATTTGTTTAAATACTTATTAAAGTCATTTATGCAACTTTAAGTTAGTGGTATAATGTAGGATTGGAAATATGGCATGAAACATTATAAGAAAAGTAATATTTGATTTGCCAATTTATGAACGAGGATTTTTTTTCGTGAGTGATAATGAAGGATTTTAAGCCTTTAAACTGTTGCCTTTTTATATTTAAGATATATTCACTTAACCAAGCCTTTCCATAATGTTAGACTTAACAGGAAGGAACTGTTAATGTTAAAAAGTCAACCATATAACTTGAACAAGAACATATTATATAACCCTATAATGTTCATTAGCTATGTGTAAGCTAACTATCTGAAATGACTTTTCAAAGTGAAAAGTGGTGTTGGAACCAGACTAAGCACAGGCTATGTCTACTAAATACCCGGTTTCCACTGTCACTAGTACGCCTTTTGACAGAATTGATAATGCAGTCAACTTTGGTTTTTAAGCGCGAGCCTCGCTAGAGCTTGCACTTCTACAGATCACTTTTTTTTTGTCGCCGGACTTTGATGAAATTTACCACTGTATTCTGAATTTCTCTCTCTTGCTCTCCAATTGCTAAAAGGACACATGTCCTTTGGGTTTTTGCCCATACATATGTCCTTTTGTCTCTGGACTTTGATGAGATTGACAACACTCCAATAGCTAAAAGGACACATGACACTATGTTAGTACTTGGATGGGTGACAGTCTCAGTTCAGGACCACCTGTGGGATGTATCTAAGTTGGAATTTCTTTCTGTCACGAGATTTTCGTAAATTCTAGTGCACCACTCATGTCTCTGATGGCTTTGCGCTCGCACTAGGGGACCAAAACACCTTTTGGCCTTGTTTATTTCGTGTTCAACAACCAGGGTCATATTAGGACAGACCCTTGCATTGTCACTTGCAAAAGTCAAAACAATACGGAGGTGAGATCCTGTGATTAGATGCCAAACCTGCTAGTAATTAGGTTACCAAGGACTCTTGATAATGTATTCATGAGACTAATCGAGTTGGTTTGTGATCTATCTATACCCCCCCTTGAGAGGGGGTAGCCATCATTAATGTCAATCCAATTTTTAAACATGTTTGAAAACATTTGCCAGTCAGTGTTTACCGATATCCAATTTATCAATCGTAACTACATTATGATCATTCTTTGCCGCAAATACAATAGAATAAACCTCCGGAATGATATATACAAAAATCTATACATCACATGAATGAAGTTGAAAATATTATACGAGTCCTCTGATTATTATTATTATTATTATTATGGAATTATTTCATTTTACACACAAAATGGAAGATAACATAAGTAAAACATCCCCCACATGCAAGAAAATACATATATCATTCATGAAGATTAACAATATAACACTAGTATTGCACACTCCCAAGCTAAAAACGTATTTATCCAATGAGTTCATTCTCTGGCAACATAATATCAAAATTATAAATAACCCCAGGACAAAAGTAACAATGTGGCCATTCAGAGGAAGAAGGTTTATGTTTTGGGCTTTGGCCACTAAAGTCAGATATCTGGATCAAACAATGCTGCAGATTTTCTGGGGATTAGATTTTCTGTTCCTGCCCATTGAAGGTGAAAATATGCCTCCTCTGGGAGGCTGAGGGGGCGTGCGCAAGGACAAGAAAGCTGAGTGCTGGGATTCACAGCCTGTTGGCACTTGAAAAGAGCCCAACAAAAGTGATACTTTGCTTTTGTCCAGATAAACTGAGATGTGACCTTAAACCCCTGTTCCATATACACGACTGTAAATTTGTTAGAGGTGGCCGATTTATAACTCTGGAGGGTGCTGAAGCCTATTCCTTAAAGCTGACAAAACAGATTATTTGGCCCTGTTGAAAAGATAAGTCTTCCACCACTGAAATATAACTGGAAAACTTCCTGAATGACAAACACACACAAAAAAATCACAAATGAAGATGACAATATTATATGAGTGGATAGCGAGACTGGTACGACTTATTTTCTCTTTAGACAAGATTGCTTGCCTCTGTGTTTTAAGGAATAGTAGACAAGATCAGGTGTAACCTTAAAGATAAGTCACGTTAAACATAAGTCATGGATGACATACAAGCAAAAGTCCCATCTTTAAGGTCACATATCGGTTTATCTGGACAAAAGTCCCCCTTTCGAGTCCCTTTTTCCAACTAAATATTTTTCACAAATCACAAGTCTTTCAGTCATTATGCACCAACTTTCTGGAACACTCTTCGTTTTCCTTTAAGAACCAGTCCCTCCGTATCACATTTAGGAGACATCTTAAGACCCACATCTTCAACTCAATCTTCCTCACTTAGTATTTTCCACACATACACCCCCCACAATCCCGAATTACTGGTCTCGAATATCGCTCGACTATCATTTGTTCACCTTTTCTTTTGTTAGTTTCGTCTTTGGTGTAAATTTCCCTCTTGTGGAGGAGTTTTTGTGCCTGCAAAAAAGGAGAAAAGATACATTGTGCTGCTCAGAGGACAATCACTTGCAGGTTTTTTAAAATATATATTATAAAATATATATAAAAACAGTTACTGAAAGCGAGCTGTGTATGCTCTGAACTTCATGAGTGGGCAGACAAATCACAGGTCTTCCACGAGTTGGATCGAGAGTATAAATCAGACTGATAAATAGCCCAGTTTGTGACAGTGAAACTGAGGCATAAGCCTTTCGAGTATACTATTTGATTTATTTGGGTTTAACTTGGCTTTTGACACATTGTATAGATTATATCTAGGTAGTTTTAAGGGCAGGGGAAACCAGTACATACAGTTAGTCACTGTAAACTGCCGGAGCATCGGTAAGCAACTACCAACCTACTGCCGGAGCATTGGTAAGCAACTACCGTTACCGCATAGGGATAAGGTCCAGGGTTTCAACTGCCAACATCAGAGGTGGGGGTGGGGGTGGGGGGTGGGGGTGGGGTGGGGGGGGGGGTGTTACCCACTTTGAGCATGAACTTATGAATATACTACATGAAACACTGTACTGATTTTCCACAATGTGTAAACTTTCTTATATGATAAAAATATATCACTGAGTTTTGGCTTTGTCATTTTTCTTCAGAAAAACCATATTATAATGACTTACAAAACAGCAATTTGAATATGTACCAGGTTTGCAGACTTAATGCTTTATTTAGGTGCAAATTCACACGTTTGGGCTACTTTTCAAAGCGCAAGGCTAGCGGAGAGCTAAAATGTACTAGTGGGAACGGGGTTATAACACAAAGCCCATGTGTAGTTGAGATAATTTGTAAAGAACTGTTTGGCACATCATAAGGCCTTGAACTGTGGCCATTTGTAACCATCCTGTTGTTTGTGACAACCAGTTTGAAGTGTTAGCAATCTTTTTACAAGGACTCTACAAGGAGCATGCGATATCCTCATCTATGTAATGTCATATATATTCACCTGTAATACAGTTACACCTGTATGTGTGGCAATCTTTTCAAAGATACTCACTGAAGGTGTAATATAACAAGACAAAGGTTGTCACACACTTTTTACTTCCACTAGTTATGTTTCTGTGTGCATTCGCCTGTTGTTTGTATGTCTGTCTGTTTGTCCGTGTTTGGGATAACTCCAAAAGTGAAAAACAAGTTTCTGATTTTTTTGTTGGTAGGACCTGTCCCAAGAAATAAATGATTACATTGTGCAAAAAATCCAAGTGATATTCTAGATAGAGAAATCCCGATTTACACAGGCAACCTGGCGAAGGTCTGCGATCTACGAGTGCTTTTTCTTTTTTTTTCTTTTTGTGTGACAGATTTTATGCGAAGATTGGTCCTTCTGCCTTTTGTCTACTGTTAAAAAGAAAGTAATTCTTGCATGTTATTGGTATAAAATTTTACCAAAAAGTGGTTCAAACTATAATATAATGTAATCTAGGTATAAGCTTATAAAAAAATTTGAAAAAAATGTATATAGTATAAATATTGTTGCATATTTATACTCAGAGTAATATCTTTACTACAGGACTCATAGCACTAACGTAATGTAATGGAATGAATACTTTTATAGCACTTGATCCCCCAAGGTGCTGAAGCCACAACGAGAGAGGGGAAACATCAGGATTCAGACACAGAGCAGGCACACACCGAAGACGCCAGTCAATCCACACTGTTTCACAAAGACAGCCCAAGCTATAATGGCTGATATTGCCTTATAACTGAAAGATAAAGGGTCAGAAATGACTATTCATCAATGTCTCTATCTGTTTTAGCCTGTTGCCATTTTAATCTAAGCCACTGTATATCTACCTGTACCTGAGATCAAACCCTGTTCCATCCGTTTTCCTAAATATATGTGTTACCCACTATACTGCAGTGAGAGATATCATACATTTCATTCGTACACTAATGATAAAAATAACAAACGTTACAAAGCTCCAAAATTAAACTGATATCAATCAGTAATTTTATGAACCAGAAATAAATAATAAAAAAGGTCAACCTAGTCTTTGATTTACATATAGTGAATCTGGTACTTTTTACTTCCCACACACCATATTTCATCCAAATTTTGGGAGAGGCATACCGGGATTATTTTTGATTTTGTATTCCCCACAGCACTAAGTCCAGATCACCCTTCTGAAACAGAGATGACAAACCAGCTGTCTCAGATCACTATTCTCATAATAGGAGAGTGGTTACATTTCAGCAAGATTAGTCATAACACCAGTAAGATAAGTTGCAGTACCAGAAAGATAAGTCATAACTGACTTACAACCAAAAAGTACTCCTCACAAATAGGCTGACTTGCAAAGGTTTTTAAACATGTTCAATATTTTAAACAGGGGACCACGACTGTGGCTCCAAACCTTCATACATAAAATTATAAGTCATGCCACCTACCATTTTAATCCGGCTGTCTGGAGGCACTCTTGTGACAGTGGAAAAGGTGTATAATGTAGATATGCTGCGGAGTTGGACAAGAAGGCTGTTTGAGCGGGGAATGGAGCTTATTTGACACTTTGCGATGAAGGATTACTGTCACTTGATGGTTCCATGTCATGTCTTCAAGAGATGGCTTGATGACACTGACTGATGCTGATTGTCTTTACGCAGCCGTGTAATTAACCATCTAGTTGTGTTTTACCAAGCGGTCAGTTCAGGGCAAAATGATCCAGCCACGTTGTGAACTTGTACTTAGTACATGCATTTTGAGATAAATAAAACAAAAAGATTACCTTAGTGATCTATATTTTAACAATTATTGTGGGTAAAACCCACAAATATTGCAAATATATTTTTTATTGAGAACACTCGGAGAACGCATACCTCCACCAATGAGTTTAATAAATTTTAAAAATGGCTCAATAATAAGTAAATGGGAAAATCAGTTCTTTAACATTTTTTTGCTTGTAGGCAGTGATCCAGATCACTCTTAAATTTTAATGGGATCTAAGTTGGACTAAGACCTTTCTTCCCATTTTTAATGAAGATCCCACCAGTAGTATTTGTTTAAACTTGCTAACAAACAAACAGACAGAAAAACAAGAGCACTCATAGTCGAGCTGAGCTCAGAGTTTACTAAATTTTTGCTCAGGGCAAATAAAAATATTTAAATTGTTTATTTCCAGTTAAATTGATCGCTACCATCTGTGTAAAACATGGGAGTTTTGTGACTGCCTCTCCTTATAATTGAAATATTTTGGTTAGACCCTAGGTCACACTTTTTCTTGCAGTTGTTTTAGTGCACAACTGTTTTCTGCTTCACAACCTTGTTCCTATGTCTCTGAAAAGAGACCTTATATCTGGCTAATACACAGTAAAGAACTAACCATCCTACATATCCATCCAGCCTCTCTTCTCCCATCTGGGGTGAAGAATTTAATCCTAATTCTAACTGGACTTTTATAGCGCTTAATCTCCCCTAAATGAAAGGGGACTCTAAGGTGCAACAGCACCAAGTCAGTCAACCAAATTCAGTGTCCAGGGACATAAAACAGGTCGAGCACCACAGAGAACACCAGAGGATGATTAAGACTAAGGTGGGTATGCCTTGCTGTAGAGGTAGGTTTTAAGCCGCTTTCTGAAAGAGACTAGGGAGAGGGACGCACGGATCTCTTCAGGAAGATCGTTCCCAAACAGTGGGGGGGGCATAAAAAGCAAAACTATAAACTAATTATTTGACAGAAATGTATTTTACAGCTCTTGAGACGACATAAAGGCTTTCTCAGACATTTTATAAAGGCCAACCAGAATGCAAATAATTTTTTCAGTTGAGGTGTAACACCCGGAATGACCCAAATGTGAATCCCTCTGAATCATACTGAATGCAACCTACCCCAATACGGGATAAACTTAATGACAAATAAGGTAAACACATATGTTCAGTTATAGCTTGTGACTCCAACATGAAGCTTTGATAGTGATAACATAACATGTATTACCAGATAGTGATAATATGATTATACAAGTACCTGTGTATTATTAGATAGTGATAATATGACCATACAAGTACCTATATATTATCATATAATGATAACATGATTATACAAGTATCTATGTATTATCAGACAGTGATAACATAATTATACAAGTACCTATGTATTATTATATTGTAATAACATGACGATCGAAGTACTTACATATTATCAGACAGTGATAACATAATTATACAAGTACCTATGCATTATCAGATTGTAAAAACATGATTATACAAGTACCTATATATTATCAGGTAATAATAACGTGATTATACAAGTACCTATATATTATCAGATAATGATAACATGATGAAACAAGTATCTATGTATTATCAAATAGTGATAACACGAATAAATGTTAATTATATGTTAAAACCACATTTACTGCTAATATTGTTATTTATGTTGGTTTTATATTGCATACTGGTATATGTAACAGAAATAATAATAAAAATGGTTATTCACACCAAAGACATGTCATAGATCACTGGACAACTGCAGATACTAAATGTTTTTTGATGTTAAACATATCTATTAGAACTGTTTCAATAATTTAAATAAAAAGATTTTCTGTGACTTAAAATGATGATTGTCTCAGTTCAGTCTAATGTATAGTTCTTGAGTCATGCAAGAACAAACAAAAAGACAAACAAGCACGATTACAAGACACTCTCCGCTCACATTTGGGGAAGAGGGTGACTGAAACAAGGGGTGACATTTAGACTTAATTTAACAATAAAAGTAAGATTTTAAATGATTTAAATTACATAAAACATAAACTTTGACCAAGAAATATTATCAAGCTATCGTTCCTAAAATAGCTGCTAATATCCTATTATATGAATAGACTTATAATATGCCTTATCACATGCATTTTTAAGGAGAACATAATTGTGTGGATTTGGGCTTTATCACAATCAAACATTTGCCAATTCATTCTGTATATTAGGGTATTTTAGCTGTTTTGTGATATAAATGCATTTAAAAACTATTGCCCTTTTTGGGCGTAATGTTTGTCTTATTTCCTGGATCCCTTTGCCCTTACAGTCCATGTAGCTAACACCCAATATGTGTCGGGAGACATAATAAAACCGGTTCTAACATTTGCTAAACCCCTAGTTAATTGCCTGTACTATCTGCCTCAGCCGACAGCCCTCTTTTTTATTTGATACCATAATCACAATGTAAATGGATTTCATCTGGTTGAAGAGCCGTGTTCGAGTGGGTAATAAAGAAGACACTTCACGGAGATGTTAACATGGGCTTTGTGTGGCCTTAACAGACTCCAGCAAACTTAAATCGTTACCACAGACCATGGTCTGGTAATGCTTTGTGTCATTGTATTGTGTATTTATACTCAGCACAATATCTCTATGTAGGAGTCAAAGCGCTATTTGACCCAACTGACTGTACAAGTACCGCCCAACTCTCAAGACACTGACATTTCCCTATCTGAAAGACAGAGGCTCAAGGATGACCATTTATCAACGTCCTTGAGGTTCTCTAGCCTGCCACTGGGGATAGGACCCAATGACAGAGGGTCTTGTATTTTAAGTGGTCGTCGAGCCACAATGTATCTGCCTGCACCTGGGATTGAACCCACGTCTTCTGTGTTCCAAGTTGAGTGTGTTACCCACTAGGTCATAGTGGCAGATTCATAATTCCGACCATTTTTATCACGCTTGCCGCGAAAGGGGTGTGGTGGTGTCCATTTGTCTGTTCATGTGAATAACTTGAACACAATACATCAGATCTGGGTTATGTGTTCACACAAGGCAGAATCTTATATTGGTTTAGTCCTACCCAAAAATAATTCAGATCAAGTCTCCAGAATTTTTGTTCCTTAATTTCCACACATGCATTTATTGCACACAAGAGGTGACAGTGTAGAAAACTATTTTTAAAAGACAAGAATAGTATGAAGCAGGGTCATTCAGTGCAAATCGATTAAAGAGGTAGAAATGAGAAGACAAGTATGGTTGTCATAGTGAGAAACTTTTTAAAAATTCCAAACAACTTGACAAAGAGATTGATTTTGAGTTTTTGCAACACTGACCTCAGCGAGGGTATGTCTCTTCTATGGCGTTGCTACTTCTTTTATTTGAACAGGAAAGTTTTCCAAATATCATACACAAAATAATATACCACATATAAATGAGAAAAAAAAAACAATACGAGTGCATAGCATGAGTATTATATTGTTAATCTTGATGAGAGATATATATGCTACTAGTGCCCACAACATTTTGACACTAATCAGGTCACAAAAGCAATGCTAAGGCCTAGTAAGTGGTTGTAGCTTATTTCAACCATAACTAAAAGAACATTGAAGGGATTTGTGCAAAAATAATATCACAAAAGTGTATGAAGGGATAGTTACAGAATTACATGTACTGACTTTGATTGTTTCAATATAAACCTCTCACAAATAGATATTAAATGGGCAAGTTAAACTGCAACATTGATTGGTATGGGTTTCCCATCGTCTCCAACACATTTTGTAGGTTATATACAGACAGGTAGTTGAAGAGATGGAGGGAATCAGGACAGAGTAAATAGTCAAGATTTTACACTGAAAATTACTGGAACCGGCTAGAAACTACAAAGGTTCCCTGTTCAGGGCAGACTGGGACTTAAACCCATGACTTGAGAGATGGGAGGCGGGAGTGTATCCAACTAAACCCCGGAGTCCCAAATGATTTGCAACAAGCACAAGTTAACCTGGACACCCTTTCAGTTCGAACAAAGTCTCTTGATTTTGTAATAAGATATATACATTGTTTATATACACAGTTTTGAACAGATAAGTCGCACGACTGAAAAGATAAGGCTTACAAACTGCTCCTGATTGCTACGACTTATGAAGAAAATTCACAGTAATAAACTCTAATAAACTCTCTGATTCCATAGGCAAATCCCCTCTCTGGAGAAAATTACTTGGCCCCATTTTGGTTGGAAGACTATACAAGTTTGGTCATAACACCATAAAAAGAGTCATAGCATCACTCAGATGGGCCATAGCTATCTCCCAACCAACAATATTGGTCATGGCAACTCTGAACACAAATGTTTGCTCACAAAGGTTTCTAAACATGTTTTAAAAATTGCTATAATTGGGCTAGTCTTACCCCTTTCCGATTTTGCTCCCTCGGGCAGACACAAGGTAGTCCTGACAGTGGAACTATTGTATAAGATCCTACTCATTAAGTCCTTTTAAATGGCACCCATGTCCATTTTATCCTTCAAATATTTTAAAAGTTTTTGGCTGCATTCATTTGTCTCTCTTTCTTTTTTGACTCTAAAATAATGAAATCAAGGCATGATTACATTTTAGGAAAAATCTGGATCATCTTCTGGATACAAAAAAAAAAAAAAAAAAAAAACTCAGAAAAGTCACCTCGCAGAGGTCTGCGTTCTATGACTGCTTTCTAGTTCATTGAAAAGATCATGTGACCAGATCCATAATTATATAATAGCACTGGGGTTTAATAAATATACCCCATCAATATGTGCTGCTAAAATTGTCTATGCAAAATTTTAAAGCTCAAAAAATTAAATAATTTAAAGAGACCCCCAGCAACAGGCATTTACAGTAATGACTATGTCTGATGACTGTACAAAAAACTCTTTGATGTTATACCAGACTTGTGATGGGCAAGTGTGTCACTGTATTCCTAGAAGAGGGTCACCTCTAGCAAACTAGGACACAGAGGCCCTTGCTGACGACAGCAGCGACAATAGCAAGTACATAATTAAAAAAAAAAGATTTTGACTTAGATACGACAATCTCCAGATTAAAGAATTACTTAGGCCAAGGAGGAGTTTCAAACATGTCCCCCCAAAATATTGAGGATGTAATGTTGCTTTTGACAGACTTTATAGGTCATACCACAATGGGGCGGTTTTGGATATTGATGTCACAGTTCTACCACCACAATTCTATTCTCTTGAGGTGGCCTTCTGACAACCCTCATAATGAAGTCAAGAGTATAATTTTTTCCATATCATTCCATTTATAATTAAATTCATATTTCATTTAGCAAATTATATCGACTATATTTCTTTTTTTTTTAAAACAACAACAAGTGTTATTCTTATATCATAAATAATATCAATTTGGACTTTTCTTGTTCAGAGATTCTGTGTGTAATATATCATTGTTATAACAGTATTGGATTTTTATAAACATTTACATATTGAATGACTCTGTGTAATTATGTTATTTTTGTATTGGGAAAACAACCACGTGTGTAGCAATATGTTTGTACTAAAAGTGACATATAACCCATATGGACTGGGCATTATATGTGCATGTCACTATAGTAAATGAATAAAAAAAATAATAAAATGTAAAATACAGTAAAAGAACTGAAGTAGTAAAGTAATAGTGCAATAGATGTACAGCAATAACAGCTAATTACTTTATTGAATTCAGTAATAACTTCAGTGAGGTGTTCTGTATAATCATACTTTATTTACTTCAGTAAGGTGTTCTGTATAATTATACTTTATTTACAGCCATTTCAAATTTTGAAGTGGAGAAAAGTTTAAACTTTACAAAATTTAAGTCCACTACCACTCAGACTTAAAGGTAAGTTCACTGACAGAGCAATTTCATGGACTTAGCTGCTTTGGGAAATCCGCCAAGTCTAAGACCACAGACTTAAGATTCTTTTTGCCCTTTGTGAAATCTGCCCCTGGGCTTTCTATTTGGTACAGTATCTGGCAGTTATGCAAGCATTTTCAACATTGTCAAACAATTTGTAAAAACAAATGTTCTCCTTGGTCACCACCTTGTATGCTAACAATTATTGAAGATTAAACTTTTATTTTTGGCTGTATAATCTTTGGAATTATATTCATCTTAGTACAATATAACAATATAAAACTCTTTGCACCTATAATAGTACCATTGACTTGGCATAACCTTCTTGGTCATACAACCTATTTTATGACTTATGAAATCAGGAGATGCAATCATAGAGATCCTAGAAATGCTTACTTGCAAACATGTTTCCCAAACAGTATTGGCTGCAAACCACTCGCATTCAATCAGTCAGGTATTGATTGTATAACTTATTATTTCACTCGAGACAAGTCACATGGTTTCCCAGCTATATTGTGATGTTTTAAAGGGGCCACGTACAGCAGCTTCCCAAGTTGACAAATGGGAAGGTCTTACCATAAATCATGAGGGTGGAACAGGGGAATCAACATTGCAATACTTACAAATACCAAAGTCAATTATGTTTTACTTAAAAGATTTCATCTGTAGTTCAGTATCTATTAAAATTTTATATCAAACCATTTCAAGTAAATCTTATCCATAGCCTGTTGACCTTTTAATTTTTTTTAAATTAAAAATTCCCTTCACTTGTTTCTTTTTCCTTTAAAACTATTGTCAAAACTTTTATCATGGGAGACGAGAGACAAAAACTATCTTGGAGTATAGGACAAGAAATGATTTATCCTTCCAAGGACCCAATTTCAAAATGTAATTGTCTTTTCAAGATAATCTATGACATCTTTGGAAATATCAGATAACATAGAAGAAGTTTTTCATTTAACTACATACATTGTATTTGAATGCATAAAATGCTGCTTTTGTTTACCATTCTTCTGCATGGGCAATTCTCTGTGAAATTCATTTCAAAACAACTAGTTTTATATTCTGTATCATGTGTGTAATAAGATGAATTTTGTCAAAAAATTGGCATTATAAGACCCAAAGTTTATTTTTTTTTATTCTCAACGACTCTTATTATTGATAAGTATTGTTGATTTCAAACATTAGCTAACACAAAGTAAACACAAATAAACAATATGTGTCTCCCTTAAACGTAGGTAAAACTGGGGTCATGGCCTTACAAAGGAAGGGGCCCGTCTACCTTCAGTTTAGGTTTGATACTTCTTATATTAGGGTAGAATATATTTGGTGCTATTCTGGTGGATATACATTTTTATTTGAATTAAAACAACTTGAAAAGCGATTCCCATTCGGAACCACTAGAAATATCCATTATGTCCCCTTACGAACTGTACTTAAATCTACAGACCGGAGGGGGTGGGTGGGAGGCATATAAAAAAATGGCATAAAATTTGTATTCACTAAAAGGCAATAACTGCAGGTCATCCTATCTATTTCTGTAACTGTTCTGCTGTCTTTCCTCCCAGTTCTGAGGGGTTGTGTCTTGGTTAGTGTCTCTGGTGAAGTTAAATACTTACCACAACAATATGGTATCTTTACAGTTTATTTTCTGTATCTGTGTCCAACCTCGGCCCCTGTTCTCTCCAATAATGAATCTCTTCTGTGGCAAAACTGTAGCTAGAGGTGTGTTGCAGGGTTTTCACAGGAGGTAGAGCAATCCTCCTCTCTTTCCCCTGTCTTCTGTAACCACTAGGAATACTGCCATTGGTGTGATAAGGGCAATCAATGTTCTTTGACATCTTCACAAGGTGCTTTAAATTTATTAAAATTTTTGATTGTTTATTTTATTACCTCTCCAACTGAAGGAGAGACAAGGGTATTGTAACCCAGTCTGTCTGTCTGTCTGTCTGTTTGTTTGTCCAAGTGCAGAACACATGGATAGGGATGATTGAATGATAATATAAGGATGATTTGAATCTAGATCCAGATCCAGAATGTTTTTCCTTATATATTACAATATTTTGTACTCATTGCACACTAACTCTGACAGCACAGAAGACTATAAACAAAAGACAAGGAATGTTTGCAGTAGGGGTCATTAAGTGCAAACCAATTGAAGGGGGAGAAATTAGAAGACAAAGGTGCTGGTCACAGTGAGAGCCTCTTTTTGAATTTCAAACATTTTCAACCAAAGCTGCATCTGTTGTGAGATGCATTTTGTATTTTTCCAGGACTACCCGTGGGTTAGGGCGAGTGCTTTCTAATGTGGGTGTTCCACCACACGACTAAGGCTCCCGATTAAGGGTTTTTGAGGGTCGGTTTCAAAAGTTTGCTTAGTCCCAGGCGTCCTGTAAGGGTCGGTTGTGGTCGGTTGGGGCCGTGAGAAATATCAAACATGTTTGATATTTCTCCCGACCCCAACCGATTATTTTTTCCTGCCATAAACAAAATGTCCAGTCCCAGGCTTCCCCAGGCCTCCTCAGACCAAATTTACACAGTCCTATGTTGTCCCAGGCCGCCTGCGACCCTTAGTCCCCGACCCTTAGTACCTTAGTCCCAGGCCTCCTGCGACCCTTAGTCCCATTGCAAAACAAGAATCGGCTATCTCGGTCTGGGGACGCCCGGGGACGCCTCAGGACACCTTGTGGGGTTGGGACTTAATCGTGGGTTAGTCGGGGCTTAGTCCCAGGAGGCCTGAGGCGTCCTGGGACCCAGTCGGTTTGTCTACGACAGGATCGTGGTTTAAACCGACCAGAAAAATGGCTTAGTCGGTTCTTAGTCCCAGACCAGTTAGGGACTGTCTGGGGCCGCCTGAGGCGTCCTGAGGCTTCCTGAGGACGATCTGCATTTAATCCCAGACTTTGAAACCGATCCAGGGTCGCCGACAGGATCGGGGCTTAATCCTTTGGTGGAACAAGGGCATTAGTCACTGCCTATAGACTTCTGATTTCACTTTGTTTCTCTAAGTATATAAACTAGTGTCTCATGTATACAATTTCCCTTACAGTTTCAGAGTATCTAGTCCCATTACCTCTGCCAAGAAGATATTATTTTCATGACTGTTTGTCCGTATGTTTGTTAGCAGGATTACACAAATACTACTGATTGGAACTTCACCAAAAATCAGATGCGACTTAGTCCAACTTTTTTAAATTTTGAGACTGATCTGAATCACTGTGTGGATACAAAAAAATCTAGATTTTCCCGTTTACTTATTAATATGTTCCTTGTTGGAGGTGTACTTTCTTTAAGTGCTCTTTTTGCTTGTTAAACTCTAGTTGCTATGCCAGCATCAAATAGCCATGCACCATGGACAGAAGACAGACACCATTGGAATATCCACAAGGCAGTGTTATTTTGGGCGGTCTTTGTTAAGCTGAATCACACTTCTTGTTAATGGTCAGGAGATAATTGTTATTTATTAACTGTAGTGACATTAATATGAGAGCTTTTAGCTTTGCCTAAAGAAGCCAGATAGAGGGCCATTATTTCAGCCAAATTCCTATCGCTGTCAAAAAAACTCCAAAGGCAGAACCTTTTTTTCTTGCATTTTCAGTAGATATCTTTGTACTACAAGCTACTTGATTTGTCCAAATTAAAAGAAATAACTCACTGAATGAAATATTCAATTATATAATATTATTTAAAGATAAAATTACAGCACGGTATGTGAAAAAACAATTATTTCAAAAGAACAAAAATCATTTGAGGTCTAGTTTGTAAAGCTAACCACTATTTTCTATGGTTCTTTCATTTCTATCATTTTGCCTTATGAACCCAGCAGAGAGCTAGATAGCTCTCTATATCTCTGTCACACTGTTGTTGTATAATATGTTATTGTCACATGTCACAACAATAAACAAGAGCACTTAGAGACCGCATACCTCTGCCAAGGTTTAAACACCTCTAATATTGCTTACGAGTGCAATGATAAAATATTCGTTAAAAGTTCCTGGATCCAGATGGTGATCCGGATCATTGCCAAAATCTAACTGGCTGTTCCTTGTACCATTGTGTCAACATGAAAATGTCATTGAAATCTGCCCCTAACTTTAGGAGTTATCTTGCAATCAAACAAACAGACAAACACACAGTACTAATTACATAACATCCCTGGATGAGGTTATCAGTAATATAAATAAAATGAAACTGCAGCTGTATAGACAGATTTGACTCACTGAGTGTAGGTTTAAACCTCATATATGTATTGCAATGACATACAACATCGGGGCGTCTAGATATTGCCATACAATACAGTTCATCTGATAAGGAGAAAGCCATGGCCTGTACAGTCAGCCTTCAGTTACACATTCTATAGTAGTATGGCTTTATCTGTTATTTCAGAAATACCTCACAGGGTTTTGTAATCTTATCCATTTGTCTGTTTGTCCATGTGCATATCTCGGAAACTATAATTATACTGTTACCTATTTTCACACAATGTTAGGCCTAACCTTGGTTCGATCCACCTTAAAGATAATATTCATCCAAATGGAAGCCCCAGAATTTCTTACAGGAGTTTTTGAGCAATATTTACTCCATAACTCAAAAAACTATTAATGACATTAGGGTCTCAAGGTAGGGTTGTACTGTTGACTCGCTCTTCTTTACAAGAAACATGGATTTGCATTAGGACTAAATAAATATTTTTAGGGATTTTTCACTAGTATTTAGTTATGAATCCCCTGGCGAAGGTTTGAGCTCCCCGAGGCACTCCTTGGTTTCTTTGGTTTTACAACTTTGAAGGCGTGTTAGTAATAGTCTATTAAATAGTTAAATTATTCATCTGTTATAATTAAAGCCAAGATGAAGTTGTAAAGCTTTCATTTTTTTCTTTGATTTATGGCTTTTATATTATTAAACAGTCCAGATAGAGCGCAAAAATTAATGTCAAAACATTCTATGTTTTTAATACTGTACCATAAATTTCATTTTTTGTGATGTTGTGATTAAATTATATATTACTTTTTAATCTACTACAATTACTCTGTTGTATTTCACAGTAACTTTTTTTCTTGAAACTCTTAAACTTTACTCTCTCTTAATGGATGTTGTTTTTTTCACCAAATAAGTAACATTCTTGTGAGGCTGTTCCACTTTCACAATTGATTGTAAGACGTTATTACCTCCGCCAAGGAGATATTACTTTCATGGCCATTTGTCTATCTGTTTGTTTGTATTATGGACCATTCACACTGTTCTGGCACTGTTAGTAACATGTATTTGACTTTTGCTCTAAAGCCTTGTCGTCCTGTTCCATAAATGGACTGTGCATGTGGGTAGTGAGCGTCTAAAAAAAATGAGCTACCCTGTAAAGCGATAACCACCTCATCTGCCTGTATGTTTTAATATAGTTTGTGATAGGATGTGACAACTATTGCAAATGTTAAAAAGGAATCCATCACACTTGCTGGAAACACTGTCTCCCTGTTTTGTTTGTCTCCCCAAATACAAATTTTATTATATTATGTTTTTATACTCAGCGCAAAAGCTCCATGTACTACTGGACTCAAAGTGCTATTTGACCCATCCAACTATATAAGTACAGCCCAACTCTCAAGTTACTGACATTTCCCTAACTGAAAGACAGAGGCTCAAGGATGACCATTTATCAACATCTTTGAGGTTCTTTATCCTGCCACTGGGGATAGGACCCAGTAACAGAGGACTGCCATTTCAAGTGATCATCCAAGCCACTATGTATCTGCCTGTACCTGCGTTTGAACCCACGTCCTCTGTATTTTACACACTAGGCCACAGTGGCAAATCCTAACTTATTGAATAGAATGGATGCTTCCAAAACAAGAAACAGATTGAGCTACTAATGACACATATGAGTTAAATGTTTTTGACTCATATTAGCTCATCAGGCCTGCACAGAACAGTGTAACCCAGGTGTTACCTTCCAATTGAGAAAAAAATCAATATTGTTACCAAGAAGATAAGTCTTATAACCTGCACCTGAATGTACGATAACTCCTAACACCAAGATATGCTCAGTCTTGGGAGCAGAGAGCATACACCATGAGATACGTTAAGAATTGTGTTCTCAAGAACAAGATCAGCCAGCTCAAAATTTATTTTTAAAAGGAGGATTAATTATTAACTGTATTACCTACAGAATGGGCCAGAGTAGGTTGCAACTAAAGTATAAGTCATATGACTCAAAAAGCATTTATACACTTACGAGTTACAAGATTTGACTAAAAAGATTTTCAAACATTTTTTTTGATAGAACAACAATCTCTGATCACATCTCTGATTATGCTTCTTAACTGATAACATAACTCGTATAACCCACGTGATTATGTTTCCAACTGCATAGCCCAAGTGGTCAGAGCATTTACTCATGACAGTTGAACAGGCGTATAAGGAGCTTCAAACTTGCAGTTGTAAATACAAAAACGTAGTGACTTCAGTGGCTCTGTCAGAGTGTGTGTGACTTGCATCAGAAACTGGGGCTATTGTCACTAGCCCTTTATAACTGAGAAGTGAATCCCCCACTCTCCCTCTTTGAAAGATTCCTCCTGTAAAGATTTAACTGAAAACTTATATTGTCACCTCTAGTTTAAAATTCTCAATTTTGATCCTTTCTTTGGCATCTAATTTTATATGATTTGCATAAATATAAACATGCAGACATATCTAGAAAAAGGCTTTTGGTAACCAAACCATGAAACTACTTTAGAAGACAGCAACTTAGGAGATGTTTCTGGAAGATTTTGAAGAAGTTCGTTGGAGTAATTTATCAGACAATAAGTGGTAGTGCTACAGAGTTCAGTGTTTATAACAAATAAACAAATCACTGTAGAAAGGGCTAGACATGAGTGGGGTTATACAACAAACAGAATCACCCCTGGGATATTGATGAATAGAGAGATGCAAGGTATGAAAAGACCCAACAAAGATGGCTATAAGCTGTGAGTAGTGTTCAGAGAATGATATGTTAGAATGAAATATTTCATCTGTACTAACTGTAGACAAACTGTGCCTCAGGGAGCGCAAACTCTCGCCTGGGAATCAAGAAGAAGATATTGGTGGGAAATCCTTTAACATATTCTGATATGTCAGTGAAGATCTAGATTACCTTTTAGCAAGATTAAGCCAAAGATAGGCCCTAGCTTGGGTTAAAATTAGGTACCCATTACTCTTGGGTGGAGAGAGGCACAGTCAAGGTTAACATTCTTGCCAAAGGATGTTATCCCACATTAAACGGTTGGCATCACCGGGGATCGAACCCACGACCCTTGGTCCAACACCCTACCAATTGAAATACATGAGACCCTAAAGGTATTTTCAATATGTCTTAAAAACAGTAACACACAGTAAAACAAGCGGCTGTAATAACATAGGTTGTAGCAAATAACCCATCATATTTGTGTACATAATCTTCACCCTTAAGGTAGCTTTCAATACTTTTACTGATATTGTGATATTTTATTTTTAATGAAGTTGTTTATAGCAGCAAACCATATGTGTTTACTGAAGCTAGTTTCACAAAGGGACCTAGCTCGAACATAGACATTTTTTTATCTTAAACTCAGGAGACTATTGGTGTTCGGTAGTCAAAAACTAGCTTGGAAAAGACTTCTGAAACCGATATGTTTTATGTCATCTATTGAAACATAAAAGAGAAGGAGCAGTTCAAATTTCCAGTGGCAAATCATTCCAAAGTTTTGGAGCATCATACGGAAAACTATTGTTAAAGTGAACTTGTAATTTATTAATTGAGCACCTATAATAAGGGTCCTGAAGGAACACCTTAGTTATATAGTTATAAAAGCCTTACATGATATTGATATCGCCCGGAAATGCCCGAGTGTTGACAATGACGACCATTTGTCAATAAACATTCTTTAAGTTTCAGGTACCAAGTTAGGAAGCCAAGCAGTACCTGTCATCATGTGACCCTCTACAACGTTTGGAAAGCAACATTACACCCAGTCAGTCAATCCATTGACTTGTAACCAACTCAATTTGTGTGAGAAAAAAATGATAAAATATTTCCACGTACAAGATGAGCTGAAGGAATTGAAACTGTCCATGCAGTTCAGCCATCAAAACAATTACAATATGACAGTGTAGGAAGGTTTATAATATCAGGCTGTGTAGTAAGTTATATTAACCTTTCATACCTAAATGGTAAAAATCAATTCCATCTAATTGATAGAGCCATCCAGTCCAATTATGTTGGTTTTCCTGGTTGACCTTAAGAAGCAAGGGAATCATGGTGATTTATGTATCACAAGCACATTTTATTGAAGCCATAATATCCAAGTAGGAGGTCTGAAGACATTGCCATCTTACTTCTGGGGACAGACACACAACTCCCTTCCATTACTACTTTGCAATTTGAACTCAACCTCCTTACCACTCTCAGCCCATTGCTCTCCCCCAGTGTATTGTAGTTGGGTTTGTTTGTCCGTCTGTTTGTCTGCATTACTTGAGAATCATTCATCAAATTGAGGTTATATTTTCTCACAAGGTGCAGTCCATTTATACAGTGGCACTGATCAGGTAGCATTTACATAATTTGAATTAAATTTGTCAAAAATGCATTTTTGTATGTACAAGTTGCTGTATATGAAATATTAAATGAGTTTCTTGTTTATATTTTGCAGAACCATCTTGAACGGTATCCAGATATCTGAAAGGAATGGTCATACAAGAATTGCATTTGCTACATATCTTATCTAATTTAATGTTATCTACTGCTTTGGAGGCACACTATCTTCCCTACCATGGGTAACTCAGTGAGCTAAATTAGCAAAAGTAGTATTCAAAGGGATAGTTGAGGGACGAAATGGGTTACTAATCCAGGGTTGTGGGTGTGACCAGAGAGAAGAGTACTAAGTGAAGAATCTTGAGTTTAAAAGGTGAGTCTTAAGATGTTTCCTACAGGATGTAACAGCAGCGCCTTTTCTGGTGTAGAGCGGAAGAGAGTTCCAGAGGTCTGGGCATAATGACTGAAGGTGTCAGAAAAATGTTTGTGTGATTTGTGAAATTTACGGTCAAAATAGGGTATATGAAGGAACTTAAATTTTGGGCTGCTAGTATTTCTAGATGAGGTGTACAGACCTTATCAATTTCATTGGTTGAATATATGGGAGTATTCACTACAAGCAGCATCTAATGGTTATCTATTCATTGTGAAAGGGAGAGCTGTACTGTTCAGCTCATAAAGGCTAGAGGATAAGGGTAAAAAGAACTGCAAGACATCAAGGACCTTTATCGACCACAGCTAAAATATTTTATATATTAATATATATCAGAACTATGTAAATCTTTTTATGTTTTTGATATCTGGCTCAAAATGTTTCAAGTACATATCATATATTCAACGTATTTTATAATTATATCTCGGGGCAGCTTTAGGGGTTTAATAGCACCTACCTAAATATACATATATATTGATTGATGTGCTAACCTTTGCAAATATTCAGTCAATTAAAGGTAATATTCATAGTTGAGATTACCTTGTGCCAGATAGATCTGAATAATAAAAATAAACCTTTAGTAAGATACATTAAGGCCACCTTAAGTCCAAACTAAAAATTACCCCGTACATATCATACCTGTGAGTTCAGCACATTTTCAAAGTAACCTTAGTAGGTGGTTCCATTCAGTTGGCTGTAAGTTAAAGTGCCCTCATTGTGTATTTTCAGCTGACCTCAAATACACAACACAAATGTACATAAATTATATAATAAAATAGTAGAATATATTCCAAAAGTGGTATTTATTCTTATCTAAATTAACCACAGGTCAGAGCATTGGCACAAACACAGTTGTTCATGCATTTAAAATCAAAAACATATTTTCAGATTTGAATAAGAGCCCAAAATTTAGCATATATCCAATAAACGCACAACTATTAAATCATGATTCTGTATTAGTGTTCCTGATTGGTTAGGCTTAAGTTCATTTGTGCCAATTTGAGGTATGCACCAAACTACGCCTCTCTCAAGATATTGAACAGGTCATATTGTGATGGGTACTTGAGGACATGAAGGAAAGTAATGCATTGTAGCTAGTCAAGTTTCTGCCCTGACAATAGACACCAATAAGTTTCCATCTTTTCTATTTCAGGTCAAGCCTGTAATTGAACCCTCAACTTTGTATGTGTGGGAAGTGTTACGCACTACACCATCATACTTTTTATTCTCTGACATACTGTAATTTTCTTTATACACAAAATAATGCCAAACTCTTTAAATAAATAAGGCATAATTTATCCATCTGGAAAAAAATACAAGTTTCCTTTGAAAAAATATATGCATCAAATAAAAATAATTGTAGGACAAAAATACATTTTACTTAATAAGGGGATTCTGCTGTTGCAAGTTTGCCTCCTACGAGGCCAAACTTTAACCTGGGGTGGAAAATGTGTAGAAGGCGTACAATTTATCTTTTTACTTGTGGAAGTTGAGAATACACTTAAGGTCATAAGGTCACTCTTTCCGTTTCTAAAAATGCTTTAACACTGTTGTAAGTAAATATATCGATCGCAACTAACACATGACTAATCTTTTTGGTTGTTAGATCTTTACAACTTATCCTAATGGTGATACAACTTATCTTAATAGTGCAAGACTTATCTTTATAGTGTCAGGAAGTATCATAAACACACAACCATTAGAAATGCAGCTGTGTGATTTTGCAAAGAGAAGATATGTCACACAAGTCTCCCGAATACTGCTAGGGAGTCATCAGGGCTTAGTATTACGAGTTAATTTACTGAGTTGTAGCAGTCAGGAGCAGGTCGCAAGTCTTATCTTTTTGGTCACAACACAAATTCTGTGTTTGGCTAGTTTTTTAGCCATTTTTCAAGGGGTAGTAAGCCACCTGAGTTGTAAATCAGAGAAGTCTTACAATAAGTCTTTAAGGTGGAACAGGGGTATAACCAAGAGAAAAAAAAACAGTGAACAAACACTGCCTTTCATAACACATAGACAAGCTCTACAGAAAACTACAAAACGACCCTACTCTCACTTGATTTAACTTTGTTAGGGTTTCCTTCAGACCACAGAATGCCTATAGAATATTCCTATATTTTAAAAAATTCTAAAACATGGCCAGTCAGGATACCTCTATGCAAAAAAAAAAAACGTCATCCACACACAATGTAGTTCCTTCAAGTCTCTTCTTTTGACTGTGAAGTCCACAAACCCAATAGTTATTTTCCGAGTCTTTAAGTACCTGTTCTTTTTAACCTCTAGCTAGGAGGTTATGTTTGGGGTGTGTTTGTTCGTCCCTTGATTCTACTCCAAACCTAATGGATGAGAAAGATCGTCCCTTGATTCTACTCCAAACCTAATGGATGGATCTTTCTGAGTTTTTATATGAGTAGGGCTTGATCAATGGAAGAAGGGACTAACTTTTTTTGTAAATATCCGTTTCATATTCTGGATACAAGAAAAAAAAAGAAAAAATCCACACTGTTCAAAAGTCCACTGAAGTTTCCCTGAATTTTTCAGTTTTTTCAAGTTTACTCTTTATATTTTTATAATCACACAACCAAACAGGTGAAAATAAAAAAACACCAGTATTTGTGTAAAATTACAATATTAGGATAATTGGTTAACCTGGCGGAAACTTGCATTCTAGGAGTTCTTTCTAGTTAGTTTTGCACCTAAGTAATGAGTGTTTTGTCCCCCCATACCACTTCTTAGTTCTGTGACCACTCTATATTGACCTAGCATGATAAGCAACGGTCACCATACAATTGGTATTTATTACCAATACAGGGTAATGGCTTGCTAGCATGCACTAGTCTGTGTGCCAACAAGTCCTGTGACAGTTTTTACGCCCTTCTATCCTTTTCTCTTACTCTGTTCTTGGAAGATAATTGCCTGTGTAAAGTTAATTGTCACAGGACAAATATATTGAATGTAAATTATCGTAGAGTAAGAGCCAACAGTCTCTTGTCTTCATGTGAAAATGTGTGTTTAGTCTCCACTACACAGCTATCTTTGACCTACCTACCGGCACATACAGGCTGGGAAATATTGTCTGATATTCCGCAGTTCCATTTACAATTCTATTCTATTTAGTACTTTAATAGAACTTAATCTCTGCTAAGGCAGACTCTAAGGTGCAACAGCATAAACAAGTTAAAAATCATTGTTATATGTACATTGCCAGGCTAGTACCATACAGACACTGGATATACATAAGTTACGATGCATAATTAGCATTTCAAATTATTCAAGAAGTACCAAGTTTTTGTTAATATTTCATTAATTATATAAGCTCTGTACATGTCACATAAATCATTGAAGTGTCTTATTTCACAGCTTCTGCTTGTTTTTGTTATGTATAGGTTAATGGCCAAGTAAGTGTCCAATATTGGAAAATAATGTACTGTTTATGAGGTCCCAAAGGGACCGAGTCAACAGTCGATTATTTTCCAATATTGGAATAATATATGGATATTTAACATCATAACTTTTTTATCTCTATATTCCTGGTGTGTATTTTTCGGTTTTTATGATCATTTTAGTTGAAATAAATGTAAAAGGGTTTCTTTGGAAATGTGCTACAAAGAATTCTTAACTTGGTCAAAATCACAAAGTGGCCAATAGTGAAAGATATTGGACACTTTAAATAAAAGAAAAACTCTCAGGTGTAATTTAAGTTAAAATCTATATAGAAATGGTGGATAAACTGTTTTTATATTGACTGGTGTCCCAATATAGAAGACAGCTTTCTTTTGCATTCTTTATTCAAACATTGACTTGTTTTACTTACTATTCATACATAATGGTGGATAATAAGAGTAAAACATCCCTCATTAGACACATATAAAATAATAAATCAGTCATGATGATGAACTAAAAACTCTACACACTCCTACAATATTGCCCTCTTCATTCATCATATGTTTTGTATGTGATTTGGGGAGGTTTCCTATATTTCCCCAAATCTGCTGCTGACCAAAGTATTTGCTAAACGAACTGATGTTTTATGGTCTAGAAGGGGACAAATTCTGTAGAGGTCTCTTGCATGAACTCTGGTAGACTTTATGACCTGTGACACGTGGTTTGAAAGAGTGAAGTTAGAATTGAATACCACTCCGAGGTTCTTGATACTTTGTGCTGGTGAGACCTGATTATCAAGTATATTGATTGGAAGGTGAGGAAGGAGTTGTTTACGGTTGTTTTTGGAGCCTATCAAGATAAATTCGGTTTTACCAGGGTTTATTTTTAATTTATTTGCGAACATGAAATTTTGAATGTCATTGAGACAGTTCCTTAGTGTCTGGGAACACATTGTGTAGGTTATATGGTGACAGGTAGTTTTAGCATCAGAGGAAACCAAAACAAACAGGTTGGTCAATATTCTGCATTGTAAACTGCCAAGTATCAGTGAGCAACTACCACATAGGGTCACACTTCTTGATAATTTTTATAGTTGATAATTTTTTGTTTTCTTTTATCAGACAAGAATTTGATTACATCTATTCCACAAAATGAACATATTTATTGTCTAAAAGTTGCCACAAATATACATCCTAATTTCCACACAAGATAGTTCACATAAATAAATGGAGGAGTTATTGGGTGCAAAACCTAGCAAAACATCCAAATAACTCAAACATGTTGATTGACTTCTAGCGGCTAGACTGAGTAGTTTGCAAGAATCCGGGACACTTCCTGTCTTTTGCATTCTGCTGTCTCACTGGGTTTAAACTTTAGTGTGCACCACTCTGGTACTGCAAAATCCGCGTGACAAGGGAGGAAGAAAATTTGAGACTGGAGTGGGTCTGTTGTTAGTTATTTTCATTACTGATAACATCTGTTCAAACTGCGTGTAGGTGTATTAAATTTAATCGGAGATATGTTGAAACATTGGATTTCTGATTGAGAAGGAACATCCTTTAATAAAATAAACTAGAAGAGAACTTGGAAAGCAAGTCAAGTATCCCCATATTGTAATTTCACCCAATTACTGCTTTTCTATTTTTGGAGTAATCTCAAGCATAAACATAAAATAGGATTCTTTTTTTTGTACCCAGACTATGATACTGATCTTTCTCAAAATGTAGTCACTTCTTCCTTTGATCTGGTCCTAACCCCCCCCCCTTCCAAGATTCTGCACTGTATACTGCCATGCATTAGTAAGCAACTAGCAACTTTTCAACATAGTGTCTGGGGCTTGAACCACAGAGATGAGAGAAACCAAGTATGTTACCCAATACACCACTGAACCCTCCCCCCCCCCCTTCAACAATTAGGAAATCTTAGGACAAGTCTTAAGCATTGCCTCTTGTGGGATTTGAACCAGCACACAGGTGACAGACTGTGATTGGATACCAAACTTGCTAACTACTAGGTCACTGAGGCCTAGATAGTATTGCTCTTTCTTGAACTCTGTAGAAGTGACTAAATATCTAATCTGATCTACTGCTTTGCAAGCACAATATCCCACAATGAGGAACTCAGTGCGCTAATTAAACAAAATCATTATCATATGGAAGTCGAGGGGCATTCAAGGTCGGTAATCCAGGATTATGGGTGTGACCGGCAGGGAAGGAAGACTAAGTTGGGAAGCTAGAACTGAAGATGTGAGTTTTGAGGTGCTTCCTAAAAGATGCAACAGAGGGACTATTTCTTACATGGAGAGGGAAAGAGTTCCAAAGGGCAGGGGCATAGTGACTGAAGGAATTAGAAAAGTGTTTAATTGATTTGTGAACTCTACGATCAAAAGTGGGGGGTTGAAGGAACTTGAGTTTGGGGGGTACTTCAGATTAATTGGAAAAAAATTCTAGAACCTTCTATGTATTTCTCGAAATATATTTATGCGTTTTCTTTCTAGAACCTTCTATCATTTCCAACTGTATATATAGGGTAGGAAGCCTGAGCACAGATAGTGTTGAATTAGGGCGCTATTTGGAAAGTGGTCTTTGAAACTGCTCTATCTTGCTGTGGATTTATTTATATGAGCAATATACATACAGTCATTTCATTATTTTAATTATAAAATAATCTTGGGGCCACGGTGGCAGAGTGGTAACATTCTCGCCTCCCACCTCTGAGGCCGGGGTTCGGTTCTCAGCATGGCCTCAAGTGGGAAAGCTGGTAGTTGCTTGTTGTTGGTCGGCAGTTTACAATACAGAACCTTGACCAACTGTATGTACTGGTTTCCTCTGCCCTTCCAAATAGCCATTGTGATATGACCTGTACAGTGTTGAAAGTGACATAAAACCCCAAATAAATAAATATAAAATAATCTTGTTAAGTAAAACTTTCTGTCTTTTTTCTGTTGCGACTTGAAATCAGTGTTGCATCTCTTGTGCGATTTCAAAGAAAATAAACTCTCACAAAAACAGTGTTTGAGTAGCCACTAGATCTAATATTGAACAATAGATCTAATGCTGCTTTCACATTTCTCTGGGTCAACAATAATATATTGAAACGTCTCTACTTAAACTGACTAGTGTAAGAAGTGGCACAAAGTGTCTATATTGTGCACTTATTCAGAGTTTGGATTTCATAAAATGCAAACATATTAGCTCATCATTGCTCTAACATCATAGAGATATGACTGGTTAGTTAAAATTGGAGGTATTAATAGTAGTCATGTAGCCATAAAGTATAGAGAAGTTTATAAACTATTTGTGTTCCCTGCTGGTCCAAAACCACACTGTTTTGAGTTTGAGCCTCCAATAAGTTTATTTCAAAGCAATCATGGCGGCTCTGAAAACAGATCCAAATCCGTCATATTGACACACTTTTGGTTTCGTTTAGGGTAAAGCTGACACATTTCAGCTACTGTTCTGAATGGAGGGTTACAAGGGTCCCAGAAGAGAGAATTGAGACACCTGTTTAAGTATCAAAGATAACAAAAGAAATCTAGTGACAAAATTTCATCATTAAAAAGTTTAAGTCGACAAATGAGCATTGTCAACGGTAAGACATGGACAATATATTTCCCTTTCTGCATGTTCATACTTGCAAGTGTGGACCAAAACTTTCACACTGTTCCGGGCCCATTTTCACTTAAAATAAGAATTTATCTTGGAATTAGAAAATTTTTTATCTAAGAATTTTCTTATTCTTTGAAAAAAATGTATTCACAAAGAAATTCTTAGTTAATAATTATTTCTAAGAATAAGAATTTTCTTGATTAAGAATAGTAAACAGAAACATGTGTATGCATATAATTTCTGATGTCACATGATCAGTCATATGATTTATTTTTAGCCCTTTATTGTTTGCAATGGAGTCAGATTTAGGTGCCGATTTCATAAAAGGTCTTAATCTTAGTCTTTTCTTAGGCTTAACCCCGCATCAATAACTATAGGAAAGATTCTCAAATAACATATACAGAAAAAAATATTCACGAATGAAGATAACAATATCATACCAGTGCATAGCATGAGTATTATACTGTTAATCTTCATGAGTGGTATATCTGTTTCTGTATATGTCTAATGAGGGATGTTATGCTGTTATTATCCACCATTTTGTATGATTTATGGGTTAAATAAAATGAATATTTAATGAGAGAATGTGAAAAAGGCTGTCAAAAAGCATGGGCAACTGTGAGTATAAAAACTTCAATTCTTAACCCTGCAAAATCTCAGTCATTTCTGCATGGATTTTTATGCAACAAATGTGAGCAGATACGCTGTAGAAAGACCATTCTAATTATATATAAAACATATTTGTAGGTAACATAGTTTCTGAGATATTATTGAAGAACTGCAAGTTCTTAACACTTTTTTTTCGGTGTTCGGTAGGACCGTAACGGACGCGTATTTTAACAATATATAAAACTGATGGAAAATATCAAATAATCTGGGCTTTTAGTCGTACTTTTTCTTATTATTACTGCTTTCCATGACATACCTTCAGTTATTTATCCTTTTTATGTTGTTCTGAATGTTTTTAACTGTATAACAGTTTTGCTAGTTGATATTGTGGGTATTATCACCCACTACCGGGAGTTACTTGGTGTTGTTTGGTTGAGTTTTACATTTTAAATATTTTGCTAGTTGATATTACGGGCATTACTGTCCTCTACCGGGAGTTACTCAGTCATTTTTGGTTGTGGTTTGTATTTTATTGTCCTTTAATGTTTTTTGCTGTGAATTTTTGCATGTTCCATTTTGTCTGTGGTTTGTGATTCCTTATGATGCGGATTGTTAGACTCCTTCTTTGTATTGTTGGCCTCTTTGTACATTGCCATAAGAGTCAAAACAGAATTCAGACTAGGTGCGATGTCGGCCTGCATGGATGTAAATATGATGGACCCACTGCCAAATCAATTTTGTTCATTTATGTCAGGACACATAGAGTCACTTTTTGTGAAAAGGCATCTTTCAGGCAGCTTGCTCTGGTTCTACTGTCGGGTGATGTCGCTCTAAATCCTGGGCCACTGAAGTTTGGGTTTGCTAACTGCCAGTCCATTAGGAATAAAGGTCCAACTCTCTGTGATGAAATCCAAACTGGAAATTTTGATGTTTTTGGTCTCACCGAGACTGATATTAAAGCTCTAGACACACCTTCATTTCTAAATGAGTTAATGCCTGAAGATTTTTCCCTTGTTCACACCAACAGAGAAAACAAACGCGGTGGTGGTGTTGGCTTTTTTATTAAATCTGCTCTTGATTTTAAAACCATTCATTCCCCTGAGTTCTCGTCCCATGAAAATCACACTGTCTGTCTCACTCTCAATGGGCGTCGCTTGTTTCTTGGGTTCATTTACCGGCCCCCTGCCTCATCTGTAGTAAATTTTTTTGAAGATTTTCTGTCATATGTGGGTTTTTGTCTTCCTTATCCTCCTCCTTTGTCATTTGTGGTGATTTTAATCTTCATGTCGACATTATGTCTCCAACAGTCTCTGAATTTAAATCAGTCATTGATTCTTGCTGTCTGTCCCAATACATTGATTTTCCAACTCACCTTCATGGTCATACCTTAGATTTGTTGATGGCTCCATCCGAGTTCTCTGCAATTTCTGATGTGAAAGGTTCAGGCTTCATTAGTGATCACAAAATTATCTCTTGTGTGGTTGACTTTTCATCTTTGGATACACCAATTCAGAAAGTTGTTACCTTCCGTCAGTATCATAAAATGAATATTGATAAATTCAGAAGTGACCTCCTGACTATTCCGTTTGTTAGCTCACCATCTGATGACATAGATTTATTGCATGAACAGTACATGTCTGGTTTGTCTTTTGGCCTTCTAGATATTCATGCACCAGTGAAGACTAAACAGCTCATCAAACCAGCCCCAAGCTGGATAACTGATGAGTATAGAACTGCCAAGTGCATGAGAAGGCAGTATGAACGTGCCTGGAGAAGAGACAAATCCTCTGAAAATCGTTCCCGTCTTCGATAGCAGATAAACAGATGTAACCACATTCTAAATAGAAACAAGGGGTGTTTCTACCGTGATCTAGTTAGTGAAAATTGCGGTGATAGTAAGAGGTTATGGCATGCACTAAATAGAACATTGAGTCGGTCAAATTCTACTGTCCTCCCATCCTTTGATGATGAAAAATCTTTAGCAAACAGATTTGGTTCGTTTTTCATTGATAAAATTAAAAAGATTCGAGACACCTTTAAATACACCCGATCTCAGGTTCTTCACCCTGACAAGGAGCCACCGACTTTCAGTTCCTTTCAAGTTGTCACTAATACTGAAGTCCTTAAGTTTATCAAGGAATCCCCTTCAAAAACTTGCTCCCTTGATCCATGCCCCACTCACATTCTTCTCCCTTCATTCACTAAACTGGTTAACTTGTCCCTCAAAAATGGCATTTTCCCTAATCCTTTCAAACAGGCTATTGTCACACCCCTCCTCAAAAAGTCCACCCTTTCAAAAGAGGACTTGAAGAGCTATCGACCGGTGTCCGGTCTTAGCTTCTTGGCAAAATTGGTCAAGCAAATTGTGGCTGCCCAACTTAGATCTCACATGGATTCTCATGATCTTGCAACACTTTCCAGTCAGCCTTAAGTTGGGCAGCCAACAGAAACTGCCTTGTTGTGCATCAAAAATGAAATTCACTTATCTCTGTCCAAGGGAATGCCTACAGCACTAGTGCTACTCGACCTGTCCGCGGCTTTTGATACTATCGATCATGACACACTCCTATCCTGTTTGTCATCTAGATTTGGTTTTGCTGGATCGGCACTAAAATGGTTTAGATCCTACCTCCAGGATCGTTTTCAGTCAGTCAAGATTGGTTCCAGTCTTTCGAATTTGTTCAAATTGAAGTTTGGAGTCCCCCAAGGTTCTGTCTTCTGTCTTCTTCCTCTTCTGTTTTCCCTCTACACAACACCTCTTGGTCAAGTCATTAGAAAATATACCGGAGTCCGTTACCACTTCTATGCGGACGACACTCAGCTGTTCATTCACTTATCCCCTGATGATAGTCTCAAGTCTTTTGACCATCTTAAATCGTGTTTGAATGATATTCAGGTCTGGATGTCTGAAAACAAACTCAAGCTAAATCCTGATAAAACAGAATTCATAGTCTTCGGTGCCAAAGACAGACACAAATGGCTCAGTGACTCATTTTCTGTCAATATCCTGGGTAATTGCCTCTCTCCCGCAGATGTTGTACGCAATCTGGGTGTTCTGTTTGATGCAAAGTTTTGCTTCACCAATCACATAAATTCTGTTATCAAATCCTGTTTTATTAGCCTTAGGGACCTTCATCGCATCTGGAGGTTTCTTTCTGTGGATACATCAGTGGTGATTGCAAATGCTCTGGTCAGTAGTCGTTTGGATTATTGCAATTCTCTTTTTCGCAGTTTGTCATCCCGAAATGCTACAAGGCTCCAATATGTTTAAAATGTGCTGGCACGGTTTGTCACTGGTGCTTCAAAGTACACACACATTACATCCACCCTTAGGACACTTCATTGGCTACCCATTAGACAACGTATTATCTTCAAAACCCTAGTTTTGGTTTATAAGTACCTCACCACTAGCCAGCCTAAGTATTTTGCACCATATCTCCCCTTGTACAAATCTGCCATGAATACAAGACGCTCCAATCCCAAAAATTTGTTCCTTCAAGTTCCCTCTTACTGTGCTTCCATCCATAAATCAAAGGTCCATTTTAACAATAGTTTCTCATATGATGCCCCTAAGTTATGGAATGATCTTCCATATGATATACGCAGTGCTCCAAATCTCTCCAGTTTCAAAAGTCGAATCAAAACCTACCTATTTCAGAAATCATTCCCACCATAGCTTCTTACTACCGAACACCGGACCGCCTCTCTGGGAACGACTCGGAACATGTCTAATGTCTTATGCCTTACGAATTGGATGGTGTGCCTTAGAATCCGTTGATACGGAGATTAAGCACTTGGACAACAACTGATTGATTGATTATCCATGATATAGAGGCACTGTTGTACACAAAAATATTTCCTGCTCCAATATATACCTGTATATGGGTCAAATACGCCTTGCAGTGAATAATAAAAGATTTTTCTCTCAGCTAAGAATTTTTATAAATAGGTATTCATGAAGCAGGTTTTAGCCCAAATAAAAGTCATCAACTTATGACCAAGACTGATTTTTTCATATTGCTAAATTGATCAAACATAAATCGCACAGCGGTGTACTTATTATCTGTGTGTATTGCATATTTGTAGCTAGTTTTGAAAATATTTGCTACAAATTAGCACTTTTTACCCAATATAAGCAAGACGTATCCATAGTAAGGGACACAGGGAAATAAGAAAAATTATTATCCGGTCTCTATTTCCTGCTTTTTCTGTCAAATACGGCTATTGGGTTGCAAACTCAGAAAGTAACTGACTTTTGATGGTTTTGGTCGGATGAGGGTCTGGGTTCAAAACTTTGTTGATACTTTAGAGATAGGTGTCAACATTGGACCTAATTAAGTGACATTTTCTCACCAGGATAATCTCTGCTACTATTGTGACAAAAATAAAGAAAAATATCCATACACTTATCAATGATAGTGGTTTTTATGGCTCCAGGTTTTTACGGTTCCAGTAGAACCATATTAGAATTCCATCACAAACACTAGACCTGAACAGTGTAAACCCCGCTTTAGGCACAGGCGGCAAATAAATCTTGCATAGTGCACCTTAGAGGATATTACCAGAGAATAAGGCGAGAGTGTTTTGTCTTGTAGCTGATTAGTGATTCTGAGCTGGGAATGAAGGTGCTTATTTGTTGGTAACCACATGATCAAGCCACTTTGCCCCCCCCCCCCCTCCCCCCACATTTAGGGGTCCAGCAGAGCCGGTGTTTTATGACATAATCGGAGCTAACTTCTGTACACGTACAGTAGCTATTTGTTTCTGGTCATGATTGAGGATGTTGCCATATGGTTTAGTTAATCAAATATGTTTTTAGACCTGTTTCTTGGTATGTTTTGCCCTTGTATTTAATAAAATTTGACAGCAAATTTATGGGTGTAGTTTTTACCCTGGTCCCCCAATATGGGGAGGGGCAAGGCTGTTACTATCGTGTCCATTCGTTTGTCTTTTTGTTTGTGTGTATAACTCATAAATTATATATCGGTTTGAGGTCATCTTTTCAAACAAGGTGGGGTCTATCTGTATCTCAAGCTACCTCAAAGATGATTAAAATCTCAATCCAGATCATTTCTCCTGCTGCAGATTGCAAACGTGGAATGTTTTTTTCTTTGTAATCTTTAGGTAATTTCCACATGCATAACTCGAAAAAAAATCTATTCATCTAATCAATGTTATATTTTACACAGGGTGGAGTCAATCAAGGCTTGGCCCTCCTCCATGTTGATCCAGATCTATAATCCTTATCCGGATCCATATTGAAAATCCAGGATGAAGTTTTGTGCATTCTTAGACACTGATTGTTAGAAAAATTTACCCTCTACCCCGAAGGGGTAGGGGTTCTGTCTGTATATCTTTTTTTCTGTGCTAAGAACTGGAAAGCTATACTCAGGTCTGGATCCAGTCTCCAGAATGTTTTCCCTCATTTTTTCACAAATAATTTGTCAAAAAGTGACAGGGACAGAACAGTAGATAGAAAAGAGAAGGGGGAATGTGTAGTGGGGTCATTCAGTGCAAACTAATTAAAGGAGAAAAAATGAGAAGATGCTAGTCGCAGTAAGAACTTCATTTTAAATTTTAAATAACTTAACCAAGGATGCAACTGTGGCGAGATTAATTTTGTAGCTTTTTTCTACACTAGTCACACTAGTGCTCTCAGACCCTCTTGTTAGCCATATTTCTTGGTGTGTTTTACCCTTATATTTTATATTTTCTTACTTAATTTATGGCTCTGGTTCTTGTCTCTGAATTTCAATATTTTCTAGCCTGTTCTCATTTGCCTCCTGATTCATGATCTGTCAATCTTTGTTCACATTTATCAGAGATGCAGGAAGTTGCGAAATGTACAAGAAACAGGTAACAAACTGGTGTTGAATTCATTACATATTCTCACTATTGTGTGACTATCTTCGATTTTCAGGAACAAACCCAAAGCTAATGCATCCAAAATAATTCTAATTAAACTTTTATAGCGCTTAATCTCTGTCAAAAAGTCAGACTTGAAGGTGCACAATCAAAAGCATAAAACATGCATCAAACATCCTGGGTATGCTTTTAGCAAAGAGAAGAGATTTAACTTCCCTCCAAAGGAGAAAAGGAAAGTGAAAGAGCGAACATCATCAGGCAAAAAACACTTCAAATCTTTGGAGCATCATAAGCAAAGCTAAAATCAAATTGCTTGGTGGATACATTCCAACATATTCAAACTATGTTAAATAATCTTAAAATAGAAAATAAAGAACCACATATAACGGAATATTTAAATAAACACAATAAATCCACTTAAATTACTGAACTGACTGTGTTTTAGGAAAACATCTAACCTAATCTAATAAGAACTTTAATAGCGCATAATCTCCACCATGTGACTTATACTAAGATGTAGCTATAAATAAACATATTGAATAAGACTTGGTGCATTAAAATAGCCCGGTCATAACAGAGAAGACACAGAGAGATGGGGTGCAATTAAGTTTTTGCAAACAGGCAAGTATTGAGTTTTTACCTCAAAGAGGCAATAGGGGTTGCATTGTGTATGTTGTTAGGTAGGTCTTTCCAAATCTTTGGTGGATATAAGGCAGACCTGTCGCCAGGATGTTTGAATGGTTCGTGAATTGTAGAGTGGAAAGGTGGAACTGCAAAGTGCTGCCCCTGGGGTGACCAAGTCCGGTATTGTACGAGCAACTGCTGCAGGCCAAGGAAGGTTCAAATAGCTTAGAGAGTCCCTATGAAAAAATTGTAGACCATTGTACAGATGTAATTATAATTATAATTCTTATTAAACTTTTATAGAACTTAATCTCCCCTTTATTAAGAGGACCCTAAGACGCAACAGCACCAAAACCGGTCAACTAATTTCAGTATCCAGGAATGGCAAAAGGGCTAAGCACCACAGAGAACATCAGGGAAATCAGAGACTAAGCTGGATATGCCTTGGTGTTGGATTTAAGCTTCTTTTTCAAAGCGGGAAGAGGGGGGGATGCACAAATTTCATCAGGAAAAACATTCCAAACAGTGGGAACATTAAAAGCAAAACTATAACCAAACTGTTTGACAGACTTATGAGTAGAAGGATGAAACTTTGATACAACAAGGAAATTACAATCACTCTGACTGCACCTGGTACTGCCAAAACTACTATAAGAAGAGGGCTATAGAGCAAAATACTGTCGGAACACCAGTGTGAAGAGACTTGTAATACATTTATGAAAAGGATGAGTGATGCAAATAATGAAGAGTGACCACGACTGTAGACTTAAGGTCCATTCACACTAAACAAATACAATACTATAAACTATGTTATGAGAAACTAATAAACTGAACAGAATAAAAAAAAAACAATGTCAAATTTGGTTCTAATATAATAAATTTTTTGTCATTTTTAATTGAAGTGTATAGTACATACAGAACAAACTCCCTCAGAACATCAGAACGCAAGAAAGTTTCACTGGGTTTAAATGACAGGTAAAGAGTTATCTATTCAGATTTGCCTGTGCCACACAATAATCTTCTCTCCTGTAGGACACTGAAATGGACACAAACTCTTCCTGGCAATCAGATTATCCCTTCTTGGACATCAGCATCTTAAAGGATGCCTACATTTATTCAGTGTTTTATAAACACATGATTCATTCATTCATTCATTCGTTCATTTTTGCCAATTCATGCTCCCTGGATTTCAGATTTAGGCATGTCAGGCATGTCTTATTGTTTTTGTAACCAATCTTGTCATTCAGAACCATCAGAATCTATATCTTGAGATATTCTAATTCTAATTGGACTTTTATAGCACTTAATCTCTCCATACAAGAGGACTGTAAGGCGCAACAAAACCAAAAAAGCAGTCGACAAAATTTCAGTATCTAGAGACATAAGAGGGTCAAGCACCATGGAGAACACCAGGGGATGATCCAGGCTAAGGTGGGAATGCTTTGGTGTATAGGTAGGTTTTGAGCTGCTTTCTGAAGGAGGCCAGGGAGAGAGAGGCACGAATCTCATCTGGAAGAGCATTCCACACAGTGAGAGCATCAAAAGCAAAACTATTATAAAACTGTTTGACAGATTTTTGAACAGAAGGGTAGAACTGTGGAATGACAAGGAAATTGCCACCACTTTGACTGCACCTGGTATTGCTGTAGGAAGAAAGATATGGAGCAAAATACCAAGGAAAACCTGTGTGAAGAAACTTATAAACAAGTGTGGTTGTCTTAAACACTGTGCACTGTTCAACAGGAAGCCAATGCAATTTCTTAAGCACAGGAGTTATATTGGTGTATCGACTGGTGTTTGATAAATTCTGGAGATATATAATTTAATGTTGTAGGATTCATTATAATGCTTTGTGAAAGTTAGGATAACTTTTTTTTAGTTAACATACATGTTATAACACATATTTGTCAATTCAGCAATCAGTTCAGTTGTAAAGTGAGGTTTTATGGGAAAAACAATATTTGACAAAAGTCAAATTTGGTGTTTTATGTCCTGTTCAACAGCCAGAGTCATTTCGGGACAGGTCCTCGGCATTGCCACTTGTGGGAGTGGAACCCACACCAAGGTGACATCCTGTGATTAGATGCCAAACCTGCTTACCCACTAGGTCACTGTGGACCTCCAAAACAATAATTGAATACCTTTCGATGTTAATATTATTATAATATGTTTCATTTACTGACTAAGCCCTAAATACACACAACTTAAACAGTATTTACTGTGCAGAATCTTACTGTGTACAAAACAAGTTTATCATAGTGTTAAGTTCACACAAAATAAACATAGTACGTAATATATCCCTTAGATTTTAGAGATTTTTTATTTTATCAGCTATTTGGACATCTTGCTTTGGTCCTTTTTGCATCCATTAATCTATTAAATATTCATTAAACCTCAACCAAACTCTGCTGCGGTTAAGTTAGCTGGCCATTTAATTTTACATTTCTACAACCTTTAGCATTACTGAAGTTTAAAATCAAGCCAATTCTTTAAAAAAAATGTTCAATTCTATACTATTTCTCTAGCATATTGGAAATCCATCCAAATATAGCAACTTTATCACCACAGTTATACAAAGGTGTCCCTGTTACTAAGCATCCCAAACTCCCACAGATTAACAGAAATAGAACTGAACAGCTTAAAACTTCAAATACTTCTTATTTCACACAGCAGATCAGAGAGTTGGGTGTATTCTGCTCAGGAATTTAATCTGTTTTCCCCAATACTGTCAGAGATATTTCAATTAAAACGTCTGACATTGGAGAATTCAATGGATCACTTGTATAGAGAAATGGCTTCATTGCACACAGGAAAGGCATATCAACATTTGCACATCTAAAGTAAGTGAGAGATGTAATAAAATAATTTGTTTAACAAAATACCTCAGTACATTTCAAATATGGTAAGTAAATATATGATACTCTATTACATATAATTTAGATATGGTTAAATTAGTAATGTTATGACATGTAAAGGAATCTTATATAAACAAAAATTTCTATTTAAACAGCATACACTTCTTTGAAGTGACTTGCAAAAGGGCGAACTTTGATGAACTAAATATTTACAAAATATCTCCATATGTTTCACATATGCTAAGCATATCTATGAGAGTATATTAGATATGTTTTTGATTTGGTTAATACATACCTTTGTGATAAGTAAATGAATCTTATTTCACATATTTACTATAACATAGATAAACAACACTTATGAAAATGTGATTTTCATAAAAATAAAATTCACAGGTTTTACCCAATTGCAATAATACAAGTCTGCATGTACATTATTAATATACATTTTTGCGACTCTTTAATTCTGATGAGAAGCTCTCATTTGCCCCTTAAAGACATATTTCCAAAACCAAGGTATAAATTATGTGAAATCTATTACCAATTATCATAAACATTGTAAAAAATATCTAATGAAGGATAACATTTAAAAAAAGCTAGAAAACTACTCAAAGAGTGAAGACGTCTGGCAAGCAGCTCATTTTTTAAAATCCTTAATTTCCCTTGTCCTGTGTCTTAGTCTGTAGAATTTTGCTAGGATCATCAAACTTATTTCAATTATACACACTACACTGGGAGTGTCCTGTATTATTTTGGAAAGGAACCTGGCAATTTATTATTGATATATTATAGAAATTTTAGCTAGAAGAAAATTCCACCCATTCTTCATATTTTAAAAAGAAATATTCAGAATTAACTTTTACAGATGGCTGGCATCTGCTTCAGATGCCAACACAGATTTAAAATTTCACTAGGATTTAATTTTCACTATCTAAGCTCATTAGCTAAAAATAGCTAAAATTAATGTGTAGTGCAAATTTCAATTTATATAATACATACACTCAAGATGAACATGGCTTTATCATGTAATGTGAAAAGATCCTTTGAAAAATTCCTGGACCAAGACAGTGATCCAAGTCAACACCAGATTGAGTCATCTGCGCCATTATGAACATTTCCTGAAAATTTCATCCAAAATCTGTCCACAATTTTTGCAGTTATTTTTCAAACAAACAAATGCCGCCAAAATATAACCTCCTTCATCAAGGTAATGACACTGCATAATAATATACATACTAAGGGTTGGTTTCAATTTATAGAAAGTCATATTTACCTGATTGTAAATATAGTAAATTCTCACATGACTAAAGATACAACTCCTTTGCATCCCAACAGGAAGGGGCTAGTCTTGATGTCAGTCTTCTGTTTAAACTTCTCTCCGACTTTGTTAATATATTTATTAAAACATCACATTAATTGATAAAATCCAGACTTATGAACAGAAAATATAATAATTTATATGTTCCTTTCTTTAAAGCTATGTTTAAAGTAAAAATTACCTCATTAAACAATGTCCTTGATAGAATGAGGTGAAAAGTATTTTTACCCGCCAAAATTGTCAAAGTCGTCTGCTGAAATGGCAAAAACGTGCTCCAGTAGTGTGGCTCCCTGCTTTCTTGCCATCAAGATTTTATACCAGTAACACCACGTAACAAAGACAAAAATACAAGTGTTTTCACAATGGGAACAAATTGCTAGTTAAGCTGAGCAAGCTGGTTGGCCTATTAAAAAGTGTCACCACAAACAGATCTCCTCAGGATTACATCAGTAGCTGGGCGTGCCTGAGACTTGGAGATAAAAATAGCTTGCCGGAAACCCCTGCTGTTGATTGGGGGGAAAGGTCCTCAAAATTATGTAAAATCCTGAAACTTAAATTCCAGATTATGTAAATTTCAATACTTTTGGAAATTATAAAGAATTACAAACAGACATCAAAGACTCGAAGCTGATGGTTAAATTTCATATGTCTTTTACATTTCTTCAAACCTTCAATATAAAAACAATGTTTAGGAAAGTGGATGAATATTTTTATGATGGGTTTGTGTTTTGCCCACTTGTGTAGCTATGTCCCAAGCGGGCTAGTGATTGGTATGGTGTGATAGCTACCAAAATGCGGATGTTGTGATTTTTTTTCTTTTTGCTTTAAAAATTTCTAGTGAGCTTATTTTGCCCAAATGCAGGGTGTCAGGTCAGAATTGTAATATCGCCCAAAGAAATGTTTACAAAGTGTTGTATCTTCTTTTTAGCATATAAATCAAACACATAATTTCATTCGTCTGTCTGTCTATCTGTCTGTTTGTTTTTCTGTGTTTGCAAAAACTCTGAAAATAATGAACAGATTTTTCTGAAATTTTATTATGTGGCTAGGGCCTACAGAAGTGATAACATTTTAGGAAAGATGGGGATCATATACTGGGCCAAGATTCACAAAAGGTCTTGGACAAAAAATTGTCTTAGCTTTAAGAGAAAAGTCTTAACTGTGCAAGAATTTTGTCATAAAGTTAAGACTTTTTTTGCTTAGACAAAAATTTGTCTTAGATTTTGTCATAACTTTAAGACCACTTCAGGGCAGACTTAAGTCATTTTTAAAATATTCCATTGCATGTATTTAAATTTTACCCTTTGTTACAAAAAATATACTATGGGGATCTATACTTCCTATAAAAGTAATTTATGGGGATTATAATAGAAATTTACATCATTTAATTACCTATAAATTTCCACATTTTACCTTCTTGTGGTGAGAATATTGTCATAAAAATGGCTGACTTACAATAAAACACAAAGACTACTATTTTTACATAATTTTACAAAAACAAAGTAGCAGATCTGTTTTATAATTTTGAAGAGCATGTTTGGTGTATTTATCGATGAAAAATGTTTTTGTTTTACTAAAATTTGTTAATTTGAATTCAAAGTAGTTATGACTTTTTGCACAAATTTTGTCTCAGCTAAGATTTTGCTAAGCACCTTTTGTGAATCCCAATTTAAGAGAAATCTTAACTAAGACAAAAGTCATAACTTTAAGACTGGTCTAAGCAAAAAAATTGTCTAAGACTTAAGACCTTTTGTGAATCCCGGCCCTGAATAAGAAGAATCCGGGGGTGGCCTTCACAAATGGATTTAGCTTGGACTAAGACTTAACGTTAAGACTTTTGTCTTAAAATGAGGCTAATTTTCTGGTCTTAGACTTATATGGTTTCACAAAGCTGACGAGTCTAGGCTTTGGCTAAGTCTACCCAGCAGTGAGCTTAACTTTTGTATACAAAGACTTAAATATGGCCGCCATATATTTTTGTCATTTCAAAATTTGAAAAGAATAAATTCATAGAACACTTTTCTAAACTAGTCTTTGGGCAAATTTATAAGGTTACAAGGCTTTTCATTGAAAAACATCCTTTTTTTCAAACATACAATGAACTAAACAAAGGATTTATGTCACCGCTCAAATATATTGACCAGATATAAACTGCCACATGACAGAAAACCACTGTCATTATATGATAAGCTTGGACTTAGCTAAATCACCCTATGTGAAATCCATTTAAGTCCAGGACTTAGCAAAGACAAAGGGATCAGGTTTAAGTCCCTGACTTAGCTTAAGTCCAGACTCAGTGTGAGACCCATGCAAAACCGGCCCCTGAATTCTCAAAAGTCCCATTTTTCAAAAATGTATTTTCAATGACTTTGGTTTTCTGTTGACATCACTTCAGAAAAACAGATCTTCATATTTTTTTTGTAAAATTGAATCATGATCACTGCAGGGTTTTAGCATGAGTATGTGTTAAAGAAATGACCCAATAAGCAAAAAATTACACCTGTATGATAAAACGTTTGAATGTGATTAGCATTACGAATCTAAATTTCAACACCATAGCTTTTCTTGTACTCATAATATTTCATAGATGCAATGATGTCATGGTATATTCAAAAATTAAAGTTTAGAAAACTGTCATTGTCAATTAAATTACATAATCACAAGATATGTTCTCACAGGTATGAGATAACATAATCTTGTAACAGTTTCTGAACTCCCAGGTGAATGAAAGGTCAGATGAAGAGGTCAAGGTAGGATATGAAAGATCATTAGGCAGTAAAACTCTAGTTTGAGATTTTTATTATACATGTTAGTACTATGTACAGGTAAGAGGGTAAAAAATTAAAATGTTTGTATAAAACTTTTAAGCCCCAACATGGGATGAAGAAGATACTAGAATGTAACACACAGAACAGCTCGTGTATACAATACATATTAATTAATATAACTAGAGCATATTTAAGACAACACAATCACAAAACAGCTCGTGTATTCAGTAATAACGTATAATTGTAACACATAATCTGTTAATCTCCATGTAACTCTTATGTCATAGCTGAGAAATGTCTAGTAAGTAGGGGGTTCCCCAGGGACAGCCTGGACCGCCTAACCTAATACAACCAAGCGCCTGTAGTTCTAAAGAACCTCTTGCTGGCGGTCAAGCAGCAAGGAACAGCACCAAGAGGGGCAATGCAACTAGCTATCTCATCAATCCGAGGAGACCTCCCTCTGGCGCCACCCAGAGGGGACCAATAGCTAGAGGGTCTCATTTTGTAAGTAAGGTTTACACCTATAGTCAAGTTCGGTATTTTTGTCAAGTGTCATAGGTGGGATGGTGGGATTTAAATCTGATGCTGTCAGTTCAAACTATAATTCAAATATGGAGGGAAAAGCCGGTAGCATAGCTTAGTGACCACAACAAAGCATGTGATTGGTTGTAACTATGTACACCAAGGTGAACGTAAGGACTGCATAAAATATAGATGCTATGATGTGGAAACACATCCAAGATCAATAAGGTCGTGTATAAACTGACAGAGCAGGCCCCTGCCATGGAAGCTTGCTCAAGGTAGTACCAGACTGAAGAGCTCCTCCAGAGACCATGAGCCATAATGTTTTGTAAGGGAATGCTGTTGTCATAAGCAAGCGTGGCTCCAGATCTCCTAAAGGAGTGGAAGCCGTGACCAGCCAAGGGGTAGTTTAAAGACCTCAAAATGGATTTGAGGGCATATCTAATAGGGGTATCAATGATTTGATGATGGGGAGGGGATAGAGAAGCAAAGAGTGGAGCATTGGGTGGTAATTGTCTGGATGTAAGAAGATTCCTGACTGCTCTAACTGGACATAACCATTTATTGTCCAACTGTGGAAGTTGGACAATGTGGTGGGAAGATCTCTCTTGCAATGTTTTAGTCCACTTTAATATCAAATGAATGCCTGGATGAGTGAAAACAACATCCTGCCTTAATATGTGGCGGGAAGGATCAAATTTGGCCCTAGAGTGAGGGGCTACATTAGACATGCGAAGAAACCCAAAGAATGCAACCAGAAAAATTGCTCTAAATAGCTCAGGGTCCTCTAACAGATCACAAGATAGAGAGATAGACTGAAGGGCAGAAAGTGAAAAGACACCTCTAGGTGTAGGTGAAAAAGGAAGGTTAATAGCAATGGAACGAAGATATAGGGAAACCGAAGTGTGATAAAGTGCCCCTGAGGGGATGAAAAATAACTTTGCAACAGTTTTCAATGAAGATACGTAGTTCGCTACGACTTTAGGTGAGATCTTATTATGAATAAGACACTCGAGGAAAGCGAGGACATTGGAAAGTGAGAACTCAACTTCAAAGTTCATGTAGACTGCAAATGCAATAAATGTTTTGAAGTGAAGCATGTGAGCGTTTCTGGTGGATGGTCTAAATGCTGTAGTGATGCAATTCATAGCAGATCTAACCAAGGGATCAGTGGTGGAGGAAGAGCCTGAAATTACAAGTTAAGGTTAAAATAATGGCTATGTACCTGTTCCCAGATGTATTCATTAGCAATTTTTTCAAGAAGTATACAGTCTATAGGCTTATCTGAATATAATCTAGAAAGAGCATCTGCTACCACATTATTTTTGCCCTTAATATGTCAATTTTTATGGTGATATCATGTATGGAAGCCTCTAACCATATGTTGCGGATACATGCAGCCAGCATAGGGTCTTTAGTTTTCCCTGATTGGACCACTTGTACTACAGCCATGTTGTCACACCGAAATGTAACATTTTTGTGTTGCCAAAGGTTAGCCCAGACTCTGATAGCTATCAAAACATTAATCATTTCCAAATGTACAATTTTTAGTTCGAACCCAGGAATGCCAATGATAGGACTAGCATATACCCTATTACCCCAAACTCCCCCAACACCTGTCAAGGAAGCGTCGATACAAAGAGTTTCACTATTTTCAATGTATTCTTTATCAATGAACGACAGTCCATTGAATCTGGGTAAGAAATTTACAAACCATTGAATATCTTTGAAAAAATCTTGGGTAAGGTGAATATATGCCTTTTTAGGGTTATTTCTGAGTAAAGCCAAGATTCTGTTGACAAAGGTACGAGCGGGCCGAACACATTTATGAATGTATAACAATTTCCCTGTCAAAGATTGAAATGATTTTCTTGAAAGTCTATTTTTGGAGCTAACCATGACACACTCACTATATATGGCATCTATTTTTCCTTGAGCAATACTGATGGTGTTAGCGTCAATGTCAATATCAATCCCCAAGCATGTTAACCTTCTGCAGGGGGGGGGGTTCTTTTCAATACTAGTGGGAAGGCCCAGTTCAATTAGCAGTGCACATAGGTCATCAAAAGCTTTGCCTGCCTTAGATTTAGGGAGGACTGCAATGTAGTCATCAATATAGCAGAACAAATTGTAACCTTTCTCCCTCATAATGTGGGCTACCGCGTCCGAGAGAAGCTGAAACGAGGCACTGCCGTGCGCCCAGCCGAACGCTGCCGATCCGTTAATATAGTACTTTCCTTCCCATGAAATTCCCAACTTAAGACCATCTCCAGGGTCGACCCTGAGGTTACGGAAAGCCCTGGCAATGTCCACTTTAAATATGAGGGGATCTTGATACTTGCGAATCTCATCCACAATGTGGTCAATGGTTGGAAATCGCAAAGCAAAGGGTATACCATCAAAGATATCTCTGGATACATTATCATTTACCGAGGCTCCTTTAGGATGTGATAAGTTTAAGATAACTCTCCTTTTATCAACATTTTTAGGCCTTGTAAGTATAGGGGAGCAATGATATTGCTGATGACATATACTATCTACTGGACCCAGCATAGCCCCGAGGTTGCACTCCTGTGTTATATATTGGGATACAGCTTCAGGATATTGATTAGCTGATGCGTGATTGGATACCGTAGCATTACTGAGAGCTGATGGATCCCTCAAGGACAGTGGATAGCCGAATTTAAGGTATTGAAGAAGTCTTTTATTGGGATAATCCTGTAAATATTTTTCCCAAGCTTCTATGTTTAAACCTGACTGAATAGGAATGCTAGCCTGCTTATAGTTAGGAACTCCTGTATCTAAAATGATGTTGGCTATATCAATGTAGTTGTCCACAGTGTCAATCAAAATTGGGGATCTATCTGGGCCAATGAACTCAAAGTCGGTAGGCATTTGAGGTAAAACCCCTATATCTCTGCTGTTATCATTGAAGTCATACATCTTACCCTGGGGTGGTGTAGCTAACTTCCCCAAGGAGTTGTTCTCGGGTTCCTGCAATGTTATGTTATTAGTGTTAATGTTAGTCACGTCGTCATCAGCAGCCAGTGTACATATACACTCTGGAACCTCCAGTTCCAGGTCATCTTTATCATGAGTCGACAACACCTTACAATTATTATCACACAAACTGTCAATAATCAATTGTAAATAACTTGTATATGAGCAATTATAACGTTGTCTGGTAAAAATGTCTTTACAATAATCCTCATAGACCACCTTGGGATTAAGTTCATGCTTAGTGTTACAACAACACACTATGTCACTAATGATTGTATAAGCAATCTCTATATATCCTACAGGCAGTTCTTGAAGTTTATGAAACCCATGCCTCCCAAGTAATTGATTATAATCCCAAAAATAAAAACCCCAAATACTATCATGGTCAGATTGATAGATATATACAATAGTAGATGCATAGCCATTTACATTCTGAAAAACCCAGTTCGTAATGCCTATAACCTTATCTTTCATAACAGTGTTAACCCCATTGTGAGGCATGTGCTTCATATAATCCATTTCTTGCATAATTAACCACAGTTTACTATCACTGGCTCCTGACGGATAAGTAAGGTTAGTATTGTTAGCATACATATAAATATTATGATTTAAATTTGATTCTTGATTCATCTGACTGCTATTTACAGGGATGTGGATCTGCTTATCATGATCTATAAGCTGGATGTACTCCTCGTGCTGCCCCTGCAAATTATGAGAAAGACAGTCAACATTTTGTACAGGTGAACATACATTAACACTATTACACTCAGTTCGACCATTGAATTCAGCATATAACTGCACATCTTGAATGTTAATTGAACTGTTATTATTGTTCTCATTTATCATGTGTCCTTGCAGCCCTTGGGGCTGCCCCACTACAGATTGTATCTCAACATTCATCACTTAATAGTTTATCTAGCACCCCCCCTTCCCAATGTTCAACGTTCCCCAGCCTGATATAACTGTTATCTACAAGTGGCCCTGCCTCCCCCTATTGTGTCTGTGGTCTATCTCTATTGATGTTTTTCAACTGACACCTTGACTCTGGGTGGTTGTAGGATTTTCCTTGTTTAAAGCAGTGTGAACACAGGTGTTTGTACATCCCATGGTGAGAATCACAGGAACAAGTGCCTTCATTGTAGTACCTGCAAACACGCCCCTTAGACTGAGATACTGCTTGTGAATTCACCATGGCCACTTGAGCATTACTTAACCGGTTAATGGCCCACTGAGTGGTGTCCCTCCATGTAAGCCTCCCCTCCTCCATGTCATGTATAGAAGAGGCCCAAGCTCCACGTACTGCCGACCAAGGTAGTGAAGAAGCATCCCTCATAGCAGCTATCACCTGGTCCAACATTAATCTCAATAAGTTATTGTCCTGTATTTGGCCAATATTGCTAAGTTGCCCTGCGACCCACTGTGGTATCGACATGTCATCATATGATAACCTTTTCCTGTTAGCCCCTCCCACAAAACCTTCATTGGGCCAACGCAGCTCGGGTGGGGCAGTGCAAGTCTCCATAGTGTTAAATCTGCCAGACTTTTTACCCAAATGACCCTTACCTTGCAAAGTTTGTTGTTTTGCAGATTCTTCATAGTGGCTCAGGATACGGGCCACAGACTGACTGATGTCTCCTGACTTCCGTATGGCATCTAAGTTTGGAATAACAGCATCATGATCATCAGGATGTGAGGGGACCCGATCTCTGTGCCCCTTGAGTTGGCCAGCTTGTGGTATCGTGACCTCTGATCCTTGATTTGACCCCAAGCCAAAATGGACTCTATTCGCCTCTATCCCTGTAGCCTGCCCTGTGAGGTGAGAATTCGATGGAGTACGTCGAGGTATGGCTCCCTGATTTGCAAAAGTGTGCATGTTGGATGTATGGATCCCCCCTTCTGGCTGGGTCCCTGCGACTCTAGGAACCCGATGTGTGGGTGAGGACAGTGGAGTAGAATTCATTGAGTTCTGGCATTCCAGGTGCTCCATACGCCTTACAATGTCCTTATTCGATTCCTCTAACCGCTGAAGGCAAGCTATCATGGTGGCATTGGGGTCGGTGAGATTGGTTGAAGGTATGATAACAGGGTCGGATCCGACAACTGTACTTACATCAGTCTGAATGTCCAGGTAAGAACCGTCCTTTAAAACCACTTTTTTTCCCAAATGTTTATTTACCCTTTTTGGACAAAGGTGCGAAGCATTTGGAGGGGCGAGGGTAGGAAACCCCCCATCAAATGCCTTACAGTGATAGAAGTCAAAAACAAGGTACAACTATTTATGAACATGTACACATCATATACATTTTATGTTATCTCTGTCAACACAGACATAGATACATTCAGACACCGCACTTTTGTAAAGTTTACTTACAAACTTTTTACAGGAGTTTTAACAAGTTTTGACATGGATGCATTACAACAATTTTATCAAGTATAAACATATACGTATAATAGCATATCCTCCAATTACTTTTCAATAATGGGTTGAACCAACATCATTTTTATTAAGTTATTTTTAATTTTTCTTTCTTTCTTTTTTTTTAAAGGTTTTAAAGTTTATAAAATTAACAAGTTCATAAAATTAACAGGTTGAAAGACTTGGAGCAAAAAATTCCAGTTTTAAATGGACTGAACCAAAGTTTTAACTTTACTCCATCTCTTTTGGAATATAGTCTCTTTGGAATTAATATATGATGGACATTCCTGCTCAATGTACACTCTTTGAAATTTTCTGAGAAGAATGCTTAATTGCGGCTTGTTTTTTTTTCTGGAGCAATCAAAAATATATTTTTTTGTAACCAAATATATAATATTTAAGACCAGGTGGTTTGTGTCTTGTTTGTGGTAGCCAAATAATATAAGTCTAGGGTCAATGTCCAAGTCAACTTGAATTTGTCTGGACACAAAAGATTTTAGGTCAATCCATAATGTTTTCACCTCCGTGCAGTCACACATTAAATGGATAATTGTCTCTTCACCATTGTTGCAGTAGCCACACAGAGGAGAGACACCAATTTTCGCTCTATAAAGGTAAGACCTGGTTCCCAGAATTAAATTAAGAACTCTGTACTGGAACCATTTTATGATATTATCATCTAAGCATTCGAAACATATTTTGTAGGCCTTTTCCCAGCCCTTAATATTAATAGAGTTTGGTATAACCATGTCCCATTTCCGCTTATTCATCTGAAAGTCCTCCTGCACGTTATCATTGTTAAACTGACACAAATATAAGTTTTTTGATCCTTTGTTTAATTTTATGAGAGATTCCAATTGGGTGGGTATAAATGGACGTTCAAAATGTTGATATCTCAGTTTATTAACATTTTGTGTCACCAAAATTTTTATTCGGTGATAATCTAAAAAATTAATTGCAAGTTTGTACGAATTTTCTATTTCCTGTTTGGAGAATATAGTTCCGTTATTATCTACAATATCTGCTGGACTTGTAATGCCTCTCCTGAACCAGGATGGATAGAAAATATTTTTTATGTTCCAATTTTTGGATTGTACCATAGAAGTCTTCAAGAAATCGCTGAGATCATTAATAAGCCCTGCCTCCTTTATAGTGTTCCAAGATTTAAGCAGATCGCACCAAAAGGGATCTAATATTTTATGTTGCATCAGTTGGCACCAAGATGGACCTAATAAAAGTAATCTTCGTTTACAGATTAATTGGGAGTCAATTAATTTCGTCCATTGCGATCCCTCGTCGTACCAGAGTCCTTTTATCCAGTTGTCCTTTAGGGCTATTATAAACTTTTCCAGGTCCACCATGTTTAGTCCACCCCTCGAATAATGTTTGACTAATATTGATCTGCCTATCTTATCTGGTTTGTTGTCCCAGATAAACTTTAAAAAGAGACTATTTATCTCTTTTATAGTTTTCTCAGATGGGGATGGGAGGGACATAAACAGATGGTTGAATTTCGAGAGAATTAATGTTTTCAAAACTGTAATTCTGCCCAATGGGGTAAGAAGTCTTTTTTCCATTTGTCCAGCAACTCTCTTGTTTTAATAGTTATAGGATCAAAGTTTAATCGATTAAGTTTGTCTAATGAAACTGAGAAGTGTATGCCTAGTAAGTAGAATTCACTGCTTCCCCAAATTAAATTTTTTCCTGTTTCAATTTTTCTTTCGAGTGTCGCTTCTCCCCGATCCAAACTATCTGTGTTTTATCTGTGTTGACCAAGAGACCGGATATTGCTCCATAGGTTTCCAGCATGTTCAGTGCTGCCATGAGGGACCGCTTACTGCCATCGAGAACTAAGGTGGTGTCGTCAGCATATTGAGACAGTTTTATTTCTGCATTATTAAAAGAAATACCTCTAATCCTTTCATTATGAATAATCATTAGGCATAAAATCTGTGCACAAATGATAAAAAGATAGGGGGCTATTGGATCACCTTGCCGACAACCGCGTTCAATATTTATAGGGTCAGATAGAAAGCCTGACTGAGTTACATATGCTTTGATATTTTTATTGAAGATCGTGATCCACTTAATGAAGCCATCACCAAAATTAAAGAATTTTAAAACAGCATATAAGAAGTCCCATGACACAGAGTCAAATGCCTTCTCGAAGTCAATGAGCATAAGTAACCCTGGAATCTGTTTTTCTTCTGTGATAAAATGTAAAATGTCATAGATTAGGCGAGCATTTTCACCAATGAACCTTCCACTTAAGAATCCTGTCTGCATTTTAGATATAATAATTTTAAGGTCTCTTTTTAACCTATTGGCTATTGCCAAAGAATTCATCTTGTAGATGACTGACAGGAGTGATATAGGCCTCCAGTTTTTTAACAGGTTTCGTGGTTTATTACCCTTCGGAATACATGATATGATGCATTGTTTTAAACTATAGGACATTTCACCATTGTCATAGCCTGAATTAAGCGCTCTTAAGATTACGAATTTTAATTTACTCCAAAAAACTTTATAAAACTCTGCTGGGAAACCATCTATTCCCGGGGTTTTGTTATTTTTCATTGTCTTCAATGCCAATGATAGCTCCTCTATTGTTAATTTTCCTTCTAATTCTGCTGACTGGTTTTTTGTCAATTTGGTTACAGATTTAACATTAATTAGTGAGTCTATAGAATGAGTCAAATCAACTCCCCTCGCTTTAAAGAGTTTTTGATAAAAACTTTCAACTTCAAGTAATATTAATTTCTGATCTGACAGGGTCATACCGGCATCTGTTTTCACTTGTTTTATCGTTTTTTCCACATAATTTATGCGTTCTAATGAGCAAAGGTATTTTGAAGGTTTTTCACCCTGGTTTAGCCAATCTACCCTTGCTCTTGTCATGATGCCCTGCAACTGAGAATTCCACAAAGATTCTAATTTATCTTTCATATCTGATATTTTGTTGACGTTAGCAACACTATTTTCAAGTTCTAATTTTTCTAGTTCACGAACCAAATTTTTTTCAGCATTTTTGTCATTTTTTTTCTTGTATGAGGCATATTTTATGGTTTCGCCCCTTAATTGTATCAGGATATTCTCCAGGAAAAGGCAGTCTGAAATTGTTAAATGTATATTTTCATTGGAGAGTTCTGGGATTTTATTGATGTTGTATACCTTAGCTGCATAGTTAATTTTCTCCTGGTCAATTGTTTTATTGATTAGAGCTAAGTAATCTGGGTCTTTTAGGAGTGAGCAGTTAAATTTCCAAACTCCTTTCCCTCTTGTAAAATTATTTAATTTTATCTGTAACTCTATAGCTGAATGGTCTGACCGATAGCCAGGTTTGATATTACAGTCAGTTACTAAATCTATCATAGTATTTGAGCATATGAAGTAGTCCAGTCTTGCCTGTTTAATTTGGTTTCTTTTGAACCAGGTATAGCGCTTTGAAGTCGGGTGCATGGTTCTAAAAACATCTTGTAGATTCAAGATACTCATGGTGTCCAGAAGTACTCCACGTGATAGTGGGTTATTAATACGTTTATAGTTATATGAGTCCATTTCTGGCTCTAAGGTTAAGTTTAGATCACCACATATCACAGTATAGTCTTGGTCACCTTCTTGAATTAGCACGCTGATTTTACGGAAGAATTCAGGTGAATCCAAATTTGGCGCGTAGATATTGAAGATCCTGAAGGTTGAGTTGTTAATATAGATATCTATCATTAGGAAGTTATTGTCCGTATCTTTGTCGATCCTTTTAATTGAATATTCAAAGTTTTTGTTTAATAAAATTGCCACACCTCTTGCATTGGTTCTGTTTCCATTAATGAAACATTCGCCATCCCAGACATTTTTAATGAATTTTTCATCGTCATTGATCCAATGAGTCTCTTGCAAACAGAGAATGTGTGGATTTTTATTACGTAGATAGTTAATGACGTCCACCCTTTTTTTTGTCCCTAAGACCTTGACAGTTAGCTGACAACACCAGTAAATTGTTCCCAATCATAGGGCCAAACAGTCGGCCCCCACAGCAGCAGCACAAACGCCCAATTAGTTGTAACTGTCCTACTGAATTCTGTTATTCTGTTATAAGTTGTATTGTCCGCATAAGGTGACATATGGGAAACAGCAGCAGCACAAACGCCCAATTAGTTGTAACTGTCCTACTGAATTCTGTTATTCTGTTATAAGTTGTATTGTCCGCATAAGGTGACATATGGGAAACAGTGATTTCAACAAACAAACACTATATACAATATATACATTACAATTTCTACCGTTAGCACCGGAAGAAACCATAGGCAACTTGGTCAAAGATTTGGACTTCATTCAAAATACGGATATTACAGTTTTTTTGTTTTTTTACCATAACAAAGTTATTGCTTTCAACTATTACAGCGATTTCAAGTATATTATGTATGGGCACCAATAAGTTGTTAAAATATTTTGCAGAGTCAACAGTTCGCAGTTAGATTTACATTACACAGAATCCTCACACAATATTAAGTCTGAGTATGACACTACATATACACCACTTTCATAATAACTGATAGATAGTGTAAAATCTAAGTATGACTTAGTACTTCACTTCTTACACAAGTTTAAGTACTACCTCATCAATGCAGACTCACCAATAAGTTGTTGAAATATTTTACAGAGTCAACAGTTTGCAGTTAGATTTACATTACACAGAATCCTCACACAATATTAAATCTGAGTATGACTCTACATATATGCTACTTTTATAATAATTGATAGTGTAAAATCTAAGTATGACTTAGTACTTCACTTCTTACACAAGTTTAAGTACTACCTCATCAGTGCAGACTCACTCCCCAACGGCAGAGAGGACACTCTCTGAAGGAAGGAGCGACCCAGCAGTGAGACGGTCATACAGTCTGAACTATTGTGGAGTTGCAGAGAAACTGTTGCTTTTGCAGCAACTAAGTTGAACTTAATAACTTTTGGCGATAGAACAATATGCTAGTATGTGTGTAATAAAAAAACTTTATGTGTACTAATTTACACCTCACAAGGTAATGTTGACGTGTAATAAAAACTTATGTGCACTAGTCCACTGGTTTACACCTCACCCTCCACACAGTAATTGAAAAATGATTAGAAGTAACTGGTGAAAATCTTGCAGTCTTTGATTTGCACATACCATCTACCCAGCAATAGTATATAACTTTATAATAGTTACCAGTTGATGATTGTCCAATAATATATACAGTGAAAGTGTAATGTTTAATCTACATACAGATTTACAGTACATTAAGTACTACCTCATCAATGCAGACTCACCAATAAGTTGTTAAAATATTTCACAGAGTCAACTGTTTGCAGTTAGATTTACATTAAATCTGAGTATGACACTACAAATACACTTCTTTTATAATAATAGATAATGTAAAATCTAAGTATGACTTAGTACCTCACTTCTTACACAAGTTTAAGTACTACCTCATCAATGCAGTCTCACTCCCCAACGGCAGAGAGGACATTCTCCGAAGGAAGGAGCGACCCAGCAGTGAGAAGGTTATACAGTCAGAAATATTGTGGAGATGGAGAGAACTTGTTGCTTTGCAGCATCTAAGTTGAACCTAATAACATGAGCAAGTTAAATTCTTACTTCTGATGACAAAACAATATGCTAGTAAGTCTGTAATAAAAACTTTATGTGTACTAATTTTACACCTCACAAAGTAATGTTGGCGTGTAATAAAAACTTATGTGCAATTGTCCACTAGTTTACACCTCACCCTCCACCAGTAATTGAACAATGATTAGAAGTAACTGGTGAAAATCTTGCAGTCATTGATTTGCACATATCATCTACCCAGCAATAGTATTCAGCTTTATAATAGTTACCAGTTGATGATTGCCCAATAATATATACAAAGTGTAATGCTAAATCTACATACAGATTTACATTATACGGAATCCTCACACAATATTAAATCTGAGTATGACACTACATATACATTACTTTTATAATAATTGATAGATAGTGTAAAATCTAAGTATGACTTAGTACTTCACTTCTTACACAAGTTTAGGTACTACCTCATCAATGCAGACTCACCAATAAGTTGTTAAAATATTTTACAGTCAACAGTTTGCAGTTAAGATTTACATTACACAGAATCCTCACACAATATTAAATCTGAGTATGACACTACATATACACTATTTTTATAATAATTGATAGATTGTGTAAATCTAAGTATGACTTAGTACTTCACTTCTTACACGAGTTTAAGTACTACCTCATCAACGCAGACTCACTCCCCAACGGCAGAGAGGACACTCTCTGAAGGAAGGAGCGACCCAGCAGTGAGAAGGTTATACAATCAGAACTATTGTGGAGTTGTAGAGAACTTGTTGCTTTTGCAGCAACTAAGTTGAACCTGATAACATGAGCAAGTTAAATTCCTACTTCCGGCGACAAAACAATATGCTAGTAAGTGTGTAATAAAAACTTTATGTGTACTACTTTACACCTCAGGTACAGAGTAATGATGGCGTGTAGTAGAAACTTATGTGCACTAGTCCACTAGTTTACACCTCACCCTCCACAGAGAAACCACTTTCTTAGTTGGCGTTTTCTTTATAGGTTTCTTGGTCTGTGATGCTGGTGTTTTCTTTCTTCTAGGCTGAGTCCTAAAAAGTCAGATATCCGGGGGACATAGAAGGGGGCAGCAACCACACAGACACCAAAAAAAGGACAGCAACCAAGGTGGATAACCCCTAAACAACCAGTAGGATTTTAATATTGATCCGAAGGATGTAAGCCAGATTGCATTGGATGGGCAGCATGCAATTCATTGTATATACCAGGTCCATTACAAGCAAAGCTATGGCTGGAATGTTTCTTTGATCAGTAAATAGATGGACATAAAGATGGAGCCCATAAACGTGTTCTATCAAGCCTACTTTGCCTGGTATTATGGGAAGAGATGATTATGAATATCTCCTTGTTCTGGCATATTCAGTTTTCAAGGGGCCTGCCTACCACTCAGCACTCAAAAACGCCTGGCCTGGTATTACACTACATTCTTAGCCTTAGAATAAGAATTTTCTAAGAAAAAAAATTATTAGAATTAGAAAATTTGTATGAATAAAATTTTTTTTAAATTTTTGTAAAAAGTATATTTGCAATGCAATTTGTTTTCACAAATAATCCTTTTATGTTGATAAACAAGTACCAATGCTACCTGTTTTACATTTAGATATAATAGTCATTATTACCTTCAGAAGTCTAACTATTCCCACAAATTTAAAAATACCTATTTTTAAGATTTTTTTCAATTCTGAACATTTTTCTGAGAAGGTTCTAGAATATTCTAAGAAAAAGTAATTCTAAGAATACGTATGTTAGTGACTATGTTCACTAGTTTATAGCTTTTGTACAATAACAATAAGCCAGCTTCAAATCTGAGCTTTATTTCAAAACTAAGGTCTGTTAGTGAACAGAACTGACATCACATAACAGATAAGCTAAAGGACCCTTTACAGTCAGCTGATTACTACACTTGATAAAAACCTTAAAGATCTCTTTGATGAATTGGACTACAACTATATAATGTTACTTGTTTTACTGGACTATGCCACTGCATTTGACACTGTCTAGCCCAATGTTATAATAAATAGGTTGAAACAAATGTTTGGTGTCAATGGCACCATACTTGGTCAGTATATAACATACTTTGCAAGATAACCCACAAACGGTTAATATTGTAGCGTGTAATTACACAATTCTATTCTATTCTATTCTTAGCTTTTATAGTGTTTAAACTTGGACGATTGCATAGAGACATTGATTAAGTCAAAAACTATTGTGGAAAAGATTTGGCAAACAAACATCAGTTGCGTTTCTTCCTGAAGGAAAAAAAAAACAACTGAGGCACTAACAGACAGCTAGTGGCCATGGTGGTGCAGTGGTAACACACTCGCCTCCCATCTCTGAGGTCTGCGATTCAAACCCTACACCTTATGTGGCAAAAGTTGGTAGTTTCTTACAGATGGTCGACAGTTTACAGTATAGAACTTTGACCAGCTGTATGTACTAGTTTCCTCTGCCCATAAAAGTACCTGTGATAATATGACCTATAAAGTGTTGAAACCCACATTAAAACCTAAATAAATGAACTAATAAAATAACAGGCAAACGGTGAAGACTATTGATGTTGCCATCTGGTGTACTTATTATGGTTTGCAACATTCTTTGCAAGAGTGTTCTGTATGTTCTGTTATTGCATGAACAGTACATGTCTGGTTTGTCTGGCCTTCTAGATATTCATGCACCAGTGAAGACTAAACAGCTCATCAAACCAGCACCAAGCTGGATAACTGACAAGTATAGAACTGCCAAGTGCATGAGAAGGCATTATGAACGTGCTTGGAAAAGAGACAAATCCTCTGTAAATCGTTCCCGTCTTCGATGGCAAATAAACAGATGTAACCACATTCTAAATAGAAACAAGGGGCGTTTCTACCGTGATCTAGTTAGTGATAATTGCAGTGATGGTAAGAAGCTATGGCAGGCACTGAATAGAATATTGAGTCGGTCAAATTCCACTGTCCTCCCATCCTTTGTTGATGAAAAATCTTAGTAAACAGATTTGGTTCGTTTTTCATTGATAAAATTAAAAAGATCCAAGACACCTACAAACACACCCGATCTAAGTTTCTTCACCCTGACAAGGAGCCACCAACTTTCAGTTCCTTTCAAGTTGTCACTGATAGCGAAGTCCTCAAGTTTAACAAGGAAGCCCCTTCAAAAACTTGCTCTCTAGATCCATGTCCCACACATATTGTGAAACAATGTCTACACATCCTTCTCCCTTCATTGACAAAGCTGGTTAACTTGTCCCTCAAAAATGGCATTTTCCCAAATCCTTTTAAACAAGCTATTGTCTACCTCTTCTAAAAAAGTCCACCCTGTCAAAAGAGGACTTGAAGAGCTATCGACCGGTGTCTGGTCTTAGCTTCTTGTCAAAATTGGTTGAGCGAATAGTGGCTGCCCAAATTAGATCTCACATGGATTCTCATGATCTTGGTAACACTTTCCAGTCAGCCTATCAGGTGGGGCACTCAACAGAAACTGCCTTGTTGTGCACCAAAAATGAGATTCACTTAGCTCTGTCCAAGGGCATACCCACAGCACTGGTGCTACTCAACCTGTCTGCGGCTTTCGATACTATCGATCATGACACACTCCTATCCCGTTTGTCAGCTAAGTTTGGCTTTGCTGGATCGGCACTAAAATGGTTTAGATCCTACCTCCAGGATCGTTTTCAGTCAGTCAAGATTGGTTTCTGTCTCTCAAATTTGTTCAAATTTAAGTTTGGAGTACCCCAAGGTTCTGTCTTAGGTCCTCTTCTGTTTTCCCTCTATACAAGGTCAAGTCATCAGAAAATATACTGGAGTCAAATACCACTTCTATGCAGATGATACTCAGCTGTTCATTCACTTATCCCCTGATGATAGTCTAAAGTCTTTTGACCGTCTTATATCCTGTTTGAATGATATTCAGGTCTGGATGTCTGGAAACAAACTCAAGCTAAATCCTGATAAAACAGAATTCATAGTCTTTGGTGCCAAAGACAGATATAAATGGCTCAGTGACTCATTTCCTGTCAATATCCTGGGTAATTGTCTCTCTCCCACAGATGTTGACCTTCATCATATTAGGAGGTTTCTTTCTGTTGATACATCAGTGGTAATTGCAAATGCTCTGGTCAGTAGTCGTTTGGATTATTGCAATTCTCTATTTCGCAGTTTGTCATCCCGTAATGCTACAAGGCTCCAATATGTTCAAAATGCTCTTGCATGGTTTGTCACTGGTGCTTCAAAGTACACTCACATCACATCCACCCTGAGGACACTTCATTGGCTACCCATCAAACAACGTATTATCTTCAAAACCCTAGTTTTGGTTTATAAGTACCTCACCACTGGCCAGCCTAAGTATTTTGCACAATATCTCTCCTTGTACAAATCTGCCATGAATACAAGACGTTCCAACCCCAAAAAATTGTTCCTCCAGGTTCCTCATTATTGTGCTTCCATCCATAAATCAAAGGTCCATTTCAACAACAGTTTCTCATATGATGCCCCGAAGTTATGGAATGATCTTCCACATGATATCCGCAGTGCTCCAAATCTCTTATGTTTCAAAAGTCGAATCAAAACCTACCTATTTCAGAAATCACTTCCACCATAGCTTCTAACTACCGAACACCGGATCGCCTCCCTGGGTACGACTTGGAACATGTCTAATGTCTTGATGATTTATGCCTCACGAACTGGATGGTGTGCCTTAGAATCCGTAGATACGGAGATTAAGCACTTGGACAACTGATTGATTGATTGATGTCAAGTTCATACAAAATGCTTGTTATATACATTTTGCGGTGCACTCTTACTGGAAAGAACTGGATATACTGTCTGCATCTACCAGATAGTGGATTGCTGAAAAGTGAATATTTTTCACATCTTAGAGTGAGCATCAGAGTTGTGAATACAAACTGAACATCTGGATACAGATATTGTGTACTGGTGAACACCAAATGTATCACTGGATAGATTACTCGACAGACTGGACAAATTTGTTTTAACTGTTAGTTTGGTAGATAGGACTGTAATCAGGTCAGATTGGTTTCATTGTACTGTTTATTATTATTGTAGTTTTAACCATCATAGTATTTCAGTTGACCATAATAATTATTTTTATTGTCAATAAATTTTATTTAAACTTTCTGTCTTTTTCATGTTGCAACTTGAAAGCAACTGGTAATTGCTACCATGTTTACCCTGTTGACAGTAGCAGTACCAACAAATCCTAACTACTCAAATCACCTGGCTGAATCCATTACAATTAAACCCTGCATGAGTTAGCTCTCTGAATAGATGGTCAATAACACACTGAGGCTCAACAAAGTTTCCAAGCCCAAAGAATTCCAAGTCCAAAACTTCAAACCGGTAATATCTGACATAACAGTGGATGATCATTCTATAAAAATACCATTTTGTTATAAAGGTATGCATGGATAGAGGATATACTTACATTGGAGTATCATACCAAGCAGGTTAAACAATCTGATCACTGAAAAATCTTTCTGATCTGTAACATGCCAACCCCCCCCCATCACCCAAGATACTGCTGAGATCCTTATAGAGGCACTGTGTACACACTCTCGTATAAAATTTTCATCTTCATTCATAAGATACAATGTATATTTTTATGTAAGTTATTTGGGAAGTCTTTCTATTTACCAAAGAAAAAACAAAACACCCTTATGGATAGTGATAATGTAATAACCTTAGTGAAATATGCTATTTTGTATTGTAGATATGCTATTTGCTATAATTAGAGTAAATCTTCCCCAATTTGGAGCTTTATGAATACTTCATACTACTACTAACAAAACATTATCACAGCAAACAAATAATAATAACACAATAACAAAACATTATCACAGCAAACAAATAATAACAACACAATAACAAAACATTATCGCAGCAAACAAATAATAACAACACAATAGCAAAACATTATCACACCAAACAAATAATAATAACACAATAACAAAACATTATCACACCAAACAAATAATAATAACACAATAACAAAACATTATCAAGAGTAATTGGTACATATATAACCCTTTGGGAATTGTATGATTTACAATAATAAAAAAATGAATGTAATTTTGTTTATCTCCAGCATTTTGGACTAGCTCTCATGCTTACTTACAGACAAACAAACACTGATAAACATAGTACTTTAAGCCATTGACAAAGGTGTCAGTTTTAGCACGGGGCGAAAGATTAAAACAAGGAAAATGTTCAAAATAGTTTTATTCGCAAAATTAAATTTATAAAAGAAAGAAAAAACACATCCTTTGGGACAATTTAAGTTAAAGATTAAGATAACACTTTTGAACTGACATCATTAAATCTTTTCTTGTATTTTGTTTGACGGAAACTCAATAAATAGTAAAATACATTTTTTTTCTTTTTTGTTTTAGAAAATTACTGTTTATGATCGGCTAACATGTTTTGTATCCCATTTTAGGGTATTGAGACTTCTCCGGATAACTCTTAATAGGTCACACATCTATTTTGTAATAAAATGTTAAATCTGTTACAATTGCCACATTACAATACTCTAGCTATCACAGTTTGTTTTTTTAATCCAGTCATTTCTACACTTCCCCAAATCCCCTCACAAGTGCTTCTGCTCAATCTGTATGGGAGGCAGTGGTTCCACTCTGGAGGGCTCTTCATAGTGGGGTGGGTGGTACAGGCCCCACCTGGGTACGCTCTGTACCTGTCCCTCAATATCATGAGGTACAGCCTGGTACCCCCGTTGCCATGGCTGCTGGGACTCCCTAGAGATGCCATAGACCCTCTTTTCTGTCGGTCTGGAGGTCAGTTCCCAGGGCCAGAGTCGTTCCTTGGTGTCCTGGTGGCGAATGGTGTCGATTCGTCTCTGGAAAGAATAAATTTAATATACCATTAACAAATTCAGAAAACTGTCTATCCATCTGAAACCATTAGCCAATCAAATTTTCGTATACATGTCAATTGAGAATTCTGTACACCTGTGAGTCATATGACTCAAGGACAACCATCATATAGCCATACACAGATATAGATTAATAAGTGATAACGTTTGCCCGGTGACCACAAATTTTCGTATACATGTCAATTGAGAATTCTGTACACCTGTGAGTCATATGACTCAAGGACAACCATCATATAGCCATACACAGATATAGATTAATAAGTGATAACGTTTGCCCGGTGACCACAAATTGAGACAACTTAACATTCATGACATTCAAGACCATGCCAATATTGAAGTTTGGATCCTGCTCTGGGAAAGATCTAAATAATAAGTCTTACAAGCTGACTGCACTATCATGATCTAAGGAGATAACTCTTGACACCAAGTCGTAATCATTTTTGGAAAGCAGAGAAGATTTTTTAGAAGAGGAACGAGGCTTACTTCCTCATGGAAGGCTTTGACATGACCACTGTGACAAGGTGAGAAATTTAAGTCAGCCTTCTATCAGTCTTATATTTAACACAAAGATTAAGCCAAAAACTCAGTCTGGGACATTTAGTAAATGGTAACTGAGAAGTCGAAGACAAAGCAGAATAGAAGTCTTATTTTTTAGACAAATCTTAAGCCAAAACCCAGTCTTAGACCTTTAGTGAATGATAACTAAAACAACATGCCAAGTCTAAGACAAAATTCTAGCAGAGTCTTACATTTAAAACAGAATTTAAGCCAAATAATTCTGCGGCCTTTCGTAAATGGCAATTGAAATCAACATGTCAAGTCTGAGACAAAATCTTAGCAGATATCTTACTTTTAAGACAAAACTTAGGTCAAGTCTGAGATCTTTCTTGAATGGTAACTGGGAAAATAATATCAAGTCTGACAAAAAATCTCAGATGAGAAAAAACAACAACTTAGATTTTAGCCCCAGGCACAGGACAGCAACTACCAACTTTGTCATACTATGTATTCAGAGCCAGGATTAGAACCTGATCCTGTAAATACTGATATAGCAGGACTTTACCAGGTCAGAGGGCCATATAATTTTTTAATGGTCCTCCACATTTGTAAAGATCTTCTATAACTGATTCCACTTGAAACATTAAAAGGTGAATTTATTTATTTTTTTATTTATTTGGGGTTTTACGTCGCTTTGAACACTGTACAGGTCATATCACGATGGGTAGTTGGAAGGGCAGAGGAAACCAGTACATACAGTTTGTCAGGGTTCTGTACTGTAAACTGCCGACCAACGGCAAGCAACTACCAGCTTTCCCACTTGAGGCCGTGCCGGGAACCGAACCCCGGCCTCAGAGGTGGGAGGCGAGAGTGTTACCACTCTGCCACCGTGGCCCCCCCATTAAAAGGTGAAATACTTTTTTAAAATATATATATGATATACAGAACAAGAGTATCATTTTAAAGGTCTTAATAAGCAGAATCTAAAAAAGTATAAGTATGTTACATAATTCTACTACAGAGTGGGAAACTTTTTGGAAAAACAACCAATATGTTTTTACTAATGGTTTATCAACTTAGTTACTTGGCATTATTAACATATTATGTTTCATTAAACAATTTAATCTAATCTGCTTTGCAAGCGTCATATCTTCCCAACACTGGAGAACTCAGTGTTCTACATTAACAAACGAATTGACAGAAAGTAATAATCGAGTCATGCTCTCACTCAGTAAACCAGAGCTATGTGTTTGATGGGAAAATGTTTCAGTACAAGAAACAGCAGACCGTTTTCTAGAACTGCCCTAGGGCCATAAATCCTGATACGGCCCTCTCAAACATTTTATATTCCGTAACTAGTCAGAATGTGAATGTAACTTTAATCCTACCTGGTACCAGTCGGGGTGGTTAGATTCTGCCCTCCTGGCATACATATCTGGATGGTTGGCGCCCCATTTCCTCCAGCCAAGCTGTAAAATATACACACATTCAATTGATAGAATTCAGTAGAGCCAAATACCTATTGTCTCAAGAGTCTGGATCTACTCTAACTTGAGTTAGTTTTCGTTTGCTGGTTGAATTGTGCCATTTTCCCTCCCATGAAGGCACTTTTATCATTAAAATATTTCATCTAAAATGAAAGGTAAAAAATGAAAAAAAATGTGGGCATTTCATTTTCTGCTGACCCAAAATATGATAGTTCGGCTAATCAGCACTTGAACCATGTACATAGATTGCCATGTTCTGTGGTGTTCTCAAAAACTACAGATGGGGCGCAAAACACTTAATTCACCTAGGCTGGTTTCTGGCTGGATGTATTTCATGTTTCAGTTGTATCCATTAGGTGTAATTGGTCAGGATTTGTATTTACGTAGGACATATTTGACACAAAATGGATACTTTTCTGCAGACATAAAAACTTAAAAACATTGTGTGAGTTCTTGTGTGCTAAACAGGGGACTTCTTTTTATATGTGCACTGTCAACAAATACATTTGCGAAATAGGAAGGACAAGAGAGGTGGAGCCGGATTGAAATATGCTTTGCTATGATCACACAGAACAGAGTGCAGAGGCTACAATGATAGAGTTATGCATTCAAGTAATGTCCTGAAATCCCCCTCCCAGGCAGATATTTACAAAAAATATTATTTAGTGGGTTTAAATGAAGTTCATGGAAATAAGACATAAATAACATTATATACATTGGAAATATATTAAAAATATTAAAAGCTTTCAAATAGATACTAACGTTTTTAGATGTAAGCATAGATGTTTTATGACTGAATCTTGTAAATTTTTAAAATTCTAGATAAGTGGCCAGGTATCTAGTTAGCCAGATGGCCAAGTAGGCAAATAAACAGTTAATTTGTATATTATATTTTTGGTCTAGGTGTCTACCTGTCCAGTAATTACTGTCACCCGACAAAGGTGAGAGGCGAGAGTATCGTAATCGGGTTTGCTTGTTTATCTGTTCATGTGAATAACTCAAAAATAATGCATAGAAACTGGATCAGTTTTTACTAAAGGTAGGTTCTAACAATGGATGGATCCTCTTCAAAGATGGTCTGGATTTTGATTTTGAATTGAGAATTTTTTTCAGTACTAATTATTGGTGAGAGTTCCTGCATTCTCAGGCAGTGACTGCTGTAAGTATTATAGTTAATAATAATCTTGTTACTATAAATTTCATTTTTTCACTAATTTCCGGGAGGAGAATTTTGCAATTTTGGCTGAAGATGGTTGAATTCAACAACGCTCACACACAAAAAAATAAAAAGAGCACATTATGAAATATTTAAAAGTGCATTGTGAACCTTAAAAAGCCTTGCTTCTTATGCAAGGGTTCCAATCAAAAGAAACAGAACTGTACATCTATTGTATGAGATGTTTTATTTATCTTTTGATAAATTATATGATTTTGATATAATATTTCTTATTAGATATGTATTTGTACACTCAAGGCTTTGAGGCCACCTTAACAGATGTTAAATATTTGCCATTATTTAAGGTGACCTTACCACACATACATTACTACTGTACACATTAAGATCACGGCTGAACTGCAGAATCCCCCTGACGGAAGTAGAAATATGCTAATTAACAGGTAAAAGGTGATGTCGTATTATATATGAATATGCTAACCATCAGGTGGATTCTACTACAATATACTTATTGGTTTGAGAATTAATACATAATATAGATCCATTTAGCAGAGGTCGACAGGTCGACAAAAGTATTTTTTAAAATGTCGACCTTTAGTATAAGTCGACATATTTTAGTGTAATATAATTTCAAATTTGTCGACCTGTCGACTTATAAAAATAATTTTATAATTTGTCGACTTTGTCGACTTCTCCACTATAGTCGACTTATTTTAATGTAATAAAGTTTTATAGGCTGAATAATTTTCAAATTTGTCGACTTTGTCGACCTGTCAACCTCTCTACCTGTCAAGTAATACATAAACTTTCCAACTGTTGACCTTGTCGACTTGTCTACATATTTTACAAGGTTTTTCTATATTTACATTATTCAAATTTTGAATATTCAAAAATATAAGATATTGCTAATTAGCATATTCATACTTCCGTCAGGGGGATTCTACAGTCGCTCCAAGATCACTTCAGTAAATCAGATCACTTTTGCTAATATTGTGACTTTACTACAAATGCTTTGACACTTTACATTAGATTTATTCATCCTGAGGTTAAGTAGTTACATAACTGTATGGTGACCCTAGTTATCCATACTTTATGCTATTACTGGTAAACGTTTATAAATATTAATCTCTTTGTATGTGTGTTCACGAGATCAATTGTAAGTTGCAAGTATTTATAAAACCATTTAGCACCTTGATCAAATCGCTTGGACTGGCGTGGTAGGCAGATACATTGTTTAGGTTATCCATCAAATTATATGAAAACCCTGCAAAAGAAATCATCCTTATTTCTATATAAAAAATAGTTCTTAATTTATTTATTTCAAGAGTTCTTTTTCCGGAGCTGAAATATGCGTACTACAGCAACGAGGTGTGGTGACGTCATTGCTCTTATGACGTCATCGATATTTTGCATAGAATTACGTCACAAGGTTGTCACAATGTTTGGGTTTCTTAGTGTGTAGTCTGGCCGGTTTCTTTCACGGGTAAATATCATGAATTGGGTAAGAAATATTGAATTATGTCTATTGACCCGTCTTATGGGTTAATTTACACAAATACCATGTATATGTATTATGTACCCTTCATTGCAAGGATAGAAAGTGGTAATTTTTACACCTGAAAAATGCAGTACTATGAGTGTACTAGCTTAATTGACAATTATACATTGCCAGCCAAAAGAGTGAACTATATCATAATAAAACGGGGGATAACAGGGATGATTTTGTCAAAATATATTGCTTTCAAAATGTTATGAAGTGAATACAACTATTGAGAAACAAAGTAATGGTTTGGTGTATATTTAATCTTGAACCTGATGACAGAATTTAAAATTAAAATATGAACAGAGGAGTAGGTTTTTACTGCGATTGCTTGCCAGTGAAGACTGGTACCCATAGAAAAAACAACAACAAAAAACAGTAATGCCTAGGAATGCACCCCTCCCCCAGACAGACAGACAGACAGGCCTGATTACAATATCCTCTCATATTCGAGGGGGTAGGGGTTGACTTAACTGTAGAATTAATTATTCAGTCATATAATTTTAGTTCAGCCTGTGTTATGGTTGGCAATCCTGACTTTAAATATTTTAAATTTTTTTTCCCATCTGACTTAGAAATCACAACACAGAAGAGTCGTTATGTACCACTTCTTTTCCACTGAAGCAAGTTGCCTTAAGATCTAGATTATATTCTGGATACCAAAAAGTTCTTGAATGTACAAAAGTCTCATTTTCACTGAATTTCTAAAGTTTTTGGTTTGTATGTATGGAGTGACCAGTGGAAGTAGTGATTCAATGGGAAAGATCCAGATTACATTCTGGATATAAAATGTCCTGAATATTTTTATCGTATTTAGTTGTCGTGCTATACGATTTATAAAGGCTAAAGTTAAAAAAGCAGTTATTATAATATGGAGATACTCAGCTGGCATGGCGGATGTTTGCACTCTAGGAGTACTTTTCTAGTTGTCCTATCTTTATGAGCTGCAAGAGATCGGAGCCTGACATAAGGCCAGTCTTTTCAGTCGTATTACTGATCTTTTAAAAATGGGGACAAGTAACATGGTTTGTCAGATTTCCCACCATTTTTTCAACAAGATCACTTACAGCAGCTACAACTTATGCCACTTGCCTCTTCCAGAACACATATCAACCAGATATCAGTATGCCCTTGGTGTGTAATGTTACATGTTGCTGGTTAAAGCCTGTCTTGCACCTTGGAACTGTTGCCATCATGGAAACAGGCACTGAGAAACTTTACAAATAATAATAATAACAATATATACTTTCCTGTTGATATTAAGTGATTTTGTTTCATGAGAAGATGAGTAAGCTGTAAGGATGGCCCTCTTGTCATTCGACCAATCTTCACACTGACAAAAAAACCAGACAGGGTCAATCAATGCAGCATTCCAAGTTTACAATTGGTAAGGTCCCATGATAAGTCATGACAGAGTATAAGAAGCCATCCCATAGATACATATATACAAGCAAATTTTGCTTTCATAAGCAAAAGCAGAATTTTAATTGGCTCGTAGGAGTGGGACAGCTGTATAAGTGATAAAGTTTTATTGACAAACCTGTGCTCTATCACAGTGACTGCTGTGGTATGGGTTGGTTCTGTCAAGAGTGGGCTGCCTGCAAATAATAAAAAAAAAGAAAATAGCTTTTAAAAATAAGATGTTAACATATTTAAAACAAAACCACATAAGCTATACAGAGCATTAGTAAAGACATCAACTGAGATCCCTCCAGTGAGTACATTTTAGTTTAGTACATGAGAGCATTGTAGCAGGTTTTCCAAACATTAAAAAGAAAATCTGTGACATTCTGGAAACACTGTCTGTGTTTTTTGTCAGATTAATCCTACTTAAATATAACTTCCAACTTGTGACACTTATTGGCACTAGTGGATACCACAGAAACATTAAGTGTGTTGCGCCACAAACAAGCTCCGAGGAGTTAAATAGTTTGCTTTCATATGTAGCTCACGAGGCATGCACGGTCTATTGACCATCAGGCATTGAAAACTACATATTGATAAAGTATGTACTCAAAATTTATATAGATTTTATCTGAAGTTTTATTTTAAGTTTTGTCTTTTAGAGAAGCAAATATTAAAAATATACATCATAGGGGTTATTTTACATTTGTTATTCATCATTTTGTTTGAATAATTTGTAGATTAGTAAATACATTAGTAAAAATTAGTAGCTCCTTTTTTAGCTACAGAATAAAAACTAGTAGCTCCTTTTTTAGCTACAGAATAAAAACCAAATAGCTGTGAATTGTGTTCATAGTAATTGGAACGACTGATTACAAAACTTCAATTTTTTCACTTGGGTTTTCTCTGCCAGTTCTGTAGAAACAACTGAAAATATAAGTCACACGACCAACAAGATTGATGCTACAACCTGCTCGCAACTGTCACTCATAGCACTCAGCACTGACCACTTATGGGCAATCAGTTCTTCTCTTTAAACAATGCCACTCAAAGAAATTTTGACAAATAAGTGTACAAGCTACGTCACAGTAGACAACAAGGCTGAAAGGGATTTCAGTCTACTAGCATGAGCTGCAATACCATCAGAGGAAGCAGTAGTGTACATCCCATTACTAATGCAGTCCATTGATGCTTAACAGATCCTTATCACACTACGTCACAATTCATGAAAGTCTGGAGTTAAAAAAATGTAAAAAAAAGTGATTTTGCTAGAGCTCGCGCTTAAAAAAGTCGCAACACCCTAATGATAAGTGATGGCACTCTAAGGATTATTAGTGACTTACTTGTGTTAAAAAGCATTGGTTGTGAGTACAAGTGATAAAAATGTTCAACCACAAAGGCTTTCAAACAAAACAATATTTTTAATTATGCTTGTTACCTTTTATTTATTTATTTATTTGGGGTTTTACGTCGCTTTCAACACTGTACAGGTCATATCACGACGGGTAGTTGGAAGGGCAGAGGAAACCAGTACACGGAGTTCGCTAGGGTTCTGTACTGTAAACTGCCGACCAACGGCAAGCAACTACCAGCTTTCCCACATAGGGCCTTGACGGGGATCGAACCCCGGCCTCAGAGGTGGGGGGCGAGAGTGTTACCGCTCTGCCACCGTGGCCCCACTTGTTACCTTTTAAGTGAAAAGAGAGTGGAATCGGGGCATAAATTCCTGTTCACACAGTTCTGTGCAGTAATAACAACTGTAAACAGTAAGCTTTCATGACTTTATCTTTATGACTCCAAAAAGATTATGTAAAATACTGGTAGTGCACACATAAAGAGTAGCTGTCCCATATAGCAATACCCCCCCCCCCCCCCCCTTTACAACTCTTACCTATATAATTTGATGTTGCTCAAGAGTGGATGAAAAAACTATTTCTAACATTACAAAAAATCTGTTATGTGTTGTGTTGTGGGATATGTGTCCTCAGTAAATACATATCCCAACTTATGTACACTTATACACCTGAACAGATATTACGAAAACAGACTGAATTGAGCCACAAGTGAGCCCTGATAAGTAAATATTTTACATTTGTATGAAATTTGTGAGACCCACATGGATCTGTGTGTTACTTTCAAATACAGAGTAGTTGAATATTTTTCAAAGTTGACTGACAAGAATTGTACTTACCACATGTGGAAGGGCATTTGAAACAGAGGAGGGGCCCTCTGTCTGACATGGGCAGATGTAGGTTCTGCAGTTATATTCATGACTGTTGGAATCACATTGGTCATGGTGAATGGTTAGTTTGTGTCTAATTATCCACAAAGGAAGAATTGATGATTTTAATACAGTGCAGTTAAGTGCAAAGGCTGGTTGCCATGTAAAGAAATAACTTCAGTTTTTACAAATATTATGCACTTTTAAAATAACCCTTTGATGTTAATATTGTTGATGTTTTTGTATCCTTTTTTCAAAAGTTCAATTTCGCATAACTTTATCTTATTTTCATTTGTGTTACCCAATATTCTAGACACACATCATGCATATCATACTATATCCACAACATTTTGATATTGACAACAATATTGAAATCAGTATTGGCTCTGTATAAGAATAACAAATCAATAGCCATACATCCAGATTTGTCAGGCATGGATAAGTTGGACATGATCCATATAAGGACATTGTGTTTACACAGATCTAAAAGCCTCTCTGTACACTGACAAAGGCAGGATTATATCATTGATTAGCTGGACTTTGTGTTCTATTATATGTGGATCAATATCCCTTTATCAGTACAGCCATCTATGTTACATGGTTACATGTAAACAATCCAAAGGATATTGAATTTCTAGCCGCTTAAGATATACTGTGCAACATTTTATTCTGAGGAAAAGCACTTGTATCTTTAAGCATATATGTTTATTGAAAATAATAACAATATTTGTGTTAACACATAATTATAGAGGTATATCAATGTAATAATAATTCATAGTTATTAAAAAGAGAACTATTTACTAAGTTGTGAAATTGATAAATTTCTCGTTGTCATAAGTGTCTCTTGGAGTATACAGAAAAGGTAAAGTTTTGTTATTTTTCCATTTCTATGTCAATTAAATTGCCCAAATTGTGATATACTAGGGTGATTATTTTAATGTTTAATTGCACTTTACAATGTAAAAGTGTGTTATTAATTTTATCCATATCTTGGTGTTTTTATCTGAAATTTTACTGGCAGTTATTTTCCTGTAGAAATAAAAAGGCCTTTTACAATTTTATAAGGAAATGATCACGTTTGTCTGTATCAATGATTCGGGGCCACGGTGGCAGAGTAGTAACGCTCTCGCCTCTGAGATTAGAGTTTGATTCCTGCCCCGACCTCAAGTGGGAAGTCTGGGAGTTGCTTGCTGTTGGTCGGCAGTTTATAGTACAGAACCTTGATCAACTGTATATACTGGTTTCCTCTGGGCAAAAAACTAACCGTTGTGATATGACCTGTACAATGTGTTGAAAGCAATGTTAAAACCCAAATAAATAAATGTATCAATGATTCACTCAATTTATTTTGCGTCATATTCTTAAGCTACAAGCTGAAAACCTAGTGTTGCCTGAATTCAACCTAGCTGAGGGTGTTAAGACTAGTAATGTGTCACCATGTATAAGGACATAGATATGTTCATATGAACTGAGTCTCATAGGGTTGTTCCATATTGGTAATTAAAACTGTACACACTTTCCAAGGTTGGAAAATGAGGATTGCTCAAGATCTAGCCAACCTGATAGAAAGTTCTTGGAGGCTCATGGCTTCAACCCATCTGTACATAAATCTGAAAAAACAGTTTGGTCACTGTTTTGCTTTTGATGCTCCCACAGTTTTTGGAATGATTTACCTGATCATGTTCTTTCTGCCCCCACGCTTGTCTGTTTTAGGAAAAAAGTTAAATTCTTATTTCTCTAAAAAGGTTTTCACACTTTAGCCAATAAACTACTAAGCTTCTCTTTGACATTGAAAAGGCTGTGTCTATGGAATAATGATCATGGATTTGGTTTCTGGTGTTGGTGTCTGCCTTGGGCAGAGATTAGGTACCATAAAAGTTTAGAATAGATTTCAACTGAAAAAAACATTGTGACAGCATTTGACCATTATTACACTGGAAGTGTCTTTCTTAAATTACTAACAACATATACTCAGTTATATTTCTGCCAATAATGGTACCTTTTTCTTTATTTTTTTGCAGGTTGAAGTGACAAACAATGGCTAGCACATTCATTAACCCAGAGAGGAGAGAGCCACACTGGGCTTGCGTCCCACCCCATATACCTACCTATCCCAACCCACCGGCATACTTCAGGTACGCTTTCAGAACTGTGAGAGAGATAATCTATTTGTCACGAATAACAGTTTCTGTTATGAAATAAAGACGTTATCTTATTCAGGGATATAAAAACATTTGTACCCAAGTTCCACTGTGTTGCCAAATTATGTGGTTGGGAGTAAAATCTTGTATGTTATACTTCCAATTTTATGGGATCCGAGTAGAATCCCTTGATCTTAAGCCTCTCTTACATCCTGTTGTGCGTGTGTATACACGTAACTGTGCTGTGAATATTGTTGAATAATAGCCTGGTAACCTGGTAGTTGGGTAGTGGAGATTTGCACTTACCAACAAGGTGTATTCTCCCAACAAGAGTGTCATCTGCCACTGTGGCCTAGCGGGTAGCACACTTGTCTAGGAACTCAGAGGACGTGGGTTCAAACCCAGATACAGGCAGATACATAGTGGCTCGGATGACCACTTAAAATGGCGGTCCTCTGTCATTGGGTCCTATCCCCAGTGGCAGGCTAAAGAACCTCAAGAATGTTGATAAATGATCATCCTTGAGCCTCTATCTTCCAGTTAGGGGAATGTCAGTTACTTGTGAGTTGGGGCTGTACCTGTGCAGTCGGATTGGTTAAATAGCGCTTTGAGTCCTGTAGTATATGGAGATACTGCGCTGAGTATAAATACACAATACAATACAATTACTTAAATATCCAAATTTTCTTTGACATTCCCATTTTCAGTGATTTTGGGTTTGTGGTTGAGATTGTCATGATCATGCTGTCCAATTATGTTGGTTAAAATCAATAGATAGAATATGGGTGAAATACAAAATGGAGAAACTCATCTACCTTAGCGGAGGTTTGTGCTCTAGGGGAGTTTTTTTAGTTCTTTGATTATTATCTGTTTATCTAAACAATATATTGTTCACATGAAAAAAGAAATTACCAGCTAACTAACATGTTTTGTTATATGTTATATTTCTTTTAGTTGCATATTATTTCAAAGTTGATTCAAGCACTGATTATTTTATAACAGATGGTGACAATGTCCATTATTATTTGGATGCACAGCATTATTCCTAATTTATTCATTTTGAGGGCGGTTGGGACATTTTGTTTGTGATGTATTAGGGGTATCTCACAAGGTAGTTGGGGGACTGGAGGAAAGCAATAGATACTAGTTGGTCACAATTATATTTAACTTTGTTATTATCACCTGCACCAAGGAAGTAGTATTTTCATGACCGTTTGCCTGTATTTTTGTCCATTTATCCCGCTCTTTGTTAGCAGGATTGCTGCAAATACTACTAGTTTGATCTTCCTGAAAAAAAATCAGAAGATAGATCTCGAGCCAACATAGTTAGCATTACATTTTGAATATGATCTGGATCCCCGTCCGGATTCAAAGAAAACTTGAGATTTTCCCATTTACTTATTACTATATGCCTTGGTGGAAGTGTGTGCTCTATAAGTGCTCCTGTTGAGTATACATCTATCTTAATTTAATTTTTAGACAAAAGCAAGCAGAACATTATACAAAACCAGAGGGAAAAGCTGCTTATCAGGTAACTTATAGACATTAGTTGTGCTTTCTTGTGAACTGAACGATGGTCAGAATTAATTAATAATTAGATGTTACTGGATATTGCATTTTCTTTTGTCAGTAAATTTTGTAAACTTATAATCCAAATAATCAAAGTGTTTCAAGTTAATTTATATACAATATGTTTTAATTCATTCTCTCCACTTACATCCTATTGATTGTATTTGATTAAGTACAATGAGTACTTTTCAAAATCTTTTCTCTCAATGTAAACTATGATTTTTTCCTATCGATTGAATGGTGACAAATGGGTGTTTGACAGAAAAGAGAGGACCTTTACACTTTGTCAATTTAACATTTATGAACACTTTGTGAATGATACTTTTTTCAGAAATGGTGGACCAAGTGGCAGGTGGAACACCCAGAATGGAAAGAAGAGCATTACCGTACTGATTCCAGAACACCAGTTATGAGGTGGATTGAGTTCCAACCAGGCACCCTGAGACCTGACTATAGAGTGAGATGCTTTACAATTCAAATCTACATGTGTGTGTGTAATGTAATGAGTACTTTCCTAGTACTTAATCTCCATCATATGAGAGACTTTAAGGCACTAGATCCACAATGTGAGAAGGAAAAAAAAACATAAATATTCAGAGACATAGCAGGTGGAAACCAGGTGTATGTATGTATTTGTGGAGAAAGAGGTGATTAGTAGGATTAATAACCTTTGCCTCATCCCCCACCAATGGAGTGAGCCAAGGATATTGCAATTGGTTCTGTTTATCTGTGTGCGTAACACAAAAGACTAAACATCGGACATGATTTATAGGTCAAATTTTTACACAAGGTGGGGTCTACCATTGGGGTCTACCATCCTGATCATCTGTAAGATGATCAGGATTGGTATTGAGATTTTGAGAAATTGTTTGTCAATGTCATATTCCAGACCTCTGGTCAAGGGTTTGTACTATTTCGGAAAGAGTAACTTTAAAGAAACTTAACTCTGTGACTAAAATTAGATCTAATAGGAGAAAACTAATCAATTATGACCAATTAATTTAAACTAAGTTTGACTCAAGTAAAACAACTGTAACTAAAGTAAACTAATTAAAACTGAACTGATTGTGACTAAAATAGAACAACTGTGACCAAAGTAGACTGACTGGGACTAAAATTAAATGACTGTGACTAAAGTAAACTGAATGTGACTAAAGTAAAACAACGATGAGCAATATAAACTGTGACTGAAGTAAATAACTGTGATTGAAATAAAGAGTAAAGAAACTGTAACTTAACTTACCAGCTGTGATTAAGGTAACCCAGCTGTGACCAACTAAACCACTGTTGTGATCTAACTGAATCAAATATCCAAATTGTCGCTGCAGGCAAGCTGGAACAAGCCTGACTGGAGACAGGAGTATCTTCGCCAGGGTCTTCCTGAAACTGAAACTGTTAGAGCGAGAGGCCTTAACCGCACCCACTGGGCCACGAAGGAGAAGAATCTCTACCAGTTCTCCAACAACATGACCTCCACGCAGTACAAAAAGCCAGTCACTGGCATCTATGGACCTCTGCTGAGGGAGAGAGTCTATGGTGTCAATTCACAGCACAACAGACATGGCTTCATGCCAGCTGATGACTATTATTTCTGAATACATCTGTTTCAACTGTATTTGTGTTGTAGACTGATTGTAATAAAATATATGTATATATGATATGATGTTCTATGACAGACTGGTGGGATATAAGAACAAAAGTGAATAAATACATATTCATGAAATAAATACTTGAATAGCAAACAGAATGGCAGTTATTTTTGTATAAATGCAATCATTCAAGAGCATATCAGAATAGCACATGTATTTTTTGAAGGATGACCTACCTGTCTTGTCAAAACTTTTCAAAAGACCAATTTTTCTGTTAATAAGGAGTCTGCTGACTAATCTTCCCATTTCTCCAAGAATTAGCGAAACTTGTGTTACAAATGATCTAGGTGCCTGGATATTAATTTTTGTTTGAAAATGAATACTTATACATTGATGTTTCATTGTTTTAGCTTTTTATCAATCAAAACGAGAGCTACCTGACCTTCTGGTTTTATGGGATACACCTCAGGATTATGTGTACAAACTGTATTGGCTGTTGAGTCTTTGCATTGTAGTGTGTATTTATATTCAGCACAAAATCTCTATGTACAATAGGACTCAAAACGCTATTTGGCCCATCCAACTGTGCATGTACAGCTGAACTTTCAAGTTACTGACATTCCCCTAACTGAAAGACAGAGACTCAAAAGTGCTATCAATGCCCTTGGGGTTCTTTAACATGTCACTGGGATAGAACCCAATGACAGAGGACTGTCACTTTAAGTGGTCACCCGAGCCACTATGTATCTGTCTGTACATGGGTTTGAAACCATCCTCTGTTCCTAGGCGAGTGTGTTACCCAGTAGCCTACAGTGTCGAATAGGCCCTGTGTGTAGATATGTAAATTTGTATAAATATATTTAGAAACAGGCTGGGAAAGTGAAGAATCTGGGTTTCTTGTTTGATGCAGATTTCTGTTTTACAGATCGTGTGTCCAACTTTTGCAAGAACAATTTTGATGGATGAATGATCTTAGGTGTATTAGACAGTTGGTAGTGCTGTCCTTGCAGTGAATGCTATTGTTAGAAGTCGTTTGGACTACTGTTATTCTCTTTACAGAGGTTTGTCTAATTTCAACCAGTACCAACTACAAGGCATTCAGAATACTCTTGCATGGATTGTCACCATCCATAATAAGAACATTAGGGTTACCCCAATCCTAAAGAGTCTTCATTGGTTGCCTGTTAAACACTGTTGTATGTTCAAGAATGCTCTACTTATCTACAACTTTCTCAGAGTGGTCATCCTGTTTAATTCAGTCCATTTTTGTTAGCTTTCACTTGAAGGCATGGTTAAAACACATGTTACCAGTAAATTGTAGTCATGCCCACAGCCTTGCTTAAGGACTCGAGCTTCTCTGTAAGGAAAACTTTCAGTTGCATAATAAAGTTTCACTGCTCTTACCTATACTGATTTTTACACCAGCATACTGATAGGATAGAGTCTGTCTTTGAAAAAGATATGGTAGAAATTTGAGCCATAAGCCAGGCTACCATACATCGAGTTGATTATTCCATTTGTCTTAGAAGCCTTGTCTAAGGCTTGAGTTTATTTCTGCTGAAGAAAAGCTAAGTTTACATAATTTTCTCCAACAATATTGGCTTTTACATCACCCAACCTAGACAGAAATCTTCTGAAAAATTACAGACCGGTGTCCAACCTTAGTTTGCATATCAAAACTGATAAAAAAGTAGTGGCTAAACAGTTACATAGTGACATTAGAGAGTTTAAAATACCCGTTCCCGTTGTGACTGGTACTGCAAAGTGTAATAATGATGTCATCAGCTGACATGTAAAACTTCTGGCTTGAAGTTTTACAATGTGGAGGAGGTGTTTTGAAGTTCATCAAAACTGAAAAAGTAAAACTGGTTTTCTATCTTTTATAACAGACTTATTGCAGAAAAGTGGGAGTTTAATATGCGTTTAAACCTTATTTATATAAAAAATTAAATCAGGACAACCTTTCCTGGTAAAAAGTGCTGTTTAAAAAATCTTGTAAAACCTTGGTATTTCTGTATAAAACTATGGCCTATGACGGTGTGAACTATTTAATACTGGTATGGGTGTGAGCATGGAAGAGTTTTCATGTGTTTTGCATGTTTGATGAAACTGTATGTTAATGTTGGCATTTTTGCTGTGGGTTTTCTTACCATATGTGTTTTACTTTTTAAGGTGATGAATGTGAAAGTGCAGTGTTTTGGTCATTTGTGAATTAACAATAAAATTATAAATATAAGAAAAGTGAATAGTTAGTCCCTTCACTCTCATCAACACCAAATGTGTATTTTAACTGAAAAGCCCCTCAACTGGAATGTGTACTTGTAGTTTTGGCGTACAGGTCATCACATGTACGAGTATTTTAAACTCTCTACTAATAGTGAGGCATTCTCCAATGTTAACCAATCCACTTGCAGGAAATTGCATTCTACAGGAAGATCACTCCTAAAATCAAAAATGATATTGCTACTTCAATGAATTGTGGTAAGGCTGTTGCACTCACATTGCTAGACCTCTCAGCAGCATTCGACATAATCGACCATAACATTCTTTTTAATTCCCTCAGGGATTGGTTTGTGGTTGATGGCACTGTGTTAAGGTGGATCAAATCCTATCTTTTAAACCGCAAAGAGAAGGTTAAACTAGATAAATCTTTTCAGATACCTTTTCACTCACCTATGGAGTACCCCAGGGCTCTTCTAGGTCTTCTTTTTACACTACCCCTTCAGTAATATCATTTCTAGTTTCAATGTCACCGGCCATCTGTATGCTGATGACACTCAAATATATCTAGCACTTGATCATAAGAGTTTTGATTTCAGTTTTGCTGAGTTCATTGAATGTCTTTTGTTCAAAAGTGGATGGACTGTGTGAAACTGAAACTCAACCCAGAGAAAACAGAATTCATTATCATTGGTGTTAGACAAGCCAGAGAGTCCGTTTTACAAAAAATTCCCACCCAACTTCTTGGAAATTCTATTTCCCCTACTAATATAGTTAAGAACCTAGGTGTTACTTTCGACTCTGGAAACACCTTTACCAGTCATGTAACCAAGGTTTGTCTGCGGGCTGGCACCTAGGTGCCAGCTAGTTCATTCCTGGGGGTACCTTAAGGCTGGGTTTCTGGACTTTAGTTATCAAATCTGACCATGTGTTTTTTAACAGCCCCTGTCATTGGTCCATTCATTAATATTAGTCGAATTTGACCCTTAACTCTTCCATTTGCATTTGAGAGCCACGAGGGGTAACAGTTAAACTTGTCTACAGTTCAAAGTTGGGTGTTTGTTAATTTTACTCAGTTTTATGTCTGTTTTTTACAAGTAATTTTAAAGATACACTCAACAAACTGTTAGACATGTCAAAGCAATACAACTTGCGTTCTACTAAACCAGACAGTATACAGCTTCCAGTTCAGGTGCAACTTTGTGATGACGGTGAGTTCATGACACGTTTGCTGTCAACCGGATCCGAAATTTTGCATGACAAGCAAATGGGTCATGACAGTTCATCAGAAAGTGAGCTTGACTGTAGTGCCATTGTCGGGGCCTCTGACAGCGATGACTCGAATACCCCCGGGGGTAGGGCGTTTGATAGATTGCATTCTGAAAAATCTCCTTCTACTTCCAGTACTTCAGATCAGACAGCTCAAACTTTAGTGAATCAAAAAATTTTAGAACAGTTAACCACAATTGGTAAACGCTTAGATGCATTAGAAAACAATAAATGCAAAAAATCTTGAAGTTTATATCAAAAATAAAGTCAAATGGCCCCATGAATATGTTTTGGCTGGAGTTAATAAAGAACGTATCTCCTATGACCAGCTCACCATGGGACAATGGATGGCTGGATTTTGCCGCACCTTGAGGGATGAGCCGGATCCGAAAAATAGGACTTGCATGTTAGATTATTTGATTGCTTTACTAGATGACAGTAATGACTTCTCATGGTCGGCGGCCAAATCCAGCCATGCTGTCCTGTTATGTCGCATGGAGATTGCAAATTTTTCATGCACTGACCAAATTGACAGAGTTAGGCGAGCTCATGCACAGAGGCATGTTATTGGTAACCAAAATGCAGATAAACTCTTTGCTAAGAAATCCAAGGCCACCAAATCCATGCCATGCCAATTTTTCAATGCTGGCTCATGTCTCCATCCTCAAACACACGAAACCAAAGGTGTTCTATACAAGCATGTATGCTCGGCATGTTTTACTAAAAATGGAAAAAATTTCCCACATCCGGAGGCGGAATGCAGGAAAAACAAACAGGCAAAAAACGAGTAGCTTTGGGCATGGGTTCGAAAGTCAGGTCACATGCCCATTATGATAGGTCCATTGTAAATACTTCTGTAAATAAAATCATATTTAACCAAGCATTATATGCTGACAAAAATACTTATTTGCAGTGGTATCACACATATCAAAATGCTAATAATTTTACAGATGGTAGATCTTATGCTCATGTAGTGGCCTGCAGTCACCCTTTAGATGGGAGAAATGTTTCGGCTGGTCATACAGCAAGGTGCGTTCACTCGAATCCTCGCTGTCAGAGGCTGCCACATGGCAGTAAGGGCCAAAAAAGACATGTTACCACCTTTCGCCCTAGCTGTAAAAAACCTACTTATGTTTCTACAAAAAGTAGTTTTTCTGGTAAAAAAAGCACCACTCTTAGTGACCACGATGTCTATAATATCCTTCCACTAGCAAATAGATTCCAAGTGCTTAATGAAATTGATGATGACACACCTCATACAAATGCAGATGCAGTATCCCCAACTCCCTGTCACACGGCTGCCAGTTCTTCACAAATCAGTGATTCAGTGATGCCTAGGCAAAAAATTAGGGATAGCAGTTCTGGTTTATTGAACCAGCCCCTAACTAGTCAGTTTGCTCTGGCAGGTGGGGAGGTTAGTGTACATAACATTGGTTTCACCTTATCTGAAGGCAATCGTGTGACAGAAGGGGAAGGGGTCTCATCACAAATGGTCACTGATCACGAGTTGCTACATAGAATGCAGCATGGCGCACTTACAAAAAATTGCTCTGATAATGATCTTGCTGTATACTTTCAAACACACAGTAAGGAACTTGTGAATGACACTCAAAGGTTAGAGTCTGAGTTACACCAGTTAGAGCTTGACCTCATTACAGATACTATTGTCGAGACCCATATTTCCAAAAGCTTTATGGCTAATAAGGAGGTCCCGCACATTATTAGGCAGCAGTGTCATTATTCTAAAGATTTCCAACTGTCAAAAATGCAAAATGGCCATGACTTTGGTTTTATACCATTAACTGATGTCAAGACATATCAGGGCCCCTCAGTTATTTGGCCTCATTGTATAGATATTTTAGAAGCACATTCAATTATACGTAATAGTGGGGTGCCAAATTTTTTAAAATACAGAATTCCAGTCCAGACTCAGTTAAAACCTAAGGTTTGGGCTCAAAAGCTAGAGAATTATTGGGATCAACAACTCCCCGACCTAATAGCTTTTGGATTTCCCCTAGACTTTGATAGATCTAACATATTAACATCTTCTTTTGAAAATCATACCTCAGCTAAGGAACACATGGCACATATTGATAGATATATACAAGAGGAACTACAAGATAAGGCTTTATATGGCCCATATGAGTCTGTACCTTTTCAAATTCATGTTTCACCTTTAATGACACGTGAAAAACAGAATTCTGATAACCGACGTACAATAGTGGACCTCAGCTGGCCCTTAGGCCAATCAGTAAATGCTGGAGTTAAGAAAAATTCTTATTTAGGAACTTACTTTGATCTTAAATACCCATCTATCGATCATATTGTTAAGAAACTTAAAGCTCTGGGCACAGGTGCACTGTTGTACAAGGTAGATATCAGTAGAGCTTTTCGTCATTTACGTATAGATCTGGGCGACATTGATCTACTGGGTATATATCATCATAAGCTCTTCTTAGACGGATCTTTGCCGTTCGGATTCAGACTCGGATCCGGATTTTTTGAGAAACGCTCGGATGCTATTAGATACATGATGTCCCAGGCAGGTCATAACGGCCTCATGAACTACATAGACGATCTTCTATATGTGGGCACACCTACTGAAATATGGGCATCTTATTATGACCTATTGCAACTTTTGCAAGATCTAGGCCTAGAGGTCAGCCAGAGCAAACTGGTTCCTCCATCTACACAGGTCATCTGCCTTGGCATCGCAGTCGACAGTATTAAAAAGACCTTATCTATACCTGAGGATAAGCTTAAGGATATTATTAACATGGTGAATAACTGGCAAGATAGGAAAAAATGCACGAAAAATCAATTTCAATCTCTCTTAGGTTCCTTGTTATATATCACCAAATGTGTCCATCTAGCACGATATTTTTTGAATCGTATGCTGGCTATTTTGAGAAACAATACAGAAAATAGGTATATCACTCTAGATACATCCTTTTCTCAGGACTTGAATTGGTTCCAACAATTTTTGAAGCATTTCAATGGTATCACATATTTTGATAACAGGAAAGTTCAAGGTGAAATACACTTGGATGCTTCTTTGACTGGATTTGGGGCATGCTATGATAATATGGTTTATGCCCTTCCATTGCCAGCTTCCTTTACTCAATTTCATATCACTCAGCTGGAGATGCTTAATGTTATTGTTGCCCTCAAGGTTTGGGCAAATGTTTAGCAAGATAAAAAAATCACATTATATTGTGACAATATGGCAGTAGTAGAGGTCATTACAACGGGTAAGACCAGAGATCCCTTCCTGGCCACCTGTGCCAGGAATATCTGGTTGCTTACTGCTATTTTTAACATACAATTACAAGTCCTTCACGTACCAGGTAAAGCTAATGTTACTGCTGACCTGTTGTCCAGATGGACAGTTACTGTCAATCCTGAGGATAAACTTAGGAAATTGATGCCACATTTCATCTGGGTCAATACTCATATCAACTTGACTGCATTGAATTATAGTATCTGATGATTTTGTTTCCTACTTTGTGATCACATATTGTTATTCCTTTGTTTCCATTTTTATTGTTCTCTTTGCAGACCTTCCTCCTCTCACTGACCACCAGAGCCCTGAGTCACCTACCACAAGCATTTAGGCCATCCACTGCAAAGACGTACTCTCGTATGTTCAGAGATTTCCTGGGTTTCCTGGTGGCAGCTGGGATGGCCAGTCATCAGATAACACACCAGGTTGTACTAGCTTTCATGCAGTTCTTATGTGACAATGGGTGTTCTCACTCCAACATTGCGAATTATTTGACTGGCGTTAGGGCCTTCTTTGTAGTCCATGGTTGTGATACACAACCTTTTAGGCACGAGCAAATACAACTATACTTAAAATTTCTTAAATTAAATGTTCAATTCCACCCAAAATCTAACACTATTATCACCATTCAGCAGCTGCATACCTTAATTTCTGCCTGTGACACCTTACCACATTCTGTAGTGTATAAGGCTGTATACTTAGTGGCATTCTTCTCGTTCTTGAGAGTGTCAAATCTCCTCCCACACTCTGTCAAAACATTTGATCCTACAAGGCAATTAGCAATAGGGGACCTCTTCTTTTCTGAACAAGGAGTCACCATCTTGATTAAATGGTCAAAAACATTACAGAATAGACAAGATACTACTACTATTTCCCTTCCTTATCTAGGAGCCTCACCCCTGTGTCCAGTCGCTGCTCTGAGGGCGTTGACAGCTGAATACCAAGGCCACAATAATGACCGCTTGTTTAGGATCCCCAGGTGCCATGGCCTTGTCCCCCTCACAGACCGTGTGGCCAGAAGACATTTAAAACAACTGTCCACTTTGCTTGGTGTTTCCCCTCACTTCAAGTTCCATGATTTTAGAAGGGCCGGTTCCACTTGGGCCTTCAATTTTGGGGTTCCTTTAGATGATATCAAGGCCCATGGCACCTGGGCCTCCAACTGCGTATGGCGCTATATATCTTCTGTGCCCCAACCTTCCTCCATTGTCAGCAGAGCCTTCCAACTACACCTACAATCCTAGTTTGGCTGTTTGGGTGCTGACACAGTCAATTTTTAGACATATACTTCCCTCTTACTATGACACTTTTAAACCCTCTTGGTCGAATGTAGTTCACTCATTTCCATTTCAATTTTTGGCCATTTTATATTGACCCTATTTCTGTCAAAATTCCCTATATTTGACTTTGGGTTCGTTCCCCTACTGGTGAAGCTCTTCATTTTATTTTGTTTGGCATTTCATCTTCTCATTGTTAAAGATTTGACCTGGTGACATGGCTTGACCTTGGAGGGGTCACTGAGGTCAGGCCCTGCCACCTTCGGTCATCTGTAGGTCAAATTCACATTATAAACTCTTGTGTTTATAATGTTTCTTTCTGGCTTCACCTTTGGGGCATTTTATGGCACCATAATGGTCATCAGTAATTATGAGAGGCACTATTACCTATGGTGCCTGTTGGCCCCACAGCATATGGCTCTTATTGCTTTATAAATTTTATGTTTGCTTATATATGTGTATTTTCTTAAAATTGATCTTAGTAAAATAAAATATATTTAATCCCAGCAGTGTGATTTATTTATATGTGTTGGGTACCCCGGGGAATGTGCGGGCTGGCACCTAGGTGCCAGCTAGTTCATTCCTGGGGGTACCTTAAGGCTGGGTTTCTGGACTTTAGTTATCAAATCAGCCCCTGTCATTGGTCCATTCATTAATATTAGTCGAATTTGACCCTTAACTCTTCCATTTGCATTTGAGAGCCACGAGGGGTAACAGTTAAACTTGCCCCCCACAGATTTCCCCCCCCCCCCTTATTTTGTTTATAGTTGCCCATTTGTATTGTTGATATGTATTGGCACATTTGCTAATGCTGGTGTTCTAGTTTCAGGTGATATCCCATATCTGAGTCTGGCCTTCTTCTAACCAGTGGTTGGGACCAGTGTGCATGCAGCCCTTGAAAGTTTTGCAGTAGTCCTGCCTGCTGGTGTGCTTTGTGTTTTGGCCCTTTGGATCGGGACATAATAGATATATATAATCTTACCATGCTCCACTGTATGTGATGTTGCTCTGGACTCTATGTATAGAATGTCGAGTATTATTGAAGCATTCTTTGGCAGATAAACTGCCCATGTTGTCTCTCATATGCATTTCTTGTTAAAAGTTCTTTTATTGTCTTATACATTCACATTATACACATCTGACCTTTGACCTTGTGAGGTGTTTTTATATGCTATCTTACCTTGTAAGATTCTTATCATATGGCTGGGACTTGCATATCTTTCTTTTAAACAATGCACTCCTTTCTAAAGTACAGCCATTTTGAATAGAACCCTGAGCTCTACTCTTAGGCAATGGATATGCCTTTACCTTGGGTTCAAACCTCTGAGGTCGGGATATGACATTGGCCATTTGTGGTAGGCCTGAATGCATTAGTCATATATTAAACATTCAATGCATATTTTACTTTTGTAACTTGGCATGGTGAAGATATTGCACTTCTACTGCTCATGGCTTTCTCCCCTGAGATATATTTTTTCATATCCCCGGGGGGCTTGCCTATCATGCCTGTTAATAACTTTTATAGTTACACTGTCACCCCCTTCGCCTTTTCTAGGGCTTGGGCAGACTGGGTGTATTACTGTAACTTTTATCAACTCATGCTATACTATGGGTGCTGACACAGTCAATTTTTAGACATATACTTCCCTCTTACTATGACACTTTTAAACCCTCTTGGTCGAATGTAGTTCACTCATTTCCATTTCAATATTTGGCCATTTTATATTGACCCTATTTCTGTCAAAATTCCTCAAAATTCCCTATATTCGACTTTGGGTTCATACCCTCACTGGTGAGGCTCTTCATTTTATCTTGTTTGGCATTTCATCTTCTCATTGTTAAAGATTTGACCTGGTGACACGGCTTGACCTTGGAGGGGTCACTGAGGTCAGGCCCTGCCACCTTCGGTCATCTGTAGGTCAAGTTCACATTATAAACTCTTGTGTAAAAGTTTCTTTCTGGCTTCACCTTTGGGGCATTTTATGGCATCATAATGGTCATCAGTAATTATGAGAGGCACTATTACCTATGGTGCCTGTTGGCCCCACGGCATATGGCTCTTATTGCTTTATAAATTTTATGTTTGCTTATATATGTGTATTTTCTTAAAATTGATCTTAGTAAAATAAAATATATTTAATCCCAGCAGTGTGATTTATTTATATGTGTTGGGTACCCCGGGGAATGATGCCTGTTAACATCACCTCAAGGACCTAAGACACATTTCAAAATTCTTCAGTATGGCAAACTCAGTGATCAGCAGTTGACTTGAGTACTGTAACTCCCTAATCAATGGAATAATGAAATATAATGTGGCTAAATTCCAAAAGATTTAAAATGCACTTTGCAGATTTGGTTTTAGACTTAATAGAACAAACCATGTCACTCAGTTTCTTCAAAAACCACACTAGCTCACCATTTTATACCATATCTTGTTTAAATTTGATCTAATTATTTTCAAGGTCATCAAATTTTTCCAACCTTCATACTTATCATCCTTGATCAAAACCAGTAGCCTCACTCGTGGAAATCGGCTATCTCTTTCCTCAGTTGGTAGGTGATGTTTTGCAATGGGTCCCCCCCCCCCCCCTGATTGGAACAAACTCCCCAATCGGCCCTATCACAGCACTCAATAACAGGTTTCCAAAGCCCAGCTATAAACCTAGCTGTTTAGACTAGCATACCCTCCATCATAGTATATTTCCCCCAGTGAGCGCTAATTTGGATCACAACCTGATTCATCCCTGGACTTTCCCTGTCTTGATCTTGACCACATTAGAGGGTGTTGTATGATTGTATCAATAATGATTTATATAATCTATTGTAAAGTGCTAAGGCAGACCTAATATATCCTATTCAAAAGACCAAAAGGGAGCAGCAAATGAGAAATCCTCTCTCCACAGTGAATGAGAGTGTAATTATAATTGATAGATGCACTCCCTGAGCCAAAGGTGTTGTTTTGAACATTTTAGTACAAGTGTAATATAAAATTTGAACATAAATAAGTTTTCCTAGTATTTCTCGATGGCACTGACCCCTTCTATGTCTCTAGTTATATGATTATGGATTTCTTCTTTTCTGTATTATGCGCCTAGAGTTTGTTTGTCTTTTGATTGAGATAAAGCGCTATAAAAGTACTATTAGAAGTAGAATTAGTTTTATTTTGCCAGTGTTGATAACAGAAATAAATAACTCGACTATATATATTATATTGCCCTATTTATGCTGATAGCCAAAAGGTCTTAAGGTCATCATATAGAATCTTCTTCATTTAATTACATATGCTTTGGCTTAAGTTATAAATACAAGAAGCACCTCTAGTTTTATGACAGTTTTTAGTGAATACAAGGTTTTCACCTTCCAAACATAGCCAGAGTTTAAGTATACAGAACAATAGCTCTGTGCTATAAAATAAAAGCTCTGTCCAAATAATGTGAATAGTTTTTCACAAGATTGTAAGGTGGTTAGAAATTGTTTTAGTAAATTTAGAAACTTATTTCCAGTGCTTTAAAGTGACTATGGTATTATTTTGCTTTTGGAGTATTTTTCTGAATACATATGGTTTATCCAGTATTTTGTTTAAAATGTGGTAAAAGAACACAAATTAAATTTGAGAAATACATATGTTATGTCTGTCAGGAGACATAATGATTTGTGAGTTAAAATACTTTCAAAAGTATGTTCTGTTTTTGCCAATACTCTCATGTACTATACACAGAACTATGCAATTAGTATATTTGAATAAATGATATATGAATGATATACAATCAACAGTCCTTATACTATACAAATGTATTCATTGTAAAAGAAGTCATATAACAGAGAAAACCATTGTGGTTATACAAAAAGTGCCAATAACCACTTAATGACTTTTGTCTTAGTCAAGGATAGACTGAGCACCAGTCCACTTTGGTGAAAAGGGGACTGGTGTCCAGCATGATTATCTTCACCCAGTCTGTCTGGGAACTTAATTGTGCTCATGAAACAACAATTTCAGTAATTTTTTCGTAATAATTAAATTATTTACATCTATTTTAAATGTGTTTAGGTATGTTCTGGAATGTATAAACTGAATTATAACATTTAATATTTTGAAATAAAATAATATCTGGTTCGAGATTTTTTTTCAAATAAAAGAAAGGCTTATTTTGTGAGTAATAATGAATTATTTAAACCTTTAAACTGATGCATATTTTCTATTCAGAACAAATTGCTTAAATTATTATCCGATAACATAATGCAATAAAAATTGGACATAATATGAAAACATGCACCATATAGGTTGAGCTCAAACATATTTATGACAATTTTCAAAACTATCGCTAATACATGAATATAACTACCAATCTAAGTATCCAAAATGGTGCCCAATATTGGACCTTTTCCTACAGTGGTACAGGAACCAGACTAAGCTAACACCTGCTATTGCAGATATATACAGTGTAAAGGATATTAAAGTGTAGATTTATCAAGAAAGAATATAAGATAGAAATTTGCCCAATCTAAAGTATAGTAAGGTGTAAATTGTTCCACTGAAAAGGATCTTGAGGTGTAGATTTCTTCAGTGTAAATGATATTAAGGTGTAAATTTGCCCAGCTGACCTGGATAACTGACTTACTTCAAAACTCTCTGGTGAGCTTAGCTATCATGTGAGTGTTATCAGTTTGACAGAGGATGTATTTTATTATGTGGTGGCTGTAAAAAGATGATAATTCATCTCCCAACCACATTGTGAAATCTTATTATTTCCACAAAAGAATAATAGCAAAATTGTTATCTAATTAAACTGTATCACAATTTTCACTGTGTTTATTTGCTGTCAGTTGTCCATAAGTCAAAGCTATACTTTTGAAAGCTCTTATGTAAATAATTTTTTCAGTTTTAACAGTTGAATTTGAAAATAGACACCAGTTAAACTATTCTATATTTTTCTACACCTCTTGTTGATAAAAGGTCCTTGTAACTACCCTTTCTGATGATCCTTGCGAGATAATAATTTACATCTAGAAGAGGCTGACTTCCAAACTGCTCTAAAAGATTTACTTTTGGATCGAAATAGTGACGCAGGGAGCCTTGTTCAACACATTCCTGGAGCTCTTCAAAGAATTGCTTACAGCGCTCTTCCAGACAGTCTTCATCCCAATCATCTTGTGATGTTTTGGCTAGCATGTGAAGCAGGATGGTCTTGTATACATATGAGCTCAACATTCCAAACTGGGAGAAATGATTAAGGCGGACTGCTTTCATGATCTTCAGGCATTTTCTGTGACAAGCACGTGCTGGCATATCAGCAATGATACGCCTTTCCTTCATTGAAAATGATTCCCGCCAGTACCTTTCATAGGATTGCTCTTTCTTTTGAAGATACTTTGGATGTGGTTTGGCTACAACCTGGATGTTTTCCACATTTAATACAGGCACAAAATCAATACTTGTCTTGCGATATCTATCATAGGTGACATCAAGCAGTACTGCAGGCCCTTTGTTTCCAGAAGTTATATCATAATGTGGAATTCTGTTTATTGCCTTCTGCATTTTGCCCTGAAAGAATTGGCGTAATCTTTCTGGTGAAAGGTAGCTCATTTCAAAATCTTCTTTTATGAAGTCACCAAGAAGACCTTCATTTCTACTTTCATTAAAATTTTCCTCAAGTATATAAAAGCCAGGTACATTGTAGTCTGATCTTAAGGTAAGACATCTTGTGTTCAGGTTTAGCGGTATCATCACATCAAATTCATTTGGACGTATCACTTTCAGGCCCTCAGCAACAGAACCGCTATCTTGTAAGTCAGAAACCAATCCAGGGAATTTATCATGAAAGTACAACAATATGCTCTCCTTAATGTCTGATACTACCTCCATTGCACGTGCCATATCATGTTCCTCAATGTTTGCATAGTCATCATGGTAATTATTCAGGCTTTCTGCCAATGACAGCTCTCTTGGTTCTATTGAGAGTTGCCTGGGCTGTGTTATGGCATGGAATGTGGCATGACTGGTAGATGCTGGTTTCTTAATACCATATACATGTTCCTCAATGCTCGCATACTCATCGTGGTAATTATTTAGGCTTTTCCCCAGTGGCATCTTTCTTGGTTCTATTGAAAGTTGACTGCATGGTTGTGGTGTTGCAAGGAATGGATTGCCAAAGCTTTTCCCAGAGGTGTTATCATCATCCCACCAATTAGTAGCACGACTAGTACTTGGGGGAGATGCAGGATATGGCTTGACCTTTAACTTTTCTTCTTTTTCTTTTTCATGATCATACAGCTTTTTAATACCATATGCTACTCCCCCTGCAACAGCTATGCCAGCTACTAAACCCAATGCGACTGCAACACCTGAAGCACCCTCCTCGTCATCACTTTCATCATGTCTACGGTTTCTTGACATCTTTCTTGGTGGATTTTACACAGTATGTGTTGTATCTGAAGTAAATAAAACCAGGAACATTTAAAGAGCAGAATGTAAATAAATATGTGATAATTAGTTGGTAAGATTTATTAGTTATATGCTAGGTCCACTTCTGCAGGTTCCCCCGATCTTGATAATACATTATCTAGTATGATCTAATTGGTCTTATAAGCAATCTTTACAGTTGTGAATATAGGGAGCACCCAGTATGACCATGGCTGTTGAACCAGACTTTAAACCCTTTTACAATTGAGCATTTCTGTACTGAGTAGTCATGGCTGATATTTCTTGTCAAAATTACCTTGACCTATCTTTAGGGTGCCCCAACTTATTTTTACGGCCCCCTGACTTTTCCCCCTTTTTCTCAGGATATGAATTATCAACTGTTAAAAAGTAGCAGGAATAAATCATGTGGACTTTCAATGTTCTCACTAATGTTTAACAGGATAATATGTAGCAGCTTCATCAATTTTAACATCGGCTATGACTTACATTCTATTTTGACTGTGGAACGCGAGTATAATAAATACGATAACACTTTGGCAAAACCAGCTGTTACACAATGTAATTAGTGCAAGTATCATTTTTTCGATATTTCAATATCAATCAGTAATGGTTCTCAGTAGTGATGGGACCTCTTGCAAAACTCAAAACTTTGAAACAAACAAAATCTGGTATTTTGTATGCTTTTCACTGATATGGTACAAAGAAGCCGCAAGCATACATGAGCCAACAACAACATGTCAGTTGAGGCTTAGCCGTTGAAAGTAATGTCAAACTCTAACTTTGACATTTTACTTTAACAGCAATCCATATGGAAAGTACAAATTCAAATCTGATCTCAGTATTGAAATTATGAATACAAATACAACGGGGCAACAAGAAGCAAATGAAAACTTTGACACTTTAGGTCTGGGACAGAACTCAAACCTATGATCTAAGTGGTAAGAGACAAGTGTGTTACCACTGTGAGCAACTACCCCACTATCAAATGCCTGTACCTTGATTATATTCGTATTTGATCTTTTAAAAATGTTCAAAGTTAAGGTTTCATATCCGGTCATATTTGGCACCGGGTCATATTGGCCAGGGCCTAAGTATTGCCACTTGTGGTAGTTGTATCTACACACAAGCGATAGCCTATAGTTACATGTCAATTTTGCTAACCACTTAGGGTGTCGAGAACCTTTTTGAAAAAGTTCTAAATAAATCACTGGATTGCTTCACAGTTGAGAATCAACAAATCTTTCTAAACCCCACACCATTAAGCTTGGGTCAAATTTTTGCCTTTGGTCTGAAGTCACATAGTTGGTAGACATCATCATAAACTGGTTTGCTACATTTTTAAGAGGCCCCAATGGTCTAATTATTAACAGGATCACTTGGTTGTCACTCCAAGGCCGTAGTTCCAGTGGAGAAGATTTATGTAAGATTCACGAAGGGCCTTTTTTGATGTCTTATTGGTTGAAAGGGTTTAATGACCCTAAATCTGATCTCTGCACTATTTTGTGCACAATTACAGTGAGCATTCACTAAAGGAGAGGTTAACAGGCTTGAGCTTAAATCACTTCCTATGGGTTCAAGTCTATCTCGTGACTCCATGTGGGATGTCCCGATATTAAATGTTGAGAGGATATCAAGACTTTGACTTTTAACCTTCTCATTTCATCGTAAAAGGAAGTCACAACAAAGGTTTACCAATATACCCCGTAAATATATACCCTGCCTGCTCATTTTGATAAAATTTCTGAAAGTATTTAAGCCTATCATTTCGGGGCCACAGTGGCAGAGTAGTAACACTCTAGCCTCCCACCTCTGAGGCTGGGGTTCAGTTCCCGGCACGGCCTCAAGTGGGAAAACTGGTAGTTGCTTGCCGTTGGTCAGCAGTTTACAATGCAGAACCCTGACGAACTGTATGTACTGGCTTACTCTGCCCTTCCAACTACCCGTCGTAATATGACCTGTACAGCGTTGAAAGCGACGTAAAACCCCAAATAAATAAAATAATAATAGCCTATCATTTCAATTATATTCAAGTTGTTCTAAGTATATTCGTCCACATGTGACCCATATGTGAAGCCAAAACCATCCAGCCACCATTTTACTACAATAATATCCAAGGGTTGCATAATAGGAGTCAGACAGTGTACAAATATTTAGTAGGAATGGATAAAATAATTATAAACATTTCAATATAAAATTGTGTTGGGGTTTTGAGTAAATTTTGGGTTTAGTCACTCCCACTGCTGTTTTCAGAAACAAAGGAAACAATGAAAACCCTGGGATGAGTTTATGGGTCTATTTCGGGTAAAAAATGGTAAACACTGAATGAAACTTCAAGTATTTGAAGTGTACCATAATTGGTACTATTATCTGTAACCAGTAATCAAATGTTCAGCCTATTAATTAATGTGATGTCCATATATCACCAAGAGTTGTCACTTGACTTTTCGCTAAAAACTCGTCACAGCACTAGTATTGATATTTGATCAATGTTTGTTCCCAAACACCTTGATTCATAAATATCACTCACACCAGTGAGTGCTGAAGACTAAAACATCTATTCTAATCTAATCTAATGTGGACTTTTATAGCGCTTAATCTCCATCACTGATGGACTCTAAGGCGCAACTGAACATGTTTTAAGCATGTTGAATATTTTGGACGCATCTCAATTATCACTAAGATTACACTGTTGACCTACATGAGTGATAATATCAATCGTACGACCTGTAACGTTATGTTTTGAACTGCATAATCAGTCAGTAGACAAACACATGACAGTAGAGTAGGCGTATAAATGTAAAGGGTCTATTATATTTTGAAACATTCTGAAACATTTATTGTGTATGTTAAAACAAACTCACCTGAAAGTTAGGTAATAGCTGGCGTAAGTAATGAACGGTTCTTGGTCACAATAAAATGTAAGATGTCTGTTCTAGCATCCCTTGTATTATACAATAAAACGCCCCAGCTATATAATCCCTTATCAGTTTTATCAGTGATGGTGCAATCACAAAAGTTTATATTTTTATATTGATTGGTTTAAAGGCCGGAGATAAACCTATGAAGATAAGCACTACTTTTTCCATCGTGAAGAAAGCCCAACCCAATTTTCAGTCTGTGCAAAAAACACTTCTTAATCAAGTTAAACTATGGTAGTGAATCCTACAATCTAATCAAGAATTATTGGTTGTAATGATGTCACATTGTTTAGACTCGGGAATAGTGATGTGCTGTGTAATGAATATATTTTAATATAACAACTGGATTAAAACATAGTGAATCCTACAATATAACCAAGAATTACTGCTAGTGTGTGTACTAATGTGTACCATCTTATAGATTAATTCTTACATAGGCAACATATATTGAGTGAAAATGAGTTTGACTAGACTTGTGATGTAATGACGAGCTTTGCAATGGAAGACAACGTCACAATTTGACGATAAATGGAGTGAATCCGGTAGTCTAACAACGGATTATTGGTAGAATGAGTAGTAATGTACACTTTTTTACAGATTAAATCTTAAAAAGGCAGTGTGTATTGAATGAAACTGAGTTACGAGTAATGTTTGACTAGACTAGATAGAAGACAATATGACAGTATGATGATAAACTGAGTGAATCCTGTAGTCTAATCAGGAATTATTGATAGAACATGAACTAAGGGATACCGGTTTATACATTGCATTTCACAAACAAGCTCAACTTGAGACCTGGCTCAGTCACATGCTCAAATTTGAGCCCATGAAGGAGGTGTCTCAAATTTGAGTCCAAGCTTTGATGCCAAAAACACATACATAAAGTGATACAATTTGTTCCAAAATGAAATTGATAAATCTTGAAATCTTCTATTTTCATTTTATTTTGTAATTACAGCCACATATTCAATATTTACTAATAACAAAAGTCAATAGAATTGACATGCTTTATAGGCTATTATCAAGTGACAGGCCTCAAGGGTGGACTCAAAGCCAGACTCAACCTCAGTTGAGTCTCAATCTTATGGATCACTTAGAATAATATATTATCATATAATTTCTTTGTATTATGAGTATTAAAGATATTTAAAATGATAATAATCATGAAATATAACTTTTTAAACTAAAAATAAGCCCACTAAATATATGGAATGAGATTAAAAAGTTGAGACCATAACTTGAGACTGGTCTCAGCTGATCCACCCTTTGTGAAATCCATTTGAACCAAAAACTCAGCCGAGACAAAAGTCTGGCTCAGTTTGAGACTTTTCATGAAACCGACCCAGGGGATTCCAAGGATTCCCCTTTAGCTCAGCTGGTTAAAGACTTGTGTTTATTTCTGTGTGTAATCAGAAGGCTGTGAGATCGATACACAGCAGAACCAATCAATAATTTCTCCCTTCCCACTACAGTATGATAAAAAGTATATAAGACAGAGTCATACTACAGTATGAGGACAAATAATGTGATACTAGTGACAAAAGACTAGTCAAATAACATAATCATGTAAACATAATATAGATACCATCTAATATGTATATACAGACAATCACATTACATATATACTAAAGTTTTGGCATGTTGTACTGACGAATTATTGATACACGAGACTGGTGATGTAATGTTAAACTTTGTAATTGAAGATGATTAATAATTTGAAACCAGTAACATGTAAATTATGCTAATGGTTCAATTCACATTGTAAAACTCTAATCAGATGATGTGTCTTGGGATTTATCAGGTCTAGTATACACTGCGTTCCATGAATATTGGTTCCAAACTAAACAGTCTTCATGACTAACTGTTGCTGTAATGTGTACTGTAAAATATTAATTAATTACAATTACTATATTCAGAAACCATAATGCTATAATGATTATGTGTACAGTAAAACACTAATGTTGCTAATATGGTTATGTGTAATGTAAAATATTATTGTTTCTGCAATGATTATGTGTGACACAACACAACCAGAAATGTACCCTTATTAACAATTGTGGTATTCAAAAACTATAATGCTATAAAGATTATGCATACTGTATAATACTAACGTTACTACAATGATTCTGTATATTGTAAAATAATACTGTTGCTACAAAGATTATGGTTACTGTAAAATCCACTACTATGGAATACATACATGACCAGAAATTCACTTTATAAGCAATTGCTATATTCTCAAACCTTTTAGCTTATACTTTTTTTCTAAAGTAAATAATTATTTACCATAAACGTTTATTATATAAAGTAAATAGTTGTTGACCATAAACGTTTATTATACAGTAGATAGAAAATTAAGATAAAGATACTAGATATTTGCTAAAAGGTTGCTTTTTTTGTAATCTGTCAATTATGTAATATATTTTGGTTTAAGATCTTTGTGAAAAGTATGCTTCAAAAACAAAATTATATGTTTTACACTGTATGTTGTTTACAGTCTCTAAAAGTATGAATGACAATGACTTTGACTCACAAGCTGTTCACTGTTTGCAAAAGTGGATATTAATAACAGTAATGATAAACTCATTAGAATTGTATGTAATTTTTGTAGAAATATCAAAGATGTTAACAGTTAAATAAGAGATGGAAAATAATAAAAAGCTAGAAATATTAGGCATAAACTCTTTTAACTGCAGAGGCTTACGTAATAAGACAAAAAGACAAGCAAAGTTTAGTTGGTTAAATGACTACAGTAAAGGCATTTGTTTACTCCAATAAACCCATTCTTGTGAAACCGTTAAAAAAGAATGGCAAAAAGAATTTAGAGAACATATCCAGTTTTCTCATGGCATATGTAATGATACGGGTGTAGAAATACTTTTTCCTGAGAACTTAAAACATGAAATCAAAGTTAATAATACTGAAATTGATGACAATGGAAGATTATTAGTCCTTTATTGTGAAATTGAGAGAAATCCAGTAGTTATTATAAACATTTATGTCCCAACTAAGGATAACAATAAAGCTCAAACTCTTTTTTTTTGGAAAAAAAAAATATCTTTCATAGTTCAACGTAACAGTAATTCTCCCTTAATTATTGGGGGTGATTTTAATATCTGCTTAGATGAAAAAAGATTGGAATCACTGAAGGACAATATAGTTATAGAAACAAATTGATTGGCATTATAGAAGAATATGACTTAGTTGATATTAGTAGGCACAGGCATGTAGATAAAAATCAATACACTTGGAGAGGAAGAGGAAGAGCAGGGCTTGTTCAATCAAGACTTGACTTTTTTTCTTATTTCAAATTTGTTTGAACAAGAAATAACCAATGTGGAGATAAAACCATGTTAAAACTCTGATCATAGTCTAATAACCTTATTGCTTATTGAATGTTATTAATTTCGAAAAAAGAGGCAGGGGAATTTGGAAATTCAATAACGCTTTTTTCAAGGATGTTAACTATACAGTGAGAGATCACAATACAATTAATGAAGAAGACTTAAAACATGTAGGAAATATTAAAGATTTGTTATCTATGAGGGTCTTTAAACATGGATTTACTGCTGGAAAAATAAATGCCATGCTAAATTTTGTATGTACCACCTGAGACACTCAGTTGCCTGGACTCAAACCCAAGACCAAAAGTAGGTGGAAAAGTGAAAGATGGATTGGGCATATTTTATTATACATATTAGTATTATATTTATGTACAACAGTTCAGAGCATTTAAAATTTGAAAATTTTCCAATTTTAAAAGCATCATACCTCAATAGAGGTTAATACCCAAAAGAAAGTGTTAAAATATAAAACACAATGAATATCACAGAAAATACAATCATTCGTTAGTATGTTAGTGCCCCAATGTCAGAGTCAGCCTGCTATCAAGTGGTTTAAAGGTCAAATCCGCTAGGGGGTACCAGGGTCAGCCTGGTCCTGCCTATGTTCTGGTTTCTTGGTCAAATTCGGTAGGGGGGTGCCAGGGTCAGCCTGGTCCTGCCTATATCCTAATTTCTGACATTAGCCTAGGATTAGCCGCTAATGAAGTGTCGCAATCGATAGGGGGATACCCAGGTCAGCTGGGCCCTGCCTTAGATTTTATAAATTCCAACCCCAACTACTCAAGGCCCACATCAATCCGTAGAGACCTCCCTCTGGTTGGGTCAATTTCAGAGGGGTCCAGGCCAAGATGACGAAAGTGAAACCCAAACTTCTCAAGACCTACATCAATCCTAGGAGACCTCCCCCTGACAGTCCCCAACCCCAAGACAGAAAGACAAGACTGCGGGTACATCTTTATTGTAATAATGCATACTATAACTAATGTATATATACAGGTCAGTAAAAGTATATAAAAGTTAACGTTAGTATAACAAGGCTGCAGTCATTAGCATGATTATACAAAGCAGCCATATATATGTATAGCAAGGCTGCAGTCATTAACATGATTATACACAGCAGCCATATATACGAACTGTGATCATATATGTAAGTTACTAAAGCCATATATAAGAACTGTGATCATATATGTATAGTGTTCTCAATATTTCCAGTTATGTGGGACCGGGTGGGTAGTAATTCTAACGGGCGGGTACCCGGGTACTCGTTCTGATGGGCGATAATAGGTATTAGAACAAAAATCTCCACATTTACAAACTTAAAACTCACATAAAGCACGGGATCCAACCATTTGCTTTATTCCTTATCTGCCAAGCTTTTTATTTAATAAATGACAAAATAATCGTGTATATTAGAATAATATTGTTTTTTGCTTCACTCGCTGGTGCATTCAAAACACCAGGAGACGGAAGAAATGTTTATAAAAAGACTTTTGTAGATTCAAAACACGGTTGTTTATGCCATAAAATGGAGTCACATGACCAAAAAGTCAAACATTAAACAAAGCTCGAATGTAGATTCGGAATTGCAACTTTTATTTTTTTCTAAGATCAATAAGTTAATTTTACTGATTAAAAGTTATAAAATACTGTGTCAAAACACTGTACTTTTATATATTGAAGTACGACACGCCACTATATGGACAATATACAGCAATTTATGTTGTCGGAATTAGATAATTGTTTTAACATGCTGACGAATTTCAAAGCGTTCATGCATTTAGCAATGTATAAACAACCAAAATAAAAGATAAATATGACACTATACATGGTGTAAAATGGTGAGAAAACAATATTATTGTACAAATTAACTGAACAGTTTCCTTTTGAAGAAACTTTATGAAGATGGGACATATCGGGACTCGGTCGGCCACCATGGGCGATATTGGAAGCACTTAAGCTTAGATGAGGGTACTCGGGTATGTGATTTCGGATTCGGGTAGATATTCAAAGTTCGGGTACCCGGATATCCGGATACCCGTTGAGATCACTATATATGTAAGTTACTAAAGTTCAGTTCATAGTTCATAGTTCATACAGTTAAATTATCAGGTCACAGTTCATGTTAAATTGCAATTCTAAGATCAGTTGACTAGTGACCTCCGAGGTGACCTTCAACCCCGGCAGAAGGGGAGGCTTTGAAATGGATTACTGGGCAAAGGACAACTTTACCAAATATTTCAAGTTTCGAAGAAGGTCAGTTAACACAAAGCCCCCTAGACTGCCAAGGGAGGAAGGAAGCCCCAGAGTTTACAAAAATGACTAAAATATTTATAATAAAAAGGAGTTACATGTGTGAAAGCATTATGGACCACCCTCAAAGCCCAAGCTAGTTGTAGTGACATTATAGAGCATTTATAGACATTGCCAAGGCATTTGCCAACCTCTCACCAGAGGCATGGTCAGACTGTATATAACGCCACACGCAATCTGAAGACCAAGTCCCATGCCTCTTAATATCTTGGATTGGAACATGTGAATTAAATGCATATGTGGCCCCAGACCTTCTGAGGTCATGAAATGTAAAATAACCAGGCCTGTAGCCCAGACTGACATTGATGTGTTTAAATACCTTCCTGACCCTAGAGTCAGTAAGTGGATTCAGACCATGCTTAGAGGAAATCTGTAATAATGAGGTGTCAGGGGACATAGGATATGACCTGAAAAGGGCCTTAAGGGCCCTATAAGGACAAATGATTTTATTCCTGAGCTTAGGGAGTGTCACACACTGGATCCTATCCCTTGTCTGGATGGTTTTAGACCACTTAATTATGATCTTGGCATAGTCCTTGGTAAATAGGATATCCTCTCCAGTCAGGTGTCTGGTCTCATCAAAGAGGGCCAATACATGGGGGGCCAGGTTAGAAAGCCTCATAAAGGCAAAGAATCCTAGCAAAATGGCAGTCCTATATACCAGACCCGAATACAATGCCTCACAAGATTCAGATATTTTGATGAGAATTGGAATAGTTATAACATTGTGAGAATTTATTGACAAAGGTCTATTGATCTTTAGAGATTTGACAAAGTATTTGACTTTGGGGTGATCAAGCACATGGAAAGGCAGGTCATAAAGTACAAAATTGGCCTTAAGGGCCGAGACATAGTTGGCAATCATACAACAAGAACATTAATTCAAGACCAGGCACTCAAGAAAAGACAACACCAATTTGACATTTACATTGACAATGCATGACTTGGTGATAATACAAAATGCAACAAAAGTTCTAAACATGGTGCTGTAAGCTTTCCTGGTCTTGGGACGAAAGGCCAACTGTACTCTGTCAGATGCCTTGGAGTTCAGTGATGTCAGAGCTTCATTTTCTAAAACACAAAGTGTAGCACCTTTGACACAATTATTAGTTATGAGCACCAGGCCCCTGTATGTCAGGAGCCCCAACAATACAATTAACATGTAAACTGCAAATGCTAAACATGCAAATGCCACAATATACTGCAGGTACTGACAACATTACTACCATTCACAAATACTAACCCATACAAATGCAAAGCATGCAAATGCTAGATTCACACAAATAACATGAAAATATATTTACAACTGGGGATCTAACTCCAGTAATTCATAAGAAACGTGAAGCCACACTGGATTCACGACAAGTGAGTGTAACATTTGAATTTGATGGGTGGAGCCTTGCCACCTAGATAGCAAATCAGCTATCTTATTGTCCAGGCCCCTGATGTGTACATACTGCACGTCAATATCTGACGCTGCTGACGTATACCATATATTGCGAGCACATGCAGCAAGATATGGATCCCTGGTCCTGCCAGTTCGCAGGACAGAAACGACTGCCTCATTGTCACAACGTATTAAGACCCTACTTGACGCCCATTGACGCTGAAACAACCTCATAGCTATCAGGATGTTAACCATTTCCAAATGGACAATTGTCCAATTGTTATGACCTCTCTGAATGGGCAAATGATACACCAAGCTGCCACAGCAGCCACCAAAACCTGCCAAACAAGCATCTAGCTCCAAGGTAGCGTCAAACTTTTTGTGGTCATACATTGAGATGCCATTGTACTTGGGAAGGAATTTAGCAAACCATCTTAGGTCCCTCTTGAAATCAGGTGTCAATAAAATTTTTTGACGCCCATTAGAAGCCCTGAGAAGTTCTAACATTCTGTTGAGAAATATACTTGCCGGCTTAACACATTTGTGGACGTATAACAAGAGACCCAAGATGGATTGCAGTTGACGCCTTGACGCCATGTTTTTATCAAGCCAATGGGAAACTGCTTGGTTGATTTGGTCTAGCTTTTCAGGTGGAATGGCTATGGTACCCTTTACTGTATCTATGAGAACGCCTAAGCATGTGACCTGCGTCGCTGGAGGTACCAGCTTCTTTTCACTGATAGTGAGACCTAAGTCATGCATGAGATGCGTCAATGCGTCATACAACTTCCATGCGACGCTGGGAACGCCCACCCCAACGTAATCATCAATGTAATCGATCATTGCGTAACCTTTCTGACACATCATATATCTGACGGCGTCGCTTAAACGCTGGAAGATCTGGCTCCCATGAAGCGTCCCGAACGGGACACACGTGTCTACGTACGCGCCCTGCCACTCTAGACCAAGTAAATCATAGTCGCCCGGATCTATCTTGACGTGCCGGAACGCCCTGCTAACGTCAATCTTATATAGAAGGGCACCCCTGCCCAGACGCTTAAGTTGGCCAGTTATGTCATCCACAGTGGGAAACGTCAATGAGAAAACGCTATCCAAGTAAGAGGTCTTATCTATACCTGCATTGACTGAGGCCCCCGGGGGCCAACTGAGGCCCACAATGACGCGACGCCTATCTGAATTGGGCTTAGCCCTAGTCATGAATGGTGAACAATGACCTTCTGGAATTGGATGTTTGGGGAAGGGGCCTAACAGGGCACCATAATGAAGTTTTTCCTCAATATAAGCATCAACATCAGCAGGGAAGTCAGCAGCTGATTTGTGGTTCCCTTGCTCATGATTCAAAACACAAGATCTGTTAAAGTCTAGGGGGAATCCAAATTGGATTAGCTCACACAACTGACTATCCCAGTAACCTGCAAGATGTTTTTTCCAGACTTCAGTATTGAGCTGGGACTCAATTGGAATCCTTGCTTCCATGAAATTTGGTTTTCTAGTAGCTCTAATAATTTCATGAATTTCAAAAGGAGTTTTGCCTTTGACTTCATTAACAGTGTTAGTACTTGGGAGGATTTGGTCACCTAGAGGCACAAAACCAAAGTCGAAGTCGGACTGACGACGCCATGCATTATATGTGTCACTATTGACCTCCCCTGTATCCACACTTGTGGAGAACTGGTGCACATGTAATATGGAGTTAACAAACTTATCTTCTATACCATTAGAGTTTACATCATACACTGGCAGTAGGCCAGACTGCACCTCCTCACCAATGCTATCAATTTCATCACACTTTGTTTCAGCCTTGTCGTTTATATTGAAATTGCTTTCACTTCCTTGGGAAGATATGACCTTAGCTGCCATTTGTGGATCTTCAAACCCACTTTCAGTTACATTTTCAACTTTAGTGATGGATATGACCTCAGCTGTCGGATCCGACACATCAGGGGCCCTACTAACCTGGATCTGATCCGATTCAGTCACCATAGTAACCGATTTCTCAGCAGGTGAAACAATATCCCCACTACCTTGCCTGCTACTTGTTTGGTCATAATCTGGATTCACAACAGCATGTGAAGACACAAACTGCTTCACATGCTTGTCAGTATCAACCACTGCCTTCACATGAGCATGTGAAGCATTAACCCCACTCACTGGATTCACGTTATGTTTCACATATCCCTGGTCAGAACTGCTGACACGCCCAGCACTGTCACTGGCTACAAACACACGACTACGGACCACTGGTACTTTACACGTTACATCCCGACCCCTGGGGCTGTGTTTGGCCATAAGGGCTTCAATGTGAGTTGGATTTACATTTGAATTGTACACAAACCTATTTCTTTTGATATTATTATCAATAATGGACTGTTTACCAACTTGCATAGTAACAATGCTGTGACTGTCATTACAATTCAACTCACCAGAAACCTTTACCTCTGCAGTTGATTCACAACTAGAACCAACAGCTGCACAGCTGCTCCATCCTAATGATGAGCAGCTGGTTGCTCGTTTTTTGGGTGATTGGTTTTACTGTTGCAATTCTTTTCAGAATGATTGAGCTGCTTGCCCAAGGTCAGACAAAAAGCACAAATATGTCTATTTACTCTCCCATTGACCTCATGATCTTTGTGATAGGGGCAGGAATTGGTTTGAAAATTTTTGCAGAACCAGGGCTTTTTATCCGCCCTACCCCAATTTTGTTTGCCTGAGGGGATGTGTTTCTGGGCATGGGCCCTTCTAACCCTGTCAATCATATCCGTATCTTCCCAACTCAGGGACCCCCTTTCCATTTCGCATAGCAGGACAGCGTGAGCCGCTTTCGCCCCTTGCCAGGAAAAGTCAGTCGCGTCCTCCATGAGGTCGCCCAAGTACGAGATCATGCTATCTTTTCTAGATTCGGACTTTTCTTCCAGGATATTTTTACAGAAGCCATGAACCCACTGGGTGAGGGATAACTGATCATAAGCCACTCTCTGGCGTGTGACCCCACTCAATATTGCCTCATGGGGCCAATAAACTTTGTGTCTGACCTGTACATCGACATCCCCACCCCTCAGAGATTTATATTTTAATTTACCTGCACTACGAGAACTCTGATTCAGATCTTTAATTCTTTTGTCAACTTTCCTTTGAACATGACTAGATTTCAACAGATCTAAAGAGGGAACATCACTCTCGTCCGAGGACGAACTACTTGACACATATTTTGACTTTTTACTTTTACTTGACTTAATACTCTCAAGAAAAGTGTCACTACTTAACTCAGATTTGTCAGGTGTGGAAGTCACGGCTGTAGCTGACATCTTCTCTTCAACCTGGTCCAGTCTCTGTGACACCTTCTGTAGCTGCTGCAAAATCTCCAGCTGCAACCGCTGTCCGTCCCCCTGTTCAATCTGGGAAGCAGGTGTACTTCCTGCCACGACAGCATCTCGAAAAAGTTCATTATTTCCCTCGGCTTCCTCTGACTTCTTCTTCTGACACTTCTTACCCGTGGGGGGCAAATGTCTCGTTTTACAGTACTTGCACATTTGTTTGTGATCAGGCATATTTGCATTTGATACTGATCACTATGATATCAATATAATGTCAATGTTTCTGAAAGCACAATACACAGACGCCAAAGGCGATCAGATTGGGTGCTCTAATTATCAGATTCAGGCTCTATTCGACCAAAATTGACATAACATGGCACGCCATGCAAAGAAATAGATGAAAATATAGGTTAGACCGTCCCTCAATGGTTGATCACATAAAGCCTGACGCTGACAAGTAGACCACAAAATCTATCATATCATGACACATCATGACACAGCATTTATAAATTAAAGTCCAGTCACACTTCACTAGTCCTTGTGATGTACAATAAAAACTTTTTGCAGGATAAATGACCGTCCTGTTATATCTATGAACAAGTTAAAACTTTAAAACATGTATAAAACTTAAAAATAAAAATCCTTATAAAATCATGTTTGCCCTTCAGGCACAAATTTCAAAGTGACAATGTCTAAGGCCCAAACATTGAGGTCAGATCCCTGACCAATCACACGCATTTGTTATAGCATTGCCAGTGACAACCATGTGAAACCCCACTTCAGGGTTCAGAGGTGCCAAACCAAAGAGGGTTGGGCCTGGTACCCAGCCCAGTCTTAAGGTGAAACACAACAAATGACCCCTGCCTTGGAGGAGGACTGACACCTGGGTTGCCCAAACGCCCCAAGCGACCGGGTCAAGTTCAGGGGGGTCAAGGTCAAGATGCGAAAGTGTAAAGGAAGATGAAATCATATGCAAACCATGGGTTCATATCCCCAAATACTTGTGTTAGTGGTGGGAGGTGGGTCAAAATTCTGTTTCTTAACTGTTTACAGTATGGCTGCCAAATTCAAAGTGACCACCAGAGTTTAAGATAAGTCATGTGTGCTGTGACCTAAATACTGATTGGCTAAAAGATTACAAGGACAAAGAGGGAAAACTGAACCTATTAAGTTAAGGTAGAAGACAACTGCCTTAACAGGCCCTTAACAGGGCCGTGTTGACCACAGTTGCCTGGACTCAAACCCAAGACCAAAAGTAGGTGGAAAAGTGTAAGATGGATTGGGCATATTTTATTATACATATTAGTATTATATTTATGTACAACAGTTCAGAGCATTTAAAATTTGAAAATTTTCCAATTTTAAAAGCACCAAACCCATCAAAAGCTGGAAGAAACCAATGCTTGAAAGGTTGAAGGGATGATGGAAGGGGCAACAGAAGTATTCTGGAGATATGTCCATACTGCTGAACTGCGCCAAAGGCCATGGGCCTGAATGTTTTGAAGTGAAATGTTGTTGTCAAAGGCCAAGGTTGCTCCTGACCTTCTGAAAGTGTGGAAACTGTGGCCTTTAAGAGGTATGTTCTTGTGGGCGAGGACTTTTTTTAGTGAATCTCGAATGTGTGTGTCAATGACTTGGGTGAAGGGTGGAAAGTTATTAGCAAATAAAGGGGAATGTGGTGGCAATGGTCTAGATTGAAGTAGCTGCTTAAGAGCCCTAACTGGACATAAAAAAGGGTTCTGGATTGAAGGGAGTTGAATAACATGGTGAGAATTATGATCCTGAAGGGTTTTGGTCCATTTTATAATCAAATGGGCCCCTGGATGAGCAAATATAAGATCCTGCCCAATGAAATGCCTGGAAGGGCTGTACTGACTGGCACTATGTGAGGCAATGTTGGACATACGGAGAAATCCGTAAAAAGAGGTGAGAAAAATGGCTCTGAAGAGTATGGGATCATTAAGAATGTCACATGACATGGAAATTTGGTATAGGGTGGGTAGATCAAAAATGCCCCTGGGGGTGGGCCTGAAAGAAGAGTTTATTGAAATGGACCTAATGTAATTGGTGATGGCATAGTGGTTAGCATCACTTTGTGGTATGTTATATTGATGGGCCATCAGGCGTACAGACGACAAGTAATTTCCAATTACTTTAGGAGAAATGTGATTCTGGAACAGATATTCCAAAAATGTGAGGATATTGTGGAGGTTTACACACACTGGGAGTTCCATGAACATAATAAAAGACATAAAAGTCCTGAAATGCCTCTGGTGAGATGAAGTGGTGGAAGGGCGGTATGCATGCTGAACATTCTGCCAAGCACTGTCCAGTAAGGGGCTCGACTGTGTGGAAGCACCTGAAATTATATAGATAGGTCCAGTTTCAGATCCTCAATATATACCTTCTCCCAAATAAAACTATTCTGTAAATTTTCTATTAAGGTAAGGTTAGTGATCTTATGAGAATACAGTCTAGAGAGGCAATCAGCTATGATGTTGTGTGTACCCTGAATGTGTTCAACTATGAGGTCAATGTCGTAAGTTGCTGTAAGCAGCCATATATTTCTAATGCAGGCAGCCAAAAAAGGATCCTTAGTCTTCTCGGACTCTGCCACTTGGACCACAGCTTTGTTGTCACAAAAAATCCGTACTGTGGAATGTGTCCAAAAATTTTTCCATATCCTAAGATCAACTAGTATGTTGAGCATTTCTAAATGCACGATTTTAAGGTCAAATTGAGTAAGCTGTATAATCGGGTAGGCATAGACCCTGTTAGCCCAGACACCACCTAAGCCAGTGAGAGATGCATCCACTTGTAGGGTGTGGTCTTCAGGTATGATATCCTTGCGAATGCAAGTAATTCCATTAAAACCTGGCAAAAATTTTAGGAACCAGTTAAGGTCATGGAAAAATTCCTGGTCAAGGTGAATCCTATTCTTGTGAGGATTAGTCCTAAGAAGGTTTAGCATCCTATTGATGAAGATCCTTGCGGGTTTCACACATTTATGCACATAAATGAGTTTGCCTAATAATGACTGAAGGCCTTTCTTTGTGGTATGTTTCTTATTGGCGAATTTTTGGCATTCAGATAAGATAGCCTGTAACTTGGATTCATCAATGCTCAAGGTATTTTCATCCAAATTCACCAAAATTCCCAAAACAAGCCTAAATCTTGCAGCAATTGGAAAAGTTCATCAAATGCCTCTTTGGCAGTATCAGGTGAACTAATAATGATGTAATCATCGATGTAGGCTAAGACCTTATGTTGACGCTTGGACATGATGTATGTGACGGCGTCGGAGACCATTTGAAACGCCGACATGCCGTGGACCCATCCGAACGTGATCCCTTTATCCAGGAAATATTTGTTATCCCATTTTATCCCAAATTTCAGAGCATCAGAAGGATCCACCCTCAGGTTCCTAAAGCTCTGGCTACATCTATCTTTGCCATAAGCGCTCCTTCTCCTACTTCCTCATTTGCAGCGACTATGTTGTCAATAGTTGGGAGTTTAAGGGCAAACTTGCTACCATCGAAAAGATCTCTGTCTACATGGTCCTTGAACGACTTACCTTGTGGGTAAGACAAGTTAAGAATGATGCGCCTATCAGATCCATCTTTGGGTCTCGATAATAGGGGAGAACAATGGAAATGATCAGTTGGGGGATGGTCAAGAGGGCCCAAAATGGCCCCCCATTCCCTTTCTTTGTTAAGGTATTGAAGGACTTGCTCAGGGCACTGTAAAGCCGAGTAATGATTCACAACTTGTGTATTAGATAGTTCATCAGATTCTCTAAGCGACAAGGGGAATCCGAACTTTAGATACTGGAATAATCTTTTGTCTGGGTAATCCCTGAGGTGTTCCTCCCAGGTTTCCAAGTTCAGATCCGATTTTACGGGTATTCGTGCTGACATATAGTTGGGTTTACCCGTGGCCTTAATAGTTGTAGCAACATGAAGGTATTGGTCAATGTTATCAATGGCAGTGACCTGCCTTTCGGGACCAATGAATTCAAAATTGTGAGTTTGCAGTGAGATGACCAAGTTGTTTTTCTGGGAAGTATACATCACCTCCTGTCACACCGTGCTCAGTGTAATAGTCAAGAACTTCCCCCGTACTAGGAGAAAATGGTTTAGACTCTGGATTGCTGTTATTTTTTGTTAGTGTAGGGTTAGTTACAGTACTGGTACATCGACTGTTATCCATATGTAGATTATTTCATCAACAATTACAGTTCTAAATAAATTTAGATCGTTTATTGTGTCTGGTTATCATTATACATTGTCCCCCCCATCCCTTACAGATTTTAATGTGTCCCTGACTGTGTCCCTGGGTCCAAGTGGCTGTCCCCGTCCCTAATGATTCACTGTGTTTGATTTATTGAAGCTCCTGACTTTAAAAGAACATTTGGCTTCTGGATGTGCAGATTGGCATCCCTGCTTGCTACAATACGAACATGTATGTGAGTAATTGCCATGACTACCCTCATGGGAGCAGGTGCCCTCATTGTAGTATCTACACTGTCTTTTCCCCTGTGGTACCGTTGTGATGTTTGTCATGGCAATCTGAGATGCACTCAATCTGTTGAGTGACCATTGTGTAGTGTTTGCCCAGCTCAGAGTGCCCTCTTCTACCTCATGCATAGATGCCGCCCAAGCCCCCCGAACTGCGGGCCATGGTAGAGATGCAGCATCTCGAGTGGCCATGATCATTTGTAATATGGCTTGTTTGACAAGAACAGGATCTTGCATACTGTAAATGTTTGTCAGCTGACCCGACACCCATTGGGGAAGAGTGAGTTCGTCGTACGTCAGTCTCTTTTTACCATTAGTACCATGACAACCCTCATTCGGCCAACGTAAATGAGGAGGGACTGTAACTATATCTACTGTGTTATAATGACCAGATTTCTTGGCTGCAGCGATCTTACCTTGTGCAGCTTCCTGCCTGCTTTGTTGCTCGTAAGATGCCAGCACACTGGTCACTCTGTCTGCCACTGTGGGTATGCACCGTAACACGTCCACACTGGGTAGTATTGCGTCCTGTCTGCTTGTGTCCTCCTGCGACGGTAGTTGGTTGGCACTGGTTTGGTCGACAGCGAGGGGCTGACCAGTCATCGTGTGGTATGTGAGAGGGTCTACACCCTGATTGATTGTATGATGCTTCTGGTTCAAATCACTACCCAGCCCTGGGTCCTGGAACCTCACTGCCTGCGTGTGGAGTGTTGGGAGGTTGTTATGGCTCAGATGATTATTGAGTGCCTGAGGTTCAATGTTGTGCGACCGGGAATTAATTGGAGTGGAATTCAGTGAAGGCCTTTGTTCCATTTTGTCCATCCGGGCCATTAACGCTTTGTTGGACTCATCTAGTTTCAGTAACAAGGCCATAATTTGGTCATTTGATGAGTTTGTTGATGGAGCCGGCTGGTTTAAAGTAACAGTACTTACTGGTGGATCCTGTAAATAGGATCCACTGTTATCAGAAGTTGACTCCTTTCTCACTTTCTTTGTCGATATTCTGGCCCTGCCTGAGGCCGTTACCCTCTTCCTAGTGTTCGTGATTGTGGTCTTCTTATTGTTCCCAGGCATATTCTCTACACTAATAAGCACACAATCTAAAAGTATCTATAAGTTAAAATCAATGTAAAAATTATGATAAAATAAACTTTCTTCCGTTCAAAATTCTGTTTCTTAACTGTTTACAGTATGGCTGCCAAATTCAAAGTGACCACCAGAGTTTAAGATAAGTCATGTGTGCTGTGACCTAAATACTGATTGGCTAAAAGATTACAAGGACAAAGAGGGAAAACTGAACCTATTAAGTTAAGGTAGAAGACAACTGCCTTAACAGGCCCTTAACAGGGCCGTGTTGACCAAATTCACTTGTCTATGTAGTTTATGCAACTATCCTGTTATATCTTTTATGTATAATTCTGTTTCTTTTTTTTCACCTGTATTACTATGTGTTTTTTTTTCATTTGTTCTTCTTTTTTGTAATTAACCAACATCTATCAACTTTGTGCTTTGTATGCACGAGAAATAAATAAATAAAAATAAATAAATATCAATAAATAAAAGAGATAATTTACAATATTACATAAAATCACATATTTAGTGACAAAAACATGACATGGGAATACCTGAAATTCCAAATAAGGACAGATACAATGATCTATCTAACTATCCAACAGCGTATAAATAACAAAATCTAAATCATGGTGATCAAGCACAAACAAATGAATATTATGAATTTTTAAAAATGCGAATCAATAGAAAAAGACAAAATAAATGGTATTATTTTACGGTTAAAGGCAAACTTTGTAGAGAAAGGTAAAAAAAATTCAAAATACTTTCTCAATCTTGAAAAACGCAACCATGAAAAAAACACATGAAAGCATTCTTCAATTGAGATGGAACATTAATTAATGATTCAAAAACATTTTGGAGGAACAAGCATCTTTCTACCAGAAACTCTATTCATCTAATAGAAACAGCTCACAAGAAATCAAAATAATAGAACATTCTTTTCTTATAAACAAAAAAAAAATCCTAAAATTACTGATGAACAAGACACACTATTTAATGCACCCTTAACTATTACTGAATCATCGACTGCCTTAAAAGATATGGCAAACAATAAAACTCCTGGCCCGGATGGATTTATCATCAATGTCTACAATTTCTTTTGGCCTGATCTGAAAATGATCTTATTTGAAAGTTATATATATCCAAGTAAAAATTATCAATTAAGCGACCGTCAAAGAAGATGCGTTTTATCAATAATACCAAAGAAAGATTGAGACTTATATCTTAAAAGACTGGTTCAGCTACTCGCCACTGATTATAAAATTTTAGCCAAAGCTCTGGCAAATCAACTTCATAAAGTAATTGGATACTTGATTGGTCAAGGCCAAGTGGGTTATATCAAGGGACGATTTATTGGTGAAAATGGTTGAATTATTGACGATATATTGCAATATACAAACAAAAATAGTATTACTGGTCTATTAGTGCTAATCAATTTTGAAAAGGCCTTCAACACAATTAAATGGGAATTTTTGTTTAATGCCTTAAAAAGTTATAACTTTGGAAGGACATTTATTTCTTGGATTAAACTTCTATATTCAAATATTGCCTCATGCACTATAATAAATGGATATTTATCATGCAACTTCCAACTGTCGAGGGTAATCAGACAAGGGTGTCCAATATGAGCATTATTATTTATCCTTGTGGCCGATTTTATCAATTAAACTAAGGTCAAATGAAAATGCCAAAGGATAATAGATAAAATAGAGTACAAAATTTGTTAACTCGCTGACGATGCAATTTTCTTTTGAATCATTTTCTATTGAATCATTTGTAGCAGAATGTAAATTGTTTGAAATTATATCAGGTCTTAAATTAAATCTAGAAAATAGTAAAATAATACTTACCTGAACCTTACGTCAAACAGATCTGGTCTTACCAGTAGATAGGTTATTATATGTATTTCCGTCGAACGATAAACCTGCAAGAATTAAAAAAGAAACTATTTCTGCAGCAATTAGTGAAGGAGGCCTAAAAATGGTTAATATTTGAAAGTTATAGTCCATCAGTAATGGAGATTAAGCGCTATAAAAGTCCACATTAGATTAGATTAATATCTCTGCCTTTCACATGGCTCAAAAATCAATGTGGATTAAAAGGCTAATCTCTATGTGGATTGAAAGGCTAATATCTAAAACCACGTGTAAATGAGGTCATCTGTTTCAAGTAGTGTGCGGAATTAAAAAAGAAGTGCTAGATCATAAATTATCAGAAAAATGTTTACTAAAACATCAGAATATAAAATTCCATCATCAAGTGCTCCAGTGTTGGTATCGAACAAAATCTAGACCACCCAGTTCTGTCTCAGAAATTCTAAATGAATATATCTGTTTTAATAAGTAAATTGAAATTAATAACTCTCCAATATCACCAGAATTTCTGGGCAGAGGACAGGAAAACACTAACTTAAAAATTCACAGTTTATTAAACAGCAACAGTGGCCTATTTACATTAATACAACTTGTTGTGGTTTATAATTTTATTAGATTTTTTCTATGTTATTTTTACTACTCTTTGTACATAATCAGACAATAACGTTACACTGCCACTTAGTGTGGCCACTATCGCACTATAATGAAGATTAACACTGGAGTCACTTTCTGGTGACCTTATATACATGAAAACATTTACATTGAAACAGCACGTGACAAAACGTGCCCTGAACATTACTAAATCACATGTCACTTAAGGTGACCATAACTTGAAGACATTTAAACATTGGAATACGGACTTAGAGTGAAAGTTAGGAGTTTTTCAGATGACATTTTAGGAAGTTAAGCTAAACTTAATGTGAAAAACCTTGTGTGTGACTTGAGTTGAAAACTTAGGGTTCACTTAAGGTGACCCTAATGTAATGATTTTATGAATACTAGTTAGGGTTCACTTAAGGTGACCCTAATGGAATGAATTTTAGGGATAGTGTAACTAGAGTGAAAGGAAATATTACTGGTATTAATAATTTAGTGTTTAAGACATAACTTAAGATGGAATATAAGAATAGTGATTTTGAGTTAAGGTGGCCTTAACAAAGCTTCTGAATATGATCAACAGTAATTAAGAAGAGACCACCAGTGGTATAACACTGAGAGTTATAGCAAGATTTAATTTAAGGTTACCTTAAAGTTTAGACTGAGAAAATGTACTACTTGTAGGTCAGAGATGCGATGCATTACTACCATTAGAAAGAAAACCCCAAAGCCCAGGTAGACTAGGGTTGGAGTAGTTGTTGGAAAGCTAAGGCCACTTTGTCAGAAGCTTGGTGGTCTTGAGTGATGTAAGACCAGACGCACTCCAACGTCCAGGTGCCATGACTCTGAATGTCTTGAATAGGAACACTGGAATTAAAGGCCAGGGTGGCACCTGAACGTCGAAGTGAGTGAAAGGTGATGTTGGATTGACTAAGGTGAAGCTTGTTGAAAATTGAGGAAAATGTTTTCCTAAGTCTGGTATCTGTAAGGGGAACCCATTTTTGATAGCATTTTATTTGAAACAGAGGATTGTTTGGTTGATTGGGGGTATTGGCCAGCAATTTTTTTCAAGGCTGATATGGGGCATAAGGGGGAAATTCCAAGGTCAGGAATTTGTATCACTCTGAGTTGTTCATTTGCATGGTTTTTGACCATTTCAACAATATATGGGCTCCAGGATGTGCAAAAAATATATCAGCTCTAGCCAGGTGCTTGAGGGTATCATAAGAAGCAATGCTGTGAGGGACTAAATTCGAAATTCTAAAAAATGCAAAGTAAGCCAGGAGGATTGCAGCTTTGAATACATACCCCATATATAAGTATTCACATTTTTGAATAATTTTGATCAGAAGTGGGGGTTCAATGATGGCTTTCAATTTAACTGTAAGTGGGGCACATCTTGTGACAGCCTTAGTATAATATGTGATTCTCTGATCAAAGAAGGGAGTTGTGTCAAGGGCAAACATCGAAAAATTTGCTTTTATAGCAGCCAAGTAATTGGAAATCTGTGAGTGTGACACCTTGTTGAAAACCAGAAATTCTAGAAAAGCCAAAATGTGAGGAGGAGAAACAAGGTGTGGTTGTACATTTAGGTAGCTGCAAAGCTGCATACGACCTTCTAGTGGATTCTGCGAAAGCCTGGTGCATCCTACGAGCTGCCTTGTGGTATAATAGTGTCAAATGGGAATTGGATGGTCTCGATACCGGTATATCGTCATTACCGACTCATCCCTAATTTTTACCATATTATTCCAGAGTGACACTTTTAAGATGTCAACCAGTACAGATATGCATTGACATTGCTGAAATCAATCTCCCTTGTGCACAACATGTATCCTTATTATTTTGTGTCATGTTTGTTTTTTTTACCACATTATATGTTACAAAACATTAATAAACACAGTATATAATGAAAATCGCTTTTACCTTTGATTTAAGGAAATAGCTTGTCTTTTAAAACTGTTCAGAGGTAAAAATAGAATGAAAATCCCAGGAATATCAATCTGTTTTTGTTTTTGTTTAATTGATAAGGGGGCATTTTTTACAGGATAATCTTCAATGACTGCTAGACTGCCACTGCTCTCTCATATGATCCACCATATCTATTAATTAATTACTTGGCACAAGCCTCCTCCCCAACCTGTTAAACATAGTAGGCAGGTGTAAAGTCAACAAAAATGATAGAAATTGCTAAAATACATAAACTAATATTTTTGAAAAAAAGACGTGTATCAATATAGTAAAAAAATTGGCCTAGGTTTTAAATGTTTATTACCAAGAACACGAACAATGCAGTTGACAAAGTATGCAAATAGGTTTTGATAAATCGTTAATGGTGCAATATTGTTGCTTTTTCATTGCATTTTGCCAGTTAATTCAATACGTGTAGACCTTGACCTTGTTTGGGGCTTATCTCCACAAATTAAAAATGGTTTACCCCCCCCCCCCCCCCAACAAGAGAAAAAAATGCAGGGCTTAAGCCCAACTGGGTTTCTCTCCATGATGGCTTTTGTCTGAGTTCACAAGACCTCCAGGCCGCCATCCTGGTTTACTAATTAAACAAGCCCTTCAGGCTTTTTGCAAAAGTCTGAGTGACAAGCAAATACTGGTATACTTCTTATGCTATTTGCTATATAGATTGCTCTGGAAACTTCAACATCTTACTTCCAGGTCACATTTTTCCCATTTGATGTTAGGATGACAACTGGTTATGAAACCAGTTATTGTAAATGTGCATATATTTGAATATTTGGTATCAAAAAGTTCAAAATCTTATAGATTTGGATCCACATTCAAGACTGGTATCATCACTGTCCAGATGTTGACCTGAAACAGGGCAGTTTATGGTCACAGGTTTGAATCCAACCCACGGCAGAATGAGTGGGATTCCCAGGACAGTCTCTGTCTGATTTGTGACAGCAATTTTTTCCAACCATCTCATTTATATTCATTTGTTTACATGCCTCCGAGACTGACTAGTCATGTCCGATGTCTTACTTGCGACAGAGACTTTTCACTCTATGAAGGTACAAAAAATAGGTAACAAATAAAGTCATAGTATCATTTGTAACATTGTGAATGGGACTTTGGATGTGATAAGCTGCATATATATGTCTATGTAGACTGGTTGATGAACTTTGTTACTTGGAAGCTAATTGTTGGCGACATATTCCCATGTTACATTTTACCTGGATAGTGATATATTCTATTGTTTTAAAACTTTGTCAAAATGGAGCACATTACATGGGACAGCATTGTGGAATGATTTGTAATATTACATGTTGATATCACCATGGAAAGTGAATGTAATGCAGTTATAATAATAATAATATAAGGAAGTATTTCTAAAGCCTTGAATCAATGTAGTGATCCTCCTAGGTGTTGAAGTCCAAAAAAGGACAGCCCAATTGCACAGAATGAGTCCAAATCCATGTTAGCGTCCAATAGGGGAGTACACTAGAACAGTGTGATTTGATACAAACTCTATGTAGTTAGAACTTGGAAAACTGAAAATACAGAAACTGAATAAAAATTAAAAACCCTTAGGAGACAATTGAGAAGTCCATGCATAGGATTTAAAATCAAATATAAATGTATGACCCAGTGATCAGATCAAAGGTCATTCAAGCGTCAAGGTTTTAGGAAAGGTAGCTTTTAGATCACCCAGATGCCAGAACATCTGTAAGACATGTTTTGCTCAAATTCGTGATCTGAGAGGCTATCCAGCACGTGCTGTTGCTCTTATGACTGCAAATGCTTTGGTTGGTAGTTGGCTTGACTACTGAATGTCCTTGTTTAGGAATCTCTCTGCCTTTGATCTTTCTAAGCTGAAATGTGTTCAAAATAGTATTGCTAGAATTGTAATCAATACAACCAAGTACTCACACATCACTCCTGTTAGTGGCTGCTTTTTGAACATCACTCTCTCTAGACTGCCTTACAAGTGTAGAGGTTCCTACAAAATGGTTATCCTAAATATTTTGAAACCTTTTCTTAAACCAACACATGGTGTGTACAAATAACATAGAAGTCAAGCTGATGGTGTGTTGCTCGAGGTCCCATACATCAGTGTATAAGTCTGTTGAGCATTTTGGCCTCAGCTTTGCACATGATGCTCCAAAGATTTGGAATGATTTGCCTGATGGATATACATTCAGCCATTTCTCTCTACTCATTCAGAAAGAAGTTGCATTGCGATAAAAGTACTGTTTCAGTTAGAATTAGTGTTTTGCAGGGCCATGGTGGTGCAGTGGTAACAGACTCGCCTCCAACCTCTGAGGCCTGCGGTTCAAACCCCAGACCCTAAAGTTGGTGGTTACCGATGGTTGGCAGTTTACAGTACATAACCTTGTCCAACTGTATGCACTGGTTTCTTCTGCCCAAAAAACTACCTGTCGTGATATGACCTGTACAGTGTTGAAAATAACATTAAAACTCGAATAAATAGTAACATACGTTTATTTTGATGGCTAGTAACAGCTGATCTTTAACAAATTATTATTAACAGCAGTTACATACACAAGAGTTTAAGTGCAGGTACTTTAGTGATATACTTCATTACGAATATTATGTGGTATTATAGCTTACCAGCATATAATAACGGATCAGATTCACTTTGAAACTTTTTCTGTTTCGCCTATAAGACTGGGTGCAGTCAATGATTTTAAAGTGTGTGACACAATTTATTTCAGAGGCATAAGCAATTATAGGTTACGTCCAGGATGCTGATAACTAAAAGTCCAAGAAGACCAATTCATATTAACATCTACAAATAGCCTAAAGGCATTGGTATTGTATTCATAGGAAAAACTAAGCAGGCTAGATGAGACAGCAAACATCTGGGCTGCCAAGATTTCACGGACAGCAGCCCATTCTTAGATTTAATACAAATTATTGGAGTTAGAACTTTGAAAGCTGTCCCATTGTCCCAGACTTTAGGAGAATTTGTATTTTATTCTTTGCCCAACCTTAATTGTGACGTTGAAATTGTGACTGTGTTTCAAATAACTCATTCAACAGTTTCAACACATCTGGATGAATTTGCGAGGTGAATTTGCCTTATATATTCACCTGGCGCAAATTCACTAAAGGCCAGGACTCAGGCTGAGCCACTGCCTCGAATCTGGGTTTTCAGTTTCACCTGAGATCTGGGCTCAAATCTGTTTTCACAAAAGTTTAGGCTGATCTGGGCCAGAAGCTTAAATTATGTAAATTCTTTCAATCTACTTTGTCTGCATCACTTACACTTTGAAATATTCTTGATAAAAAGCAATATAAACATCGTCATGAATGATTGACACAAACTATTTCATTTGATTGTACTACAAGCATACTTACGAATTGAGACTTAGTCAGGATTTGAGTAGATGTCAGTGTGTTTATTAACGCTCGACGATAGGAGAGGGTTATGGTGATCAGTTTGTTTCTGTCTGTCTGTCTGTGCACCGTTTCGCCCTTACAACTCAAAAACTATAACACCAATCAAGCTCAGTGAAATCTGCTTCTCTTCCTCACCAACGTAAATCAATAATCCACACAAAATCAGCTTTGCTTCCCCCAATGCTTTTTTAATGTGTGTATGTGTTGCTATGTTTCATGGCTTTTCACACTGGTAGTTTGTAGTGTTTGTGGTGTGGAGGGGGGGGGGAAATGTTAGCCTTTCTGATTTTAATGATATAAAAAATAACGTAGTGTAAATGCATATGTAATGAAACTTGCATATTATTTCAATACACTCTCAGTCATACACTTTTTATTTTCAATTAACAAGTTGTTTAAAAGAAATTATTTAACTCATTATTTTTATGACTTCATATTTTAACAACATTAGCAATATGGTGTAATTTGTTTGAAAATTAAAGCCAGGAGAGAGTTTTTCTTATTTTTAATTGGGAATACACAGTGAAACTACTTCTCTTCATCACATACATAAAAAAATCAATATTTTGCTTTCTGATGAGGTCATTACTCAGTGATGTCACAATGCAACTGTCATTGTGAGGTCACAAACCTAGCTTGTGATACTTGCTGTCTCTAAGTAAATATATTTCTTCTCATTTTATGTCTTGAAATTGACATAAAGATAATAAAGAGGGGGGTGGTATATTCATCATTTTTATTAATTATTATTACTGTTTTATTTCTCTTTTTTTCTTTCAATTCCTTGACAGTCCATCACAAAAAAATTACCATGCGTGATTTTCACCAAGAAGTGACCTTTTAGCAATATTTTTACCTCCACCACCAGTTTATGTTTTTGTGTGCTAATTGTTTAATTGTCTATTTGTTGTTTTTTTTGTTTTTTTGTGTGTGTGTGTTTAGATTACTCCAGAACTTATATAATGAACCGATCTTTACTTAAAAATTTGTGGGTAGGACCTGACTGAAGGAAGAAGTTACTAAAAGAAAGATCTGGATCTTATTTTGGATATGTATTTTTTTGATGTATTTTTAATGACTTTAGCTTTCTACTTGATATTTCTATGAAGATTAATTTACATGTTTGGTTTTATTTTATTGTCATCCTTACAATACTTTATATCACTTGAAAGACTGGTCACATGGAGTCGAGCGTTTTGCTCTCTCTGAGTGCATCTTGTTTTTATTGTAATAACAATTGAACATGTGCTTACATTAAACTCTCCTACTTGAGGTTAGGCTGAAATTCAAATTCCCAACTCAGGGTTTGTAGGCTAGTGTGTTACCATATTGCCACTATTGGCCCCTGCTTTGATTAAAATATGTAGGTGTGAAAACGATTGCAATAATCATCAACTTCCAAATCACTGCAATTGACTGTGGGATTAACAATAATTGGTTGAATTTGTGAACATAATGAAATGTAAATTGAACAATCTGTAATTTTCTCCAACTTCAATTTACATTCTTGGTGTATTTATTACGATTTTAAATGGTACCCAGGTTCTTTATGATGGGCCTACTGTTCTGGGATACCAAGATGAAACAAGCAAAGTATTTGTCAAACTATCAAAATATGTTCATACATAAGAAGGCTGAAGCTAAGGTTTTTGTCAAATTTGTCCACCTTTTGACATTTTCATATAATTTCCCTCCTTTGTACATGTTCTTGACATTTTACTTTTAGTTAGATACTACTCAAACATTAGTCTGTATAATTGGGTGGGCTTTTACATTTTCTAGTCATGAAACATTATCCCTATCTCATCCTTTAATTTCATTTAATAACTATTCCAACCTTCAAATAAGCACCTTAGATAATCTTGGTTTTTAATGACTAGTCACATCAAACAAACATCATAAGTGTTGCCTCAAGTACGCCATAAATCTTCTCCCAACTAACTCTTTCTTTGAATTCACCACTGGTTGTCATCAGAGTTTCAACTGCTAAATCATCAAAACCAGGTCCCCACAGCTCTTCAAACAATTGTTTAACATTTGACCCATTCTTGGCTGAAAGGGCAATCTTATATTTGATTCCTGGCACAGTTCTCTTAGAGCATTCATACAACAAGCATTTGGCTGTGGCTAGGTCATCTGCATAAAAGGAACATACTCTCACCAAGGACTCCAATGGTCTGACAATGATAAAGCCTTTGACAGTATTGTCCGATTCAGCATACATAGTTATTACTGATGGACTCTGGCAGAGGTGTTTTAAGTACATTTCTGAATCCAAGTCATGTACAGATTTCTTATAAGACAAAATCTTTTCAATGTTACTGTCTCCTGTTAATAGTTTTACATCCATTGAATTGTCTGTAAATGATGCCGGAACCTCACCAAGAGGCTTCACAATCTTTAAAACTCCAACGTCTGTCCTACTCAAACCAAACTTTGCATAGAATCCTTCTTTATCAACCAATGGCAGAATACAGATATTATATTTGCCAAACTTTGCAGTAACAAAGTTCATAAGAGCTTTTCCAATTCCTTTTCCCCTTGCTTCTTTCTTTGATATCACCATTTCGACGACAACTAATGAATCTGAGATAGGCCTTGCAAACACATGACCTACCAAAATATAAATTAATTTCTTAGTTGAATACAATTGTTTGGTTATAATGTATTAAATTATACATTGTGTGTCTTTTTTGTAACTGTGCTGTAGTAGAAAAAGAGATAAAGAAAAACAGTATTTGAATAAATATTTAGAAAACGGCTTTCCAGTGAAAAAGCTAAACTGTAAAGAAATAGAAATGTTTTTAATACCTCCATAGGTTTATTTCAATTCTTGAAAATTTAAGGAAATAATTTTAAAAAATGCAAAGGAACCACATTTATACAGAGGCATTTATAAAAACATTCTCTCTATGTTACAAAAAATTGATTTCAAATATTATTAACTAAAAATTGAAGGATAAAACAGAATTATTTTTAAACAAGAGAAACCTAAATAAAAGAATACCTAATTTCTACCCTTACTTTGGTCTTCCTCATTATACAACTATTCCTCAGCCAGGGTGGCACAATAGTAACAAGCACTGTCCTCCCACCTCTGAGGTTAAATCCAGAACTGACTGCAAGTGACAAAGCTGGTAGTTGTATGCTGTTAGTCAGAGGTTTACATTACAATGGCTCCAAAAACAGGTGACTCAAATTGAAGCAAGTTAAAATCCTCAGTTGTCTTATTTACAGAATACTCTTACCTAACATCTGGTCATCTGTATTAAAAGCTCCATACATATGCTGGCCATAGACCATATAGAAAAGCTCAAGTTCATGGAGTTGGGTATCCCAACCTTCTTCTTGGAACATTGCGAACACATCTTTTAGATGATTTTCCTCAACATGATTTACTGAAATATCAGGACAGTTCTCTGACGCCATGTTATCTGAAAAATATGGACTGCATCAGGGATTTTATCGTAAGTAACTTAGGTGTATGGCAGATATACGGTTAAATATACTAATATTTTCTTTTGGAAAATAAATATTTTAGGGTTTTACATCCTGTTCAACAAAAAGGGTCATATATTTGGACAAGTACTCAGCATGGAGAACACCTGGGAATCTAGTTTACACATAAGTGATGGCCATTCATTATATGCCAAACTTGCTAACCGTCTGGCAACCAATGACCTTTGAGAAAAATTCACATTAACTTTTATTGCGACAATTGTATTATTTCAAATTCAATCATGAGTGAAGACACATATACAATATACAAGTTCATAGAATGAGGATTGTGTATTTTATCTTCTCTGATGATTAAAATTTTAAAAATACAGGATTATTTTGCATTTATTGCCCACCGATATAAAAGTAAAATAAGTCTACCTATGTTTGCCTAAAAATGTATTGTCACTGCATTCGTTTATGAACAGCATGAATTGTTTTTATAATAAGGGACATAATTGAATATGAAAACTTTTTTTAACTTCAGGTTAGAATTTTCAATTGTCTTACCTTTTCTACAAACATATATTACGAGGCACTATTTTGAAAAATGAACAATAAGCTTTCAGGGTGTGATGCCAATGTACAATTGAAGAATATTTAATATTATCAAAAAAGTCTTCTTGATCCCACAAGATGAACAACACAGACCTTGGCAAAGAGAAATCGTTGGAAATAGTATTGACATTTTCAAACTGAAGATAATAAATGTTTATTTTAACATTGAACTCAAAACGTGACAGTTGTCAGAGTTACTCAGAGTTTAATATTCTGATAACAATTTTTTTTCACAATTATCTGAATCAACAAAGATAACAATGTACATGAAGTTATCGAATTTGTGTGTAGCCTTAAGTCTATGTACTTCATATGAACTCATATAAAATGACAAAAATTTGGCTTATGATTATTATTAAAATGTTTGAAGATTAGTTGGCTATGACATAATGGGGGTCTGGGTTTCGAGCTAGTGCACTCAAACACATGACAAGTAAATAGGCAAAGCTTAAAAGTTAGGGGTTTATGTCCTGTACAACAGCCAGGGTTATATAGTGACAGTCCCTCACAATTTGCCACTTGTGAGAGTCAAACCCCTAGAAAAACCTGTGATATTCCATTCTCTTTATCACATAAGAGAAGCCTAGTAATTTAAATATGTTCGTCTGGTGTACACCAATATTAAATTAAAATCATGAAAACATTACTGTTAATGATTAACTGTTGGCATTCCCCATGGACGTTTGTAAACTCATGTTGTGTGTGCTCACAACACTTGCCAGTCCATATTCATAGTGACAAAATGGGGGAAACTTTAAGTTCTTTCATTAGAACAATTTTCAAATTGATTTCCGTAAAGTAATGGGGTTAATTTACAAAGGAACATATTTTAAACTTTTTAGCTGATTTTACTTGCCGTTTCCTGAATAAAATGTTATAGTTTATACCCTTACATATTTATAAAGATTCCAAGTATCATAGAACCCTGTTGTTATAATCCGCTCAGTGGTGAAAAGGGCTTTCATTGGGAATTCCCTGTCATTGGAATAAAATCTAACCACGTAACACGTTCTAAAGAAACTTTACTTATTTATGGAAGCTTATCATCAAAACAGAAACATAGTCTCATAGGCATAGGAACTGGGGGGGGGGGGGGGGGGGGGGGGGGGGCAGCGGGGGCAGTCGCCCCCCCCCAACTGTATGGTCTGTTGGGATGTCTTTTCGCTGTAGCCTGGGTACGATTTATTTTTAATACATCAAATATGATTCAGTGTTCAAAGAAAGTTTATTAAACAAAACAAAAGCAAAATCACATAAGTTTAAACTAAATTGCTGCCACGCGGGACTTAAGCTAAATATACTCTGATTTTCCACAACACTTAACAATTTTGGGGTGGTCACAAAAACTACCAGCAACAGGCAACTGACTCCTGTTACTTGACCCCTCTAGCTCAGAACTGGAAATCCTGCTGGACAACTGTTGTCCCGCCTTATATAGAGTTATCCTAAGATAATTGAATTCCTTAAAGCCACACTTACCTACTTAAACAGTCTATACAAATATATCATAACTTCTAATTGATAAGCCTCAGCAATTAAGTAAAATCATTATTTTATCTGATACGGGATACTAAGTAACATTACACCACAAAAGTGTGCCTTTTATACACAATTGGTAAAATAACGGTTAATTATTTTAAAAACATTTGGAACTACTTATTTGATATAAAAGACCAAAATTGATTATGATGCAGATTTGGTAGTCAAGTGATCTAGTGACCATTTAGTTTTCTGGAAGGTTTGCAACATCACTAGAAAGAAAGCTTGAATCTTGGACATTATTTCCACCTTAGTTATCTCTGTTCTGACCAATGAAAATTCTCTACTGAATGCCGACAATTAATAATGCAGTCCAAGGACAGCTTTTAATGTCATTCTGGAAACCCACTGACATGTTGGATTCACTTACTGAGAATCAAAAACAGTTACCACCTGATATGGAATTACCATACCCACTGAAAGGTGTTACATTACTGAAATATTATAGGTACTTGCAGCCACTTGTAATACCTGAACATGATAGTTTCCATGTGATATTGGCTCTTCCAGTAGTACATATCAATTCAAGATACATGTTATACAAGGTGATTTCATTACCAGTCCCACTACAACCATGGCCTCTCATAGCAAGTCATAAAGTTGAATCAAATTATTTAGCTATATCTCCAGATAACTCAAGATATGCCCTGTTGAGTAATGATGCAGCCACAAAGTGTTATGATGAATTAAACTGTAAATTCAATGGCCCCCTCTATAAAGTCGGAGAGTACTCGACCTGTGTAATATCACTCTACATGAATAAAAGTCAAAATGTAAATGACGTTTGTGACATTAATATCTCTCACAAATCAGACTTACCTCAGTTATTTCATTTACATGAAAGCCTCTGGGTTATTATAACGCATGAACAGTTTCAACTTAACATCATTTGTGACCGGAAAACACCAAGGTTGGTTAGTATCGCAATCATGGCGGGTCTTCACGAAATAGACATAGGAGATCGATGTAGTGCATACTCGAAGTACTTTGAAATACCCAACCGGATTCAAGGTTCGACTAACACCAACCAGTCCATACCATTTCATCAAAGGGTAGTTCACTTTAACTCAAGTATTTGGGATAACACAAAGGACCTAGCTCAGAAATTGTCGTCTGTGAACCTAACTGCAAACATTAGTTGGTTGCCCCCTATTGAAAACATGCCCCTTGAAGAATTTGTAAACAGGCTAAGTTTAGAACTAAATGATCCAGACCCAAGCATTTTCAATCCCCTGTCAGACAATTATAATTTTGGTGTCAAAATCTCCTTAATCACTGTAATACCAACAGTTGGTTTAGTTTGTTGTGTCATTTTATGTGTGATTAAACGTAGAGTAATTGGTAAATATGCTCTGGCTGGAGTGTGTAACACTAATAAGGGTCCGCCACAATGTGACAAGGTTCCCTCTGACCCGGCATCAGCGGAATCTATGGAGCTCCAAGAAACCTTGATGACTGAGGAATCAACAGATATTCCCCAAAGGATAGTGATCAGCATGTGACTCGGCAGAAGCTTCCCTGGTGGTGACAGACACTTAATTATATTCTTATGAGACATTATAGAGACATTGCATACATGTCATATCTGCTTCATAACTTGCAGTACATTGTTGTTTTATTATTTCAGGATGTGGTAAAGACGATACAGACTTTATGAGAAGCTGAACTTCATTATATTAATTAACAGTTTAAAGTTATTTTTTTTTTTTTTACGAAGTGTTTGTGTATGTTTGTATTATATATTACGGTGTATATGTTGCCACGTCGGGTATATTGTGAGTAATCAAGTACAAGATTAATTTTGGGTTAAGTATGACAAATGTTCCATTGTTAAGGTATAACTAAATATTAACTTGGGGAGGTTTATATTACAAAACTTTTAAGGATAAAAGTTTTGCAAAGGGGAATGGTAGGAATATAACATGGGGTCATGTTATTGATAATTTAATAATAATTATATTATGTAATTCTACATTATTTTCTATATTTCATAGTGTCTTATATGATTTAATAGCGCCTTATGACAGACTAGTTGTTGACAAGAATTTCTAAAAGGTCCTGACCATCTTAAGCAAATATAGTTAACAAAACATTGGTGAGTTGTTTAGAGGGACTTGTGTACAATTGTCATAAAAATGTTGTAAAAAGTGTTTTAGAATCGTCTTTCATGTTACCGATAAACAAGCCCATAAATTAATATAAAACACTATGAAATATAGAAAATAATGTAGAATTACATAATATAATTATTATTAAATTATCAATAACATGACCCCATGTTATATCGCCCCCCAACTTTTTGTAATGGAACTTATCTCCAATTTTGAAGTTTATGCAAATGTTTACAGATAGTTCATTAATATGTCATCGTATTACACTTTGGCCCTGTTTACTGTTCACATATACTTTTGTATTCCACCATTTGGACTATGAAATATTTACTTTTATGATTTACAAAAGTAACATATTCAGTTAGCCCACCACGAGATTTGTAAATACTGTGAAATATTTCACTTGTGCAGACTAATATCACACATATACTAATCTTCTAAATTTAATGTAACTTGTTGCTAATTAGTTAAAACTTAGATATGTAGTTTCAAATTCGCAGAGAGCAACAGTTTAGTACAGTAATTTGTCAGCAGAGGAGATGTTTCCAGGAAACTCTACTATCTTTACTGTGTGTTTATTTTACATAGCCAGTCCAAATTATACACACACCCTCAATTTGGGGACTAACATTGCTAAAAATAGATATTGCATCAGCCTGGCATTTGGGGGACAGGTCACAAGTTCTGAAAACATCTAGTAAACTTAAGTAACTTTTAATACTATGTCCTTCTGCAGGAAAAGAACGACACATGGTCAAGATATTAGAGATATCTTTCAAACGCAGAGGTAACTATATATATTTGTATATCCAGACAAGGATTTATGGCTGTCACACCACCATTGCAGAGATTTCCTTCAATACATGATAACTTAAAAGTATTTTAATCAGACCTTTTGAATTTGGTATGTGCATAGATATGGGTAAGTGCTCAGACCCTATTTTTTGTGACCTTGACCTTCAACTATGAGACCAATTGCTACCTTCAGAAGGTCACATTTTCGGTTTTCATACATTTTGCCCAGTTCTGATATTCAGAATTATTTATGGTGGATCATCCAATGGGTGATATATATAACACACACATAGGTCCTCTATATGATGCAAAAGTTTGAACCTGAAGTTTTTTTCAAGGTCATGGCTAGCCTTGAAACATAGACACATTTTGTTTTTTTCTTACATTTTTGGTACAAAAGTACTTCTATCTCATTTCTTATTGGTTTAAAAGGTTTGGTATCAAGGGAAAGAAATAGGATAAGGAACAGAAATCATAAGCAGTTTTTGATGGTGTCACATTTAACCTATGACCTCTCCTCTGAATCTGTCAAAAGGTCTTGATCTACTTATAAAAATATTGCAGATAACAAAAATAAGTGTGGAGGTACCACCGGTCCGCGTAGTAAGTAACCAGCAAAGTTCAACTTAATAATTATATGCACCAGAGAAACTCTGGTGGGTATTATGGTTTACACAGGAGTATGGTGCCTCTTTCAGTTTGTGCAGAGATTTGCTGTCATCACTCTGCACCACTCTACAAAATTATACCTAGAGCTCTTTAATTTGCAGAATATATTTATCATTAGAAAAACTTGCCTGGGGATATTTCTTGCTTCATTCTGATAAACAAAATGGCCACCATACTAAGTGCTTATACGTTTTTTCCTCTCACCCATCCCTGCCAAATTTGTATATACTTCTGGTGAATACAGCTGCATCAAGCCACAGATGCATCCTTTGTCTAATTATAGATAGACTTATAAATAACATAGGATTAATGTGCAGAGGACAATCATTAATTTTAAAGGATATTTATTAATTTATGGCCAACTATGGCAAAATTATTTTTTGCAAAAGCCAGGCCCTTACTTTTAACTCTTATTTGATGGTCATCTTTCTATGTGGTTTAGGTTTGACAGTTAAACATTTAGGCACTAGGTTTACAAAAAATTAAAATTTATTTTAGGGAGAAAATAAAGAGGAATGAAGAAAGTCAGATGGTTGGGTCCTCAATATCAGATACACCACTCACAGACGATAACACAGTATCAAAAAGTAGTTGCATAATCACAAACCCATCTGAAAGTAATATTGTACAAGCAGATACTCCAATTGAAAACAGTGCCACAGCAGATACTCCAACTAGTTCTGTCAAATCAAATACCACTTCAGTGACAAATTGTTATACATCTGAAAGTAGTGATATTCAGCAAAATATGCCAGTTGGTCGGTGCAATGCTCAGTGTTGTAATATTGAAAATGATGGTCCATATCAACTGACAGATGAAGAAATTTTGAAAGCGACAAGAAAAACTTTAGGTAAAAAGAATGAATTTTGATCTTTCAAATCAGCATGGTACAAAAACCATTCTTGGTTAAGCTTGTGTGTTACTAACAATGTTGTCTTCTGTTATCCATGCAAAAAAACTAAGAATCAAGAGGTCACAATGCTAAGCCGAAAAACAGATTCAGCCTTTACTACCGTTGGATTCCAAAACTGGAAAAAGGCTACTAAACGTTTCAAAGAGCATGAAAAGAGTGATGGTCACCGGGAGGCAATGACTAGGTTACTAAGTCAACAAAATCAGGAAGCAAGCATGTTGTTGATGCTGTCTGACAAACAAAGAAAAGATCAAGAAAGACATCAACTGATGTTATTAAGACAGCTTTCCAGTTTGCGTATGTTATTATGTCAAGGATTGGCAATACGTGGTCACAACAAAGAAGATGGAAACCTACTGCAACTACTAAAGCTACAAATTGAAGACTGTGATGACCTCAAGAGATTGGTGGAAGAAAAGGATTACTTGTCTCCATCTATTCTGAATGAACAAATATCCCTGATGGGCAATACATTATTACGGCAAATTTTGAAAAACATCCATGAAAGTAAATACTTTGCAGTACTGACTGATGAAGTCAGAGACATCGGTAACAAAGAACAACTCTGTTTGTCGATTCGATGGGTTGACAGTGATCTGGAAATCCATGAGGACTTCATTGGACTAATGGAGGTGCCTTCAACACATGCAAATGTCATAACTGCAGCTCTTAAAGATGTCTTGATTCGTTGTTCACTTCCACTGTCGCTTTGTCGAGGCCAGGCTTTTGATGGAGCTAGCAATATGTCAGGACATTTGAATGGGGTTGCAGCACAAATTAGTAGGGAACAACCATTAGCACTTCATGTTCATTGTTTAGCTCATTCTTTAAATCTGATACTGCAAGACTTGATGAGACAGTGTCCAGCTATTAGGGATGCCCTTGATATCTGTAAGACAATCTTGCAGCTGATTAACTGGTCACCCAAACAGATGCATCTCTTTAAAATATATCAGCATGAGTTTGCAATGTCAGATGCTGGAAATATTAGACCTCTGTGCCCTACAAGGTGGACAGTCAAGACTGGTGCAATAAATGCAGTTCTAAAGAATTACACAGCTCTTCCTAGTACAATGGAAGAAGTAGACACCAACCACCATGATGAATATGGCCAAAAGGCAGGTGGTGTTCTGGCTCAGATGGAAAAGTTTTCCACTTACTTTGGCCTAAAATTGTCTCATACAATATTCAGTGCAACTGAGCAGGTGTCAATTTGTATTCAAGCTAAAGACACCACAGTAGAAGATGTTATGAAAGCAAAAGACATGGCAAAACACCATCTACATCGCCAAAGGAGGGAAGAGGCATTTGACCGATTCTACTCTAATGTTACCACAGCTGCTGCTGAACACACAAATGAACCAGCCTTACCAAGATATCGACGAGCCCCACGAAGAATAGATGAAGGGTCTGCACCACGTAGATTTAATAATCCAAAAGAGTACTTCAAAGCCATGTATTATGAATTGATGTGTTGTTACTGAAGAATTGGAGAGACGATTTGGTCAAGCATCCCTTCAAATTCCTAAAGCCATTGAAAATCTCCTTATAATGTGTTGCAATGGAAGTGATCCAGACTTTGTAATCCCTGCTGTCATTAAAGACAAATACAGTGTTGACATTGACTTAAAGAAACTGGACCATCAGCTCCATCTGATTCCATATCTCATTAAAATTGCAAAATGCCAAACAGAATATGCATCTTTAAAGGAGATTACAAGTGTACACACCCTTGTTGCAATCATGCAAGATGTTCCTGTTGGAAGAAAAATGGTTGGAGAAGTTGAAAAGCTGCTCAAAATATATCTAACAATTCCAGTCACAATGGCTACAGCAGAAAGATCTTTCCCTGGACTTAGACGTATTAAGACGTATTTGAGATCCACAATGACTCAGCAAACGCTTAACAATGTGATGTTGCTTCACACCCACAAAGATGTTACTGATAAACTTGAACTTATTAGCATTGCAAGGCAGTTTATATCTGCGAACCAGAAAAGGCTTAAGTTCTTTGGCAAAATCTAAAATTTTGGTATAGTGAAAAGTACATAATGATATCTTAAGGCCTGTATATACACTGAAAATTAAATCTAGTTTGTATAACAATAAAATTGAAAGCAATTGAATCTATAAAGTGTATATTAACTACATATAATATATGCTGTAAAATACACCACAATTGTTAAACATGATAACAAACATCCAAAAAAGATTTTAGTTAAATGTTTGTTTGTTTATTTGGGGTTTTACGTCGCTTTCAACACTGTACAGGTCATATCACGACGGGTAGTTGGAAGGGCAGAGGAAACCAGTACATAGAGTTCGCTAGGGTTGTGTACTGTAAACTGCCGACCAACGGCAAGCAACTACCAGCTTTCCCACTTACGGCCATGACGGGGATCGATCCCCGGCCGCAGAGGTGGGAGGCGAGAGTGTTACCACTCTGCCACTGTGGCCCCCTTTTAGTTAAATGTTTAACAATGGTTTTGATTTTAAAAAATGTATTGCTGAGTGCTAACCTTATGATGTTCCAAGATATTGTAAAATACACCACAATTGTTAAACATGATAAACATCCAAACAAAGACTTTAGTTAAGTGTTTAACAATGGTTTTGATTTTAAAAAATGTATTGCTGAGTGCTAACCTTATGATGTTCCAAGATATTGTAATTATATTGCAAGAAAAACTTCCAAAGTTCATTGACCAATTGTACCTTTAGATTAACTATTGGCTAATGATTTAATAATCTTTTTTATTTTGACTTTAAAAATCCCAAATAAAGACATGAAACAAGAATAATGAATTTAGAACCACATAAAACTTTGGTGTTTTTTGAATATATCTAAAAAAGCCAAGAGCTCTGTCCATATATATTTAATTCCTTCGGTTTTCGCCCCCCCCAATCAACAATTGTTTCCTACGCCCCTGAGTCTTCATTCTAGCTTACCTGTTAAAAACTTTTGAAAGTAACATGTAATCACAAGAGTAGTAAAGAACGAGTGAATCAATGGCCGTACATCAATCTTCTGGTTGACAATTGACTTGTATTTTGTAACATACTTTTACTGCCTGGGGGACTGACTCTGTAATGACTCTGTAAATCAACTGATTTAACTAAAATAATCAGAGTATAAAACAATAAGAACTTGAGTCAGTGAAGAATGAGTCAAGACTTTAAATCTCTGCCTTATATTCACAGTTTAATAATTGTGAATATTTTGATCTGATGTCAGTTCTCATCAGAGGCTGTGAGTGAGCAGGGGGATCACCTGAAGTACAAATTTGGCATCCTCTCAGATCCTGAGTATCAGATCCGGGATCCAGCGGATCGGATCAGATTTTTTATATCTGACTCTTAAAAATTGAATTTTTCAATTTTTATTGACCAACGATTTTGAATGTGTAATTTTTAGTCAATTTCATCAATTAGTTACTATACTATACTGAATAATGGGAATGTTGTTATGCACTCCATAAAGTACAATCCAGTGAGTAATTGGGGATGTATGAATTTTAACTTTTATTCCAGTTAAATATGCAGGTGATGAATAATAATAAAACGTATTTATTTGTTTTATTCTTATGTTTTTGTCTAGTCATTCTTTTCATAGTATGGTATTATCATGAATCTTGACAACTATAGACCTTTTTCCCAGTGGGAGCTGAGTTGCCCTCCCTTAAGCATTGTCTCAACCAGAGTTTATGTGAGAGACCTCTATAGAATTCATCCCCTTCTAAACCTTAAAACATCAGTTCTTTTAGCAAATGCTTTGGTGAGCAGCAGATTGGACTATTGCAATTCCCAGTTCTTATCACTTACTGATTTTCAGTTAAGGAGATTTCAGTTTGTCCAAAACTCACTCTTTAGGGTTGTTGCCCATTCCTCTAAATTCTCTCACATTACCCCTCAACTGAAAAAAACTCCATTGGCTCCCAGTCAGGTACAGGGTACAATTTAAAATAGGCCTCATTACATACAAAATTCAGGATCAACCAGTTTACCTAAGAGAATTAATCCACCCCTACACCTCTTCAAGCCATACAAGGCAAAGTACCCCCAAACTCAAGGTCCTTCATACCCCCACTTTCAACCGTAAAGTTGATAAATCAAACACTTTTCTAATTCCTTCAGTCACTATGCCCCAGTTCTTTAGAACTCCTTCCCCTTCCAAATAAGAAATAGCCCCTCTGTTGCATCTTTCAGTAAACACCTCAAAACCCACCTCTTCAATTCCAGTTTCCCAACTTAGTCTCCTTCCCTCTGGGTCATAGCCACAACTTCGGATTACTGACCTTGAACGCCCCTCGACTCTACAATAAATGATTATTGTAAAGCTAGCACACCGAGTTCTCCTTTGTGGGGAAGATATCTTGCCTGCAAAGCAGTATATTAGATTAAATTAGATGAAATATTTAAATGGTCGGCACTGATACCATCCTGTAAAATGTTTCTTTTAAAGGATAAGTAATTAAATCTAATTCTTTCTTAAGAATGAGCTAAAAATATGGTTTTGCCTCAACCTAAAACCAATATTTGTGGCTGAGTTAATAGAATGGTTTTGTAGTGTATTTATCTTTTAAAATATATATGATTTTGAACGTAAACATATTGTCTTTATTCCAAGAAATTCCAATTTATAAGTATCTGTAAATCTCCTATCTATAGCTATACATTTATCACAATATTTTCCAGGAAACCATACAGTAGATTCATTGTCATTGCATCAACTATATACCTGCTTTGAATATTGTTCCTTTTTTAACACATTTGTCTAAAGATACCTCATTTAGTCAGATACAAATACTATCAGTATCAGTTTCAGTTAATTCGAAAGAAATTGGTCTTAGATATTTAACTAAACAGTCATAATAAAATTCAAGCGTTCGTAATTTAGCATATTGTAAAATAAACAAACTATGTGCATCAGATTATCCATATTTACCCGATTCTTGTACATTTCAACCTCATAGGTATCATCTTTAATATTTTTTTAAATTCTTAAAATTGGGGGAAGTAATTATTTTGACAAGTTTTCCTTTATTATTCATATATTTAATATTACAATGTTTAGCCTTATGAAAAACCAAGCTGTATGCACTATTACCCAACAATTTGCATCACCAATGATAGTCTTATCTTTATCCTTGGCACCTAAAACTTGATTACCAGGTACTGTATCAATAAAGAAGGAAAAAGATTTTTGAGGTTGAAATTCTATGACCTGATAAATCCAGTGATTTTACAATTATGATTCAAATACCATTTTAATTATGGAGTTGCTAACAGAATCTTTCTTGCTTTATTTCCGCTTATCAAAAGTCTTCTATTTGTAATATTAATGTCATTCTGATTACAAAAATTAGATATGTGTTCACCAATAATTTTTTGAAACATCGCATGTACCCAGAAATGGAGAATATTCCTTGAAATAATCATATAAATTATCAGTAATTGCTATATCAACCTCTACAGCAATAACAAACCTCTTTGAATATCCTCAACTATTTTAGATTCAGTTAAAGTGAATTTATTCTTCTGGTAATGTGGTAATTATCATATAAGGTGATAGATTTAGCTTTAACTTTTTGAATAAATTCACATTCTTGGGTGGGGACATATTTCAAACCTTGACATAATAAAAAAAATTCTTGACCTCATCTTTCCTTTGTGTTTTCTTTTGCTTATTTAACCATTTTTATTAGTAATCTTTCTGACAATAAAACATTTAAAAGGGCAATTATGATAATAACAACCATTATTCTAGACACAATATCCATCTACAAAATAGTTACCATACAAAGTTCCTTGCCATTATTTAACTTATGTAATATCTTGATATTATCTTTAGACATTATATAATACATCCAGACATAATAATCTATATATCTGTCTCACTTACTTCCGGTCTAAAATTATTTTCAGAAAAAAGTCGTTTAATATACATACCACTTGGCATTTCTTGCTTGATTGCATATGAATACAAACTATGACAATCATAGCCAACTACAGATTGATATTTGGAATACTTTTTTACATTTGTAACAGTTTTCTCCGGATATATAATTCTCTGTTAGATATATATATACTTGTTTTAGTTCCTCATTCTCATGATTAACAATGTATGGTGGAATAAAACTGAGACTACCATTTTCACCATGTTGGTTCATTTTATTAGAATAAAGTTCTTTTGAAGATAAATAAAGCTGCTTACATAGTGAACATTTATATTCTTTCTTCTTCATAAACAATGAATGTTGTGTATGATAGTTCAAAGCTTTTTGATGAATAAAAGGAATCGAATATTCATAACACATAAAACACCCACATGTTAACATATGACCACCTAAATCCTTTACAGTTGCAAAATAATTGTCACTTTTTGTACATAAATTATTCCTCGTCTTATAATCATAACCACATAATTTTATGATACTCTAAATTCCTTCAATTTATAAAATTTCTGTGACATTTGTAACATATAAATTGATCACTAATTTCCCTATTGTCAGGTTAGATTCCATCTCTTGGATGTACTTTCATTATAATTTAATGTTTTGGTCTCTTTCCATAGATTGACACCTTTGCATACTTGCTCTGTATCTCCCTATAATCTATTGAGCAAAAGGAGAGTATGTATTCATCTTTTCCCACAAAAGTTTAATAGATTTAATTATTTTATCTTTATGAACTCCTCCAGCAGCAAAAATGATGGTAAAAGTATAGCAAAGATAATGTTATATGAAACAAGACAGATAAAAATTGAAACACCAGTGCTTTAATACAAGGGATTGATAGATAAAGCAAAGCAAGTGATGAAAATATATGTGGATGCTTCAAATTCATTTGTTTAACTTCAATATACAATCCCTGTAAGTAATTCCATCATCATTCATTTGTTTTTAAATTATGAAGTAATAAAAATAAAGTGATATAAATAAAATAGAACAAACATATTTATGTTGTTGGGTTAAATAGTATTCATATTTTGATTGGTAAACATATTTTGTTTGTGTATGTGAATATGGATTAAAACAGAAAGCTTTTAGAATTAAAGTATATTAAAAAAGAATAGATTTTAAGGCATGCTGTATGCTTGACACACACAATGACTGTTTTAATTGCCTTTGTTAGAGCACATGTACAGGTCATCACAGTGCATAACAAATATAAACCAGTACAGGATATGGTAACCACAAACTGTTATTACTTGCATTAACTACATCTAACATATTCATTTCTAAAAACTTGTTCAGACCTGCAGATTTTACACTAATGAGGTAAATTTGAGGTAGATCAAGCTCACACATGCATTAAGTGACTAGCAAAAATGATCCAGTACTTCATTTAAGTTCTATAAAATATGCTTGAAATATAGGGGAGAAATATGTAGATGTAATTGCTATAAAATTTGTGTGCAATATGTTAAAGACCTTTGAGTGCATAATATATCTAAATAATATTACAGAAATATAAAATACATTAAAATTTCCTAGAGTAAAACAAAATAGTGCGTTAAATATTTATCATATTTTATGAAGTAGTTTGAGTGTGAATTAAATGTAAAACTTATATATAGTACATAGAATATGCTAAACTATCTTAAATCTCTCTCAGTAGATCATGATATATAAACCTTGATATGACATCAAAAAAAAAAATGTAATATACAAAGGTCAAAGTTGGGGTTTTACGTCCCGTTCAACAGCCAGGGTCATATTGGGACAGGTCCTCAGAATTGCCACTTGTGGGACTCGAACCCACAGAGGTGACAGCCTAGGATTAGATGCCAAACTTGCTAACCACTAGGCCACTGAGGACCGAGTGTAATATACAGATAGATGGATTATTTATTTATTATAGTGACTTGTACATATATACATATTATAATCAATATTGCAATAATTTAAATGCACCCAGTCCTACATGGGCTTGTAAGTCACTATTTGACAAAAGGTGTGAAGATTTTTTAAATTTTTTATAAACTTTGCCAAACCCTTCTGGTGATTTTTATTGATGTATTGAAATTCATCATTATTACTCATTTCATTGAAATTAATAACAGAGCATGTAATACTGTTAAACAAATTGTCTCTGTAATCTTTATACAATGGACAGATCATTAAAAATTATATTCAAATTCGACACTTCCCATGTTACAACATTTGAGAAATACGTTCATGTAAGCTTAAATGCCTATAGTTTCCTGTAACTGGATTAAAACGACCAGTTTCAACTCTGATTGGGAGAATTCCTGTAGCATAATGATCCTTAAACAGAGAGATTCCAATTTGCTTAAGGCCAGGTTTAGATCACATGGATGCTGATTTTGATAAACGTCTGACATGTCTAATAAAGATAAATTGTTTTTACATCACCACACCAGCTATTCCCATCATTTTACTTTATCATTAGGCATTCATTCCAACTGGTCTATTATATACACTAACCTGAATGTAAAAGTATTGTCCTCTAAGAAAGGGTTAGTCCAAAAATGAAAAAAAAATAAGAGGTAAATGCACACTTGGTAGGATTGTCACAAATTGCAATAGATACTCACGGGCAACTCCTATTCTCAAACAACTCCATTGGTTGCCACTTGAATTTCGGTGTATTGTCAAAACTGCCATTTTGGTTTATAAGTTTCTTCACAGTGGTCACCCAAGCTGTTTGAGCCCTCATCTGTCTGGTCATTGTGGAAGATATGACATAAGAAATAATCACGCAGGTAAGAGGTTCCTGGAGGTTCCTCAATACTACCTATCTGTACACAAATAAAAAAAACACTTTGGTCAAAGTTTTGTTTTTGATGCTCCCATACTTTGGAAAGATTTACCTGATGTTTGTTCTGCCCCAACTCTTGCCTGTTTTCTTCAAAGAGCTAAAATCTTATCTCTTAGATAAGGCTTTCATATCTTAGCATGTAAACTCCCCGCAGTCTCTATGGTGTCGACTTAGCTATATCTGTGTTATTTATTTATTTGGGGTTTTATGTTTTACAGTTGGTCAAGGTTCTGTACTGTAAACTGCCGACCAACAACAAGCAACTACCAGCTTTTCCCACTTCAGGTTGTGCCGGGAAATGAACCCCGGCCTCAGAGGTGGGAGGCAAGAGTGTTGCCACTCTGCCACTGTGGCCCCTGGCTGTGTTTATGGAATGATGATTATTGAATTATACCTGGTGTTGTGCCTTGGAGTTTGCCTTGGCAGAGATTAAGCACTATAAAAGTTCAAAATAGAACAGAATATAATAGAACTAGTATATCAAATACATGGTAAAATACACCGAGTATAAAATAATTGCCCTATGACAAATTTTCCCTAGTGTATAATATTTCAAACAAAGAAAAAACCTTATATATCATTATTAACCATATAGCCATTGATACAATATATTCTAAGGTTTATCATTATATATCAAATGAGTTTAGTGACAGTAATAAATATAAATCAAAGTATAAGTAAATTATTGATAAAGGAAATCGATATACAACCATTGATACACTCATTCTTTACTACTCACAAGATTAAAGAAGGAAAATCTCTGCATCTTTTCTACCTGTAGTCATTTTTGTCCAAAAATTGAAAGTAGGAAAAGTTGATACCCTCGAAATTAACACAAAGCTTGCATTAAAATAATGCATTTTACAAGTAGTTAAAATTTACCAAAAATGATATTTAAATGACAAATCTCAAACCTAAGACTATTCCTTGCCTCAAACTTAAGATAGCTGTGTCAATAAATGGCCAGGACTACAAAAGTTAATAGTTGAGGCTTTACGTCCAGTTCAACAGCCAGGGTCATAAAGAGACAGATCCTTAGCCTTATCACTTGTGGTAGTTAAACCCGACACAAATGTGACAGCCTGTGATTAGATGCCAAACCTACTAATTCTAATAGTATTTTTATAGCACTTAATCTCTGTCTGAAAGACAGACACTAGGCACACCAAATAGAAAAAGCGGGAAAACTATAATCGTTAACCTGAGACATAGCAATGGTCAACGCAACAAAGAGAAACCAGGAAAAAAGGAGAAATCAGGGTGGATATGCTGGTGCAAAGAGATAGGTTTTGAGCTTCTTTCTAAATGAGTGGAGAGAAGTGGCTGAATGTACATCATCAGGCAAATCATTCCAGATTTTTGGAGCATCATAAGAAAAGCTGAGGTCAAAATGCTTAGAGGATGCTTTTATACTGAAGGGGCAAAGTGTGGGACCTCAAGGAACACACCATCTGCTTGGCTTTTGCGTGTGTTATAGACACTATGTCTAGGTTTAAGGAAGGGACAACTATGTACAACTATATTTTGGATAACAACTATGTAGGAGCTTGTACACCAGTAAGGCAGTATTGAATATGGAACGGTGTTTAATGGGCAACCAATGGAGAGTCTTCCTAACCGGAGTGACGTGTGAATACTGAGTAGTGTTCTAGCTAGACTATTTTGAACACATTGCAGCTTACGAAGATCAAGAGCTGACAGACTCCTAAACACAGAATAGTCAAGTTGACTCCCGACCAAAGCATTCGCAGCCATAAGAGCAGCAAGAGGTGTTAGATAACCTCTGAGAAGCTTATGATCCCTGATTTGAGCAAAACAGGACTTGCAGATATTATGGACGTGCATCGAAAAGGAAGACTCACTATCAAACCATACGCCAAGGCTGATTGAGTCTTCCACATTGTAATATTCAACCAAAAATAATGAATTCAGTTTCATCCGGGTTTAGCTGAGCCACATTGTTGTGTATGAGATGGACATATAGCTGCGTATCGTCTGCATAAAAGTGGAAACCTATGCTGGGATGATTTTGAATGACTTTGCTGAGGGGAGTAGTGTACAAGGAAAACAGTATTGGACCCAGGCAATAGCCCTGAGGCACCCCAAATAAAAGCTTCTATGCATCAGACAGGATAGAGCCAATCTTAACACACTGCGAATGATCAGAGAGGTAGGACTTGAACCATTCCAAAACTACACCACCAAACCAAGAACTCAGACAATCTAGGAGTGTGCCATGGTCTATTGTATCAAAAACAGATCTAACTTATAAGCTGACTGTTTGATATTCTCAAGTCCATTGGAACAGACATGGTCATTCAATTCAGAGGCAACCACTCGCTCAACAAGTTTTGAGTTAAAGCACAAGCCTGACACAGGTTAGTAGTTCTTGATATCGTCAGGTGGTAGTGAGGCTTTTTTTATCAATGGAGTAACAACAGCTTTCTTGAAATCTGCAGGAAACAACACCTTCAGCCAAGGAACAATTTATGAGCTTGGTGATTGAGGGCAGAGGAATGTCTAAACACCCTTTAACCAAAGAGGTAGGCCGCAGATCCAACAAACAAGTTTTGTTGGTGATTTCATAATTGCCTTATGAATATCATCATTAGAAACTATTTTAAAGAAGTCAAAATTAGGTAGGTCAGGAGGAGTGGGTAGTCTGAAAGAGTCAGTGTTGGTAAACAAGTCCCTAATCTGGGTAATTTTGTCTGAGCAAAATGTCACAAAAGGGTTAGCAAGACATTACTGGGACTCATGAGATGGGAGTACACTTTCAGGATAGCAATGTAATGCAAAATGTAAGACCTGTCACAATTTCTTAGAATCCTGAGCATTTTCACTGACAAGATTTCTGTATTAATTGGATTTATCCTTGTTTACTAGTGAATTACAACAGGCAATCTGCCTACGCAGTCTAGCTCAATTTTGTGGTGATTTATCCTTGTGCCATATGTGTTCGACCTTGTGCCCGACAGCCTTTGCCAGCACATAAGAATCTGAGAGCCATTTAGCAGGACCTTTGATGAAAGTGCGAGACACCTTAGGTCAAATCAATACTAATCCACTAGGCCATTGAGGACATCTCCCAGGATTAGAGTAACGGGTTGTTTTGGTCCATTTCTGTTGTAATTTGTAGTTTTTAGTTGCAATGTGTGCATTTTTCTTTATTTTTTACTTCAATTTTTTTAGTTTTGGAGTATCTCTTTACTTTGCTGGTGCAGGATCCGTCATATGTGATAATTGAAGGAAACTGCCAAGAAAATTTCAAATTAACTTAGTACAGTTATAAAATGAGAAATTGATGATGAAATTCCTTGAATTTAACCTCATAGATTTCGACAAATAGTGTCAAATATTTGAGCCAAAAGTCTTAAATTTAAGTCTCAGACCAGGCTTAAGCCCTATCATGCCCAGTGCACATAATTTGATTTGTCAGTTGATCCAAAGTAAAAATATATCGGGAATTGATAATAGCACAACAGATGCATGTTTGTTTATTTAGTGTTTATCTTATGTCTAGTACCTCATCGGTTATACTCCACCTCTGAGGCTGGGGTTGGCTGAATGTAACCAAACTAGATTTAATTGTCAATATAATATATCATTTAACTATATGTTAAATATATACATCACTATATTTGATATAATTACATGTCATTTGCAAATCCTTTTACAAGGCTATTAAAAGCTAAAATATATATATATATATACATAATAATACTTCACATAATGTTGAGGTTTCATTATAATGCTTCTGATGTTGAATTCGTGCAGACAAAAGATATGTGTTAACTTGATGAAAAAAGAAAAATGCATCCACATACAAATGTATATCTGTAGTGAAAGCATTACCTTAGGGGTGCAAAATATGACAAAGGGGATACAGAATTTGACAGCTCCCCCTGTCATATTTTGCATCCCCACACACTTTTTGAGGGATGCAAAATCTGATGCTACACCGGCACGGCCTCAAATGGGGAAGCTGGTAGTTGCTTGCCGTTGGTCGGCAGTTTACAGTACAGAACCCTGACGAACTGTATGTACTGGTTTCCTCTGCCCTTCCAACTACCAGTCATGATATGACCTTACAGTGTTGAAAGTGACGTAAAACCCCAAATAAATAAATCATCGGTTATACTGTGATAGGTAGTTGAAAGGGCAGGGAAACAAATACATAACAAGAGGAGAGTGCCCGGGAACGGGCACTGTGTCAGCTGACTGAGTGTTTTTGATTTGTGAAGGTGATTAGAGGACAGAATAATTATCAGGAAAAGGGCTGTACAGAAATACAGTAAATGGTAACTGAACAGCAAGTTCGAAAGAAATTCCGAAGCTGACAGAAGAAAAGGATAAAAAAGTTGTGCCCTGTAAATGGTATTATGAAGGAAAATAACAAGGTAATTGTTTAAGTGTAAAAAATAGGTTAAAACATATTTAAAGAAATACTACAAATGCAATATCCTCGTTCGACCTTGAAGAAGGGGTCCAAGGTCAAATCTAACCACACAAATACATTCCCAGCCCATGATTTCCTATGGTTTACCATTCCAAACCTCTAGGACCAATTATAAATGAGTTATAAGCACTTTTAAGCTTGGCTGTCCTCATTTGACCTTGAAGGAGGGGTCCAAAGGTCAAATCTGACCATACCAAAAGATTCCGAGCCAATGATTTCCTATGGGATGGTTTACCATCCCAAATCTCTGTCACCAATAAGAAGCGAGTTGTAGGCACTTTCAATTTTCGCTATCCTCATTTGACCTTGAAGGAGGTTCCAAGGTCAAATCGGACCATATCAACAGATTCACAGCCCATGATTTCCTGTCTGTTTACCATCCCAAACCTCTGGGACCAATAATAAGCGAGTTATAAGCACTTTTAAGTTTGGCTATCCTTGTTTGACCTTGAAGGAGCGGTCATTGAAGGTCAAATCTGACCACACCAAAAGATTCCCACCCCATAATTTCCTACAGGTTGGTTTATCATCCCAAACCTCTAGGATCAATAATAAGGGAGATATAAGCACTTTTCATGACTGACAAAAAACACCTGTGGCGGCCATCTTGTTTCTCAAAATGAGGCCAAAAATATTCCCAGACAACATTTTATGGTTATTAATATATACTGCAAACTTAAGAAAGCTAGCTATAATATTTTTTTTCATCAGAGCAGTAATGGTGAAATCTCTCTCTACACACTGCGGCTATCCAGTGGATACAATGATTTACTCAACAGTGAGAACCTGAAAGTAGCTATTGCTCAGCTATGCCATGACATAGAGGTCTGCAATTTCACTATGTTATAGCTGACCAAAAATTCTGTGAATAACATATTTAACAAATTACTCTAAATGTAATAGTTTTCAAGTTACAACTGATTTACTCAACAGTGAGAACCTCAAAGGAACTATTACTCAGCTATGCAATGAGCTACATGTCTGAAATTTTACTATGTTATAGCTAACCCAAAAGTAGGTGAACAACATATTTAAGCAAACTACTGTAAATACAATAGTTTTCAAGCTACAACTGATTTACTCAATAGTGAGAACCTGAAAATAGCTATTGCTCCGCTATGCCATGAGCTATAGGTCTGTAATTTCACTATGTTATAGCTGACCCAAAAGTAGTTGAACAATATATTTTAACAAAATACTCCAAATGCAATATTTTTCAAGTTATAGCTGATTTACTCAACAGTCAGTACCTGAGAATAGCTATTGCTCAGTTGTGCCATGAGCTATAGGTCTATAATTTCACTATGTTTTAGCTGACCCAAAAGTAGCTGAATAACATATTTGCACAAATTTCTGTAAATGCAATAGTTTTCCAATTATAACTGATTTACTCAACAGTGAGAACTTCAAAGTAGCTATTACTCAGCTATGAAATGAGCCATAGGTCTGAAACTTCACTATGTTATAGCTGACCCCAAAATAGGTGAATAACATATGAAACAAAATACTCTAAATGCAATAGTTTTCAAGTTATAAGTGATTTACTCAACAGTGATAACCTAAAAGTAGCTATTACTCAGCTATGCCATGAGCTACAGGTCTGAAATTTTACTATGTTATAGCTGGCCCAAAAGTAGCTGAATAACATATTTATACGAAATTCTCTAAATGCAATAGTTTTTAAGTTACAAGTGATTTTACTCATAATGGAAGTTACTGAAAAGCCCAAAAGTAGCTATTACTCACTTAGCTATTGAGACAGACACCCAACTTACTCACCATATTGTAGCTATGAAAAAAGTAGCTGAACAACATATTTTCACAAAATGCTCTAAATGCAACACTTTTGAAGTTATAAGTGATTTAGTGCATGATTTCATGAATTTTAATGCATTAAAAATTATTAAAAAAATTTATTAAAAAAAAAGTAAGACAGATCCAGGTCTCATACTCACACAAGAGAATCTACCTCTGGCCTAGTACATATGTGCAAGATATGAGAGAAATCCCTGCAATAGTCACTGAGAAAATTGTGATAAAAAGTTGAAATTTTCACACTTTTGGTGGGGGTACCCCCCTTGTAATGTCTCTAGCAAACAGACGAACAGACAGATTTGCATGCCTTGAACAATTTTTCATCCTCGATAGAGAAGGTATCTTTTAAAAAAAACAGCATGTCTCTAGGCCTTGTAGTTTTGGAGAAGAAGTTGTTCACGCGGACGCCCACGCCGCAGAGTGATGACATAATGTCAGCTGACTGACAAGTCAGCTGACATAAAAAGGTTCTGTTCTGTAAACTGGTGAAGAACGACAAGCAAATACCAGCTTTCCCACATAAGGCCAGGCTAGTATTCAAAACTCTGATCTCAGAGGCGGGAGGCGAGTTTGTTACCACTGAACCACCTGGTCGAAAACATTAGGCCCTTTTCATTATAGTAGTTTGTGTCATAACCATTCTGAAATTCAAAATTTTGAATACTAAGTTGTATTTTGTAATCACTAACCTATCCATTTTGGTTTAAAAAGCCATTAACCTCAAATAAATCTAAGTGTTGTGTCCAGTACACCATATATCTCTTCCAGTTGGGCCTTTCTTTAAATCACCACTGGTTGTCATCAGAGTTTAAATCATCAAAACCAGGTCCCCACAGCTCTTCAAACAATTGTTTAACATATGACCCACTCTTTGCAGACAATGCAATCTTATATTTGATTCTTGGTACAGTTGTCTTGGTGCATTCATACAGCAAGCACTTGGCTGTGGCTAGGTCATCTGCATAGAACGACGAAACTCTTACAAAGGGCTCCAATAGATTGACAATAATAAAGGCTTTGACACTGTGGTCCAATTCAGTATAGATATAACTGATGGACTCTGGCAAAGGTTTTAAATGCTTCTCTGCATCCAAATCATGTAGAGATTTCTTATAACACAAAAACTTTTGAATGCCTCTGTGTCCGGTTAAAGGCTTTAACATAGACAGAACCATCTCTGAATGCTGGAAGATTACTGAGTGGCTTTACAATCTCTAAAACCGCAACATCTGTCCTGCTCGATCCAAACTTTGTGTTGAATCCATCTTTATCAACCAATGGTAGAATACAGATATTATATTTGCCCAATTTTTCAATAACAAAGTGCACAAGAGCTTTTCCAATTCCTTTTCCTCTGACTTCTTTCCTTAAAATCACCATTTCAACAACCACTGATGTATCTGAAACTAACCTTGCAAAAGTAAACCTACCAGAATATAAATATACTTCTTGGTTGAACACAATATCTGGTAATGTTGCAATCAAAATCTCTATTATTTATTCTTTGTGTACTTGTATTGATATGAAAACAATAAATAAAAATTTATATAAATTAAGCAAACTTATGACTGAGAAATAGGGATATGATGGGACACAAGCTCACATACAGCAAGCCTGGTCTTGGTCAATTAATATGCCCCTATTCTTTATCGATGCATAAGTGCATAATTCTGAAGGATATTTTATCACTGACAATACTATTATAGGTTTTGAGGGTTGTTTCTATTTATAATATTGAAATTTAATTTAAGATTATTAGACTTTCTTAGCTGTCAAAACTCATTTCTTCTCTGAAATAACTCTATAATTTTTTATATTGAAAGAAGATTGTCTGAAGCAGGATGGAGAGCCTAAAACTGTCATATGTGTTTATTTATGATTATTTGTGTTTTAAATTCTCTTTCAACACATAGTAGAGGTCATATCATGACGGGTAGTTTTATGGGCAGAGGAAACCAGTACATACAGTTGGTCTAGGTTCTGTCCTGTAAACTGCTGACTAATGGCAAGCAACTACCAGCTTTCCCACTTGAAGTCGGGCCAGGATTCAAACTCCAATCTCAGAGGTGGGAGGCGAGAGTGTTACCACTCTGCCACAATTATCATGAAAATGGACAGCAACAATAATATATCAGTAAATGACTATGAACAATCGATTGAAAATGAAAGAATTATTATTTAAAACGGTTGAAAATCATCACTTATCTTATTTACAGAATAGTCTCACCTAACACCCATTTTGTCAAAAAATCATTATGGATGTGCCGCTGGTTTGGATGGTATCACTGCAGAACGTATAAAGTTTGCCCAAAAAACAAAAATTCTATCACACATCTGTGTAATCCTCTCATTATGTATCAAACTTGTAATAGTACCCGACAGCTTCACTCAAGGACTTCTCATTCCAATTCTGAAAAATTACCGTCCAATCATCAGTTCTACAACATTTTCTAAACTGTTAAAAATGCATATCCTGCAGGAATCAGACGAACATGAATTCCATGATCTGCAATTTGGTTTCATCGGTAACAGAGGTATATCCATGGCAGCTGCCTCACACATGATGTGTTGGACTATTACAAAAGCAATGGGTCTCCAGTATTTTTATGTGCTCTTGATGCTGAGGCAGCATTTGACAGCATTCCACACTCAGTTATGTTTATGAAAGCCATTAACATTATCCCTATGCAATTATGGCGAATTCTGGTACATTGGTACCGGTGTCTAGAAGTGATTGTAAAATGGAGCGAACAAAGCAGTACCCTAATCTCTGTATCTGTACCAGACAAGGAGGATTATCCTCTCCATTTCTTTTCAACATATTTTATCAGGACCTTATAAATATCCTGTCAGTCCAGCCATGTGGAATAAACATTGATGGGACCACATACAATGTATGTTGTTATGCAGATGACCTTTTACTCTGCAGCCTCAGTATTACAGGCCTGCAGTCTCTTATTGATATTGCAAATGACTATATCACAGAACACGGCCTCTGCTTTAATCCCTCAAAAACAAAGTGCATGACTTTTGGCAGCTGTAATCTGAAAGAAAAGCAGTGGTTTCTCAATGGACAGGCTCTTGTACAAGAAAACCAAATTACACATGTCGGGGTTATGCTAGCTAATGACAATCACACCCACACAAATTCTCGTCTTCAGGCTACGCGTAAAGCCTTCTATGCCCTCCAGGGATCTGGATTATGCTTCAATGGGTCCAACCCGGGGACTATTGCCCACATCTTCAAGGCTGCCATCCAGCCTGTGTTATCATTTGGAATGGAGTGCATATTCCAGTCAAAGCCTGTAATCACTAAAGCCCAATGCACCCTGGCCAAGTTACTGAAAACAGCCCTTGGTTTGAAAGGCTACAGTAGATCTACTCCACTGCTGAAAGCCTTGGACATTAAGCTTTTACAGCAATCTGTTTATGTTCAAGAACTAGTTCTATTTAAATCATTGCTACTGTCCACAACTTGTTCCTGTAAGTTTTATTCATTTCTTTTATCAAAAGTAATCAGTGGCAATGCTCCCAGTACAAAAAGTATTGCATATAGGGCGTACCAAACTTGTCACAGGTACAATATAAACTTCAGTGACTATGTATGTGATACCCGTTACTTTAATAGTTGCAAGAGTGACATTGAAGGATATTTACATGATGGACTTTCAGATACTGTCTCATTTTTATTGCATGCTAACTGTGATGCTTCTAAGAACATTTTACAAACTCTTTTATCTCCATTTTAACAAATTAGTAGTATAGTATTCTAAAACTTTTATTGTTTTAATTTTTATAAATAGTGTATCATACAATATATATACCGTATTTGCTGTAACATACATATCTCTCCTCTGGAGGAAATAAACTATCTATCTATCTATTTAACTCAATACATGACAGCTGTCCAGTTACTCAGTGCTTTTTATTCTGATATTTATATTTTCACAATAATCCAACACAACTAAGATAACAGTATACACAACAGGATCAAAGTTGTTTGTAACCTTACAACAGTGTACTGCATATGAGGCAAGATTACTATAATACAAGGCTTGACAATCACTCTAACTTAAATAGCTTTTGCAAAAGTATATTTTAACGATATATTAGTGGACATTTGTTACACATTGACAAGGGCCAAGGTGGCATAGTGGTTACACACTTACCTCCCACTTCTGAGACCTGAGTTCGAAACCCTGCTCAACTTCAAGTGAGTAGGCTGGTACGAGTTTGCAGTTGGTCAGCCATTTGCTGTATAGGGCCATGACCAATTGTACATAACAGTATCTTCCAACTATCACAATAAAATCTATACCAGTTACTAAACATGGCATAAAACACAAATAAATGAATAAAGACACATTTATAAACAGAATTAAAAATTTATCAACATGGGCCAGGTGGCTGCCTGATATAATAAACTTTAAAATTACGGAAAAGGTCTGCTTCCTGCTTATGCAAAGACTGAAGGATGATAAGCTTTGTTTATCTGCCTTATATAATTTACCTTGTGTAAATTGTATTTCGACTGGTATAAATATTCTCAGTCTCATCAGAGGCTATGGGATTTTCAGGTTTATGGTCCCTAAGGTACTTTTTGCTTCAACAGGGGGAGCCCCTGGTTAAGAGCCGGTTCAGAACCGGTTCTGGAGCCTGGTTGCAGGCTCCAGGTTGTATAGGGAAGTCCTGAAGTGTGAAGTGAAGATAACTCAATTATCATAAATTTTTGTGGATTTTGATCATTTCACTTTGAGGTAGGTACTATAAACATACAACTGTGTTGTCCTCATTTGGAAGTTGGTGGTGAGTATGGGTATCTCATTTCCAGGCTTTTGTTAAGTCTCTATTTATAGGTTCCACCAAAATGAGTGTAGTTGTTAGCTTCATTAGAATTTTATTATTATGCTTCCATATGTAATTATATTCAGTTATGAATATAATTCATATTATAAGTCATACAGAGACCAATCTGAGTCGTATAAATATTTATTCTAATAAGCTTCATTTACCATACTACTTTATTTATAATAGGCAGTCATATTATTTATAATTTATGAAAATAATAATAACTTTGTATACATTATATGTAATGGTCTGCGTACCTTGTTTTTAACATTATACTAATTATGTTCAGATAAATATTAAAAAATAAAATTGGTACTTAATATACCAAGTATTTAAATATATTGTTTTATTGCATATATTTATTATATTTTCTGTATAATAAAATCAGTCTAAAAATAATAAAACATGTTTTATTATCGTTGTGTTTTAATACAGTGTTTATTATATTAAAATCTAGTGGTGGTGTATGACCAGCTCCCATCTTGTGGTGGTGGTGGTAATACTAGTTTCCTTGGTGAGGTGACCAGGGTGGGGCGTGTAGGTTTTCTACTACAAATGGCCTCATAAGTTGGGTTGTCAATGGTCAATGTACTTGGTTTTCTCACTTTGCTGTGTGTGGTCTCAGCTTGTTTACTGGTGATCTTTATCTCACTCTTGGTATGGGTTTGAGGTGTGACAGCTTTAGGGAACTCTTTTGGTGTCCTGGGGATTAGATTTGGTCTCAATCTGGAGAACCATTTCCAATATCTAGCTGTACATGGGAGTGGCATGTTTTGTCGGTCCTCCCTGGAGGTAACAGGTTCTACATGATTTAACTGGGTGTTGCGAACAGCATCATCAATTATGTACTGTTGTCGCTCAACTATAAGGTGTTCATTATAGTCACAAGACTGGCACTTCTGGTTGTCAGTTTGGGCTGATTTATCCTTTAGAAATGTGACAGGTACACATCCTATCTGAGTGGTGGCTTTCTTTGACACTTTTAAAGTGGTCTTGGCTTCCTCTGGTAAATTATGTGTTGAGAGGAGCGCTGATACTGTGGGAGTTAAGTTATAAATCCCCAGTGGTGATGTGTTCATACTTTTGTTTTCTTCAGTGGGAAAACTCTTATCTGTGTTCACTCCTATACAGATTCTAGGTGGTGCCAGGGGAGCAGGCTGTGGCTCATCATCGCTTAACGCAAGGTCCTTGGTTAAGATTGTTTCCCAGTCAGTGACCCCTGTTATGGCATTAGTGGTGGCTTCTAAAGTATGGTTATTGCTTGTAGTGGCCTGGGGTTGATGGGTAGTGGTATTGGCTTCCATCATTGTAGAGGTGTTTGGTTTACCATAAGTGACATTTTCTGGCCTTTGATTCATTATTAGAGGTGGATGGGTTTTGCTTATGTGGCCTATATAGTCCACATTTCTGGTGTATTTCTTATTGCAGATTCCACATATGAATCTCTTTTCATTGTGAATAGTATTAATATGGCGTCTTAAGCTTGATTTGTGCTTAAAACTTTGGTTACAATGTCCACATAAGTATTTATTTCTATCCATAATGACACTATGTGATTTTTCCATCCAAGTGCTAAAAATGACTTAGTGACTGATTTTGTGATGTCATTTGATTGTATGACGTTTTTGTGCCGTGACGTCATTCTTAAGATTACGTCATAGCTATAAATCACTTTTTACATAATATTCAGGTGTTATTTTATTTTTAAATAATTTTTTATTTTATTTAAAAATATTTTATTATTTTTAATTTTATTTGAAGTGATATATATTGTTAAATCTCATGCTCTGGAATATGTAAACATGCTTATTTTATTGAAAATAATCTTAATTACGATTATAAACACCAATTAATGGTGTTTATAATCGTAATTAAGATTATTTTCAATAAAATAAACCAATTAATTAATTATTTTCAATAAAATAAACCAATTAATTGGTGTTTATAATCGTAATTAAGATTATTTTCAATAAAATAAGCATGTTTACATATTCCAGAGCATGAGATTTAACAATATATATCACTTCAAATAAAATTTAAAATAATAAAATATTTTTAAATAAAATAAAAAATTATTTAAAAATAAAATAACACCTGAATATTATGTAAAAAGTGATTTATAGCTATGACGTAATCTTAAGAATGATGTCACGGCACAAAAACGTCATACAATCAAATGACATCACAAAATCAGTCACTAAGTCATTTTTAGCACTTGGATGGAAAAATCACATAGTGTCATTATGGATAGAAATAAATACTTATGTGGACATTGTAACCAAAGTTTTAAGCACAAATCAAGCTTAAGACGCCATATTAATACTATTCACAATGAAAAGAGATTCATATGTGGAATCTGCAATAAGAAATACACCAGAAATGTGGACTATATAGGCCACATAAGCAAAACCCATCCACCTCTAATAATGAATCAAAGGCCAGAAAATGTCACTTATGGTAAACCAAACACCTCTACAATGATGGAAGCCAATACCACTACCCATCAACCCCAGGCCACTACAAGCAATAACCATACTTTAGAAGCCACCACTAATGCCATAACAGGGGTCACTGACTGGGAAACAATCTTAACCAAGGACCTTGCGTTAACCGATGATGAGTCACAGCCTGCTCCCCTGGCACCACCTAGAATCTGTATAGGAGTGAACACAGATAAGAGTTTTCCCACTGAAGAAAACAAAAGTATGAACACATCACCACTGGGGATTTATAACTTAACTCCCACAGTATCAGCGCTCCTCTCAACACATAATTTACCAGAGGAAGCCAAGACCACTTTAAAAGTGTCAAAGAAAGCCACCACTCAGATAGGATGTGTACCTGTCACATTTCTAAAGGATAAATCAGCCCAAACTGACAACCAGAAGTGCCAGTCTTGTGACTATAATGAACATCTTATAGTTGAGCGACAACAGTACATAATTGATGATGCTGTTCGCAACACCCAGTTAAATCATGTAGAACCTGTTACCTCCAGGGAGGACCGACAAAACATGCCACTCCCATGTACAGCTAGATATTGGAAATGGTTCTCCAGATTGAGACCAAATCTAATCCCCAGGACACCAAAAGAGTTCCCTAAAGCTGTCACACCTCGAACCCATACCAAGAGTGAGATAAAGATCACCAGTAAACAAGCTGAGACCACACACAGCAAAGTGAGAAAACCAAGTACATTGACCATTGACAACCCAACTTATGAGGCCATTTGTAGTAGAAAACCTACACGCCCCACCCTGGTCACCTCACCAAGGAAACTAGTATTACCACCACCACCACAAGATGGGAGCTGGTCATACACCACCACTAGATTTTAATATAATAAACACTGTATTAAAACACAACGATAATAAAACATGTTTTATTATTTTTAGACTGATTTTATTATACAGAAAATATAATAAATATATGCAATAAAACAATATATTTAAATACTTGGTATATTAAGTACCAATTTTATTTTTTAATATTTATCTGAACATAATTAGTATAATGTTAAAAACAAGGTACGCAGACCATTACATATAATGTATACAAAGTTATTATTATTTTCATAAATTATAAATAATATGACTGCCTATTATAAATAAAGTAGTATGGTAAATGAAGCTTATTAGAATAAATATTTATACGACTCAGATTGGTCTCTGTATGACTTATAATATGAATTATATTCATAACTGAATATAATTACATATGGAAGCATAATAATAAAATTCTAATGAAGCTAACAACTACACTCATTCTGGTGGAACCTATAAATAGAGACTTAACAAAAGCCTGGAAATGAGATACCCATACTCACCACCAACTTCCAAATGAGGACAACACAGTTGTATGTTTATAGTACCTACCTCAAAGTGAAATGATCAAAATCCACAAAAATTTATGATAATTGAGTTATCTTCACTTCACACTTCAGGACTTCCCTATACAACCTGGAGCTTGCAACCAGGCTCCAGAACCGGTTCTGAACCGGCTCTGAACCGGGGGCTCCCCCTGTTGAAGCAAAAAGTACCTTAGGGACCATAGCCTCTGATGAGACTGAGAATATTTATACCAGTCGAAATACAATTTACACAAGGTAAATTATATAAGGCAGATAAACAAAGCTTATCATCCTTCAGTCTTTGCATAAGCAGGAAGCAGACCTTTTCCTTAGTTTTCACTATGAGTGCTCCTTCAACCACTGCTAGCCAGACTGAATTCTGCAACACCATGTCTAGTGTCAGAGTGACCTCAGAACCTGCGAGTGGTTATGATACCCCAATGCCAGAAAACAGGATATCTGAAGAGACATTAAGAACTCTCAATGCAGTTAAAGAACAACTTGAGCTACCAATGTCCAACAGGAATAAACCTCAAAAACGAAAGAGAGTTAATTCCCCCAACCAAAGTGGCCCATCAGCTAAAAAGGATTACACAGACCTTAGGGACAACTACCCAGCCGCCACCAAACCCATTTACTTGAGACTGAAGAATCTTCATAGAAAGAAGCTCTCCTTAGCCTCAACCATTAAAGTAATGGAGGGTAGGTTAGCCAAGAACCAATACCCGACAAGTGTTGACTTCAAATTCAACATCAATAGCACCAGGAGTCCAAAACTGAAAGACCACTGGTCAAGAATCATCAGAAGATGTAAGTTTGAACTAACTACTACACTTATTGATGACCTCCAAGCCGCATATAGCAGGACCAAAGCCTCCATTGCTAAAGATCTTACCGAGTTGGATACACTCCTCACCAAGGAGCAGTCCCAAGAAATAAAGGACTCCTTGCTCGATAAATTTCAACAAATGGCACCCATTCAGATAGACAAAACACAGAAGCAATTCGCAGACAAGCAGCCAAAGAAACGCTTCAACCAGGCTCCAAGAAGAAGGCAGAACCAGGCTCCAAACCAAAGAAGGCAAAGGAATGATCCAAAAATGGACAAACTCCTTAACACTCTTAAAGCACTCCTTAAATAAAGGAATAATAGACTATCTTTCTACTCATACCTTCTAATATCTGATATCATATGTGGCGTAACAGATATAGTATTTGAATCAGTGTTTTAAATGACCTTACTCCAAACCAGGTACAACCCATAGAAAACCTGGTTCAGAACCTGTAACATAACAGGCTCCCCCTGAATAGCCAAAAACTACCTCACGGACAACCCACCTATTAATAAAATAAAGGTTCATTTCAAACATGTCTAGCATTGAGGAACCTAACTTTTTAGACACCCTCAGAACTGAGGCCAAAACAGCACAACCTGGTATCTTACCTAAGAATACCAAGTTCGAAAGTTACATTAGACATACTGTTATAAACATATCAAATGTCAACTTGGACCAAGACCAAATATCGGCCTTAGAAAAGGGACTTACCTTCTGTCCAACCCCTGGCCTACCTGACAAATCTCAGATATGGTTAGATTTTAAAGAGTTCCACAGAAGATTAGAATTAATGGAATTCTTCAGTAGAGATCAGACTGACTCAATACAACCACAAGTCAGCCAAAGCATCATAGATTTTATGAATCAAAATGCTAGGGAGGATCAACCTGACTCTGACAATGAATCCACACTCAATAAAGAACTTCAACAAAAGTTCAAACCCAAATCAACCTGGAGGCCAAAACCACCAAACAGAACCCTTGACTTATTCCAACGATCAGTCAAGCATGAAATACTAAAGTCAAAATTCAAACCTATTAGACACAAAAACACCACCAAAGGTGAAAACATAGGTATGAACAAACTAACTTCTAACCCCCATATAATCATAAAGAAGGCAGATAAAGGGTCAGCAGTAGTAGTAATGAACACTATTGACTATCTACGAGAAGGTTACAGGCAACTACAAGATGAAAAGTTTTACCAGAAAATACCTGAGGACATAACACCTCAAATTTCTGAGAAAATTGCTGAGGAATTAACCCAAATGAGATCGCTAAACTTAATCACAGAGAAAAACTTTGATTATCTCAATGTACACAATCCAAAAGAAGCCAGATTCTACATGCTACCAAAAATCCACAAAAAGGGAGTACCTGGTAGACCAAAATGTAGTTCAATAAACCATCCCACAGCCAACATTAGCAAATTTGTAGACGAACACATAAAGAAATATGTTCCTCAAACAAAATCTTATGTAAGAGACACACAACACTTCATAAGTAGGATCAAACAACTTGGCAAAATCCCAGAAGGAGCCTTACTAGTTACACTAGATGTTAGTTCACTATACACAAACATTCCAAATCAGGAAGGTCTAATAGCTGTGGCAGAACACTTGAGGAAGGACCCAGATAAACGAAAAATGGGACCTCACATATTGAACCTACTCAAACTAGTACTACATTCTATGAGCTTCAGTTTCAATGGAGACCATTATCTCCAAATAGGAGGCACAGCAATGGGTACGGTGACAGCACCGAACTATGCAAACCTATTCATGGACAGATTTGAGACTAAAGCACTAGCAAATTGGCCATTGAAACCTCTATTATGGCTTCGGTTCATCGACGACATCTGGATGGTGTGGACACATGGAGAAGATCAGCTCAATGAGTTCATCACATATCTTAATAGTATACACCCTACTATTAAGTTCACTCATGAAAGCAGCCTAACACACATTAACTTTCTAGATACCACAGTAAAGATTAACCAAGATAGGGAACTATACACAACCCTATATGAAAAACCCACAGACACCCATCTGTACCTACACTATACATCTGCACACCACGCACCAAGTAAGACAAAGGGATCATATGGCCAATTCTTAAGACTCAGAAGAATTTGTACATATGACAATGACTTTAATATGAATGCTGATAAACTCATTGGCTATTACTTAAAAAGAGGATATCCAGAAAAGGCCCTACGCAAACATTACAATAGAGCCTCAAAATTCACACAAGATGAATTACTAGAAGTGACAAGGAAAGAACCTGTCAAGACACCAGTAATGGTAACCAATTATAACCCAGGTAACCCCAACATTAAGGAACTGATCCACAAAAACTGGAATATTATAACAAATAGCCAGGACTGTGGACCAATCTTTAAAGACAAACCTTTGGTAGGTTTTAGGAGACTACCAAACTTGAGAGACAAATTAACAAATGCCACTCTCATTTACCCTCCTACTACTGACATAGAGACAAAACCATACTTACCTGTATGCACCAGACTCGGTAAATGGACTTACTGCCCCCTAATCAAAAAGAAGGGATCGGTAAAATGTAACTTTACACAAAAGTTATTCAACACACAAAACTAACCCAAGAATTTCTCATGTGAAATTAATAATGTCATATACCTGATTACCTGCTCCAAATGCAATAAACACTATGTGGGGGAAACCTCACGTGCATTTAGACAAAGAATGTATGAACACAGACATTCTGTACAAAAGGCAGATACAATAGACACTCCTGTCTCACGTCACTTCACAAGTGATGGACATAACCACAAGAACATGCAATTCTCTGTGCTAGAGTGGTGCACACCTAAATTTGAAGCATCCAACACTTCCAAGCGTAGGCGTATTGAGTTGTCTTGGATATTTAAATTGCACTCTCTGGCTCCTATTGGCATTAACCAATTTGTGTGAATCTTCTTGGTTATTATCCTGATTACAATGCACTCAGTAATCACCCCTTCTCTCTTCTGAACTTTAAAATTACAGTGTGTTTATTATATTTCCACCATAATACGAGACAATATCCCAGCATATTTTAAAAAACATCATTGTGAAGTAAAGATCGAAGTGATTGGGCTAAAATTTGGCCGAGTTCCATTCTGGACAATGATAATGTTACAGGTAAAAAAAATCAAATCTGAAAAACTGTGTGGCCTAGAATGTGCAAACAAAGAAACAAAAGGACTGACCAACATACATACTTTGAAATCACATGATATTGAAGTAATGAGTGGTATTTGTCAACCTTCTAAAAAGCAATCACTAAGTTAAACACAGAAATTTTGTGTCAGCTGTAAAGATCATTGTAAACTTTCTGTAAAGTCTTAGTATTGGTATATATCACCCTGGCTGATGAATGTGATATCAGTTATTAAGTTTGACCTTTGTATCAACCAATAATTCATCCGACCTCTTTTAATCTGTAATTTACAAGGGTACATTGTGACGCAAGAGTTCTAGATTTATTTATTTATTTATTTGGGGTTTTACGTCGCTTTCAACCTGTACAGGTCATATCACGACGGGTAGTTGGAAGGGCAGAGGAAACTAGTACATATAGTTCGCTAGGGTTCTGTACTGTAAACTGCCGACCAACAACAAGCAACTACCAGCTTTCCCACTTACGGCCATGACGGGGATCGAACCCCGGCCGCAGAGGTGGGAGGCGAGAGTGTTACCACTCTGCCACCGTGGCCCCTGCAAGAGTTCTAGAGAAAGTTTGTGAAATTGTCTAATCTGGCTATTTTTTTCCTCAAAAAGTCATACAGTACCCATATATTATACACAAAAGAAAAGGGACTTTCATGCAGGGTCATGAAGAATCTGAATATGTCAAAGATCAAGATTTGCTTTTTACTATCGGGCATAAGCCGTGTTTTTAAGCACAAGACCTAGCAAGGATCATGTTAGAGAGAGACCGATTTTTTTTTTTTTGGCACCGGACTTTTGTGAATTGTGGCATAATGTGATGAGTTAAGCATCACTAAAGTTAGGCAACAATAGACCAAGTAAGTACTGGTAAGTACTGGGTAATCTTCTGAGTTCTAGGCCAGGTACGGGATGTATCTGACTCGGATATTGTTTTTGTCACCAGACTTTCATTAATTCTAGTGCACTACTCATGTCTTTAATAGCTTTGCAGCTCGCACATGTAGACCAAAAGTCTTTTTGGCCTTGTTTTATATCACAGATGCCACTTGCTAGAGAAAATTAACAAATTCACCAACAAATACATTATTTTTGTTAATATTTTACTGATTAGGTAATATACAAAAATGTTATACACATCATTGTTTTTGTTGCATTTCATTCTAGTATAAATGGTAGAGAAATCCCAAGTTAAAAATTGAACTTTTTATAATCACTGCTGCCTGTAACTAAGGATACATTTTAGAGCTATTTTTGCATTCTTTTGGACAATCTGAATTTATTTCATTTATTATTGAAGTTTGTGAGATTCTGACTGCCAAATTCTGTTTGACTGTACCCAAATTAAATTGAGATAATACACCAGAGAAATGTGAAGTAGGCATAAAATGAAAAGAAATAAAACGCAATTTGTTTCAGAATGAAAAGTACAACTGTTCTCTGTTTTATAGGAGTTGAGTCTATCTTTTTCAACATTGTTTTTAACCCCACGGTTGGTTACAATTCACACTTTTAATTTATAGAAGTATGTGTAAGCATAGAGTATTATGCACAGTCATTGGACATGTGCTAATAATTGCAAAGAAACCATTGTGACAATGCTGAGGATCTGTCCCAACAGGACCCTGGCTGTTTAAAAAGATGTAAAACCTTATTTGGGTAAAGAATATTTCTTGTGTTAATGCATATTTTATCAAAAGAAAACCACATAGCTACACTTGAAACAAGAGCATCCGGAGAGCCCAAACCTCCGCAAAGGTCCAACACCTCCAATATTGCTTATGAGTGTAATGATGAACAAATCCTTTTGAAAATCCCTGTATCCAGACAGTGACACTGTGCCATTTTCAATGTTCCCCGAAAATTTCATCAAAATCAGTCCAAAACTTTTCAACACACAGACAGACAAATGAACACAGCCAATCACAAACTCTCCTTGATAGAGGTATACTTTCCTCAAGTCCATTTGTCTTACGTATTATGTGAGGACTGAATGACTTTTTGACCAGAATGCCGGGCTGTATTTCATCCCTCAGTAATTTCCCCACCTATCATGACGGGTTCATAATGATTCCATGTAAGTCAGATTTGGTGGAATAAAAAATACAAAGACTGGGGGCAAGTCTATGGGAGAGGATACAAGCAAAACAAGACCAAGGACGCATCTGTGGCCAGATGCAAGATGTATTCACCGGAAAAGGCCAACTAACATAGTTTAGAAGATAAACAGCATTTTTCAATAATTAGCAAGTTATAAGCACTTTTAAGTTTGCCTATCCTCATTTGACCTTGAAGGGACGGCCCAAGGTCAAATCCGACCACACCAGAAGATTTGTAGTACATGATTTCCTACAGGTTGGTTTGACATTCCAAACCTCTAGGACCAATAATAAGGGAGATATAAGCACTTTTCATGACTGAAAAGAAACGCCCGTGGCGGCCATCTTGTTTTTCAAAATGAGGCCAAAAATATTTTCAGTCAAGATTTTGTAATGATGAACATATTCTACAAATTTGAGATCTCTACCTATAATTCCCTTTGTTCTTGAGGGCCAACAAAACTCCTTCCTGAAAGTCGAAAAACACCCGTGGCGGCCATCAGTCTACCTGTAATACCCTGGCCTCTAGAGGGGTAAAGAGAAAATCTCTACACACTGTGGTGGCAGCGTACTCATGCGTAATCCATAGTATCCACCGGATGCTATCCAGTGGATACAATAAAGGTGTTCTGTGTTCAAGTTGTGGCAAGGGGAGGAGCAGTATGTAGGATCATCCTAGTTCTGAACTTCAGAACGGCTCGGTAAAAGCCGGTAATTTCAGAACTAAGGATCATCCCAAATATAAAATCGGCCAGGCTAGGTTTTACTATTACTCGGCATAGTGGAACAGGGGATTATTGCTCTCAACTGTAACAGGTTATGAGTACTAGTACCAGTGGACCAATCCCCCTACCCTCCTCCAAACACATTTCAAACTCATTTCACATTTCATAGAAGATATGTGTACCACTTCATAGATAATTACAAAGTTAATCATACACATTGGTAATTTAAAGTGTGACTGTGATTGTCTTTTATAAATTTAGGGGAGGGCCTGAATTGGTCCACCACTGTACTGTGTATAAACCTTTACAATACCGCATGTGTACCTAACATATTGACTCACGATTTTCCTTGGCGTATTTTGCTCATGTATGGTCTGTATTACAACCAATTCTTTAACAGTTATACACAGAGGTATAATTGTGTCATCCACTTGTTTATAAATCACACATATACAGTAATTGCTATCCGCGTTATAAAATACGAAGAACTACCACAGAAATACTGCACGAATAATATTGTAGATTTTTGGCTTTTCACTAATCGATATTTTACCGCAAACGGGGCCTTCACACTAATCCGTTTTAATAGTTACGTTTGTTACAATCCATAATGTAATGATAATTAATTATATAATATCTTTACAGTACTGCAACATATTTTAACCGTACATGCATTCCTTGTTACTATTCAATAACATATTTAATACTTATTTTCTTTTGGATTATTATATTTCAACAAAATGTAATAGTTTCTTAATTATTTCTTTACTGTTTACAGATTATTGCATCATTTCACTAATAGTGCTGTTCCACTTTGGCGATTGTCTTCCCTGACAGATTTACAAATCAGTAAATAGGCCGTTGAGGAGGCCAAGTTTGCAAACCAAACTCAAATGTTCCTCAACCATTTCAGGCTGACTTATGCCCAGGAGTTTTAGATCGGGAACCAACATTAGCATGGTTTCTGAGTATATAAACAGTTTAATATTATCGTAAACTGTTCCCATTCCTTATCTGATCTTGCATTTATGAACCCTTCACAAACCTATCTTAAACAATAGCACTTGAAGAGCGCAGACCTCCGCCAAGGGAGCTCAATTCCTGAACTATCATCAAAATCCACCCTAAAATTATCTGGCTATAACTTTCTTTTAAAAAGCCTGGATCCAGATGATCCAGAGAGTGATCCAGATCACTCCCAAAATCTAATCACTTGTTAAAAAATACCTGGATCCAGAAGATCCAGACAATGATCCGGATCACACCCAAAATCTAATCACTTCTTCCTTGTCCCATTTTGGACATGTCCTGAAAATTTCATCGGAATCTGTCCTTAACTTTTCGAATTATCTTCCTTTAAAGAATTCAGGGATCCAGAAGATCCAGACGGTGATCCGGATCACTCCCAAAATCTAATCACTTCTTCCTTTTACTATTTCGGACATATCCTGAAAATTGTATCAAAATCCGTCCATAAGTTTTTGAGTTATGTTGTTCACAAACAAACAGACGGATGGACAAACCCATCCAAAAACATAACCTCCTTGGCCGAGTTAACTAATCATACTGTTTGTAAAGTCATCTAATTGATCATATAGGGGTCATAAACCTGTCTTTAACATTACACGGTAATCTTTTCTGTCTTAAGTCTATCCTAACGAGCATTTTGGGTTTTGAAAACCATTCGGGTGGATTGGAAAACTATCACAAACTTTTCGGGAGTCTATCAAAGATTTCCTCAACCAATCTCAATGTCACTTGGAAAAACATTGGGAAAATATTGAAACTCATGAAGAGTAATAATATAATACTCGTGCTTAGCACTCATATATAATTGTTATCTTTATTCATGATATATTTTCTGTATGTGTCACTCTTGAAGTGTTCCTGTTTTGTTTTGACTAAGGTTTTGAGAAACGTGAATAATTACCAAATTAATGATCAGTTTCACCAGCTTACTGGTGGGGAAATTTTTAACATTATTCACAAAAGAACTATTATCACTGTTTCCTGTTGAGTTAATGACCCCCATATTGCATTATAATGTGACAGTACATTACCAGTCACTGCTACATTAGAGGTGAATAGTCATCAGTTATTAAATTACACCTGAGAGATATTATTTTGTTAAAAGTGTCCAGTATCTTTCATTATTGGACAGCTGTTCCGCTCTGTGTTTTGGTCATATATAGAAGCCTTTTCTACATATTTTCAAAGAAACACCTTTCTACATCTATTTCAACAAAAACGATCACAAAAAAAAAAAAAAAAAAATACACACCAAAAATATAAGAATAAAAAGTAATGATGTTAAAAACATCTTTAAAATTACAAATTAAGGAATGGGTGTAATTTAAATAGGTTAATAGCCTCGTAATTGTCCATTACTAGAAAATAATAGATTGTTAAATCAATCTCTTTGGGACCTGGTAAGCAATCCATTATTTTCTAATATTTGACACTTAATTGCCATTAACCTATACTTATTATTTAGTTATATTGGGCACACTAGCAAAGTGCAGCACTAAAATTGAACATAACTTAAGCATTTCCATGGTGACATCACAATATGTGACTTTTTGCATGTGTTGTCCTGGTCAACAGAACAAATTTTTCAAATGCCTTGCAACAGAGCAATGTGAAAGTCGTATTAGTATTACATCCCTAATGACCTCCCTACAAGTACTGAAAACGACTTTGAAGTAATATTTCTGTTACCTCTGTGGATAAGTATCCAAAACACATAGATTCAAGAATATATATATCATAAACTTGTTTTATTTAAAAGAAGTTAGGGCTCCAGTTTTATTTGTATTTATTTTATTCCAAGATTGTAGTGGACAACCCTCAAATAATAGGGGTTTATTGAGAGTATGTTATAAAAGACTTGTGGAAGGAATCTATTTCGAAGTTGGCCACTTAAAACATAAAATATGTAATTTTGGGGCATTTGTAATTTTTGTTAAATTCTATCTTACAGGATGGGACACTGACAAAGAAAACCATTAAACTTACCCTTAAACCCGTGGCCATTAAATTAAACACAAGAATACCTTCTCATGCTGTAATATTGCACAGATATGGGAAACTATTTTGACAAGATTTTTTTTTCAAAATTAACAAAACACAGATTAAAATAGAAATTGTTCAATGTTGTTTGAACCCAAAGCTATTCTAAATGGAAGAATATGTCAATCCCACCCTATGGTTTAACAAAGGCATGGGTGCAAACAGCTTAATCTACTCTTAAATCCCTTCATACTTGTTTCTAAGTGCTGACAATGGAGAAAAATGGCTAAACTTGCAAGTGACACGCAAGTGCAATGCAGGTGATCCATTTGTATTTTCACCACGCAGACAGCATGCTATGACTGTAGAGAAGATACTGGTATGCACATTATTTTCTACATGATCCAGGCCACAAGATTCACTTGCTTTGAAAGTAAGATGCACTTGTAAAGATATACTTCCCCCAGAAACTGGCCACCCCGTAATGCAGGTGTTCCACTGGAGCCGACAGACCGGTAACTATGCATTTTTAGAGAGTCGGGACCAATGTTTACATGGTCAGTTAGGGTCGGTTCCTGGCCTGTCGGAGAGAGTCAGTGAAATATCAAACATGTTTGATATTTCTATGACCGTTACCGACCCTTGTATCTGACCCTAATTTCAGGCCCCTAGCAACAGGCCTGTAGGTTAACTTAACGGCCTGTCACTTACACTTCCCAGCTTGTCGGTTAATCAAACAGGCCTGTCTGTAACAAGTATCTGGCTTGTCCTAAATATGGACTTCCAGACTGTACGTGAAGAGTCACCGACTGTGTGGGAAGTGTTACAGTACAGTCGGTAACTTTAGCCAGCGTGTCTGTAAGTGTTCCCGACAGGCCAGTCAGTAACTTTAACCGACTGGGTCCTAGAGTCGGGAAATTTTATAACCGACAGGCTGTAAACTGAAACAGACAAGCCACAAACAATAACTGACAGGCCTGTAACACTAACAGACAAACCGGGAACTGTAACCAACAGGCCGGCAATATGTGATTTGGGCTTTGACTTGTCGAGAGACAACTGGTGCACAGCTTTTCTTTAGGTTTTTATTTTTTGTAAAATTAGCTTAAGTTTTGAGCTAGGCTGGACTGGTTGGGAGTGAAATCTGTTCTGTGAGGTTTCACTTTTATTTTTTTACAAGCTGTACAATTGATTGATTGATCAGCATGCCAAGGGGCAAAAGGAGAAAGATTGAAATACCAACTGACACTTAACCGCAGTTTGAGTTAAGAGATACAGCTGAGGATATAGAGAGAAGGAGGAGGGAGAGAGAGGAGAGGGATGAGAGAGAGAAGAGAGCAGGAAGAGAGAGACAGAGAGTGGATGGAGAGAGAGAGGAGGGAAGAGAGCCAGGAAAGGGGAGAGAAGAGAGTACGAACTTACACGGATACTGATGTAGAATCAACTCAATCTAGACAGAAGAAGGGCCAGATGAAGTCCATTTTCCTGAGTGATTCAAGCGAAGAAGCCATAGTGGAGTTCATTAAACAGCACAAGGAACTTTTTGACAAGACCAACGGCAGTTTCAAAGACAAGCAGAAGAAAGAATGACTTTGGGAGCAGCCGGCAGCTACCAGAAACTTGCCTATCAAGACTGTGAAGAAGTGGTTTGAGACTCAACGTACCAGATATGGCAAGCTCACTCAGACGAAGTCAGGCCAAGCAGCTGAGAAGAGCACAGAACGACAGACATGGCTGAAGGACAGTTTCAGTTTTCTACGAGGTCACATCAGAAGGAAGGGAGTTTCCAAGTCTTCTGCATTCAAGTCACCCCAGAGGCCTTCAGCAGCTGCAGCCTCAGCTTCAGTTCCGGATACATCCAGAGACACAAAATCTGTGATGGAAATCAGCATCGCATCAGATGTTACTCATCAGCCTTCGGGCACCAGTCCAAAGCAACGACAGCCTCCAGTCGTGACTGCCACCACTTCTGCAGATCCAGTCTTAGATCAGTTTCAGCAGATGAGGTCGATGATTTCCACATTTCTGGGTGCACGTCAGGACCCCACTCCAAGTCCAAGACAGTTGTTCTGCAATTATCTCCATTCTGAGATTGAACACCTTGAAGAAAGAGATTTTAACCTTCAGGAATGCCACAGTAAAGCTTCTCAGTGAAATACAGTACAAGGCCGAAGAACGCAAGAGACAGGGCTCCACAAGTCAACAGGTCACCACATATCAACTTCCAGAAGCATCACAGGCCACAGCAGGACGTGAATATATACTCACCATACCAGAAACTCAACCAGTCTCTATTCCAGTTGTGCAGCCTACACAGACAGCCACGGGAGAGCCTGTTACAGTGATTGCCAAAGTAAAGCAACCACCAAGGCCTTCATCAGCATCAGCACAGCCAACTTCTTATGTAGTTGTGGATGACCAACAGCCTGGGACTTCCAGACAGATTATTTTCAACCCACCTTCAGTTGCAGCTTCACAATTGGAGGAAAGTCAGCACAACACTTCTGGATTATCCAGTCTCTTTGCAGCTATTCCCAGTGTGCTTTAGTATCAGCAGATGGACACACCACAGCCATTTTCACCCTCTCAACTTCAACCAGCACCTTCAAGCCATCTTCCACTCATCATGAACAGTCATGACCTCCCAGTCAGTCCAGCCAGCAGAGTCAGCCCAAATCAGTGGATTAGCCCGCACAAGTCGCACCAACCAGGCCCTTTTCAGGGCCACCCGAATCTTCCAAAAACAATTAACAACCTGAACGTTTATGCCCAAAAACAAACAAAAAAGCACACCGTCCAACACTTACCCATCGCAACAGTAAAAAAATTGTGTGAATGAATGAGTGAGTGAATGTTAAACAAATATTAATGAAGCTCCACCACAAAACAGAAAAAATGAACCAAAAAAATCCCCTTAATACAAAATAATCCCCTAAGAATTCAAAGTAAAAGCAGCCAACCCCCCCCCCCAAAAAAAAAACAAAAAAAAAAACTCAATTTTAAAAATACACTTTCCCAACCCCAGAAACTAAGATCCAGACTCAAACCCACACCTGAAATAAAATGCCCCATCCACACAAGTAAATTTTTTTCGATGTTTGTAGGGACTTTCAGACAAACAAACGTGAGGCCTAACAAAATATTCAAACATATAAGTGCCAATCGAGTGACTAACAGACTGACAAACTGAATGAAAAAAAATTATTAAAGTTGGACTGCAAACCTGTATAATTTTGTCTTTGTAAAATATTTCCTCAAAGTTGTTTCTCTTAGGTATTTATTTGAAAAAAAAAATTTTTCTACTATTTTTAAGTTATTTTTCTGAGAATAAAGCCAGGTCATGTTGGGGATGTCAAGTTTGTAAATTGAGGACATGGGTTTTAAGCTGTAAGTGATAAAATTTATTTTTTTGAACTGAGTTTGGGAGGGATTTGTGTTTGTGATGGGGAATATTTGGGTTGAAATTGAATTTACATAAAATAGTGACAAAATTGGGCTTATTTTTGAGGTAACACTTTGCTAAATAAAAGTTCTTGGATTATTTGGGTAGTCCTCAAAAGGACTGATAGATGACAGCATGTTCTCCCCTCAGTCTTCTTCCCTCAGTCTTCTTAAACTCTGTCCTCCTGCCAAGCCAGCACCCCCATGTGATTGAAGTAGTCTTTCAGTGGGTCTCTTTGATGTTTTGCCTCCCTCGATGGGTTTCTAAAGTTCTCATGATGTCTCTGTTCCCCCTGGTCCCCCTGTGGTGGTTGTATGCCATCGGCTGGAGTGGGTGGTCTGGCTGCTCCCCCCGAAGGCTTCTCAGCATGTTACGTAGCACCACACATGTTCTTCCAACCCTCCAGTGGTATTGCAGTCAGGTATAGCTTTCCCCTGTGGATAAGTGTCTCAAAGTAACGGCCAGTTTCAACCCGACTTCCAGCGGCTTCCTTAAGTTGGTAATTGACTTCCTGAGGTGAGGGTGATTCTTTCTTCAATCAAATAAAAAAATGCTGGCTCCATCCTGGTGAAATTTCTGTAGCCTGGTATGTCAGTAGTGATTAGCTCGTCCAAAGGTGTTCTGTAGCAACCTCTCTCCTCTCTCTGCAGTATCCAGGGCAGGACCCATGGATTCTGTGGCTTCCTTCTCCTTCTGGGTGGTGGGGTTGAAATCACAACATATAAAAATACATTCAACTCAATAAAAACAAAAAAGGACCCTTAAGTGATCTATAAGTTGCTCTTGATGTGTTCCTGTCATCTTTGAAGTGTGAAATGAATGGCATATCACAGGGGAGGGGGGGATTTATATAGTGTGATATGGATCATGATTCTGGATCCCAACTCTAGATACCGACCCTCAAAAACAATCAGTTCTGTTGGGAAGGATCGGGAACATGTTCCCGGCTTGTCTGTTTGTCTTTACGAATTGGCAGTTTGTTATCCGGCTTGTCTGTTAGGGGTTTAGGGCTTGTTGTAGTACTTCTATGACTGCCGTACAAAAAACGTCACCGACGCTAGGTCTTGTCGGGATGGCCATTATGACCTGTCTGTAAGTGTACCGTCCTGTAGGGGATTTTATAACTGACTTAGCATTTTTGCGCGCTTTTTCTCACAACCCTACAACTTTTGCAACTGACCCTAGGGTCGTAGGGTCGGTTACAGGGTCGGCTCCAGTGGAACACCTGCATAAACTTCACACAAAATCATAACCTGCACTAAAGGATGTAAGATCGAGTAGCTTTAGCTAGATCAAACTGCAGACCCCCAAATTCATTGAGTTTTAACTGTTTTTCTTGCTATGGTGTTAGTTATGTAAAGGGCACATAGTTGTTATCATTATACATTCAATAATTATCTTTTTGTGTAAAAAAAATAAAAGAATATACTGTTGATAGGGACAAATCCAATTACATAATCATTTAAAGAGTGGCTGAAAAATCAACATCAATAACTTTCATATTGTTAACGAAACGTTGGTTCAGGAAAAGCCATTCCATTCATAATACTCCATTTTGTGTGGGGGTTGGCGGTCCTTTTAACATCATGGGCAGGGTCAAAATGCCACGTAACAATTATCACTCAAGCATTTTCAGTGAAGGAATTTTAAAATGGAAGTTACATGAAACAGACTTAAATCACATTCCATGGCATTTCCCCACACATTAAAGTATCCTATAACTCTCCAATGATCCATTTTGTTAGATTGTAAAATTGCAGTTAAGTCTGTCTAAAAGTAAAATGATAAGAGCCATGATGCTGTCAGGTAAACTTTTGTTGATGAGTTATCCAGGCCTAGTTGCCTTCCCTCATGATAGTTTTAAGCTGCTGTGAACCACTAAAAGGGCCCCATAGCTTCTTTTATGCTAAAAGTAGTGTTTGATTCCTGTGGTCTTTCCACATAGGCTATTGTTCACCATAGCATGTTATAAAGAGAAATTACAGAGACAGTAATGAAATAAATTTTCTTTGAATTATCACTTTATTGTGAATCCAAAGACAATTGGTTTAATGTTTTGATTGCTCTCTCCTTTCATATATTTCTTCGGGAAATAAAAGCACCATTTACATTAAAGATGGCCTAAAAATTGTAATTGTAAATTCCAAGACATTACAATATACATTTTATTGTAAAGATCTGATTTATTTTCTTCCGTCTCCAGTTTGTGTCCTTGAATGACATGCAAACGAAAATTTGATATTCCACTTGGTGACAAGTTATGAGATATATGTTTAGGTCATCATCCTTTTGGCATGAAATATGTTATTTTGATACTGCAGCCATGCAAGTCAATTTATGGTGCATTCTCCAGATGATATATGCTTTGCTGTAGATGCAATTAAATTAATGTAAGTATAAACCGCTTTTTTACAGAAATAATAAAGACTTAACTTAAATGGACTGTATATTCATTATTAAGAAAATGAAAGTCATACTGTGTATATGTGATATTTCTGCAACATATCCCAAAATTGATAAAGACCCTTTAATGTGCTGGAATCCCAAAAGGGACACTCCAAAACCAGACAGATATCTCACAACTCAGTAAGCATCCGCCAGGATAGGATGACTATGGTGGTGAGTATGCCAATCTGAACAAGTATGTCTGGAGTTGGTCACGTGATACATCCTGAGTTTTGTGTGCATACTTTCATTTCTTGTGCTATATTCGAAAAATACATAAAGATAACTACACAAGTGAAGTATGTTACACTTCTACAACACAAGTATATTGTTTACACTCCTTATCAATCCTGCTGGCCTTTGAAATAGCTTAATATATCAAAAGATACTTAAGATATTTATTACAATTGTCAGGCTGAAGTATATACTGTGGTCAATGATACCCTTGGCTCATGTATAATGTATAACTACATGTGATTGTTCAAAGTACATACCATTACAATAAAGTGTCCAGCAGTTGTTTTTAAATGTTGGGATATACATCACCTATAAACATGAGTGACTCCTTAATTCTGAGATTATATATTGTGTTCATCTGTGTGTCTTTAACTTACCAGAAAGACAATGACTTATCTTGGTGGCAGACAACCATTGTGTACCAGATTTACCCTCGTTCATTCCAGGATTCAAATGGTGATGGGGTTGGAGATCTACAGGGTGAGTCTTGTGGATATCTCCAGACACTAGAGTTTAATATATTATTTCTTAGCATTAAAGATAGTCTGAGAAATTGTCTATAACACTTGATTATGATTATTTTATTAATTATTATTTACGTAACTGAAATATACATAAAATATGTCCTGAATTCAAAGGCATTTATTAACAGGACATTGTTTTTCAACTTTACATCAACTACATGTAAAGATAATTATTTATTTATTAATGTTCAAAATTGTCAATTCTAAGCCATCTTTAGTTTAGCTGTCTATGTGACAATTCTCACGTCTTATGATATGACCGAAGAGTTTATCTTAAGGATCAATAACTTACATAAAAGATAATCCTTTCACACTTTCAAAAGAAACAACCAAGACAACATGAAGTTTAATCACATGATGTTTGGTAGGTATTATCTCCAGACTGGATTACATCAAGTCCCTGTATGTGGACACTATCTGGTTAAGCCCCATTTACACTTCCCCGATGGCTGACTTTGGTTATGATGTGGCTGATTATGAAGACATTGATCCAGTGTTTGGATCTCTTGCCGACTTTGACCAGCTGGTGAAAGAGGTGCACGCCAGAAGTAGGTCAAACTCTGAATTTGTGTACTGGTAAATGAAATAATGTCAAATTCACATCTACTGTATCTTAAATATTCTGAGTGGTTATTGTAAGTGGTTATTCTGAATATTTTGAACCTTTTGGTAAACCTAGACACAGTGTGTACAGTTCTTGTGGAAGTCAAGTAGATGGTGTCATGCTCGAGATCCCACAGTTTACTTCATCAGTATATAAGTCGACTAAGCGCTTTGGGCTTTGCATATGATGCTCCAAAGATTTGGAATGATCTGTCTGCACTGTTCAGCCACTTCTCTCTTCACACTCAGTATTTTCCGCAAATATTTCTTAATTATTGCCCACAAAAGATGTCAGCACATAAGAAAAAACATATAAAAGACAAGGAAAGTGCAAACCAGTTAAAGGTCGAGAAACTAGAAGACAAGATGGTGGTCACTGTAAGATCATCTTTTAAAATTTTAAATGACTCAAAACTAAAGATGCATCTGTGACATTATTTATGTTTATAAGCACTTCCCACAGGTGAGGGACTGTGCATTCTGTCTATTTTAGAATCAAACTGTACATCTGTCTTTAATTCACCCAAAATTTAACTCCAATTGTGTCAAACTCCACTGCATGCTTATGCTAATTGGAAACTAGAAGACAATATGGTGGTCACAGTAAGATAATCTTACATTATTTATGTTTATAAGCACTTCACACAGGTGAGGGACTGTGCATTCCCATTCATGTCCTGTCTGTTTTAGAATCAAACTTTACATCTGTCTTTAATTCACCTGAAATTTAACTAGTTAGTGTATTTGTATTTATACCCAACGCAATATCTCCATTTACTCCATGTAACACATTCGACTGTTCAAGTACAGTCCAACTCTCAAATAACTGACATTCCTCTAACTGAAAGACAGAGGCTCAAGGATGACCATTTATCAAAGTCCTTAAGGTTCTTTAGCCTGCCCCTGGGGATAGGACCCAATGACATAGGACCGCCATTTTAAGTGGTCATCCGAGACACTATGGATCTGCCTGTACCTGGGATTGAACCCACGTCCTCTGTGTTTCTAGGCAAGTGTGTTACCGACTAGGCTACAGTGACAGACAAGTTATATGAAACAAAATACATGAAAAGATCAGTTCCATATAGTTTTAATGAAGGGGTCAAGTGTGACGTAGTTGGACTGAACATATAAGACAGTACCAACAGTTGTTCTTAAGTGGGTGTTGCAAATATTCAAACTCTTTTTGGAAAAATACAAACCAGAAATTAAGTCAATTTCTTTACAATCATCTGTACCACATTTATCTGATGTATTAATGGCTGCGGCCCTCCATTCTTTTAAACGATAGAATAGAATTTAGAGTTGTCATTATGTTGCCTGTTACAGGCTTTTACATGAGAGGTTAAAATCAGATGCCTTTTTACATTCATTACATTATCTTTCACAATCTTACAATTCTGCATATTCTATGGCTTTAATATAATGTGGCCAGGCTGTACAGTGATATTCTTCCTAAAATATGCAGTGTTGCTACATTAGATTTCTGTTAAGGAGAATGAAGATTTTTTTTGTTTAGTATTTATATATTTGGGGTTTCATGTCACTTTCAACACTATGCAGGTCATATCACAACAGTTAGTTTTATGGGCAGAGAAAACCAGTACATACAGTTGGTCAAGGTTCTGTAATGTAAACTGCCGACCATCGGTAAGCAACTACCAACTTTCACATATGGTCCAGGTTTGAACCGCCGACCTCAGAGGTGGGAGACCAGTGTGTAACCACTGCGCACCATGGTCCCCTTTTTGTTTAGTAGATTCTTCCCATGTTGGAACTTTAGCTGAAAAATTGGTCATCACTCTTGGTTATCACCCATTTCTTGGCCGAGATGTGATTCTCGATTTTTTTTTTATAATGATTGATGATGCACTAATGACTATCTTAGTGTGTGATCAATTTTACCCCATTTACGTGACTGACTGGTTGTATACATACTGTTTCATTGTACACACTTTTAAGGAATGAAAATAGTGATGGATTTTGTTCCAAACCACTCCAGTGATGAACACCCTTGGTTTAGGGCCAGTAAATCTGGTACAGGACCCTATGCAGATTTTTACATGTGGCATGATGGTAAGGTGTTGAGTGATGGCTCAATGGCCCCACCAAACAACTGGGTAAGTATGCATTCATTTAGGTTATATTACAAGAACATATTTTGTACTCAATATTTTTTTAATAGAACTAAATGCTTAGTATTACATTTTTTTCCAAAATAACATAATAGGATACTACAAGCTAAATATATATCGCAATCTTTTCATTATTTATTTATTGTTTTACGTCATGTCTGATACCTCTGTTATATTGTGACAGGTAGTTTGAAGGGCATAGGAGATCAATGCAGTTGGTCAAGGTTCTGTACTGTAAACCACTGACGTATGGCAAGCAACTACCAGCTTACCCACTTGAGGTTGGGCCAGGATTTGACCTCCCATCTCAGAGATGGGAGGCGAGTGTGCTATCACTGCACTACCGTGGCTGACATGGACACATTAAAAATAATATAATGACATATGAAATACTGCTATGTGTCTATGAAAGGTAAGTATTTTACAAATAACATTACATAGACATTTTGCAGGATTTTAGGATTCCATATGTTATTATATTATTTCTTATGGTGTTTCATTATTGATTATGCAATTGTAAAATGTCCTTTTGATCACACTTAATCAGTCATATATGTAGGATAGGTAGGTTGAAAGGTGGTAAAAGAGACAAAAAAAATGCTAAGCCTAGGATCATGTGTGATAGCTTTTGCTGCAGTCCACAACTTGTTTATCTATAACTCTTCCAACAACTGCAGCTCAGTAACTTTGGTGGGTCAGCCTGGACCTGGGTAGAAGAAAGACAGCAATATTACCTGCACCAGTTCACCCCTGAACAACCTGATCTCAACTACAAAAATCCTGAAGTTGTAAAAGCAATGAAAGTAAGAGTCTTTAATTGGATATACTTTGACTTTTATACCACATATCAGGATACTTTTAGGTATAGATTGTAAAAAAAACACTTTTTAATGCATTTATTCTGCATTTTAAAATTTGTTTCAATAAACATTTTAGAATTTTGCATAGCATATGCTGTACATATGTGTTTTACATGACATATACTATGCTTATGTGTTTTACATGACATATGCATGCTACACATATGTGTTTTACATGACATATGCTACGCATATGTATTTTACATGACATATGCTATACATATGTGTTTTACGTGACATATGCCATACAGTAAAAAGGATTTTAAACCAGAAAAGTACAATAATTACACAGAATTAAATTATTTATTATATTGTTTTATTTGAGAAACAGAGGATAAAAATCAGAAATTATTTATGCTGCTACTATTTAATAAATAAACATTCGAATACTTTATAAATCAGTTCCAATAATAAATTAATCTCTGGATCTACTTACATTATCTACACTTATAAGTAAAATTTTAGTTATCTAGATCTGTGTTCTTTTTAAATAATTCCTCCCAACTGTTCTTAAATTTGATTTACATATGCACAATAGTTTAAAAAAAATTTGTTTCAAAATACAAAATACAACAATCTGCCACTAACTACAACTTTCTAACCACCATAAATATAACGTTAAACTTTTAAAAAAATCAAACATTTATGAGCAAAACATATTGATGAATTTATGCAACTTACTTGAAGACCCTAAATATATGTGAATACCTTGATTCATCTTTTTTTATATTTTTGGCAAGGATGTTCTTCGCTTCTGGCTGGAAAGAGGAGTGGATGGCTTCAGAGTGGACGCCATCTTGACACTTTTTGAGGTATCCGATCTCTCACTGGATGAACCAAGATCCTTCAAAGACGGTCTGACTTCTGTAAGTTCTTTACAACAGCAACAGTAACAACTGATTTTAATAAAGTATGTAGCCTTTCACACAATAAAGTTTTAATTATGTAATGAACTCAAACAAATTCTGAATTTGAAATCACAATACTGCTAAGACAGAATGTCAGATAAGCTTATATCCCCTAATGTGTACTTGTATTTTAAAGAAGTCAAAATTTAAAGATAGTTCATGTTGCTTACATAATTCACACTTTTGTATCACGAAGATCTAATCTAATATAAACACTTATAGTACTTAATTTTAATCATTTGACAATCTAAGGCACAACAAACCAAGACCCTATTTTATACAGTTAGTCTATAACAGAGTCAAGTCCTGCTACAAAGACACATGAGATGTGATGGCTAAGACAAATAGGCTTTTGCAGACGGGTAAGTTTTAAGCTTGTTTCTGAAAGAGGTAACAGACTCCTGTATATTTTATGTATGTTATGTATATACACTAGAACACTACCAAAAGTGAACTGAGATTTTTGTGGTTTGCTTTATCTGCTGTAGCAAGAGTATGAGTATTTGGATCATATCTACACCCTGCACCAACCAGAAATCCATGAGGTGGTCAAAGGGTGGACAGAAGTCATTTTCAATCATGGCAAAAAGGAAAACAAAGATATGTATGTAAAATTTTCGACAACTGTTGTTAGTGGTTCTGATAACATTCACTGTACATTGCAATTTTATTTTTTTTTTCATTTAAAAAATACTCTTTACAGATGTTTACAATACAATATCAAAGTACAGAGAGAAATTTGTAGGTCCAAATCCTTGTATTGTATACCAGACCTAGCTTGCTACCGTTTGACTGCCACAAGTGGCAATGCTGATTGCCAACTGATATTAGCTTGTTAATTTTTCATATAATGATAAGTATTTTTTTATAATTTATTTATTTTTAACTCTGCCAAGGAGTTCATCTTTTCATGACAGTTCAAATGTATCTCTGTTTGTCCTTTTGTCCGTTTGTTAGTCAGTAGGATACACAAAAACACTACTGGTTGGATTTTCCTCAAAAAAGTTAGAAGTGAGGTCTTGGTCTTAGATCCCATTAAGTTTTGAGGGTGATCTTGATCATCTGAGATTTAAACAGTCTGGATTTTCCCATTTACTTATTATCATGTGCCTTGGCAGAGGTATGCACTCTCTAAGTGCTTGTGTTTTATTATACAACTAGTGCCTTCCAAACAAATAGAAGTATGATCCTGACTGTTCTTGATTGCAGGTTTACGGTGATGGAAGTTTATGACCCCTCACTTCATCATGCTATGGAGTATTACCACTCTGGATCTGACATGCCATTTAATTTTGGCCTTATGTATGTTAATCAAACCTGTGGTGGCTCCTGCTTCAGAGATATCATCAATAGCTGGATGGAAACCATGCCCAAAGGAAAATGGCCAAACTTTGTGGTATGCAATAGCACATTGAAGTATTGTTTACAAGTGTTTAACTGATTAAAATTGCTGATTGAATTAAATATTATGAAGCAAACAAAACATTCACTTATTTTTTTCAGATATGTTATCCTTACAATATTATCAGTGAACATACTACTTCTTTTATATCTTTTGCACTTTGACTTATGCTGAAAGGTTTTATGTGAACAAATGTTTCCAGTGATTCTAGATGTTCTGATTTGTTTTATAATTTAGACTGGCAATCATGATCAAAGGCGGGTAAGTTCAAGAAAAGGAGCCATGTACATCAATGTTTTAAACATCCTGGTGCTTACACTTCCTGGTACACCAACTACTTACTACGGTGAGGAGATCGGGATGTTAGACATTCCAATACCTTCTTATGAAGACACACAAGATCCATCTGGAAAAAAACTAGGCCCGGTGGGTTCTGCATTAATTACGCTTACTGTAGGAATTGTAATTAAAACACCACACTGCTTAATTACAAAGATATGTGCTTATTTATCACAAGCAATTGTATCAGATTATCTTCATAAACATGTATAATATTATAACACATTCCAGTGGTAAATAATATTAGTGTATTTTCATGGTCTAAATAAGAAATTATTTCTCTCTGAAAATATTACTTCTTCAGAAATTATTTTTCTCTCAAAATATTACTTCTTCAGTGCATTGATTCTCATTCTTTTTAAAAATAATTGTTGTACTCTGTGTACGAAACTGAAATAAAATAAATAAATAAATAAAAATAGCCTGCTTCACAATAACGTATTAATAATCCTTTACAAAGTTACTTGGTGGTTAAACTGCTCTCTTTCCATCTCTGATGGCATTGGTTCAGATTTCAGCTGGGATGTCCATTAGATTGTAAGCAGTTGCCATCTCATACCTGTTTTTTAGAAAGTGGACATTATACAGTTCTAACCTGCATTTCCAGCTTTGTCTGTCATACCTAGTCTATATCATGTATTGAAATATATGTTAAATCCAAATAAATCGGAGTTTTTTTATTATAGGAACTGTATGGCAAATATACCAGAGACCCTTGTAGGTCTCCGATGCAATGGGATGACAGTCCAAATGCAGGATTTTCAACTGCCAGTAAAACCTGGCTACCTGTTCATGAAAACTATCGTCAGGTCAATGTGAAGGTAGGGGATACTTCTGAAATATATATATTCCAGATAGTATCACACCAGCTGGTGGATATTTATCCTAATAATTAACCCAAACCTGTCAGTGTATGTTATCTGCCAGCCTGGTGGGTAACACACTCACCTAGGAACACAGAGGACATGGTTTCAACCCAGGTACAGACAGAAACATAGTGGCTCGGATGACCACTTAAAATGTCAGTCCTCTGTCGTTGGGTCCTATCCCCAATGGTAGGCTAAAAAGCCTCAAGGACGTTGATTAATGGTCATCCTTATTTGTACAGTTGGGATGGATCAATTAGTGCTTTGAGTCCAGCGGTACATGGAGATATTGCGTTCGATATAAATATATACAAAATAAAGCACATATTATAATACTTAGATTGTAACTTGTTATAATATCATGTTCTCCATTTTAAAGCCTATAGAAACAATTATTATGATAGGAAAATACTTCATATAAGTAAAAGACCACATCTATTTGCTACTATTTATGTGTCATGTGATAACAAAGGTTAAACAAACACTTTCTGACAGGCACAAGAAGAGGATATCCAGTCAACCCTTGAAATCTACAGAGAAGTGGCACAGCTTAGACAAAACAAGGCTTTTCTAAACAACCAACTAACATTCCATGTAGTAAATGACAATATATTGTCATACATACGCTGGGCAGGTGGTGAGAGGGCATTCCTTATCATCCTGAATGTGGGCAATGAAAGTGCAACTCATGAATACAGCTGGCCACTGGGCGATGAAAATGTCAAAGTGGGCACCATTGTTGTCACCTCGGGCAACTTGAGAAATGAGCACATGAAGCCTTTCAATATAGTTCCACTGTCAAACTTATCTCTAAGTCCAGGACAGGGTTTAGTTTTGCAGATTAAACTTATGGACAAAACTATTCAAAATAATTACAAAGATGAACTTTAATTTCTGTTTTTTTCTTTCATATAAACAAATGATTCATGCAATTTGTATGTCACATTAATTACACAAAACATTCAGGCAATTTAGCCATAGTTATACATATTATTACTTATTTACATATCTTTACATAACTTATAAGTATTTGTAAGTGGATCATAAATTTAAATCTGGGTGATAGAGGGCAAGTAGGGTTTTGTGTGGTTGTATTTCAATAAAAAAAATTATACCAAGTAAACTGGTTGCAGAGCAGTGTGTTAAAGGGCTGTTCCACTTTGGTGAATGTGTGTCCCTGGTTGGAATACAGTCGTCATTTTACCATGCAGAAAGTCAATCTTGTCATTTAGAATGATCTTAAAGCTATCACAAACTACATTTGATACAGTCATGTACAGGCGTTCCATTATTTCTTGAGTGGTTCCCGACTGGAAGTACATGAGGAACAGTTTACGATAATATTAAACTGTTTTAATTTATCTTACTGCTACTCCTTATTAGATCCTGCAATCGTGAATCCATCACAAATACATCTTCAACTTATCTTACCGTTCATAAAGTCATCTTTCTGATCTTACAACAACCTTACACCTATCTTAACATTTGCAAAGCAATTTGTTCCATCTTAAGTCGACCCTTAAGGTTGATAAACCAATCAGGTGGATCAAGAAACTATAGCAAACTTTTTTGGGAACTTATCAGAAGACTTCTTGGAGCAATCCCCACATCAGTTGGAAAGTTTTTTCAGAAAATGTCAGAAAACTATGTTGAACTACAGCTGTGGGTCATAATATTTTTATGTTTTCCAATCAGGAGGTAGGTTTGTGATCAGATCGTAATAATGGAACAGCCGCATAAGCAACGTTAGAAATGAAGGACTTGGCAGTGGTATGGAATAACACTACAATGTTTGTTCTTCAAGTCAAGTCAACACAGGGATGATGTTTCTTCTCCATCAATGAAAAGTGACAGTAATGACAGCAGAATCTGGTTCTTCTGTGAAACACTGTGCTAGTCATCAGAGACCAGAGTGGTGCACTGAAGCAGTCACCCATCCAATTACTAATGTAGCCCATTGCTGCTTAACTTCAGTGATGAGACAGATACTCATCATGCTACACCACAATTCATGAAAGTCCAGAGACAAAAGACAAAAAAAAAACATTAAAACAAAAGTGACCTCTAGAAGCACTAACCTCGCTAGAGTTCAAGCTTAAAAACAATTGATTTTCAAGTGCTTCTTTTGTTTATGCTACAAAATCTTTTCTCTCCTTTGACAACCAAAGGATAGAGTAAGAAATCTAAAATTCGCCACATATCTGAAATTCGCCACAGGTGAAAATACTAATAAAATAAATGAATTGTGGTGACATTTGTTGACTGTATAGTAAATTAAGGCTTTTTGAACTGAAAAATGCCAATTTTTAGACAAAAACATCATTTTCTTCATAAAATTAACTAAGGTTTTAGAGGTGGCGAATTTTAGATTCCTGGCGAATTTTAGATTTTCTTACTCTATACATTCACATCTTGTTATAACTTGTTATGCCTATGTGAGCAGCTGCTTACAGGAGTAAAGAATCGCCTTGAGATAAAAAAATCTAGAAAAGAGGGTTTTATGCACAAAATACTGAACTCTAAACAGCCAGTTGTATAGCTAGTGTAAGTTCTATTTGTGTGTTTAGGCAGACAATTGCATTTTTCAAATTCTATTGTAAATTAATTTTTAAATGATGCATGAAGTTAGAAACTGCTTCTTTGTTATCAGTTCTTAAAAAATAAACAATATTTTTATATAAATGTAATTCTGTTCCTTTTAGTATGTATTTGTTTCTTATCCTTGTTAATGTTGAGTAAACATAATTGTCTTGATAGAAATTTCTTACCTGGAACACTTTATTTAGATTAGATTATTGATTTATATTAAAAAATCAGATTTTTTTAAAATTTGTTTTAATTCATGATATTTTTTTCAAACCTGAATATTGGACAGGACAATCTTTCAGATGACACGATTCAAAGCAACTATACAGGCTGGCTTTTTGAAATTTTCATGTTCTATAAATTATGTATGTAAAATTCTAATTTCTCATAATTCTAGTGGTACTGTTATAGCACTTAATCTCCGTCTATTGACAGACTCCGAGGCACAGAATACCAGGACTGGTATTCACGAAGGGTTTTAGACTTAGCCAGGTCTTAGGCTTAAATGTGGTTTTAAAGTTGAGACTTTTGTCTCAGCTAAGTTTTGTCTTAAATCCATATTCACAAAAGGGGACAGCTGAGACTTTTGTCTGAACTCTTTAACACCATCAATATTAAAGTACGCCTGCCATCCAATCAAATCTTCGCTAACAATGCAGTGCATGATTTTGTGTAAGGTCAAGGCTATGTAAACAAACACATAAAGTTGAGCCCTTGGTTAAGCTTAAGACCGGTCTTAAATTCTCTGTGAATATCACTAAGCCTAAGACAAAAGTCTTTGGGCAGACACTTGAGACAAAAGTCTCAACTTTAAGCCTAAGCCCTGGCTAAGACCCTTCGTGAATACCGGCCTAGAAAGCCATAATAATTAAGCCAGAAACAACGCAGTGGTCAGTGCCACCAAGTCTATGACAAGACCAAAAAAGTAGGGTGGGTATGCCTTTGCAAAGAGATAGGATTTCAACTTCTTCCTGAATGAAGAGATATTTGGCTGAGCCTGCATTATCAGACAGACCATTCCAAATCCTTGGAGCATCATATACAAAGCTGAGGACAACATGACTATACTGACTTAAAGACTATATTGATGCAAAGTGTAGGACCTCCAGCAGCACGCCATCAGATTGGCTTCTATGAGTTTTGTACACACTATGTGTGGGTTTAAGGAAAGTTTTAAAGTATTTAGGATAACCACTTTATAGGAACTTGTATACCGATTGGGCAATCTTGAAAACAGAGTGATGCTTGATAGGCAACCAATGAAAACAGTCTTTCTGAACATGAGTGATGTGCGAGTACTTAGTGGTATTAACAACAATTTTAGCAAGACTGTTTTGGACACACTGGAGCCTTATAAGATCGAAAGAAGAGATACTTTTAAACAGGGAATTACAGTTGCCAAGACAACTTCCAACCAAAGCATTTGCAGCTGAAAGAGCATCATCATGTGTGAAATACCACCGGAGTCACTCAATATCCCTGATATGAACAAAACAAGGCTTAAACTGATATGATTTTGTTTTATTGTAGCTTGACTTCTTTGATCTGAATTTTGGTACAACTTAGGGTTAGGGTATCCACTGTCCTGACACATGTAGATATTCTACTCTATTTTCCTTTCATAAATGTGGGGGTCTACAAATTAAGCTTTTGTATGTTTAAATAGTTTAAGTGCAAGACTTTTAGTTCATCAGAAGTACAATTCATCACTTTGAGTAGTGCTGCATATAAAAACCTGTGTAAGAAAGTAAAAACAATGTCGGAAACACTGAAACAAAAGGGAAAACTAGAAAAATGTTTTTGCTGACAAAAACGAAGCGGCCCTGATGAAAAAGTGTGAAGTAAGCCGTAAAAGATTTGAAGATATGCATCACAAGGAATAGAAAATGTCTATTGCATCGTAAAGAAAAGAAAACAATATACATTCGAAAGAACAGCATAAATATTCCACTTTTTTTGTTCCACTTTTGCTTCACACACACACATATATATATCAATCTATCATCTCCCTCCATGAACCCTCCCCCACTTCCCCCACTGAGGCCATTCTTTTTTCCACTTGCTTTTTGTGTGCACTAAAGGGGAGTTGGGGGGGTTCTTTCTGCATTGCTGTACAAGAAAAACTGTTTATGAGAAAGTGTTTTTTTTTCAAGCATCTTATATTGTGAAAGAAGTCAGGTGTATACATTTGACCAATTTATATAGTCTATGTGAACAAGTAGCTAGATCATCAACTCCTTCTACAAAACAAAAGTTGAATCAATTGAAGCTTTTTTTCCAAAAAGCAAAAGTTATATCTCCACATTTCCAAATGAATGGAATCAGAAGAATGTGGTTTTTTTAATCTGCCTAAAATTGGGAATTTATATTATGTGAACACTGATCAGTTGCAATATGTTAATAACCACATCAGTGCATCATAAATAGCTCATTTTTTTCTTTGAAGATGTCATAACTTCATAAACACTAAGAGATTAGGTTTGCCAGACAGCATAAATATTTTTAAGCATACATATGCCAGGTGTGGTTTTAAAAAGTGTTAAAATAAATGAGGAGGGAGCAAGAAGTATATATTTATCATGTTAAGATGGCTAAAGCCTCTTAAGTACAGGAATTTTAAGTGAAATGTTATACAAAATCTTACTTTAGTATAATCAATGTCAAGTTAAATCAATGTTACTGAACAGTAAATCAGTTAGGGGCTGAAAATCCTCATTTTCACGTCAAGATGGCCATGACTGTACTTGTATTGGAACTCCAAGGTGGAAAGAAAATAAGAATGTCCCTAATGTCATCTTTAAAAGTATACAAATTTAACCGAGCTCTGCTGAACAATACGATAGCTAGAGATTAAAAACTCCATAATTTCACTGCAAGGTGACCATAACTTCAACCATATTGCGACTTTAAGGTGACCATAAAATGAGAATGTCCCTTTTGTCATCCTTTATAAGTGTACAAAGTTTAGCTGATGGCTTTATTCAAATGTTATGACTATAGGGGGGCCAAAATTATATTAACAGTTTAAGGTCATCTTAAAGTCAGGATAACCCTATGGTTTGCCATCCTTTATAAGTGTGCAAAGTTTAACTGAGGTCAGTCGAACAATAAGATACTTGGAGGCTGAAAACCCCCTTATTTCACTTTAAGGTGGCTACAACTCCATTCATACTGAGAGTTTAAGGTGACCATAAGTATTATTTTTATCTAGTTTAATACCAGTGATAATTTCGATATAAAAAAATGGAAAAAGAAAGGAGCCAGAGCATTTTATTCCAATTTGATGACTTTAAGCAGGCCAAATGTCCATTAACATTTTGAGTTTAAGGTCACCATAAAGTCAGGATATTCCTTTGGCAAATCTTAATATATGTGCCAAGTTTGGGTGAAAAAAGTGAAAAACTAAGTGAACTGGAGGGCTAAAACCCCCTTTTTTGACATTAAGGTGACCTTAAAATTGCAGATACAGGGCTAAAACTTCGGCATGTGAAAGATTATCAAAAAGTAGCTGAATGTTATTCCAACAAAACGCCGAAATTCTGACCGTTTTTGAGATACAGACCAAGTACCCATTTTAAAAAAATTTACGAAAATAAAACGCCTCCCATTCAGGCTAGAATGTACCTGATAAATTTTATAGCACAGGTGTGTGTGTTTTTTTCCGAAACGCGATGACGAGATGTTTTGGAGGTATGCTTAAGGTTACCTTAAGTAAAGCTTAAGGTCTGCGCAAAGCATCTCAAAAATTTTTCCCGCCCCTATAGTTTTAAAGAAAGATAAGAAGGGAAGAAAAATTTGAAAGGCTAAGAAGTTATTCAAGGAAGACCATAATCCGGCGCCGCCAGCGGCGGCAATCAGTCGAACTTCGGTGAAAACAAATAAGTGTCCCTGACGGGCCGCTTAATTACAATGATAAACAACAAATGCGAAGTTATCATAAAAATTCCAAGGATTGGATATTATTATTTTTGCTATTTCTTTTTACCCATATATCGATCATTACTCTTAGATATACCATCAGAAAATCCTTTTGACTGCCTGTCTCGATTAAATATACTTGACTTTTTAAAAGACACTTGGCTTGAAGTCCATTGACACCACAGTTCAGTCTTTTTTGACCCATGAAACTAAGTATGACTACAAGGAAAGAACGAGTAAATTTGAAAATAAAATTAAAATAAAAAATCAAAAAAAAGTCAGCATCAGCATTTCAGAAACTCAGTAAAAAGTTTAAAATAACAAGAGGAGAGTGCCCGTGAATGGGCACTGTGTCAGCTGAATGAGTGTTTTTGATTTGTGAAGGTGATAATGAGAGGAAAGCATAATTATGAGGGAAAGTGCAGTACAGAAATACAGTAAATGGTAATTGAACAGAAATTCCGAAGCTGACAGAAGAAAAGGACAAAAAAGTTGTGCCCTGCAAATGGTATTATGAAGGAAAGTAACAAGGTAATTGTTTAAGTGTAAAATGTAGGTTAAAACATAATTAAAGAAATACTGCAAATACAATATCCTCGCTCGATCTTGAAGAAGGGGTCCAATAAAAAACTCTAACCACACCAAAAATTCACATCCCATGATTTCCTATAGGATGGTTTACCATCCCTAACCTCTAGGACCAATAATAAGCAAGTTATAGACACTTTTAAGTTTCGCTATCCTTGTTTGACCTTGAAGGAGGGGTCGAAGGTCAAATCCGACAACACTAAAAGATTCCCAGCCCATGATTTCCTGTAGGTTGGTTACCATCCCAAACCTCTAGGACCAATAATAAGCGAGTTATAATCAATTTTAAGTTTGGCTATCTTCGTTTGACCTCAAAGGAGGGGTCCAAGGTCAAATCTGACCACACCAATAGATTTCCAGCCAATGATTTCCTATAGGTTGGTTTACCATCCCAAACTTCTAGGACCATTAATAAGTGAGTTATAAGCACTTTTAAGTTTGGCTATCTTCATTTGACCTTGAAGGCAGGGTCCAAGGTCAAATCCGACCACACCAAAAGATTCCCAGCCAATGATTTTCTATAGGTTGGTTTCCATTCCAAACCTCTAGGACCAATAATAAGCGAGTTATAAGCACTTTTAAGTTTGGCTATCCTCATTTGACCTTGAAGGAGGGGGTCTAAGGTCAAATCGGACTACATCAACAGATTCCCAGCCCATGATTTCCCACAGGTTGGTTTACCATCCCAAACCTCTAGGATCAATAATAAGGGAGATATAAGCACTTTTCATGATTGACAAAGAAACGCCTGTGGCGGCCATCTTGTTTTTCAAAATGAGGCCAAAAATATTCCCAGTCAAGATTTTATAATGAGGAACATATCCTGCGAATTTGAGATCTCCACCTTTTATACCCTTTGCTCTAGGGGGCCAACAAAAGTCATTGTTTAAAGTCGAATAAACGTCCCTGGCGGCCATCTTGTTTTTCAAAATGAGGCCAAAAATATTCCCAGGCAACATTTCATGGTTATTAATATATCCTGCAAACTTAAGAAGGCTAGCTATAATATTTTTTTCGTTAGAGCGGTAATGGTGAAATCTCTCTACACACTGCGGCTATCCAGTGGATACAATGATTTACTCAACAGTGAGAACCTGAAAGTAGCTATTGCTCAGCTAAGCCATGACATAGAGGTCTGCAATTTCACTATGTTATAGATGACCAAAAATTATGTGAATAACATATTTAAACAAAATACTCTAAATGTAATAGTTTTCAAGTTACAACTGATTTACTCAACAGTGGCAACCTCAAAGTAGCTATGCAATGAGCTACATGTCTGAATTTTTACTATGTTATAGCTGACCAATAAATAGGTGAACAACATATTTAAGCAAATTACTGTAAATGCAATAGTTTTCAAGTTACAACTGATTTACTCAATAGTGAGAACCTGAAAATAGCTATTGCTCAGCTATGCAATGAGCTATAGGTCTGTAATTTCACTATGTTATAGCTGATCCAAAAGTAGGTGAACAACATATTTTAACAAAATACTCCAAATGCAATATTTATCAAGTTACAGCTAATTTACTCAACAGTCAGTACCTGAAAATAGCTATTGCTCAGTTGTGCCATAAGCTACAGGTCTGTAATTTTACTATGTTATAGCCGACCCAAAAGTAGCTGAATAACATATTTACACAAATTTCACAAATTACACAAAGGTCTGGAATTTCACTATGTTATAGCTGACCCCAAAATACGTGAATAACATAATGAAACAAAATACTCTAAATGCAATAGTTTTCAAGTTATAAGTGATTTACTCAACAGTGATAACCTAAAAGTAGCTATTACTCAGCTATGCCATGAGCTACAGGTTTGAAATTTAACTATGTTATAGCTGACCCAAAAGTAGCTGAATAACATATTCATATGAAATTCTCTAAATGCAATAGTTTTCCAATTACAACTGATTTACTCAACAGTGAGAACTTCAAAGTAGCTATTACTCAGCTATGCAAGGAGCCACAGGTCTGGAACTTCACTATGTTATAGCTGACCCCAAAATAGGTGAATAACATATTTAAACAAAATACTCTAAATGCAATAGATTTCAAGTTATAAGTGATTTACTCAACAGTGATAACCTAAAAGTAGTTATAACTCAGCTATGCCATGAGCTACAGGTCTGAAATTTTACTATGTTATAGCTGACCCAAAAGTAGCTGAATAACATATTTACACAAATTTCTGTAAATGCAATAGTTTTCAAATTACAACTGATTTACTCAACAGTGAGAACTTCAAAGTAGCTGTTACTCAGCTATGCAATGAGCCACAGGTCTGGAATTTTACTATGTTGTAGCTGACCCCAAAATAGGTGAATAACATATTTAAACAAAATACTCTAAATGCAATAGTTTTCAAGTTATCAGTGATTTACTCAACAGTGATAACCTAAAAGTAGCTATTACTCAGCTATGCCATGAGCTACAGGTCTGAAATTTTACTATGTTATAGCTGACCCAAAAGTAGCTGAATAACATATTTATATGAAATTCTCTAAATGCAATAGTTTTCCAATTACAACTGATTTACTCAATAGTGAGAACTTCAAAGTAGCTATTACTCAGCTATGCAAGGAGCCACAGGTCTGGAACTTCACTATGTTATAGCTGACCCCAAAATAGGTGAATAACATATTTAAACAAAATACTCTAAATGCAATAGTTTTCAAGTTATCAGTGATTTACTCAACAGTGATAACCTAAAAGAAGCTATTACTCAGCTATGCCATGAGCTACAGGTCTGAAATTTTACTATGTTATAGCTGACCCAAAAGTAGCTGAATAACATATTTTGAAATTCTCTAAATGCAATAGTTTTCCAATTACAACTGATTTACTCAATAGTGAGAACTTCAAAGTAGCTATTACTCAGCTATGCAAGGAGCCACAGGTCTGGAACTTCACTATGTTATAGCTGACCCCAAAATACGTGAATAACATATTTAAACAAAATACTCTAAATGCAATAGATTTCAAGTTATAAGTGATTTACTCAACAGTGATAACCTAAAAGTAGCTATTACTCAGCTATGCCATGAGCTACAGATCTGAAATTTTACTATGTTATAGCTGACCCAAAAGTAGCTGAATAACATATTTACACAAATTTCTGTAAATGCAATAGTTTTCAAATTACAACGGATTTACTCAACAGTGAGAACTTCAAAGTAGCTGTTACTCAGCTATGCAATGAGCCACGGGTCTGGAACTTCACTATGTTATAGCTGACCCCAAAATAGGTGAATAACATATTTAAACAAAATACTCTAAATGCAATAGTTTTCAAGTTATCAGTGATTTACTCAACAGTGATAACCTAAAAGTAGCTATTACTCAGCTATGCCATGAGCTACAGGTCTGAAATTTTACTATGTTATAGCTGACCCAAAAGTAGCTGAATAACATATTTATATGAAATTCTCTAAATGCAATAGTTTTCCAATTACAACTGATTTACTCAATAGTGAGAACTTCAAAGTAGCTATTACTCAGCTATGCAAGGAGCCACAGGTCTGGAACTTCACTATGTTATAGCTGACCCCAAAATAGGTGAATAACATATTTAAACAAAATACTCTAAATGCAATAGTTTTCAAATTATAAGTGATTTACTCAACAGTGATAACCTAAAAGTAGCTATTACTCAGCTATGCCATGAGCTACAGGTCTGAAATTTTACTATGTTATAGCTGACCCAAAAGTAGCTGAATAACATATTGATACAAAATTCTCTAAATGCAATAGTTTTCAAGTTATAAGTGATTTTACTCATGATGGAAGTTACTGAAAAGCCCAAAAGTAGCTATTACTCACTTAGCTATTGAGACAGACACCCAACTTACTCACCATGTTGTAGCTATGAAAAAAGTAGCTGAATAACATATTTTAACAAAATGCTCTAAATGCAATACTTTTCAAGTTATAAGTGATTTAGTGCATGATTTCATGAATTTTAATGCATTAAAAATAATTTAAAAAATTTATTAAAAAAAAATTAAGACAGATCCAGGTCTCATACTCACACAAGAGAATCTACCTCTGGCCTAGTACATATATGCAAGATATGAGAGAAATCCCTGCAATAGTCACTGAGAAAATTGTGATTAAGTGTTGAAATTTTCACACTTTTGGTGGGGGTACCCCGCCTTGTAATGTCTCTAGCAAACAGACGAACAGACAGATTTGCATGCCTTGAACAATTTTTCATCCTCGATAGATAAGGTATCTTTTAAAAAAAACAGCACGTCTCTAGGCCTTGTAGTTTTGGAGGAGAAGTTGTTCACGCGGACGCGTACACCCACGCCGCAGAGTGACGACATAATGTCAGCTAACTGACAAGTCAGCTGACATAAAAAGAAAATACATTTCATTGTCTATTGTTTTGTGAGCCAAAATGATATATTCAGCCTAAACCTTAGGGTTTACAGAGGCCACAGTGGCGCAGTTTTAACACTCGCCTCCCATCTCTGAGTTCCACGGTTCAAACCCGGGACTTTATGTGGGAAAGTTGGTAGTTTCTTACCGATGGTTGGAAGTTTACAGTACAGAACCTTGACCAACTGTATGTACTGGTTTCCTCTGCCCGCAAAACTACCCATGGTGATATGACCTATACAGTGTTGAAAGCGACATTAAAACCCAAATAAATAAAATTTGGGGTTTTACATGTAATGAGAATGTTGCAAAAGAGAACATAGCGTGCTGAGTCAGGACTGTACATGCTGGATGTTGATTTGTTTCTTTTGATACACTATTATTATCCAAGGTACGTGAATTATTAGTTGTTGTAATCACAGTAGCTCTGCTACCAATTATGCTCGATTCATACCATATACCCCCTGTAGTGTGAAAGGGGTATTATCGCTGCGTACCAATTACTGCCAGGTAGAATTCAAATAGACATAACTTGACAAACGTATCTCCCAAATGTAGTAAATAAGGAATTTTCTCAAAAATGCTGGGGCCAATTTCACAGAGACTTTGGTCTTAAATTTTGTCAAGAGAATGTTAAGTCTGTGGTCTTAGACTTAGCGGATTTCACAAAGCAGCTAAGTCCATGATATTGCTAAGTCAATGGTCTTAACTTTAAGTCTGGGAGGTAGTGGGCTTAAATTCTGTAATGAGGATTTAAATGTGGCCGCCATAAACTTTTCTCCACTCCAAAATTTGAAATGGCTGTAAATATAGTATAATCATACAGAACACCCTACTGAAGTAGTTTTTGGGAAGTTTATCTGATGTAACAAGGTTTTCTATTTAAAAACAGCAATTATCCTTAGATAAAAAGCATCAAATGAAGGATATAACAGGTCATATGACACAGAAAACCACTGTGGTTATTTGATAAGCTTGTGCTTAGCTAAGTCACCCTTTGTGATATCCATTTAAATCCCAGACCTAGCTAAGACCAAAGTCTTAGATTTTAAGTCCAAGACTTAGCCAATAAAGGGACTTAGTTTAAGTCCTTTAGTGAAATCGGCCCAGGAGTCAATCCCAGGTACAGGTTATACATAGTGGCTTTCATTTAAAAGTTGGTCCAATGTTATAGACTCCTATCTTCAGTTGCAAGCTAAAGATCCTTGGGGATATTGACAGTAAGTTCTGACTCTGTCTTTGATTTAGGGAAATTTTGGTCAACAGAGAGCTGTATGTGGTTGTGCAGTTGAGACTGGTCAATTAGCCCCCTTAGACCTGAGTAAAGGTAAATACAAGTAGTAATCAAAGGGCAGGGCATCTAGAATGAAAAATTTTATAGATTATTTATGCTGTAAATATGGTGTCATAAAGTAATAGATCACTTCCTTATAGTTAACATTTAAAGAAAAAGAAATTAGACAATTTGGTAGCAGTTGTATCACTAAAGACTTTCTAATATATGCTGAAGATGTCTGAGACATGATGCATCTTACTTACAGTTAGCAATGTTTTTCACAAAGAGAAATCAAAGCAATTTTAAAGACTATATTTACACTGGTGTACGAATAATCTGTTCGTTAAGCAGAATTTGTCCCTGATATCACTGAGATGATATATACCTAATTATCAGTCATTGTGACCTATTCTGTGACCTAAAAACCAGTGAAAGTTGTACAAGCAGGCTAATAAAATATATTCCTTATTTTACTGGCTCACTGAGAATGCAACATTTTAAATCTATATCAAATTGTTATCTGTCTGATACTCATGTTTAATATTAAAATAAAAAGCTAAGCATAACTGAAAATACGACCCATCTGATAACATAGAATTGACCAGGAACAGCAAGATGCCTGCAAAAAGCCATATGACTGGATCTGAATAGTCAGGAAGAATAACTTAATGATCCAAGAGAATAGATTCTTGTATACACTGCAATAAAAATTTAAGACCATGAAAAGGTGATCAGGCAGCAAATTTGATGGCCCTTTTGGCCCTTTTTCCAGTTATATCCCTATACATTCCAAAGCTCTAAATCAACAAGAGGGTCAAAGATGCCCCAAAAGGCGGGTTGTGCAGGCAGCAATAAGGTTAGTAACTGTGGTTACATTTAGAAACAAGGAAAGAGATGTATACGTCACCCAGTTAAGGTGAATGTGTTAGACGTGCTAAGAAACATAAAACTTGTAATCTAGGTTACATAATGGTATCTATGCTATAAACGGACAAATGAAAGGACGGAATTACACCAATTTCGAAAGCAACTTAGCTATGATGGTGATGTATCTCCCTCTCAAGTTTCAATTTGATTGAACAAAGCGTTTTCGAGTTAGAGTCCGGAAACGAAAATGTGGACGGACAGACAAACATACAAAAAACAAACGGAATTACACCAATTTCGAAAGGAACCTATACCTATGATGGTGATCTATCTCCCTGTCAAGATTGAATTGGACAAACGGTTTTCGAGTCCGGGAACGAAAATGTGGACAGACAGACGGACACATCAATCTAATAGGCGAGTTATTTACATGCAACCCACCTAAAAATTAAAGGATACATCTGACATTCTAAAATCCTCTTCTGCCTGTGTAAAGCATACCAAAAGCACCTGATTTGGCATTCTTAACACAAAGATGCCTCTTCTGAAAGCTATAAACCCTATTTTCATACCTCAATAATGTACTGAACCTGTTTGTGTGAGCTCCTTAATGTGAGTAGATATACACGACATGTGCCTGAAATGGTAAATTTCAACATGTTTTCACAAAACAATATCCCCTCAATCAGTCAATTTTGACGGATTTATCAGAAAATCATCTTGTGCCTAGATCTTTATGTGAGGAAAGTGCTTGCCAAAGTTATGCTTTCTGACAAAATCTGGTAAAAAGAGAAGTACAAGAAAAACTAGCAATCAGTGCCCATATACAGGCTCTGTTTCAGCTGACTTTGCATTTTGAGCTTCAGAGTACACATGAAAATAGAAAAGGATGTAACAAAATTTCTACTGGTCAACTATGCAACGAGGTACACGTCTGCAATTTAAATATGTTATAGCTGATTGAAAAGTAGATGAATAACATATTTGAAGAATATTCCAAATGCAATAATTTTCAAGTTACAAGTGATTTACTCAACAGTGAGAACCTCAAAGTAGCTATTGCTCAGCTATGCAATGTACTATAGGTTTGCAATTTTACTATATTATAGCTGACCGAAAAGTATGTGAATAACATATTTAAACAAAATACTGTAAGCAGTTTTCAAGTGATTTACTCAACAGTGACAACCTCAGAGTAGCTATTGCTCAGCTATGCAATAAGCTATAGGTCTGCAATTTTACTATATTATAGCTGATCAAAAAGTGAATGACATATTTAAACAAAATACTGTAAACGCAATAATTTTCAAGTTAAAACCACAAAGTAGCTATTGCTGAGCTATGCAGTAAGCTACAGGTCTGCAATTGTACTATATTGTAGCTGACCCAAAAGTTGGTGAATAAAGTATTAAAACAAAATACTGTAAATGCAATAGTTTTCAAGTGACAAATGATTTACTCAATAGTGATAACCTCAAAGTAGCTATTGCTCAGCCATGCAATAAGATGCAGGTCTGTAATTTTACTATGTTATAGCTGACCCAAAAGTAGGTTAATAATATTCATTGTATTTCAGGAAAATACTCTAAATACAATAGTTTTCAATTTATAAGTGATTTACTCAACAGTGACAACCTCAAAGTAGCTATTGTTTAGCTATGCAATAAGCTACAGGTCTGCAATTTTGCTATGTTATAGCTGACCCAAAACAAACTGAATAACATATATCAACAAAATACTGTAAATGCAATAGCTCTGAAGTTACAAATAATTTTACTCATTATGGAAGGTAATGAAAAGTCACAAAGTAGCATAGATTCCCAAGTCATTAACCATGTTCTAGCTATGGAAAAAAGTAGCTGACCAACATAATTTAGCAAAATGTTCTTAATGCAATACTTTTGAAGTTATAAGTGACTTGGTGCATGAATTCATGAATTAAATGCATTAAAATTATTTTAAAGATTCATAAAAATATAATCATGTGTGGCCTGATACTCACACAAGGGAATCCAGTACGTATATGCAAGATAAGAGAGAAATCCCTTCAATAGTCAATGAGCAGATTGTGATAAAATGTTGAAATTTTCACACTTTCGGTGGGGGTACCTCGCTTGTAATGGCTCTGGGGAACAGATGAACAGACAGATCTGCATGAATTTTACGACTGATCATCCTTGATAGATAAGGTATCTTTTAAAAGTAACAGCAAGTCTCTGGACCTTATACTTCTGGAGGAGAAGTTGTTCACACGTACTCATATGCAGATGCATCACAGTGATGCAACAAAGATACAAATTGCTTTTGATCATGTCTCATTCATACATTTCATTTGTCAAACAATATTTGTCCAAAATTATTTGGATAGGCCTCATAAAATAGATAGATTTAAGTAAGACAACAATGCTTTGTCACCATAGGTTGTCAGAAAAAGGGGGAAGAAACCAAAACGCATCTCCTGTTCAAGGGACGATTAAGTTGGTAAAAGAGTATTTTGTCTCTTTATGATCATGTTTACGTAATTTCCATCTTACAATGAGTTCAAAACTACAACCACAGAGGAAAGGGTTCAGAGATCATGTGACAAAATAGAAAGCACTTGAAGAGTGCAGACCTCCACTATAGGGGGCAGCATTTCTGAAAATTCGGCATATTTTTGTATCCAGAGTAGATCTGTCCCAAAATTAAATTTCAGGTCAGGTGTTAACCACCTACCCACCTAAAAACTTTCTTAAAGATCTGTTCAATACTTTCGGAGTTATCAGAGACAGACACAGAAACACCCCAAAACACGCCTGCCTGATGAAGATTAGATCACACCTGTATCACTCAAGTGATTTGATCCAGTTATATTCATGGCAAAAGTAACTTGTGCCAATGACTTGAACCTATCAATCGATGGCATTAATGCAGTCGTAGAGAATAAAAGATTTGTCACTTCTCCACAAACAAAACTGTGCTGATCATTTTTAAATCACTGTGGGTAGATTGAACAGGTACAAAGTTTGTGGTTACATCGGTACAGTGGATTTGGTGTAAGTCAAAGTTTCAAAATATCGACCATTTGCTTCTACTTATGGCAACTTCTTATTGTGTCCACTCTGAAGTACTGAACATACTCGGTACTTGTGAAATCACTCAAATGGTTAATCTCTTTGTTTGGTGTTCTGATTTAGAACAAAATAGTGTTATAACAGGCTATTGTTACATAAGGATTCAGGTAAACAGTCACTTCTGTACACACAAGAATTTATGGCACTCATAGAGCCCGGAGGGAGGGGGGGGGGGGAGGCATTTCCAAAAATGCAGATTTTTTTTGTATCCAGAATATAATCCGGATCTTTCTAAAAATTACTCAGTTCCTCCTTTGGCCTTGTCCACATGCAACATTTAATGGAGATCCGCGAATCTCTTTTGGAGCAAGTCAACCAGAAAGACACAGACATCGAAAACACACTGAAAGTTGGGGTTTTGAAAGTTTGGGATTTATCTTTTTCGTATCCCGAACATAATCCAGATCTTTACCAAGAGTTTTTTACTTCTTCCTTTGGTCCGGTCTACCCCTGTAAAAACTTGAGAAAGCTCCATTCATTATGTCTTGTAGTTATCACAAACATGGAAAAGAAACAAACACGCATGCAAAACATAACTTCCTAAATAAAAAAAAAGAGTCTTGGATAAGAATTCTCAGTGTAAGTAATTGTAAAGTTCTTACATTAATTGTTTATTTTTATTCTTGATTACTTGATCACATATAATCATTTTCATGAATACAACAAAGTAGCTTTTCTATGAAAACAAATGAACAATTTGCAAAAGAAGCCTATATATGCAGGACTATTCTTTGAATACTTTTGCATCACTCACATAAATGCTCTATCATCACACTTCAACAGTAAGAAATCTGATATCTGTAACCGCTTCCCCCCTCCCCTCCCCCCATAGTTAGGCCTATCATGGCCATAAAATCCGAATTTTTCAGCTGTTTTATGTGTAATAACATCATTTCTACTAGTTTAGACTTGAGCCATGAAACGTCAAACCAATTAACTTTTTACAGTGTTTTTCAAGATGCAATACTAGAACTTCTAGCCTGAACTTGCTCGGAATCTGCAACAGCAAATTCCAAATATATTTATTTTATTTCAGTGGTTATTATGGCCACATTTTTTCCAATAGGAGAGTTCAATAAGACAACAATGTGACATAACCTAACCAAACTAGAGGAATGCTTTTGCTAACAAAAGCGAAACATCCCTGAAAGTTTAAAATGCTTTGTGGTTTTAATAAGCATGCTGTAAAGCTAAGAATGCACAAAGCTGCGCCATACGCTTTCCCAATACCTCTTAATACATTCTGAAGCTATAAAAGCAACGATAAAGGAGATATAAGGCAAAAACTCCAAAGCAGCTATTTATGACCCCAGTTTGGCCCATAAGGGGGGGTCGGGGGGTAAAACTGACCGGCTATTTAGACTCTCCACATATGCTTTCCCAATACCTCTTAATACATTCTGAAGATATAAAAGCAACAATAAAGGAGATATAAGGCAAAACTCGAAAGCAACTATTTTATGACCCCAGTTTGACCCATAAGGGAGGGCCGTGGGGTAAAACTGGCCGGCTATTTAGACTCTCCACATATGGTTTCCTATTACCTCCCAGTACATTTTATGGCTCTAAATGCAATACTTAAGAAGATAATAGGGGGGTTGACCTAAATTTAAGGCTTTCAGATTGGAAGGTGTCAGAAAATCACTCATAAATGAGACATTTTTCAAGGGATTGCTCCCAAAATCTAATCAGCTCGCGTTTTCGATAGTATGAACAGGTGTGTCAAATTATAAGGCTGTGTAGCAAGTAGTTTTCCTGAACTGCAATGACGGGGGGTGTACTTCAAAAAAATTGTTTTTGATTATGTGACCTTCATAAAGGTCAAAGGTCACATTTAAGCATGCAGAAAAATTTTCCCACGCCTAAGGTACATAACTGCCAAATATGGTTTGAAACCTTCTAATAATAAGGGAGATATTCAAGGAAGACCATAATGTGGCGGCGGCGGCGAGGAAACTGGGGCGAAAACAAATAAGCGCCCTTTCAGGGACGCTTAATTAAAGTGCCACACAATACCGCAAAGATTTTTGTAATCATATACATGTATTATTACACACACAGATCCTTTATAAAGAAATCTTTAATAAACAAGGAAACAATTTTTTTAAACTTAAACCTAAAATCAATATCACATTGCATTTCACTAGGGTGGGTAAAATTCACATTTCCAACCCCAACTATTCATTAATTTCAAAACTCCAATTAAAATAAATAATCAGTTATTTCACAAAAAATTCTACAAGTTTGAGTCACCAAGCAATTACCCGTAATACGCAAGATCACTAAAATCTTACCAGTCAAAAAATTTTACAATATAAATACAATAAGAAAATTTTCTAATGACACATACAAACAACAATCACTTATTCAGAGGACAATATTATTTATTTATTTGGGTTTGAACGTCGCTTTCAAGTTTCAACACTGTGTAGATCATTTCAAGATGTGTAGTTTTATGGGCATTGATGACGCTCTGGCATTATTTGAAATTTTTGCCGGGCGTATATCCTGTAACAAACGCCCTCACAATCGATATTTATTGCTACAATCCAAAAGAGGGTTGTCACACATACTGGGGCACCAGTAACTATTAGAACTTCACTTTTTAACTTGCCATATCTCTGCCATTTCTGCATGGTTTTTAATGTGACCAAAATGACCAGAAGCTCTGCAACAATGCCTTTATAGTGATATGCATGACATATCTGTAGCTTATATAGTTTCCAAAATGTTAATAAAAAAAATTAAAACTTGTTGACAAATTTGTAATGCAAACTATCTATAGTAAAGTAAGTGGACATCCCACAGGTAGACCACATTAATTGGTTCTGGTTGGTATGTCCTACTATGTAGACCACATACCGCACGTAGTAGGTAATGAACACACATATGCACAAAAACACAGCACAAACTTCACATTCTCCTCGGACATATATCACAGTTAAATATTTACATCTTGAATAAATGCATAATTGAATATAACGTAATTTCAGCAATAAATGTCTGGTCTTTCACTAGTCTGGGTCTTCCCCCCCCCCCCCCCCCCCCTCCACCACCACCACCAACCCAACCCAACCATTTTAATGACAATTTTCTGTGAGTCAGGATCAGAAATGATACACGTTTTAAAATTTGATACACTTTTTTAAATTTGATAAATTAACACCAGACATATATTTACACTATGTACTCATACATACTGGCCTGTACATCAAGGTACTGGATACACAGAGTCTCTCAAAATAATAAGTTTTAACATGCAAAGGTGCTTTGTGAATACCAAACATTTGTGTACAATAAATCTGAATTGAATGCAATAAATCTGAACCCTGAACAACCCTACCAATAAAGATACAGTTCTGGTGATAATATTTTACTAAATAATAATTCAATAGTTTCAGTGTTGGATTTTCTGTACCTTTTCACACTTCAAATATATCCAAAGTGATCAAATAGTAGAAATGTGCTGAACCAAAAAATTACTTTAAGTGTGCTATTTAAGGTTGAAATGATGTGATCTACTTTGCTGTGGTTGCCTAACCGTTTGAAGTGACTAGTCATAAAAAGTTTAACTACTAACTTACTCTAAACACTTTGGTTATGTTTTATTACTCTCAAGTCAACTATTATGATTCTCTTCATAAGAAATAATCCTTTTTTGGCACAAGCTTGCACTGCTAGGAATCGCTTTTTTTTTGGCTTTTTTTTTCGTCTCTGCACTTTCATGAATTGTGGCGCAGTGTGATGAGTATCTGTATGTTAACTTTATCATTGCTATGATAGGACTGGGATGGGTGACCGCTTTGGTACACTACTCGCATCTCTGATGGGTCTGCGGCTCACGCTAGTAGACCAAAACCCTTCTCAGCCTTGTTTGATTGACGAGTTAAAATATGAAACACTCAAGGCAATCAGAGAATACATAAGACAAGGTGTGTGTTTGATAACATGTACATTGCAGTATCAAAATAATTTCCCGCTACACAATAAAGAACTATTATTTTACTTATTATGGAGTTCTACTGACCAATCACATTACAGCATATATCAAATCCACATCTACGTTATACTTAATATAGATAATAATATTATTTATATCTACAGATGACAAAATAAATGATAAGCCTGTATATGAGCATATAATAACAAAGTGCTTATTTAGTTTAAAACTTAGTGTACCTTTCCCCGAGGCTGCTGCCCCCAAGGCTTTGGTCAACCAGAGAAAATATTACTTCTGCACTATATGCCTTGGGATGAATACATTTGTACAAAAAGTGGTGACTTTATAACAAAAGGTACAGACATAAGATTTTTCAGATAAGTGAAACAATCACCTTAAAATCTTTAATATTTGTCTCTCTAACAAGTTCTTTCTGATCTTACTTTCTGTTAGTGTAATAGGTCATGCATGACTTACAAAATTAATAATGCAAGGTATTTTAACTATACACTCTTAAATATGTACAGTTACTGTTAAAAGACCGTGTCAAAATTTCTGATCCTTGTTCAACAAAAAATGTTGTTAAATAGTCTGGGTGGGGGGATATACTCAGGGAGAGGGGTTTCTTACAGTAATTACAGTAATACATAGTGAAACTGTAAAGAGAACTCAGACACATACTGAAGAACAGAGAAAAACAGTACTCAAGAGTACAACACTACTTACACTAGGAAACAAAAAATCCTAAAAAAAATCTTTTGTTTTACAAATATGCCAAGAACACTCTACCCAACTGCAGAAAAATAAATAAATAAATAATCCTAACTGTGGCTTTTTATGTTAAATTTTCCATTAATGAAGTCATAATACTGTTCTTTCCAGCCTTAATACATCGTCTTCAGTAGACTTCCCCATCTGTTGTTTGCTAGAATCTTGCCCAGGTAATTCTTCACTACTTCAATAGCCGCGGGACTGTACTGATCCAGGAGGTTTACCTCTGGATTAAATCTGTGGGGCAGGTGCCCCTTCCTCAGGTGAGAGTGCAGAAGATCCAGAAAATCCACAAACCTCTCCGACAGACAGCCTTCCTGCCATTCTTCTTCATCTGTGGACTCCAACATGTGCAACAGCATTGTCTTATAAATGTACGAGTTCAACATCCCCATCTGAGAGGGATTATTCAGACGGGCTCCCTTCACAATCTTCAGGCACTTTTTATGACAGGCGTCGGACGGTAGAGATGCCATCACTTGAAACTCCTTCACTGAAAAGGACTCACGCCAATACTTTTCAAAATCTTTGTTGCCACTGTGCAAGAATTCGGGATGTGGTTTAGCAACAACCTGCTTTTCTTCCACTACCATAACTGGTACAAAGTCAATACTGGTCTTCTTGCCACCATCATAGGTGACCTCCAACAGAATCGAAGGCCCCTTCTTTCCAGACTTTATTTCATACTGAGTAATACCATTGATGGCCCTCTGGATGTTACTCTGAAAGTAGTTTCGCAGCATATCTGGAGAGAGATACGACTCACCTGAATCTGCTTCTTTTCTGAGAAATTTCTCCAGTGGTTGACTGTAAAATGTCTCTGGAAAAACATGCTGCTTCAGAACATAAAAACCAGGTACCTGGGGATCGTATTGCAACGTGAACAAACCGGGGTTGACATGCAGGGGAATCATCACATCGAACTCTTCTGGTCGAACCACTTTAAGGCCTTCTACCACAGAACCACAGTCCTTCAGCTCAGTGATCATGTGGGCATCGTTCTTCTGAAAGTGTTTCAGAATGGCATCTTTGATGTCATCTACAACCTTCTTGGCCCTGTCCATCTCACTTCTGGCTATATTGACATATCCATTATGATAATCTTCTAGTCTGAACTGAAGAGGAATTTGATCATCTTTTAATGATGATGCCAACTGGTTGGTTGCCTGTGGTGGTGAAGCTTCTGGCCCTTCATTTGCGGTCTGATTTCTTGCCTCATCTGCATCTTGATCACTATTTCCTCCACCTTGGTCTGCTTTCTCTTCTGGCTCATATTCCCTGTTGGTGGTGTTGGTTGCCACTTGCCTTTCTTGCTCATCTATATAATCAAAGAGCTTCTTTACCCCATAAGCTGCTGCACCCACTATAGCAGCCCCAGCGGCCGCACCAAGAACCCAACCAATGCCTGGCCCTTTCTCATCTTTGTTGTTTTTTCTAGACATCAGAAAAGGTCAAGTCACAGCAATGCTAAAAGTACACAAAATAAATCTCTTCATACAAGTGTAATGTTTTTGTTTAATTGAGAACCAGTGATTGTAAACAATGATTGAAATCTCACCAACCAACAAAATCTCACCAGAGAGTTCACAGGCAACAAGAAGGAGATTTAAAGGATTCACTGGGAATTAGAATGTAGAAACCAAACACAACAGACATGTTATAAAATCACCTGTGGGGTGTGACAAAAGATAGGTAAAATTTATCACAACATTTAACTGCTGATATTAAAACATGCAGTATCACCTTTCTGATGTCTTGCCAATTAGAGAATATGAAACTTTCGATAGCTTGAGATATGAAAGGCTGATTTCTTCCCCAAACATGATTGAATGATGAACTTCACTGGCTAAACAGTAATTAAGATTTAAAAGTTTTTATCTTGAAACTGTAAGAGTACTGCAAATATTACAATGCATCAAACAAAAGCTGTATATTTTTTATTTAAAAAAAGAACTGAAACATAGTGTGACAGTGGAACTTTTATATTGATAAATATTCAATCGAGTACAGCTGTGGTATTATTGATTCTAGTCATCTTCTATTTGCAGAAAATTCATAATTCTAATAAAAAGAAATTAAGAAATCTACTTCAAAAACTAAAATTACAAATCAGATTTATGTTGTACTGCCAAGCAATACTGGGTGGAAGCTGATTTCCTGGAAATAAGTTCAAATAAGTACACAAAGTGGTATAACAACAAATTAAAGTTACAAAAAACACAGTAATAAACTTCAACAAAGGTTATCATGACATCTGTTTGTAAAATTTTGTTGTTAATACCACTAAAATCTGAAAATCTCTTAAGACTTGTGTAATTTTGTTGTTTATACCACTAAAATGTGCAAATCTCTGAAGACTGTTTATCTTCATGTCAGTTTTTCTTTGTGTCCAACTGTGTATTCAAGACCCGAAGAAACAAGGATGCAATTACAGTTCTGATATTAGAACTCTAAAACTTTTCTGACAAATCTGTGGTCAGGCTTTTAATAAATATGTTAAGAGTTCCGATTAAAGTAAAAAACCTATTTGCCTTTCTATTTATAAACTAGAAATAGGCCGCCCTGTTGATAGTAGATGCGAATAGAAACAGGATAGCATAGAAGAACACACATTATCATGTGTAATGTCCACCCATGAACCTTTTGCCCAAATTGTACAGTAGTCTTACAAGACCCTGTTTCATTTGTAAAATATATCAATGATGCTTAAATATTTGTTAGTGTAGATGTAAATTATTTCAGCTTCATGCCTTTTTGCATTGGTTGGGTTGAAAATTTTGACGAAATCACTCTATCTTGCACGGTTAAGAAGATAGAAGCAAATTCCTGTTTTTCTATTTTTGGCAAAAATTTGAAAATTCAAAATGGCCGCCATTTTTGGGAAAAGGAAATTTTTTTGAAAATTGCCAAGAGTACATTTCTTAGATACCCTATGGGTCGAAAATTTCAACAAAATAACTCTATTTTGCACGGTTAAGGCCAGTTTGTGTTTTTCCATTTTGGGCAAAAATTCGAAAATTCAAAATGGCTGCCATTTTTGGGGAGGGGAAAATTTTTTGAAAATTGCAAATATTACATTCCTTAGATACCCTGTGGGTTGAAAAATTTCGACGAAATCGCTCTATCTCGCATGGTTAAGGAGATAGAAGCAAATTTGTGTTTTGCCATTTTTGGCAAAAATTTGAAAATTCAAAATGGCCGCCATTTTAGGGGAGGGGAAATTTTTTTTTTAAATTCCCAAGAATACAATGCTCAAATACCTGTGGGTCGAAAATTTTGACGAAATCGCTCTATCTCGCATGGTTAAGGAGATAGAAGGAAATTTGTGTTTTGCCATTTTTGGCAAAACTTCGAAAATTCAAAATGGCCGCCATTTTTGGGGAGGGGAAAATTTTTTGAAAATTGCAAAGATTACATTGCTTAGATACCCTGTGCGTCGAAAATTTTGACGAAATCGCTCTATCTCGCACGGTTAAGGAGATAGAAGCAAATTAGTGTTTTGCCATTTTTGGCAAAAATTCGAAAATTCAAAATGGCCGCCATTTTTGGGGAGGGGAAATTTTTTTTTTAATTACCAAGAGAACAATGCTCAGATACCCTGTGGGTCGAAAATTTTGACGAAATCGCTCTATCTCGCACAGTTAAGGAGATAGAAGCAAATTTGTGTTTTGCCATTTTTGGTAAAAAAATTCGAAAATTCAAAATGGCCGCCATTTTTGGGGGAGGGGAAAATTTTGGGAAAATTGCAAAGATTGCATTCCTTAGATACCCTGTGGGTCGAAAATTTCGACGAAATCGCTCTATCTCGCATGGTTAAGGAGATAGAGGGAAATTTGTGTTTTGCCATTTTTGGCAAAACTTCGAAAATTCAAAATGGCCGCCATTTTTGGGGAGGGGAATTTTTTTTGAAAATTGCAAAGATTGCATTGCTTAGATACCCTGTGCGTCGAAAATTTTGACGAAATCGCTCTATCTCGCACGGTTAAGGAGATAGAAGCAAATTAGTGTTTTGCCATTTTTGGCAAAAATTCGAAAATTCAAAATGGCCGCCATTTTTGGGGAGGGGAATTTTTTTTTTAAATTACCAAGAGTACAATGCTCAGATACCCTGCGGGTCGAAAATTTTGATGAAATCGCTCTATCTCGCACGGTTAAGGAGATAGAAGCAAATTTGTGTTTTGCCATTTTTGGCAAAAATTCGAAAATTCAAAATGGCCGCCATTTTTGGGGAGGGGAAAATTTTGGGAAAATTGCAAAGATTGCATTCTTTAGATACCCTGTGGGTCGAAAATTTCGACGAAATCGCTCTATCTCGCACGGTTAAGGAGATAGAAGCAAATTTGTGTTTTGCCATTTTTGGCAAAAATTCGAAAATTCAAAATGGCCGCCATTTTTAGGGAGGGGAAAATTTTTTGAAAATTGCAAAGAGTACACTCCTTAGATACCCTGTGGGTCGAAAATTTTGCCGAAATCGCTCTATCTCGCACGGTTAAGGAGATAGAAGCAAATTAGTGTTTTGCCATTTTTGGCAAAAATTCGAAAATTCAAAATGGCCGCCATTTTTGGGGAGGGGAAATTTTTTTGAAAATTGCAAAGAGTACACTCCTCAGATACCCTGTGGGTCGAAAATTTTGACGAAATCGCTCTATCTCGCACGCACGGTTAAGGAGATAGAAGCAAATTTGTGTTTTGCCATTTTTGGCAAAAATTCGAAAATTCAAAATGGCCGCCATTTTTGGGGAGGGGAAAATTTTTTGAAAATTGCAAATATTACATTCCTTAGATACCCTGTGGGTTGAAAATTTCGACGAAATCGCTCTATCTCGCACGGTTAAGGAGATAGAAGCAAATTTGTGTTTTGCCATTTTTGGCAAAAATTCGAAAATTCAAAATGGCCGCCATTTTTGGGGAGGGGAAAATTTTTTGAAAATTGCAAAGAGTACACTCCTTAGATACCCTGTGGGTCGAAAATTTCGCCGAAATCGCTCTATCTCGCACGGTTAAGGAGATAGAAGCAAATTAGTGTTTTGCCATTTTTGGCAAAAATTCGAAAATTCAAAATGGCCGCCATTTTTGGGGAGGGGAAAATTTTTTGAAAATTGCAAAGAGTACACTCCTCAGATACCCTGTGGGTCGAAAATTTTGCCGAAATCGCTCTATCTCGCACGGTTAAGGAGATAGAAGCAAATTACTCAAAAGTAGTACTGAAAATACACAATGAAGTACCTAAATGGCTATTACTCATGTACTGACAAAGCTATCAGTCCCAAATGCAATACCAAGCGAGCTATGGACATAACAATCTTGTATTCAAAATTGTAGTAAAATATCTTTAATTATTTTGGCTTAAATGCACGGAAACCAATGGGTACTGAAAATAGCTGTACTTAAGTATTACTCAGTAAGCAAAAGAGGTACAACAGCCAAAAGCAATCCCAAGCAAGCTACTGACCCAATAAGCCTGCATACCAAATTTGGTGACAATAGCTCTAATACTTTTCCTTTAAATGAGCGGAAACCATGCGTGACGCCGGACATCGGACGCCGGACGCCGGACATCGGACATCGGACAACGGACATCGGACATCGGACGGCGAAAAAAGCAAAAATAATATATCCACCCCCCAGGGGGGTGGACATAATTATTGCTACAAACAACCAACCAAAATCTGTGACCTCATATATCCTCATGAATATCAATGAGTTGTTTGTTATATGCTTGCAAGTCCGAGAATTTGAAGTATTTGATCTTCATGCAGTCAAGTTTTGTTAATTATTGCTAGAAAACCCCACAGAAATCCATGCCCTGATATTACTTCATGAATATTAAAGAATTTGGCAATATGAATTCCATTCAATTTACTTTTCTTATTACAGAGTCAGTCAGGGTCCGTTGTAGTTTCCTGGCTTGTTGCGGTGGGTCAGTAAAATATCAAAATGTTTGGATATACTCTCCCTGAATCTTGATCTCGACAGTGGTTCTGCCCACCTGGAAACAGTCCCGTCTCTCTATGTTTTGTGGTAATAACTTCCCGCCTTGTCCTATACTGTTGTGAGTGTTGTCTTGTCAGGAAGCACTAGCCAGCCTATCATAGTCAAGTAGCCAGACATCGCGACAGGTCGTAGACCAACATTGACCATATTCGAAAGGAAACTGGTCTGTCGTAAACAACCACAACCTAACTTGATCGCTTCCCATTAAGCCTTCGACCATAGGGTTGGATACATCTCAGCAGGACAAGCCAGGAATACACCAGGGCAAGACATAAAAGGGAACCGAGAGGGCAGTTACAGCAACAGACAAACCTGGGAGTCTGTAAGACAGGTCGGCTTCGTTTTACTGACTCACAGCTTGTTGGTTGCGCAATTTGTGTCTATAAAAGGCAAGCTGTTGGATGGAATGCATGATTTGGAATTTCAACCCTGACGGATGACAACTGCCAGCTTTTTATTTTTTTCCACAAATTAACTTAGGATTTAGTGTACAGATATAACTAGGGCTGGGACGGGTGCTAATAAACAGCTCCGTGTACCCACACTCTGACAACTGACCCGAATTCGAGTATCCGCAACATTTAATATCTACCATTAAAAGTCTTCTGTGAATAAATGGTAAAAACATCATCTATTTAACCAGCTATTATAGAATATGGAATAAATTATACCTTTTTCATCCAAAACCACAACTTTAATTGACATTATATGGCGGAAATGCAAAAATGTAGCATATGTTACACAAACTTGCAAATTTAATAAGTAAATTAAATTTTTATAAGTTAATACCCTATCCAATGGACAATTTGCTAAACCGGTCGGCGCAGACCGGCCCGCCAAACGCCAGAAAAAGACGTCATGTGTTTCCACCGGCTGGCCGGTCCGTAGTACTGTGCACTCCCCAGATGGCGCCTCGTACTTCCTTCCTGTCTAGACAACCTGACGTCATAGCATCTTTTTCGTTGTCTAAACCTGTTAGACCCCTAGTAAGCTGATAGCGGGGTCGGTGGGAGGGTCTTGTGTGTCCATTGGATAGGGTATTAACTTATAAAAATTTAATTTACTTATTAAATTTGCAATTTTATTGCGTTAATACATCCTATCCAATGGACAACTTGCTGAATAACTACCGCTTGGTCGGCGGGTAAGTTACTAGGGACATATATGAACTCATAATAGCAAATTTTAACCTACGGTCTAGCCTGACTTTGTCAGGAGACCAATAGGCCCAGGCCTGGATTGACCTTAAGGTCAGGAAACCCTGTAAGGTCATGGTCGGTTACCAGCAGCCGGTTACCCGGGGTTATACCGACGTTCCCCCCCCCTTTTTTGACAGACCTGCTCTGAGGTAGGGGAAGAGAGGGATGAGTTCAGTCCCAGAATGTCAATAAACCTCCCAAAGGAAGCATATCATATTTTTTTTTTTTTTTTTTTTTACTATGTACATGTAGAAACTGTTAATATTATGTACATATATACAAATCTCCTCCATCGAAGGGCCAATTGTGGAACTGCTGAGCAGCCCATACCGAGCCCAACTGGTAAAGCTCCGAGTCTGCCCAAGCCACACCCTTTAGATAGAACTGTGAGAGGGTATTGCGACTTCAGTGGCAGGCTGACAAGATTAGATCTAAGGAGACTCCCGACTGGAAGACCTTAGGAGCAGCAAAGACCCCGACATCATGGGTTTTAACCTGATGTAAGAGTGGGCCTCCTGGTCAGAGAGCTCATAACATAGGATCACAGTCTGTTTGATCCAAGAGGAGATAGAGGCAGATGCCTTTGTCGGAACCTTTCTTAAAGGAGACAAAAAACCACCTCCTTATTCTACTTGAGGTCTGAGGTCCTGTGCAAATAGTAGCGCAATGCTCTAAGCGGAGAAAAGGGACCAGTCAGAATTGAGGGGTCTATCCAGAGATGGGGGCCAGGGCTGTTATAACCACTGGGGGCACACTGTCTGGACCCTCTTGGCCAGCTGATTCTTGGATAGAAAGCTGGGTAATGGATACAGGGACACCGTTGACCAATTGGATTCATGGATTGGTGTCTAATATTTTTGTTTTGTCAAGCATGAATCTCACTTCTGCGTTTGCCCGACCCAAGGGCCAAGAAGAATACCGTCTTGAAGGTCAAATGCTTCAAGGAGGCCTCCTTGATTGGTTCAAATGGAGCCTTATTCAGTTGGTGCAAAACCAGTGAGAGGTTCCAGGAGGGTATGCCCCTCCTGCCTTTGGGTCTGTCTCTGTGGAAACTATCCAGGAGACGAGCGAGATTTTTGTCCTTGCTGATGTTGAAGGGTGAATTTCCCAGTTTATCAGCAATGGCTGAACTGTAACCATCAATGGTGCTGGGCTGTATCCTCCTGTCCTTATAAGGTACATAAGGAAGTCAGCAACTGACTTTACAGGGGTACCCTCAGGTCCACCTGATTGGTGACGCACCCCTTGTAACAATGGTCCACTTTGCCTCATAGACTGATCTGGTTGATCCCTTTTGAGGAGCCTCAATTCTTGCTGCCACCGCCTCAGCGAAGCCCTGCTCCTCGATATCTGGGGCTCCAAGAGCCGAGCATCGAGATTAAGATTTGTCAGATTTCTGTGAGGGATCTGATTGAATGGTTGTGTCAACAGGTTGGGCAGATTGGGCAGGCTCAGTGGGATTTGGCTGGACATGACCACTGGATCCCAAAACCAAGGCATGACGGGCCACCCCGGAGCAATCAGAATGATTCTCTTGTATGGGGAGTCCTGCAATATCACCGCTTTGCCCAATATGGCTGACAGTGGGAAGGTATATGCTTCCTGATCCTACCATGGCAAACTGAGCGCATTCACTGCTGTAACCAATGGATCCGGTACCAGTTACACAAACAAGGGTAACTTGTTGTTGAACCTCGTGGCAAATAGATCTAGTTGAGGCGGTGCCACCTGGTGCATATTGCTTGGAAAACCTCCTGAAGGAGAGACCACTCTGTTTGGGTGGTCTGGTCTAGCCTGGATAGCTTGTCTGCGACCACACTCAGCCAGCCTGTGTCGGGCTTTTAGAGTTACTTGATTTCTGGTGCACCCGGTCAAGATTCTCCATAGTAAAGTACAAAGTGGGCCCGACCTCATGCCTCCTTCCCTGTTTATGTATGACACCACTGTGGTGTTGTCTGTCTCTACAAGTACTATCTTGTGCATACAGAGGTCTTGGAACTCTTGTAAAGCTAGAAAGACTGCCTGGAGTTCTAGGTAATTGATATGCAACTTGCTTTCCAGGAGGGACTAGGTGCCTCCTGCAGTGTGTTCGTTTAAGAGAGCAACCCACCCTGCTTTTGATGAATCTGTAAAATTTGCAGATCATGTTTTATTTGGGTGTAATGGTTGGCCTGTAAGGACATTGCCCTCTTGCAAACACCCTTGTAAATGTGGGTGCAACACCTTGGTATTGGAATCACCTTTTCTAGTGACTCTGGTACCCTCCAGTTGTTTTTTGAGATGACACTTTATGGGTCTCCTATGAAGTCGGCCTAGGTAAAATTGCTTTCCTGTGGCTGTTAGTAAACCTATCAGACATGAACTGCTGGACCGGACAAACCGGTAGTGACAGTATTTCTAGTATTTGTCCTGAAGGTTCTGTCAATGGTCCGGTATAGGTCGGACTCGAACGACTATGAGGTCGAACTGGTAACCTACACTTTGGCATATTTCCAGTAGCTCTGGTGTATGCCGGAGACAACCCCGGTGGGATGTGGCTTTCACCAACCAGTCGTCTAAGTACTGATGGATTACTATACCCTTGTGTATGGCCATCAGTTTCAACTCCTTTGCTACTAGAGTGAGCTCCATGGGTGCAGTGGACAGATCGAAAGACAGTGCTTTGAACTGGTATGTCCGACCCTGGACATGAAATTGATATGTCCTGGACTGTTACTGTATTAGAATATGGAAGTAGGCGTCCTTGAAATCTAATGAGGTAACCCACTCCCAGTGTTGGAGGATGGTCCTGATGGTCTCCGAAAGGTTTGGTTTGCTCAGACCTAGAATAGCTCTCCAAAGGTTATGTGGTTTTGGGACCAAACAGGGTTGAAGAAGCCCAGAGATTTTGAAACTGGCTAGACTGCACCATTCCTTGTCCATAAGCTGATGTAATGCTTCTAACCAATAGGTTTCTGTGAAGATGTGCATAGCAGTTGATAATTTGGGTGACCTTGTCAAGACCAAGCTTGACTGGGAAGGGAGAGTGTAGTCCTCCTTCAACATTTGTACTACCTAGGGTCCAGCCCCCCCAAGGCTTCCTAAGTCCTGAAAACGGGGTTAGTCTGGACCCTACAGGCAGATGTGTGCCACATTCGTGACATTTGCTAGTCTGACAAACATTACTGTCCCTACGGCCTCCGGAGACTAGTCCGGTCTGGTGACAATGGTCCGAGAAAACAGTCTCTCTGTTCTTGCTGTGGTCCGGTCCGGTGGGGCTGACACAATTTCTTCACATTTAAAAGATTCTTGCCCCAGGCCAGCATCCTGCAAGGTGCAGCATTTACAAGAAATTGAGATGGCTGACCATTGGCCGGACATGATGAACTTGTCTGACTATTGACCACTTTTCTGTCCTGTACCAAGACTCCATAACCGGTAATTCAATGTAAGTCTCTGTAACGGTGCAAAAAACTGGCAGGCTGGGGTCACCAATTTTTTTTTTTTTTTTTGGTAACCAGTTGGGGTGAAGCCCTGTACAGTAAGGACTGTGTAGCCAGCACCCTATTAGTAGACTTGTAACCGGTAGGTTGAGCAAGTGTACAAGGCTGTGTAGCCAGTACCAGCCGGTACACTCTGTAACCAGTTGTTGTAGCCAGTGTACAAGGCTGTGTAGCCGGTACACTGTAACCAGTTGAGGCTACTGTATAAGGCTGAGAAGCCGGTAGCCGGTCGGTACATACTGTAACCAGTTGTTGAAGTGAGTGTACCAGCTGTGTAGCCAGTACCAGCCGGTACACTCTGTAACCAGTTGTTGAAGCCAGTGTACAAGGCTGTGTAGCCGGTACACTGTAACCAGTTGAGGCTACTGTATAAGGCTGTGAAGCCGGTAGCCGGTCAGTACATACTGTAACCAGTTATTGAAGTAACTGTACAAAGCTGTTCAGCCGGTAGTCGGTCAGTACACTCTGTAACCAGTTGTTGAAGTAAGTGTACAAGGCTGTGTAGCCAGTACCCGGTCGGTACCCTGTAGCCAGTTGTTGAAGTAACTGTACAAGGCTGTGTAGCCAGTAGGTACACTGTGTAACCAGTTGCTGAATGAAGTTTACAACTATCTTGTGTTGAATTCAATTTCCTCCATTAATTCCTCTGTAACCGGTTGTTGAAGCAAGTGTACAAGGCTGTATAGCCGGTACTGGTCGGTACACTCTGTAACCAGTTGTTGAAACAATTTTACAACTATCTTTTGTGTAAAATTCAGCTGGCTGTAGGTTTCCGCCATTAATAAAAGTATTTCTTTGAATACACGTCTATTTGTAGATTTTGACAGTTGCTGGGAAAGCCCTTGTGAGCTATATTTAGAAACAAATGTTGGTCGGTGTGTCACGTGACCAGCTTGCTGGTCGGAGGGACAACGTGATTTGCTGATTGGAGATGACGATCAGCTTCGTGAACTGGTCAGAAAATCACGTGACCAACTTCGGGGATACGCCCTCACTAGAGGTGTTCTTTCCTTATAACACAGTAAACGTAAGCTTACTGGTCGACTGATGTCTGTAGCAGAGAAGTCTGTACCAGTACGCTGGAGGTGGATTACAGGAACTAAAACCTGGAATCACAGTAGACGTGAGTGCAAAGAATGTACTTCCGACCTTCTTGTTCGGTGAATCACGTGATAAACTTCGTGACTGGTTGGTGAGAACACGTGACCAGCTTCGTGAAGACACGCGATTGGCTGACTGGATATGACGTCAGAGGTCGCGTTCTTTAGCTGGCCGGCCGGCTGTTGCTTTAAAAGCAGAGAAGCCTGGACCAGTGCACTCTGTAGATGAAATTCCTGGCCGGTCTGAAGTCGGTTTTTCTTCTCAGCCGGCTGTACACTCAAACCAGTTTCCTGGCCATCCACTGCCCTTACTATCGACACACGTGCCGGGTCCATAAGGGTGGGACTGAGAGTGATAGAAGTTCCTTCTATGTAGCAATACTTGAAGGTCGGTTGAAGAGATCTGAAGAATTCATCTCTTGCTTCTGATGAAAAAACACTCGAGCTAGGCTGGTGTGACTGATGCTTTACAGCAGAGAAGTCGGTACCAGTGCGCTCTGAAGAAATCTGTAGAATTCATCTCCTGCTTCTGATTAAAAAACACCAAATACTCGAGCTGGGCTGGTGTGACTGATGCTTTACAGCAGAGAAGTCGGTACCAGTGCGCTCTGAAAGAATGCATCTGTGATGGGGAATTCCTTCCATTCACAGTTTTCAAAACTACGTAGACTGAAGTTCTCGTGTAGTACTAGGAGACGTTTCTATGGTGACTGTAGCTGGAAGGTTATAGATGAAACATTCAAACAAAAGACACGGATAAAAATACCTGTTAGAAGTATATCCATAATTCCTCAATAGTGTTGATCTGCCCCTAACAACACAAAGGTTGAATGGGAGGAAACTAGCAAAATGGCTGCCTTCATATATCTCGTCGATTACTGCCCTATCATCAATAATAAATTGAGTCAACTAGGGAGCGTTTCCAGCAGATTTCTAAATGAATATCCGTGCTTGATCAGTTGGTAACATTTAAAAACAAAGAAACTCTCCACGTATAAGGTTCAAAATCCGTCATTAAAGCACACTTTTCCTTTAAAATCTGGAGATGTTGAAAACACGTCTGCACAGTACACGCGCCAAAAACGAAAAAGATGCTATGACGTCAGGTTGTCTAGACAGGAAGGAAGTACGAGGCGCCATCTGGGGAGTGCACAGTACTACGGACCGGCCAGCCGGTGGAAACACAGGACGTCTTTTTCTGGCGTTTGGCGGGCCGGTCTGCACCGACCGGTTTAGCAAATTGTCCATTGGATAGGATGTATTAACGCAATAAAAGTTCCATTTCGCGGGTAATAATACAATACGCTGTGAGGAACTGAGTAGTTAAAATGGACTTGAGTCCCAGAAATGACCGACTCGATTGTCTATCGAGGCTCGATTAACCATTTGCAGCCCTAAATATAACTTGGACTGACCAGCTGATAAGACTTTTGTTTTTAACAAATGCTGGTTTGACTTGATTTATAAGATGGGTTTTAAATAGTGATCTCAAAAGGTACCTGAACCCTGAATATTTACCCGAATCCAAAATCACATACCCAAATCTAAGCTTTATTTCTGTCAATATCACCCACGTTGGCTAACCAAGTACAGACATATCTCAATTTCATTAATTCACCTAAAAATGAAACTATTCAATTAAAATGCACAAGAATATTGTTTTCTCACCCTTGTACACCATTTATAGTAATATTTTATTTGTCTTTTATTTTGGTTGTTTATGTATTGTGAAATTTCCGGAACCCTTTGAAAATCGTCAGTATATTAACACAGTTACCTAATTCTGAGTACACAAAACATTTTATATTGGCTATATAGCGACATGCACACATTAAATAAATAAAAGTTCAATGTTTTCACACAGTAGTTAATAATTTTGCATCAATAAAATTCACTTACCCACCTGAAAAAAAAATAAAGTTTAAATTCCGAAACTACATTCAAGCAATAGTGTAATGCTTTCCTGATAGGTCATGTGATTCCATTTTTATGGATAATGCAATAAACAACCGTGTTTTGAATATACAGAAGCCATTTTTATTTAACATTTCTTCTGTGTCCTACTGTTTTGAATGCAGAAAAGGTGGCCAACAAGAAATAAAGCAAATGGTTGGATCCCATTATTTGTGTAAGTTTTAAGTTTGTAAATGTGGAGATTTTTGTAGAATCAGCTATTATCGCCCATCAGTGCAAGTACCTGGGTACCCGCCCGTTAAAATCACTACCTACCCGGTCCCACTTAAAAAGGGTATTTGAGAATACTATAGTTCTAAACAGTTAAGAAAGAATGTGAGGATGAAAGAAGTCCCCACAGACACACCTAGAGTTTGAGACTTTGAGTTGGGAGATAAGTACAGCTGCTGACATACAGAGGAGAGATATAGAGAATAGAGGGACGAGGCAGAGAAACAACACAAGAGGGAGAGAGAGGAAGAAAGGAGAGCAGAAACTCAATAATCCCATATGGAGGAGGCAGTGGCCAAAAAAGACCTAGACATAAGAGGAGTAAAAGTGAAATGGATCGAGGGTGGAGAGGCCATGCAGCACTTCTACTCAATTCCAATCCAGATGCAAGTTGGGACATATGATGAACAGACTTAAGTGGGAACTTCACCTGTCCTTTTTCTATCGCCTGTACTTGTGTCCGTTATTGCCCGGTATCCATGATCCCCTAGATCTTTTGGTATAAAACAGTATGTATAGTACTAGCTGCCCGTGTCCCTGAAGAACAAATTTTTTCCTTCCCAGTCACAGACATGGATGACTGTTTTATGTATCGTCATCTGATGTAACTTCGACGCATTTATAACTTCAACGTAATATGCATATCGTCCTTTTTGAAATGTTTCCAAGGGGTTTTAAATTGACTGCAGATATATTTTGGACGATAATTGTATATTTTTTATGCAATTTTTGACAACTTTTCTAAGAAAACTCACGAAAATGCGGTCCAAACATGTAATAACATTTATCGTTATTGCGTCTAAGTTACATCGGAACATGCTACCAAAATATCTAGAGTATCACGGTACGGGAAACAACGGACACAGACAGGGTGATGAAAAATTAAAGGATACTGTAGGTGAAGTTCTTACATTAGATCAGGAGGCTGTTGTAGACTTTGTCGAGGATAATGAGGAGACTTAATTGCGACAAAACCAACTTAACACTTTACTGGTGTCTGAAAGTGATACTGTAGTACTGCTCAGCCAGTGAAGTTTGTCCCCTGCATTTTATGACAATATTAAAGAGTTCTTCCTGTCCAGTTACAGCATAAATGTATACCTTGCCGTTGAAAGAAGCTATTCCATTTATTTCAATGTAAATATTGCCTGTCTTTGAGCGTTTTTACGGCAGGTGACGAACTTCACTGGGGTGACGAAATTGACTGGCCGACCAGTATCATACAGTGATAGATGTCTGAAAGTGATACGTGTACAAATATTTTCATTTTGTCAGTGATACATTTGGAATATTGTCTAACAATTTACAGGATCTCAGCCAAAAGCATCAACATAGTTGTTGTTGTATTGTATCATCAAATACTTACTGTCAAATGCACGGACAACAACTTTGTGATGACACTTTCACTTTCATATGATGTTTACGTTGTTTACGTTTTCTGAGAACAGAATGGACATCTTCGAATCAAAATTTTCTACCAGGTGAATTTAAACTTTGGGTGTAAGTAAGTAAGTAAGTAAGTTTAAGTTTATATTAAAAGTAGAGTAATAGTCATTTGGTCAGTTATCTTTATATTAGTATAAATGTTTATAAATGTGGGAACGACAAATAAATACGAACATTAAAAAGAGTGGCACAAAATAAAAAGTAATGATCGACAGCTAACTAGCTGACATTATATATTGAATACACTTTTACCCTTATAAACAGAATATAAAGTCATAAAAAAATCACAAAGTCAAATAAATGTAAATAATATTAACTTTGTTGCGTTGAACACTCTGAAGTCGGTATTTCATATATTTACAGATGAGATGGTATTATACTAGGCCTATTCCGGTGGTACTTATTTCTCTAAACCACGCCCACCTGCGCAGTGGATTAAATAAGTATTGCAATAAGTACCACCAGAATGGACCTTTCCATGACCTTCCCCAAGCTCCGCCTACTTATCTTACTGTTGACAGGCTCTCACAAACAAAAAAGGTGCAAATCACCGTGAATTTTCAAGAAAAATAAACAAAACTTAAAAGGGAGAATGTATTTTTAAAATAAACCCTTGATAACAAATATTTTATATTATAATTAACATTGTTGTATCAAAAAGTCATATTTGACATTAAAATTATTTATTTTTATTTTGGTGTAAACAGGACCACAGACAAATGGCCAAACCAGGAAGTAAAAAAGCAAAGTGGTAAAAAAATAGAAATATTAATTTATGGTCATATATGTTGCATCACACTGCATTTCAGTAAAAAGCATATGAAAAAAATATGCATGTTACAAAAATAACAAATAAACACTTTATATTTTCCTTTCTTGCACCTAAACAGAACTTTCCGCCATTTTTGTAGAGTGATCACGTGACCTATTCACCAAAGAAATCTGGCGAGATATGTCTATCACTTCAATAATTATTTTAGTCATTCGAAAGTACCACCGGAAGACAAATAAATAAGTATTGTGAACAAAAATAAGTATCGAAGCGCCCACTGGAATACGCCTACTCTGTAAGTGTAATATTTATACTACTTCCTGTCATGGCCTGGTATTCAACCAGACTCAGAACAAACTCGAGCATGTAATATATCAATTGACAGTTGGTGGTCTTTGCCAGTATAGCATTTTCGCACATCATATTAGGTAACCAAAATAAAGATGGAGATCAATTAATAAGTTGTGGGAATTTAAATATGTAAATAAGAAGGCTGATGTAAAGTTGTGGTACTGATTTAAAGCAGAAAGTATTTTATCACATGTTAAAAGTACTCTAAAAGTTAATAGATTTGGATTTGTGTGTGTGTGTGTGTGTGTGTGTGTGTTAAGGTATTTTTATAATGTGGATTGTGTCAATGCATATTTTAATCAAAAGAGATGTGCATTATTTCAGAAAAGACAAACTACTATAGTGTGTAAGTGTGTGTGTGGGGGGGGGGGGGGGGGAGGGTGGTGTGTGTGTATGATAAGGTTGTGCAAAGTATGGCAGAAAACAGTAGTTATCTAATAATATAACAAATGGGTAGTTTAAAAATGTCTACGATTAACTAATCATCCTATATAAGGGCATAACTGATTGTATTCCATCCCATTCTATAATTTCATACAATATAATCTCTGCCCTAGGCATACTCTAAGGTAAAACACCAGAAATCAATTCATTTGTCATCATTTCATAGACATAGTCAGGTAGATACTGAGTAGTTTATGGGTGTCTTATAAAACTCTGAGTTGGAGCTAAAGTTGGACCTTTACTCAGAGCTGCACCTCTTACCAAACCTTTTTACCACACCTCATTTCTGATCTCTATGTTTTCTCTCAATATTTTACAAATAGAACATTAAATGCTAATACTTGTACACTCACAGAGTAAAGGAAACATGAAGCCATGATGGAGTTTTTTTGTAATATTTTATACTAACAGAAGACTTAGCAATATTTTACTCTCTCTGCACTTACTATTGAACTCTTCAAGCGATATTTTATAGTCTGGTTTCTTTTTTACTAATGAAAGATGTAATATCATATAGTAGTATCCACTAACCTCATGAATATTATTGAAGAAATATGAGGCCACAATGGCACTTTCTAGCAACACTTTACCAATATTTCAACACACTCCTTAAGTTGCCCTCACCACTGGAGCTTTTAAGAGACAAGATTTTAGTTTTTTTCCTGAAACTAGAAAGAGTGGGGCTGAATGAACATCATCAGATAAATTATTCAGAACTGTGGGAATATCAAAGTAAAGCTGTAAAGTATTGGGAGGCCTTTACATTATCAATTGTGAGAGTTGAACCGACACAGAGGTGTCAGCCTGTGATTACATGCGAAACCTACTAATCAAGAATATAGTTATATAGGCCACTGAGGATCTCAAAGATGTGACTAAACTCTCTTTTGGATTTGTGCACAGATGGAGGTAAACATGATGAACCTCTAAGAACCATTTATTTGGTTGGATATATCTTTGGCAACATCTCCCACAATGGGTAGACAAAAGAGACATGAAAGAGCTGGGATGATGACTATTAAAAAAAAATCACATAAACCATAGTGCCCATTTTGAAGATATGATGCCACAGTATTCAACTATCAACCAATGGAATCTTTTGTGAATAGGAGATGCCTGTGTGTATCCGTAACATTTTAGGTATGAGCTCTAATGAGGCTTGTGGTTCTAGAAATCACATTTTTTGCTTTTTCTTGTTTTTTTGACCATGCAGACACTCATGAATTGTGGCGCTTCATCACTGAAGTTAACCAGCAATGGGCTACATTAATACTTGGATGGATGACTGAGTTTTAGGTCAGGTATGGGATGTATCTGACTCTGATTTTGGTTTTATTGTTTGACTTTTATAAATTCCTGTGTACTATTTGTGTCTCTCATGGCCTTACAGCTCACACATGTAAACTGAAACACTTTTTGGCCTTGTTGATATAGTAACAAATTATAAATGTGTTTGTGTGTTATAGTAAAAGCTTGGCAGCACAATATTTAATACATAGTATTAAAGTAATCTGAAAAATGAAGCTAGATCTAAAGCTGAAAAAAATGCATATTTTTGACTCAACCTGCTATGTAAACATTGTATTAATGGTTGAGCTACTTCTGAACACGAACAACATAAACATTGTCATGTCATCCAAGGAACAAACTAAAGAATGAGCATGATTACAACTTTATCGGTGAAGTATTAAAGAATCATCTTCACATTTCTCACAGGTATACTTCCATAAACATCAGGGTAAATTTGTAGAAAAAAGAAAAACACAACTATTTGAACTTAGTTATGACATATTTTGAATCTGTTACATAAGCACATGATTTAATTTGAAAAGTTCTTTCCAATTACTGTACAACACAAAAGTTCATGAATGGTAGCCTTAAAATGCAAACATAAAAATGTGTGTGTAATAATTTTTTATTAATTCAAAGTATTACAAATTTATGGTAAAATATTGATTTTCTGTGGTTTTACTATCCTCAGCCATGACTGACATTCTTAACTTGGTAGATTCTTTTAATTTACATTTGTGAAAAGTAAAACTTTAACTTACACCTTAGTTCTCCAAATCACTACACTGCCTTCTCTTATCTTTTTGAAGACACACCAGAATGGTAAACTCTTGGACAGCTTTTACATCAGCAGGTAAACAGGCATTGGATGCATACGTATATACATGGATTACCTCCTAATTATGTGATTATGTGTCCTGCTTGACTGAGTGGATGTTACCAAAAATTCCCTTTAAACTTTACTACATTTTATACGGTGCATACCCAGCAGGCATGCAACTTTTAAATCTGGTTGAATCCAACGTAGAAATCTGGTTGAAATACGTGTAAATTTTACAAACCGATTTTAGTTGGATCCAACCAGTAAAATCATGTTGAAACCAACTTTGAAATCAGGTTGAATTCAATGGGTGAAATCTGGTTGAAATACATGTAGATTTGCAAACTTTTTTTCGGGTGGATCCAACCAGTGAAATCATGTTAAAACCAACATTGAAATCAGGTTGAATTCAATTGGTGAAAATTGCGACATTATTTATATTTTCATTATTTTATTCAATCAGTTTCTTTTATATGTTTTATTAAGTTGGCTGTAATTATAAAGAAGCTATAATCATGTAGCAGAGCCACAATGCTCAGTTCAGATGCTTGTGTCTCCCACGTTGCCATATAAACTGAAAAAACACAAGAAAAGCCACATTTGTAGACCTCCACCCATTAATCCCCACTTTAACTGGTTGTCAGTTCTGACCACAAAAACAGATCTATAGAACTAAACACTATGCATGCAATTGAGCAAGGATAAGCCCCACCTCCACCCCTGCTGTGTTATCTAATTCCTTTTAGTCACAACCCTAACGTTCTGTGTAGCAGGGTACAGATAAAAAAACAGGAACCCTATGACCTCAATAATGTGTGATAAAATGTTGATCCTAAAATGTTATAGCTTATTTTCTCTGTAAGAAAAGGTTTCAGTTTAACATTGCAAACTGAAAACTGTTATGTGAGCATGGGAGCATTTTAAAAAGAAATTCAATTACTAAGTTTTGAGGAATAAGTTTGAATTTATCTTTTTTATTTAAGAAAAGTTTGACTTCAATATGTTTTTTTTTTAATTATCAGGAATTGCATTAATCAAAATATAACTATAAATTTTAAAAATTATACTTGAGTGCATCAGTTTTGTTGTTGCTATAAATTAATAAGGAGAATGGACACAAATTACAAGTACGTGCACACATAATCTTTATCATAATCTTTATCATAATCATAATCTTTGAAATCCTAAGTTTAAAAATTAGTCTTTGTTTTACAAATACCTACAAATTCAAAAACTATTGCAGTAATACTTATTTCAAAAAGTTAGACTTAATCACTATATCTCGCTCTAGAAAAAGAATTTTCAATCAATAATCACTAGTCATTCATTTCCCAACATTCAACCTGTTTTCTGTTTCATGTCGGAAAACCTAACTTGATTTCGTGTTGAATTTTTTTATAAAGTGTATATCACTACTTTTTTCAGTTAGAAATCCAGCTTTAAAATAGTGTTGAAATTGTGTCAGTGTCAATTTTTCATCCAAACATCACCATGATTTCTGGTCAAAATCTCATTACTTTTTCTTGTCAGAAAACTAACTTAGCTTTAGTAGTTAATAATGTGGATTTCAATGTTAGGACCTGTTTTCAAATCTAAATCAACGACATTTCAAGGTGTGTGCATGCTGGATAAGGTATTTATAAATAAACAATTACCTGAAATTGACAAGTTTCATCAAATTACTTCTGTAAATATTTACATATTGACTTTCGCTTTTTGTTTTTCAGTGTTTCAGAGTTTATGATGATTTTGGTGATGGCTTGTATAGTTTGTTCCAGAGTAGAGCTAGAGGTCAATAGAAGGTAAATAAATGGTCACAAAATATTTTGTACCTTTTGTATGGCAGCACACAGTTAAGGTTAATTGATGTGCTGTCTTCATTGGTAGTATAGAGCTTTTTGTGTCTCCCTTGAATTCTGGTACTTTCTGAGTAAATAAGCTCTTTTAGCCAGTTTCTGTTACATCTTGTCTTCTTCTAGGTTTTGATCTGCCCGTGTTGTGTAGCTTGACCAGTTACCATCTGATTACTACATTAATGAAGGAGCACTGGTGTAGCATGGGATAATGACTCCCCTATATTTACCACTGGGGGGAGGTAAAATATTGCAATGGGGATTGAAATATTTTGACCCCTTGCAAGATTTGGAATCCCTCCCCAAATCAGTGATTACTATTGTGCCGGGGATTAACTTGTAGTGGAACACTTACATTCTGTTTAATATTGATGTGGAACCAAGCAAAGCACATACATTCTATTCATTTGTTATTTATTTATGTTGATTTTATATTCTGACATGATCAATAAAATAATTATTGCATGAAGTTTTACATAAAACTATGCCTTTTTGTTAAGATTCCTTTTGACATTAATAATAATATTCAAATCATTTATGATATTATTTTACATTGTGTCTAAGGAAATTAGACCCAAACCAGGAAATGAAAAAAAATCAGCATCGAAGTAATATATAAATACAATGAGACTTACTCAAATTAAACCTTTAACAGTTCAAACATATTTGTGGGGATTTTATAATTGAGCCTTGTTATTTAATTTAACAAAGAACTAGAAGAATGTTTTTGCTGACAAAAACGAAGCAGCCCTGATGAAAAAGAAGTCGCCCATCAATCAATCAATCAATCAGTTGTCCAGGTGCTTAATCTCCGTATCAACGGATTCTAAGGCACACCATCCAATCCGTAAGGCATAAATCATAAGACATTAGACATGTTCCGAGTCGTTGCCAGGGAGGCGGTCCGGTGTTCGGTAGTAAGAAGCTATGGTGGGAATGATTTCTGAAATAGGTAGGTTTTGAGTCGACTTTTGAAACTGGAGAGATTTGGAGCACTGCGTATATCATATGGAAGATCATTCCATAACTTAGGGGCATCATATGAGAAACTATTGTTAAAATGAACCTTTGATTTATGGATGGAAGGACAGTAAGAGGGAACCAGAAGGAACAAATTTTGGGGATTGGAATGTCTTGTACTCACGGCAGATTTGTACAAGGGGAGATATGGTGCAAAATACTTAGGCTAAAAAGGCACAAAAGATGTTAACATATGCATCATAAGCAATAGAAACTGTGAATTTTATTGCATTGTGTATGTTACTTGTCCCTATTTTCATCTTTAATAAGTGTGCACTATTAAAGTGAGGTCAGCTGAACAATACAATAGCTGGAGATTAAAAACTCCATAATTTCACTGCAAGGTGGACATAACTTCATTCATATTGGGACTTTAAGGTGACCATAAAATATGAATGTCCCTTTTCTCATCCTTTATAAGTGCATAACGTTTAGCTCATGTCAGTTGAACAATAAGATAGCTGAAGGCTAAAACTTCCTTTTTCACTGTAAGGTGACCATAATTTCATTCATATTGCGACTTTAAGGTGACCATAATATGAGAATGTCCCTTCAATATCAATATATGTTAGATATGGAAAAAGAAAAGAGCCAGACGTCTTTATTCAAATGTTATGACTTTAGGGGGGGCCAAAATTATATTAACAGTTTATGGTCACCTTAAAGTCAGGATAACCCTTTGGTTTGCCATCCTTTATAGGTGTGCAAAGTTTAACTGAGGTCAGTCGAACAATAAGATACTTGGAGGCTGAAAACCCCCTTATTTCACTTTAAGGTGGCTACAACTCCATTCATACTGAGAGTTTAAGGTGACGATAAGTATTATTTTTATCTACTTTAATACCAGTGACAATTTCAATATAAAAAAATGGAAAAAGAAAGGAGCCAGAGGATTTTATTCCAATTTGATTACTTTAAGCAGGCCATATGTCCATTAACATTTTGAGTTTAAGGTCACCATAAAGTCAGGATATTTCTTTGGCAAATCTTAATATATGTGCCAAATTTGGTTGAAAAAAGTGAAAAACTAAGTGAACTGGAGGGCTAAAACCCCCTTTTTTGACATTAAGGTGACCTTAAGATTGCAGATACAGGGCTAAAACTTCGGCATGTGAAAGATTATTAAAAAGTAGCTGAATAAGTTATTCCAACAAAACGCCGAAATCCTAACCGTTTTTGAGATACAGACCAAGTACCCATTTTTAAAAAATTTACCAAAATAAAACGCCTTCCATTCAGGTATCTATGGTCGGATTGATGAGAAAATCCTTTCCGACCTTGGAAATTTGGTCTAGAATGTACCAGATAAATTTTATAGCACAGGTGTGTGTGGTTTTTTGCAAAACGCGATGACGGGGTGTTTTGGAGTTATGCTTAAGGTTACCTTAAGTAAAGCTTAAGGTCTGCGCAACGTATCCCAAAAAATTTTCCCGCCCCTATAGTTTTAAAGAAAGATAAGAAGGAAAGAAAAATTTGAAAGGCTAAGAATTTATTCAAGGGAGACCATAATCCGGCGGCGGCGGCGGTGATCAGTCAAACTTCAGTGAAAACAAATAAGTGTCACTGACGGGCCGCTTAATTATTAAGAAAACTATATTTTCACAAGTCAATGCAAATTAATATGAAAATGCAATTAAATCAAAGAAATCAATCTGATGAATTTAGTGATACAACACATTGGTATGCATATAAAGTTGGATGTTTTGGCTAGGTTATATGGGAAACTGTCTATTTAAGGACTTAGCATGTAAACACTTAAAAATTGTGATTAAGTTAATCATTTAGCTTTTAAACATGTAAATATGTAAGTACCACCCTGAAACACCCCAAAACAGTCTTAGTACTGCACTGAGCTTCTATACATGCAGAATTGGTTACATCTTTCGTTACATCTGTATAGGCTCACTACTGATGCTGAAATCAATTCCTTCTGTCCAACAGCTTCAAAAAATGACATTTTAAAGGTCTGAAAGGAGGAATCTAACCTCACAGTTTTATCAGTACTTTGCATTATCACTGGTAATAATTGTAAAATGTTCCTTGAATATTCTTTGTAAATGTACTCGGACATGCTATTCCCAGTAACCATTATAAACGTTTATAAACGTTTAGTAAATGCATAAACATTTTTAAAACCAAATATAAACCTAAATATTGACAATTATTCAATATTATGGGTTTATAAACATTTCAGCAATATTAGCTTGGTTTATAAACATTTATAAACGTTTTTATTAAATGTTTACAAAGAGTGAAGAATATCTTGACCTCGCTTTCATTTGGGATGATGACATCAGCACAGCCATTTTGAGAGAAACTGGAGAAATATTTCTGTTACTATATCTTGCTGTATCACTGTTGTTTGAAGCCATCATTAAATTATAGGTGGAGATATAAAAGTACGTTATATGACAGAATACACTGTACAAGGATAAATTAATGTAAATAGGGAAATTATTCATACAATGAAGTTTGTTTACTATTCTCTCATGAATCATGCTGGATACTTGAATGTTTATAAATGTTTATATATAAATGTTTATAAACGTTTATGTATAAACGTTAATAAACGTTTATGCTTAAACATTGATAAATGTTTATACATAAACGGTTAGCAGCCCATCATTTTAAACCTTAAATAAAGCATTCATAGTTAGGTTTATAAATGTTTATAAACATTTATAATGTTTACTGGGTTTAAGACCGATGGCAGCAAGGTGGCCTTCCTTATGATGGGAATGTTGGGAAGATGAGGTCACCAAGAGTGATCAGGTTATCATGTAGAAGCATAACATCAGCTAAAAAGAACTGATAAGCAAACAGATTGTCAGTTACAGTGTTTTCGTGGAGTATGGTGGTCTGCAGATACCAAATATAGTGGCTGTAATATTGCAATGAATTATTTTTCATAACCCTATAATACTATATACTTATTGGCTAGCCACTTTAATTTTGAACACTATAAGAGTTGTTGTTAACAAGTACTTATTCATTTTGATTGTTTTGAATTTTGTATATTGTTTCGAATGGATCTACCTTAAAACTGTGTGTAATTTGGTCCAACTGCTTCCTGTTTTTTCTACTGTTTAGCCATGATTCAGCTATTATTCCAAGGGAGCACATGTTTTAAGTATAAAATTTTTGCTGTCAATAGATTTATTTATAAGTGAACAGGCATTAACAAAATCAGGATATCTGTATTTACTTGTTTTACTTTGTGAAGAGTTTTGAAGTATTTCCATTTATCACCATTCCCACCTCATTTACTGCATCTGTTTTTATTTTCCTTTGAAGTGTATTAAGTCTTACCTTAAATACTATAACCTGACTGAGTCAAGGTTTCTCTAATTCACAGAGGATCTTACACTTATTTGTGGGTGTACACTTCACTTGTGCTGAAAAGCTCCAGGCACAATTTTGTCGATCATTATCAGTTTTTTACTTTACATCTGATTATTTTGTATGGTTTTGGTGACATTCATAAGGGATGAGAGGAGATGCATAAATATTCCACTGTGTATCCAAAGTGATTGACCTTAATAAAAAAGAAACGAATCAGTGATCTTTGAAATTTTTTCTACATAGTACGTCAAATGTCTATTAAATACTGGCCACAGCTGCACATATACACTTTATATCCATAACAGTTCACATGTTATATTGTAGGAATAAATACTGAATGTGAGGGCATTTGTTGCCCTATTTATGCTTGGCAAAAAATTCAAATAATGCACAAGTGCTGTTAGGTGCCAGGGCATTATGAAAGAATTTTTGCAACGTAACAAATGCCCGAACATGAGGTATTTATTAGTATTATAAAGACCAGCCCTCCTGGTTGAAAGAACTATTCTTTTATTTTACTGACACAAACAATGATGCTGCCATATTGTTTTGAGTGCATTGTCACTCTCGTAAAGGAAGACAAATTTGCTACCAACAAATTCGAAACAGCACTTCCGGTTTAGAGCAGCATTTGTTCTCCTGTTTTGTTTTTGTTTTTGTTTACTGTGCACTTCTGGTCTTTATAATGAATAAGTTTGTTGAATAATTTTATTTTCAGTCAAAACCTACTTCTAGCAATACACCACCAAGATAAATATATCATGATTTTTTTGCCTTCTCTACATATACATTATATTATGTTTATCAAATATCACATTAATTTCATTTTTCTGAATTTGACAACTTTGTTATAAAATTTATAAAACATAATATTTATCAAAAAGTTAATAATTACAAATTTTCTTTGTCTAGTTATTTAATTTCATCAATGTTGTAATATACTCCTGTTCATTTGTTTGTTTAATTGTATGCAACTTGACTGCAGCTTAATACTACCATGCAAGTTTTAATAAAACTGATCCCTCACAGCCATGCATTTCCATCAAATTTTCAGTATCATTGATCTGTGACAAATCCTTGTACAAAACACAAAATGATATTGACTATAAATTTTTGGCTTCAGCATCATCACAGAGTGGCCCATGTCTAAAGTGTGCCTTTAATTTTACATATCTATAAATCATTGTGTTAATTATTTTTCATGAATGCAAAGCACAATCTAAATTTTTCATGAATGCAAAAAAGTACAATCTAAACTTTTCTTTTAAATGGCCCTTTCAAACATGCATATACAAAATACCTAAGTTGATCAAAATTATGAAACCATTATTATAGATAAATGCATAAATGAAAACAAAACAGTGTAACAAGGGTCTAATGTAGCTCTCTGGCTGTATCAGGATAAAATTTGGAAATCTTTACTAATAACTTCTCCAGAAATGTAAACATTCTTAGTTTACTTGCTTAGTACATTTTCCTGCAATTGTTTTAATTTCTATTCTAAAATATTATCACCCTGCCATCTCAAAACCTAAAATAAACTATGTGTTAATGGTTCTCATAAAATATGATAATTTTATCATGTTACACACTGAAAAAAAATAAATTAGATTTATCGTTGAAGATGAGAATGTTACATACATACTGGCAATATCTACTCTCATGAAAACACTCATGTAAATGCCAGAAAATCCATACCAGATAACTTTACACACAATTGAAGAAATTCGATATGATTCCTATTGTAAAAATAAACTACATATGCGCGGACTTTATTGGCGATTCAATCACAAAAATAAGGCAAATAAAGGACAAGGGCCGAAGGCCTGAGTCCTTTGTTTAGAGGGTATTTTTGTGATTGAATCGCCAATAAAGTCCAAGCAAAAGTAGTTTATTTCTATTATAAAATGATTTTTTATGTTTTATCCAATGTTCAAATGTTCACTGATTTTGTTATTTTTCAATTTTATTTTTGAGATTATGTTGCGCAATCAAGTTTGCTGAATGGAACAGCGTACATTTGTTGTAGTAATAAATACTAACGGCGCTCTGGCATTATTTGGAATTTTTGCCGGGCGTATATCCTGTAACAAACACCCGAGCATGAGGTATTTATTACTATTATAAAGACTGGCCTACCTGGTTGAAAGAAATATCTATTTATTTTTACGAGGTGACACGAACAAGGACGCCGCCATATTGTTTTGAATGCATGATCGCTCTCGTAAAAGCAGACAATTTTACTATCGACATACAATCGAGCAATCGAAACAGCACTTCCGTTTCTCAGCGGGCCATTATTGTAGTAATAAATACTGAGTGTGAGGGCGTTTGTTACAGGATATACGCCCGGCAAAAATTCCAAATAATGCCAGAGTGCCGTTAGGCGCGAGGGCATTATTAAAGAATTTTGCCGGGCGTATATAATGTAACAAACGTCCGAGCATGAGGTATTTATTACTATTATAAAGATCGGCCTATCTGGTTTCAAGAAACATGCCTTTATTTTGATGAGGTGAAACGAACAAGGACGCCTCCATATTGTTTTGAATGCATGATCGCTCTCGTAAAAGCAGACAATCTTACTACCGACACAAAATCGAGCAATCGAAACAACACTTCCGTTTCTAAGCGGGCCGTTATTGGAGGTTTTACTCCGTGCTCATTCTATGCGCACAGACGGATTTTCTTTCACTGCGCACTTCCGGTCTTTATAATGGAGGTTTTACTCCGTGCTGATTCTATGCGCACAGACGGGTTTTCGTTCACTGCGCATTTCCGGTCTTTATAATTCTCTATAATTTCTGAATTCGCGAAGATCGCAGCGCCTCACAGTGGCGAGATTTAGAACCCACCTCTCAGGACTTCCTGTTTACATTGGCGACCGTCATGAAACGGACCAGATAGTACGGAGTGAGATTCTGCAGTATGAGCTTTATTTCACAAGCCAAGAAGTGGAGTGGTGATCACTGCTGTGAAGTTGGATGTGCACACAAGAGATGTTTTTCTTCATGTGCATTTTATTCATTTCCCAGGTGAATTGAGTACTGTTTTATGGTGTAATAGTGTTATATGTAAGATCTGTGTATTTTATATGCACTAGGTCAATGGTTCAATGTAAGGCTGTGTACACAAAAGATGTTTTTCTTCATGTGTAATGAAATATTGCAGCTATGAAATCTTGACTGTATAGTACTTCAGTTTTTATAATAGATTGGCAATAAGTGCAGCAAACAATATATATTCTTATTTACACACATTATAGATGTGATGTTTATAATGTTTTCTTTGCATATCTATTTGCCTATAAGGGATCCTCACTGGAGAAAAATATGGATAAAAAATGTCAACAGACAGGCTGTTGATGGGAGTGGACATGTAATACAAGGAAAGATGTGGCAGCCAGCAAAACACCACAGGCTCTGCTCCTGTCATTTCTCACAGCCACCCATGTCAAAATCAAGGTAATGATTAAATGCAAGCTTGTCAATTTATTTTTATTAATGATGTTTATTGGATAATATGCATGTATTGTATTATCTGTAAAAGTAAATTAGTAGGCCTAGTACAGTTGCAGCTTAAGAATTGTAGAAAATTCCAGGTCATGTATTAATTTTTTTTTTAATTGTAAAGGCCTGATTTTGAAACTTAAAAAATACTCAATCAGTTTTAAGAGGTCACATATTTTGGTCAACTAACTGATATACATTCCATGTATTGTTTAATAGGTAGACTGGTGCTATAAAAGTTGATAAAACTTCAGTATTTTTATACTGATCATAATTGTCAGAAATGTAGTATATTCTTAATTTACCCACTGCTTTTGCATAATGTGCATATCAAAATTGTCTGGGGTATGAAAGAAAGCCATTTATGTACACACAGAAAAAATGCAGAATGATAACAAGAATTTCTTTATTGTTATATCGTGAAATAATTTCAATGAAACAGATGGTTATATTTGAGAAACCTGACATACTAATTTAAACATAAAAGTAACCCTTGTATAGAAAAGCAAAACAGAACGAACATGTAACAAATAACAAAGTAACATGAATAACAAAGTAAAAATAACTGTAGATATTTATTTTCACAGGAAAAGGGGTTGGAATCACATTGTTCCGGACTTGTTTCCACACAAGAAAGTTGTTATTCCAAGACCCCACAGAGAAAGGAGCTACTGTACCTCTGTCACAGAGGTATTTCGTGCTATGCTTTATTGATTTTAGAATTGTTTATATCACCTATCATTTCAGTAGTAACACTTCTTTTGTTATTGTTAATCAAAAAGTATAGAATACACAAAAAAATCCAGAATCATGTCGAAGAAAAACATATCACAAATGAAGTTGACCATACTGTAGGAGTGTGTAGTATGAGTGTTTATACAACTTAGTACGCATAATTAGCATTACAAATTAGTCACCAACTACAGATTTTTTGTAAACATTTCTTATACTGTGTAATCTGTAAATATATTTATATATTTGGCAGTATAAATTACAATGTTTTAGTGCTTCTGCTTGTTTTTATTGAATCACACTTAATGAAAAATGATGGATAAAGAATAAGCTTAGAATTGTATTTACATTCACTTATGAAGAGTATAAGTGTAGTACTCTCTAGAGTAACAGTACTTGTAATGTGTACAAGTCTAATATGGTTATCTTCATTAGTGATATTTTTTTGCCACATGCTATTTTGTAAGTTTTGCAGTTGCATGTCACTTTTAATATTGTACTGTGCAGCATTCATACAGTTATACACAGTATGAATTTTGAAATATTTTAATACTGACAAACATTACCAATGCCAACGGGTGCCCATTATTGTAATTTTATTAGAAAGCAGATTTTTACTTTTTGTAAAGAGTGATACACTATTAATACTTTAAAAAATGCCTAATGGTTTTCAGGTTGAATGTTTAAGCAATTTAAGGAAATCGTCATTACATACTTAAAGTTGCATTGAAAGTAATTTTTGTATATACACTGGCACCACTTGATTTGAACATTCATTGGGTTAAATTTGTTACAGAAAGTTTTTTATAATCATTAATCAAATGTTGAAATGAAATAATTATGTACATATACAGGTTACCCATTAGCAGCCCGTGACTCAATCAGAGAAAGTCGAAATGACTGACATCACCACAACACTGAGTAACAGTCACAAAGAACCTGAACATCAAACTGGAATGGTCAATGAGGAAGTATATTATCAGTAGTTAAGGGAACGAGTAACAATATTTCAATATTGATATATATAACTATGATTTTCAATATTGATACAGTAGAACCTCAGTTATCCGGACCTCTATGATCAGAATCTCCAGATTAACCGATCCGAAATCTTGTCTCCCTACATTCACTTTAAAAGCACAGCCTACCATGAGCGATAATACAGTATTTTACACATTCAAGGAAACCATTATTTCTGGTGTATTGGAAAACGTCAACAATGCATTACCATCCAAATGTACCCAGTTACTGAAGGTGTGTTTGTTTGGGGTTTTATAATTTGGAATCTCACGGAGTTTTTCAAATGAAAAATGTGTAACGACATTTATCGACAATAAACGTCTATATACGTTGAAAAAGGTTACTTTAAAAAATAGTTAATGCTCTAAAACAACAGGGGAGCAATGTAAACACTACAAAACTGTTCAGTTATCAAATTATTCTGTGGTATAATGCCTCATCCCCATTTATCTGCTAAAACCTAAATTTACCGATTATCGCCCACACTACCCCAATTTTTGGCCAAAAATGACCACCCGCATATCCGACCCGATTGAATGTCTCCCAGTAGGTTGGGATAATTGAGGTTCTACTGTAAGAAAAATTGCTAATTTCAATATTGCACAAATCAAAATTAAAGCTTGACATTGATATTGAAATTACATTTCAATCCCTATACTAGTTATCAGTTATATTTACATAACATTCATGTATGTAGAAGAAAAATTGACACTTCACAATATTTTTATGCCAGGTTGAGTATATTTGACTTTCATATTTAATTTTGTACAAGTAAAACAAACCACATACTACAAATTTATGCTTTCATTACCTCCGCCAAGGAGGTTATGTTTTCGCCTGGGTTTGTTTGTCCGTCCGTCAGTTTGTTTCTCAACAAGATAACTCAAAAACTTATGAATAGATTTCGGCAAAATTTCAGGATATGTGCGAAATGGTCAAAGGAAGAAGTAATTCGATTTTGGGAGTGATCCAGATCAAGGTATGGATCTTCTGGATCCAGGATATTTCATTTTAAAAGAAACATAGCTCAAAAAGTTATGGACAGATTTTGATGAATTTTTCAGGATATGTATAAAAGGGAAAAATTATTAAATTTTTGAAGTGATCCAGATCACTATTTGGATCTTCTGGATCCATGGAATGTAATTTTTAAAGATTACTCAAAAACTTATGGATGCATCTTAAATCGAATTTTCAGGAAATGTCCTAAATGAGAAAAGGAATGAGAAAGTGATGGGATCATCTTGTTACCTACTGTAATACCACACAGCATTTTAATATCCAACAAACAATGTATTACACTTTTATAACTGAACGTACAACTTGATGAAGTTAAAATAAGTTTACTAAGACTTTACTTTTTTTTTCCAGCTATCATCAGTCTAGCATGACCATGATTATTTGAGCACAAAGAGGTCAGGACCATTGGTAGAGGAGATAGATTGCTTGAAGGATTCATATCCTGAATTTATTGACTTAATGAATGAGTATACAAAAGCCATGGAAACTGTCCAAGTTTATGAAGCAATGCTCAGTAAAGTGTCTCGATCTCATAAAGGAAAATGACAAATTGTTTCAATATTACACAGGTTTACCATCATTCCTTGTTTTTGATGCTTTATTAGATTATTTCACAGATAAAACAAGCAATATGCAGTATGTTGCAACAGCCAGACATGAACACAATGCATCACGATTTTTGAAAAAACCTGGCCCAAAAAGAACATTAAGTAAATCTGAAGAATTTTTCGCAAAGCTTGTCAGACTTCATCTGGGATTACCTTCAAAGCATTGTTCTAGATTGTTTGGTATTTCTGAAAGTACATTTTCATCAATTTTTAACACCTGGGTAATAGTCATTGCACTTGAGTTGGAAAAAATATGCTGCATGCCATCTGCTGAAATAACTTCAAATAACATAGCACCATGTTTTGACCGTTTTCCATCAACAAGAATAGTGTTAGACTGCACCGAGTTATTTTCTCAAACACGAGCGACATTAACCAACCATAAACAGTTACATTCATTTTATAAACGTCATTCTACAGTTAAATTACTTGTAGGTATGAGTCCCACTGGTGCAATTACATACATTTCTGACATGTGGGGGGGGGGGGTAGAGCAAGTGACAAAAAAATAACATCAGAAAGCGATAAATTGCTTCATTCACTTGAATGTGGGGATAAAGTTATGGTAGACTGTGGCATTACAATACAGGAAGAATTGCCATAAGGAGTAAAACTTATTATACCACCATTTAAGAATAAAACAATAGGACAGTTTACACCTGAACAAATTAAACATTCTGAACATATTTTTGCTGCTAGGATACGCATTGAAAGAGCAATACGTGCAATCAAAGATTCTAGAATTTTAGAAATGGAAGTAAAATTAGCCAGAGTGAATAACTTTGAAAATATCTTCAAAGCATGTGCTTATTTAATTAATTTCAAACAACCATTTTTAAAAGTAAAGAAGTAGTTACAACTTACAAGTATTTTGCATTACTAATTATAACTTGAGTGATTTGTTTATTAAGCTTAAAAAACGAGGTTCTGTATCAACTGCAGGGCATGAACACAATGTATCCCATATAATGAACTAGAAAAATGTTTTAGCTAACAAAAAAGAAGTGTCACTAATGGGGACATGGTCTATTAAAACCTTTATTAGTTGTTGTATCAGATTGTATTTATTTTATTTATTTTGGGGTTTTACGTCAGTTTCAACATTGTACAGGTCGTATTACTTTTCTATAAGACACAGAACTTGACCTTTACAGAAGTAAATTAATAAGTGACAGTTTAGTTACATCCAATATATCTATGTACTTATTCAAAATGTCAGTTATGTATTACTGACTACAGTATTGTTTACATGAAATAGGTACTTAGTTTTTAACTGTATCAGAAACTTTGGAATGTATTAGAGTTAATCAAAAACAGTAAAATGTGTATGATTAGTTGAATGGATACATTTTTTACATTGTAATGGGTAAAATTCACATTCACTCACTTTACATAATCTCCTGAAAGCCATTTCCATTTGTAAATGTAGGCTCATGTAAAAATACCAGATTCCATATGTTTCAAAGCCTTTTACATAATTTTGTGTTGTGTGAACAATGCCATCAACTAGAAAAAGGTTTTTGCTAATAAAAATGAGCGGCCCAGAGTCAATAAAGCTGTAGTAGTTGTGGTATGAGACTGTGAGGAGAAGGTAGGCTATACTGTATAAGCTAAATTTAATCAATGTGTCAAGTTGAATTAATGTCATTAAACAGTAAGTAGGTTGGGAGGTGAAAAACCCTCATTTTTACTTCAAGGTAGCCATGACTGTACTGGCAAGGTGGCCATAACTTCATTCATATTGGGGCATTAAGTTAACCATTAAATAACCGTGTCCCTTTTGCCATCTTTTATAGGTGTGCGAAGTTTAACTGAGATCAGTTGAACAATAAGACAGTTGGAGGCTGAAAACCCCCTTATTTAACTTTAAGATGGCTACAAATCTGGGAAGCTTAATAACTGACTATAAAGTACCGTTGAAGTTATTTGTCAAATTACAAATAACCAAATTGGTTATTGGACCTTACAAATATATTAACTTGTACTCTTCTTACTGATATGTTGAAAATTAGCTGCAAGTGTACATGAGCAATAATTTACAATTGGAAATGGCTTTCAAGAGGTGATATGAAGTGAGTAAATGTTATTTGTCTCTCACCATGACAATTACAACTTGCTATTCTGTCAGGTGTAGCACCAATAAATGAATGTTTTTCCATCACAAATAAACCACAATTTCTAAGATAGAGAGACTTGTGAAGTTTAGTCATTTTACTTAGATAACATTCTGCTGCTTTTGGCTCATTGGCAATGCCATACCTTGTAGCAGTATTACCCATGAAAGAAGTGTTTCCCAAGCACAAGTTAACAAGTCTTGTGCTGTTGTAAGAATGGTCAGATTTCATCTGAGTGTACACATTATGAATGATAGAAGCAGTTACCATTCCAAATTGATATTCCTTCCAAAGAGGAGATTTTGTTTGCTCTTGTGTTAAGCAAGCAATTTCTTTTTTGTCTTCTGGGGTAGCTGTTAACATTAACATAAAGCTATCAGCAGAAGGTTCAACACCGTCACCTAAAGAAGTAAGATACAATGATGTCTGTTGTTGGATTGACTTAGGCTTGGCAACAGAGGTCCCAACCTCTACTTCTAGGGATGGTACAATGTGTACATAGTCCCCCATAACAAAGTCACCTATATCTGACACTGGTTCTGGCCCTTCAAACACTTGCTCAGAAGATTTGGCTATGGTTAGAAAAGGAATATCAGGTTGTACCAGATTAAGAGTGTGCACTAATTTTTTGTAACTGTCCGGGTTAACTGGTCTTTTCTCCAAAGCCAACGGGTTAAAATCAAACAGTTTTCTTTTTTTGCACAAGTTTGTATCAAGAGGTGTACACTGCTGGAAAGACAGATCTTTCAATGGTACAGGATTTACTTTTGGATCTTTTGGCTTTACCCATTCACACAATACCTCTGTACTTGCTGGGTCATCTGGCAAACAATGTAAACCTTGACTAGTGAAATCTTCAAGTGCAAATAACATTGCTGCAACATGAGTACAACCTTCACCTTGACCTGCGGTACAAGAACAATTTGACCCAACAATATCATCCAAAGCCTCACTAAATAAAACAATACAGTCATACATTTTACCTGATGTGTCCCAAGAAGGGTTCCACTTGCCTTTTATAGCACAATAGTTAGTGTTCAATTTCAAAAATGATAGACTATGCGCATGGTTGCTCTTGTACAGGTTGCAACTTCTTAGTGTTAACTGGTAACCAACCGGGAAGTACTAGACGTTAAACCGGAAGGAAAAAATCGCTGCCACAACACCCCTAACTGTCACACTATAAATTCTGTCCATTTTAAAGTTATCAAGTGCCTTATATTTGAAGCAACTTTACTTACTTGTACACATACCAGTTGTAAAATAAAACTCAATATACATTAAAAAAATTTGAAGTACCTTCAGTCAAATTATAAAAAAGTATGTCATTACATAGCAAACATACAACAGATTTTGTCACATAAGTAAACTGAATAAATGACAAATTTCTGAAACTTGTAACTTCAATTAGCAAAATTATTTCGAAATTTATGTTCAATCAATTAAGAATATACAAGACAATTTTTGCAGCAAAATGGCCGAGCTGATGCATTTTCTATAAATTACATTTACCTGTGTCAAACAATTTAGCTGAATATTACAAATAATATCATAGCTACAGTGAATGAATGTGTATTACAGTGTTATTAACATGTTAAAATTTTTCAGGGTTATTTAAACATCTCTGTTTCATTGTCAGTATTATTGGTAGTGTCGGATGTGTTTCTCCATCAGAACTCTGGGAAATGTTGAAACATTTTCATCAGTAGCCATGGAAATTTTGAACACTTGTTCTGAAATACAGAAGAATAGCAAAATTAGGTCACACTATAAAATTAAAGAAAAAACAGCAAAATTTCCCATTTCATTTTGGTTATTTGTGAAGATATTCTCACTAAAATAAAATTCGCGCTCAAAAAAAATAGCATCAAAGATGCCCATACCCCACAGCCTAGGAAAATATTTTCAACACCATGAGATATAGAAGTACTGTACCAGTACAAAGTTCAGGATACTTTCAGAGCACTGTCAGTTATATAAAGGTCCAAACAATGTTTAAATGGAGAAAATAATGTTTAAAAGAAAGATAATGCATGTAAAGATGAAGTATTAAAACAAGATAATTCAATAACAAGATGTAAACTAAAATTCAACACTCTTTATCCACACACCTGCATGGCCGAATTATGGTTTAGATGTTTTGAATATTACCATGCATATGTTATGTTATGTGTTGTATTTATACTCAGCGCAATATCTCCATATATTACAGGACTCAAAGCGCTATTTACCAATCCGACTGCACAGGTACAGCCCCAACTCACAAGTAACTGACATTCCCCTAACTGGAAGATAGAGGCTCAAGGATGACCATTTATCAACGTCCTTGAGGTTCTTTAACCTGCCACTGGGGATAGGACCCAATGACAGAGGACCGCCATTTTAAGTGGTCATCCGAGCCACTATGTATCTGCCTGTACCTGGGATTGAACCCACGTCCTCTGAGTTCCTAGACAAGTGTGTTACCCACTAGGCCACAGTGGCAGATATAGAAATACAGAAGTGGTAATACATTTAATGTATACTTATGTGTGGTGTTGGAGCAAAATCTGTGGCTCACTTGATGAAATTCTATCTCTTACAATGGGAAGTTATGAAAGCAAAAGTCTTAATAAATTCTAATATGACTTAACAGTGCTTAATCTGCATCAAAAGACAGACCCAAAGGTGCAACAAGATTTTAAAGGTCAAGGTCACTACGGCAAGGTCAAAGGTCAAATCAAGGTCAGACCATGACGATGCACACCTACACCCCCTAAGCAATATCCCTACTAGGTATCAACGTCCTACACCTTACAGTTTCTGAGATACAGCACGGACAAACTTTTTCCCGCCGCCCGCCCAACCCACCCACCCATCCGGACACCATGGGTGAAAACAATACCCCAACAGCCCTTAAGGGCTGTGGGGTAAAAAATTACAAAAACAACCGTACCACATGCTTGAAAGGTGAAGTGGAGTTTGTCATAGTAAGAAGGCCTTGTATCGATTTTAAATATTAAAGCTATCTTCATCAAATTCGCACAAAATGTTTACGGCTATAGAACAGCTTGCCTCAGAATAATTTTAACCTAAATTTATAAGACAAAATGGCTGCCACATCACATATTTATGTTTAAATGAGGGTCGTCATGTAAAAAAGGCCTTGCATGTCAGGTGATTTAAGGTCAAAGGTCGAATCTATGTCACTGATAATTTGTTATCCCTTCTTGGATACAATCTCTTATTTAAAGTAAACTTTAAAAAATATATCCATTTAATTTCTTAATTTTAGGTACAAAAGTCTCTGATAAAATTAATATTACTAAAGTTAGCTCATTTTCTCTTATGGCTTCTCCATGGTAATGACCTATTTTTTGTCCCTGGATTTGAACTTGGATATTGCTATTGTGTTGTTGCGCCTTAGAGTCTACTACTCTGTGGAAATTAAGCGCTGTAAAAGTCTAATTGGAACTAGAATCAAATATAAATCTTACTTACTCACTTTCTGATCTAGCTAGGTTCTGAAAGCAAACTTCTGCCAAAACTAAAAAGGGAGGTTTCTCTTTTTCCTGAAATGCACATGGCACAATCCTTGTCAACAACATACTTACACAATTATTGCTTATCAATTTGTATATGGGAGCCCTTACTGTGAAGTTCTGAAATATACATGTCATAAATACAATTTTCCCCTCTGCAGTTGATTATTACTTAGATTTACTATAAAAGTATTTAAACCACTCACATTACTTAGAAATAAAAGTACTTATAATTTGCTCACATTTAAAAGGTTTCTTGTTGGTCATCAGACTGATTGATATGTAAACATTATTGAAAAGCAGCTATAATTATTCCTTCAGTTATAAAACTGTTCCTCCAACGTGACAATCTTAATTAATCTCTTGTACGCATAATTATGCTAAAGTACTTTTGAAAAGTACTCTTATGAATTTTATGAAGTACGAAACTTACAAACTAAAATGATCAATTCAAAACAAAGTTTGCAACTGATTCTGGTCAACTGTTTATAAATTAAATGCTTGAAAGTCAATACCATGCTTGTGAATTAATATCTCATTTGTTAACAACTAGAATAAAATAAATTCATACCAATTAGGGTTAACAACAACTGGAAATTAAATTAACATACTTCCTCAGTGACCTTCATATTTTCAGGATGAGTGGCAGACTGACAGACTCATTTGTATGATTTCCACATGCTTTTCCTGTGAAAAAGAAAATAGCACGCTAAATCACAAAATATTAAGTTTACCTGCTGGGACTTTCACACATCACAAACTTGAAACACAGTCCAAACGTAGTAAAACCAAAATTACACAGCTGAACATGCACAACACTTTTAACAACTTAACATTACAAACATTTTATGACAAAATACAATTCTATAGTTGCAAAAATCTATGAATATTATTGTCCACTGTTATCATTGAGATTTGAGATCATTACAGGTAAGCTTCTGACATTTATTAATATCCTTAATGTTCTAAGTGAATATTATCAGCTGGTTTATTACACAGATAGGTGGCATTTACTTACGTGAAATTAATAACCTAAATGTCTATTTTTCCATTAAAAGGAAATGTACCAATCTTGAAAAAATGCATGCATCACAACTAAATACATCAAAATATTAATACCAGTAAATATAAAAAATATATGACAGAACTTTTACTCACTTTAATGATCAGGTTGAAATATTATATCCGTAAATGTTGCAGAAAAAAAGGCAGATACATCTTATCCTAAAACATACATGAAAGTATCATGGTCAATTTCATAATATATAAAATCAAAACAAAAGTATGGCAAAAGTACATAATCATTAGAATCATAAAATTAATCTGTTTTTTTTTTCTATAGCTAACTCATTCATCAATATAAAGAGACCACTTCCAAAAATAAGGTTTAAAAATGACAATTTACATTCCACATGGGTTAGCCCTATTGTCGAATGGAGACTTTATTGGGGAATTCATTATGAACTACCTAACTGTTTCATCCCAATAAAATTAGGGTAGAACATATTGCTAGGTTACATAGTTCCGAAAATATTTTTAAAAATTAGCATTTTTCACACAAATTGACTATAATAGGGAGCCGCTGTTGTGTACATAAAAAAATTATATCCCACTCTGAATATCCCCATACATACATCATACATGGCTGATGCTGGAAAACAAATACACCTAACAGACCATGTTAAAACTCAGCAAAGTAATAAAAATAAGCATACACTTATTAAATTATTTGGGTGAATGCCACCTAATAGTGTGGGCTACACTTCAACTTGTTTTCTCACATGTTTTTAAAGTTTCAAATTGAGCTATTTCACAAAACCCATTGTCCTGAAAAATTAAGTGTGAAATATCATGTACTGAGAAAGTAGCATGGAGTAAGTAACAAAAAAATGTAAAAACTGCTGCTATTCAATGTTTCTTCACATATAATTATGTGTGAAAACAATGACAACTCCAAAATATAATTCAGTTATGGCACCATTTCATTATAGATTACGTTAATAATAATTGCATGTTAAAGTACATGCAATTAACCCCCCAAAAGAGATTAAACCAAAAAATAAACCCAATCTTACTCAACCCTCATGTTGAGCACACATGCAGAAATTTCATGTTTATTTGGAACAACATACAGCTTAACAGCAAGCATAAATGTATTACAGTAGGTCTATGTCAGTAACTGTACATTTTACATACATTAAAAGCACTGATTCAAGCAGATGTTGACAGATACAAAATAAAATATATTCTCTCTTTGTGTTCCAGTTCTCGTCACTGTGAGACGCTGCGATCTTTGAGAAGTAGCGAATGGACTGTCACAAAATGCACAGAGACGCTTTTTTGTCGGCTGCGCAGCTCTCCATTTTATAATTTACTATCAGTGTTCAATAAATGCTTCAAAACGTTTTTCTTGTTACAATGCGAAAAAACTATCTGGAGGACAATAATAAGAAATGCTTGATAACGGGAAGTTATCTTTTTAAATTCATGGATAATAATTATTTGAATCAGTTTCGTCCGTCTAAAAACTTTTGAGTGAAAATGGCAGGAACTGGAGTTTTGCCATTTGTAAGGGGAATAGACTTCACAAAGAACGATTTCGGGGTAAGTTTCACCAGTACTTTGTTAGACATTTTGATGAAGTAATTTTACAAAGCAGGAGACTGTTTCCTAATAAAATCAGTTCATAAGAGTGACTCATCATAGCACACTTGATTTTTAGCAGGATCCCAATACAGTAAATAGGCCTATTCCGGTGGTACTTATTTCTCTAAACCACGCCCACCTGCGCAGTGGATAAAATAAGTATTGCAATAAGTACCACCAGAATGGACCTTTCCATGACCTTCCCTAAGCTCCACCCACTTATCTTACTGTTGACAGGCTCTCACAAACACAAAAGGCGCAAATCACCATGAATTTTCAAGAAAAATAAACAAAACTTAAAAGGGAGAATGTATTTTTAAAATAAACCCTTGATAATAAATATTTTATATTATAATTAACATTGATGTATCAAAAAGTCATATTTGACATTAAAATTATTTATTTTTATTTTGGTGTAAACAGGACCACAGACAAATGGCCAAACCAGGAAGTAAAGAAGCAAAGTGGTAAAAAAATATAAATATTAATTTATGGTCATATATGTTGCATCACACTGCATTTCAGTAAAAAGCATATGAAAAAATATGCATGTTACAAAAATAACAAATAAACACTTTATATTTTCCTTTCTTGCACCTAAACAGAACTTTCCGCCATTTTTGTAGAGTGATCACGTGACCTATTCACCAAAGAAATCTGGCGAGATATGTCTATCACTTCAATACTTATTTTAGTCATTCGAAAGTACCACCGGAAGACAAATAAATAAGTATTGTGAACAAAAATAAGTATCAAAGCGCCCACCGGAATACGCCTAATAATTTCGGTACTGCCTTGCTATCATTTATCGCCGGGTATCACGGGTGGACACAAAGATAAACGGACACGAAGATAAACGGTCTTAAGAACTTTTCAAATACTGCCTGGCGCCATAACTTGGCACACCTTGGATACAAAATCCTTATTTTCGTTTGTTTTAAGTGAAGTTCCGTGGGTTTCTTTTTATTAAAAGCTGTATTGACACAAGCGCAAGTGATAAAAATACTTTACTGACATAAAGTACACAAAATAAACTGTTTAGAATCGTTTTTAAGGGGCGATAATATAATTTCTGCATGAAATCAGCGCCTCAAATTGGCATAATTTGCATACGGAAATTGCCGAAGATATTTAAATTATTTCTATCGTCACTTCCACTTCCTTATTTGTTAAGCAGAAATGCACGAGTGTGGGCGATAAAGAACCATTGTTATTAAATATTTTAACTTCCGTTTTGTGCCAATTTGAGGTGTGTGCCATTATATGGCACCAAGCAGTATATACAAAATTCCACAAACTAACAAACAGAATAGACTTAAACAAAGCTTGTTAAGACATTTCTTATTTATTTTGTTTAATTTAATAATTTATACTACTAAAGTAGTAACTTCACCTGTCTTTTTTTCATCACGCGTATCCGTTATTGTCCGTATCTGTGATACCCTAGATCTTTTGGAATCAAGAGGTTTCGCGTCCGGTAGGTTTCGCGGTAAATGTTTGGATGTTTCGCGGTAATTTTTATATATGTATATTTTATATGTAATTCAGTTATTTGGTTGGTTGGTTAGCAGTGTATACAGTTTAATTTTAGAAACATCTTATGGTGTACATTACCTATATTCATTGTGGAAATTTAATTTATTCTTTCATTGTATGGTGTATATTTAGCATTTGGTATCAGAAGATAACTGGATTTTTTTTGTAACCATCTATATAACTTACAGTATGACTAAATAAAGTGCATGTAAGAAAAAGAGAAATTTATCTTTTTGGCATATAAAATATTAAACACAAGTCAATTGATAATCCCCAAACCCTAACTTTATTGAATCTATTCATGCACAAGGTAATTGGGGTTAGGTAAATATTCACCCCTGTGGCCGAACCTATTGTTGGGGTTGAATTGCAATTTAATTGCAATCAGTTACAGGCAACTGTCATGACAGGCTGAGTGATGCTCAGGAGAATGTTCAACCTCTGGATTAACTTATATTTTCTAATTTCAATCAATCTGGGAAGATTGTGTATATAAACCCCCCACATTTCCATAGTTCTTCATTCAGTCAGTTCAGCTCTAAGCTACCTGACCTTTCATTCTACTGTGCTGGGAATTCTACTGAGTTAATGCTATTGGAGTTTATGGTTAATAGTATTATTGGAGTTATGGCTGATTTATGTGTGGGTTGCAAGAAACCAGTTAGAGCTAGGCAAGAGGCAGTTCAGTGTGATGGTTGTGACAGATGGTGTCATAGGAAATGTGGTACAGAAATCCCTAGAGATTTATATAGGCAAATGGTTAGGAATGAGGTGGAATTTGACTGGAAGTGTTATGACTGCACGCTTGTGGTGGATAAGGTAATTATATTTTAAATATTTTTATATTTTTACATTTATTTTTAACTTTTTTATAAATTCTTAAAAATTCTTAATTTTTTTTTAAACTTTTAAATTTATTATTAACATTTTAAAAAATTTAAAAATTTATTATTAACATTTAAAAATTTTTAAAATTTATTTTTAACATTTTTAAAATTTTAAAATTTATTATTAACATTTTTAAATTTTTTAAATTTATTTTTAACATTTTAAAAAATTTTTAATTTTACTTTTGATTTTACTTTGTATTTTACAGCCAGATACTGAGAGTACCAGGATCTCCAACATCGGTCTCCATCTTGAGAGTTCCAGATACTTCAGGCAATCATCTGGATTTCCAGAGTCATCTCACCAACATGCGGGCCATGATGGAGGACAGAATTGTGATGATTTTCTTCATGCAGTGTCATCCCACCAACATGAAGCCCATCATGAAGAAGAGACAGATGGTGATGGTTCTGCACCAAATGAAATGGATGAAGGTGACCAGCTAGCCACTTCTGCTCCTACACTCCCCAATGCCACCTATGTACTATGTAGTGACACACCCACCTGATACCCACCCACCTGAGACAGATGACATGGGTTCCTATGAAGTACCTCTGGCTGTTGAAGAATCTTCACTTGCTGATGTGACTCCACATCCAGAAGGCCACAGTACCTTTGAAGTCACTTATAAGATTGTGAAAGGCGGGACCAAAAGAGGGAGGGATAAGCTTATTGACAGCCATGGGTTTTCATACAACCAGAGGAGGAGAAAGAGTGAGTACCAAGTGGATTGGGAGTGTACGGTAAGAAGCAAACATACAAGATGCCATGCCTCAGTTAGGCAAAGGGGTCATTATTTCACCAGAGGGAAGCACCAGCACTGCCACCAGCCTGACAAGGGAGCCTTAATAAAGACTAAGGTGTCCACAGAAGCAAAGAAGTTGGCCGTTGCAGATGTTTTCAAACCAGCCGGATTGATTATCCAAGACCTCCTGACAGAACACAGACAAGATACATTCCTGCCAAAGCCAGACAATTTGATCCGCTCAACAAATTTGTTCAGACAACACAAGCGACCAAAGGACCCGAAAGATTTACATTTTGATCTGAATTATGATTACCTACCTCCAAACTTTGTGTCTGATGATGTCTCTGTGGATGACAGACGTCACCTGCAGACTTGTAAACAAAGTAATAGAAGTAATAGAAAAGTAATAGATTGGAGTCAACTTCGATGTAATAGTAGAATCCGGCATTTTTTCCAGGAGGCAATTTTTCCGGGAGGCATTTTTTCCGGGAGGCATTTTTTCCGTGCACCGTAATAGTAATAGTAATAGATTGAAACTTTTCAAATGTAATAGTAATAGTAATAGATTGAAATTCTATCTATTACATCTATTACTTTCTATTATTTTTCTATTACAATTTACCCTTTGCTATTTTTCATCAGGAGATTGTAGAAAAGGTGATCACTTAACATGGACTTTAATGAATTAGTTTTCACATAAATGAATACTTTAAATGGACTTTGATACAATAATGAATTAACTGTCATAAAATCATCACTTTAAATAAACTTCAAAGCAATAATGAATTAATTTTGTAGCACTCATAAGTCAAATTCATTTTAAACTTTCATACATAAACTTTTCAAATAATCAATATGTAATATATTGATATTCAACAAAGAATACTAAATAAAACACACACATTGAAATAAATAACTTTAAAATATCAAGGGACCTTTAATTGTCCCTCTTGAGTGTTCTAAAACAACTGTCTTTGAGGTGGTATTATTAAAGGATTAAAGAGGCCAATTTAACCTTTGGAGGGATTAACTAAATGTTCCTGAGTAAGGAGAAACTGTGACACATAAAAGGCAATCACAAAGGTCACTATTGTGTATAATAAGGGCAGCATTGTGGCATGTGTTAGCTGTTTCACTGATTTACATTAAATTACCGGAGTTATTACTTTCAAACATAAATGTCATTTTTGAGTCATTTTGAGGTGGGCTCTGCAAGCAAAGAATTTGAAAGAAAGGGGTTCTTTGAATGCAGTGTTTTCTTTTGCAAACACTGCTGATCAAGTATTTCTCATAATAATATGAGTTTTTCAAATCTAACAACTCATCATAAAGTGAATAAATATGAGAATTGTTTGACAACAGTGTATATTCTCCAGATAATATTTACTGATGGTAACATATTTTTCAGCATTTAAAAAGCTTTTCACAGAATTTGACAGAAATATACCTCTCATTACAAAATTTAGAACACTTGTGATATATTTGTGATATTTTACCCTTGTATGGCATAATCTGAAACATTTTCAATAAAATTAGATGTACAAAGTGGTGCATGGAAAAAAGGGGCCCAGGAAAAAAGGGCCCAAGAAAAAAGGGGCCTGGAAAAAAGGGGCCTACAGTTTTTGGAAAAGGGGAAAAAAGGGGCCCACTTTTTCATTTTTGATAAAACATCATTAGTGATATCAACCAACTTTTATTTAGTTTTATATAACAAATCAACTTTGATTAAGATACAAGAACGTACAAGTACACATACAGTACAATAAGCACATAGTAAGAACAAACATGTAACATTTAAGTGAATACAAAATTCACTCTGGATTGCATTTTAAAATTGAAGAACCTTTTAAGTAGCCCCCATCAAACAATCAAGGCAATTCTATGCATCTACTCTGGATTGCATTTTAAAATTGAAGGCCCTTTCATATGGTGTACGTTGAAAATCCCCAGATTGAAAATTCCCAGATGGAAAATCCCCGGAAATCTACAGACCCATAGAAAATCCACAGATGGGACTTAGAAAATCCCCAGATCCCCAGATCAAAAATCCCTAAAAGTAAGAGTAAAAGATAAGGTGCACTTTATTTGAACTGAACTTTTCATATATTCAGGTTTGGTATATTGCTGCACTGAATAGATTTTAACATGATTTAAAAACACATCTTTTTAAAAATTGCTGTTAACATTTCCTTTGATAGAATTAGTTTCTGAGTAGGTTTAAAAGCTCCTTTAAGATGCCTGTAATATTATCAACCCTTAAAGGTGTTTGAATGGGTTCCATAGCATACATGAAAGTGCTTAAATGTTGAGTTAGTCTTTCAACATCCTTCCTAAGCAGTTATCAAAGAAAGAATCAGCCTATCTATCTATAGACAATGGGACAAATAAAAACCACTTTCCCTGATAGCAATTAACAGTTAGGGCCACACATCATACAGGTAGATTAAAGAACACAGTTATAAAATAGTTCTCTAATACATCAATCCAAAGAGGGCTACAAATCTAATATGGTTAATTAGAAGCCACATGCAATCCCTGGAAGAGGTAGATTAAAGACTACAGTTAAAAGTGGTTTATTTAATCAATGAATAATAAAAAAGAAAAGGGAGTACCATACAATTGGTTTGAAGAGGACAGGAATTGGAAGCCACATCATAGACAAAGACAACATAACAATGCATTTGTCAATGTAAAGACCACAGTTAAAACTGGTTTATTTAATCAATGAAAAACAAAAAGGAAAAGGAAGGGCCAAAATCATTTTGAAGATGACAGTAATTGGAAGCCACACCATACACAAAGACAATGTAACAATACATTGTCAATTGTATTGTATTGGGGATTTTTGATCTGGGGATTTACTAAGCCCCATCTGGGGTTTTTCTATGGGTGTGCAGATTTCCAGGGATTTTCAATCCGGGGATTTTCAATCTGGGGATTTTCATATGCAATGCCTTTCATATAGCCCCCATTAAACAATCTAAGCAATTCAATGCATCTACCCACGCACTTCAATGCATGCAATTACAAATTTGAAGCCTTTAAAGTAGGTTAAAACATAATAAAGTTTGAAAAATTTGTTAAATGTTTGTTGTTAAAAGTTGTTAAATTTTTGTTGCATGAAGGAAATTTCTAGTCATATTATGTAATATTAATAAATCTTAAGGCATAATCATAAACAAAAATTAGAAAAAAATACTGGGCCCCTTTTTTCCCCTTTTCCAAAAACTGTGGGCCCCTTTTTTCTTGGGCCCCTTTTTTCTAGGTCCCTTTTTTCCTGGGCCCCTTTTTTCCTGGATTGCTGGCTGTTGAACGGGACGTAAAACCCCAACTTTGACCTTTTTCCTGGATTCGTACAAAGTATCCTGTCAGTTTTATTTCTGTGCTAAAATTACTTCTCAAGTTTGCGCCAAATTGTAATAGAATGTAATAGTAGTAATAGTAATACATTTAAAATTTTAAAATGTAATAGTAATAAATTGAATATTTTCAAATGTAAGAGTAATAGTAATAGATTGGCTGTAATAGATTACAAGTCTGGTCACCTGGTGATGTACACACATAAACAATTGAAGCTGATGAAAAACACCAAAAGATGGTATGTAGATGCCACTTTTAAGGTAGTTAAGGCCCCTGTTGTACAACTTTTATCTGTACATGGCTTTCTGAAGCTTGGGGATTGCTACAAACAGGTGCCTCTGGCATATGCCTTGATGTCCAGATGACGAAAGAATGACTACCGTGCTGTATTTCTAACCCTGAAGAAAGCCATGGAAGGGCTCTGCCCAGCTGACTACAAAGTGCAAGAAGTGGTCATGGATTTCGAGGCTGGCATGTGGGGAGGTGTCCGCAAAGCATTCCCTGGGATGTCAATAAAGGGATGTGTGTTCCATTGGGTACAGGCTGTGTGGCGCCATGTGCAGGCAATGGGGCCCCAGGAGGCTTATAACAAGGATGAAGGCACCCATGCTTTTCTGAGGAAACTCATGGCCTTGCCCTTTGTGCCCCATGAGCACATTCTGAGGATGTTCCTGAGACTCTCCTCAGAGGCCCCACAGGGTAGGCTGAAGGACATGTGCTCCAATGTGCATGACACCTGGATTACCAGCAGCATATGGCCACCTTGTACTTGGTCGGTTTTTCAACAGAAAATCCGTACCAATAATGATGTAGAAGGCTGGCATAACAAGATAAACAGAAAAGCGGGCCGTGGGCAAATTTAATTTTATTTGTTGGTAGAATTGCTGCATGAAGAATCCCAATACGTGGGGGCCCAAACCAGACTGGTCAGAGAGCAGCAGCTAGCTGCTAAGAGGGGAGTATAAGCATATGAACAATGCCATTCTAAAACTGTGGGAGAAGTTTAACGACAGTGATTTGACCACCATGCAGCTGTTGTGTGGCTGTGCCAAAATATATGGCCCTCAGAAGATAATGATGAGGATGAAAATAGTGATGAAAATGATGAATAAGAACATTCCAAATATCAATATCTTTGTGTTAGTTGTGAAATATCCCTGAAAAGTGTCTCAAGGTAATAAGATAAGATACAAGTATAATTATGTATATAAGCAATGTGTTACAAAATAAATAAATTTTATTTCATTATTTCCAAAAAAATTATTATTGACTTTATACAATAACATACCTCACATACCCAAATAGTTGATGTGGACCTCATCTTTTATCATTTGAAATAAATTTTATTTCATTATTTCCAAAAAATTATTATTGACTTTATACAATAACATACCTCGCATACCCAAATAGTTGATGTGGACCTCATCTTTTATCATTTGAAGCGAATCAGCTTTTAGTATTTACTGCGAAACCTCCAAAATATTTGTCGCGAAAATGTAAAGTCGCGAAACCTCCAGTATTCGATCTTTTGGTATAAAGCAGTGAACTCATCCGTGTCCGTGATTAGGACGGAAAAAATTTGTTCTTCACGGACACGGACAGCTAGTACACTGTTTTATACCAAAATATATAGGGTATCACGGATACGGACACAGATACAGGTGAAGAAAAAAGGACAGGTGAAGTTCCTACTTAAAAGAGCCAAGTTCTAAAACTGTTTATCTTTGTGTCCACCTGTCATACCAATTATTGCCAGGCAAAATTAAAATATACATAACTTGGAAAATAGTCATGTGACTCATGTCTGAAACTTATTCTTTAGGTTATACTGTTTCCAAACTGCATGTGATAAATACATGCCAAAAGGGCATGAAGATATGTAGCCATTACAGAAATATCAACATTTTATTTACTAGTGGCGGTAATTGGTACCCAGTGATAATTGGTCACAAGGCAGTATATGAGCAAGTATCATGAGATGAAGTATCTCTTCCTTATTCAAACAAGCAGCAGGCCGACAAGACAACTCATAGACATCAACTCACCGACAAATTTAAAATAAATTAATGACACATTATTATCCCATTTTTTTGGTCATTCTTTCGCTGAAAAGATGTTAAAATAGTCGAATAATAATCTATTCATGTGTTGATACAGACAAGGCATGTTTTTCTTGTCCAGAAAATGGATTTATTTATTATTTTATGTTGAATGGTCCATTAAGTTGCACAGTGCACACATTCATAAACTTAAGAAATTTCATCACTTTTTTTGTGATAAAACATGTTTGAATGAAGAGAATTCAATGATTTCAGATGTATGCTTTTTTGAGCAATTTACGGCAATATTTTAGTGCCATGAATGCTGCATATGTCATTTTTGTAAGTAAATTATCTGTCAGCGAGTTGCCGTCGGCGAATTGTCGTGTCGGCGACTTACAGGTAATTCATAATTTTGGGAAGGATCGCAGAATTTCCCTCCATGAAGTAAAAAGGTGTAGGAATATCATTGAATTATTTTTTTTCAGTAATAAATTCCCTAATTGCATGAAAAATAGAGAGGTGGTTAGGTAGGCATATACTCAGTAAACAGGTCGTCAGGTCACCTTTTCCAACATCGCAATTTATGAGAAAAAGAAGGATCAAGTGTGACCCGATAAAAAAAATCAAGAAACTTTGGTCAAGATCAGTAAACATCATTTGGATCGCATCTCATGACCAGAACTACAGCATGCTTTACCCTTACGTCCAGAATTGGGTCTTTGCCAGAGGCTAGGATTTATTTGGTATCAATGTGCAGAAAAATTGCTAATAGGCACGAAATTTTGAAGCCGTCTTTCCCGCAGGTCTGAATTGGGAGTAGAAAAGCCAGCAACAAGTAAGAGGGTTGTCATTGTCGCATGGTATATTCTCCGAAGCACATCTCCCTCTGCTTGTTTAAATAAGGAAGAAATACTTCAAAAATGGAAATTTTCTATTTTAAGTGGCAATTTCTCTCCTATAATGAGAATCAGAAATAGGTTGATGTATTTTTATGTAATTTTAAAGCCCAAACCTTAAAACCATTATTAAAAACACAAAAGTGTCCGTGTAGTAGTGCTTTCTAGTTTACTCATAGTTCAGTTATGTATCACTGATCCGTGGGTATCTTTAAGTTGTGCTTACTATTTTGTGCTGTCAAAAAATTCAGTAAGTTACCAATGAGCTAAGAAAAGAAAATCTGATTCCAATTTTAGATTGTGGCACTTTCTGTAAACTTCTCCTGTTGCAACTGTTCTTAAATAGTAGTATAGGGATTGAAATGCAATTTCAATATTGATATCAAACTCTATTTTGGCTTTACATATCGATCGATATTGAAAATCGTTTCATGCCGTAAAATCTGTTATTTTGCGCCTACTGATTTTTTAGTTACCATAAATTGTTTTGCTAATGTATAAGATATACAAAACTGACCATGAATTTAATACAAGCAGCCTATAAAAGCAATTATATTTCATGAAAAATCTCACAATAAGTCTTTTTAATGCATAAATATTGATGATCAATCTACAGGGAACTGATAAATTACAGAACTCAATCGATCAATATTGAAATATCGATATATGATCCCTTCACCATTAAATGCTCCATGATTTTTAGAGGTTATTAATGTTTATTTGCAGGATGGCAAGTTTCCGTATCATGTGTCTGACATGCTGGGCCTCCGGTGGCTGAGGTTAAACGGCACAGGACTGGACAGTATTCCTTATGAGCTGTCAAAACTATCAAAACTGGTAAGAAACTATATTTTTTGAACAATTGGGCTTTGATATTATGATACAAAAATATAATTTTATGTATGATAAAGGTACACCCATAAATAAACCTAATATTGCATATTGCATAATAGGTCCTATTAAAAGGCATATGGATAATATATTTCATTCATGTTTAATATATAAATGTAATGAAAGCCAATAAAGTTGTGGTCCAATTGTGGAAATCAAAGCCTGTTTCTGGGGCTTTGAAATCAGGGATTCCGTATGTTTGCCACGGATCCTTAAACTCAAACAATAACTTCATTATCATTACTTTCATGTGACCAATACATGGACTGATCATATGGAAATTACTTATGTTTTATTTACAGGAACACCTGTCATTAGTGAGAAATAACCTGAGGGATATTCATGATGATGTCACACAGCTAGGCAATCTGCGCGTGCTCAATGCTCGGCACAATAAGCTCAAGAACTCTGGAGTCCCGGGTGGAGTCTTTCACCTGGGGGACTTAACTGTAGTGGTAAGAATTGTCTCAAAGTCTATACTTTGTCAAACTGTAAAGTGTGTATCTCCTTTGACAGCTATAAAACAGTTAATAAAAATATCAATTAATAAATTTTACGGCTTCCAAACTTTTAGTATCCAAACTTGCTAATAAACTGTCTTTTTTTGAGATTTTGTCTTTGCATACATATTATCTTTTAAAAATTATTTCTCCTGGATGTTTACATAACTTACAGTGGCAGTTCTGAAGTACTCCTTTGTACCTTTTCACACCTTCATGGTGTCCAACACTAATTCTCTAGGCTAAGGGGCTAAGGGGTACAGATATCTCTGATGCTATAACTGCACATGTTATTGGTTTGAGTTTCATTTATCAGCATGATCTAAGCAATTGGGGAAAATGCCAGAATTAACACTTTGAAAATAGCTGCTTACAATAATAAAATAGTAAAAAAAGTATTAAGAAAAACTTTTGAAAAATTTGAAACATGGCTATATGATTCTAAATCACTTTTCGTTTAAACCTACAGTTCCAGCATTGCACAGCAGTGTAAGTCTATTAAAACCTGCCATCCAATTGTCTGGAAGTCGCATTCATGTGATGTTTAATTAGTGTTAAAAAACTAGCACTAATTCTGTTCTTCAGGACCTGAGTCACAATCAGCTGAAGGAAGTTCCTGATGATCTGGATAAAGCAAAGAATCTGCTCGTTCTTAACCTGAGTCATAATGAGTAAGTCAGGGATATTCAGTGAGGAAGTACAGTGTAATTGAAATATAGAGAAATTGCCCAATTGATGTGATAATCCCCAAGGGAGCCAGTGTTTAAGAATGCAATATCTATTGATGGACAGGATGCCTTAGTTATGATTTCAAAATTGTTATATCATAGGTTAAACAAATTATGTGAAAAATTCAATACCAGGTAGACAAATTTGATTGAATATTGAATTTCATCTTTGTCTTTTATAAAAAATATGTAGTAATAGTTTTACAGGTATCCAGTTCACTAGTTTGCACTAGATTTTTCAACAAAGGTGACCCATTTCCTACTACACGCACACTCCCACAGCCCTAGTTCTGACCAAATAATGGGATAATAGCGGTCAGTTTGTGCCACTTTGGCCAGGTGTGTAACCAACTTGCCTAGGAACACAGCGGACGATGGTTCAAACCCAGGTACATGCAGATACATAGTGGCTCAGAAGATCACTTAAAAATTGTGGTCCCCTGTCATTGGGTCCTATCTCCAGTGGCAGGCTAAATAACTGTGGGATGTTGATAAATGGGCATCTTTGATACTCAGTCTTTCAGTTGGGGGGAATATCAGTCACTTGAAAACTGGAGGGGTACTTTTGCGGTCTGGTTGGGTAAAATAGCACTTTCAGGATGATATTAAGATGAGTGTAAATATACAATGAAATTCATCAAACATTGTTCGAGAAAATGCCATGCAAGGGGAGAAATTGAAATTTTAGCTTACAGAAAGTTTCCTTAATCTTCAAATTTAGAAAAAAACTTTCTCGAATCAATTTTCAGTTATCTCATTTTGGTGCAATTTTGTATGAATTTATTATTGGAAGTAATGCCTTAGGGAAAGAAAAGATACCTGTTTTGAGGGAATAGAGAAAAAGCCTTGTTTGTAAATTTTTATACACTTAAAGTTAATGTACATTTTTGCCAACTCTAGATTTGTGATGGATTCCTTCAGTCACTGATTGATTACTTGTTGGCTTTTACTTTACAGGATTGAAAACATCCCAAACAACCTTTTCATTAGTCTCACCGATCTCATGCATTTGGATGTTAGCAACAATAACTTAGGTAAGTTAGCCTTTCCTGCACAAAATATTACTAATATTGCAAAAAGTACATGATAGATATTTTGCACATAGTTATTCTTAGGCCTAGGAAGATAGTCACTGTGTAATACTCTTAATGTATGAATATAACTTAATTATAGTGAATAGAGGATTACTGCTCTGATGACTAATGTTATAAAAAGGATGCATTGATTGCTTTTATGTTATGTTTGTGGGTATATTTATACGTCAGGAATGTACTTGGGCTGCAGGAAAAGGTAATCTTTATGGTTAAATTCTGCCAGATTAGACTCACTACCGGGATGTATAAATGAAAAAAAATAGTTCCTGAGAATACAACCCTTGCCTATTAGTAGTGCTGAAGAAAAATCAGAAAAAGAATCAGATGCCTTTTTCTGGTCGTGTATTTCAAAGTGGTTTCATGTGCCCTGGATGTATAAATTCTGCATCTATTTAAAGAGAGTACGTCTGTTTTTAGTTGTGTATTGCAAAGTGGATTTATTTACTCATGATGTGTAAATTTTGCATATATATAAAAAAGTATGTGTTTGTTGTCAAATAATGTTCAAACAGTACTGCTAGTGGACTAGTTATTAATATCTCTTATTTGCCTGCAGCCTCATCATCATTTACTTAACCAAATAAGGTGGATTAGGTGTTTTGTTTTTGTCTTGTAGAGACCCTCCCGCCACAGTTGCGTCGTCTCGTCTGTCTACAGACACTCATTATGAATGACAACCCTCTGATGCATGCGCAACTCAGGTGGGTTATGGGTGGGAAAGAGATCATATGTCAATAGTTTCTCACAGAATAATGTAGCTATGAATTTCAGTATGCATACTTGCATTGTCTCCTTTGAATATCCTTTCCAGCAACTAAGAAGTATACTTAAAATGATTTTGTAGGTTATCATTTCTCCATATATTAATCATTATTTGTGAGCAGTTTATATGGCTGTTAATTGCTTTTATAGCCAGCTTATGTTAAAGTTGTGTTCGTTACCTGTATGTCTCATCTTGGAGGGGAGTAGTAGCTGTTAGACAGCGTGTTTTGAGATTTAACATGTAAAAAAAATATTTTGATATATTGATTGATACACAGATGTCAAGTAAGAATTTGATATCTGTACAGAAGGAAAACTATGTAAAAAGCAAATATTACATTGACAAATCTGACTGAACAAGAAGTTTTATCCATGAAAGGTGGTGTTTATAAACCAGAAATACTGGAAATGAAGGAAAATTGATTTTAAGCCTTGGCAAATGTTTGTAAGGAAGCATTGTGGGTATCAAAGGTGGCTCATCAAAGGTAGCTGATTCTAGAGATTAGCAGCAACACATCAAGGACTGTTGTTGAATTGTTGCTTCCTAAATTGAGGGTTTGTAAGTATGAATAGTTGAGAAGTCCTCATTAGTTTTACTAAGTCTGGGGCATGTTTCGCAAAATGACTTGACCCAGACTTTACACTTAAGTTAAGACTTTAGTCTTTAATTCAAGCTAAGTCTGTGGTCTTAGACTTAGTGGATTTCACAAAGCAGGAAATTCTTAGCCTTGGCTTAGTCTTGGGCTTAGAGTTAAGTCTACCTGGGAGTAGGCTTAACTTTTGTATACAAAAACTTTAATATGGCCACCGTAAAGTTTTATCTACTTCAAAATTTGGAACATAAAGAACAAACCTCCGTAAATTAATCTTTGGACATTTGTGTGGTTACAAGGTTTTTCATTGCAAAACAGTAATTTTTCTAAAGGTAACATGTGTCAAACAGAGAATTTATCTCCATTAGAATATTTTGACTTAGAAAAACAGAAAAAGAAAACGGTTCCAGTTAAATCCATTTTAGTTCAAAACTTAGCCGAGACACAAAAGTTTCAGATTTGAGTCTCTGACTTAGTCGGTGTGGGTTAAGTCTGTAACCCTTTGTGAAACCAGCCCCAAATGTTTTGCAATTGTTCCATGTACATTTTTCTCACTTCTTCAGACAACTGCCTGGCCTGGTTGCCCTGGAAACACTGCACATGCGTAACACCCGGCGCACACTCAGTAACTTTCCCTCGGGTTTGGACTCCCTCAACAACCTACAAGGTGAGTACTCCTACCCATTATTCTGAGACTTGAAGAGGGCTTTTCCTCACAGCCTTTCAACTTTTTATTTCAGACCTCTTTGTACAGTCAGTGAAGCAATCAGAAACATGAGTAGTGCAAAATTCATGAAAGTCTGGAAACAAAAAAAAACAAGGCCGATAGGGGTTTGGGTCTACTAGCGCTAGCCGCAAAGACATCAGAGACACAAGTAGTGCACTGAAGAAGACACCCATTACAGTACTAATGTAGCCCATTACTGCTTAACTTCAGTGAAGAGACATGCACTCATCAGGTTACGCCACAATTCGTGAAATTCTAGAGACACGCAAAAAAATAAATAAATAAATATAAAAGATCCTTAGAAATGCCAGCTTCGCTCAAGTTCACTCTTACAAAAAGTGGGAACCTCGGAGAGCTCAAAGATCAGAGACATAAGTAGTGCACCGAAGAGGTTACCCATCCCAGTACTAGCGTAGTCCATTGCCGCTTAACTTCAGTGAATGGACAGGTACTCATCACGCTGCGTCACAATTCATGAAAGTCTGGAGACACCAAAAAAAATAATAAAAAAGATCCCTAGAAACGCGACCCTCGCTGGAGCTCGCTCTTGTAAAAAGTGGGAGCCTTGGAGAGCTTGCACTTTCAAAATGACAGGATTTCATTAGACTTAAATTTGAGATTTTTAGTTTATAACTTTACTTGGACAAGGTCGGCAGTATATTTTCCATTTTGATATCCTGTCAAAGCCACAGAACCCAGGAATAAGCACTGACCAGTATGGGCCGCTGGGCCTTTAGAAGATTTTCGCCTTTTTTTCCCAAAAACTAACCATCTCTTCTTTCTCTCCTGTATTCTGCAGATGTGGACCTCTCCCACAATGAGCTGCCGCGAGTCCCGGAGACTCTCTACAAGATCATGTCACTCAGGAGACTGAACCTCAGTAACAACAATATCTCGGAACTCTCCTCCCTCGTGGGTGAGTTGGTTGTATGTAAGACTGTGGTGGGTTACCCAGAAAAAAGTCTGACTTCATTGAGAAACCGCGTGTAATGTATCAAAGTGGGTAAGCCAAAAAAATATTAGAATATGATAGCTTTTCATTTTCAATCTTTCTGTGTTCAGGCTGCTTCTTGAGCTTGGGATACATGATATTTTGTGAGTTTTAGTAATAACCTGCAATTTGGCAGATGTGGTGCATTTGGTTGAAGATGGGTTGGCTATGTAATGTTATTTTGATGTAGCAATAAACCAAAAAAAGTCACATTTGGCAGGACAGATGGACAAGAATGCTGGTATTGTAGTTTCAATACAGTTGCAAAACTGACAGCTCATTTGATCTGCTACTTTTGACATAAGAAAAGTGTGCAAAGTAAAATGTTTATATGCTAACGGTTATTTGTTTAAAATTTATGCGTGCATTGAAATGATATAAAGCGACCATACGTGACCCCTAATTTGACTGGGGTGCCACACTTTTCAGACATAATGGGGATTTTGGGAGGTGTGACTGCCCCTTTAGTTCAAATATCTAGAATCAACACTGATGTTGTTGATAAAATCAACCCCTTTTGAGGTTGTGAATGGTGGATATTTTGTTTTCAGAAATTGATCAGTGTTTGGCGTGAGTTCAGTTACTTGCGGCCACTAGTGTATCAGTAAAGCTAAATATAAAACATCTTGTGTTTGTTTACAGATAACTGGGAAGGCCTAGAGTACCTGAACATGTCAAGAAATAAACTCACAGAGTTACCAGTAAGTATTGTCTGGGGGGTGTGGTGGGGTCGGTAAACAGACTGTTTCTATTGAGTGTATCTAAAAATAAGTTGCTAAGATCCTGTATTTTGGGGTTTTGGTGAAAGACGGCCTGCTGATCACATTTTTGATACAGAACTAGGTCCCTCGTTAGTACCATCCCAGATAGCAACTAGTACCTATAGAAGAATTGTACTAAGAAGAGTTTGACATAACAGTGTCATACTATATTGTAATGTTTTTATTTGTTGCCAGGCATCTATCTGTAAGCTCACTTCCCTGCGTAAGCTGTTCATCAACAGCAATCAGATTGACTTCAAGGGTATTCCCGCAGGCATCGGCAAGCTGCACGACCTGGAGGTCCTGTCAGCGGCAGACAATCAGTTGGAGATGATTCCCGAGGGGATTTGCAGGCAAGTATTGTGGGTAATAAATCGACTCGGTTAGATGTACATTAAAATTTTTATTTACCTTTCCAAATTAACGGGTAATATAGATGCAGGGACAATGACAACTAACATTGTCCAAGCGTAAATTTTAACCACAAATTTAAGCGATATGTGGTACATACTGTACAAAAAATAGTTTCCCTTTTACAGTGGGAACAGTAATTGATATATATTGTATCTCACTATTTTTATCCCTGATATCCATAAGACTTTTTTTGGCGTAAATGTTATTGTGACTTTAGCCATGTGTGAGTTTTGGATTAGGTGTGAAAGTCTCTGCACAGTTACAGATTTGAGCCCTGTCTGGTTCATGCTTGAATGTTAAATATTCCATGCAGATGCGGCAAGTTGAAGAAGCTGATTCTGAACACCAACAAGTTGATCACCCTGCCAGATGCCATCCACTTCCTCACTGAGACGGTGAGTATTGATTAATAACATATCCATATACACAGATATGGCTTGCGGGTGCGGCATGTAGTAAAACAGGACCGTGAAAAAGATATTGGAACAGGTTCCATGTATGCAGCTTTAGGTGTATGATTGTTAATTTTTGAGCAGATCTCAAATTTTACCTGATCTGTAAGTTTATGTGTAGCTTTGCCTTAGAGTCTAGATGATGGAGATTAAACACTATAGAAGCCCTTGTTGATTAGATTAGATTAAATGCTGTAAGCAAAATAGGACAAATAACCCATATTTTATAACGTTTAATAATATATAATCATTGAAAATGGAAATAAACGTGGTCACACATTTTTGTGTTTCAGTGCTGACAGTAATAATTGCTTTTAAATGTTTATAGCCACCTGTTGGGTTTTATGAAAAAACCAAAACCAAAAACCAAAGAAACCAGCTTTCAATTTACTAAGGTATATGTGTATTTCTTTCCAGACCCTGGATGTGCGTGAGAACCACGACCTGGTCATGCCGCCCAAACCCGCTGAATTGATGCTCGGTGCCGGCGCCGAGTACTACAACATTGACTTCTCTTTGCAGAACCAGTTGAGATTGGCGGGTGCAGCCCCGCCCATCCCAAAGGGGGAGGAGCCTAGTGAGTCATGTCATGTGGGTTTGGAGGGGGGCTGGATTTGAATCATTTGTACAGCGCCAAATTAATGTAAACATCCTCTAAAGCACTGATTTTCAAAGAAGGGAAAGTTCATAAGCCAGAACAAGGTTTACTTACCCCTTCACTGGTGTAGAAGATGGTAACCTGGAAACCTATTTGCAGACCAAAAGACACTGATCTGGTTACATTTTTTAATCAAAACCAATTTCGACACATATTCATTATTTTAACATAAGTTTACCAAAATATTCAGGAATATTCAACTACAACAAATATTTCACAGTTTTTTTGCCGAATTTCCTCTTTCGGTAACCGGTTCTAAAATTCGCATTGAAACACAACACTACTCTTCACCAAGGTATACCCAGCTTAGTCTAAATCCCCCCGCTGGTTGTTTTCCATGGTGCCGGACTACTTTTATTCCCTGGTTACTGATATCGGTTGACCATTTTGGTTATGTTGTGCCTTAGAGTCCCCCCCCCGTAAAGGGGAGATTAAATGCTATAAAAGTCTAATTAGAATTAGTGCAATGTTTTAACAGGGACTAGTGGTGTAATAGTTTTTGAAATCGGGAAGTCCTTTGTATCCAGGTATGGCAAATGCCACACGACCCTAGATACAGTAAGCCAGAATATTATTCCTAAAATGTTTACAGCTGGTATTTCGAATGTCAGCATATAATGTTGTGAGAAAATGTAAAGTATTTGAAACAAACCTCAAATCTGAAGAAATTACAAACTTTTATCCAATATTTTTATATATTTTATCACTTTTATAGTGATTTCTTTCAGAACTTCAATGTTTTCTTTTCGGGAATCTTACTTCTGGTTGATGAGCCTATTCGATTGGGGATATGCTAGAATGCAATTTCTTCTTTCGGTATCCCGGAATCGGTACGTTTTTACACTGGCGGGATACCGAAATGAAAAATCTGCTACCGACCCTGCCCTAGTGTCAAGTGGTCATTCATTGGCATCCTGATGAGTCCTAATGAAAGTGAATATATTCAGCAAAAGAGCATGTTAGGTGATCATTGCATTTCATGCATCATTTTGATATATGTGTAGAGGTTTCAGGTGATTTCATAGCTCTGATTCAAATCCATTGGTATGTCAGATAGACTTTATTGTAACTCTTCACTCTGAGTAAACAGGACACAGCAAACCTGAGCACATTACTGTCACTAGTTACTAATTCCATTTATACTATGAAACATGTGATGGTGTGATATATATAGACAGTTGCCAGGTGCATAAAGTAGTGGTGTGAACTGTAAACCGGTATACCGCATTTCGATTCGTTTAGGTAGAAATGACGAAATCCGCAAAGGATATTTAAGTACTGGTTATTGAAAATGTCATTATATTATGCTTTCTACTGGTTAATATTTCATCAAAACAATAAAGAACATATATATTCCAGGATATAACTTACATTTTCACTATATATTCATGGTACATGAAGTTTACAAACTTCAAAATATCTCGCGAATGCATATTTCCTCTTGAGAATGTAGCTCATGTACGCTCTTGTAAAACTTTTTATCATATCTCCGTTAACTTTCGAAATCCCGGATGTTGTTGGGTTTCAAAGCCCCGAAAACCAGTTTTTATTTTTAGAACCGGTCCGACCACCAGCATAAAGTGGTTTGTAAGGGTCTGTTGTAAGGTTGTGGCTGTGGGCCCTCAAATGGTGTCCCTTTTCGATTTGTTTAAAAAAAAAGAGACTAACTGTAAAATACATAAAATGAAACAAAATTAGGGGGCACATGGTCTGTTGTTTAAATTCAAATTCAGAGTCTTGACCTGTTGCTGTAGACTTGTATCATTCCAGTCATGCATTTTTTAAAAATCAGTATAAAACCTGTTGAAATTGAAACATTTGACACCCTTGCAGGGAAGAAAGACGCTCATGCGAGAATGAAGCGACTTCGTAAGAGGAGAGACGAGGCAGCCAGTGACAGCTCCAAGGTTCTAAAGGTCAGACTTTCCTCCCAGTACTCTGTTGGGTTTTCTTCCTAAAGGGGGGGGAAGTGTGAGAGACTTAATCATGGCAGGTGTTTGAATCTTGAAGGCGATATGTGTTTAAATTCTAAACGTCAGTTGGTTTCATATATGTGACGTGTTTGACTTCCAAATGTGATATGTATTTCTAAGGATATGCTATATTCGAATATTGAAAATGAAATATGTTTGAGTTCTGACAATGAGATGTGTTTAAACATTGGATATGTTCGAGTCCTTAAGACGAGATGTGATGGAGTCCTAAATGTAAGATGCTGGAGTCCTACACATTAGATGCGTTTCAGTCCTAAGGTGACACTTTCCTGTTGGGTCTATCTTTCTGTGAAATCACTGATACTCCATGTTAAATTGATATGTGTTCCAATGCTTTAATGGATTTGAATACTTAAGATGCTATTGGTTGAAATACTAAAGGTTTTATGGATTAAAGTACTGAAGGTGTGTTGAATGTGAATCTTTGTTTCTGTCAGTTTGACCTTTGTTTGACCTTTGCCTGCCAGCACTACAGCCAGGGGTTGTGGGTTTTAACCTAGCAGGTTGGGAGTGAAATGTAAGGGTTCTGAGTTTGAACCTGGCAGGTTTACTGTAGAGAAATTCTTAAATAAGAAATTTTTATTCTTAAAATCAAGGACAAATGAGAGATACAGAAAAGTCCACAAGGAATTTTTTATTGATCATGTCCCTGAATGAAAGTTGGGCATATATTGTTTTGAGTTCATAATGGCACCTACCGCAGAAAAACTGAAAAATTGACTTGAATCACTTCATTTTAGGACACCCAGATAGCCCACAATTCTACCAACAAAGAGCTTTTCAGCCACGTCTTATCATATTTCATGGTTGTAGAAATCAAATTTTCAATTGAGCTCACAAGAACCATGAAGTAAGGTTATTGAGTACCTTAAGCATGTTTGTTCCTTTGACCTTTGACTCCAGTTTAAAGGTCAGACATGTTATTCAAATCAAAAATGTCTTGTGTATTGTTTATCATTGGCCCAAGGGTTTGGAATGTCAGAACAACTCCAAAATTTATGGGCTGCAAATCTTTTAGCAATATCAGGTTAAACCAGTGAGGTCTCCTTCATGGTCAAATGACTTCAACATATCTAGCAGCAATTAAGCCTCCCTTGGCTGATTTCTCTGTTTATTGTGTTGTCTTGATCCCCTTAAACCTCCGCTGTGGCAATTCTCTGTATTGAGATGCATTGGTCCTGTCTTTGGATACTAGTGTTGTTAACGGTTTCCGGTATGTGGTATTTCGTTTCGTTTTGGTAGAAAAAACGAAATCCGCAAAGAATATTTGGGATTATTTTAGGCTTTCTAATGGCTGATACTTCATCCAAACGACAAAAAATATACATGTTTTGTTAAATATGCCACATTTTTACTTTATATTGAGCAAAAGTCATGTTTACGCACTTTTTAGTATCTCGCGAAAGCCATTTCCAGTTGCAAGTTCTGGTTCATGTACGCCCCACGAGAAATAATCACTGCCAGTAGCAAGCATAGGAAATACCGGATTTTGTTCGTTTCAAAGCCCCCAGTAACCGGTTTTGATTTCTGTAAACGATGCCACCACTATTAGATACACTGCATTGTCATGCGATGCCTAGCTTATTCCCAGAATTTGTGTTCAAATCACAAAAACAATTACATTGACAATATATATTGGATCAACTAAAAAATTTCTTTGTTTTCCAGGTAAATATATAGTACAATTGAAAGATGGCAGATCATATACAAAATTTTAATCAGCATACCTTAGCAAAAAAAACTCCATCCGTATATTTCCCCCCCCCCCCCCCCCCCCCCTTCTGACTGCCGTGTTCACAAATCAAACATGTTCCCAACTCCTTCAGCCTTTGTGTACCAGCCTTCTGGAATTCTGCCTTTATCCATAAGAAATGGCCCCGCAGTTGCATCCATTACAAAAGATCTTAAGACTTTTTCAATTCAATCTTCCCCCACTTAGTATTCTTTCTCCATTGACACCCATACCCTGGTTTAGTGACCTAGATCATCTCTTTACTGTCCTTCTTGTCGATTCTTCTATTAGTTTAGCTGATTCCCCCATTGTGGGAAAGATATTGTGCCTACAGAAGCAGTAGATTAGATTAGAATATCAAAAAACATCATGAGGTTATGTTCTGGTACAATGCACACAACTAGTTTATGATACAATTGAGTTCAGATGATGAAAACTATGCAGCAGGAAGTCCAGTCTCCTGAACAAGTTCCATGGAGGTTTGTCTGGAATGAAAATCCAGTGTACAAAGGGAATCCAAGAAAGGGCCGGCGGGAATTGTTTGGTGGAGGCGATCTGTCCCTACATGCAGAAAAAGTATAACTACTAAATAACCAAGTCAGATTATGTGTTGTAGATTAATAAGCTTTCAGTTTTGTACTGTTTAGTTTGGAAGTTAAAGTGTGGGGTAAAATATTTACAAAATAAAGTTATTATTATTAAGATGTTGTATTAGATTATTTATAAGAAGACTGTAGTTAATGATACTTATGTGTAGTAAGTGTATTGTATTTATACTGTGTGCAATATATCCATGTACTCAAGGAGTCTAAGCGCTATATGACCCATCTGACTGTACAAGTACAGCCCAACTCTCAAGTTACTGACATTCCCCTAACTGAAAGACAGAGGCTGAAGGATGACCATTTATCAACGTCCATGAGGTTCTTTAACCTGCCACTGGGGATAGGACCCAATGACAGATGACCGCCATTTTAAGTGGTCATCTGAGTCACTATGTATCTACTTGTACCTGAGTTTGAACTCTCGTCCTCTGTGTTCCTAGGCAAATGTATTACCCACTAGGCCACAATGGCAGATATAGTTTAATAGTTTATATACTTGCAATGTACTATAGTCAGAATGTTGATCCAAATGATAAATATTTTGTTTTAACCCCTTTGGCACCAGTGGAGCAGTGTCCAACTGTACGAAAGGATATTCCAAGATAGAAGTGTTCTCAAAAGCATTGGTTGTTCATAATGGCGATGAGGAATCATTCAGAATTTTGGTTTTATTGTTTGGTGTCTCTGAAAGCTAACAAACTTCAATGTAGTCACTGAATTAATGTTTTCAGAACCAATTAAAATGCAGGACTCTACCACAAAATCTTGTCACTTTGTTGAAAATGTGGTAAAAATGTAAAATCCATAGCTATTTTGGGAAAATTTCACCATGTTCTCAATAAAACACAAGTTGTATAGATGGGTAAACTAGTATCCTTTGTGACGTTGGTGATTTCTCCACGTCATGCGGAGTCTGAATTTCTGACATTTGAACCAAACTTCATTTTTGTGGCAGTCGGTGAGCAAAGTATCAAACTTCTACCACTATTATTGCTGTACTAGTCCATATTGTCCGGGTAAATGCATTCCATTACACCAAGAGTTTTAAATACACAGTGCTGAAAGATATTAAAATAACTGAAAAGGAGTATCGACTGCTAGTTGACAGACATGCGACTGTAGAATAAACTTTGCTGTCGATTGCAAGCTGACAAACAAGGTCTTCTAGGAATTAAGGAAGATAAAATTAATCAAACAAAAATAAAGGCAGATATAAATTACAACATTGGATTTGTTATATTTGTTATCTTTGTTATATTCCCTTGCTTTTGAATGGATATTTCTCTTATAGAACCTTCTGTGTAGTATTTGTAGCAATTATTTCCCCAAACAATACGCATGGCATTTTCTTTGATGTTATATTTTTATGTCAGCTGACTCGTCAGTCAGCTGACATTATGTCATCACTCTGCGGCGTGGGCGTACGCGTCCGCGTCCGCGTGAACAACTTCTCCAAAACTACAAGGCCTAGAGACATGCTGTTTTTTTTAAAAGATACCTTATCTATCGAGGATGAAAAATTGTTCAAGGCATGCAAATCTGTCTGTTCGTCTGTTTGCTAGAGACATTACAAGGGGGGTACCCCCACCAAAAGTGTGAAAATTTCAACTTTTTATCACAATTTTCTCAGTGACTATTGCAGGGATTTCTCTCATATCTTGCATGTATGTACTAGGCCAGAGGTAGATTCTCTTGTGTGAGTATGAGACCTGGATCTGTCTTACTTTTTTTTTAATAAATTTTTTTAATAATTTTTAATGCATTAAAATTCATGAAATCATGCACTAAATCACTTATAACTTCAAAAGTGTTGCATTTACAGCATTTTGTGAAAATATGTTGTTCAGCTACTTTTTTCATAGCTACAATATGGTGAGTAAGTTGGGTGTCTGTCTCAATAGCTAAGTGAGTAATAGCTACTTTTGGGCTTTTCAGTAACTTCCATTATGAGTAAAATCACTTGTAACTTAAAAACTATTGCATTTAGAGAATTTCGTATAAATATGTTATTCAGCTACTTTTGGGCCAGCTATAACATAGTGAAATTTCAGACCTGTAGCTCATGGCATAGCTGAGTAATAGCTACTTTTAGGTTATCACTGTTGAGTAAATCGCTTATAACTTGAAAACTATTGCATTTAGAGAATTTCGTATAAATATGTTATTCAGCTACTTTTGGGTCAGCTATAACATAGTAAAATTTCAGACCTGTAGCTCATGGCATAGCTGAGTAATAGCTACTTTTAGGTTATCACTGTTGAGTAAATCACTTATAACTTGAAAAGTGTTGCATTTAGAGCATTTTGTTAAAATATGTTATTCAGCTACTTTTTTCATAGCTACAATATGGTGACTAAGTTGGGTGTCTGTCTCAATAGCTAAGTGAGTAATAGCTACTTTTGGGCTTTTCAGTAACTTCCATCATGAGTAAAATCACTTGTAATTTAAAAACTATTGCATTTAGAGAATTTCGTATAAATATGTTATTCAGCTACTTTTGGGCCAGCTATAACATAGTAAAATTTCAGACCTGTAGCTCATGGCATAGCTGAGTAATAGCTACTTTTAGGTTATCACTGTTGAGTAAATCACTTATAACTTGAAAACTATTGCATTTAGAGTATTTTGTTTCAATATGTTATTCACCTATTTTGGGGTCAGCTATAACATAGTGAAGTTTCAGACCTGTGGCTCATTTCATAGCTGAGTAATAGCTACTTTGAAGTTCTCACTGTTGAGTAAATCAGTTATAATTGGAAAACTATTGCATTTACAGAAATTTGTGTAAATATGTTATTCAGCTACTTTTGGATCAGCTATAACATAGTGAAATTACAGACCTGTAGCTCATGGCACAACTGAGCAATAGCTATTTTCAGGTACTATATGTTGAGTAAATCAATTGTAACTTGAAAAATATTGCATTTGGAGTATTTTGTTAAAATATGTTGTTCACCTACTTTTGGGTCAGCTATAATATAGTGAAATTACAGACCTATAGCTCTTGGCATAGCTGAGCAATAGCTATTTTCAGGTTCTCACTACTGAGTAAATTAGTTGTAACTTGAAAACTATTGCATTTACAGTATTTTGCTTAAATATGTTGTTCAGCTACTTTTGGGTCAGCTATAACATAGTGAAATTACAGACCTATAGCTCATGGCATAGCTGAGTAATAGCTACTTTTAGGTTATCACTGTTGAGTAAATCACTTATAACTTCAAAAGTATTGCATTTAGAGTATTTTGTTTCCATACGTTATTCAGCTACTTTTGGGTCAGCTATAACATAGTGAAATTACAGACCTGTGGCTCATGGCACAACTGAGCAATAGCTATTTTCAGGTACTGACTGTTGAGTAAATCAATTGTAACTTGAAAAATATTGCATTTACAGTATTTTGCTTAAATATGTTGTTCACCTACTTTTGGGTCAGCTATAACATAGTAAAATTTCAGACATGTAGCTCATGGCATAGCTGAGTAATAGCTACTTTTAGGTTATCACTGTTGAGTAAATCACTTCTAACTTGAAAATTATTGCATTTGTAGTATTTTGTTTCAATATGTTATTCACCTATTTTGGGGTCAGCTATAACATAGTAAAATTTCAGACCTGAAGCTCATGGCATAGCTGAGTAATAGCTACTTTTAGGTTATCACTGTTGAGTAAATCACTTATAACTTGAAAACTATTGCACTTACAGTATTTTGTTTCAATATGTTATTCACCTGTTTTGGGGTCAGCTATAACATAGTAAAATTTCAGACCTGTAGCTCATGGCATAGCTGAGTAATAGCTACTTTGAGGTTATCACTGTTGAGTAAATCATTTATAACTTGAAAACTATTGCATTTACAGAAATTTGTGTAAATATGTTATTCAGCTTCTTTTGGGTCAGCTATAACATAGTGAAATTACAGACCTGTAGCTCATGGCACAACTGAGCAATAGCTATTTTCAGGTACTGACTGTTAGTGCTGGGACGATGTTCGCAAACTTCGGTATTATCGCTCGCTGGCTCATTGCCAATCAATGATCGGTAAAATTTAAGTAAAACCGATATTTGCTAAATCCATTTCTTTGCAGTCTTTTGGTCACAATAAAATGCTAACCTTAATAATATTTTGTAAAAATCTGAAATATCCATCAGTTAAAATCACAAAACTAGCCGTGAATGCAATAAAAATAACGTAAATAGAAACACCTTGGGGTTTTCCAACTGTTGTCAAGGTAATCATAAAATCAGCCAATCACAAGTGAGGATACATCAAGCATAGTCTGTTAGTGAGGGAGACGTCTGTGAATGGCTTTTAGATTATATTTTGGTCATATTTATGGTAATTTGTGTGTATTTTGCTTCATATAATATAATATTAATATTTTATCTGTCTTTTTAACACTTCGACTCCATAATCGGAAATGTTCGAAGTTTGGTTACAAATGTCCGATACGAACATCGACACGGAAAATCCAAGCGATCTCCCAGCACTACTGACTGTTGAGTAAATCAATTGTAACTTGAAAAATATTGCATTTGGAGTATTTTGTTAAAATCAGTTGTAACTTGAAAACTATTACATTTAGAGTATTTTGTTTAAATATGTTATTCACATAATTTTTGGTTAGTTATATCATAGTGAAATTGCAGACCTCTATGTCATGCTATAGCTGAGCAATAGCTACGTTCAGGTTCTCACTATTGAGTAAATCATTGTATCCACTGGATAGCCGCAGTGTGTAGAGAGATTTCACCATTACCGCTCTAATGAAAAAAATATTATAGCTAGCCTTCTCAAGTTTGCAGAATATATTAATAACCATAAAATGTTGCCTGGGAATATTTTTGAAAAACAAGATGGCCGCCAGGGACGTTTATTCGACTTTAAGCAAGGACTTTTGTTGGCCCTCTAGAGGAAAGGGTATTATAGGTAGAGATCTCAAATTTGCAGGATATGTTCCTCATTATAAAATCTTGACTGGGAATATTTTTGGCCTCATTTTGAAAAACAAGATGGCCGCCACAGGTGCTTCTTTGTCAGTCATGAAAAGTGCTTATATCTCCCTTATTATTGGTCCTAGAGGTTTGGGATGGTAAACCAACCTGTAGGAAATCATGGGCTGGGAATCTTTTGGTGTGGTCAGATTTGACCTTTGACCCCTCCTTCAAGGTCAAATGAGGATAGCCAAACTTAAAAGTGCTTATAACTCACTTATTATTGGTCCTAGAGGTTTGGGATGGTAAACAGACATATAGGAAATCATGGGCTGGGAATCTGTTGATGTGGTCCGATTTTACCTTGGACCTCTTCTTCAAGGTCAAACGAGGATAGCCAAACTTAAAAGTGCTTATAACTCGCTTATTATTGGTCTTAGAGGTTTGGGATGGTAAAACAACGTATAGGAAATCATGGACTGGGATTCTTTTGGTGTGGTCAGATTTGACCTTGGACCCCTCCTTCAAGGTCAGTTGAGGATAGCCAAACTTAAAATTGCTTATAACTCGCTTGTTATTGGTCCTACAGGTTTGGGATAGTAAACCAACCTACAGGAAATCATGGGCTGGGAATCATTTGGTGTGGTCAGATTTGACCTTGGACCCCTCCTTCAAGGTCAAACAAAGATAGCCAAACTTAAAAGTGCCTATAAATCGCTTGTCATGGGTTCTAGAGGTTTGGGATAGTAAACCATCCTATAGGAAATCATGGGCTGGGAATCTTTTGGTGTGGTCAGATTTGACCTTTGGACCCCTCCTTCAAGGTCAAATAAGGACAGCCAAACTTAAAAGTGCTTATAACTCGCTTATTATTGGTCCTAGAGGTTTGGGATGGTAAACCAACCTATAGGAAATCATGGGCTGGGAATGTTTTTGTGTGGTTGGATTTGACCGTGGACCCCTTCTTCAAGGTCGTATGAGGATACTGCATTTGCAGTATTTCTTTAAATATGTTTTAACCTACTCTTTACACTTAAACAGTTTCCTTGTTACTTTCCTTCATAATACCATTTGCAGGGCAAAACTTTTTTGTCCTTTTCTTCTGTCAGTTTCAGAATTTCTTTTGAACATGCTGTTCAATTACCATTTACTGTACTTCTGTACAGCACTTTCCCTGATAATTATGCTTTCCTATCATTATTACCTTCACAAATCAAAAACCCTCAGCTGACACAGTGCCCGTTCACGGGCACTCTCCTCTTGTTTTTTGTACCGAGGACATGTATTTTTCAGGGGATGCAAGATGTGGCCAAAGACAAAGAACGAGGGGTAACACCACAGAAAGATGAGAAAGAACAGGAACCAATCAGGTAATAGGAGACAAAAAGTCATAGGAGCCAATCAGGTAATAGGAGACAAAAAGTAACAGGAGCCAATCAAGTCATGATAAAGTGTAATTAGGGCCAGTCAAGTAACAAGAGAGAATATAAATGGGAGCCAATCAGGTAATAGGAAACAAAGAAATCTGAGAGCCAATGACATGACAGGACACAAAGAGCTGCATGTCAAGTGATAGGAGACAAGAAGTAACAGAAGCCAATCAGATAATAGGAAACACTGTGTCAAATCTGTATCAAAAAGGATTTGAAAAATTTTTTGAAAGAATTTAGTATTATAATTGCATTTTGCTTCTGAATCAATGGGTTTTCATTATTTTAATTAATCATAGCCAGCAGTCCAACATTGGTTCATGCTTGTAAAATCAAAGAGCTGATTAGTATGATTCATTGGCCGTTTCAGCGTTGACCCCTTTAGTATGATGAGTACCTTATTTTGCTGTTCAGGGGCAAGCGATGGGATGAAAATCTGGAGCGACCAGACTTGGACTATGGTGACATCTTTGATGAAGACGTGGGAATGAGTACAGGTGGGTTACTGACCAAACACTTGAGATATATCCAATAAAATTTATACGTATTAAAGGTAACACCTGGGTAAGGGGTGAAATATGTAGGAGTGTGTACAGTCATATTCTTCTTTTGGTCACTAAAATATTCATTCAGTATAACTAGGTTTGTGAGCTGTAAACCTTTAGTCCACTTCATTTGTTTCATTCTGGTCGAAACAATTAACAAAAATTTAATTTAAAAGTATTTAAAAACTGCTTATTGAAATCCTGAAAATTTTGACCATTTCTTTTGGTTGATATTTTATTAAAACAATAAAACTATATATATATATATATATATATATGGTTTAATTATCTCACATTTTTACTTGGGCTCCCTGAGTATGTGGTTAGGTAGTGTGTAGTTGTTCCTATAGTACCAGGTGTAGTCACCCAGATCATCAATACCTTACTTTCCTCCTTTCCGCTCATCAGTCTTCTTTATGTTCAGTTGCGCCTTAGAGTCTATAGTGATGGAGATTAAGCGCTATAAAAGTCCACATTAGATTAGATTAGTTAGTATGTGGTTATTTTGTTGGTTTCATGATGAATTTTATAACTCAGGAAGGTCAACAGCGTCATCATGACAAACATCAAACTTTGTCCCACTTTTTCAAGCTTTGTTGCCTTTTAATTTTTTTTGGTCTTAATATACCATTAATTGTTGTTTATTACAAACAAATGGATGTGGGTACCTTTAAAAACAAAATTGAGGTTTAGAAAAAATTTGTGGTTAACAGACTTGAAAGAATTCGTTATGGTAATAGAAAATATAGTGTATTGAATCTTTTTCAACCAGATTACCTACAAAAGTACATTATGTAATCATAAACATTGAGACATTAAGATTTTGATTTTGCCTTTTAAAGAGACTTTCGGGACTTTGCCCTTTAGTACACCCAAATCAAACATGGACGTTTCCTGTCAACAAAATCGCAATAAAAGTCCCCAAAGGCACAAAATATGGAATAAAAGTGTGCAATATCTTCAGATTTATGTTTTTTTTGTCCAATATTTTAAGATGTCAAGTGAGATTGAGGTTCTAAAGTGTCGTAACCAAAACATGGCAGTTCTGCTCAACGTATCACTAGAAAAGTCTGCAAATGCATGAAAATATGGATAACAGTGTGTAATTTCTTCAGATTTATTGCTTGTTTCCAATATTTTAAGTTTCCCTTCCATTGTTATGTTGACGACAAGCCAAATGGCAGTATTAAAATCTAGTCACAGTATTTCAGTAAAATGCTGTCGATACTGAGCCACCGGGCCTACAAACCCATCCCTAATTTACAGTAAAATAAGAGATGGACAGAGATCTACAGTATTACTAAAATATCTTGTCAGATTCCTTCGTGTGACATCCTAGCACACGCCTCAACGTGACAAAACAGAATATAGAATAACAATCGATGGCTGGTTGTCATTTGCAGCACTTGTACTTTGCTGTGTGTGTTGAATTTCTGGAAACATCCCGTTATAGCTCAAGTAACAATAGAGATAAATTTTGAAACTTTAGGGTTTTATTAACTAGAGATTCCAGGCTTTTGTCAATTTGGGGCACCACTTTCAAGTAGAAATTGTGTTATAGCCCTTAGAAATACTGTAGTATGTAGTAGGGGTGGGTCGGTAGCCCCAGTGTCTCGGTATTGACAGCAATTGGCGTAAATACAGTGACAAGATTTTGCAACCCCTACTTTGCTTAAAATATTTAGACAAACAATACAAAACCGAAGAAATTGCTAACCTTTTCCCATATTTCTGTATATTTGGGGACTTCCCTTGCGATTTTGGTGAGAGGAAACATCCATGCTTTACTTTCACGAGTTTCACTTCCTCTGTTTGATGGGGGTTTGTACTAAAACGTGGAGTCCAGGAATTGTGACAGTTTTGCACTGGCAACCTCCAGATATACACATTTTTAATACTGATCCATCCCCTATAAGTTAATAAAGAACTTTGGTTGCAGTTTCGTATTTGTTAAAACATACAATAAGGAATGAGTTTCTTGAAGAGATTTGTGCTTCCTCCTGTATAACCTCCTTCACAGATAAAGTTAAGTCTTGCCTCTTAAAGACGCTCCACCATCGCCTCTTTGTTACACTTGCACCTCTGTGATACTGGTCTTTTCTGAAATTGGAATTTGTTCTTGATTGTTCAGACTTAGAGTCGGCTTTTTATTTGGAGATCAAGTACTATAAAAGTTGGTTAGAATGGTAAACTAAAAAGACAACTTGATGTGAATGTTAAAAGGTGTACTTATGTAAACGCTTATTTTGAATCCAAAGAAATACATTTAATTACTAGGGAGGGGTCGGTATCAGAAATGTATAGATCTAGAGGCCGCCAATGTGAAATGATTCCTATTGTGGGACTCCGCATTTGAGTACACCCCAACTAAAGGTGCATGTTTCCTGTTAATAAAAGTACCCAAATGCACAAAAATATAGGATAAAGTGTTTAATTTCTTCAAATCTATGGTTTGTTTGAAATATTTTAAGTTTTCCTTCCATTATATGTGTTGACAAACGAGATGGAGATTATAAAGTCGAGGTTATAAACTTATTTAGTACCAAAACATGGCAGTTCTGCACAACAAAATTGCTTGCAGGATCAAAGTCTGCAAATGCAGAAAATATTGGACAAAAGTGTGTAATTTCTTCAGATTATGGGTTTGTTCCCAATATTTTAAGTTTTTCTTAAATTCTATATATTAAAAAGTGAGATGGTAGTTGGAGTATTTCGGTAAAATGCTCTTGATATCGAGACGCCGGGCCTACCGACCCATCCCTAGTAATTGGACATAACGGACAACTTTATGTTTACATTGTACCAAGCCACTCTGTGGAACAACAGAGTTAAAAGTTAAAACTGATCCGATTTATTTCCAGGCTTGACGTGCTGGGAGATGGAGAATTTCCTTCCAAACCCACTGGAGGAAGGTAAGGTTTCTTTTTGTTTTCATTTTGCACCTTTGAAAATTTTATTGTGTTAAAGCTTCATTGCTATATATTTCTGAAATGGTCACTGGTGATATATTGAGTATAGCTGAATCGATGTATTATCCGTGTTTATAAAACTGAATATTCAGGTGATAAAAGTTTAGGTAAGAGCATTTGTAGAGTGCACACCCCCCGCCAAGGCACAACAAAGTCAATATTGCGTTTTGAGTACAATGATGAAAAAAAAAACATAAAAAAAATCCGGGACCCAGACAGTGATCTGAATCACCATCAAAACAAGTTATCTGTTACTTGTACCATTATTGATATTTTATCATAATCTGTCAGTAACTTGTCGAGATATTTTGCGAAGAAACCGATAAGTGTACACCGTCAATAGCATAACATCCTAGGCAGAGACAATGATATAGGCTCCAATTGGTTCGGGAATTGAAATACTGTTTTAATATCGATTTCAAACTTTTATTTGACTGTGCATGTCAATCGATATTGAAATATGATTTCTCCCTGGAAAATACATAGCTTCAAAGCCACCAGTGTCCCATTTACCAAAAACTACAAGAGATTTGAGGAAGATCTCAAGGTTAACACAACACTGCTGTTCACTTTAAATAATCAAGTTCCTTAAGATCTCAATGTAAATTGTCCAATATTTGGATATTGGCAACCAAAAGCTTCACAGTTTGTAAAATATGACAATATCATGTTGAAATGAACAGCTTTGTTGTAAATATTCAAATCCCATAAGATACTACTCCCCACCGAAACTCGGCACATCTTGGACACAAAAGCCTTAACTTTGCTTGTTTGTAGTGTAGTTGTGTGGAGTTGTTTCTGTTAAATTATGCATTGAAGTAAGTTACAAAAGTATTTCACTGACATAAGTCCAAACAGCAAACCTTTTAGAATTGTTTCTAAGGGGCAATAATATAATCTTTATAAAAATCAGCACTCCATCTCAACTCAATATTGCATACAAAAATTCCCAGAGCCAATTAATTTAAATACATTGTCATTTCATCCAACTTACATCCAACTTACAAGTGTGCACTATAAAGAACAACTGTCATTAAAAATATTGTATCTTTGTGTCAAGATGAGGTTTGTGCCATGATATGTATATCAGTAGTATATCAATCGGTATTCAAATATCGATAAGTTCACTTGCACTTAATTTTTAATATCCAAGGTCATTAGCTCAGGTTCCCAGTGACCTAGTGTATTAGCAGGTATGGAATCTCATCACATGCTGTCACCTCTGTGTGGGTTCAACTTCCACAAGTGGCAATACTGAGGACCTTTGCAAAGGTATGATCTCCAATGTATATTCAGGTACTTTTGTTTTCTTGTAAACATTACTGCAAATGAGTTAGCGGTTCTCCATGAAATTTTGTGATGTGTGCAGGATCTGGCCAAAGGAAGAAGTGACAACAATTTGGAGAAAGATCCAGTTCATATTCTGAATACAAAAATTCCCAAATTTTTAAATGTGCGATTTTCAGTGTATTTTCATTGATTCAATGTATTTTCATTAACTAAATGGCGTTCTGGCTGACATTTTTCCAAAAGTATTGAGCTGATCTAATGAAAGTTTTTGTGTGGATAGGCCTGACCAAAGGAAGAAGTGATTCATTTTGGGAAAGATCTGGATCATCTTCTGGATACAAAAAAAAATCTCAATTTTTGAAATTCCCCCTGGCGAAGATCTGTGCTCTACAAGTACTTTCTTCTGAGCACTGCATTTTTTGTGAAAAAAATGGATATGAAGTAGAAAAAACTGACAAAGTCAAGTATCACTAGGTTCTTCAGAAATAATTTATGGTCATATTTTAATGGTTGTCAGAGTGACTGGTTTAGTTGTTTCTACTCGATAGTTTCTCACAGTCAAAATTAGTGTAAGTTTAATATAGGCAGAGATAAGATTACCTCAAAAATGCTAAGGTTACAACCATACTTTTAGCAGTAACACTTCATTTTTCCCAGTTTTATTCAGAGTGCACCTTAGACTCAAGTAAAGGTTACAATGAATTTCAGATGGACAAATATAACAAAATGTATTTCTATCTGTAATACTGAAAGTGCCACTGGCCTAGTGTATTAGCAAGTTTGGCATCTAATCACAGGCTGTCACCTCTGTGTGGGTTCCACTCTCACAAGTGACCATGCTGAGGACCCTGTCACCGTATGACCCTGGCTGTTGAACAGGACTTCAAACCCTTTGAAGTTTGTCATATTGCAGGAGACTGAGGTAGACAGAAAGAGATAACAATCAATATTGCCTCATTACAAATTTTGGTTCTATTGTGTAAACAAATAAAAATCAATTAAAATACTAGGATACTTAAAGAAATGGTCTTATGACTGTATCAAGTAAGCCTCATATGACCTCTCAAATTTCATCCCACCCAAATCTGCCAAGTGATAGAAATATATACCCCAGTATGTGTATTATATCTCTTAGATTTACAGAAGTGATTATTGTTGATTTAAATTGTTAAAAGTGAATTGATTTATGGCTTTTTGTCACTGGTGACTTGTCACAAGTATCATAAAAAAGTACTCAAAACCAAAGATATATAGGTGCTGTACCCTATAAAATTGTCCATTTGTGTGGGTCATAGTACTTAAATGAACACTGGCTGCCACGCCCCCCTGTAATTCTATAGGGTTTGTTTACACTCATGACCAAGGGTAACAAAAGATGACATATATAAATTTAATACAAAAAATGCACTTATATGATAATAAATAAGGGAGTACATTAGTCATGCAATCAAAATACACTAATAAATGGTGATCATAGTTTGGTGACCTGTCAGAGTAAATAATAATAAAACTTAATTAAGGCATGTTGGTTTTTGGGTCCGTCTTTCATAGAAATCTTAAAGGTTATCTTCCAGATGTTTACATTTTAACATTCTATTAAAGTTTTTTTTCTTAAAAAAATGAAATAATTTTTGAATAGTTGTTTTTAAGATATTTGACATTTTTTATTTAATACAGTTATTATGTCCACCCCCCTGGGGGGTGGATATATTATTTTTGCTTTTTCCGCCGTCCGATGTCCGATGTCCGGCGTCCGATGTCCGGCGTCACGCATGGTTTCCGCTCATTTAAAGGAAAAGTATTAGAGCTATTGTCACCAAATTTGGTATGCAGGCTTATTGGGTCAGTAGCTTGCTTGGGATTGCTTTTGGCTGTTGTACCTCTTTTGCTTACTGACTAATACTTAAGTACAGCTATTTTCAGTACCCATTGGTTTCCGTGCATTTAAGCCAAAATAATTAAAGATATTTTACTACAATTTTGAATACAAGATTTTTATCTCCATAGCTCGCTTGGTATTGCATTGGGGACTGATAGCTTTGTCAGTACATGAGCAAAACACTAATTTGCTTCTATCTCCTTAACCGTGCGAGATAGAGCGATTTCGGCAAAATTTTCGACCCACAGGGTATCTGACAATTCCACTCTTGCCAATTTTTAAAAAGTTTTCCCCTCCCCAAAAATGGCGGCCATTTTGAATTTTAGAATTTTTGCCAAAAATGGCAAAACACAAATTTCCTTCTATCTCCTTAACTGTGTGAGATAGAGCGATTTCGTCGAAATTTTCAACCCACAGGGTATCTAAGGAGTGTACTCTTTGCAATTTTCAAAAAATTTTCCCCTCCCCAAAAATGGCGGCCCTTTTGAATTTTCGAATTTTTGCCAAAAATGGCAAAACACAAATTTGCTTCTATCTCCTTAACCGTGCGAGATAGAGCGATTTCGTCGAAATTTTCGATCCACGGGGTATCTAAGGAATGTAATCTTTACAATTTTCAAAAAATTTTCCCCTCCCCAAAAATGGCGGCCATTTTGAATTTTCGAATTTTTGCCAACAATGGCAAAACACAAATTTGCTTCTGTCTCCTTAACCGTGCGAGATAGAGCGATTTCGTCGAAATTTTTGACCCACAGGGTATCTAAGGAATGTAATATTTGCAATTTTCAAAAATTTTCCCCTCCCCAAAAATGGCAGCCATTTTGAATTTTCGAATTTTTACCAACAATGGCAAAACACAAATTTGCTTCTATCTCCTTAACCGTGCGAGATAGAGCGATTTCGTCGAAATTTTCAACACAAGAGGTATCTAAGAAATGTACTCTTTGTAATTTTCAAAAAATTTTCCCCTCCCCACATATGGCGGCCATTCTGAATTTTCGAATTTTTGCCCAAAATGGAAAAACACAAACTGGCCTTAACCGTGCAAAATAGAGTTATTTCGTTGAAATTTTCGACCCATAGGGTATCTAAGAAAAGTACTCTTGGCAATTTTCAAAAAAATTTCCTTTTCCCAAAAATGGCGGCCATTTTGAATTTTCACCAGAAATAGAAAAACAGGAATTTGCTTCTATCTTCTTAACCGTGCAAGATAGAGTGATTTCGTCAAAATTTTCAACCCAACCAATGCAAAAAGGCATGAAGCTGATATCATTTACATCTACACTAATAAATATTTAAGCATCATTGATATATTTTACAAATGAAACAGGGTCTTGTAAGACTACTGTACAATTTGGGCAAGGTTCATGGGGTGGACATTACACATGATAATGTGTGTTCTTCTATGCTATCCTGTTTCTATTCGCATCTACTATCAACAGGGCGTCCTATTTCTAGTTGATATTTACATTACTTGAATCTCTATGCTGCACCTACAATACCTGTATATGCTTGTGGACAGAGGGCGGGGTGGGGGGTGGGGGGGTGGGGGCGAGGGAGAAGGTAGTTAAATGTCTCCTTGCATACGTATGGATACAGTCATGTGAAGAATTACTTATAGGTTAATGCCAAGTAAGTGTTCAATATTGGTAAATAATGGACTGTTTACGAGGTCCCGAAGGGACCGAGTCAACAATCCATTATTTTCCAATATTGAACACTTACGAGGCTATTAACCTATTTAAATTACAAATCTTCTTTAATTTATAATTTTTACCCCACAGCCCTTAAGGGCTGTCGGGGTATTGTTTTCACCCATGGTGTCCGGATGGGCGGGCGGCGGGAAATAGTTTGTCCGGGCTGTATCTCAGAAACCGTAAGGTGTAGGAAGTTGATACTTGGTAGGGACATTGGTTAGGGGGTGTAGGTGTGCAACGTCATGGTCTGACCTTGATTTGACCTTTGACCTTGCCGTAGTGACCTTGAGTTTGAAAATCTTGTCCGGGCTGTATCTCGGAAACCGTAAGGTGTAGGAAGTTGATACTTGGTAGGGACATTGGTTAGGGGGTGTAGTTGTGCAACGTCATGGTCTGACCTTGATTTGACCTTTGATCTTGCCGTAGTGACCTTGAGTTTGAAAATCTTGTCCGGGCTGTATCTCGGAAACCGTAAGGTGTAGGAAGTTGATATTTGGTAGGGACATTGGTTAGGGGGTGTAGTTCTGCAACATCATGGTCTGACCTTGATTTGACCTTTGACCTTGCCGTAGTGACCTTGACCTATAAAATCTTGTCCGGGCTATATCTCGGAAACCGTAAGGTGTAGGAAGTTGATACTTGGTAGGGACATTGGTTAGGGGGTGTAGTTGTGCAACGTCATGGTCTGACCTTGATTTGACCTTTGACCTTGCCGTAGTGACCTTGACCTATAAATTCTTGTCCAGGCTATATCTCGGAAACTGTAAGGTATAGGAAGTTGATATTTGGTAGGGACATTGGTTAGGGGGTGTAGGTGTGCAACGTCATGGTGTGACCTTGATTTGACCTTTGACCTTGCCGTAGTGACCTTGACCTATAAAATCTTGTCCAGGCTATATCTCGGAAACCGTAAGGTGTAGGAAGTTAATACTTGGTAGGGATATTGGTTAGGGGGTGTAGGTGTGCAACGTCATGGTCTGACCTTGATTTGACCTTTGATCTTGCCATAGTGGCCTTGACCTATAAAATCTTGTTCGGGCTATATCTCGGAAACCGTAAGGTGTAGGAAGTTGATATTTGGTAGGGACATTTGCTAGGGGGTGTAGGTGTGCAGTATCATGGTCTGACCTTGATTTGACCTTTGACCTTGCCGTAGTGGCCTTGACCTATAAAATCTTGTCCGGGCTATATCTCAGAAACCGTAAGGTGTAGGAAGTTGATACTTGGTAGGGATATTGGTTAGGGGATGTAGGTGTGCAATGTCATGGTCTGACCTTGATTTGACCTTTGACCTTGCCATAGTGACCTTGATTTATAAAAAGTTGTCCGGGCTATATCTCGGAAACCGTAAGGCGTAGGAAGTTGGTACTTGGTAGGGACATTGGTTAGGGTGTGTAGGTGTGCAACGTCATGGTCTGACCAGGATTTGACCTTTGACCTTGCCGTAGTGACCTTGAGTTTAAAAATCTTGTCTGGGCTTTATCTCGGAAACTGTAAGGTGTAGGAAGTTGATACTTGGTAGGGACATTGGTTAGGCGATATAGTTGTGCAACGTCATGGTCTGACCTTGATTTGACCTTTGACCTTGGCGTAGTGACCTTGACCTATAAAATCTTGTCCGGGCTATATCTTGGAAACCGTAGGGTTGAGGAAGTTGATACTTGGTAGGGACATTGGTTAGGGGCTGTAGGTGTGTATTATCATGGTGTCACCTTAATTTGAACTTTGACCTTGTCCTAGTGACCTTGACCTATAAAATCTTGTTGCACCTTTGGGTCTCTCTTTTGATGCAGATTAAGCACTGTTAAAGTCATATTAGAATTTATTAAGAATTTTACTTTCATAACTTCCCATTGTAAGAGATAGAATTTCATCGAGTGAGCCACAGATTTTGCTCCAACACCACACATAAGCATTCATTAAATGTATTACCACTTCTATATGCATGGTAATATTCAAACCATCTAAACCATAATTTGGCCATGCAGATGTAGATAAAGAGGGTTGAATTTTAGTTTGCTGATTAATGCTGTCATCTTGTTATTGAATTATCTTGTTTTAATACTTCATCTTTATATGCACGATCTTTCTTTTAAACATTATTTGGACCTTTATATAACTGACAGTGCTCTGAAAGTATCCTAAAGTTTATACTGATACAGTACTTCTGTATCTCATGGTGTTGAAAATATTTCCCTAGGCTGTGGGGTACGGGCATCTCTGATGCTATTTTTAAAATGTTGTTTAATATAATAACTTTTCATTTCTATATTCCTGGTGTGTATTTTTTCGGTTTTTTTATGATCATTTTAGTTGAAATAAATGCAAAAGGGTTTCTTTGAAAATGTGCTAAAAGGACTTCTATATATGGTCAAAATCACAAAGTGGCCAATAGTGGAAGATAATGGACACTTTTAACAAAAGAAAAACTTTCGGGTGTAATTTAAAATTAATTAAAGTGACTTTAAGTGTAATGGCATATTTTCCAGAAAGGGTAAAAACTATGTTAGATCCAATTTACATTTGTTAAATGGATATACCTAAGCCACAGGAAGTGTCCACTTTATGGTAACCCTGAAGTTTCAAAGATAACTTCATTTTTGCGACTTCAGGGTTGCCGCTCTAATTGCTAATATTCAAAAATCTACAAATTAAATTGCATTTATATTAGAAGCCCTGGGAAGATATCCCGTTTATGGTGAACCTTAAAGTCCAAAAATAACCATGTAGAAATCAGGGACCCGAGAGTTAAGATTCTCCCTTAAAGGCAGTTGGGGTATTGTTGTCACTCATGTCATCTGTGTGGGTTGGCTGTTGGGCAGTGGGAAGAGCTTATCTGGGCTTTAATGTAACCTTTGATGTTGCTGTAGTGACCGTGGCCATTAAAACCTTGTCTAAGCCTGGCTTAAGAAGTTTATACTTGGTAGGCATATTGGTTTGGAAGTGTAGGTGTGCACTTTGCGGTGTTGTGGTGTGACCTTTGACATTGCCGTAGTAACCTTGACTGTGTTAGTGTAAAAATGGCTTGCTACACTGTCTGCTTCACTAAGGCTGTGGTGTACAGTATTTTCTATTTTCAATATATTTTAAAGTAATGCTAACTTGTAGATTTAGTTTTTTTACCCTACAGCCATTAAGTTTAAAGGCTGGGCTGGTATTGTTTTCACCCAAGGTGTCTGGTTTTTTTATGCAGGTGGGCTGTCGGGCTGGTAGATGAATGGGTAGTGGGAAAAATCTTGGTGTGATTTATGAATATATAATAAGCATATATTATATCTAATAATTTTTGTATATTTTTGCTTCTGTGTATAGAATCAGGTATAGTAATCAATGTGTCTGTGTTAATATTTTCCTACTTTTTTCTTATAACTTATATTTTTGATTTTATAATATTTTCTTTGCCATGAAGGGGGACAAGTTTCTTATTTTTTCTGTACCTTCTGAAGGCCTGTGCGCATCATACCGATTCAGTCTGATTCAGTGCACTCAAATATGAGTGCTCAACTGGACAAAATGCTGAAAGAAATTTCAAATTGAGACCTTGGGTCATTTTAACTGGCCCTCAAATTTATATACTTACAATGCCTACCAAATCCTATGAGGCTGAAGTGATCTGTCTAATTTTGTGGTTGGCTAGCCGTTCAAAGAGATGTCATACTTATCGTTTAACCATCAATTCACTAGAAATTTTAAATAAGCTTTCAGCATATGTTATATTGAAACACTGACAAGAAGCACATGTTTTTTATAATTTTTTTAAATTCACCAGTTTAATCACAGTGATGCAAATAATAAAGTAACCAGACCAATCTTGGGTATTTCTTACTGTTACTAAGGTGGTCACAAAACTGTTAAATTACAGGTAAAGAGATAAAATACCTTGTGAACTGAAGAAAAAGTTTGTGAAAGTATAAAGGTGTTTGGGTTAAGTTAATTTGGGTTTTGTTGGTGTGATTTTCAAGTATGTTTTACTCGTTTTAGTTTATTATTTGATTTGAAATTGTATATTCTGAGTTCTTGTAGCGGTAAACTGGTTACAAAATGTCCATTTGCATCCATTTGCATTTATAAAACCTAAACAGAGTACTATGGTTAACCCTTTCACCCTTACAGTCCAATAAAAGATGACAAATAGTTCAAGTACAAAAAATGTTTTGTATCTGGTTGTATAATCATGTGTGTGTATAGACAGGGTCAGTCTTGTGACTAATAACTTTAGTATAACTTGTATCACTGCATCAATGGTGTGTGCAAACCTACGTGAACGTATCCAAATGTTCGGAGGCAGTATGCGACTTGCGGATTGCATGGAAACTTGTTTTGTTTTAAATGGAAATAAATTAACATTTATAATATATTTTCTACAAGTGGCCATAATTTCCTTATCTGTGTGTCAATTTTAAAAATTCTTTCATCTTTGTGATCAGTTGAATGAGACACAAATTTTTATTACAAATAAACTGAAATGTTATCAAAAATATATATCCGATCTTGTGTTTGGAAAATAGCACATCATGGCAACACTTTCAAGATCTTGTGTTTGGAAGTTTGTGCATGTGGCAAAATTAGATCACTTCTAACTGAATACACACAAGCAACAAACTGCATCTACAAGATATACATCAGGAAACTCTTCCTCTTTTCTGGTTTAATTTCTTATCCAAGCCGTGTACACTGGCTCTAAGCCGCGTCTGTGTACAGAGACACATACTCTTAAATGTTAACTATTTCTCTATTTAGGTAACTATCTGGGCTTGTATTCACAATAAGGATTCTACCAAAGATCAGCAGAAAAATCAACTCAAGTACCTTGTTTGTTAACACTCAAACTTCAGCTGACTTTTTGCATCATCAAACACTGAACCTTTTTGTCAATAGAGAGCCTCTGACATTTCTAGTTGCAAGAAGCATTTAGATCTTTTAGTGTAGTCTAGCCAGTGGAAACTAGTGCTGTAACGAGTTGACCAAAACTCGAGTCATAACTCGGTGGGCGATATTTGGGGATCACATCGATTTACGCAATTTAAACTCGGGTTTTTAAGAAATAAATAATGGCATACTAATCTTGTTACAAACTAGCACTTTTACAATTTATCTAACCATAAAGACATAAAAATCAATGAGCAATGGTCGTTTTTTTATTTCCCTTCTTTACGTGGCTGTTCCATAAAGTGCTCGTACTTACCTGCACAATTTAACTTACAACGAAATATATTTTCTTGCAATAAAATGGTACTAAACAGATTAATGGCAGATCCCTTAATGACAATATTTGGACATTGTTATTTTGTTTATATTTGTGTAATTTACTCGAGTTTAAATCGAGTTCAACTCGCATCTAACAGGTGATCCTCAATCTACAGAAATCATTAATGATAACAGCCCTAGTGGAAACTGTCTGAAGTTTTGTCTGTGTTAATTTTTTACTATATTTTTAGTTTTTATTACCTCCACCAAGGAGGTTATGTTTTGGATACATTTCTTTGTCTGTTTGTGTCCAAAATAATTATCAGTCCTGTTGTCATTGATGTTCATGATTGTCATTCTATTTCATAATGAGGGTTAATACAAATATAATGAGGGTTAATACAGAAACACAGAATTTGGGTGAAATTCCAGTATGAGGATACTCAGCTGCATCGGAGGAGGTCTGTGTTCCAGGAGTGCTTTCTGATTTGGTTATAAACTGCATGTGTTCAAAGCTGCAAGGCCTGATTGATATGGACTGGCCAGATGCGAGGTCTCTTTTCAGAGCCTTAAGGATGAGCCTATGAGGTCATGAAGGGAAAATCCAGTATGTACTGAATTGACCTCATGGAAAGGTGTGACCTAGGTGTTAAAGTTATTAAACTATATCATATTTCTATAAATAACATGGGTGAAGTACGTTATTGTATTAGATTTGTCTACCCGATATTTAAATTTCTGCATGCTTGTAGAGGACATATATATCTGTTACATATATACATTACATATCACCTGTGAAGAGATTCAGCCTTCTAGTTAGATAAAGGTGGATAATTTTCAAAGAAATGCCCAGGGCGTTGATCTTGTTTTTCAGGATGAGGCTAATTTCAGTCGCAAAGAAGCTTACCTCCGATTGAAGATTTCTTGCAAATTTGGTAAATCTAACTGATCTAGTTATCCGCTGAGAGTGTTAACATAGAAAAATATCCCTACACACAGCTTCGGTGGCAGCAGCTTAGTGAACGCTAAACCAAAGTATCCACCGGATGCATCCGATGGATATCATAAGTACACTAGGGCTACCCCATCCTAAAGAGTCTTCACTGGTTCCCTTTTACATACCGCTGTAGGTTTAAGATGTCTGTACTTTTCTACAAGTTTCTCCAAAGTAGTCATCCCAGTTACATCAGCCCATTTCTGCTCCCCTGACGACATGGAAGACTGGATAGAAGGTTCATCAGTTTTGTCCATCCTTGTACAAATCTAAGAAGCAATTTGGAACTCTTTTCCTGATGTTCATTCTGCTTCCACTGTCACCTGTTTCAAGAAGAAACTCAAGTTGTATTTGGTTCCCAAGGCCTTTCCGCCATTAGTGCTGGGAATCGCCTCCAATTTTCATGGTCGATTATTCGTCCATTTTTCCGAGCGATAATCGACCCATAATTGATTATTTTACTCCATTATTGTTTATTATTTAAGAAACACTTTCTGGATAAAGTATAGGTCAATCTGGTAAGAATAACGGTGTTCCGACATTTAGAATCTACCGAAAGCACCCACTTCCTGTAAATATGGCGGTAGACATAAACAAACTTAAAATTTAAGACAAAACTGTCAGTTTATTAAGTAAAAATACCTAAAAGGTTTTTAAAATACGTGGATATTGATATAAATCAGGAAAGGTAAGATATAAGCTTAATAATCGATCATTAGAAAACGTCACCGACGATTAATCGACAATACATCTAATCGCCACACCACTATCCGCCATAGTTTCTGACATTCCTGGTCTCTGTGGAAATGACCATTGTTGTGCATATGGACTGATAAATGTTGAATTTGGAGCATAATTGTTGCGTCTTAGAGTCTGCGTGAATGCAGATATTAAGCAATATAAAAGTCCAAAATAGAAAAGAATAACTAGATTAAAAAGCTGTGGATGTTAGAGTCATACACAGTCAAAAGTATGTGCATAACCAGTACTTTGTGAAAGATAAATAAAGATCATGTTATTCTTCAGGCTTCATCCAAGCAATTGATGCTTATTTCTGGATTCTGTAGCATAAAGGGACTCAAATTGTCTTTACTCATGTTGCTAGGATACCAGTATGCCACAGGTTTTAACTGATACATAGTTATTCTCCTAGCTGAAGAGAATTTTAACCCCTTAGCAGCCTCTCTTTCAGATCACTCCCTGGAGATACTGTTTCACTTAGACAACTACATGCAAGAGTTGTCGTGGCAAAAATGTACCTGTCAGTATTTATGATATTTTGTGGCTGTGTGTATAATGGTTTTGAAAGGCTTCTGTTAATTACATATTTATATGATGCACATAGCATCTCCTTATTCGTTTTAAAGAAAATTATGACATAGTAAATGTCTAGAAGCCACTGTTCAGTCATCTATTTGTAAAATGTACTTTTTTGTTTTCTTTTTGTTACAGAAAAATGGGTGTTTTGTATTTATTATGAATACTTTTACGAAATATTATTTGTTTCTCTTTCTCTTTACTTTTTGATTTTGTTGTAACTTTTGTTTATTTTTTTTTATTATTTACCAACCAGAATGTCAAACATTATACATCAAGAACAACTTTCATGATATTCTAATTTATCAATTTTGTTTTTGCTTCAACATTTTACCCAGAATAATAAAAATAAGCTTATGAATGTGTCAAAATATTTGTTTGCTCTATCTGAAGAAACCTTTGTTACATTTGTACATTTTGATAACATTAATTATGTCATCAGAGAGACCTATATTGAAATTAGGCAAAAATGGCAAATATTGGCAATTATCGGCAAATGTATGGCACCCCAATGAACCTGTACTGTGGCCGCGAAGGGGTTAATAAGATAAATGGCTTTTAATATAATTTGTATTATATTTTCACATGTGCAGCCCTGTTCGGGAAGTTCTATGAAGGAGACTGCTACATCATCCTGAAGACCTACATCGACAGCAGTAACAGTCTCAACTGGAAGATCTGGTACTGGATCGGAGGCAAAGCCTCGGTAGGTGCTGCAAGATCGGGCTATGAAAATGTAGAGACAATAGTTGAAGTACCATTTGAACTGGCAACTTACTGCCGCACAAAGTGTCTGGTACAAAATAAACTTGTGTGCCAGTCCGATGTAATAAAAAACAATTAATATTCATAATATTTTTAACAAAATCCTTCTGCCTGTAAATTAAGTTTCCACAATAATTCATCAATGACATCATCAGGCAGACATGTTGTTGCCATGGAGGCAAGAAAAAGCTATTTTTTTTTTTCAAGATGGAGTAAAGCAGTTTTCCTCCCCACAAATATTAGAACAAGTTAAGCATTGATTGGGAATTGTTTTATTGATCTTGACATGCAATACCATAAAAATATTTATTTTGCATAACCAAATTTAAAAACTTTTTGGCATAAGCCAAATTTTGCTTTCGAACGTAAGATTATTTGGATTCTGATGTTGCACCTTAGAGTCTGCCTGGCAATAATTAATCACTATAGTGTCTCGCCCTGATATAGATGGAAATAATTGATAAAATTTACCTCCTAGTAGGTAATCTTTTTTTCCACATATTTCACTTTAAAATTATACATCTTTCCTTTGGGTTAAATTTGTTGGTTCTTTGAATAACGAAAAAAAGACAAAAAACATAGCTGTCAAAAGTCATGTCATCCATCATGCTTTGCAAGAACCATTCTTATCAGCTGTTATAGACCTAATATCTTAGTCAAAAGAATTTGAAAATGGTTGACAGATCAACTGCTGATTGCCTGTTTACATTTAAATTGTATATATTTAAACCAAATATCTTCTCCTAATGAATTGTTGAAGGCGGGAGGAAAACCCTCACTTGAAAAATCCTCAGGAAAAAAACCCTCAGGTGAAAACCCCTCAAATTGTACTGCTATGGTGATTGATCAGATTGAAACCAGTTTTAATTGTGAATGGGGGGTTATGCTGTGATTCTTTGTGTTAAAACTTCAGTTTCATTACAAATTCTTCTGGATTGCACTGCCAAGGTGATTGATAAGATTTATTCCAGCTGTGATTGTAAATGATGAATTCTAACATGATACACTTGTGTCCGTGATTTTGATTGGTCAATTGCTATTGTAAAACCGAGAATAACCTCACGGCGAGTTTTTCATATGTGGACGATAATGCCACTTCACTTTTTAAAAGTCAAATTGCGAAGAATATGCACTAGAAATCTTCATCAAAACAGTAAGAAGACAAGGAATAAAATGTGAAAAATATGAAATGTCATGTTAGAATCGAAATAACACACTCCTAGTGTGGGGTTATGCATAGTTTTACAACTCATAACTAGTGTTGTGAACGATAAACCGGTATGCGGTTTTTCGTTCATTTGAGGCAAAAATAACGAAATTCACAAAGAATATTTGGGAACCGGTTATTAAAAACGTCCTCATTTTAGGCTTTCTAATGGCTGATACTTCATCAAAAGAACAAAAAATATACATAATTTGTGAAATATGTTACATTTTTACTTTATATTGAGCAAAAATCATATTTACGTACCTATATATTTCTCGCGAAAGCCATTTCCAGTTTTAAGTTCTACCTCATGTACGCTGTGCGAATAATTTTACTGCACACTAGCAAGCATACGAAATACCGGATTTTGTTCGTTTCAAAGCCCCGGTAACCGGTTTTGATTTCTGGAAACGGTCCCACCACTACTCATAACTCATTAGAAACACTCAGGCTTCGCCTTTGTGTTACTAATATTGCTATTCGTTGTAAAACCCTGCATAACCCCACGCTAGTCGTGTGTTGTTCCTTAATTATCAGGAGATTAATTGTTTAAAAAATTAATGACACGGTAAAGGAAATTCTCTTATTGAAACATGCTCAGGATTGCAGTGCTTAAATGATAGATCCAAAGTCTCTGAGGCAAAAAAATACTTTTAATTATACGAAGAAAATGTCTAAAACTGAAGATTTTTGGGTAAAATTTAGGGCTTTTCTCCGCAAGCTCCAAAGCAAGGTTAGGGCTTTCTTCCACAGTCTGCAAAGCTGTCTGAGGGGTTTTCTCCACAGAAAAAAATTGAAGTCTTCTGTGGGCTTTCCAAGTAAAGGCTTTTCTTTGACTCCCAAATTGTTTTGCCCTAGACTGCCATATGGTCCTACAAAAGTTTGATTAATAATTATTACAAATATTTTAGTTTTTAACACCTTTTAGGAAATTTTTGATGAGAGGGTACAATTTCTTGGAATAGTAATATATTTAAAAAAACAGAGCTCAACTTGTTACTTTGTGGTGATTTGTCTAGTAATTGTGTCAAGCCAACCTCAAAAGGTGTCTGCTTGAAGTTAATTTTACTTGGCTGGTTGGTTTTTATTTCTTTGGCAATAAAACATAAGTTTAAACATTTCAGGGAAAAAAAGTTTTTATTCCTATCACACATTTGGTATTAAATGAATGTGCTTAGAAGACCTTGTTCTTTTTAGGCCGTTTACTAGAACCTGTTCTGTTTTTACAACCTTTAAGACTTTGCATTGTTTTCATCCATTGTTTGTGGCTGGGCAGGCAGGCCACAGTAAAAATCTTGTCTCAGCTTATACATCAGAAACTGTAACCTGTAAGAAATTGATACTTGGCAGGGATATTGGCTGGGGGTTTTAGGTGTGCAACACTGTAGTGTGACCTTGTTTTGAACTTTAACCTTGCCGTAGTAACCTTGACCTTTATAATTTTGTGTGAGGTCTATTTTTCCCTTTCTTAAGTGTTATTTTTCCTGTACCTTTAAATAATGAGTATATTTGGTCTATTTCATACATTGAAACTTCACATGTATTGTACTGTTATTTTTATTATTCCAATCACCAGTTGTTTGTAGGACTGGGGAGGTACTTCTTGTACCCTACTGCTTTCTCCACTTCCCTCCTGTATAACAAGTTCTTTTATCGGCCATAAAATACACATGAAATAGTAGAATTACAATAATTTAAGTTGAATTATCATATTAGTAGAATTATAATTAAAGTAGAATTGTATTTAAAAAGTAGAATTTTTAATTTAAGCAGAATTACTATTTCAATAGAATTAAGCCAATTAGTATTACTATTAATGTAAAATTTCTATTTAGATGGAGCAGTCATTTAAGTAGACTTGTCATTTCAGTGGAATGGACATTAAGTAGAATTACCATTTATCTGTATTGACATTCACCTGGGAATCCCTGGCTTGGTAGAAGTATCTCTGATCCCCTGGGAATCATTCTACCATTCCATTTGAGCAAGCATTTGTGGGATTGAAGTGGAAATGGCCGCTAGTTCCTCATTTACCAAAAGGTGCACGAGATATTTAAGGGAGATCCTAAGTTTAAGACATCAGTGCTGTACATTCAATTGCTGTAATGTACAGATTTCTCAAATATCTCAAAGTCAATCTGTCAATATGTCAATATTTGGGGTCCAATATAAGGTAGTTATAAAATACAGCAACATTTGGAAATTTCTGCCTCATGAGGTATTTAGAAACAGTTTTGAAATGAACAGTTTTGGTATCAATATTAAAATTCAGGGAGCTATTAGTGAGTGGACGATTAGACCAACGTTCGATTAATCGTCGGTGCTATGGTACTATTGCGTTCGGTCGTGGACAACTTCTAGAAATCGATTAAATCTCACCCTTCCTTATGTGTCTTCATATCCACGTATTTTTTATATTTTAAACAGTTTCCTTAACTTTCCTTTGATAAATCAAGAGATCTGTCACAAATTTTGGGTTTGTTTATGTCTGCTGCCATATTTACCGGAAGTGAGTGCTTTTTGGTAGGTTCTAAATGTCGGAACACCGTTATTCTTAACGGATTGACAAATACTTCATCCCGGAAAGTGTTTCATGATATATTGCCTTACAGTGGAGTAAAAAAGTCGATTATGGGTCGATCATCGGTCGGAAAAATGGACGAATAATCGACCACGAAAATTGAGGCGATTCCACTCACTGGGAGCTACATGATATGGATCAATATTAAAATTAGTGCTGGTATTGTTTATCGATATTGAAATATTTATCAATTCATGCTGAATATAACGATATCGGTAATGTAAGGTACAATATCAATATCGAAACATACTACTTAATACATCCACCTTTGCTGTCTTCCATTAAAATAAAGAACAAAATTCGAAGATTTTATGCCTTTTCATGTCATTTTTTGTAACTTTTACTTCCACGAAAACGGAACTGCCATATTTATTTACATTTCGGGATACTACTAAAACTCGCGAAAGAGTTTGAAAGGTCTCACCCAGGAAAGCATCTCATCCCCCGATATTTCAATATCGATCGATACAGAAGGTAAAAATATGGTTTGATATCGATATGCATATTTTTATTTGATACCAACACTAATTAAAATGTTGCTTTATGATTCCTCTCCTGTTCAACATGGTTAAAACCCTTTGCAAATGACCAGTTCTGTCTGCATTGTATTGTGTCTCGTGATAAAATCTCAATCGATGGTGATGTCATGTTACAGAGTCTGTTTGCCTGTCTGTGTTTGTAGCTCGACAAGAAGGCGTGCTCTGCCATCCACGCGGTGAACCTCAGGAACCTCCTCGGGGCGGACAGCCGCACCATCCGCGAGGAACAGGGAGAAGAGTCGGACGAGTTCCTGGAGATCTTTGAAAATGGCAAGTTGATCTTTCCTGGAACTTAATACAGTTAAAACGGTAATTATTAGTCGGTAAATTCCTTGGCTGTATGGGTATTGGTGTTGAATGTTAAAAAAATATTTCAATATCAGCCGATATCGGGGGATAATATTGTCTACTAACCAGTCCGAATCTGGGGTACTGAACACATTTAATTTTAACATATCCCCATTCGCATGGAAACCTGAACAGGAAGTAAAATTAACCAAAACAAAACGTTGGCAATTCTGATCAAGAACACATGAAAATCTACAAAAATATGAGATAAAAGATTACAATTTCTTCAGATTTATGGTTTATTTCAAATATTTTAAGTGTAAGTTTTATGTTATACATCGTTTGCGATATTGATATAGGCGTTTCTACATCGATATCGGCAACCCTCTCCCAAAACAATAAATATTAGCATTATTGATAAACGATTTAAACGATTAGTTAGCATATTTTGGTTTCTAGGCAACTGCTTGCACTAACCAGTCACCAACTGGTTAACTGTTTTGAGTGTATATTTAAAAGGCGAGAAAACAGTGAAACTGTGACATGCGTGTGCACCCCGGATGGAAATATTGCGAACAGTAGGTCAGGTGTTAAGGTGCTACAAACGTTAAAAATTAACGCAATTGTTAGAGAATTTGCATATAGGCACCACATGTTATATATTCAATATAATTTGCAGAATAAAATGCAAATTGTTTTAGTTTGTGACTAGAAATATTAAGAATTCCAAGGATCGTAGAAATTCCAATCGCAGTGGATAAAAAAACCACAGCTAACCAGTTCAACAATATTATAGGTGCTGATTGCAGATTTGAAACATTGACACTTGTTGAAATTGATCCTTGCATAATTGACTGGAAAATGGGATTTTTCTGAATTAAACTTTTTTTATTGTTTCTTTTTTTTTTTTATGTTGTCTTTATTTTTGCATTTAACTTTCTTTGCTTGACAACTGAAGAAATACGAGTCTGACCAAGGTTTTTAAAAGAAAACAGTAGAACCAAGTTTTACCCCACAGCTGATTATAAAGGTTGTTCAGATATTTTTTTCACCCATGTCATCTGGCTGAGAGTAATTTTCTGGACTAAATCTCCAAAAAGGGAAGGCAGACAAAGTTTAAACCTGACAGAGATGTTCTTTCAGGGATGTAGTTGTGCAGTTTCATAGTGTGAACTCGGCTGTGCCTGAAAGCTTTCTACTGGCACATCTGAGACATATTTTCTGTTATTAAAATGCGACATGGATTGCTGTAACTGATTATTAGGATTTACATTTAACTCGCGACCACGCCATCTCGCTACCACATCTCTCTACCAATAAATTATTATCGCGAATTTGAAGTTTTTGATCTTCAAGCAGCATTTTTAGTAAATACCGTTTATAAAAAATATTGTTAGGAAACCCAACAGGATTTTATGACCTTAAAATATTTCATACGCATATATGAATATTAATGAGCTATGTTTGCAGATTTGAAGTATTTAGTTTGTTAGAAAAATATTGTTATGAAATCCCACAGAATTCAATAGACTCACATGAATCTAAATAAGTTGTACATGTTCCAAACTTTGAAATTATTTGATCTATTTGTAAAATACAGTACAACCTCTATTATCCGGCCTTCTATTATCCAAATTTTCAATTATTCAACCTCAAACCCACTCTCCCAACTCCATTTAAACCTATTATTTTAGCCCTTCTATTATCCAAACCCTTCTATTATCCGAACAAACTATTCCTCCCCCAAGAGGGTTGGATAATAGAGGTTATACTGTATTGCTGTTAAACTTCACAGAATTTCTTGACCTCATATTCTCTACACAAACACGAATATTGACCATTTAAAGTACACCATGGATGTTGTGTATGTGTTTATTGGTGGCAGATCTACATCTTCCGATTATTAGATGCTGTACTTTTACCAAAATGTGGCGTCCACCCAGTTTCATAGGTGTCTCATACATTGAGGGGGGGTTAGGACAGTTGGTGGGGTTTTACACGATGGAGGAGTGTTTGGTTATATATGTGTAAACCCAATGTTACAGGTATCTCATACATTGAGGGCGGTAGGACAGTCAGTGGATTTTACAGTGTAGAAGAATGTGAGCATCCTGTGCGTCTTTACAGAGTATCCATTAGAAACAACACCATCAAACTTGATCCAGTGAGTAAATATCTAGTGTATAAGTTCATATTAACAAAAACAGTGGGTTTGGTGTTAAAGTCGTCAAATATATGTTATATCCCTCAAGCCCTGAATCCCATCAAAGTTGCAAATATCTCATCAAATTTGCTACCCCTCCTCCGCCCCCACCCTATGGTGAAGTGGTGTCATAAAATTAATTTTTTTTGTATTTTGCAGTGTATTTTAACATATATTGCGTGGAATCCTGTAAAACTGTATTGAATTATTCTTCAGAGCTTTGGAATGTTTTTGGGCTAAAATGCCAATCATGGCCTGGGATTTAAAAATTCAAAGTTCTTCCAGTTCGAAAGTTTTTTTTTTCTTCAATATATCAAACAACTATAGAAATCATAGATAACAATGTTTATGGATTTTACTAGCCTTTATGTTTACTAGTGCTGGGAGATCGCCATGATTTTACCTGTCGATGTTCGTATCGGATGTTTGTGACCAAACTTCGAACATTTCCGATTATGGAGTCAAAAGTGTAAACCAGACAGAAAAATCAAATATTAAATGATAATAATTAAATAAAATACACACAAATTACCACAAATATGACCAAAATATAACCTAAAAGCCATTCACAGACATCTCCCTCACTAACAGACAATACTTGATGTATCCTCACTTGTGATTGGCTGATTTTGTGATTACCGTGACAACGGTTGGAAAACCCCAAGGTATTTCTATTTACGTTATTTTTATTGCATTCACAGCTAGTTTTGTGATTTTAACTGATGAGTATTTCAGATTTTTACAAAATAGTATTCCGATTAGTGTTTTATTGTGACCAAAAGGCTACAAAGAATTGAGTTTAGCAAATATCGGTTGTATTTAAATTTTACCGATCATTGATTGGCAATGAGTCAACGAGAGATAATACCGAAGTTTCCAAACATCGTCCCAGCATTAATGTTTACTGTTTATTTTATTTTTTTGCCACTATACACTTTATTTATTATGGGACACTTTTGTCTAGATTTCCTTATTGCTTGCAGATATTACACATTTTTTGGGGTGATAAATTTGTTTTCATCATCCACAATGTTTTCTTAGCTGGCACTTTCCATTTGTTACAACTAAAGTGTGGTTCTGGCCAAACAGATCCATGGTCTTGCTTTTCCCTGTAAATCACAGCCTTACCTAGAGCAGTATTCTACTTGTAGCATTTCTGGTTTTACCGAATTTACTATGGTGTCAAATTCATTACTAGATACAGAAGCCTTCAGAATTGTGGAAAAGAAATCAAAAGTTACAGAAATTTTATGATAAATGGAACAGTCTTTTTCCACATCATAGACAGTTGCAGTATTGTATCATCAACACTAGGCATTGACAATTATGGTGTCATGGTGACAAGAATTTGTGGAAAGTGTATTTTTTTGTGCAAGTACTATGTAACTAAATAAGTACTTAAAACCTTGGCCCTGTGTGTATGATTAACAAAATATTTTAGATGTATTTATAATAGGTTTAGTCTACTGTCAAATCGGCACTACATTTTGTTTGCCAGTTGGTTGCAACCAGAACACGGGTACCCATATATGGGACAGTTGTAGAACTGATACCAGGACCCGTTTTTTTCTCTGAGTGACACCCTTCTGGAAAATGAAATATGCGACCAATTCATTGGTCAGTGATTACTTGTCCTGTATTATTTGCCAGTGTGAAGTATGCGACCAATTCATTGGCCATTGATTACTTGTCATGTATTATTTGCCAGTGTGAAGTATGCGACCAATTCATTGGCCATTGATTACTTGTCATGTATTATTTGCCAGTGTGAAGTATGCGACCAATTCATTGGCCACTGATTACTTGTCATGTATTATTTGCCAGTGTGAAGTATGCGACCAATTCATTGGCCATTGATTACTTGTCATGTATTATTTGCCAGTGTGAAGTATGCGACCAATTCATTGGCCACTGATAACTTGTCATGTATTATTTTCCAGTGTGAAGTATGCGACCAATTCATTGGCCACTGATTACTTGTCATGTATTGTTTTCCAGTGTGAAGTATGCAACCAATTCATTGGTCACTGATTACTTGTCATGTATTATTTCCCAGTGTGAAGTATGCAACCAATTCATTGGTCACTGATTACTTGTCGTGTATTGTTTTCCAGTGTGAAGTGTGCCAGAGCTCGTTGGACCCGAGGTTTGTGTACATCCTGGACGCTGGCAAAACAATCTTCGTCTGGTCGGGCAGAAAGTGTAAGCTCATGCTCAGGTCAAAAGCAAGGTGAGGTTCGTTCTCTCAGCTTCAGATTAGTGTGTGCAGTATGACCTGTGAAGAACAACCACCCAGTAGAAATTCCTAAAGTGTTTGCTCTTAGCAAGTTCAGTTATGAAGGCCATGGTATAAAGAGTCTACAAATGTTTTACTTGGATATAGATGATCAAAAGCCTTTCAAAAGTAAAACCAGGAGTCCCATTATAATATTAACTTCTCTTTCATAGCTTTAAAGGATGACAGTTGGTATGGAGTGGACTCAGGGCTGAATTGTAAGCAATTGTAAGCCTTTGAAGAAGCTGTATCTCAGAAACGATAAGGTCTAAGACGTTGATACGTGTTAGGGACATTGAACTATGGTATACTTTTACTGGCATTTATCGACTATATGTCTTATCATCCATCCACTAGTGTGTAGCCTGTTTAATACAGCGCAATTGTTTAATCTTTTCAACAGACTGATTGCCGAGAAGATCAACAAAAATGAGCGCAAAGCTAAGTCGGAGATCATCCAGCTGTCACATTCGCAAGATGAGAGAGGGTTCTGGAAGCTGATTGGTGCAGCCCCTTCCAACATTTTATCGGTAAGACGATAGTCGACAGTGGTGCTGGGAGATTGCCATGATTTTACCTGTCGATGTTCGTATCGGAAATTTGTGAACAAACTTCGAACATTTCCAGTCATGGAGTCGAAAGTGTAAACCAGACAGAAAAATCAAATGTTACACGATAAGAGGTAAAATATACACAAATTACCACAAATATAACCAAAATATGACCTAAAAGCCATTCAGAGACATCGCCCTCACTAAAAGACCATGCTTGATGTATATTGACTTGTGATTGGCTGATTTTATGATTACCTTGACAACAGGGGGAAAACCCCAAGGTGTTTCTATTTACATTATTATCTCCCGCCCGGCTCACCAGCGGCAGATTATAATTAAGCGTCCCTGAAAGGGCGCTTATTTGTTTTCGCCTCAGTTTCCTCGCCGCCGCCGCCGCATTATGGTCTCCCTTGAATATCTCCCTTATTATTAGAAGGTTTCAAACCATATTTGGCAGTTATATACCTTAGGCGTGGGAAAATTTTTCTGCATGCTTAAATTTGACCTTTGACCTTTATCAAGGTCACATGATCAAAAACAATTTTTTGAAGTACACCCCCCCCGGTCATCGCAGTTCAGGAAAAACTACTTGCTACACAGCCTTATAATTTGACACACCTGTTCATACTATCGAAAACGCAGTGATTTTCTGACACCTTCCAATCTGAAAGCCTTAAATTTAGGCCAACCCCCCTATTATCTTCTTAAGTATTGCATTTAGAGCTATAAAATGTACTGGGAGGTAATAGGAAACCATATGTGGAGAGTCTAAATAGCCAGTCAGTTTTACCCCACGGCCCCCCCTTATGGGTCAAACTGGGGTCATAAAATAGCTGATTTTATTGCGTAAAATACCCTTACCTTATCCTCACTAGTGCTTACGTGTTAGCGGGAGCGTACATGGACGACCAGACGAGAATATTGTTTTAAAAACGAATATCCTTGTTGGTACCAGTATGTGTGCGCATGACTGCGCATGCGCCTACACCGGAATAACCCCTATTGGCCTCACTTTTAATTTGGTCGTCAGGGAGTGTACATCGTAAACCAAGATTGTTTTGCGGTTTTTCAACTATGGCAGAAGGTCAAATAAAAAGTAAAGGACAGAAGCTAGCGGCTGGTTGTCGCCATACTTCTTTTGAATGGGATCACCATCGTTTCTGCCTCTCTTGTAGAGAGAAGAACAAAGGTGATGACGTCTGTGTTACTTCTAAAGAGGAGGATTGCTTTGTGTGCCTCCAATTCACGGCTGATCAGAAGAAAAAACTCAAAGCAAGGAAAGCTTATGAGAAGAAAAAATCCTCTAAAGAAACGATCTCCAAAGAGGTCGAGGATTCCCTTCTAGGGTCTGAGGATATTCAGCCCTCTCAAGCTACCAGTAAAGAAAAGTCTTCACATTTACCTTCCACTTCTTCTTCCTCAACTGTGTCAAATGACCCCTTACAGCTTATACTAGCACGTCTAGAAGCTATGCAGGGTCGTATTCAGGTTTTAGAAACTAAAACCACAGAGACAGCTACACAAGAGGTGTTTGGAGAGACTGCAAATCGTGAAGATGCCAGGTCCATATTTGCAACAACTGAGGAGGAAGATCATAGTGTGGTTCAAGAAGAAGTGGAGCAGAGAACGCATCACAAACGAGCGCGTTCTCTCTCTCCTCACTCTGAACAAAAGTTTCCATCGAAGGAAGTGGAGATAGACGAAGATCCTTCCTACAGACAGTTTTTAGCATCTATTAGGGGTTTGTTAGAACTTTCAACCCCAGAGGAATATAAGGAGGTTCCATCGAAGATCTTTGGGTCGAAGGACCGAAAGAAGAAATTATCTGTCTTACCTATGTGTTTGCCTCCAGTGGGGGAAATTAATGCTAGATGGACAGAATTGGAAAAGACGGTTGCAGGAAATCCATCTGAGAATGGGGAGAGACTTCATTCAGCACCTTTCAATTCAGATACTTTTCTACCTTACACCTGACCCAACATGAAGTTCTACAGGTCTACCACTTCTGAATTTTCCATCTCTGCACCTAAATGTCAGGATTCCTTCAAATCTATTTGCTCAAAATCTACCTCTGCCCCATCTTACATTTCTGTTCCAACTCGTCAGTTTACTACTATGGAATCAGTAAAACGCGAGCATGTCCAAGTGTTGGGGTTTGTTAGTCACTTTATTAGAGCTCTTGAAAAATGCGCTTCTAATATGGAGGACATTTTACAGTCTGGTGCGGCCAACATGGAAGACAGTCTCAGTAAGGATATTGAAGAACTGATGTCTTACATTCAGCTACAGTACTCAACTATAGCTTCCATTGAAAGAGCTCTGGAAACTGTTGTGGAAGCTTCAGTGACAATGTCCTGCAATATGCAGCTTGCTAGGAGGGATACTATCTTAAAGTACTCAGCCCCTCACTTACACGAGCACGATAGGAACAGATTGAGGAGATCTGGTTTCACTTCAACAGATTTGTTTTCTCCCTCAGTCCTCAACAATGTGGAGAACAAATACGAACGCAGTCGTTCTCCCAAAAGACAGAAGATGGATTCGAAACCCATTTTCAATTCTAGGAAAGGAAGGTCTGACTACAATAACTCTTCATTTCCAAACACATCGTCGAAGAATTCTTTTCGTGGCCAACAAGATAACAAGCCACAATTCAAACCCACACAGGCCACCAGAGGAGGTCGTGGGGGGAGAAGGAAATAACTATACTCAAGAAGCATTGCTACCTGGAGGCCGTTTACAGTTATTTTACAAGGTATGGCAAGAAAACGGTTGTCATCCCAGAGTTGTACACATTCTAAAACACGGTTACGAGATCATCTTGAAAGATCCAATCGAATTAGCTCGCCATCCCACAATTCACAATGGTTATGCCAATCAACAAAAACAAAACTTCCTGTTGGAATGTGTACAGCAAATGTTACAGAAAAAATCAGTGATTCCGGTAAGAATGTCTGCAACTCTGGGATTTCACAGCAGGTTATTTCTAGTACCAAAGCCGGGGAAAAAATGGCGCCCAGTAATAGATCTCAGTGTTCTCAACAATCATTTAACAGTTCCAACATTCAAAATGGAAACCGCGGAGGTGATAAGAAACTCCATTTGCAAAGGGGAGTGGGTAGTTTCTTTAGACCTTACAGACGCGTATTTTCACATTCCTATTCACCAAAGATCTCAAAACCTACTTCGGTTTCATGTAGGGGGGCGTTCGTTCCAGTTCAGAGCACTACCCTTCGGCATTGCGACGGCTCCACTCGAATTCACTCGTGTAGTCAAGGAAGTAAAGTTAATGCTTCAAAACAGGGGAATTCGCATCCACCAGTATTTAGACGACTGGCTTTTGCGAGCTCCAACACAGCAGATTTGCATGGAGCAGTCAAAACAACTGGTAGAATTCGTGCAGGAATTAGGTTGGGTGATCAACTTCAAAAAATCAGAGTTGACACCAACTCAAAAATTCGATTTCCTGGGCTACAGGTTCGACTTGGTCAAGGGCGAGGTTTTGCCTACAGAAAAAAAATGGCAAATTTTGAAAAATGCCATAGAAGATCTAGACAACAGTGTCACAACAACTCCCAGGATCCTAATGTCTTTCATAGGGATCCTGGCAGCTCTAGAGAAGACAGTCCCAATGGGCAGGTTGCACATGAGGCCCGTCCAATGGTACTTGAAAACCCATTGGAAGTATCCCCAATCATTGGACAAGATCATCCCATGCTCTCAAATTTTGAAAAAAACATCTCATATGGTGGAAAGATCCAAAAAATGTTTTGACAGGGTCTCCCCTACATGCAGAGGAGCACAATCTCCTGTTGTTTACAGATGCTTCGGTCAAGGGTTGGGGAGCACATTTGGGAGACCTGACAGTCAGTGGACTGTGGTCGGACAGAGAGACAAATTTGCATATAAACATTCTGGAACTAAAAGCAGTGTTTCTAGCAATAAGGTCTTTTCAAACCCATCTTTTGAACAAGAGAGTCTTGGTGGCCTCAGACAATTCAACAGTGGTGGCCTACCTCAACAAACAGGGGGGGACTCATTCACTAGAAATGTGTCTCATGTTATGGCGTCTCATGGCTTTTTGTCATCCCAGAGCAATTTTGCTGAGGGCTCGACACATACAGGGCTGTCTGAATGTGATAGCAGACAGCCTCTCACGCAGGGACAAGGTCATACAGACAGAATGGTCTCTTCATCCCAAAATTTTTCTAAGGATTTGCCAAATTTGGCACAAACCAATGATAGACTTGTTTGCCACCAAAATGAACAACAAGCTACCCCTATATGTGTCTCCAGTCCCAGATCCAAATGCAATGGCGGTAGATGCATTGAACATCTCTTGGGAGGCAATGGACGGTTATGCTTATTGTCCAATAGCTCTAATTCCCAAGGTAGTCCAAAAGATGAGGTCTTATGCATGTCAAATGATTGTGGTGGCCCCAAGGTGGCCAGGGATGAGTTGGTTTTGGGATCTCATAGACCTTTCCACAAAACCTCCACTGTTTCTTCTACATTGGGAGTGGCTTCTGAAGCAACCATTCAGTCAAAAATTCCATCAAAATCTTCCTTATCTCAATCTTCATGTTTGGCATCTGGACTCGAGACCAAATCACCTCAAAAATTCTCAAGCACAGTGGCAGAGAGAATTAAGGCACCTCAGAGATTTTCATCCAGAAGGGTCTATGAATCAAGGTGGTCCATTTTTGAATCATGGGGTAAAGAGAAGCAGGTGGAATTCAAACAACCATCTATTTCCACAATAGCAGATTTTTTGATTCATTTATTCAATGAGAAAAATTTGAAACCCACTACGATTGCAGGTTATAGAACAGCTATAGCAGATCATTTGGGACCAGCAGGCACTGATATCAGTCACAGTTTTGAGCTAAATAGACTGATTGCGAGTTTTCATAGAGATAGACCAGTAAAAGATAGAGGCGTACCTTGTTGGGATTTATCTTTGGTCCTTCTGGCATTAACTAAGTCGCCTTTTGAACCTCTGAAGGATGCTCCTTTGAAATTACTAACCTTCAAAACAGTGTTCCTTATGACCTTGGCATCAGGTAGAAGGAGAGGTGAAGTACATGCTTGGACCTTCAAATCCCTGAAACATAAGACTGGTTGGAAGGAGGTCACAGTGGCTCCTTCATCAGTGTTTCTGTCCAAAAACCAGTTGGCTTCGGATGGACCTAATGTGGTTCAACCAGTGGTCATTCCAGCTCTTAAACCAATTTTGGACTCATCTTTATCTCAGGACATGACTTTATGCCCAGTCAGATCTTTAAGATACTATGTTGATAAGACAAAGGACCTTAGGGATGGAAAACACCTTTTGTTTGTCTCTTTCAAGAATGGTTTTTCAGGAGATATTCAAAGAGCGACTATATCATCCTGGATAAAACAAACGGTCATCTTGGCTTATCAGGAATCTGACCTTGAAACTCAAGAATTATCTAGGGTCAAGGCACATGATGTACGCTCTATGGCGGCTTCATTGGCTTTCAAAGGTGGAGTCTCTCTTGAACAGATTTTAGGTGCATGTTTTTGGAAATCTCATACGACATTCACTAACTTCTATCTGAAGGATGTATCTTGGAAGTCAAAAGAGGGGGCAGAATATTCATTGGGTTCTGTGGTTTCTGCTCAACATATAGTTCATTTATAGTACGTATTTTAAATGAATTTAGCTATATATGAATCATAATTATTTTCAACTTGTCGTGTGTTGTGTTATCCAGTTTTTATGCATATTTAAGCGTCCCGCAAGGGACGCTTGTTTGTGTATGGGAGACCTTCAGGCTCCGCCGGCTCCGCCGGCTCCGCCGGCTCCGCCGGCTCCGCATTTTGTTTTCCTTCTAACTCTGTAACCGTTAGGCGGATTCTTTTCAAATTTGGCAGGTTTAGGCAGTAGCCTTGGGGAATTTTTTTGAATATACTACAGTGACATTTCAACCAATCAGAGAGGTCACATGACCAAAAATGTCTTTTTTCGATGGGGAAGCTTGTCCGGATGATAACTTGAAAGGAATTTTATCAATTCACCTGAAACTTGGCAAATACATTCATTCTATTAAAATCTGGAAATCATTAGATTTTGGCATTGATTGGTCAAGAAATGGCCGAGTAATTAATGATTAATTAATCATTACGAATTTTCCAAATAAGGAAAATACAAAAATGCTTATATCTCGAAAACCGTGCTAGATAGAGCGATTTCGACGAAATTTTTGACCCACAGGGTATCTCTGCGGAGTAGTTTTCCCAATTTTCAAAAAATTTTTGTCTCGCCCAAAATGGCGGCCATTTTGAATTTTCGAAATTTTCGCAAAAATTGCAAAATACAAAAATGCTTATATCTCAAAAACCGTGCTAGATAGAGCAATTTCGACGAAATGTTTGACCCGCAGGATATCTCTGCGGAGTAGTTTTCCAATTTTCAAAAAAATTTTGTCTCGCCAAAAATGGCGGCCATTTTGAATTTTCGAAATTTTCGCAAAAATTGCAAAACACAAAAATGCTTATATCTCGAAAACCCTGCTAGATAGAGCGATTTTGACGAAATTTTTGACCCACAGGGTATCTCTGCAGAGTAGTTATCCCAATTTTGAAAAAAATTTTGTCTCGCTAAAAATGGCGGCCATTTTGAATTTTCGAATTTTTCGCAAAAATTGCAAAACACAAAAATGCTTATATCTCGAAAACCGTACTAGATAGAGCGATTTCGACGAAATTTTTGACCCACAGGATATGTCTGCGGAGTAGTTTTCCCAATTTTCAAAAAATTTTTGTCTCGCCAAAAATGGCGGCCATTTTGAATTTTCGAATTTTTCGCAAAATTGCAAAACATAAAAATGCTTATATCTCGAAAACCGTGCTAGATAGAGCGATTTCGACGAAATTTTTGACCCACAGGGTATCTCTGCAGAGTATCCATGCCAATTTTCAAAAAAATTTTGTCTTGCCAAAAATGGCGGCCATTTTGAATTTTCAAATTTTTGCGCAAAAATTGCAAAACACAAAAATGCTAATATTTCGAAAACCGTGCTACATAGAGCGATTTCGACGAAATTTTTGATCTTCAGGGTATCTCTGCAGAGCAGCTATCGCAAAGAGCTTTCACTTGGTGAAGTTTCAGACCCATAGCTAATTGCTCACCTACTCAAAATGAGTAAATGCGAATTACCTCTAAAAGTATTGCAGATAGCCAATTTTTCTCAAATAACTCATTCACCTACTTTTGGAAGAGCTTTCACTTGGTGAAGTTTCAGACCCGTAGCTAATTACTCACCTACTCAAAATGAGTAAATGCTAATTATCTCAAAAACTATTGCGGATACCCAATTTTTATCAAATAACTCATTCATGTACTTTTGGGAGAGCTTTCACATGGTGAAGTTTCAGACCCGTAGATGATTACTCACCTACTCAAAATGAGTAAATGCGAATTATCTCTTAAAAGAATTGCAGATAGCCAATTTTTCCCAAATAACTCATTCACCTACTTTTGGAAGAGCTTTCACATGGTGAAGTTTCAGACCCATAGCTAATTATTTACCTACTCAAAATGAGTAAATGCTAATTATCTCTAAAAGTATTGCAGATAGCCAATTTTTCTCAAATAAATCATTCACCTACTTTTGGGAGAGCTTTCACTTGGTGAAGTTTCAGACCCATAGCTAATTACTCACCTACTCAAAATGAGTAAATGCGAATTATCTCTAAAAGTATTGCAGATAGCCAATTTTTCTCAAATAACTCATTCACCTACTTTTGGGAGAGCTTTCACTCTGTGAAGTTTCAGACCCATAGCTAATTACTCACCTACTCAAAATGAGTAAATGTGAATTATCTCTAAAAGTATTGCAGATAGCCAATTTTTCTCAAATAACTCATTCACCTACTTTTGAAGAGCTTTCACTTGGTGAAGTTTCAGACCCGTAGCTAATTACTCACATACTCAAAATGAGTAAATGCTAATTATCTCAAAAACTATTGCGGATACCCAATTTTTATCAAATAACTCATTCATGTACTTTTGGGAGAGCTTTCACATGGTGAAGTTTCAGACCCGTAGATGATTACTCACCTACTCAAAATGAGTAAATGCGAATTATCTCTTAAAAGTATTGCAGATAGCCAATTTTTCCCAAATAACTCATTCACCTACTTTTGGAAGAGCTTTCACATGGTGAAGTTTCAGACCCATAGCTAATTATTTACCTACTCAAAATGAGTAAATGCTAATTATCTCTAAAAGTATTGCAGATAGCCAATTTTTCTCAAATAAATCATTCACCTACTTTTGGGAGAGCTTTCACTTGGTGAAGTTTCAGACCCATAGATAATTACTCACCTACTCAAAATGAGTAAATGCGAATTATCTCTAAAAGTATTGCAGATAGCCAATTTTTCTCAAATAACTCATTCACCTACTTTTGGGAGAGCTTTCACTCTGTGAAGTTTCAGACCCATAGCTAATTACTCACCTACTCAAAATGAGTAAATGCGAATTATCTCTAAAAGTATTGCAGATAGCCAATTTTTCTCAAATAAATCATTCACCTACTTTTGGGAGAGCTTTCACTTGGTGAAGTTTCAGACCCATAGCTAATTACTCACCTACTCAAAATGAGTAAATGCGAATTATCTCTAAAAGTATTGCAGATAGCCAATTTTTCTCAAATAACTCATTCACCTACTTTTGGGAGAGCTTTCACTCTGTGAAGTTTCAGACCCATAGCTAATTACTCACCTACTCAAAATGAGTAAATGCGAATTATCTCTAAAAGTATTGCCGATAGCCAATTTTTCTCAAATAACTCATTCACCTACTTTTGAAGAGCTTTCACTTGGTGAAGTTTCAGACCCGTAGCTAATTACTCACATACTCAAAATGAGTAAATGCTAATTATCTCAAAAACTATTGCGGATACCCAATTTTTATCAAATAACTCATTCATGTACTTTTGGGAGAGCTTTCACATGGTGAAGTTTCAGACCCGTAGATGATTACTCACCTACTCAAAATGAGTAAATGCGAATTATCTCTTAAAAGTATTGCAGATAGCCAATTTTTCCCAAATAACTCATTCACCTACTTTTGGAAGAGCTTTCACATGGTGAAGTTTCAGACCCATAGCTAATTACTCACCTACTCAAAATGAGTAAATGCGAATTATCTGTAAAAGTATTGCAGATAGCCAATTTTTCTCAAATAACTCATTCACCTACTTTTGGGAGAGCTTTCACATGGTGAAGTTTCAGACCCATAGCTAATTATTTACCTACTCAAAATGAGTAAATGCGAATTATCTGTAAAAGTATTGCAGATAGCCAATTTTTCTCAAATAAATCATTCACCTACTTTTGGGAGAGCTTTCACTTGGTGAAGTTTCAGACCCATAGATAATTACTCACCTACTCAAAATGAGTAAATGCGAATTATCTCTAAAAGTATTGCAGATAGCCAATTTTTCTCAAATAACTCATTCACCTACTTTTGGGAGAGCTTTCACTCTGTGAAGTTTCAGACCCATAGCTAATTACTCCCCTACTCAAAATGAGTAAATGCGAATTATCTCTAAAAGTATTGCAGATAGCCAATTTTTCTCAAATAAATCATTCACCTACTTTTGGGAGAGCTTTCACTTGGTGAAGTTTCAGACCCATAGCTAATTACTCACCTACTCAAAATGAGTAAATGCGAATTATCTCTAAAAGTATTGCAGATAGCCAATTTTTCTCAAATAACTCATTCACCTACTTTTGGGAGAGCTTTCACTCTGTGAAGTTTCAGACCCATAGCTAATTACTCACCTACTCAAAATGAGTAAATGCGAATTATCTCTAAAAGTATTGCAGATAGCCAATTTTTCTCAAATAACTCATTCACCTACTTTTGGCAGAGCTTTCACTTGGTGAACTTTCAGACCCATAGCTAATTATTCACCTACTCAAAATGAGTAAATGTGAATTATCTCTAAAAGTATTGCAGATAGCCAATTTTTCTCAAATAACTCATTCACCTACTTTTGGGAGAGCTTTCACTCTGTGAAGTTTCAGACCCATAGCTATTTATTCACCTACTCAAAATGAGTAAATGCTAATTATCTCTAAAAGTATTGCGGATGCCCAATTTTTATCAAATATTCATTCATCTACTTGTGGGAGAGCTTTCACATGGTGAAGTTTCAGACCCATAGCTAATTACTCACCTACTCAAAATGAGTAAATGCGAATTATCTCTTAATAGTATTGCAGATAGCCAATTTTTCTCAAATAACTCATTCACCTACTTTCGGAAGAGCTTTCACACACGAAAATGAAAAATTGTGAATATCTCGGAAAAGCTATTTCTTCTTGACAAAAATTTTTGTCTCCCCAAAAATGGTGGCCATTTTGAATTTTCAAAGTTTTTGCAAAACACAAAAATGCTTATATCTCGAAAACCGTGCTATATGGAGCGAACTCAACAAAATTTTTGACCTGCTGGGTATCTCTGCAGAGTAGCCATGCCAATTTTCAAAATATTTTTGTCTCGCCAAATATAGCGGACATTTTTAATTTTTTGCAAAACACAAAAATGCTTATATCTTGAAAACCGTGCTAGATAGAGCAGACTGCGCTGACTTTGGTTGCCACAACAGTATAAGGCTAGAACCGAAGCATTTTCTTAATACTTTAGCACTCACCTTTATATCCTTTTCGGGATGCTTTGTTTTTGCTATGCAAAAACATTATCTTTTTTTTTGAGAGCGATCCTCTAGTTTATATATTTACAGGCTATCCAGGGAGGTGTTTGTAAATATTTCCTGTTGGTTCGTTGGAAGTTTAGAAGTTGATGTTATAAGTTGATTATTGTTGCAACCACCTTTTCAAGCAAGTTGATAACAGCCTTTGATATACAGAAAACTCAAACTGCAGATAGGGCCAAGGATCCAAGGGCTATAGGTTAGTCTTGCAAATATAACAGATTTACAAGTGTTATTTTGTCAAGTTAACTTTTTTGTGTAACTTAGCCTAATGCTTTATCCTCACAAGGGTGCTTGATAGTGATTCTTTGGCTTATTGTTTGGTTATTCCTACATTTGGTGTCAAAAAATATTGAAAATCCCACCACCTGTATGGTTGTAATCAAGCACTAGTGAGGATAAGGTAAGGGTATTTTACGCAATAAAATGTAAAAATTTTATTGTAATTTAACTTTTTATAAGTTAAATACTTACCTTATCCTCACTAGATTCGAATTCCCACCCATCCAACCCCACATTTTCAAGATTTTTGGTTTACAATACAACGTATTGACTCCCAAAATTAAAAGTGAGGCTAATAGGGGTTATTCCGGTGTAGGCGCATGCGCAGTCATGCTCACACATACTGGTACCGACAAGGATATTTGTTTTTAAAACAATATCCTCGTCTGGTCGTCCATGTACGCTCCCGCTAACACGTAAGCACTAGTGAGGATAAGGTAAGTATTTATAAAAAGTTAAATTACAATAAAATTTTTACATTTTGAGTTTTTGCCTTATATCTCCTTTATTGTTGCTTTTATAGCTTCAGAATGTATTAAGAGGTATTGGGAAAGCATATATGGAGAGTCTAAATAGCTGGTCAGTTTTACCCCCCGACCCCCCCTTATGGGTCAAACTGGGGTCATAAAATAGTTGATTTTGAGTTTTTGCCTTATGTCTCCTTTATTGTTGCTTTTATAGCTTCAGAATGTATTAAGAGGTATTGGGAAAGCATATATGGAGAGTCTAAATAGCCGGTCAGTTTTACCCCCCGACCCCCCTTATGGGCCAAACTGGGGTCATAAATAGCTGCTTTGGAGTTTTTGCCTTATATCTCCTTTATCGTTACTTTTATAGCTTCAGAATGTATTAAGAGGTATTGGGAAAGCATATATGGAGAGTCTAAATAGCCGGTCAGTTTTACCCCCCGACCCCCCCTTATGGGTCAAACGGGGGTCATAAAATAGTTGCTTTGGAGTTTTGCCTTATATCTCCTTTATTGTTGCTTTTATACCTTCAGAATGTATTAAGAGGTATTGGGAAAGCATATGTGGAGAGTCTAAATAGCCGGTCAGTTTTACCCCCCGACCCCCCCTTATGGGCCAAACTGGGGTCATAAATAGCTGCTTTGGAGTTTTTGCCTTATATCTTCTTTATCGTTGCTTTTATAGCTTCAGAATGTATTAAGAGGTATTGGGAAAGCATACGGCACAGCTTTGTGCATTCTTAGCTTTACAGCATGCTTATTAAAACCACAAAGCATTTTAAACTTTCAGGGATGCTTCGCTTTTAGCAAAAGCATTCCTCTAATTTTAGTATACTGATTAATGCTATCATCTTGCTATTGAATTGTCTTGTTTTAATACTTCATCTTTACATACAATTTTTTTTCTTTTAGACATCATTTTTCTCTACTTAAACATTATTTGGACTTTTATATAACCGACACTGCTCTGAAAGTATGCCGATCTTTGTACTGTTTCACTACTTCTATTTCTCATGCTGTTGAAAAATATTTCCACGGGCTGTGGGATATGGGCATCTCTGATGCTATTTTCTTTAATATAAGAAGCATTTGTCCATGACCTCCAACAGAAAACTATAATGTAGGTGTTCACTGGTAGGCAGGTGTTTTTTTATATACCGGGTAATATAGAAGCATTTGTTTATGACCTCCAATAAAGAAATATTATGTGGGTGTTCAGTGGTAGCCAAGCGTTCAATGGCATTCAAGAGTCTAGGGTACCTAGTTACCAACCCATGAAATTAAATACCCTACCAGTTACAGAAGGATTGCTATATTGAGAATGCCGGTTTATTTCCTAGCCATTAAACGTCACTAAGTGATGATGTTGTAGTAATAACCTCTTCAGGTTTGGATCATAAAATTCATCTCAAGAAGTAAGTTGTTTGGTATATTTTTATTCCCTGCAGGAAAGCGTCCCTGAGAACTGGCAACCCCCACGGCCGATTCTGTACAAGGTTGGCCTCGGGATGGGATACCTGGAACTTCCCCAGGGTAAGTGTGAGAGCAGTTTAATTCATTTCAGGCATTGTATTTATAAGAGGACGCTTATTATTTTCACCCCCAGTTTTCAGACAGCCGCCACCACCGCTGCATTATTATCTCCCTTGATATTAGGCCTATCTGAATGATAATTGGCAGTTATCTTCTATAGGCATGGGAAAATTTTTGACGGGCATAAATTTGACCTTTGACCTTTATCAAGGTCACATAATCAAAAACAATTTTTTTTCTTGTTTTGCTATATGGTGACTGATTTAAAACAAATTTATTGAAAACTACACAGCACGGATGCAGGACAGGCCTCCACCCGGGTCCGTTTCTGAATATTAAAGATTTTTTGGGGTGTCTAGAATATGATCTGGACTGTTTTCACTCCTTTGACCTCCACCCGGGTGCGTTTCTCAATATTAAAGGCCTTACCCAAGTGGAACATTTCAGGAAGATCCGCTCATTGTTTTGAGTAATGTCAACTGTAAAGCCAAGTCACTGAAAATACATTGAAAATGAGACCTTTGAAAACTTACCTACTTGACCAAATAGTATGTACTGGTTTCCTCTGCCCTTGAAACTACCTACTGTGATATAACCTGTACAGTGTATTCAAAGCGACATTAAACCCCAAAATATTTGTCTTTAAAAAAAAAAAACATTGAGGTAGATGATCCAGTAAACAAGAAAAACCTGCAGTAATTAAATTTATGAGACAATTCCGTCAACAAGATTTGATTATACATATGTACAAAACTCTGCATTGCCTGACAATGTAAGAGAAAAATTTTCAGCCTTATAACTATCACCTTTCATCAAGACCTAAGACAGCTCCAACATTAATTCTGATAATTTGACAAAGTATTATATTTTATTATGCTACAATAGCTTACCATGTGGGACTCAATGCTGTACTCGGATGGCCACAAGGCATCACGGCCAACGTCTAAGAAAAAAAGACATTTATGCTTGGACGTAGCCTCTAGTTGTCGTCACGTGGTAACTTCTGACCAATCGCCCTACTTTGTCGTTGAACTGGTAGCTGTTTGTAAATATACAGACATTTTCATTTATTTCTCAGCTTTTACTTATTGTTGGAGGTTCCTTTTTACCCCACAGCCCTTAAGGGCTGTCGGGGTATTGTTTTCACCCATGGTGTCCGGATGGGCGTCCGGGCGGGCGGCGGGAAATAGTTTGTCCGGGCTGTATCTCAGAAACCGTAAGGTGTAGGAAGTTGATACTTGGTAGGGACATTGGTTAGGGGGTGTAGGTGTGCAGCGTCATGGTCTGACCTTGATTTGACCTTGCCGTAGTGACCTTGACCTATAAAATCTTGTCCAGGCTATATCTCGGAAACTGTAAAGTGTAGGAAGTTGATATTTGGTAGAGACATTGGTTAGGGGGTGTAGGTGTGCAGCATCATGGTGTGACCTTGATTTGACCTTTGACCTTGCCATAATGACCTTGACCTATAAAATCTTGTCAGGGCTATATCTCGGAAACCGTAAGGTGTAGGAAGTTGATACTTGGTAGGGACATTTGTTAGGGGCTATAGGTGTGTATTATCATGGTGTGACCTTAATTTGACCTTTTACCTTGTCGTAGTGACCTTGACCTTTAAAATCTTCATGGACCTTTGGGTCTGTCTTTTGATGCAGATTAAGCAAAAGTCATATTAGAATTTATTAAGAATTTTACTTTCATAACTTCCCATTGTAAGAGATAGAATTTCATCAAGTGAGCCGCAGATTTTGCTCCAACACCACAATAAGCATTCATTAAATGTATTACCACTTCTGTATGCATGGTAATATTCAAACCATCTAAACCATAATTCGGCCATGCAGATGTAGATAAAGAGTGTTGAATTTTAGTTTACTGATTAATGCTGTCATCTTGTTAATGAATTATCTTGTCTTAATACTTCATTTTTATATGCATTATCTTTCTTTTAAACATTATTTATCCATTTAAACATTGTTTGGACCTTTATATAACTGACAGTGCTCTGAAAGTATCCTGAAGTTTGTACTGGTACAGTACTTCTATATCTCATGGTGTTGAAAATATTTCCCTAGGCTGTGGGGTACGGGCATCTCTGATGCTATTTTTGGATATTTCTTTTATTATATAACATAGATCATTCTGTAAAATTTTTATTTTGACAGGATAAGTATATTTCTTGTTTTCGCGTGTTTTGAGTTTTCCTCGGTTCAGGCCCTTTACATTGTACGTCTTTTATTGCGTTTTAAATGTCCATCCACCAAACGAATAAAGACAAACCGAGAGCTCAGAAATGCCGCCATTTTTGTTTTAGTTTCGACTTACACAACTATTGCCCTACCTGTAGGGAGGCTGGCAAGGGTGATGACCCCTGTGTCACCTTCGAAACGCCTTGTGATATCTGTGCATCTTTTACAGATGACCAGATGAAGAAAATTCAGCACAGGAAACGCTATCTTAAAAAACAAAAGGCGGAAACTTGTTCTAAAGATGATGAACTTGGGCGAAGGCGACGGGGATTCCTTCACTGGCTCAAATGCAGACCTCGAGAGTGCTGCTGACAATCTTTTTATCTCACCCCCCGTCCTCAGCCCCTTGCTTTCAGTTCTTTATCACTTAAAACACCAGCCAAACCTGTCCCACCCACCCCAGGTACTGCCTTACAACAAAAAATTGAAACAAATCTAGAAAAATCCCTGGGAAATTCTTTAAATATTCATTTACAGCAACAAATGGGTTCCTTCCAGGCATCCATGTTGGAAGCTTTTCAGTCGCTCCGAGAGGAGTTGACTGCTAAAAAGCAAACAGAGGTGGATCAGACCTCGTTTCTTGCTTCCAAACCTGGTACATCCAGTACTGCTGTTAATCTGGACCTACCCCCTCCGAGACCTAGAGCTAACCTTCAAACCGAGGCTATGGATGTGGACTACGGTCCAGCACTCCCTCCTCGTCTAGTACTTGACCAGCATGATACCTCGGATCAGTACGTTGCTCCATCTGAACTACCTCCGAAAAAGGTCTCGGACAAACCCAAAAAGCAAAGCCACTCTCGTAGTAGGCATGAAATTGAACCCAGGTCTGCCTCGGATCAATCTAATGAGGAATCCGATGAACCTCGGATCCCTTCTACCAAACCAAAAAAGCACTCTGATAAGAGTAAACACAAATCAAGGTCCAGATATGTGTCATCTTCCTCAGGGGAGGATCAGTCCCCTGTAGCCAGACACAGGTCTTCTAAGCCCTCTGGGGCTCAGCCCTCAGGGGCTGTTTCTGATCAAGACCTCCCGCAACATGATCCAGACCCCCCTTATTATAGGGAAGTAGCTCTGTCTGACATTCCCTCACAGTACGCTGAAGAGGTCGACACTTTTAGGCGCATTCTTTCCCTCCCTGACCCCAGGGAGTCTATGCCTAGGTCCTCAACTTCAGTCATGGGTCTGGATGATGAAAAAGGCCGTCAAGAGCTCAGACCTAGGACGCCTTTGATAAATTTCAACATGACTTTAAGGCTGCTAATTTACCCGAGGGTAAATACGTCAAGCCGCCTCCATCCACTTCTAAGTGGTACAGGGTGGGACAGCCCTGTTATCAGGACAAATATCAGGAGTTGAATACAGATTTCGCCAAAATCTGTATTACTCCTAAACCCTCTGGGGCCCCTATGGGCAAGGTCCCCCTACCAATTCTCAAGGAGTTGGAGCATCAGGCTAGGCAAAATATCTCAACCCTCAATTTCACCGCTGCCTTTGCTAAAACTTCTTCTTCTTGCAATGCTTCCCTTGAGAAGTGTCAACATAGCATCAAGTCAACTGTCAAGAAGATTAAGTCACAGATTCAAAAAGGTGCCAATCCTGAAAAAGCAGCAAAGCGCGGATATGAGGAAGTCTGTGAGTACATGGATTTTTCGAATAAGACAGTTCTTATTCAACACAGGGCCCTTACATGCCTCAGCAAATCCCTAGCCCATATCCTCCAGAGTGAATTATATTCTATGGCTAATACCGGCTTGCTTAGGCGCGAAGCCGAGATGACCCTCTTACAGCCACAATTGGGGGAAACGAGACGCCAAGAACTTAGGAACTCATCCTTTTGGGACCCTTCCTTGTTCGAGTCTCAACTTGTGAAGGAAGGTGAAGACTTCCTTCTCAAAAAAGGCACCTCTAAAGACTCTCAGGGTTTCGCACCCTATCAGAATAAGCCCTTTCGTGGTCCCCACAAGAAAAGAGGCTCCTACAGGAAACACCCCTATGGGGGCAACTCCTCACAAAGCAGTAACCAATCGTTTTCCTCAGGAAGGGGGAAACCGAGGCTCCAGGGGTCGTTTTCGACCCCATAATAGGGGAAGAGGGCGTGGAAACCCCTCTTCCCAATGACTCCTCTAAAGCCTCACTCAGTCCACCAGTAGGAGGTCGCCTCCGTTCTTTCAGGAGAGACTGGCAAACAAACAAATGTTCTCCAAACGTGTTAAACATTATCACCAATGGCTACGTACTGCCATTCCTTTCAAAGCCAAATTTGGTCAGATTCCCTCTGATCCTGTCAGAGTACAAGGCCCATCAAAAAGACCAAGCTCTGGCCTCTTGTATCCAGTCTCTTCTGTTAAAGAACGCAATCGAAAGGGTGGAAAATGTAAAATCTCTCGGGTTTTACAGTCGCCTATTCCTAGTACCCAAGCCTCACCAAAGGTGGAGGCCAGTCATAGACCTAAGCAGGCTCAACACTTTTCTACACGTAGAAAAGTTCAAAATGGAAACTCCAGAGTCCATTAGGACCTCCCTGATTCCAGGGGAGTGGGTATTGTCGATAGATCTGTCGGACGCTTACCTACACATCCCCATCCATCCAAACTCAAGGAAATACCTAAGGTTTTGCTACAAGTCACAGGTGTTCCAGTTCACCTCCCTCCCATTCGGACTAGCCACAGTCCCCCCAGGTCTTTACAATGATTGTAAAGGAAGTGAAACTAATGGCCCTCTCCAGAGGAGTCAGAGTTCACCAATATCTGGACGACTGGCTGATCAGGTCCCAGTCTCAGGAGGAAGCCCAAGTGAACACTCAGGCGGTGGTAGACCTAACTCAGTCCTTGGGTTGGATAATAAATCAGGAAAATCAGAACTGAAACCTACTCAGGTGTTTTCGTTCGTGGGCTACGAATACCATCTAGATTCAGCCCTTGTAAAACCCACTCAGGAGAGATGGCTCAAACTTCAGGATTTGATCCTAAGATGTTTGATGTCGCTAATTGGGTTGCTTGCCTCAATGGAGAAAATGTCCCGGAGGGACGCCTTCACATGAGACCCTTTCAGTTTCATCTCCAGGAGCACTGGAGATATCCTCAGTCGCTGGACAACCTCCTTCCTTGGACAGAATCCATTGCAGCCCACCTAGATTGGTGGCAAAATCCCTCAAACGTGATGAAAGGTGCAGACCTTCATCCCAAGGACCACAGTATCCAACTCTTTACCGACGCCTCAAACGAAGGTTGGGGCGCTCACTTAGATCAAAATTCTACAAAGCGTCTGTGGTCAGATCGGGAAAAAAGGCTACACATAAACGTCCTAGAATTGAAGGCGGTCTCACTGGCCCTTCGAGACTTCAAGGACCAGTGCCAGAACCAAACAGTGCTAGTTGCGACGGACAACTCAACAGTGGTAGCCTACATCAACAAACAAGGAGGAACTCACTCAGCAGAGATGTGTGGTCTCCTGTGGAAGATTATGACCTGGTGCCATCACTACCACATAACATTGAAAGCCAGGCACATCCCAGGGTGCCTGAATGTGATGGCCGACCTGCTGTCCAGGTCCAACCAAGTGCAGTCAACAGAATGGTCTCTGCATCCGCAGGTGTTCAAACAGATCTGCCAGAAGTGGTTCACACCTCATGTAGACTTATTTGCCACTCACCTGAACCACAAACTTCCACTGTACGTATCTCCTGTCCCAGACCCAAAGGCTTGGGACATAGATGCTCTAAACATAAACTGGACGAGCCTCACTGCCTATGCTTACCCTCCTACGGCTCTCCTTCACAAGGTGATCCAAAAGATCAAGCAATGCCATTGCCTGATCATCGTAATAGCCCCAGGCTGGCCAGGGATGCCCTGGTTTTGGGACCTAGTGCAGCTCTCAACAGAGATCCCACTACAACTCCCAGTGTCAACGACCCTACTCAAACAGTCCCACAAGTATGTGTTCCACAACAACCCACAACAGCTGAACCTCCACGCCTGGTGTCTAGGAGCGGACAACTCCAAGAACAAGGCTTCTCTGTGGAGGTGGCAGAGAGAATTGCTGCTCCTCAGCGGTCATCAACAAGGACCATCTACAAGTCAAAGTGGGCCCTATTTGAAAAATGGTGCAGAGAAAATTCGGTGGATTTCTCCACTCCATCTGTGAAACAAATCTCAGATTTTTTCATGTACCTGTACCAAGACCTAAACAGGCGCCCCTCGACCATTGATGGTTACAGGACTGCAATCGTTGACACTTTGGGCCCAACGGCCCACCATATTGCACACAATGCAGACCTTCATAGGTTACTCTCCAGTTTCCACAGGGATCGTCCCAAAAGTTCCAGAAATCTTCCTAAGTGGAACCTTTCTGTAAATTTGTTCTCAATGAGCTCACAAAAGCACCCTTTGAGCCTATGAAAGACACAGACCTCAAACATCTTACCCACAAAACTGCTTTCTTGCTAGCTTTGGCCTCCAGCAAACGCCGCAGCGAAATCCATGCCTGGGTTGCAAACAAAGTATCTAATCTAGGCCAATGGGAAAAGGTCGCCTTGTTCCCTTCTTCTGATTTCATAGCCAAAAACTAACTAGTAAGAGAAGGTTCTCAAAGTGTGTCTCCGGTGACTATTCCTGCTTTGACTACCATTGTAGATAGACAATTCAAAGAAGACAGGACCCTGTGTCCGGTGCGGGCCCTGAGGTACTATTTGGATCGAACCAAAGACCTGAGGGGGTCTCGTTCCCTCCTTTTCATCTCCAAGAAAGGACATACCTCAGACATCAGACCCGCTACTCTCTTTTCATGGTTGAAACAAACCATCCTACTTTGTTACAAACAAGCATACCAACAAGCCTTGGACTTGGTCCAAGTTAAAGCGCATGACATCCCGGCCTTCGCGGCCTCTAAGGCCTTTTACGGTGGGGTGTCGGTGGACGAAATCATGCAAGCCTGTCACCGGAAAGCTCACAACACTTTTACAAATTTTTACCTAAAAGACCTTACTTGGTCAGACAACGACAACAATATGTATCTGAGACCCGTAGTGGTGGCACAACAAGTCCTAGATCCTTCCCCTCGGACCAGTTGTCCTGGGAAAGAAAAAAGGGGGGGGGGGGCACATCCGCTACAACCAAGTCTTCAGGAGTCTATCCCATGATCTAGGTATTCTTTTACCTTCAAGATGTTACGGGTAAGGTCATTTTGTTTTTTAGTTTATCAAAATTATTTGTATTAAGGACTTATCAAGTTGTCATTAATCTCATATTCAGGTGGCAAAATTTTATGAGAATTCCAACCATTGGGCTGGTATGTCACTCGTGATGGGCCCCTAGGGACCCTTAGACCTCTTAAGTGAGCACTGCTGCACTTCCGTCCTACAATCAAAACATCTTGACAGTTTTAGCACTGTCTTCTATTCTATATAGGTTTTTGCCTCCTTACAGGCCCAGTCTTCGGGATTGGGGCACTGTAAATGGAACTCAGACTGGTATTTCTAACACTATTCTGATATAATTATTACCTCAAATCTAAGAAAAAATTACATTCCTTCCGGTCTCAGCTGTAATCCCGCCACCGGGCGGTTGGATTCAGCATTGAGTCCCACATGGTAAGCTATTGTAGCGTAGCTTTTATAAGCTACAAGCTTACCATGTGGGACTCAGAAGAGTCCCACCCTGCCTCCCCGCTGTTTACAGCTGAGGGGTAGGTTTTAGAAAATTTCAACGAGAAAGTAGGGCGATTGGTCAGAAGTTATCACGTGACGACAACTAGAGGCTACGTCCAAGCATAAATGTCTTTTTTTCTTAGACTTTGGCCGTGATGCCTTGTGGCCATCTGAGTACAGCATTGAGTCCCACATGGTAAGCTTGTAGCTTATAAAAGCTACATTTAAGTAATTAAAATTTTCAAAATCAAAGTATTCATTGACTCCATAGGTATTAATGACAATTGTTTTGACTGTTTATTTTATGGGGGGTGGTCTATACTTCTGAAAATATTTTTTTTAGCCTTAGACTACTTAACTGAGACAAAAGTTTTTTTACTGTTCAAAAGTGACTTGATTTCTTGATTTTAAGTAACATACCGTATTTATTGTAATAAACGCCCCCTCCCTATTAATCGCCCCCCCCCCCTTCTTCTCTACCTTTGCAAAGTTCATATTTCGGGGTTTTACATCCCTCTCAACAGCCAACACCTTTGCGATTCCGGGATTCCGAAAAATGGTGCATTTTAGTACTTCCCAAGCGAATATCGCTTACGAGAAATAAAGAAAATAAAAACAACACATGGCAGTTTTGGTCACAGACGCATTGAAATCTGCAAAAATAGGAGATAAAACTACATAATTTCTTCAGATTTAAGGTTTGTTTTAAATATTTTAAGCTGTCTCGCCATTATACATGCCAGCAAGCGAGATCAAGGCAGCAAGTGTCCATTATCGCCCATTGCCACTGGACTTGAGATATGATTTTATTTATCTGTAATAGTCGCCCCCCCCTTTTGAAAAATGCATCGCCCCGGGGCGTTTATTACAATAAATACGGTATGTTTCTTCTGTTTTGATTTGTGTATTTATATTCTATCCCCCCCCCCCCCCCCCCGACGCATAGAAATGATACATGAAGTATTGGTGGGTTCACACATACCCAGACAAACTGCTCTGAGATATGAGATCACCTCCCGTTGAACAAGGTACACCAAACAAGGCTATCTATTCAGTGACTGTATCCGCATAAGAATCACTCATATAACACCAAAGATTAGTTTTCACAGCCTTAAGGTCCTGTCTAACCTTTTCGTATGGTCGTATCTGTAGTTATTTGCTTTCCACCTGACGACCGTCATTTAATGGCTCTTAAAAAGACCCTCATATCGGGGTAGGACTCGTCGATGAAGGAACTGCCCACAATAAACATCCCCCTCCCTGCTTCCTCTCCAGCTTGTATATTTCTGTACAGTTTGTGAAGACTCGCAGGAGGGAAAACCTTTTTCTAATGTTGTATGTAACGTACTTGTAGGGTACACAGTTTCAAAAATATCAACAAAAAATCAGCAGTTGTCAACAAAGTTGTAATACTAATTATGCATAGCGAGTGGCAATGGTCAGATTTAAATCCCTGTCTGTATGTTCCGCTATCTAGGACAAATAATAAAATAGGGTTTTTATTGTTCTTGTATAAAAATATGAGCTTCACTTGCTTGTTTTGACTGTATTTCTGTGAATTTAAACTTCGGTAGGTGGGACTTGCCAAAGACAATAGTGTTGATTTAAGATATTTTCTGAATGCCAACTTAATCACAAACTTACCGTAAGGATTTAGACTTAAGACATGGACTTAAGTCTTTTGTTGATATTCTTTTGTGTATCAAACTGTAGTGTGAGCCAATGACAAAGTTACATATTGGCAAATACATTTCAAAATGGCTTGACTTCAAGGCATTTCATCGGAATGCTGTGAATATAGCATATGCTGTTTGGTAGTTCACACAAAGATTTGAACTGATAATTATGGAAAGGGTAATGGTTATGTATTTGTATATGAAACGCCATAAACTCATATTAAAATGCCAATATTCCTGTACTGTGATATTTCAACCAGAAAAAAATGACATCTCTCACCATCTGTTCAGGAATTGAGCTGTGAAAGATAGATGACTGAAATACAAGAAGACAAGAAAGACTGAAATTAGTGTCAAATCATTGTAAATGTTGTACGGTCCTTCCCATACATTCGGTTGTAGACCCTAAAAGGACATTTTGCTTATGTTTTTTAACCTTTTAGTATCATTTATGTTAATTTATTATGTCCACCCCACTGACATTTTAGGCAACAGTTCTTATCCTATCTTTACCAAATTTGGCATGCAGGTTTATTGGGTTAATAGCTTGTATGGGATTGCTTTTGGTGATGATAGCTCTATAGCTAACTGAGTAATAGCTACTTTGCTACTTTTGAGTATCTCTTTGGTTTCCAGACATTTTAAGGAATGCTATTAAGCCTATCTTTCTGAAATTTGGTATGGAGGTCCATTGGGTTAATAGCTTGTATGGGATTGCTTTTGGGGGGAATTGCTTCATAGATCAGTGAGTAATTAATTAAATAAATGAGTAATTGGCTATTTTGAGTACTGAAAAAGGCAAATGTGCTCATATCTCCTAAACCGTGCGAGATAGAGCGATTTCGTCAAAATTTTCTAAGGAATGTAATCTTTGCAATTTTCAAAAAATTTTCCCCTCCCCAAAAATGGCGGCCATTTTGAATTTTCGAAATTTTGCCAAAAATGGCAAAACACAAATTTCTTCTATCTCCCTAACCGTGCGAGATAGAGCGATTTCGTCGAAAGTTTCAACCCATAGGGTATCTGAGTATCGTACTCTTGGCAATTTTAAAAAAATTTTCCCCTCCCCAAAAATGGCGACCATTTTGAATTTTCGAATTTTTTGCCAAAAGTGGCAAAACAAGAATTTCTTTCTATCTCCTTAACCGTGCGAGATAGAGCGATTTCGTCGAAATTTTCGAGCCACAGGGTATTTGAGAAATGTACTCTTAGCAATTTTCAAAAAATTTTCCCCTCCCCAAAAATGGCGGCCATTTTGAATTTTTGAATTTTTGCCCAAAATGGCAAAACACAAAATTGATTCTATCTCCTTAACCGTGCGAGATAGAGCGATTTCGTTGAAATTTTCGACCCATAGGGTATCTAAGAAATGTACTCTTGGCAATTTTCAAAAAATTTTCCCCTCCCCAAAAATATTTAAGCATCAATGATATATTTTACAAATGAAACAGGGTCTTGTAAGACTACTGTACAATTTTGGCAAAAGGTTCATGGGGTGGACATTACACATGATAATGTGTGTTCTTCTATGCTATCCTGTTGCTATTCATATGTCGCAGCTACTATCAACAGGGCGTCCTATTTCTAGTTACAGTTATGCACTCGTACAGTCATTACACAGCATCTTAATGTCACCCAAAAAACTGTTTATTATAAATTCTAAAAAACTTTTGACAGTATATTAAACATCGAATTTCTGTCAAAGGAAAAGAAAAGCAAGCATAAAAACTATAATGTGACCATTTTCAAATTAAATCGTATAAATTATAGATAACACCTGAATAGGCACTCTGCTCTGGTCTGTGATTGTTTATGATACAAATAGCAAAATCCACAAGCCAGCCATTGAAAACAGTAATATGATAGACTTTTTTATCACTCATCATTATAAATGATAAAACTATACTTTTATTGCGCTACAATAGCTTACCATGTGGAACTGAATGCTATCTTGGGAGACCGCAGGCATCCGGCCAACGTCCAAGAAAAATAGACGTTCAGCATTGACCGGATCCCCATGCTGAGAGTGTACCGTAACAGTGTAATCTTGCATTTAACCCTTCTTCTCTTGTTGGCCGCGAGACTAGCAAGCGTTTAGAATAAGCTTACGTTATTTTACTGTTTTCTCAGGATATACATATTGTTGTATGGTATTTTTCAGCTATTTATTGTATCCCCGGACGAAAGTTGGGGATACTTAGGATTCAGTACGGTCACGCCGCCGCCGCCGCAGAGATTTCCTTTTGGACGCGATAACTTAAAAATTATTTTAGTTAGAACTTTCAAATTTGGTATGTGGGTATATATGGGCAATGCCACGAATGCTATTGTTTTGTGACCTTGACCTTCAATCTCAAGGTCACTGGTGGCCTCTTAAAGGTCACATTTTGGCCATTTTTTCACTTTTTGGCCCAGCTCTCCTACACAGAAAGTCAGATTATCCTATGGCTGGTATATATAATACATATATATGTCCTCTGTAAGCATGCAGAAATTTGACCTTGAAGCTCTTCATTGAAGGTCATCCACTGACCGCCAAAGTACCTGACAGATGGTCATTTTTGGCCTTTTTGGAGATATTTTCACACTTAATGCTGACTATATTGCATGGAAACTATTGAAAATGGCTTTGGAGGTTGAGTACATGATGGACTTCTACCATCCAGGCTTACTGGTTACAGATCTTCATTTAAGGTTATCCACTGACCGCCAAATTACCTGACCAAGGGTCATTTTTGGCAAATTTGGAGATATTTTCACACTTAATGCTGACTACATTGCATGGAAACTATTGAAAATGGCTTTGGAGGTTGAGTACATGATGGAGTACCAGCATCCAGGCTTACCGGTTACAGATCTTCATTTAAGGTCATCCACTGACCGCCAAAGTACCTGACCGAGGGTCATTTTGGCCCTCTATTTGTTTGTTTGTTTGTGAACAAGATAACTCAAAAACTGACATATGGATTTTGATAAAATTTTCAGGATATGTCCAAAATGGTAAAAGGAAGATATGATTAAATTTTGGGAGTGATCCGGATCACTGTCTGGATCTTCTGGATCCATGAAATTTAATTTTTAAAGACAGATAACTCAAAAACTTATGGGTGCATTTTGATGAAATTTTCAGGAAATGTCCTTAATGGGACGAGGAACAAGTGATTAGATTTTGAGAGTGATCTGGATCACTGCCTGGATCATCCGGATCCAGGCTGCCACATGTGTTTGTGTACAATATAGCTCAAAAACTTATGGATGGATTTTGATGAAATTTTCAGGATATGTCTGAAAAGGTAAAAGGATGAAATGGTTGAATTTTGGAAGTGATCCGGATCACTATATGGATCTTCTGGATCCATGAAATGTAATTTTTAAAGACAGATACCTCAAAAAGTTATGGCTGGATTGTGATGACATTTTCAGCAAATGACCGAAATGGTACAAGGAACAAGTGATTACATTTTTGGAATGATCTGGATCACTGTCTGGATCATCTGGATCCAGGCTGCAACATAATTTTAGGATGAATTTTGATGATATTTTTAGGATATGTTACAAATGGTAAAAGGAAGAAGTGGTAAAAGGAAGAAATGGTTCAATTTTGCGAGTGATCTGGACCACTATCTGGATCTTCTGGATCCATGAAATATAATTTTTAAAGACAAATAGCTCAAAAAGTCATGGGTGGATTTTGATGAAATTTTCAGGAAATGTCCTAAATGAGACAAGGAACAAGTGATTAGATTTTGGGAGTGATCTGGATCATGTGGATCCAGGCTACCAGATGTGTTTGTGTACAAGATAAATCAAAAACATATGGACGGATTTTGATGAAATTTTCAGGATATGTCTGAAAAGGTAAAAGGATGAAATGATTGAATTTTGGAAGTGATCCGGATCACTATATGGATCTTCTGGATCCATGAAATGTAATTTTTAAAGACAGATACCTCAAAAAGTTATGGATGGATTGTGATGACATTTTCAGCAAATGACCTAAATGGTGCGAGGAACAAGTGATTATATTTTGGGAGTGATCTGGATCACTGTCTGGATCATCTGGATCCAGGCTGCCAGATGTGTTTGTGTACAATGTAGCTGAAAAACTGGACGGATTTTGATGAAATTTTCAGGATATGTCTGAAAAGGTAAAAGGATGAAATGGTTGAATTTTGGAAGTGATCCGGATCACTATATGGATCTTCTGGATCCATGAAATGTAATTTTTAAAGACAGATACCTCAAAAAGTTATGGATGGATTGTGATGACATTTTCAACAAATGACCTAAATGGTACAAGGAACAAGTGATTACATTTTTGGAGTGATCTGGATCATCTGGATCCAGGCTGCAACATAATTTTAGGATGAATTTTGATGATATATTTAGGATATGTTAGAAATGGTAAAAGGAAGAAGTGGTAAAAGGAAGAAATGATTCAATTTTGCGAGTGATCTGGACCACTATCTGGATCTTCTGGATCCATGAAATATAATTTTAAAGACAAATAGCTCAAAAAGTCATGGGTGGATTTTTATGAAATTTTCAGGAAATGTCCTAAATGGGACAAGGAACAAGTGATTAGATTTTGGGAGTGATCTGGATCATCTGGATCCAGGCTGCCAGATGTGTTTATGTACAAGATAAATCAAAAACTTATGGACAGATTTTGATGAAATTTTCAGGGTATGTCTGAAAAGGTAAAAGGATGAAATGATTGAATTTTGGAAGTGACTCGGATCACTATATGGATCTTCTGGATCCATGAAATGTAATTTTTAAAGACAGATACCGCAAAAAGTTATGGATGGATTGTTTCAGCAAATGGCCTAAATGGTACAAGGAACAAGTGATTAAATTTTTGGAGTGATCTGGATCACTGTCTGGATCATCTGGATCCAGGCTGCCACATAATCTTGGGATGGACTTTTATATTTTTAGGATATGTTACAAATGGTAAAAGGAAGAAGTGGTAAAAGGAAGAAATGATTCAATTTTGCGAGTGATCTGGACCACTATCTGGATCTTCTAGATCCAAGAAATGTAATTTTTTTATGAAATTTTCAGGAAATGTCTTAAATGGGTCAAAGAACAAGTGATTAGTTTTTGGGAGTAATCTGGATCACTGTCTGGATCATGTGGATCCAGGCTGCCAGATGTGTTTGTGTACAAGATAACTAAAAAACTTATGGACGGATTTTGATGAAATTTTTAGAATATGTCTGAAAAGGTAAAAGGATTGAATTTTGGAAGTGATCCGGATCACTATATGGATCTTCTGGATCCATGAAATGTAATTTTTATTGCGTTAATACATCCTATCCAATGGACAATAGCTTATCCGGTCGGCGCAGACCGGCCCGCCAAACGTCAGAAAAAGACGTCCTGTGTTTCCACCGGCAGGTCGGTCTGTAGTACCAGTGGCGTGACGTCATAGCATCTTTTTCGTTTGGCGTGAACCAGTGCACAGTGGAAAATTTTATCTCTGCCAGAAATTGTGTTTTTTAGTTATTCTAGTGAAGGAACGATCTTGAATCTTATTTTATTGAAGTTATCTGTGTTTTTCATCTACTATGTCTTCACCTGGTCAGAAGAGAGGGAGCTGTGGCCATGCAATGGCTATTTTCGACGGACATGCTTTCTGCGCACGTTGTAGGGAAAAGGTGAGGAACCTTGTATTTCCAATAAAGACACTGTGGACTGTACTCTTTGCAATGCCTTTAGCCCTGAGCAGCGTGCCCAGATCTCAACACCTTCTTATAAAATCAAGAAGGAGAAGAGGGAGGCAAAGCGTTTGGATAGTACCGAACCCACGGATGAACTTGTAGACCCTTCCAGCGTCTCAGTTATTGGAGTTGTGAGTGGACCTAGTGCTGATAAATCACCTATTCCTCCCGAGAAAAAGCCCAAGAAGGACAAACCTTCTACTAAACCGAAGAAGTCATCTTCAGCTCTCTCTTCTGCTACAGAAGACAAGTTTACAGCTTTGGAGGATAAATGGTCGGATCGCTTCAACAGGTTAGAAGCCTTACTCTTAGCCAGATCAATGGAACCGACTTTTTCTTCGGATATCATGGTCGCTGCAGCTCATTCACCTCCAGCTAATGTAGCCCATGACACTGAACCCTTTTTTCAACCAGCTGATAGACCTATGGATACATTTCAGCGCACTGGCCCAGACTCAAGTGCTGCCTTGCAGCCGTCGGCCGGTAAGCTACTCAAGGACTCTTCCTTGTATGGATCTTCCTCTTCTGAGCGCACTGGCCCAGACAATATTGCTTCACAGCAAAAGTCGGCTGGTAAGCTGAAGAACAAACTCAACATTTCTACACAGGGGCGCACTGGTCCAGACACCGCTTCCCAGAAGCAAAAGTCGACTGGTAAGCCTAGTACCGACCCTCGCCGACCTTCCACTGTTTCTGCTGAGGGCTCCAACCAACAGGTCATCGACCATCCTCCTTCCGACCGACCTTATAGCACCACCGGCTCGGTTTCACCGACCCCTCAGAAAAGCAGGAGAGACAGTATCTCTAGTTTGGACTCAGATATCCAGAGTCACCTTTCAGACACCCCTCCGGTGGAACTGTTTGTAGAGGAGGGAGATTTGTCCGATGACCAAGAATTTATTGAACAGGAACTACCGACTTCAGAAGAACAAATATACAGGGAAACCATGAGAGGCATACGATCGTTTATGGGTTGGTCACATATCCCTGATGTGGACAGTTCAAACCCCTCAGACGACAACCCTTTTGCGGGCCCCAAGGCTCCGGCTCCCAGCAAGATCTCAGTACAAATGCCCACAGAGGATTGGCTCTGTCGAAAATTATCCAAGCTCAATCTCACTATGACTGAGGGATACCCCTCCAGAACTACTGAAGCCGGTAGCCTTTCGATGGATCATTTCCTCAGACCTGCAAAACCACAAACGAAATGGTACGGTCTTCACTCTGACCAGCAATTGGATCCGGCCACTGTCACCAGTTGGAATACAGGCCCTGCCAAGCTAAACAACAGCTTCGGTAGAATAGCCAGAAAAGCAGCCTTGGCAGCTACTCCACCGGCTTCCCGTAGAATCTCACAAGACACACTTAGGCGTTGGGAGAGGACGGCCAGGGAGGCCTCAGTAGTATGTAATCAGACTGCAAGCTTCAACCGATGCTTGTTCAAAGTACAAGGGGATATGCATACACAGATGAAAGTTATCTGGGGAGAGAACAAGGGTAAAGTTTCCAACAAGTTGTCTGAAGCCGCTGAAGAACTACAATTCCTTATGGAATTCAACTCTAGCATCACACAGGCGGCGGCCAAGGCAATGGAACATTTAACAGACTTTGTGTTTATTACTATGGGGAACCTTGCCTTGGCCCGTCGAGACTCATATCTCAGCCACTTGAAGAATGGGGTCAAACCAGACACCTTTGCAGCCCTCAGGACAGGCCCCCTCCACATTGCCACCTTGTTCTCAGAGCCAGTTGTGAAGAAAGCTGAGGAAGAAATTGCTTTGTATGACAACAAGAGCCATCCCACGGCTACCACATCACGCATTAAGAATCATTATCACCCTTATGAAAGGACTGATAAAAAGCAAGAAGGTCGGTCGGAGGGAAAACAGGACAGACCTGCCTGGAAAAACATCAACAGACGTCAATTCAAGCGAGGCAGAGGCAAGGTCTCAAGCTTCTCATCCCGACCTGCCCGGGGTCAGCAGCAATACAAATGACAGTTATTGTTTGAGCAGGGGTTCAAGTCAGCTGCTGACCTGGAACGTTCCCACAGAAGAGACAATGAACAATCTTTTGTTTTCAAATGTAAAGCCTCATGTTGTCAAATTTGTTCCTTCTGCACCTGGGCTTCCACAAAGGAAAGGTATAAGTCCCGGAGTGCCAGAATGTCAATCAAAAAAGTCTCAATTAAAATCTGTGAAAAGTGCTTCTTGTGTCACTCAATTATCTTGTGTCAATCCTGTCTCAAATGTAACAAATGTTGCCCTCAATCTGCCTGTAGGGGCCAGACTTCAAAACTTTTGGCAAACTTGGTTGAATCTGGGTGCCGGTCCGAAAGTAGTTCAAATCCTAAAAGAGGGTTACACCCTCCCCTTTCGGATCCGGCCAAAACTCACAAGGTCTCCCACAGTCATAAGCTGTTATGTCAATCCCAGAGGAGGAACAGCTACCTACTGGAGGCATTACATCAGCTTATAAACAAAAATGCAGTGGAACTGGTAAAACACAAAACATCTCTGAGCTTTTTCAACAGGCTCTTTCTAGTCCCAAAACCAAACAACAAGTGGAGACCTATCTTAGACCTCAGCAATCTAAATTTATTTCTCAAGACGGAGAAATTCAAAATGGAGACACCAGAAACCATCAGGACATCCCTGCAACAAGGGGAGTGGGTCACCTCAATAGACTTCAAGGATGCCTATTTCCACATACCAATACAGGAACAATCCAGGAAATACCTGAGATTTCATGTCCAGGGGCAAACATACCAATTCAAAGCCTTACCTTTCGGTCTGTCAACAGCACCCTTGGAGTTCACTGTAGTAGCAAAGTAGGTGAAACTGATGGCTACATACAAGGGTATAAGGATCCACCAGTACCTAGACGACTGGTTAGTAAGAGCCAGATCCCACGAAGTCTGTCTCCAGCATACCCAGGAACTAGTAAAGACATGCCAAGATTTAGGCTGGCTGGTGAATTTAGACAAGTCGGAACTGGAACCCAAGCAAATCTTCAATTTTGTAGGTTACCAATTCGACCTCAAAGCCAGTCGGGTCCGACCTACACCGGACCGGTGGCAGAACCTTCAGAGGAAAATTTCAGACATATTGTCTCGACCGGCCTGTCCCGTCCGGCAGTTCATGTCCCTGATTGGTCTGCTGACAGCCACAGAAAAGCAAGTTCACCTCGGCCGATTGCACATTAGGCCCATACAGTGGCACCTCAAAAACAACTGGAGAGTACCGGAATCATTAGAAAAAGTGATTCCAATTCCCAAATCGTTACACCCTCACCTACAGTGGTGGTTACAGGAGGACAGAGTCCTATCAGGCCAACCATTACACCCAATCAAACATGCTCTGCAGATCTTTACAGACGCATCAAAAGAAGGGTGGGGCGCTCACTTAAACGAACGCACTGCAAGAGGGTCCTGGTCCATGCCAGAAAGCAAACTACACATAAACTATCTGGAACTAAAAGCAGTTTTTCTTGCCCTCAGAGAGTTCAAAGATCTCTGTACCGACCAGATAGTACTGGTGGCAACCGACAACACTACCGTTGTCTCTTACATAAACAAGGAGGGAGGCATGAGGTCGGGCCCACTTTGTGCCCTTCTTTGGAGAATCCTGACCTGGTGCACCAAACACCAAGTAACACTCAAAGCCCGACACATCCCAGGCCGATTAAATGTAGTAGCAGACAAACTATCCCGCCTGGGTCAGACCATTCAAACAGAATGGTCCCTTCTTCAAGAGGTTTTTCAGGCAATATGTTACAGGTGGCACCGGCCCAACATAGATCTATTTGCCACGAGGTTCAACAACAAACTACCTCAATTTGTGTTGCCTGTACCAGATCCCCTAGCCACTGCGGTGGACGCCCTCAGTCTACCTTGGGAGGATCTGGACGCCTATGCCTTCCCACCAACAGCCATACTGGGCAAAGTGTTGGAGAAGTTACAGGATTCTCCTTGCAGGAGAATCATTCTGATTGCTCTAGGGTGGCCCAACATGCCTTGGTTCTGGGATCTAGTAGCCATGTCCAGCCGGATCCCTCTCAGTTTACCCAACCTGCTGACACAGCCGTTCAATCAGACCCCTCACAGAAATCTCACAAACCTGAATCTCCATGCATGGCTCCTAGAGCCACAGCAATCAAGGAGCAGGGCTTCTCTGAGGCAGTGGCAACAAGAATTGAAGCTCCTCAGAGGAGATCAACCAGATCAGTCTATGAGGCAAAATGGACCGTTTTTACAAAGTGGTGCAACACTAATCAGGTGGACTTCAGGGCACCCCCTGTGAAATCTGTTGCTGATTTCCTGATGTACCTCTTTGAGGACAGGAAGTTACAGCCCAGCACCATTGATGGTTACAGGTCAGCCATAGCTGATAAATTGGGAAATTTACCCTTCAACATCAGTAGGGACGAAAATCTCACTCGTCTCTTGGATAGTTTCCACAGAGACAGACCCAAGGGCAGGAGGGGTATCCCTTCCTGGAACCTTTCACTGGTCCTACACCAACTCACAAAGGCTCCTTTTGAACCAATTAGAGAGGCTTCCTTGAAGCATCTAACTTTCAAGACAGTCTTCCTCTTAGCCCTGGGGTCGGGAAAACGTAGGAGTGAGATCCCCACCACAATAAAAAAAGAGGCTCCTACAGGAAACGCCCCTATGGGGGCAATTCCTCCCAAAGCAGTAATCAATTGCTTTCCTCAGGTAGGGGGAAATCAAACAACAGAGGCTTCAGAGATGGTTTTCGACCCCATTCTAGGGGATGAGGGCATGAAAACCCCTCCCCCCAATGACTCCTTACAAGCCTCCCTCAGTCCACCAGTAGGAGGTCGCCTCCATTCTTTCAGACAAGACTGGCAAACAAACAAATGTTCAGACAACGTGTTAGACATTATCACCAATGATTACGTTCTTCTATTCATCTCAAAACCAAATTTAGTCAGAGCTCCCCTGATTCAATCAGGTTACAAGGCCCTTCAAAAAGACCAAGCTCTGGCCTCTTGTATCCAGTCTCATCTGTCAAAGAATGCAATAGAAAGGGTGGAAAATGTAAAATCTCTCGGGTGTTACAGTCGCCTGTTTCTAGTACCCAAGCCTCACCAAAGGTGGAGGCCAGTAATAGACCTAAGCAGGCTCAACACCTTCCTACTTGTAGAAAGGTTCAAAAAGGTAACACCAGAGTCCATCAGAACCTCTCTGATTCCAGGAGAATGGGTGTCATCGATAGACTTATCAGATGCTTACCTTCACATCCCCATCCACCCAAACTCAAGGAAGTACCTAAGGTTTTGCCACAAGTCACAGGTGTTCCAGTTCACCCTTCTCTTCAGGCTAGCCACAGCCCCTCAGGTCTTTACAATGATTGGAAAAGATGTGAAGCTGATGGCCCTGACAAGGGGAATCAGACTTCACCAGTACCTGGACGACTGGCTTATCAGGGCCCAGTCTCAGGAAGAAGCACAAGTGAACTGACCCAGTCCTTAAGGTGGATAATAAATCAGGAGAAATCAGAACTAAAACCTACTCAAGTGTTTTTGTTCGTGGGCTACAAATACCATCTAGATTCAGCCCTTTTAAAACACACTCCAGAGAGATGGCTCAAACTTCAGGATTTGATCCTACGTCTCAAGTCAAAACATGTTTTGACTGCAAGATGTTTGATGTCACTAATTGGGTTGCTTGTCTCAATGGAGAAAATGGTCCCGGAGGGACGCCTTCACATGAGGCACTTTCAGGTTCATCTCAAGGAGCACTGGAGATTTCCTCAGTTGTTGAACAGGCTCCTTCCTTGGACAGAAACCATTTCAGCACACCTAGAGTGGTGGCAGTATCCCACAAACATGATGAAAGGTGCAGACCTTCATCCCAAAGACCACAGTATCCATCTCTTTATAGACGTCTCAAACGAAGGCTGGGGCGCTCACTTAGAGCAAGCCTCTGCAAAGGGTCTGTGGTCAGACATAGAAAAAAGGCTACACATAAATGTTCTAGAGCTGAAGGCGGTTTCTCTGGCCCTTCAAATTTTTCAAGGACCAGTGTCAAAACCAAACAGTGTTGGTTGCTACGGACAACTCAACAGTAGTAGCCTACATAAACAAACAAGGAGGAATCCACTCGGCGGATCACACTGCGCTCTCCTGTGGAAGATCATGACCTGGTGCCATCATTACCAGATAACCTTAAAAGCCAGACACATCCCAGGGTGTCTGAATGTGATGACCCACCTTCTGTCCAGGTCGAACCAAGTTCAGTCAACAGAATGGTCACTGCATCCGCAGGTGTTCAAACAGATCTGTCGCAAGTGGTTCACTCCTCATGTAGATCTATTTGCCACTCGTCTGAACCACAAAGTTCCACTGTACATATCTCCAGTCCCAGACCAAAATGCTTGGGACATTGATGCTCTGAACATAAACTGGTCGGGTCTCACTGCTTATGCTTACCCTCCCACGGCTCTCCTTCACAGGGTGATCCAAAAAGATCAAGCAATCCAGTTGCCTGATCATTGTAATAGCCCCAGGCTGGCCAGGGATGCCCTGGTTTTGGGACCTAGCGCAGCTCTCAACAGAGATCCCACTTCAACTACCAGTGTCAAGAGCTCTTCTCAAACAGTCCCACAACTATGTGTTTCACAGCAATCCACAACATCTCAACCTCCACGCCTGATGTCTAGGAGTGGACAGCTTCAAGAACAAGGCTTCTCTGTGGAGGTGGCAGAGAATTGCTGACCCTCAGAGGTCATCAACAAGGACCATCTACAAGTCAAAGTGGGCCCTATTTGAGAAATGGTGCAGAGAAAATTTGGTGGATTTCTCCACTCCCTCTGTAAAGCAAGTCTCAGACTTTTTCATGTACCTGTACCAAGACCTAAACAGGTGCCCTTCGACCATTGATGATTATGGGACGGCCATTGTTGACACCTTGGGCCCAATGGGGCTCCATATTTCCCAAAGTTCAGATCTTAACAGGTTACTGTCCAGTTTTCACAGGGATCGTCCCAAAAGTTCCAGGAATCTTCCGAAGTAGAACCTTTCTCTTGTAGTCAATGAGCTCACAAAGCACCCTTTGAGCCTATGAAAGACACAAACCTCAAACATCTTACCCTCAAAACTGCTTTCTTGCTAGCTTTGGCCTCCTGCAAGTGCTGCAGCAAAATTCATCCCTGGGTTACAAACAAAGTATCGAATCTAGGCCAATGGGAAAAGGTTGCCTTGTTCCCCTCTACAGATTTCATAGCCAAAAACCAACTAGCAAGAGAAGGTTTTCAAAGTGTGTCTCCAGTGACTATTCCTGCTCTAACTACCATTGTAGATAGACAATTCAAAGAAGACAGGACCTTGTGTCTGGTACGGGCCCTGAGGTACTATTTGGATTGAACCAAAGACCTAAGAGGGTCTCGATCCCTTCTTTTTATATCCTTTAAGAAAGGACATACCTCAGACATCAGACCCGCTACACTCTCTTCTTGGCTAAAACAAACCATCCTACTTTGTTACAAACAAGCAGATCAACAAGCCTTGGACCTGGTCCAAGTCAAAGCACATGACATTATGGCCTTCTCAGCCTCTAAGGCCTTTTATGGTGGGGTATCGGTGGACCAAATGATGCAAGCGTGTCACTGGAAAGCTCATAACACATTTACAAATTTTTACCTAAAAGACCTTACTTGGTCAGACAACAACAACAATATGTATCTGGGACCAGTAGTAGCGGCACAACAAGTCCTAGACCCTTCCCCTCAGACTGCTCATCCTCAGAAAGAAAAGAGGGGGGCACAACCGCTGCAGCCAAGTCTTCAGGAGTTTAATCCCAGGGTCTAGGTATTGGTTACCTCCTCAGGATGTTATGGTAAGGTCTCTTATCTATCATTTCTGTATTTAACTGTATAATGTACTAAGTCATTTCAGTGTACCATAATCTCATATTTAGGGTGGCAAGTTAATGAAATTCAAGCTTAGGGCTGGTATTCATCACAGTGATGCCCTTGGGGGCTATACTCGCATAAGTGGGCACGGCTGCACTTAACCCTTCGATCAAAACATCCTGACAGTATCGGTACTGTCAGTCATTAATCTTCTGGTTTTTGGCTTCTTACAGGTCCGATTTTCAGAATTGGGACTCTGTAAGCAGGGCTCAGACTGGTTTTTCAAATATTCATTTTATTTATTTTTTAATTCAATCCAAGAAAAATTCACTATACTTCCAGTCTCAGCGGTAATCCCTCCACCGGAGGGTTGGATTCAGCATTCAGTTCCACATGGTAAGCTATTGTAGTGCAATAAAATTGAAAATTTTAATTAATTAAATGTAGATTTTGTAATCTACAAGTTTACCATGTGGAACTGAAGAGAGTCCCACCCTGCCTCCCTGCTGTATTCCAGCTGAGGGGGTATTGGCTAAATTTACAATGAGAGAAGAAGGGCTAGAAGCGAGATTACACTGTTATGATACGCTCTCAGCACGGGGATCCGGTCAATGCTAAATATCTATTTTTCTTGGATGTTGGCCAGATGCCTGCGGCCTCCCGAGATAGCATTCAGTTCCCAATGGTAAGCTTGTAGCTTACAAAAGCTACATTTAATTAATTAAAATTTTCAAATTTGTTGAAATATCTCCCATTTTAAAATTCTAAAAAATAAATTTAAATTTGTGTTACCAATGTTAAACTTGTATTCTTTTGGGTTGGTTGTGTATGAAATGGGGAAACCCATTAGAATATTTATAAATGGATTATTGAAAACATTCATATTTAAGGGAGTTTTGGCGCTGCCCCAAGCATGACCACCACCCCCCCCCCCCCCCCTCCCTTCCCTCTGCACATGCATGAGCATCACCATCTCCTGGATCATGACCATGCAAGTAATAATCATATTTTGGCATGCCGGGCTACTGACATACTGAATTCTCTGTCATCTGTTCTCTTGCTTTGCTTTGAAAGAAAATCTCAACAGTCTGGATCCATAAAAAAACTTCCCTTTTATTCTGTCACTGTCACAAAGACAAACGGATAAGAACAGATATGAAAAAAGGATAAGGTTAGTGCCATATAGACCACCTGATACCCTAACCAGACATCAACTAGGTTAGTCATGGTTTCATCCCAAATGATTTTCATGACACATATTTTTGGCCTTAAAGGTCATAGGAAGCATTTTCATATATGAAAGCATATACATATGAAAGTTCAATTACTGTAAAAATAAGATGTGTCTGGACAAGGTTACATGGTATATTCAGTCACTTTCTGTCTGTTTTTTCAAGATTTTCACAGCTGTCGCCATTATTTTTCACTGGACAACTCCCGTAAAAAGTGCTAGCCTTGACGTCACAGGTTCATGACAATGTAAACAAACTATCATTTTCGTAAGCCTTTTAATACATACATAAATATTTAAAAGATTGCATTTTCTGTTTTTATGAAATAGCCTTCAGAACATATTTTATATTTGCTTCAGATAAAAAAAATTATTTAGAGAGGTATTAAGCAAGATGGATAAAAATCACAAATCATGCAGTCAACCAGGTTCAACTGAGATGAATTTTGATAGTTATTTTTTCAATTTTGAAAACTAATTATTGCTTGGAGATGAAATAAATACAAAATAAATGTCTTTAGAACTCCGCCTCAAGTAAGGATAATCATACATGTTCCCAAAATTAGTTCAGAACTTTCACACTGAAACTGTAAACAATGCTTTCATAGTATACATACTGTGCCTAGCCATCTACAGTGTATACTGTTGATTAGTGAGTGGAATCGGCTCAATTTTCGTGGTCGATTATTCGTCCATTTTTCCGACCGATGATCGACCCATAATCGACTTTTTTACTCCACTGTAAGGCAATATATCATGAAACACTTTCCGGGATGAAGTATTTGTCAATCCGTTAAGAATAACGGTTTTTTCCGACATTTAGAACCTACCAAAAGCACTCACTTCCGGTAAATATGGCGGCAGACTTAAACAAACCCAAAATTCGTGACAGATCCCATGGTTTATCAAAGGAAAGTTAAGGAAACTGTTTAAAATATAAAAAATACGTGGATATGAAGACACATAAGGAAGGGTGAGATTTAATCGATTTCTAGAAGTTGTCCACGACCGAACGCAATTGTACCGTAGCACCGATGATTAATCGAACGTTGGTCTAATCGTCCACTCACTACTGTTGATTACTGTTCCCTTAAACACATTTCCTTTTTCTTGGTCTCAACAAAGGCTTAAATTGAGAAGAAATTGTTACCAACTAATTTCCAAAACTTAAAATTATCCAAACTTAAGGTCAAAATGTACTGAACTACTATCTTAAGGAAAACCCATTATATACTGAATTATTTCATGAACTGATAATATAAAAGTTAGAACTTTAAGGATTCTTTCAGAATAAATTCAATAAATTTGACTACAACAGCATGCTTTTATAAATGATTTAATTATAATATTATGCAAATTAAAACAAATTTCATATTTTGATTTCACTTTACATCATACCTTATCTTGATAGAAGTACTGGAGATTAAAGGCAAAAAACAGTATCCAGTACATTGTAATGATAACTTTTGAATTTGTCAACAGATTCTTAGTTTTATGTAAATATCTAACTTGTGAAAGGCTACTTTCCCATCACAGTTTAAAAACCTTGAAAAAAAATGGGAGGAGGCAATGTATCATACAGATGTTTACGCTTTCTGCATTCCAAGACAAGTCTACTGTCTTATAGTATTTCAGATTTCTCCTATGTTTGTTAGAACTGTTAGTCCAAAGTCCAGGGGTCAAAGAGCATTTAAGAACCTTCATTCCTCTTGTCAACTGTGATGCTAAAATAAACAAACTAATGTTGCGTGGCAAGTGCATTGTAATGTACACCTATCTCAGATAATGAGGTAAAACTTGAGAAACAAGACCACTTCCACGGTGTGTATCTCCCGCCGAGCATTAAATAGCCCAGACAAGATTTTATAGGTCAAGGTCACTACAGCCAGGTCAAGAGTCAAATCAAGGTCAGACCATGACGTTGCACACCTACATCCCCTAACTAATGTTCCTACCAAGTATCAACTTCCTACACCTTACGGTTTCCGAGATATAGCTTGGACAAGATCTTCAAACTCAAGATCACTGCGGCAAGGTCAAAGGTCAAATCAGGGTCAGACCATGACGTTGCACACCTACACATCCTAACGAATGTCCCTACCAAGTACCAACTCCCTACACCTTACGGTTTGTGAGATACAGTCTGGACAAACTTTTTCCCGCCACCTGCCCGCCCGCCCATCCGGACACCATGGGCTGCCGGGTACAAAATAGATGAACAACATATTTGAGAGAAATTGTGTAGGTGCAATACTTTTGAAGATATAAGCCATTTACTCACTACGGTTATCATTAAAAATTGACAAAGTAGCTCTTACTCACTTAGCTATGGAGATACACTTCCAAACTACTGACCATGTTGTAGCTGTGGAGAAAGTAGTTGAACAACATATTGGAACAAAATACTCTAAATGCAATAGTTTCAGAGTTATAAGCCATATAGTTATATTAGGTAAAAGTGCTATTACTCAGTCAAAAGTAGGCCAAAGTTCACCAAACCCAACAGCATATGATACCGTTGTACTACCCTGTGGCTCAAAAATTCGCTCGTAAGTGCTCTATCTCTTATGGTTTGTGAGATATTTGTGATTTTTCACATTTTCACTAAACGTAGCATATATAATTAGCTACGGGTCTGAAACTTCACCAAGTGAAAGCTCTCCCAAAAGTAGATGAATGAGTTATTCGATAAAAATTGGGTATCCACAATACTTTTAGAGAGAATTAGCATTTACTCATTTTGAGTAGGTGAATAATTAACTACGGGCCTGAAACTTCACCAAGTGAAAGCCCTCCCAAAAGTAGAAGAATGAGTTATTTGAGAAAAATTTGGCTATCTGCTATACTTTTAGAGATAATTCACATTTACTCATTTTGAGTAGGTGAGTAATTATCTACGGGTCTGAAACTTCATCATGTGAAAGCTCTCCCAAAACTAGATGAATGAGTTATTTGAGAAAAATTGGCTATCTGCAATACTTTTAGAGATAATTTGCATTTACTCATTTTGAGTAAGTGAGTAATTATCTACGGGTCTGAAACTTCACCATGTGAAAGCTCTTCCAAAAGTAGATGAATGAGTTATTAGATAAAAATTGGGTATCCGCAATACTTTTAGAGATAATTAGCATTTACTCATTTTGAGTAGGTGAATAATTAGGTACAGGTCTGAAACTTCACCAAGTGAAAGCTCTCCCAAAAGTAGGTGAATGAGTTATTTGACAAAAATTGGCCATCTGCAATACTTTTAGAGATAATTCGCATGTACTCATTTTGAGCAGGTGAGTAATTAGCTATAGGTCTGAAACTTCACCATGTGAAAGCAGTTCCAAAAGTAGGTGAATCAGTTATTGAGAAAAATTGGCTATCTGCAATACTTTTAAGAGATAATTCGCATTTACTCATTTTGAGTAGGTGAGTAATTATCTACGGGTCTGAAACTTCACCATGTGAAAGCTCTCCCAAAAGTAGATGAATGAGTTATTTGAGAGAAATTGGCTATCCGCAATACTTTTAGAGATAATTAGCATTTACTCATTTTGAGTAGGTGAATAATTAGCTACGGGTCTGAAACTTCACCAAGTGAAAGCTCTCCCAAAAGTAGATGAATGAGTTATTTGAGAAAAATTGGCTATCTGCAATACTTTTAGAGATAATTCGCATTTACTCATTTTGAGTAGGTGAGTAATTAGCTATGGGTCTGAAACTTCAGCATGTGAAAGCTCTTCCAAAAGTAGATGAACGAGTTATTTGAGAAAAATTGGCTATCTGCAATACTTTTAAGAGATAATTCGCATTTACTCATTTTGAGTAGGCAAGTAATTATCTACGGGTCTGAAACTTCACCATGTGAAAGCTCTCCCAAAAGTAGACGAATGAGTTATTTGATAAAAATTGGGTATCCACAATACTTTTACAGATAATTAGCATTTACTCATTTTGCTGTTATGGCTTGCGAGATATTTGTAATTTTTCACATTTTCACTAAAGGTAGCAATAAAGTAGCCGTTACTCACTTGTACATTGAGCAACAGTTGTGAAACTTAAATATGTTACAGTTCACAAAAAAGTAGATGAACAACATATTTGAGAGAAATTGTGTAGCTGCAATACTTTTGAAGATATAAGCCATTTACTGATTATGATTATCATTAAAAATTGACGAAGTAGCTATTACTCACTTAGCTATAGAGATACACTTCCAAACTACTGACCATGTTGTAGCTGTGGAGAAAGTAGCTGAACAACATATTGCAACAAAATACTCTAAATGCAATAGTTTCAGAGTTATAAGCCATATAATTACATTAGGTAAAAGTGCTATTACTCACTCAAAAGTAGGCCAAAGTTCAGCAATCCCCTTAGCATAGGACATTGTTGTACCACCCTGTGGGTCAAAAATCCGTTCGAAATTGCTCTATCTCTTACGGTTTGCGAGATATTTGTGATTTTTCACATTTTCACTAAAAGTAGCAATAAAGTAGCCATTACTCACTTGTACATTGAGCAACAGTTGTGAAACTTCAACATGTTACAGTTCACAAAAAAGTAGATGAACAACATATTTGAGAGAAATTGTGTAGCTGCAATACTTTTGAAGATATAAGCCATTTACTCATTATGGTTATCATTAAAAATTGACAAAGTAGCTATTACTCACTTAGCTATGGAGATACACTTCCAAACTACTGACCATGTTGTAGCTGTGGAGAAAGTAGCTGAACAACATATTGCAACAAAATACTCTAAATGCAATGGTTTGAGAGTTATAAGCCATATAATTATATTAGGTAAAAGTGCTATTACTCACTCAAAAGTAGGCCAAAGTTCAGCAATCCCCTTAGCATAGGACATTGTTGTACCACCCTATGGGTCAAAAATTCGCTCGAAATTGCTCTATCTCTTACAGTTTGCAAGATATTTGTGATTTTTCACATTTTCACTAAAAGTAGCAATAAAGTAGCCACTACTCACTTGTGCATTGAGCAACAGTTGTGAAACTTCAATATGTTACAGTTCACAAAAAAGTAGATGAACAACATATTTGAGAGAAATTATGTAGCTGCAATACTTTTGAAGATATAAGCCATTTACTCATTATGGTTATCATTAAAAATTGACAAAGTAGCTATTACTCACTTAGCTATGGAGATACACTTCCAAACTACTGACCATGTTGTAGCTGTGGAGAAAGTAGCTGAACAACATATTGCAACAAAATACTCTAAATGCTATAGTTTGAGAGTTATAAGCCATATAATTATATTAGGTAAAAGTGCTATTACTCACTCAAAAGTAGGCCAAAGTTCACCAAACCAAAAAAATTTTGAAGAGCGTAAAAATTCATTGGACAAGTAATTTACCAAAAATGTGTAACTGTAGTAGTTTCAGAGAAAACTGCGTGACCCACGCACGCACGCACGCACTCACGCACGCACGGACGCACACACTTGGTGCAAATTATAATCTCCCGCCGGCGAGCCGGGTGGGAGATAAAAAAACAGCACATGGAAAGAGGCTATTGAGCTTTTTTCTGCAAAAAAAACAGGTTATCTTCCTTCAGTTTGTAAATATATACATTATATCTCCAACTAAACAGAACTTCGTTATGAACCTGTGACATCATCAATCATCTACTACGAGCAAAAAAACAATATGTCGGCTTTTTATTCCACTTCATGATATTTATTTTTTCTAATGCTATTTATGGCTCTTGTACCATATATTTCTTAAAATAAACCACATTTTCATTCTTATAGGTTGTTTGTCTACTGAATTAAGTTAACTTCAGAATTTTCATGAAAAATGCTTCCTATGACCTTAAATCTTTAACAGGTGAGCTTTAGCCCTGAAATGGTGACAGTGGGAGAATCCGGCGTAGCCTGAGCCCAGGGACCCCTGTGGTAATGATTGAGAAGGGTGATCAGGGTGATATTCAGGGGCACCTGTTGTAGTTTTGGTATATACCCAGGACCAACATGAGCATTTTTCAAATTATTTGCTTTTGATAATAGATCAGTTAAATACTGGGTTGCTCCCAGACAGTTCTTGACAGTGAAACAGGTCTTTCACACTTTATAACAAACTTCCAACTAAAAAATATCTTCCTTTACTCTGGGTTGTTTAATTAAAGAAAAAAAACTAAAACTAAAGTTACTTGGCTGTAAACTCACAGTGGCATTTACATACTGATAGGTTTCTGAAGAAGGGACCCTTCTGTTTTGCTTTGACCACTTTAATCTTAGCATACTGTTTTGCATATAAGAGGCAGGTGTAGGAAATTAACTTTGTGCACTTTTCCACAAGGCTACATATTAACTTAAAATTGCAGGTAACGTGGTAAATGCACTTGTCAGTTGTAAGCTGGATTACTGCAATTCACTATACCATTAAGTGTCAGTTAAGCAAACATACATAAGGTCCATAAATTACAATACACCTTATGCCCCACTGTTCACAGGCTAACTAAGTTCTCTCATACCCCTACATACCTAGAGAAACTACACTGTCTCCCAATAAATCTTCCCCACCCAGTTTGTTTATTTTACTTAAAAAAGTCATCTGACTCGTGGAAAATGACTCGCCATACCCTCCACTAAATTGGAGAAACATGTTGGCAGACACAGTTCCACTCGTGCTGCACCATCTGAATGGAAACAGACTCCCACAGACTATCAGAGACCAACAGACTAAATCTGACTTAAGAGGCAAACTTGAGACATAACCCTTTAGTATATCCCTCCCTCATAGCCATCCCCAAGTCAGTGTTCCCTTGTCCAATGATGACTTCCAGGCCGGGACAGTCAGTTTTGCCTTTTCAGACATCAGCGTTTTAAGGGATGGTTACACAATTTGTGCTATACAAATGTTCAGAAGGAGGTTATGTTTACATATTCGTTTGTTTGTACACACAATAACTCCAAAAGAACTGAGCAAAACTTCATGAAATTTTGTATAAGTTGGGTCTAGTCAAAGAAAGAAATGACTACAGTTTGGGAGAGATCCAGATCATATTCTGGACATAAAAAAATCCAAAATTTTCTGAAGTCCCCCTGTGGAGGAGGTATGCACTCTATGAGTGCTTCCTAGTTATTATTATAACCATCTTGGTGTGACTTAATTTAATATCCGTTCTAGAAATTATAAGGTAGATATCTACAGATCATTCTTTACAACATTAAGTGTTTATTCAGTTTCACCTTTTATTTATTTTCCTTTATTTTCAAGTTATATAAGATATGGGTCACTGTTTCCATTGCAAAATCTTGAAAAAAAAAAGTTAATATATTGTGGCCTCTAAATGGTGTCAACATATTGTTTGAAATTTTTTCGTGAAAATGTCACGGTTTATCGCAGATGCACAGATGAGAGTGTATTTTTAATGGCATCAGAAGTTAGATGTTATCTTGTAAATGAGTTAATCTTGATGAAACACGTACATCACTATAGTCACCAGTCTATGATCACCATATCCCTAATCACAGGAAAGAGACATTTATTTATTACGTTGATCTTTTCTATGGCATATAGTTTCTTAACTTAGGACAAACATTACATCAATTTTCTACTGTCCCATTTAAATTTTTTTTTTTCACTTTTATTTTTGTCTGTACTTTAATCAATAGTTGGCCAAATGTGCTATAATGTGGCTTGAAATCAGATTATCATTTAGCCTACATTTTTGTGTCTAGTCCATGATTTTGATGAATCTATAAATGAAGGAGTGAATTACCCTTTCTGTACTTGAGCAGCTTGTATTCGCTTTTAAGTATGGCTTTAAATTATAAATGTAACTTGTTTTATATTGTGAAGTTGGGCTTTAATCCATGTTACCAGTAATGTGTCTGTCATTTTAGCATGTCCATCTACCTATTATTTAATTAATGGAATGTACGAGCTGACAGAATTGTGCTAGCCCTCTTATTATAGAGTGGAAGAATAATTTAATCCCCCTACATACAAATAAATTCCAAACCAGAAAATGGAAAAATTGCACTTTATTTTGATAAATATTAAGTGAAAATGTGGTATGTCATCTCTAATAATATCGAGAGGTCTTGTACACTGAGGTTTCATCTCATATTTTTGAGGTTTCATTCCGATTTTTCTGCGTATTTGTCCCAAAATATGGGAATGTTAAAGGTCAGTAGTTAAAGACATAAATCTCATTGAATATTTAAGATCACATTAAAGAATTGAGCATGTTTTTACACTTTTTTGACTCTTTGATTTAGAAATAACTGTCAGTCAGCCACTGGAATACTTAGTGCAAATTGTCACTAAAATGTCATGGTGTAACCTTGATTTGACCTCTGACCTTGGTGTAGTGGCGTTGACCTTTAACATTTTGTCCCGTATATATCAGAAACTGTAAGGTGTAGGAAGTTGACACTTGGTAGGGACATTGGTTAGGGGATATAGGTGTGAACTTCCTGCTGTGACCTTGATTTAAACTTTGACCTTGCCGTAGTGATCTTGACCTTTAAAATCTTATCCAGGTGTTTAGTCTCTATTAGTGAAAAAAAAAGATGGCAACATTCTTTCGAGTATCAGAAATGTGTGAACAAAGGATTAAAGGATAACGGGATTAAACCCTAAAATTACTTTGCTCTTTTATACATGTCTTTTACTAATAATATTATAATTACAAAGCCTCTAAAAATGTAGAAAAACCTCCAAAATAAATATTAATTAAATGGTATAAAATCCTGTGATTATCGCTAGTCTGGCTGTCGCATACCTCTGTGGTACAGTAGGGAACATTTTCTTGTCATTTGCGTGACTCTCTTTGCACTCACAAAATTCAGAAGCAAACAGTTGTTTTCCTGACTACTTGTGTCACTTATCCACTACAACCAGTCTGAGTGGCTATACCGCCTCCATAATGGTTGTTGAAACAATATTTATGATTGTTTGACCTCTCTTGTCCACTTTTATCATACCATGAAAAAGTCGAGTGATTCTGTGACAAGAGAAGATAAGTATTGCGAGTTGCCCGATTTATCTTTCTAGCTTGAATTATTTTGAGTCGAATAGGTTATCAAACTGTTTGGGTGTACAGCTTTTGCTGGTTATTATTGAGAAAATAATGATTGCATCCTCACAAAATTTGTATGTGAGAATGGGCCTCAGCTACTGGAACAAGTGGTTTTGATTTAGGAATGATTTAAATTATATTCTTGTTATCCAGTCTTTTGTTACTTCCTTTTACAGTGGAGATTCCACAGGGTAAACTCACTCAGAAGCTACTGGACACGAAGAAGGTCTTCATTCTAGACTGCCATGCCGACGTCTTTGTCTGGTGAGTTACTACAGAAATATGTTGGTAGAAAACATGAAACAAGGATTCCTAAACTATTTTGCAAATGAGGTTCTCATGTGAGTATTAAATAGGATAATAGGATGCCATTTTTTTGGGCAAATTAAACCAATATTGTATGTAACTTATCTGCCAGTCTGGCCTAGCGGGTAACACACTTGTCTAGGAACTCAGAGGACGTGGGTTCAATCCCAGGTACAGGCAGATATATAGTGGCTCGGATGACCACTTAAAATGGTGGTCCTCTGTCATTGGGTCCTTTCCCCTGTGGCAGATTAAAGAACCTCAAGGACGTTGATAAATGGTCATCCTTGAGCCTCTATCTTCCAGTTAGGGGAATGTCAGTTACTTGTGAGTTGGGGCTGTACCTGCACAGTCGGATTGGTTAAATAGCGCTTTGAGTCCTGTAGTATATGGAGATATTGCGCTGAGTATAAATACATAATAATAATAATTTTTAAAAAAAGCCGCTGAAGGAAGAGGAAGGAAGTATGGAAATCCCATCATATACAGTTGATGACTGTGATTGGGCCAAGTTTTACAAGCAAAAAATGCGATTGGCCCTCAGGCAATATCACTTACCCTCGGGCTTCATAAATACAATATTGCCAAGAAAGAAATGTTTTATTCTGTTTATTATGCCGAAAGTGTTTATTTTTCATATATCTGATTTAGCAATAATTGTATACAATAGTGCAAGAGTCTGCCTTGGCAAGGATTAGGCTGTATGAAAGTATAAAGGAGAACAGTATCAAGTAGAATGTTTGTGAAAAGTCCTTTTTTTAAATACAATGAATTGTGACGTCGCAAACCAGTTCCATTTACGTCATTCACTACCCAGCCCTTCTAAAATAAAACTGAAGAAAATCAATATCCACTGCCTGTTGTTCCACTTGTTTACATGATCGTTAGAATTCTTAAAATTGTGACTTTTAACCTACAAAGGTATCACTTTGAAGCATTTTGTGTTTTCATTATTTGAAAATATATACTAATACTTTTATATCCTAATTACACAGTTGCATTTTCTATGTTTCTGGCAACCAAGAATCACCCTAATTTAAAAAACTCTTTGCAATGTTTACATTCGCAGCGCATGCGGATTGAAGACTTAAAGACGAAACGTGCATCTGGCTGGTATCTTTTTATCAAAAACGGGCAGCATTATTTTGTTTTTAGGTGTGTTTGTTGGCTTGTTTGTGCTTGCAATTACTCCTCAACTAATAAATACATTTTAATGGAATTTTGTTTGTGGGTGGGCCTGAAAATAGGAAAGAGGCAATTAATTTTCTGAAAGATCCAGATCATATTCAGTATGCAAAAAAAAAAAAAAAAAAAATTGCAATATGTCTTCCCCTCTGCTTTTTAGGATAGGCAAGAAATCCACAAGACTGGTGCGAGCGGCTGCACTGAAGTTATCACAGGAGATCCACAGTATGCTACACAGACCCGACTATGCAGAGGTCACACGCTGTCTGGAGGGGTAATCCAATCCGCTCACATTTTCAAATGGCTTAATCTCAGTACCATTGAATTCAAAAGAGGGGGACATATCTCTTATTTCAGTTGTATGCATTGCCCAAATTGTTAGTCCTTGGGACAGTGTAGCCCATACGCGGTATTCATTAAAATTCTTGTGATTTTAAGGTACTTCTTGAAATCGGGACGTTTATGTCCTGCAACCAATTGCAAGCTGGCAAGTTTCGTACTCATAAACTATTAAATAGAAAGTATCATTTAATTCCGCAAATAACATGATTGGTCAATCCCAATATTAATCTCAATATTAAACAGACAAAAATTCATTCTTTATTTAAAATCGACTAATTAGTAAAATATATTTCTTCTGAAGTCCTGGACCAACACTAGTGCGACTTTCGTTGGTTCACCGTCATCTATTAGTTCCGACGCGTCGACTCTAGTATTTCTTGAGGACTTACAGCACTATTGGATAGTGGGTAAATTGTTTGACTGTGTGGATATTGATATTGAATGCAAAAATATTTCAGTATTAGCCGATATTGGGATGCTGAGATTGTCTGCTAAATAGTCCGAATCCAGGATACCAAAAACATTTTTGTTCCAGCATATCCATGACCACTAACAGGAAGTGAACTTTACCAAATCAAAACAGACAGTTTTCATCAAAAACAACAAAAACACGAGGTAAAAATGTACAATTTCTTGAGATTTAGGCTTTATTTCAAACATTTGCAGTGTAAGGTAAATTTACAGTTTTAGTAAAAATGACGATATTGATCTATGTCTTTGGACATCAATCTCGGCAACCCTGTCCCAAAACAATAAATATCGTCAGTATTGATGAACAATGTACCCACTAATATTGGACTCTTTGGATTGTATTTTTGAGATAACAAAATAACAGTGAATGACATGTAGGCTATTGGCATTCCTTTTTTCAGGACCGAGCCTCAGATCTTCAAGACAAAGTTTGTTGGGTGGGATGACGTGATTCCTGTGGACTTCACCAGGACCTCTGAATCCATTCAGAGGAGGGGTCATGATCTCAAGGTCAGTCAAGGTCATGTGATTTCAAGCAGACGTGAAAATGTGGGATGGAATTAAAGTTATTAGTTGATGATGACTGTGTAGTGTTAAAGATGGCTGACTGGAAAATGGTGTTCCTTTTATTTTTATTTATTCATGTTGGTTTCCTGCTATAGCAAATCTGTCCCAACTTCGAAATTGAAAGAGTTGTGTTTTTGTATATCCCCAATCGAATATACCTGCAAACAGGAAGATTGGGTTTATGAATGGGTGTTTTCATTCAGGTGTGTACTGTTTGGCCATGTGTTAGACCTTTATATGTGAAATCACATTTCCAATTTCAATGTCACCCACCATCTATATGCTGATGACACCCAAGTATATCTAGCATTGGACAATAGGAATTTTGATTCCAATTTCGCTGAGCTTACAGAGTGTCTCACATGTATCCAAAACTGGATGGCTGGCATGAAATTGAAACTCAATCCCGAGAAAACTGAATTTATTATAATAGGTGATAGACAAGCCAGAGAGTCCCTCATTAATAAATTCCCTACTCAACTTCTCGGAAATTCTATTTCCCCTACTGATACAGTCAAGAACCTGGGTGTAATTTTTGACTCTGGAAACACCTTTTCCAACCACATAACTAATATGTGTCGAGCCTGCTACTACCACCTTAAGGACCTAAGACGTATTCGTAAATTCCTCAGTGTGGAAACTGCAGCCTTGCTTGCAAACTCAATGATCAGTAGTCAACTTGACTACTGCAATTCCCTACTTTATGGCATCAGTAAGTACAATGTTGCTAAACTCCAAAAGATACAAAATGCCCTTTGTAGAATTGTTTTTAGACTTGATAGAACTAGCCATGTCACTCCTTTTCTTCAAAAACTACACTGGCTTCCTATCACTTACCGTATATTGTTTAAGTACAATCTAATTACTTTCAAGGCTATAAATTTCTCTCAACCCATATACCTATCATCCTTGATCAAAACCAGTTGTCTAACACGTGGAAATCGTCTTTCTCTTTCCTCAGCCTCTCACAAAAAGGCCATCGGTAGGAGAGGTTTTGTAGTGGCTTCCCCCATAGAATGGAACAGACTCCCACAATCAGTACGATCACAACAAACAATAACAGGTTTCCGTAGCCAGCTAAAGACCTACTTGTTTAGATTAGCATATCCTCCACCATAGTACATCTCCCTGGCGGGCGCTAACCTTGGATCATGACCTCGAACGTCCCTCGACTTTCCCTTTTTGATTTCAAGCGCATTAGAGGATGTTGCATCAATTTTGCGCTATATAAATGTTTCTATTCTATTCTATTCTAAATATTTTAATACTATTTATCAGTTGTCTCCTTCAGGAAAAAGCTCAAAACTTACCTGTTTGCAAAAGCCTATCTGCCATAGGCTGTCACCTCTGGGTCTCCTTGGTATGACCTGGCTATGTCATTAGATTAACCTTAATTACCTTGTTTTGTGTTCTGAGGCGCCTTAGAGTCTGTCATTGATGGAGATTAAGCGCTATAAAAGTCCACATTAGATTAGATCCCATCCTTTTCAGGTGATTATGGAGCGTGACCAGATCAAGACGGACCTGTCTGCACTGTTCATGCCGCGTCAGCCGGCCATGTCATTGGACGAGGCGGAACAGCTGATGGTGGAGTGGAATGAAGACTTGGACGGCATGGAGAGCTTTGTGCTGGAGGGCAAGAAGTTCGTCAGACTGCCTGAGGAGGAGATAGGTGAGGTGACTTATTAATAGGTGTGGGTATGACCCATTAGGAGAATTTGAGCAGGGCATCCGTTGGGCAATTAACCTACATTTGATTATTGGTGTTTTAATTGTAACTAAGGATGAATCTTTATCCAAAATGTGTATATCAGGAGGCCTCTAATGCAAAACCGTTTTGATTCAAGTATCCCACATTTCGTGACACCCTCATGAGACGTGGGCATGACGTGGGAGTGTTTGACTGGGGGTGTACCAAAACGGGGAGTCCCATAATCGGAAGAGTCTCATATTGGCAACATCCCGATGCACACATTTTGGTTGCTGACCCATCCAAATTTACAAGATATTTATTCACATATGACTGCTAAATTTTTGGGTTTTTTTACAGGACATTTCTATACACAAGATTGCTTCACATTCCTAAATTTCTCAGAGATTTCTATACACACGACTGCCACATATTCCTATATTTGCATGATATTTCTTCACATATGATTGCATTTTTTCCATAATTTTACAAGACATTTCTTTACACACGATTAGTGTCTATCGTTAGATTTTATGAAGCTTCTACACAAATGACTGTCATGTATTTTTGTTTTACAGGACATTTCTACACACACGACTGCTATGTGTTCCTCTGCCGTTACTGGGTGCCCGCAGAGCTAGAGGAAGACAGCTCTGCCGAGGACGAGAATTTGCCCGAGGATGACTTCAAGTGTGTCGTATACTTCTGGCAGGGCCGATTTGCTAGTAATATGGGATGGCTGACCTTCACATTCAGGTAAGGTTACAGAGGTCAGACAATTGGCCGATATTGAGGGTTAATATTTGATCCCAACTTAGGTCTAACTGTAAGTAATGTACATACTGTTGTTACTTTCAGAGAGAGCATTATCTCTGAAATCAAACATTTATTCACCAGAAACCTGGAGTCCTCTAATATCCATGATTATAAAATGAATGGAAAACATGTTTCCTGTAAGAGTATGTGAGAGATGTTAAAACTGAAAAAAAAATGGAAAATTTTAAATGTCTTTTTCTGAATAAAAATGATGTAGTCTAGTTGGTAGCACACTCACTTAGGAACATAGAGGACATGTGTTCAAACCCAGGTAGAGGCAGATACCTAGTTGCTCAAATGACCACTTAAAATGACGGTCCTCTTTCATTGGTTCCGGTCCCCAGTGGCAGCCTAAAGAACCTCAGAGACATTGATAAATGGTCACCCGTGAACCTCGCTCTTTGAGTTTGAGGAATATCAGTCACCAGAGTGCTTGGGCTCTATTTGTACGTAGAACTTTGAGTCATTTCTGCTCAAATTTGATCTGATATTCACTGATCTGTATTTAGAGAATACCGTAATTTTTCCTTCACACAACTTTCACTGACCCTTCTGGAAGACACCTCATCAGTTGTACTTTTTCACCCCTTACAAATCTCATGGTGCCTCATGCTGTTTCCCAAGGCGGAGACGATGGGTATCTCTAATGTGCTGGTTTTTCAGAATGTACTCTTACATAACATTATTATATCCCCAGACGAAAGTCGGGGATATATTGGATTCAGGTCCGTCGCGCCGCCGCCGCCGTAGAAATTTCCTTGTGGACGCGATAACTCAAAAACAAATTAATATTTTTTTTTCAAACTTGGTACACATGTTAAGGGTGCCCAAAGGAAGATCCCTATTTTAAGGTGACCTTAAACTCCCAGTAAAAAAGAACTTATGGCCACCTTAAGGTCAGAAATTGGACTTTTGGCCACTTAGAGCCCTGTAGGTCACAAACTATGATGCTCAGCTGGCTGAAATTTTACCTGACAACACATTAATATGTTCTTAGTACATGTGCCGAAAATCACGACTTTAAGTTGAGGAGAAAATTGTGTTTGAGGCCCATAAATATCCCCACTTGGGGATTTTTTGCTATACTTTTCACATATTTTGCCCTATAATTTGGAAGTGGTAATTCTGATGAGTCTCAAACTGCGCTAGGTATAACTTTGATATGTAATCCTTGTCTGTAGAAAATTTTAGGGCTGTAGGTTTACCCAAAGGGGTCGACTTAAGGTCTCAAAAGTGCCCACAGAGACCCAATTTATGCACTTTTTGCCACTTTCAAGCACTGTAGCTTTCAAACTATGTCTCTCATCTAAGTTAAATATCATCTGGGAATATATCTATGTGTTTTCTTATATGTGCCCCAACATTTAGGCCTTTAATAGACAGTTAACCTGTGTATCAGGACCATAAACACCCACCCGAGTGACCCTTATAAGACATTTTTCACATCTTTTTCCCTGTAACTTGGAAATGGTAAGTCTGAGAAGTTTCAAACTGTATTAGATATATATTCTGTGTGTAATCTTAGTATGTAACAGATTTTAAGTCTGAAGCTTTAATTTTGAAGGTCAAATTGAGGTCTCTAAAAGGCTCCCAAAGACCCAATATTTGGACTTTTTGCTACTTTTAAGCCCTGTGACTGTCAAACTATGTGACTGATAGAGCTCAAATCCTATCTGGGAAGATATTAGTATGTTATTTATATATGTGCCAAAAATTAAGGCTTTAAGAAGACATTTAACCTGTGTATGAGGACCATAAATCCCCACCCGAGTGACCATTTTTAGACATTTTTCACATATTTTGCCCTGTAACTTGGAAATGGTAAGTCTAAGAAGTTTCAAACTGTATTAGATGCATATTCTATGTGTAATCTTAGTATGTGACAAATTTTAAGTCTGAGGCTTTAATTTGAAGGCCACATTTAGGTCTCTAGAAGGCCCCATAAAGACCCAGTATTTGGACTTTTTGCCAATTTTAAGGCCTGTGACTGTTAAACTATGTGACTGATAGAGCTGAAATCTCATCTGGGAATACATTATTATGTTCTTTTTACATGTGCCAAAAATCAAGGCTTCAAGTAGACATTTAACCTGTGTATGAGGACCTTAAACACCCACCTGAGTGACCCTTTTAAGACATTTTTCACATATTTTGCTCTGTAACTTGGAAATGGTAAGTCTGAGAAGTTTCAAACTTTATTAGATACATATTCTATGTGTAATCTTAGTATGTAACAAATTTTAAGTCTGAAGCTTTAATTTGAAAGCCACATCGAGATCTCTAAAAGGCCCACAGAGACCCAATATTTGGACTTTTTAACCACCTTTAAGCCCTGTGACTGTTAAACTATGTGATTGATGGAGCTGAAATCCCATCTGGGAATGCATTATTATGTCCTTTTTACATATGCCGAAAATCAAGGTTTTTAGTAGACATTTAACCTGTGTATGAGGGCCATAGACACTCGCCCAAGTGCCTTTTTGGACATTTTTTCCGTATTTTGCCCTGTTATTTGGAAATGCTTAGTGTGACAAGTCTTAAACTGTATTATATATAATTTTTGTTTGTTATGTATGTCCCCCAAAAAGTTTCAGATCTGTTGTTTAATTGCTAAGGTCTCTTTAACAATTGTAAAATGCCCACAGAAACCCAATTTATGGACATTATGCCACTTTAAAGCCCAGTAACTGTCAAACTATGTGGGTTATAGAGCTGAAATCTTTGAATTTTTAAAAGGAAATGCCTGTCTATTTAAATTTTGAATATTAATAATGTTATGGCTATCTTAGTCTTTTAAGAACTTATTTTTGTGTTATACCTCTGCTTGCTGAGTTTTTAACTTTTTAAAATGAAACTGGTTAAACATATTCAAGTAGACAAAATGGACACTTTAAGTGAGCTTTAAGTCCCAATATTAATGAAATTATATCCTTATGTAGTAAAACTAGGGGATTTTTAACCCTCAACTAGCCCAGTTTTATTCAACTTGCCTCAGTTAATTTTGACACAGCTCCTACAGTTATGAACTCATTTCAGTTGATAATCACATACTTAAAATTCTCAATTCTTTTTGTATTTGAGTACCCCTTTTATATAGATTGTTTGTTTACCATTTATGCATCCCCCACCCGGATTCCCCCCACCCACCTCTGGGACCTCCAGCTATATTGAGTGACACTAAATAAACAAAGGTATTTAATGATATCAGATGAGAAACAAAGAACTCAATGGGGTTGCAGATCTTGTGTAATAGTGAGAGAGGTGTGGAGAAGGGGAGAGGGGTGGGGGTGGGAGGTGGTGGGCTTCATTACATATAACACAAAGGGGAGTCAGAACTGAGATTGTGTCACATATTTAGGTTGCATATATATGGACCACATATATAGGTATAGAGGAAATGAATAACTGAAAACAATTTGCAAATTCTAAAAATAATATAATAAAATAATAATATAAATAATTTTTTTTTAAATAATATTTTATTTGTGAACAAATATAGAAACAGATATGCGCTTTTGGGATTATGAATTTTAGAATGGACATTGAATCATCAATCATTTAAATACTTTGAAGGAAGATTGAAAAGTATGATGAGTTGAGTTAAAAATAATATTTTATTTGTCAACAAATATAGAAACAGATATGCTCTTTTGGGATTATTATTTTAGAATGGACATTCAATTATCAATCATTTAAATACTTTGAAAATAGGTTTAGAGTTATCATTGCAGGAAGATTGAAAATATAATTTGAGTTATGTATTCGGCGTCTGGGGATACACCATCTTCCTTGGAAGATATAAACAGAGTAGATTGATGTGCTGAAGTTCATATAATAATGGGTAATTATGTTTTAAAAAATTCCCGATCAAAACCTGTGGCGTGAGTGATGACCTGTCTGGGGATATGTTGGCGCCGAGTTGGCCCAATCTAGTTTTCTTTACTGCGACAATGGACTACTGCAATCTTCTCTTTGCCTCTCTCACAGACTTCAGGAGACTACAGTGTGTTCTTAAGTCACTCTACAGAGTAGTTATTTGATCTTATGGACTAGTACTCCAGGAAATCAGGTGGCACCCTCCTTTAATGCCAGGAACCAGATGTTTGTCATCAGCAGGGCCCTCTCTCTGATCATTATTCCAAAGTCACGTGGTTAATTCAAATTTTTGCCAGATTTGCCCCTTTTCATCATGTCAACACAGCTGATGTACCAAATGCTCTAGTAAGTAACCAGTTTGACTTCTGCAGTTCCCACATAGCCTCACTCACAGACTTTGACCTAAGGAGACATTATTCCATAATTGAAAGAAAAAAACAAAAAAAAAAAACTACTGGCTCCCAGTAAAATGTAGGGTACAGTTAAAGACTGTGTGGATCACATTTTCACATATAAAGTTTTAAAGAATGGGCAACCAGTATACCTCAGTGAAATACTCCATACTCCCTATACCTCAGTGAAATACTCAATGCACCATCCCTATACCTCCAAGTTCCATCAAGTCCCCTCTTTTTGACTAAGTTTCAAATTCCACAGACATTTGTCTAAGTCATTCAGCCATTATATACTAACCTTCTGGATTTCTCTCCTACACAATTAAGATCCATCTTGCCATCTTTAGAAAGAATCTTTAAGAGCTATTGACCTCTTCAAAGTAAGTTTACCTACCTAGTAATAGTATATTCATTCAAATATTTCATATTTTACAGTATTTTCTTATGTTCTATCAAGATTTAAGTCCTTTTGTTGAGCAAAAATACATTGTGGTTTGTATTTGTATGCCAGTCGTGTATATGTTACAGTAAATATGTGAAATCAGTAAATACGCGTATTGACTGAAATTTTCAGTAAATATGCGTATTTACTGATTTGGTCAGTATTTGCTAAAATTTTCTAAAGATACACATATTTACTGATTTATGACCTGTGTTATTTCACAGGTTTACTGGTTCAACTTTCAGTAAATATGTGAAATGAAACTTTGATGTTCAATGGTTGTAAATATATAATATTGAACTGTAAACCAAAACATACAAACATACGCGTATTTAGTGATTTGACATATTTACTGTAAACAGACCCATTTTTTGTCAAATGAGTGTTTTAGAGCAAAAATGCTGGAGCACATGGTTGTAGATACTGGTTCGATACTTAAGAGGCTAAAATAAAGTGCACGAGTTAAGTGTAGGTGTACAGTTAAGAGTATCATAATGCAGCACAATAATGTATAAACAATTAATACCACAGTTCCACTGTGATGACTTCTCATTCACGCTTTAGTACAAGTGGTGCCAATTGGTTTTTTTTTGAGCTGCATGTAAGGGCAATCTTTTTGATCGTACAACTTACCTCATCATGACAACTCGCATGTTTTACCTGTTTTCCCACCCTTTTTCTACAAGACTATGTACAAATCAGCTAGCACATGTGATAAGTCACGTAATACTACAAACAACTGGGGGTTAAGTAACAATGTTGAAATATCAATTTATAATTATATCTCTTCACAATGAAATATATCTCATAAAGCTCTGTGTATAAACCTCTATCATTTATAGGATTTATTTATTTTAAACAAGCCAGGTTTAAATCGAGATTCAGTTTTGAATTCAAATCCTCTGATCTGGAAAGACTGTTGGCATTTGCATCGTTGTGTGAAATGTTAATCGGGTTGTAAACACAGGTTTGGAATCATTTTATGTTTCATGTTCAAACTTCTGTCATGTTAAGGCTAAGCCTGAGATTTATTGTTGTGTAGTTTGAGGTGATAAAATTCAGCTTTGGCAGTAACTTACTCCCAAATAATTTGGAATTATCTGTCTAATTTTAAGGAGCCCAAATTAATGTGTGTGTTTAACCGGGTGTTTCCATGTGACTGGCTGCCAACATGCGATTGACAATGGCATTTTCACACACCTAATGTTAAATGACGATCTTCTATCAATGTACAACATAAGCTTTAATTGGTTTTTTTTATTAATTATTGAACTGCTACTTGCTTAATTCACAGCTGATTTTGATGATAGATAAATATACAGTAGAACCTCGATTATCCGAACCCAGTGGGAGACATACAATCCGGCCGGATAATCGGGGGGTTCGGATAGATGAAGGAAACCGAAATTCACCGTCTATAGGTTACCGAGTGGGCGATAATTGAAGAAACATCGATTTATGCACGAAATATAGACGTCGGTGGTATTTGAAGATATAGTTTAATATATTTGTGTAATATTATATAACTGAGCCTAAAATTGCCATTTATTTGCTCCATGTCTGTGAATATTTTCATTTTTATTTAAAATATTACGCGGATTTGAAACGGTTGTGTTCGGTTGGTACATGCATTGTGGACGTTTTAGTTTTATATAAACATCGTTATGCATTTTGTCATTTGAAAAAGTCCGGGAGATTATTTATTGTAAAACCCAAAGCAAACACGCCTTCATTGATACGTGTGTTTGGTTGGTAATGCATTGTTGACGTCTTTTCTTTTGATACACGTTGTCAGTCTGTGAACCTACTCCGGGAGATTATAAATTGTGAAAGCCAATCGAACACGCTTTCATTGACTGGCGCATTATCAAAGAAGTTGTGTAGCGGGGTTGTGTAATTGAATTAATCCCTCCCCTATTGTAACAATGGTGATAAAGATGAAAGAAGTTAGGCGTCTCTGTGAATGGTACGTTTTACAAAGCACTGCAATTCATCGTTTCCGAGACTGTGTAAAATCTTGTATTATCGCTCACGCTTCACCATGCATTATATGTAGGGAGACATGATTTCGGTTCGGTTAATCCGGAGATTCGGATAATAGAAGGCCGGATAATCGAGGTTCTACTGTATTTACAAACTGCCGTGGGAAACATTGTGGGAGAACATAAAATATTATGAACAAATCTTAAATGTGAAGAAAGTATCCATTTTTATCTCATATATTTGTAGAAAATTGCCATGTTTGGTTCTGATTTTTTTCATTTCCTGTGAACGGTTGTTTCAATTGGGTATGTAATAAAACACATCTCTTTTTTTCGAAATCCCGGAATTGCAATGGTGATGTTGGTCAATAAAATCACTTGAAACCCATTGGGGGGAGGGGGTGTTTATACAAATAAATACACTCAGTACAATTGTATGTGAAATTTGTGTATAATTTACTTTTTTATTCTGTTAATACATCCTATCCAATGGACAATTGCTAATCTGGTCGGCGCAGACCGGCCCGCCAAACGTCAGAAAACGACGTCCTGTTTCCACTGGCTGGCCAGTCCCTAGTACTAGTGCACTCGCCAGATTGGCGTGTCATACTTCCTTCCTGTCTAGACAGCGTGGCGTCATAGTATCTTTTTCATTTGGCGTGAACTAGTGCACACAGAATAGATTTTATCTGCCATTTTGCTTTTTACCCCAGTCTCATCATGTCTTCACCTGGCCAACGAAGAGGGAGTTGCGGACACGCCATGGCTAGCTTTGATACACATTCTCATTGCGCACACGGCAGAGAGAAGGGTAAGGGTACGGACTATTGTGTTGAATACCCTCAGTCATCTGATTGCCAGATTTTGTAATACTTTCACCAATGATCAACGTCAACAACTGGTTACCCCTTCTTATAGATTGAAAAGGGAAAAGCGGGAGGCGAAGAAACTTGAGGCACCCCCTGCCCAAGATAATGATGAGTTAGTCGACCCTGCCAACGTGTCTGTTATTGGGGCTGTGGACAACCGGGGATCTGTGAAATCACCTGTTTCCGCCCCTCCACCTGATAAGAAGCCAAAGAAAGACACTAAGAAAGAAAAGTCTCCCTCTTCAAAAGCTTCTAAGTCTCAAAGTCAAGCTAGTGCTGATGTGAAAATTGCAGAACTGGACAGCAAGTGGTCAGAATGCTTCAACTGCTTAGAAGCCTTGATAATGGCCAAGAATTTTGAACCTACTTTTTCTGCAAATGTGAAGGTCACACCGACCCACTCACCCCCATCAACTATTGAGAAGGTATCTGAACCATTCATCCGACCTTCTACCCCATCAACGCTTCCTGCATCTGGCTTCTCTGCTGAAAAGCATCAGCCGACCAGTAAAGCAGTGACCAGCCGACAGACTTTTTCAACTAAGTTTCCTGTTACAGGCTCCTCTGCTAGTAAGCATCAGCCGGCCAGTCAAACTAAAACCAGACGAGCGACCTCAGCTACAAAGTTTGCTGGACAGGGCTCCTCTGCTATGCATCAGCCTGCCAGTCAAACTAAAGCTAACCGACCTACACCGGCAGTGGACACTAGTACCGACCCTTCAACCCAGATACAGTCCACAGGAAAACATGAGGCTCACCAACCTCACCTTGACCGACCATCTGCTACCGACCGGCCTTTGTCATCTGAGCCTGCTGACACCGGCTCCCCTGCTCTACACAGGTCAAGAAGAGAAAGCATATCTAGCCTCTCCTCAGATGCCGGTAGTGTTTTGTCTGACCGACCCGCCTTGGATTTGTACACTGAAGAAGGGGAGCTTTCTGAAGACCCAGATCAGACTGTAGTCGACCAGGACCAGCCAGTTTCCGAAGAACAGAACTACAGGGAAACTATGCAGGGCATCTGCTCTTATATGGGTTGATCCCATATACTGGAGGTAGATAGTACAACAGCCACCTCAGACGACAACCCGTTCGCCGGACCCAAGACTGTTGCTCCAGGCAAGGTGTCGAGGTGTGAAAATGCCCAGTGAGGAATGGTTATGTAAAAAACTTGGGAAATTGAACCTGACTTTAGTGGAGGGATATCCCTCACGTGGATCAGAGGCCGGTGGCCTGGCCAAAGACGTTTTCCATAGACCCGCAAGATCACAGTCCAAATGGTATGGACTTCACACAGACTCTAAAGCTGATCCATCAAATGTCTCAACAGAGTACTGACGCTTCAAAACCAAATAGCAGCTATAGCCGTATTGCTAGTTACACTGTCTTCTACTCCACCAGCATCTCGCAGGATATCACAGGAAACACTGCGCAGATGGGAGGCTAGAGAGTTCAGCAGAATATGAAGGATCAACTGAAAGTTTTGAAAGCCGAAGACAAGGGAAAAGGTTCTGCAAAAGGGTCTACTGCGGCTGATGAGTTACACTACCTGATGGAGTTCAATTCAAGCATCACACAGCCGGCTGCTAAATCTATGGAACACTTATCAGAGTTTGTCTTTATAACAATGGGAAACCTCGCCCTAGTCCGCCGGGATGCGTACGTGAGCCATCTCAGAACTGGTATCAAGCCAGATACACTCACAGCACTGAGGACAGCACCCCTACACATTTCAACCATGTTTCCTGACTCCATTATCAAACGAGCAGAGGAAGACATTGCTCAGTTTGAAGCAAAGGGACACTCTGGATCTACACACAGTAAGGGTTGGTACCACCGATATGAGCATCAGGACAAGAGGTCGGTCACCAAAGATTCAAGGTCGGATAAGCCAGCCTGGAAAACCATTGGAAGGAAACAGTCCAAGAGAGGGAAAGGTCGCACTACCTCTTACTCATCATGACCTGCCAAGGGCCAGCAGTCGTACAAATGACAATTACTGTATAACCAAGTTAAGACACGACTGCTGGCCGGGAGCCCATCACTGACGATAGACATTTGTGCAAATTTAAATGTAAACCCTCATGTAAACCCTCAAGTGTTCATACTGCGCCCGAGCATTCCCAAAAGAGAGAATTAAGTATAGGGCTGCAAACGAATACTCGAGCATCGGTAGACAAGTCGATCTTGGCTAGTACTCGAGTCCATTTAAAGTACTCGGTTACTCGCGAGGTATTGTATTATCGCCCACGTAATCAAAGGTTTGTGTAATATATGCTGCATTTCAGCATTTCCGTCACATAACATCAATTAAAGTTGTTGTTTTCCCTTGAAAACCTATAATCAAGCGTCCCTAAAAGGGCGCTTATTTGGTTTCGCCTCAGTTTCCTCGCCGCCCCCGCCGCATTATGGTCTCCCTTGAATATCTCCCTTATTATTGCAAGCTTTTTAACCATATTTGGCAGTTATATACCTTAGAAAATTTTTCCACATACTTAAATTTGACCTTTGATCTTTATCAAGGTCACATGATCAAAAAATAGTTTTTTCGGGTACACCCGCCCGTCATCGCAGTTCAGGAAAATCTACTGACCGCAGAGGCTTGTAACTTCATACACATGTTTATACTATCAAAAACGTGAGCTGATTAGATTTTGGGAGCAATATGATGAAAATTGACCAATTTATGAGTGATTTTCTCACAGGTACCAATCAGAAAGCTTAAAATTCATTTGAACCCCCCTATTATCTTCTTAAGTATTGCATTTAGAGCCATAAAATGTATTGGGAGGTAGTAGGAAACCATATGTGGAGAGTCTAGAAAGCAAGTCAAATTTCCCCCCCGACCCCCCTGTAGGGGTTAAACTGGGGTCATGAAATAGCCAATTTCATCTTTTCCCCTTATATCTCCTTTATTCTTGCTTCTAGAGCTTGAGAATATATTAAGAGGTATTGGGAAACCATATGTGAAGAGTCTAGATAGCCGGTCATATTTACCCCCAGACCCTCCCTTATGGGTCAAACTGGGGTCATAAAATAGTCACTGCCAGAAAGCAAGTTGCATATAAACTATCTGGAACTAAAAGCAGTCTTTCTAGCCTTGAAAGATTTTCAAGACCTCTGCACCGGCAAGATAGTACTTGTGGCAACTGACAACACTACAGTAGTGTCCTACATAAACAAGGAAGGAGGCATGAGGTCGGGCCCTCTTTGTGCCCTACTACGGAGAATCTTGACCTGGTGTACCAGGAAACAAGTAACTCTCAAAGCCCGACACATTTCAGGCCGGCTGAACGTGGTAGCAGACAAGCTATCCAGGCTAGGCCAGAACATCCAAACAGAATGGCCTCTCCTTCCAGAGTTCTTCCAAGCAATATGCAGCAGGTGGCACCGGCCTCAAATAGACCTATATGCCACGAGGTTCAACAACAAGTTGCCTCTGTTTGTGTCACCTGTACCAGATCCCCTGGCCACAGCAGTGGATGCACTCAGTCTGCCATGGGAGGATCTGGATGCATATGCCTTCCCACGTGCAGCCATCTTTGGCAAAGTGGTGGAAAAACTGCAGGACTCCGCATGCAAAAGAATCATTCTGATTGCTCCGGGGTGGCCCAACATGCCTTGGTTTTGGGATCTAGTGACCATGTCCAGTCAAATCCCACTGAGCCTGCCATTTCTGCCCAACCTGTTAACTCAGCCCTTCAATCAGATCCCTTACAGAAATCTGACAAGTCTAAATCTCCATGCATGGCTCCTAGAGCCTCAACAATCAAAGAAGAGGGCTTCTCTGAGGCAGTGGCAGCAAGAATTGAAGCTCCTGAGAGATCAACCAGATCAGTCTATGAGGCAAAGTGAACCATTTTTACAAAGTGGTGTCTCACTCATCTGGTGGACTTCAGGGCACCTCCTGTGAAGTCGATAGCTGACTTCCTTATGTACCTTTTCCAGGACAGGAAGTTACAGTCCAGTACCATTGATGGTTACAGGTCAGCCATTGCTGATAAACTGGGAAATTCACCCATAAATATCATTAAAGATGAAAATCTCACACGTCTCCTGGATAGCTTCCACAGAGACAGACCCAAAGGTCGGAGGGGAATCCCCTCCTGGAACCTGTCCCTGGTCTTGCACCAGCTGACAAAGGCTCCTTTTGAGCCAATAAAAGAGGCATCTCTGAAACATTTAACTTTCAAGACAGTTTTCCTCTTAGCCCTTGGGTCGGGCAAACGTAGAAGTGAGATTCATGCTTGGCAAAACAGGAATATCAGACACCAATCTGACTGGTCAAAGTGTCCCTGTATCCATCACCCAGCTTTCTTTCTAAGAATCAGCTGGCCAAAGAAGGTCCAGACAGTGTGGCCCCCGTGGTTATACCAGCCCTGGCCACAACTCTGGATAGGTCCCACAAATCTGACAGGTCCCTCTGTCCCGTCAGAGCATTACGCTACTATTTTGACAGAACCTCAGACCTCAGGCAGAATAAAGAGTTGGTCTTTGTCTCCTTCAAGAAAGGTTTCGACAAAGACATCTCACCTGCCACTATCTCCTCATGGATCAAACAGACTGTGATCCTATACTATGAGCTCTCTGACCAAGAGGACCACACTTTGCATCAGGTTAAAGTTCACGATGTCAGGACCTTTGCTGCTTCCAAGGCCTTCCAATCAGCCTGCCACTGGAAGTCACATAATACCATCACACAGTTTTACCTGATGGATGTGGCATGGGCTGATTCAGAGCTCTACTATCTGGGACCTGTAGTGGCTGCTCGGCAGTTCCACAAATAGCCCAGAAATAGGGGAGATCTTTGTACACATATAAATATGTGTACATATGTAAATAGTTATATAAAAAAAAAATGTGACGTGCTTCCTTCGGGAGGTTTATTTTACTTCTTATGGGACTGAACTCATCCCTCTCTTCCCCTACCTCAGAGCAGGTCTGTTAAAGGGGGGGGGGGGGGGAAGTTGGTAGGAAAATTTTTTTTATTGCGTTAATACATCCTATCCAATGGACAATTGCTAATCCGGTCGGCGCAGACCGGCCCGCCAAACGCCAGAAAAAGACGTCCTGTGTTGCCACCGGCTGGCCGGTCCGTAGTACTGTGCACTCCCCAGATGGCGCCTCGTACTTCCTTCCTGTCTAGACAACCTGACGTCATAGCATCTTTTTCGTTTGGCGCGTGTACTGTGCAGACGTGTTTTCAACATCTCCAGATATTTTAAGCAAAAGTGTGCATTATGACGGATTTTCAACCTTATATGTGGATATTTTCAGTGTAGAAGTGTTACCTTCTGATCAAGCACGGATATACTTTTAGAAATCTGCTGGAAACGCTCCCTAGTTGTTGATGATAGGGCAGTAATCGGCGGGAAATATGAAGGCAGCCATTTTGCTAGTTTCCTCCCATTCAACCATTGTGTTGTTAGGGGCAGATCGACTTTATTGAGGAATTATGGATATACTACTTACAGGTATTTTTATCCGTGTCTTTTGTTTTGAATGTACCATCTGTAACCTTCCAGCTACAGTCACCATAGAAACATCTTAGAAATCACGGAAAACCTCAGTCTACGTATTTTTGAGCACTGTAAATAAAGGGGATTCCCCATGAAAGGTGCATTCTTCATCAGAGCGCACTGGTACAGACTTCTCTGCTGTAAAGCATCAGTCACACCAGCCCAGCTCGAGTTTTTGATGTTTTTTAATCAGAAGCAATGAATTCTTCAGATTTCTTCAGAGCGCACTGGTACCGACTTCTCTGCTGTAAAGCATCAGTCACACCAGCCTAGCTCGAGTATATTTTCATCAGAAGCAAGAGGTGAATTCTTCAGATCTCTTCAACCGACCTCTCCAGTATTTACTACACAGAAGGAATCTTTGTCACTCTCAGTCCCACCCTTATGGACCCGGCCATTGTGTCGGTAGTAAGGGCAGTGGATGGCCAGGAAACTGGTTTGAGTGTACAGCCGGCTGAGAAGAAGAACCGACTTAAGACCGGCCAGGAATTTCATCTACAGAGTGCACTGGTCGAGACTTCTCTGCTTGTAAAGCATCAGCCGACCGGCCAGCAAAAAAGAACGCGACCTCGGACGTCATATCCAGTCAGCCAATCGCGTGTCTTCACGAAGTTGGTCACGTGTTTTCACCGACCAGTCACGAAGTTTATCACGTGATTCACCAAACAAGAAGGTCGGAAGTACATTCTTTGCGCTCATGTCTACTGTGATTCCAGTTTTTTAGTTCCTGTAATCCCTCCAGCGTACTAGTACAGACTTCTCTGCTACAGACATCAGTCGACCAGTAAGCTTACGTTTACTGTAATATAAGGAAAGAACGCGTCTAGTGAGGGCATATCCCCGAACTTGGTCACGTGATACACCGACCAGTTCACGAAGCAGATCGTCATCTCCAATCAGCCAATCACGTTGTCCCTCCGACCAGCAAGCTGTTCACGTGACACACCGACCAACAATTGTTTCTAAATATAGCTCACAAGGGCTTTCCCAGCAACTGTCAAATCTACGGAGAAGACGTGTGTTTAAAAGAAATATTTTAATTAATGGAGGAAACTGAATTCAACACAAAGATAGTTGTAAACTTCATTCAGCAACTGGTTACAGAGTGTACCTACCGGCTGAACAGCCTTGTACACTTGCTTTAGCAATGGGTTACAGAGTGCACCGACTACACAGCCTTGTACACTTGCTTCATCAACTGGTTACAGAGTGTACCGACTAATACTGGCTACACAGCCCTTATACCCTTGCCTCAACAACTAGTTACAGAGTGTACCGACCTGTACCGGCTACACAGCCTTGTACACTTGCCTCAACAACTGGTTACAGAGTGTACCGGCCGGTACCGGCTATAAAATTCGTTGCTGACCCCAGCCTGCCAGTTTCTTGCCAGTTACAGTTTTTTATTACTGGCTACAACTGTTACAGAGTGTACCGGCTGGTGCTGGCTACACAGCCGTGTACACTTGCCTCAACAACTGGTTACAGAGTGTGCCGGCTGGTACTGGCTACACAGCCTTGTACACTTGCTTCAACCTACGGGTTACAAGTCTACTAACATGGGTGCTGGCTACACAGTCCTTACTGAATAATGCTGCGAGCCAACTGGTTACAAAAAAAAAAAAAACAAAAAAAAAGAGGCTGGCTAAATATAGGCCAGTAGCTGTCAAAATTGATTGGTGACCCCAGCCTGCCAGTTTTCTGCCGGTTACAGAGAATTGCTGGTTACAGTTAAATACCGGGTATGGAGTCCTGGTACCGGACAGAGTTGCCTAAGGTTAATTTTGGTTACAGAGAATTCTTTGACCGGTCAGTGGTCTTGGTGATGTGACATGCCAGTGTCCCAACCTACTGCCAGGCAACCTTCCCTTATCACATCTCTCAACAACCTGTTATCAGTGCTGGACTTGGCGGGAGAGATAATAAATTTTGTCATGTCCGGCCAGGGGTCAGACATCTCACGAATGACAATTGCTCTGTAAATGCTGCACCTTGCAGGATGCTGGCCCGGGGCGAAGAGTCTATTAATATGAAAAGTTGTGTCAGTCCCACCAGCCCACAATAAGAACAGAGAGACTGTTAACCTGGATCATTGTCACCAGACCGGACCAGTGTCCGGAGGGACAGAAAATGTTTATCAAAATACCAAATGTCCCAAATGTGGCACACAATCGGCCTGTAGGGTCCAGACTAAGCCCTTTTTCGGGAACTTAGGAAGCCTTGGGGGCTGGACCCTAGGTATTACAAATGTTCAAGGAGGGATACTTACTCCCATATACCTATACAAGAACAATCCAGGTAATGCCTGCTATTCGGTTTTGTCCACAGCACCTTTGGAGTTCACTGTGATACCAAAGGAGGTGAAACTTGTGACCATACACAAGGACTAAAGAAGCCACCAGTACCTAGACGACTGGTTGGTGAGAGCCAGATCCCAGGCTTGTCTCCAACATTCACAGGAACTAGTAAATAATGTGTCAGCCACTGGGTTGGCTGATGAACTTACAGAAATCAGAGCGGGAGCCCAAACAAGACTTTGATTTTGTAGGCTACCAGTTCGACTTCAGGTCTGATCGGTTCCGACCGACTCTGGACCGGTGACAGAACCTTCAAGAGACTATGTTAAAACTGCTATCCCTACCGGCTTGCCCGGTCCGGGAATTCATGTCCTTGATAGGTTACTGACGGCTACAGAAAGCAAGTTAGTCTAGGTCGACTTCATATGAGACCCATACAGTGGCATCTCAAAACAACTGGAGGGTACCAGAATCACTGGAAAAGGTGATCCAAGTCCCTAGGTCCCTGCACCCCCATTTACAATGGTGGCTGAAGGAAGACGATGTACTTACAGGCCAACCATTATACCCAAGAAAGCATGCTCTGCAAATATTTACAGACGCATCAATAACAGGGTGGGGCGCTCACTTAAACGAGCACACTGCAGGAGGAACCAGGTCCCTCCCCGGAAGCAAGCTGCACATAACTATCTAGAATTTAAAGTAGGCTTCCTGGCTTTAAAAGAGTTCCAAGAACTTTGCTCAAACAAGATAGTACTTGTAGCAACTGACAACACCACAGTAGTGTCATACATAGACAAGGGAGGAGGCATGAGGTCGGGCCCACGTGTGCCCTACTATGGAGAATCTTGACCTGGTGTACCAGGAAACAAGTGACTCTAAGCCCGACACATTCCAGGCCGGCTGAAAGTGGTAGCAGACAAGCTATCCAGGCTAGGCCAGACCATTCAAACAGAGTGGTCTCTCCTTCCAGAGGTCTTCCACTCAATCTGCAGCAGGTGGCACCGGCTCAAATAGACTTATTTGCTATGAGGTTCAACAACAAGTTGCCTCTGTTTGTGTCTCCGGTACCGGATCCCCTGGCCACAGCAGTGGATACACTCAGTATGCCATGGTAGTATCTGAAAGCATACACCTTCCCACCATCAGCCATATTGGGCAAGTGGTGGAGAAGTTGCAAGACTCCCCATGCAAGAGAATCATTCTGATTGCTCCGGGGTGGCCCAACATGCCTTGGTTTTGGGATCTAGTGGCTACGTCCAGCCAAATCCCACTGAGCCTGCCCAATATGCCCAACCTGTTGCCAGCCATTCAATCAGATCCCTCACAGAAATCTGACAAACCTTAATATCCATGCAGGGCTCCTAGAGCCTCAGCAATCGAGGAGCAGGGCTTGTCTGAGGCAGTGGCAGCAAGAGTTGAGGCTCCTCAAAGGGGATCAATCAGATCAGTCTATGAGGCAAGTGGGCCATTTTTACAAGTGATGTATCATTCATCAGGTGGACTTCGGGGCCCCTCCTGTAAGTTAGTTGCTGACTTCCTTATGTACCTAGTTCAGGACAGGAAGTTGCAGCCCAGCACCATTGATGGTTACAGGTCAGACATTGCTGATAGACTGGGAAATTCGCCCGTCAATATCAGTAAGGATGAAAATCTCACTCGTCTCCTGGATAGTTTCCACTGAGACAGACCCAAAGGCCGGAAGGGAATCCCCTCCTGGAACCTCTCCCTGGTTTTTTGCACCAGCTGACAAGGGTCATTTTGAACCAATTAAAGAGGCCTCCTTGAAGCATTTGACCTTCAAGACAGTTTCCTCTTGGCCCTGGGGTCGGGCAAGAGTAGAAGTGAGATATATGCTTGGCAAACAGCCCAGCACCATTGATGGTTATAGGTCACCCATTGTTGATAAACTGGAAATTCACCCTTCAAGATCAGTAAGGACGAAAATCTCACTCGTCTCCTGGATAGTTTCTTCAGAGACAGACCCAGAGGCAGGAGTGGCATACCTTCCTGGAACTTCTCACTGGCCGTGCACCAGCTAAGACTCCTTTTGATCCAATCAAGGAGGCCCCCTTGAAGCATTTGACCTTCAAGACGGTATTCCTCTTGGCCCTTGGGTCGGGCAAGTGCAAAAGTGAGATTCATGCCTGGCAAAACTGATATATTGGACACCAATCCGATTGGTCAAAGGTGTCCCTGTATCCATCACCCAGCTTTCTATCCTAGAATCAGCTGGCCATAGAGTGTCCAGTGTGGCCCCTGGGGTTATAACAGCCCTGGCCTCGACTCTGGATAGATCCCTCAAGTCTGACAGGTCCCTCTGTCCGGTCAGAGCATTATGCTACTATTTGGACAGGGCCTCAGACATCAGGCAGAATAAGGAGGTGGTTTTTGTTTCCTTTAAGAAAGGTTTCAACAAAGACATCTCGCCTGCCACTATCTCCTCTTGGATCAAGCAGACTGTGATCCTATGTTATGAGCTCTCTGACCAGGAGGCCCACATTTAACATCAGGTTAAAGCCCATGATGTCAGGGCCTTTGCTGCTTCTAAGGCCTTCCAGTCGGGAGTCCCCTTAGATCCAATCTTGTCAGCCTGCCACTGAAGTCAATACCTTCACACAGTTCTATATGAAGGGCGGGGCTTGGGCTGATTCAGAGCTTTACCAATTGGGCTCGGTAGTGGCTGCTCAGCAGATCCACAAGTGGCCCGTAGATTGAGGAGATTTGTATATATGTATAAACAGTTTCTTCATGTACATAAGAATTAAGTGTGGCGTGCTTCCTTTGGGAGGTTTATTTGCATTCTGGGACTGAACTCATCCCTCTCTTCCCCTACCTCAGAGCAGGTCTGCAAAAAAAGGGGGGGGGCGACGGCGGTATAGCCCCGGGTAACCGGCTGCTGGCAACCGACCATGGCCTTGCAGGGTTTCCTGACCTTAAAGTCAACCCAGGCCTGGACCTATAGGTCTCCTGACGAAGTCAGCCTAGACCGTAGGTTAAAATTTGCTATTACTTGTGAGTTCACATAAGTCCCTAGTATCTTACCCGCCAACCAAGCGGTAGTTATTCAGCAATTGTCCATTGGATAGGATGTATTAACGCAATAAAATTGCAAATTTAATAAGTAAATTAAATTTTTATAAGTTAATACCCTATCCAATGGACACACAAGACCCTCCCACCGACCCCGCTATCAGCTTACTAGGGGTCTAAGAGGTTTAGACAACGAAAAAGATGCTATGACGTCAGGTTGTCTAGACAGGAAGGAAGTACGAGGCGCCATCTGGGGAGTGCACAGTACTACGGACCGGCCAGCCGGTGGCAACACAGGACGTCTTTTTCTGGCGTTTGGCGGGCCGGTCTGCGCCGACCAGATTAGCAATTGTCCATTGGATAGGGTATTAACTTATAAAAATTTAATTTACTTATTAAATTTGCAAGTTAGTTCTGTTTATGAGTTCACCTAAGTCCCTAGCATCTTACCCGCCAACCAAGCGGTAGTTATTCAGCAATTGTCCATTGGATAGGATGTATTAACGCAATAAAACTGCAAATTTAATAAGTAAGTTTAGTAAGTTAATACCCTATCCAATGGACACACAAGATCCTCCCACCGACCCTGCTATCAGCTTACTAGGGGTCTAATAGGTTTAGACAATGAAAAAGATGCTATGACGTCACGCTGTCTAGACAGGAAGGAAGTACGACACGCCATCTGGCGCGTGCACTAGTACTAGGGACCGGCCAGCCGGTGGAAATACAGGACGTTTTTTTTCTGACGTTTGGCGGGCCGGTCTGCGCCAACCGGATTAGCAATTGTCCATTGGATAGGGTATTAACTTATAAAAATTTAATTTACTTATTAAATTTGCAAATTTTCTATATAAACTTATGTTCAAGTATGCAACATTTCAAGTGAAAGTGGGAAAAGACAAATAACAACAATAACAGAAAAAGGAAATACAAATTGCAAAATGCAAAGTAACATTTGCACAGTGAAGTATATAGCAGTGCTGGATCAATACAATGTACTTTTATATTTCAATTATAAAGTAACAAGAAAGAGACTGGAGATTAGGGATGGGTCGGTAGTTCCGGTATCTCGGAATCGAGAGCATTTTACTGAAATACCGTGACGAGATTTTAAAACCGCCACTTCGCTTGTCAATATATATAATGGAAGGAAGAATTAAAATATCCAATATTAGAAACATACCCAAAATCTGAAGAAATTATAAGCTTTTATCCCCATATTTTCGTCCATTTGCAGACTTTTATAGCGAAACGTTGAGAACTGCCATGTTTTGGTTACGACAATTTTTAACCTCAATCTCGCTTGTCAGTCCATAAAAATGAAGGAAAACTTAAAATATTGGGAACAAACAAGAAATCTGAAGAAATTATGTGTGCTTATTTCATATTTTGTGCATTTGGACACTTTTATTGTGATGTCGTGAAGAGGAAACGTCCATGTTTGATTGGGGTGTACTAAAACGCGGCGTCCCGGAATCGGTACGGTTTTGCATTGGCGACCTCCCGATGTACACATTTTTGGTACCGACCCATCCCTACTGGAGATGAACAAATTATATGTTCCTGGTGCCATTGTTGACATTTTCTGAAAATTTCATCAAAATTCACCCATACCTGTTTCAGTTACTCTTCAGACAAATGGATTATAACAGACAATAAATAAACAGATAAGTGCAGTCCACCAATTACATAATTTAACCCTTTCACAGAGGTATTAAATTTAGTGAAAAGCATGTTATTGGCTGCAGTTGTTACAGTGGAAACATATCCTAAAACTCAACATGAGAAACATTGAGGATTACAAGTTATGAAAAGAGGGGCCTATTAATGTGAAAGGTGCCATTTAAAGATAAATAAATCGCTGTCCCCTGACAGAGCAGTGATCTTGATTTACTTTTACGAGTCTAGGACTTTCAGTAATTCAGTATCTTTCTTGTCATAAACAGCATCAGCAAATGAGAGACTATTGTATGACGTTTTTGAAATTTGATCTAAGTGAGGATATTTGTCTGCCTTGTACATTTTCACTTTAATCAGCCTTTCTGTTATTGCGCCATTTGATTTGGAAGACTTATCATGAGACCTTCCTATGTGGGGGAATGGGGAATCTGACTTTGAGATAAGGACAGTATCCTCGGTTGAAAATCAGTTTTATTCATCATGATATTAATAACAAAGATTACCCTTATTGATAACCCGTTTTCAATTTATGGCTTGTAAAATTATAACTTCCGTTCTGTCTCACTGATAACAATCCTAATGATCTAGTGTTTAATGTTTAAAATACTCTCTATAAATCATTCAAATCAACGAACTTGGAGATATGAAGATCAGGCACTAATTTACTTGGTACATTCAGATGTCCTGTGCACAAATGACAGCATGATTCAATTACATGTATTTGGTTTATTTAGTCTTTTTTTGATGCGATTGTCTGAAGAAGTCTTCTGGTAGGTTCCCAAAAAGTTTGCAATAGTTTCCTTATCCATCCAGTTGGTTTAAGGTCAACTAAAGATCAAAAGATAAATCAATTAAATCAAACACTTTTCTAATTCCTTCAGTCACTGTGCCCCTTCCCTTTGGAACTCTTTCCCTCTCCATGTAAGAAATAGTCCCTCTGTTGCATCTTTTAGGAAGCACCTCAAAACTCACCTCTTCATCTCTAGCTTCCCAACTTAGTCTTCCTTCCCTCCCGGTCACACCCACAATCCTGGATTACCGACCTTGAGCGCCCCTCGACTTCCATATGATAATGACTTTGTTTAATTAGCACACTGAGTTCCTCATTATGGGGAACATATTGCACTTGCAAAGCAGTAGATTAGATTAAAAGATGGATTTAAGATTAAAGCTGTGACAGGTGGTAAAAATCCACCCCGGTAGCCGAGCTATCCAAATTAGTCTCGCGATTCAACATTTGTGTGGTTTAGTGTGCACATATTTTCCTCTCCATAAACACAATGGTGGTTTCTGGAGACGATGTCTTTACATTAATGTAGTTGTAAAAAGTTATCGGAAACTTATTATTTTGTTTATAAACTCCCCAATATATAAAGAATTCTGACATTTTGCAGGGTGTTGTCGTGTGTAGTCATACTAAAAAACGTGACCAAGTGGGTGACAATATGATATATTAACGACTATCGAGTAGACCAGGAAGCACTCGAAATCTTTCCAAATAGACCCCAATCACCAATACCGACCACTCGGTCACAGCCTTATTTAGGATCACTGTATGCTGAAAAGATGACTTCAGGAGCACTCAGATAGGTTAACGTAGGGTTTAAGATGATCACGATATGATAAACATCGGGAGCGGTTTATGATAATTGCAAACAGTTTACTATTATCGTAAACTGTTCTTGATGGACTCGTGACTGCATCCAATTGGGAAGTACCGAAACTTCTGTACATGATCGTTTCAATAGTATATTGCAATGGCTTTAAGATGGTTCCAATTGAAAAGATCCACCACCGGAATGGCAAAAAACAAGGATCACATCTCAATTGGGGATATGATCGCATTAATGGAACAGGCCTACTAGGACAGTAGAACCTCGATTATCCGGCTCTCTATCTTCCGAATCTCTGGATTAACCGATCCAAAACCATGTCTCCCTACATAGATGTATCATGTATGGTCTAGCATGAGTGATATTACAGGATTTTACATATTTTCGGAAAGTATTAATTCTAGTGCTTTATAAAACATACAGTCCAAAGAAATGCCTAACGTCTTTGATCTTTAATGCCATTGTTTCAATATGGGAGTGACCAGTTCATTTACAAGAAAAAACTAGAAACTTCTTCTATCACTGATTGCATGTTCGATTGGGTTTTGTAATTTATGATCTCCCGGAGCAGGTCGATTCACAGACTGATGCTTATCAAAAGAAAAACCTCAACAGTGCATTGCCAACCGAACATGCCCACTGAAGATGTGTTTGATTGGGGAGTTAATATACTCCCGGAGTTGTTTTAATGCACAAAATTTATGATACATTTATCATAAATGAAATGTCAATGATGTGTGTACCAACCTAACACACCCAGCTCAGGTATGCACAATATTGTAAACAAAAAATAACAATATCCATAGAAATGAAGAAAAAAAAGTCACAATGAGAAGGCCAGTTACACAAATATATCAAACTGCTTCGTCAGTGTCCACCATGTGTTTATTTAAAACCTAAAAATGATATTCCTTCAGTTATCACCCACCTGGTAACCCATAGATGGTGAATTTCGAGTTCCTTCATCTATCCAAACCTCTAGATTTTCCAACCCAATTGTACATCCCCATACAGTTCAGGTAATTGAGGTTCTCCTGTAGTAAATATATTAAAAAGGCCAACAATGTGTTATATACAAAAGCTGGTTTCTTTGCAAATTGTCTCATGATTTTTGTGTTGAAAATAGTCTCAAGCCAGACAAGAGGAACAACTGTTCCACCTGTCGAATAGTTTCTCTATATTTGATGCTTTTACTGCTTACTTTTGTTTAGTTTTTAGTCGAATCTTTGATTCGAGTTATGTACTGAGTTGCGGTCACGATTTTAAATACGCCGTTTAAAACCTTAAATATCAATTCTGCATAATATTTTCTTCACATATCTGTACATACAGGTGTATATTATACACTCTGCCATTTTGAAGATTTTTAATGCTTTTATTCAGTTATATTTTATAAAGTAAAAATCTTGTCTAGCACTTCGTCTGGCTTTCTCAAAGAACCCGTATGTCCTAGAAACTATTGTTTTCCCCATTGTGATGGCCTACTCGAACGAGTCTTTTTTAACGGTTTCGTCTGCTGGTTTCTAGACGTGGAAACCCCAATTAATTTATTTGTCTGCTGGTTTATCACGCAGTCACTGTTAATGTAAAATTGTTGTCTGCGCATCTACCCATTTGTCAAACAAATAAACCGCAAAGAAATTAATGAATGAAGTGACGTCACGGTAGTACTATACCTTTGTCGTTCAGCCAATCAGAATCGACAATGAAAATATTCAAACTCCGTAGTTCTACTTTCAACCACTCGAAGGCGCTTTTGCATGTCCTAGAAGTTATCACGTGATTTCATTTTTCCGTCAAAATACTTCATCGGTAAAATACAGCATAACGTCTGATCCGATTATCGCTCATTATGGCTATCGTAATATTGTAGAAATAACACACGAATAGTTTATTTAAATACTTACAATTTGCTTCTGTAAAATATCCATATACAGTACTATATATCCACGCTTCAAAATTGAAATACGTCTTCTCATTTCAAAATCAAATTTCAAACTGTGCATCTACGGTAGAATATTGCCAGGAAACCCCCTAAAGAACTGCCGTGACTGCGCATATTTGCTCATTAATATTAATGAGGCAAGTCCGTGAACAGGAAGTGCACTGGTAGCTCTTATCTTAAACCAGTCTTGTAAAACTTCGCATCTACAGACCCTTTATATTTGTAAACCTTTCACATGGCATCACTACAAATACTAGTACCCATATCGCTACACAAATCTGAAAACAACTCCGGAAGCGGTTTGCAAATGCGGGCGATACTACCGAGTTTAAAGATTTCAACACCCAATGCTGTCCTAAGATTCGATGGTGTGGTTGGCAGAAGGCCAACTACTTCACCCTTGTTGTTGTTGTTGTTGTCACCAATGACCCCTCTACATAAACGGCCATTATGGCTGTGGTCATTGGATTCTCACATCAAAAGTAAAATTGTCAATCATATTTTTTATAAATCAGAACTAAACTTTTTCTTGCGTTAATACATCCTATCCAATGGACAATTGCTAATCCGGTCGGCGCAGACCGGCCCACCAAACGTCAGAAAAAGACGTCCTGTGTTTCCACCGGCCAGCCAGTCCGTAGTACTGGTGCACTCGCCAGATGGCGTGTCGTACTTCCTTCCTGTCTAGACAGCGTGACGTCATAGCATCTTTTTTGTTTGGCACGAACTAGTCATTGGAGTCTCACTTCAAAAGTAAAACTGTCAATCATACTTTTTATAAATCAGAACTAAACAATTTACACAAGAACCACTGTTACCTGATAATGCATTGGTAGGTTTCTTCACACGTATCAATGTTCGTGCAGGATGTGGAAATCTCCCAATGTATTATCAGGTAACCAAGTTCTCATACACATTCCTTATTTCTGCAAGGCATTGTGGACATGACCACTGTGCTTGTAGGTCCTCGGGTTTCGTCCATCTGATAATAATAAATCTATGAAACATTTTGATTAAAGTTTTGCATTGATGTTCCAGCAAGTTGGAAGGAACACCCTGCTGTTGTTCTTATCCACCCCCTTGTGGCCTCCTTTAGAAAGAAGCTTAAATCATACCAGTTAGACTTGAGCCTAGAAACTAGACTTTAGTCAATCCAATCCCAGAGTTTTGGCGTGTATATACATAACATCCAATAAATGAAGTCTGAGGCTCTGTGCGGGCACCCTGCTTCTATTAATTTTGTTGTCAATATTAACAGTTGACAAAGTTTCAAGCATTTTTAGAGACCCTACTTATTGGAGTTTTATTGTATGTATTTAACAGTTTATAGAAGACGTTTGAGACTGTTTGTTGCATATATTTACAAGGTAACAGATGAAGTTTGAGGCTCTGTTTGGGAACCCTACTATTTAGTGTCCTTTAAAAATTTGGACGCTTATTGATTTAAACGTCATTTTCAGGCAGGCTTATAATGAGGCTGTCACAGTATTTTCTAAGTTGAATATCTGCCTCAGTATAAGGCCTATCAAAGTGATTTTTGGCAGTCATAATCTATAGGTGTTGTAAAATTTTTGACAGGTACAAATTTGCCCTTTGAAGATTATCAAGGTCACATGATCCAAAAAGTTTTTCTTGTACTTTCTTTCACCAGATTTTCTCAGAAACTACTGCATAGGGAGGGATCCACAAAACATGACAAGCACTCTCCTAAGATTCTCTCCTCCCCCCCCCCAGTTTAATCTGGGGTCAAAGGGGTCAAAGTGGAATTTCTTGTGTTTTGAAGAAAGGAGTTAAGTAAAAAAAATGTTTTGCCTGAAATCCTAAAAAACTTCAGTGAATTATTCTTCTGGACTATTCAAACCTAATGATATGGCATTTTGTCAACATCTTGACTTTCAAAGTCATATTTATTGCCCTAAATGGGTTAACAGAAGTTTGAGTTGGACTCCAACTGAAAGTAGTTTTATTACATGTATTTACCAGCTTACAGAAGTAATTTGAGGCTCTGTTTGGGAACTCTACTGACTTTAGTTAAGTATTTTTATTGTGTATATTTACCAGCTTACAGAAGAAGGTTGAGGCTCTGTTTGGGGACTATACTGATATTAGTTTTGTTACATGTATTTACCAGCTTACAGAAGTTTGAGGCTCTGTTTGGGGACCCTACTGATAGTATTTTTGGTAAATGTATTTACTAGCTTACAGAAGACGTTTGAGGCTCTGTTTGGGGACCATACTGATAGTATTTTTGGTAAATGTATTTACTAGCTTACAGAAGACGTTTGAGGCTCTGTTTGGGGACCATACTGATAGTATTTTTGTTAAATGTATTTACCAGCTTACAGAAGAAGTTTGAGGCTCTGTTTGGGGACTATACTGATATTAGTTTTGTTGCAGGTATTTACCAGCTTACAGAAGAAGTTTGAGGCTTTGTTTGGGGACCATACTGATAGTATTTTTGTTAAATGTATTTACTAGCTTACAGAAGAAGTTTGAGGCTCTGTTTGGGGACTATACTGATATTAGTTTTGTTGTAGGTATTTACCAGCTTACAGAAGAAGTTTGAGGCTTTGTTTGGGGACCATACTGATAGTATTTTTGTTAAATGTATTCACTTGCTTACAGAAGAAGTTTGAGGCTTTGTTTGGGGACCATACTGATAGTATTTTTGTTAAATGTATTTACTAGCTTACAGAAGAAGTTTGAGGCTCTGTTTGGGGACAAGCTGGAGGTGATTCGCACACACCAGCAGCAAGAGAACATGAAGTTTCTTTCTCACTTTAAGAGGAAGTTCATCATTCAGGATGGTGAGTGAACATTGATAGCTGTTGTGGAAACCACCCATGGTGTCTGGTCGGGGAAAGGAGTTACAGCAATACATATTAACTTTGAACCAGGCTAGAATTTTAACCGGAGCACTATTTTGGATATTTACAATATTTACTCTATAACTTTTTAACTTTCTAATTTTAAGACCATTGTGTTCATGTTCTGTTGACTATTTTTAGTCAAATGCATAGGAAAATCAGAAAGCGTGTCAAATCTTCTTTTCATTCATAATTCGTGAAAAAAAAAAATTTCCACAGACTTAAACACACACTCATACATGGGGTGGATAAAAACTTGATGTGCATGTGATTTATTTGTCAAACGCATAAAGGAATAAATAGTAAATATCAAATAGATTTTATCCCCCCCCTCCCCCCCCACTCCCAGACCTTTTCTGTTAATTTATAAATGATTTTTCCCCCCATTATTCCATAAGGAGATAGTCTCACTTTTTCACGCGTGCCTCACTTTATGCCAGACTACGTGTCACATGTCTGGAAGTCTTTCGGATTCAGTGACTTAGACCCCTGTCACACTGATCCGTTCTGGCATCTTGATGAATTTCCAGTCCCTGGATAATGTGGATAGTCCTGCGATTCTCGTAGTGTGGGTTCTAGTAATTGTTTAGAATAGGGATGGGTCGGTATGAACAAAAAGTCTAGATCGGGAGGTCGCCAATGCAAATTCCCAATCAGGGACTCTGGGTTTTAGCACACCGCAATCAAACATGTATCCTGTCCTCAAAATCACAATAAAATTTCCCATATGCTTAAAAATATGGGATAAAATTGTGCAGTTTCTTCAAATTTGTGGTTTGTTTACAATGTTTTAAGTTATCCTTTGATTATATGTGTTGACAAGCGAGATAGAGGTTATAAAGTGTTATAACCAAAACCTTGGCAGTTCTGCTTAACGTAATCGCTATAAAAGTCTTTCAATGCACAAATATATGGGATAAAACCTCATATATGTCCATAGCCTTATTATTATTCACCCTGTTTATGTTCAGCTGAACTTTAGAGTCTGTCAATTGATGGAGATTAAGCACTATAAAAGTCCACATGAGATTAGATTAGATTCACTAGGAAATAACCATCTATTTGTGTCATTTATTGGAAACATATTGCCAAAATAAGTTTTGTTAATCATATTATTAAGCGGCTTGGTCTGTCACTTGATGCATTTTTTTCTTTGCAGGACTTTCCAAACCAAAACAAACAAAAAAAAAATAATTATAATAAAAAAAATTAATGTTGTTCCATCAGATTGACTTCTGTTTTGTTTTTTTCCCTCACTTTTTACCCCACAGCCCTTAAGGGCTGTCGGGGTATTGTTTTCACCCATGGTGTCCGGATGGGCGGGCGGGCGGGTGGGCGGGAAATAGTTTGTCCGGGCTGTATCTCAGAAACCGTAAGGTGTAGGAAGTTGATACTTGGTAGGGACATTGGTTAGGGGGTGTAGGTGTGCAACGTCATGGTCTGACCTTGATTTGACCTTTGACCTTGCCATAGTGACCTTGAGTTTGAAAATCTTGTCCGGGCTATATCTCGGAAACTGTAAGATGTAGGAAGTTGATACTAGTGCTGAGACGAGTTGACGGAAACTCGAGTTGCAACTCGATGGGCGATAATTGGGGGACACATCGATCTGCGCTATTGAAACTCGAGTTTTTGAAAACGTCAATATTTTCACCATCTAAGGCTGACACTTAACCAACACAATAGAAATATCTGAAATTTTCAAAAATATATTGCATTTTTACTTTATTCTGGCTTAAATCAATGAAGATTTAACTTAAATTATATCGCGAAAGCCCATTTCCAGGTCCAAATTTTGCCTCATGTACGGTCATGTAAAATATTTTCGCCATATTAATGGCTAACAAATGAAATACTTTATCCCGAAAATTACTCGAGTTCAACTCGCTACTAACAAATGATACTCGATCTGCCATTTAAGCTGCCGATCCCACCACTAGTTGATACGTGGTAGGGACATTGGTTAGGGGGTGTAGTTGTGCAACGTCATAGTCTGACCTTGATTTGACCTTTGACCTTGCCGTAGTGACCTTGACCTATAAAATCTTGTCCGGGCTATATCTCGGAAACTGTAAGGTGTAGGAAGTTGATACTTGGTGGGGATATTGGTTAGGGGGTGTAGGTGTGCAACATCATGGTCTGACCTTGATTTGACCTTTGACCTTGCTGTAGTGACCTTGACCTATAAAATGTTGTCCGGGCTATATCTCGGAAACTGTAAGGTGTGGGAAGTTGATATTTGGTAGGGACATTGGTTAGGGGGTGTAGGTGTGCAACGTCATGGTGTGACCTTGATTTGACCTTTGACCTTGCCGTAGTGACCTTAACCTATAAAATCTTGTCCGGGCTATATCTCAGAAACCGTAAGGTGTAGGAAGTTGATATTTGGTAGGGACATTTGTTAGGGGGTGTAGGTGTGCAGTGTCATGGTGTGACCTTGATTTGACCTTTGACCTTCCAGTAGTGGCCTTGACCTATAAAATCTTGTCTGGGCTATATCTCAGAAACCGTAAGGTGTAGGAAGTTGATACTTGGTAGGGATATTGGTTAGGGGGTGTAGGTGTGCAACGTCATGGTGTGACCTTGATTTGACCTTTGACCTTGCCATAGTGACCTTGACCTATAAAATCTTGTCCGGGCTATATCTTGGAAACCGTAAGGTGTAGGAAGTTGATATTTGGTAGGGACATTGGTTAGGCTGTGTAGGTGTGCAACGTCGTGGTCTGACCAGGATTTGACCTTTGACCTTGCCGTAGTGACCTTGACCTATAAAATCTTGTCCAGGCTATATCTCGGGAACTGTAAGGTGTAGGAAGTTGATATTTGGTAGAGACATTGGTTAGGGGGTGTAGGTGTGCAGCATCATGGTGTGACCTTGATTTGACCTTTGACCTTGCCATAGTGACCTTGACCTATAAAATCGTCAGGACTGTATCTCGGAAACCGTAAGGTGTAGGAAGTTGATACTTGGTAGGGACATTGGTTATTGGCTATAGGTGTGTATTATCATGGTGTGACCTTGATTTGACCTTTGACCTTGCCATAGCGACCTTGACCTATAAAATCTTGTCAGGGCTATATCTCGGAAAGCGTAAGGTGTAGGAAGTTGATATTTGGTAGGGACATTGGTTAGGGGCTATAGGTGTGTATTATCATGGTGTGACCTTAATTTGACCTTTTACCTTGTCGTAGTCACCTTGACCTTTAAAATCTTCATGGACCTTTGGGTCTGTCTTTTGATGCAGATTAAGCAAAAGTTAGAATTTATTAAGAATTTTACTTTCATAACTTCCCATTCTAAGATTTTGCTCCAACACCACAATAAGTATTCATTAAAATGTATTACCACTTCTGTATGCATGGTAATATTCAAACCATCTAAACCATAATTCGGCCATGCAGATGTAGATAAAGAGTGTTGAATTTTAGTTTACTGATTAATGCTGTCATCTTGTTATTGAATTATCTTGTTTTAATACTTCATCTTTATACGCATTATCTTTCTTTTAAACATTATTTCTCCATTTAAACATTGTTTGGACCTTTATATAACTGACAGTGCTCTGAAAGTATCCTGAAGTTTGTACTGGTACAGTACTTCTATATCTCATGGTGTTGAAAATATTTCCCTAGGCTGTGGGGTACGGGCATCTCTGATGCTATTTTCTCTTACTTGTTTCAATATATTATCCAGAGGCTTTTCCCCTTTTAGAAAATAATTTTTAGTCAGTGAGACTCAATTACAGAATGTATATGACTGATGTCCTTCTTTCTTGTGAATTAAGGGGGAGTTTATATTTATTTTATACTAGTCTTATACATCGTAAAAATTATCCGTTTAAAGTTATAGATCGTAAAGTTATCAGATATGAACTTTCAGTTTTATTGTAAAAAAAGTAAGGGTATTGGAGGGGCTTAATAAACGCATTCCCATGTTCAGCATCGTTTGGCACTGACAAAGGATTTTAACCGTCATTTGTCATTTCTGTGTCATTTTTATATCCCTTGACAGAGTTACAAACATATTGTCATATAATATTGTTTTGTCTGCTTGATATACTCGTCTTTCATTTTGAGACAGAACCATGTTGAAGACTGCTGGTGCTCATTATCTTGCAAGTATCTCATTGAACTTTTTTCATCCAACTGAAGATGGTTTTTGAACATCACAAATTTCGAAATTAGTGTCAAAAAGTAACATTATATCTCCCATGAACAAGAATCGGATCCATTCCACATTCCAGTCTAAATGGTTTTAAAACTTTTAATGTCATACTTATCCATGTTTATTGTGCACGAATATTAACAGAGGCGACCTATTCTTAAAACTGAAGTCGTCATTGTTATACACACAAATATGTGGGGAAAGAATAGCATACATTAAATGTTTCAAATGCGAGAGCTTAAAAAGAAGTTACAGTATTTTAATAGACTGGAAATACATACAGTAATTCGAAGTAATCAGAGGTAAATAGTTCTGATTTCACCTTCCACCTGTCTTGTTTCATGTGTGTTAACTTTGTAAATTTTGGGTTTGGAGTATATCATCCTATAAGACTTCGCGCCAATATTTATTTATTAGTGGTGGCATCGTTTACAGAAATCAAAACCGGTTACCGGGGCTTTGAAACAAACAAAATTCGGTATTTTGTATGCTTGTTACTGGCAGTGATTATTTCTCGCAGGGCGTACATGAACCAGAACTTGCAACTGGAAATGCCTTTCACGAGATATTAAAACATATGTAAACATCATTTTTGCTCAATATAAAGTAAAAATGTGACATATTTAAGAAAATATGAATGTTTTTTGTTGTTTTGATGAAAGCCTAAACTTATAACGTTTTCAAAAACCAGTTCCCAAATATTCTTTGCGGATTTCATTTTTTCTACCAAAACGAAACGAAATACCGCATGCCGGAAAACTATTAACACTATTATTTATTTATTTCAGGTTTTACGTTGCTTTCAACACTGTACAAGTCATATCACTACGGGTAGTTTTGCGGGCAGAGGAAACCAGTACATACAGTTGATCAAGGTTCTGTACTGTAAACTGCCGACCATCGGTAAGCAACTACCAACTTTCCCACATAAGGTCCAGGCTTTGAACCGCCAAGCTCAGACCTGGGAGGCAACTGTTACCACTGCACCGCCATGGCCCCTTTGTGCCGATATGATTAAAATACAATGGTGTGATGTAGGTCTCTGTTCAATGCAGTAACCTTCCTTAGATAGTAAAAGCTGAACTATGTTTACTGTCGATATGACCTCTTCCCTGTTTACTCTCAAACGCGAGAGTGATGTCATGGGGTCTGATTGTTCGCATGTTTGTCCGCGTGCCTTACCCAAAAACTCTACATCAGCTGTGGGTCATATTTTCACACAGTGTGAGGTTTGCCTATGGCTCTGCCCTCCATAGAGATGATTATGGGTTCAGATCAAATCTCCAGAAGTTTTTAATGCGAGCCTCGGTAGAGTTCTAGACCAGCTGTGGGATATGTCTGACTTGGAATTACTTTGTGTCACCAGACTTTCATAAATTCTAGTGCACTACTCGTGTCTCTGATGGCTTTGCACTCGCGCTAGGGGACCGAAACACCTTTCAGCCTTGTTTCCTGAGTTGCCACAAATATTTGGTAATTGTTGCACGCAGAAGGTGGCACCTCGAAGGACTATATACAAAAGAAACAGTGAAGGTGTGTGGTGAGGTCATTAAGTATAACCAGCCAATGAGAAGACAAGATAATGGTCACAGTGAGAGCCTTAAGTTATAGACAGGAGCACTAGTTGACAATATAAAAGTGTCTAGTTCAATTAAATGTTGAGACTCCCCAATATATTACACTTTTTAAAGATGGTGTTAATTTGAAGCCAGGGTGCCATTCCAATAATTTACGGTATCCGCTTCTTTGTCTCATCAGGGGAGACTGATTAAGCACACCTTACGTTTTTACATTCGTCTTTTCTAGCCGTTTCTTTCTATTTCTTTGCCCTTTTATTCGTCTCTGACAGCATGTCATATTGTGTATGTTCACAAGTTGTCACACTTTTGTCTTCCATTGACACACATGAAATAGATTTGTTCTTATTCTCCGATAGTTCTCTGACTTTTTTTGTTCAACGACCCCCATCCACCCCCCTCCCTGTTTTCCAAACTGTTCAGTTTTTCATCTGCCATCAGAAAACATTAAGTTAGTAAATCGTACTGTGTGCATGAAGGTTTTTGTAAGCCAATGTACGTATCATGCCACAAAAGGGTAAATAAAATCTATTCGGGGAAAAATATAAATTATTAAGGGGGGTAAAAAGACATAATCAAAATATTGTGCGCACCTGAAACGTGTTCATGAGGGATTGCAAAATGATTCAAAACTCTTAAAGACAACTCTCGCAATACTTATATGACAATGTATTGTTGAGCTCTCCTATTCCTTTAGCCTTGCTAAAGGCTAAAGTTTTTTTGTAATTAGGGAACACTTGTAATTCAGATGATGAAATTTCACTTTATGTAATGCGTTCTTACATATGCTGGCTTTCTCTTCAGCATACACATCAGCTTATATCTCTAAACATATACGAGTACTTCATGAATACCAAATATATGTGTACATGTTTTTTGAAAAAAGATATGGTACAGTTTGAGCCTTAAGCAAGGCTAATATTTCCCCCAAATTGTCTTCCTGTATTGATATTTCTTTCCCCACACATTTAAAAGAGGTTTGGGGGAAGGAGGTTTTGTTCCAGGCCAAAAATCTATTGATTTACACCTAATGTGGTTTATTCTGTGGGGTGTACGGAAAAAAGCCCGTCAGGAAAATTGCTGGGTAGGAAAAAGTGATGGTTAGGAAAATTGCCCACCAATATTTCAAAATTTATTGGATTCAGGTCCGTCGTGCCGCCGCCGCCGTAGAAATTTCCTTGTGTATGCGATAACTCAAAAACGGATTAATATTTTTTTTTTCAAACTCGGTACACATGTTAAGGATGCCCAAAGGAAGATCCCTATTTTAAGGTGACCTTAAACTCCCAATAATAAAGAACTTATGGCCACCTTAAGGTCAGAAATTGCACTTTTGGCCACTTAGAGCCCTCTAGGTCACAAACTATGAGGCTTATCTGCCTCAAATTTTACCTGAGAACACATTAATATATTCTTAGTACATGTGCCGAAAATCAAGACTTTAAGTTGAGGAGAAAATTGTCTTTGAGGCCCATAAAGACCCCACTTAGGACTTTTTTCCTATGTTTTAAACTTATTTTGCCCTATAATTTGGAAGTGGTAATTCTGATGAGTCTCAAACTGCACTAGATGTAACTCTTATATGTAATCCTTGTCTGTGAAAAATTTAAAGGCTGTAGGTTTACCTGTTAGGCCGACTTAAGATCTCAAAATTGCCCACAGAGACCCAATTTATGGACTTTTTGCCATCTTCAAGCACTGTAGCTTTCAAACTATGTCTCTCATCTAAATGAAATATCATCTGAGAATATATCAATATGTTTTTCTTGTATGTACTCCAAAATTAAGGCCTTTAATAGACATTCCTTATTTATATATTTGATTTTATTTTAGTGATAAGATTAACTGAGCTTTTTATATTTGATTATCCCTTTTATATTATATGTGTTTGTTTACCATTTGTGCTGCAGCACTCCATCTCTTTGTAGTCCCACCCCCCATCGTGTTTGTTTACCATTTGTGCTGCAGCACTCCATCTCTTTGTAGTCCCACCCCCCATCCCCCACCCACCTCTGGGACCTCCAGCTATTGAGTGACACTAAATAAACAAAGGTATACAGATCTTCTGTAATAGTGAGAGAGGTGTGGAGAAGGGGAGAGAGGTGGGGTGGGGGTGGGAGGTGGTGTTTGCTTCATTATCTAATTATCTAAGACAAAGGGAGTCAGAACTGAGATTGTGTCACATATTTAGGCTGCATATATATGGACCACATATATAGGAATTGAGGAAATGAATAACTGAAAAACAATGCAAATTCTAAAAATAATATAATAAAATAATAATATAAATAATATATGATTTTTAAATAATATTTTATTTGTGAACAAATATAGAAACAGAGATACGCTTTTGGAATTATGAATTTAGAATGGACATTCAATCATCAATCATTTAAATACTTTGAAAATAGGTTCAGAGTTACCCTTTGCAGGAGGATTGAAAAGTATGATGAGTTGAATTAAAAATAATATTTTATTTGTCAACAAATATAGAAACAGATATGCTCTTTTGAGATTATTAATTTAGAATGGACATTCAATCATCAATCATTTAAATACTTTGAAAATAGGTTCAGAGTTATCATTGCAGGAAGATTGAAAATATGATCTGTTGAGTTATGTATTCGACGTCTGGGGATACACCATCTTCCTTGGGAAGATATAAACTTAGTAGATTGATGTGCTGAAGTTCATATAACTTTTCCCAATATTTATGGCATACAACAAATGGATTAAATAAAAAATTCCCGATCAAAACCTGTGGCGTGAGTGATGACCTGTCTGGGGATATGTTGGCGCCAAGTTGGCCCAATCTAGTTTAACTATTATTTATAAAAATCTGATGTAAGGTGGGCTTTATTGCAGGGATTCATTCAGAGGTGCCATCTAATAGAATGAACAAAACACAGTCGGCTGTCAATGTATTGCACATCAATTGCAAAAGTTGACCTTTCATGTTGCACATAATCATTTTATAAAAATAAGTGTCCATTTAAAGGCTAAAGTTTTCATTCCACAACAAAAATCTTACCAAACTGTGCTGTGGGCATATTGTGCATGTTATCTACCAGAATCAGCAAACCCAACTAACTGCTGAGGTGTTATCTCTGGGAACGTGCAATCCTCTATATGGCCTTATAGAGTCAAGCCAGTGTTGTGGCTTTGATGTGTGTATTAATCCTGTGGTGTTTGCCATGTATATGTTTTAATGGCTACTTTAGCATTATGTTTCGCAGAGGGATGACTAATGTTAAATGCTCTTGGAACTTCAAATTGATTGATATTGTTGTTAGAGAAACTTTGATAATGATTTATAAAATTAAGTTGCAAATGAAGGTGTTCTCATGTATTTGTATTTTAACATTTTTTTCTAATATGTACCATTACAGAACCAGGCAGTAGGTTTATTTTTTGTTTATTCTAGTTTTAGCATCACTTTCAACACATTGTATAGGTCATATCACGGCGGGTAGTTTTATTGGCAGAAGAAACCAGTACATACAGTTGGTCAAGGTTCTGTACTGTAAACTTCCGACCAATGGTAAGCAACTACCAGCTTTCCCACTTGAAGTCGGGCGTGGATACAAATTCCGATCTCAGAGGTGGGAGGCAAGAGTGTTACTAGGCAGTATGGCAATAATTTAGAATTAAAGGCATGAAACCAGTATCTATAAATTCTCATTCAGAGTTGATTAGATGCAGGGTTTTAAATTCTCTTAACACTTGCAAATCACTAAATTTTAAAAATGAATGTTAAAAAAATTTCCATTTACAGGGCTGTCAAAGTCAAATTAATTCCAAGTAGAACACCGTGCCACTGTAAGTGTAAAGTCATTGTAAATACTGTACACAGCTTCCCATAAGATTGGATCCAGCGATTGGTTTCACAAAAATTTCACAAAGCAGCAAAGTCTAAGCTTTGGCTAAGTCTTTGACTCAAAGTTAAGTCCACCAGGGAATAGGGATGGGTTGGTAGGCCCGGTATCTCAGTACCGAGAGCGTTTTACTGAAATACTGTGATGAGATTTTACAACCGCCACTTTGCTTGACAGCACATATAATGGAAGGAAGAGTTAAAATATTAGAAACATACCAAAAATCTGAAGAAATTATAAGCTTTTGTCCCAGTCAGCTCAATCATTCACTCTCACAATAGTATTAATTACCATTTCTACGCCAATGACACCCAGTTATACATTGCACTCTCTCCAGCAAATTTCTTTCACTCTATACAAAAACTAAAGAATTGCCTAAACGACATTCAAAATTTCATGTTCACAAATAAATTAAAACTCAACCCTGACAAAACCGTGTTTATTTTGATAGGCTCCAAAGACAATCGTAAACAACTCCTTCCTCACTTTCCAATCAGTATTCTTGGTAATCAGGTCTCACCAGCACAAAATGTCAAGAAGCTCGGAGTGGTGTTTCTTTCCAATTTCACCTTCTCTGACCATGTGTCACAGGTCATAAAGTCCACTAGAGTTCATGCGAGAGACCTCTACAGAATTCGTCCCCTTCTAGACCTTAAAACATCAGTTCTTCTAGCCAATGCTTTGATGAGCAGCAGATTGGACTACTGCAATTCCCTGTTCTTATCACTCACTGATTTTGAGTTGAGTTGGTGATTGCAACTAGTGCAAAACTCATTCTGCAGGGTTATCACCCGTTCTGCAAAATTTTCTCACATCACCCCCCAACTGAAAAAACTCCATTGGCTTCCAGTCAGGTACAGGGTACAATTCAAAATAGGCCTCATTACATACAAAATCCTCAACCAAGGTCAACCTGTTTACCTAAGAGAATTAATTCACCCCTACACTCCAGAAATACTAGATGTAGTACCCCTAAACTCAAGTTCCTTTATACCCCCACTTTTGACCGTAGAGTTCAGAAATCAATTAAACACTTTTCTAATTCTTTTAGTCACTACGCCCCAGTTCTTTGGAACTCTTTCCCCTTCCAAATAAGAAATAGTTCCTCTGTCGCATCTTTCAGGAAACACCTCAAAACCCAATTCTAGTTTCCCAACTTAGTCTCCTTCCCTCTCGGTCTCACCCACAACTCTGGAACACTGACCTTGAATGCCCCTCGACTCTCCTTATTAAAAATGATTTTTGTTAACTAGCGCACTGAGTTCCCCTTAGTGGGGAAGATATTGCGCCTGCAAAGCAGTAGATTAGATTAGATTTAGATATTTTCCTGCATTTGCTGACTGTTATAGTGATTTTTGGTTATGACACCTTATAACCTTATTGTCACTTGTCAGTGTATATAATGGAAGGAAAACTTAAGATATTGGAAACAAACCAGAAGTTTCAAGAAATTACACACTTTTTACGCATACTTTGTGCATTTGAAGACTTCTTCATTGTGCTGTTATAAGAGGAAACGTCCCGAAATTGGTATGGTTTTGCATTGGTGACCTGATCTACACATATTTCATACCGACCCTTCCCTACCTCAGGGTGGACTTAACTTTTGTAAACAAAGACTTAAATATGACTACTCGAAATTTTTCTCTATTTCAAAAATTGAAGTGACTGAAATGAAGTGTAAAGATACAGAACACCTCCTTAAAGTAGTCTTTGGATGTTTTCATGTGGTTACGAGGTTTTCCATTCAGAGCATTTTTCCTCATGTCAAATGTGTCAAAGACATAGTTTACTGAGAAATCTAAAATTTGCAACATATCTGAAATTCACTACATTTGTGGAAATACTAATAAAAATAATGAATTGAGGAGTCTCGATTTGTTGAATGTTTAGTAAATCAGGGCGTTTTGAACTGAAATATACCAAGTTTAACCAAAGCATCATGTGCTTCATGGAATTAACTAATAAAGGTTTTAGAGGTGGTAAATTTTAAATATCTGGTGAATTTTAGACTTCTTACTCTATGTGCTCCAGTGATATATTTTGTGTAGAAATAAAAGGTTCATAGTTCACAGAAAACCGCTGTAGTTACTTGAAAATTCAGTCTTGGCTTGGTTTTAGCTAAATCATCTTTTGTGAAATCCACTTAAGCCCAGAAATTATCTCATTCAGAAGTCTTAACATTTAAGTCTCAGACTCATTCAAAAAAGCTAAGTCTTAGGTCGTTTGTGAAGTCAACCCATGTAAAAGCATTTTATGAACTTGACCTTGTGTGGACTATATGCGCTGAATGTTTCCATCGTGTATCCACACAGGAAGGAGGAAAGAGACTCGCCCAGTGGGTGTCAGGCCACCGGTAGAGCTGTTTCAGGTTCGAGCCAATGGCGGCCCAATCTGTACACGCTGCGTTCAGATCACACCCGAAGCATCTAACCTCAACTCGGAGTTCTGCTTCATTTTGAGGGTGCCTTTTGATGGGGAAGAGGAGTCTGGCATTGTGTATGTATGGGTCGGAAACCGAGCAGATCCAGAGGAAGCCAGGCTTACTGAGGAAATTGCAGATGATATGTATGGGGTAAGTGTGAACGGATGTTAAGTGGCAATATGTACATGTATATGGTATCCGTGTGACCAGAAGTTAAGTGAACATATGTTCAGGGGGAGTGTGAACAGTATGTAAGTAATATTCTAAGCCAAGTAAGTGTAAATATAGGTAAAACAATGATATAAATCAGGTAAACATGAAAGGGGTTAAATGGCGATATGTATAGGGTCAGTGTGAACAGAGGTTAAGTGATGTTATATTAGGGGTGAGTATGAACAGAAATTAAAATATATAGAGAGGGTAAGAGTGAGCAGAGGGTAAATGAAGATATGAAAGGGTTAAGTGTGAACAGGTGTTAAGCAATGATATATTTAGGGTGAATGTGAAAAGGGTTCAGGGATGATGTGTACAGGGTCACTGTGAACACTGCATATGTACAGGATAAGTATGAACAGAGATTGAGAACATGGGTGAATAGGAGATAAGTATAAGGTCAGTATGACCAGAGGTTAGGAACAATACAGTGTTATTAGAAGATATGTACAGGGTGAGTGTGAACAGGGGTTAAGTTCCTTCCATACTTGAATGTGTTTTGTGGTTCACAGTTCAAACGAGTTGTGTGCACTGGTTTCCTCCAGCAGTGAGTCTTTTTTATGTCGCCATTCTGCGGCGTGGGCGTCCGCGTGAACAACTTCTTCTCCAAAACTACAAGGCCTAGAGACATGCTGTTTGTTTTAAAAGATACCTTATCTATCGAGGATGAAAAATTGTTCAAGGCATGCAAATCTGTCTGTTCATCTGTTTGCTAGAGACGTTACAAGGGAGGTACCCCCACCAAAAGTGTGAAAATTTCAACACTTTATCACAATTTTCTCAGTGACTATTGCAGGGATTTCTCTCATATCTTGCATATATGTACTAGAGAGGTAGATTCTCTTGTGTGAGTATGAAACCTGGATCTGTCTTACTTTTTTTTTAATAAATTTTTTAAATAATTTTTAATGCATTAAAATTCATGAAATCATGCACTAAATCACTTATAACTTGAAAAGTGTTGCATTTAGAGCATTTTGTTAAAATATGTTATTCAGCTACTTTTTCATAGCTACAACATGGTGAGTAACTTGGGTGTCTGTTTCAATAGCTAAGTGAGTAATAGCTACTTTTAGGCTTTTCAGTAACTACCATCTTGAGTAAAATCACTTGTAACTTGAAAACTATTGCATTTAGAGAATTTCGTGTAAATATGTTATACACCTACTTTTGGGTCAGCTGTAACATAGTAAAATATCAGACCTGTACCTCATGGCATAGCTGAGTAATAGCTACTTTTAGGTTATCACTGTTGAGTAAATCACTTCTAACTTGAAAACTATTGCATTTAGAGTATTTTGTTTCAATATGTTATTCACCTATTTTGGGGTCAGCTATAACATAGTAAAATTTCAGATCTGTGGCTCATGGCATAGCTGAGTAATAGCTACTTTGAGGTTATCACTGTTGAGTAAATCACTTATAACTTGAAAACTATTGCATTTAGAGTCTTGTCTTTCATATTTTATTCACCTATTATGGGGTTAGCCATAACATAGTAAAATTTCAGGCCTGTAGCTCGTGGCATAGCTGAGTAATAGCTGCTTTGAGGTTATCACTGTTGAGTAAATCATTTATAACTTGAAAACTATTGCATTTACAGAAATTTGTGTAAATACGTTATTCGGCTACTTTTGGGTCAGCTATAACATAGTGATATTACAGACCTGTAGCTCATGGCACAACTGAGCAATAGCTATTTTCAGGTACTGACTGTTGAGTAAATCAATTGTAACTTGAAAAATATTGCATTTGCAGTATTTTGTTAAAATATGTTGTTCACCTACTTTTGGGTCAGCTATAACATAGTGAAATTACAGACCTATAGCTCATGGCATAGCTGAGCAATAGCTATTTTCAGGTTCTCACTATTGAGTAAATCAGTTGTAACTTGCAAACTATTGCATTTAAAGTATTTTGCTTAAATATGTTGTTCACCTACTTTTGGGTCAGCTATAATATAGTAAAAATTCAGACGTAGCTCATTGCATAGCTGAGTAATAGCTACTTTGAGGTTATCACTGTTGAGTAAATCAGTTGTAACATGAAAACTATTACATTTAGAGTATTTTGTTTCAATATGTTATTCACATAATTTTTGGTCAGTTATATCATAGTGAAATTGCAGACCTCTATGTCATGGCATAGCTTAGCAATAGCTACTTTCAGGTTCTCACTATTGAGTAAATCATTGTTTCCACTGGATAGCCGCAGTGTGCAGAGAGATTTCACCATTACCGCTCTAATGAAAAAAATATTATAGCTAGCCTTCTCAAGTTTGCAGAATATATTAATAACCATAAAATGTTGCCTGGGAATATTTTTGGCCTCATTTTGAAAAACAAGATGGCCGCCAGGGATGTTTATTCGACTTTAAACAAGGACTTTTGTTGGCCCTCTAGAGCAAAGGGTATTATAAGTAGAGATCTCATATTCGCAGGATATGTTCCTCATTATAAAATCTGGACTGGGAGTATTTTTGGCCTCATTTTGAAAAACAAGATGGCCGCCACTGGTGTTTCTTTGTCAGTCATGAAAAGAGCTTATATCTCCCTTATTATTGGTCCTAGAGGTTTGGGATGGTAAACCAACCTGTAGGAAATCATGGGTTGGGAATCTTTTGGTGTGGTCAGATTTGACCTTTGACCCCTCCTTCAAGGTCAAACGAGGATGGCCAAACTTAAAAGTGCTTATAACTCGCTTATTATTGGTCCTAGAGGTTTGGGATGGTAAACAGACATATAGGAAATCATGGGCTGGGAATCTGTTGGTGTTGTCCGATTTGACCTTGGACCCCTTCTTCAAGGTCAAACAAATATAGCGAAACTTAAAAGTGCCTATAACTAGCTTATTATTGGTTCTAGAGGTTTGGGATGGTAAACCATCCTATAGGAAATCATGGGCTGGGAATCTTTTGGTGTGGTCAGATTTGACCTTTGGACCCCTCCTTCAAGGTCAAATAAGGACAGCCAAACTTAAAAGTGCTTATAACTCACTTATTATTGGTCCTACAGGTTTGGGATGGTAAACCAACCTATAGGAAATCATGGGCTGGGAATATTTTTGTGTGGTTGGATTTGACCTTGGACCCCTTCTTCAAGGTCATACGAGGATACTGCATTTGCAGTATTTCTTTAAATATGTTTTAACCTACTCTTTACACTTAAACAGTTACCTTGTTACTTTCCTTCATAATACCATTTGCAGGGCACAACTTTTTTGTCCTTTTCTTCTGTCAGGTTCAGAATTTCTTTTGAACATGCTGTTCAGTTACCATTTACTGTACTGCTGTACAGCACTTTCCCTGATAATTATGCTTTCCTCTCATTATTACCTTCATAAATCAAAAACACTCAGTCAGCTGACACAGTGCCCGTTCACGGGCACTCTCCTCTTGTTTATAATAATGTATCTATAACATGCTGCGTCATTTATCTAGTAGATTTAATGAATTTTGTTGTTATTATGATTATGTATCTTGAACCTCCAAGTGCACCAATTAGACACTATCAAGGTATAATTAGATCTATTAGCATGTTTGGAAGACAAAGTTATAACATATTGGCTTAAATGAGTTCAGTAATTCATTTCAAGTATTGTCATAACACAGTAAGCTAGGAATAAACCTATATTTTAAAAGAGAAAATGAAGAATTTTTTTTTGAAGAATATATTTCTCTCAATGCTATGTCCACTAGTTTTGTATCCGTTCATCCAGTTACACCAACCAACCTCTTCAGCCTCCAGTATTACAGCAGTTATTGCATTTTTGTGGGGACCTCAGAACTAAGTTTTCAGTTATGTTTAAATTTAAGCACTGCTGGTAGTTTCAAACAAATCTATAGCATTCAGATACTCTGTCGTAACATATATGTCTGTTTGCAGACAACTCATACCATTCAGATTATCAACGAGGGAGAAGAGCCGGACAACTTCTTCTGGGTGGGTCTGGGTGGCAGGAGAAAATATGACAAGGTGGGTACTTGGAATATCATTACAGTATTCAGTATTGCAATAATAGTAAGGTTATTCACAGAATACCATTATTACACTCACCATTTATGAGTGAGAACCATTTTGTATGGTGAAGAATTGGTTTTTCTTATAAAAAACTCATTAATTTCATCAGTTGTCTCATAAGAATTAATTTATATGCAGTGAAAATGGCAAAATAATTGTCTTACAGTGATATATATGTGTATCTTCAGACCAAAATTTAGAATATTTTTGGAATTATGACTCATGTACAGAGACGTGTATATTTACATCATACCAGCCACAAGTAAACATAAATTTCCTGGAATTTATTCATTTAAAATTCCGGAAAAATTTTCTCAGCACAAATACTATGAACCAAAGCAAAACATTAGTTATAACTCTAGTGTATTCAGTTTCCAAAATTCTTCTTGGGGGGAAAAAGCAGTGGTATTAAATGGGGCTGTGAACAATTACTCGAGCCTCGATGGATGAGTCAGTATTGGCCACTACTCGAGTCCATTATCACTACTCGGTTACTTGCAGGGTATTGTATTATCGCCTGCGTAATGAAACATTTATGTAAAATATGCTTCATTTCTGCATATTCATCACATAATATCAATTAAAGTTGTAGTTTTCACTTAAAAATCTACAATTTACTCCATATTCTATAATATCTGGTTAAATAGAAGACGTTTTTTGTGAAAAGTTTTGTTTCCGATTTGTTTACAGAAGACTTCTAATGGTAGGTACTAACTCTCGCCGTTACTCGAATTCGGGCCGGTTGTCAGAGGGCGAGTACTCGGGGCCATTTTTAGCACCTGTCCCAGCCTTAGTATTAAATGTAATGTGGTAAATAAATGCTGTTTTATTGCGTTAATACATCCTATCCAATGGACAATTGCTTTACCGGTCGGCGTAGACCGGCCCGCCGAACGACAGAAAAAGTCGCCTTATATGAGTGCATAATGCCCACACAAGCTGGCCGGTCCCATTGTGCACTCGCCAGGTGGCGTGTCGTACTTCCTTCCTGTCTAGACAGCGTGACGTCATTGCATCTTTTTCGTTTGGCACATGCTTTGTGTACACAGAGTTTTTGCAACAGAAATTTATCTTCAGATAATCACATTTATTGGTGAGAATTGTTTTTAAAACTTATTGTAACTTTACTCTGGGAGTGTATAGAACGTTTTGGGATATTTTATATTTTGCCTTCAGATCATTATGTCTTCTCCGGACCAGAAACATGGTAGCTGTGGCCATATCATGGCTAGCTTCGACAGCCATTGTTTCTGCACACGTTGCAGAGAGAAGGGTAAAGGTACAGACCCCTGTATTTACCATAATGATTGCCAGGCCTGTAATTCTTTCACTGAGGAACAACGCATTTCGTTGTCTACCCCCAGTTATAGATTAAAGAAAGAAAAGCGTGAGTTAAAGAAATCTTCTGATACTCCCATCAAGGACTCTGACAGTTCCACCCTCAAGACTATGGATAAGGAACCGACCTTCTCAAGTGTTAAAGTGGTTCCTCTTACTTCAGCTCCGGCTGGTATTTCCAAGTCAACGGAACCCTTCATCTGACCATCAGATACTGTTCAGACTTCAGATTTGGCCGGTAGCCACCACTCCCCTCAGAGTCAGGCCACCGACAAGTCGCTTTCTTCCACTTCTGATAGCCAATGCCCATCTACTTCAGATTTGCATGGTGTATCACAGACTGCTCCCAGAGCTAAGTCGACCAGCAAGTCGCACAAGGAGAAATCAGTTACCGACCGACCCTCAGACCTTGCTGGCACAGACCCACCATCCTTTCAACAGGTTTCCAGCAGGTCGTCCTCAGCACCGGCCGGCCGACAGATACTGATGGATACTGATTCCGACTCTGATTTCTCTGATCAACCGCCAGTAGACATATTTGTTGAGGAAGGGGAGTTGTCCGACCAGGACCCAGATGCTGTTTCTGCCGACCCCGACCAGACCCTCTCAGAGGACCAGAACTATGGAGAAACCATGAGAGGGATCAGGTCCTACATGGCTTGGTCGCATATACCTGATATGGACACAACGACCACTACATCCGATGGCAACCCTTTCGCTGGTCGACAGTCACAGCCTACAGGAAAGGTCTCAGTTAAAATGCCAACCGACGAGTGGTTGTGCAAAAAGATGGGCAAGCTAAACCCGACTCTGGTGGAGGGTTACCCCTCCCGTAGCTCAGAAGCGGGAGGCCTGTTAAAGGATCAGTTTGTGAAGTCGGCACGCTCACAGGCCAAATGGTTAGCTTTGTATCTGATCAACAGAAAAGTGACACTGGTACTGAGAAAACTGTTACTTGGAATACAGACGCCTCTAAGGTTAACAGTACTTAGTAGTCGTATTGCTAAGGCAGCAGGTATTTCATCTACACCACCAGATTCCCGACAGATCTGTCAGGACAACCTCAGGCATTGGGAGAAGTCGGCAAGGGAAGCTTCCACTGTATGCAACCAGGCTGCTGGTTTCAACAGGTGTTTGTATAGAGTCCAAGACAACATGAAAGCACAGTTGAAAACCATCAAGACAGAGATGGCCAAAGGGAAGTCGTCTTCCAAAGCAGCTGGCGCGGCCGACGAGCTTCAATTTTTGATGAACTTTAACGCTAGTATTACCCAGGCCATGGCAAAGACTCTAGAACATCTGAGTGACTTTGTTTTTGTGATGGTGGCTAATACGACCTTGACTCGCAGAGATTCGTATTTGTCACACCTTAAAGCTGATATTAAACCAGACACCTTGGCCTCTCTCAGGACTGCACCCCTCCACATTCCAACGCTTTTCCCTGATGAAGCCCTCAGGCAGGCAGAACAAGATATTGCCTCATTTGAAAGCAAGGGTCAGCATCAAACAGGGAAGAAAGGTCGCTTCCACCCCCATGATTGCCCTGACAAACGTGGGGATAACAGGAAACAGGAACGACCAGCATGGAAAAACATTGGTCAACGAGGACAGGGCAAGAAGTCTAAGGGCAAGGCCTCCTACTACTCCTCGAGGCCGGCCAAGGGCCAGCAGTCTTACAAATGACAGTTATTGTGTAAACAGTTTGACAGGAAGACTGCTGGCCGGGAGCACAGTTCACAGACAAACAGACACTTTTATTGCGTTAATACATCCTATCCAATGGACAATATGCTAAACCGGTCGGCGCAGACCGGCCCGCCAAACGTCAGAAAAAGACGTCCTGTGTCTCCACTGGCTGGCCGGTCCTCACACTGCACTCGCCAGGTGGCGTGTGGTACTTCCTTCCTGTCTAGACAAGCTGACGTCATAGCATCTTTTTCGTTTGGCGCATGCACTGCTTGGACGAACTTTTATAATTCTTGGAATATTTGATTTTTATGTGAGTTATTTGAAGTGCGGGACTTTCTTAAGTTGTGTATCACTTCCTCACAGGTTATAGACCGTTTTTGTCAACAATTTGTAACTTGGATCCCTTTCGTGAGTTAAGAAGTGCGGTTTATAAAACCTTCACGTATCACTTCCTCACTTTTCGCTTGTGTCATGGCTTCTCCCAGTCAACGCAGAGGGGGCTGCGGCCACATGATGGCGGGATTCGACCTACACTCTGTCTGCGCAAGGTGTAGAGATAAAAAGAAGGGCTCTGATCCCTGTACCAAATCTCCACCTGAGGACTGTCAACACTGTGACGCCTTTACACCAGAGCAGAAAACCCAGATTGCAACTCCCTCTTATAAGTTAAAGAAGGAAAAGAAGGATGCCAAGTCAACTCCGGCTAAGGATTCAGACAATTCCACCCTTGTAGACCCGGCCTTAGTATCTGTCTTGGCTGTTGTGGATAATCAAAGCACTCCAGGTGCTTCTACAAGTGAACCGGTAGAGAAGAAGAAGAAAACTGACCCTAAACATTCCAAGTCCTCCAAGTCGGAGAAGTCAGTTAAACAGTCATCCAACCGACCGGCTACCACTTCATCTGAATCTAAGCCTCATAGCTCATCCACCGACACTAAGCTACTCGACATGGACAAAAAGTGGGCTGAAAGGTTTAACAGGCTGGAGGCCTTGTTCTTAGCCAAGACTGTTGATCCACCTAGGGATCCAGTATTCAGTACTGTCAAGGTGACGCCAGCACACGCTCCACCTGCCAATGTGGTCCGATCTGACCCGTTCATTAAACCTCAGCCTCAGATCTCTCAACCGACCGACCCTGCTGGAGATTCAGCCACCGACTCTTCCCTACACAAGTCGGACGTCAAAACTTCATCTACTCAACCGGACCCTCCGGCCACAGCTTCTGTTAAAAAACAATTGTCATCTGCCTTCGACGTCTCCCGCAAAGAATCATCTTCAAGTGATTCCGACTCCGACTCATCCTCAGATCAACCCCTACTGGATATCCTACCAGAAGAAGGGGAATTGTCGGACGAAATGGACGCAAACCTCTCTGATCAAGAACAGTCACTGTCGGAGGAGCAGTCCTACCGGGAGACTATGCGGGGCATTAGGTCCTATATGGGGTGGGATCACATACCAGATATTGACTCAGGGACCACCACCTCAGAGGATAACCCCTTTGCAGGCCCCAAGCCACATGCACCGGGTAAAGTGTCTATCAACCTACCCACTGACGAGTGGCTGTGCCGTAAGATGGCCAAGTTGAACATTACCCTCACCCAGGGCTATCCGTCCAGAACTTCCGAAGCCGGTGGACTTCAGAGAGATCAATTTGTCCGACCACCGAAATCCCAGCAGAAATGGTACGGGTTTCACTCCAACCCCAAAACAGATACTGAACAGTCCGTTTCATCTTGGCATACCAGTTCTTCGAAGCTGAATAGCACCTACCTTCGAATTGCAAGACAAGCTAGTATTGCCTCCCAACCTCCCATGTCGCGCCCTATATCCCAAGAGACACTGCGCAAGTGGGAGAGATCAGCCCGGGAATCTACCGTCATTTGTAATCACGCGGCCAGTTTCAACCGGTGTTTACTGAAAGTACAGCAAAATATGAACTCTCAGCTTAAAGCTGTCAGGATAGAATCTAAGGGCAAGACGGCAGTGAAGGTTACAGATGCAGTCAACGAACTCCAGTTCCTTTTGGACTTCAATTCTAGCATTTGCCAGGCAATGGCAAAGGCCATGGGACACCTCACAGAATTCATTTTTGTTAACATGGCCAATACCACGCTTCTCAGACGGGATTCCTACCTCTCCTACCTCAAGGCAGGTATTAAGGCTGACACACTTAACGCCCTGCGGTCAGCCCCACTTCATCTGGACACTTTGTTCCCAGACAGTATCATAAAAAGGGCTGAGGAGGATATCACTAGTTTTGACAAAGGTAGATCCGGCTCATCTTCCTACAAAGGCAGGAGATTCCATCCTTATGAACACCATGACCACAAGTCGGACAAGCAACAGGAAAGACCGGCCTGGAAAAATCTTTCACGCACCCAACGTAGAAAGCAGAGGAAACAGTCACAGTACTCCTCCCGACCGGCCAAGGGTCAGCAGCAGTACAAATGACAATCAATATGTAACTCAGTTAGATTCACTGCTGCTGGCCGGGAGCCCTACCTCAGAGACAAAAGACACTTGTACTGTAAAGCTGCATGTTGTAAATTCTGTACCTACTGCGCCTGGGCATTCTCAAAAGAAGGAAATAAGTCCCGGGGCAGCAGTTTGTCAATCATACAGTCACAAATTAAAATATGTGAACAGTGCTTCTTGTGTCATTCCATTGTCTTATGTAAATGTTGTAAGAAATGCTCCCAATGTTGCCTCAAATCTTCCTGTAGGGGCCAGACTTCAAAATTTTTGGCAAAAGTGGCTGGATCTAGGCGCCGGTCCGAAGGTAGTTCAAATTCTGAGAGAGGGTTATACCCTCCCCTTCCGGACCAGGCCAAAATTGTCAAGAGTTCCCACAGTTGTAAGCTGTTATGGCAATCCTCGCAGGAACCTCAAACTGTTAGAGGCATTACATCAGCTTACAGCAAAGAATGCTATAGAACTGGTAAACAAACAGACCTCCCTGGGGTTCTTCAACCGACTATTCCTGGTTCCCAAACCCAACAACAAATGGAGGCCAATCCTGGACTTGAGCAATCTAAACCCTTTTCTCAAAACCGAAAAATTCAAGATGGAAACTCCGGAAACCATCAGAACCTCTCTCCAACAAGGACAGTGGGTAACCTCCATAGATTTCAAGGATGCTTATTTCCACGTTCCCATACAGGAACAGTCAAGGAAATTCTTGAGATTTCACGTCCAGGGACAGACCTTTCAGTTCAAAGCTCTCCCCTTCGGCCTATCCACAGCTCCTATGGAGTTCACTGTCATAGCAAAGGAGGTGAAGCTTATGGCCACTCAGAAGGGTATAAGGCTCCACCAATACCTAGACGACTGGTTGGTGAGGGCCACATCCCACCGGGCCTGTCTCCAACATACACAGGTCCTAGTACAACTGTGCCGACAGTTGGGTTGGCTGGTGAACATAGAAAAGTCGGAATTGGACCCCAAGCAAGTTTTCAACTTCGTCGGTTACCAATTCGACCTCCAGTCCGGTCGGGTCCGACCGACACCGGACAGGTGGCAAAGCCTACAGGAAAAGATACTAGAACTCATCTCCCGACCGGCTTGTTCAGTACGGGAACTGATGTCTTTAATAGGCCTGCTAACCGCGACAGAGAAACAAGTTCACCTAGGCCGACTACACATGAGGCCCATTCAGTGGCACCTCAAAAGAAATTGGAGAATACCGGAATCCCTACACAAACGGATCCCTCTGCCCAGATCTCTGCATCCTCACTTGCAATGGTGGCTACAAGAAGACAACGTTCTCACAGGCCAACCACTACACCCTCTACAGCATGCTCTGCAAATCTTTACAGACGCATCAAAAGAAGGGTGGGGCGCTCACTTAAACGAGCATATTGCCAGAGGATCCTGGTCCCTACCGGAAAGCAAATTGCACATAAATTACTTGGAGTTAAAAGCAGTCTTTCTGGCTCTAAAAGAGTTCCAAAAGGTATGCATAGGCAAAATGGTGCTAGTTGCAACCGACAATACCACCGTAGTAGCCTATATCAACAAGGAAGGAGGCATGAGGTCGGGCCCACTTTGTGCCCTACTCTGGAGAATCTTGACCTGGTGCACCGGGAAGCAAGTGACTCTGAGAGCACGACACATTCCCGGCCACCTAAATGTAGTGGCAGACAAATTGTCCAGATTGGGTCAGACCATCCAAACCGAATGGTCCCTCCTGCTAGAAACCTTCCAAGCCCTATGCGACAGGTGGCATCAACCTCAAATAGATCTATTTGCTACGAGGTTCAACAACAAGCTGCCCCTGTTCGTATCACCGGTACCGGACCCCAGGGCCACTGCAGTGGATGCACTCAGTTTGTCATGGGAAGATCTGGACGCATACGCCTTCCCACCAACAGCCATTTTGGGCAAAGTGGTGGAGAAGTTACAAGACTCCCCGTACCGGAGGTTGATCATTATTGCCCCGGGGTGGCCCAACATGGCATGGTTTTGGGACCTAGTGGAGATGTCCAGCCAGATACCATTGCTTCTTCCTCAGTTGCCGAACCTTCTGACTCAGCCATTCAATCAGACCCCTCACAGGAGTCTAGCAAACCTAAATCTCCACGCATGGCTCCTAGAGCCACAGCTATCAAGGAGCAGGGTTTCTCTGAGGCAGTGGCAACAAGAATTGAAGCTCCTCAAAGAGGATCAACTAGATCCGTCTATGAGGCAAAGTGGGCCATTTTTACAAAGTGGTGCATCACAAATCAGGTGGACTTCAGGACACCTCCTGTAAAGTCAGTTGCTGATTTCCTCATGTACCTTTTTGAGGAAAGGAAATTGCAGCCCAGCACCATTGATGGCTACAGGTCTGCCATTGCTGATAAATTGGGCAGTTCAACCCTCAACATCAGCAAAGATGAGAATCTCACCCGTCTCTTGGATAGCTTCCACAGAGACAGACCCAAGGGCAGAAGAGGTATCCCCTCCTGGAACCTATCTCTGGTTTTACACCAGTTGACAAAGGCTCCCTTTGAGCCAATTAAGGAGGCCTCCTTGAAGCATTTGACCTTCAAGACAGTTTTCCTCTTAGCCTTGGGATCAGGCAAACGCAGAAGTGAGATTCATGCTTGGCAACATAAGAACATCAGACACCAGTCTGATTGGACTAAGATATCCCTGTACCCTTCTCCCAGCTTCCTCTCCAAAAATCAGCTGGCTAAAGAGGGTCCAGACAGTGTGGCCCCAGTGGTTATCCCAGCCCTGGCCCCCACTCTGGATAGATCTCTTAAGTCTGACAGATCCCTCTGTCCGGTTAGAGCCTTGCGTTACTATTTGGACAGGACATCAGACTTCAGGCAGAATAAAGAGTTGGTTTTTGTCTCCTTCAAAAAAGGCTTCGACAAGGACATCTCACCTGCCACTATCTCCTCTTGGATCAAACAAACTGTGATCCTATGTTATGAGCTCTCAGACCAGGAGGCCCACAAGTTACATCAGGTTAAAGCCCATGATGTCAGGGCCTTCGCTGCTTCAAAGGCCTTCCAGTCGGGGGTCTCCTTGGAACAAATATTAGCAGCATGCCACTGGAAGTCACATAACACCTTCACCCAATTCTATTTGAAGGATGTGGCATGGGCTGATTCTGAGCTTTACCACCTGGGACCTGTAGTGGCTGCTCAGCAGATCCACAAATAACCCAGGCCAGAGAGGAGATTTGTACATATGTATATAGTGTATATATAGTTAAGAAGCATCAAAAAAAAAAAAAAAAAAAATTCAAACGTGCTTCCTTCGGGAGGTTTATTTCTTGGGACTGAACTCATCCCTCTCTTCCCCTACCTCAGAGCAGGTCTGTAAAAAAGGGGGGGAGGCGAGTCGGTTTGGACCGGTTAACCGGTCTCTGTTGACCGACCATAGCCTTAAGGGTCTTGATAATCTTAGATCGACCCATGCTTTAAGTTGTTAGTTATTTTCTGAGTTCGTATAAGTCCCTAGTAACTTACCCGCCGACCAAGCAGTAGTTATTCAGCATATTGTCCATTGGATAGGATATATTAACGCAATAAAATTGCAAATTTAATAAGTAAATTAAATTTTTATAAGTTAATACCCTATCCAATGGACACGCAAGACCCTCCCACCGACCCCGCTATCAGTTTACTAGGGGTCTAATAGGTTTAGACAACGAAAAAGATGCTATGACGTCAGCTTGTCTAGACAGGAAGGAAGTACCACACGCCACCTGGCGAGTGCAGTGTGAGGACCGGCCAGCCGGTGGAGACACAGGACGTCTTTTTCTGACGTTTGGCGGGCCGGTCTGCGCCGACCGGTTTAGCATATTGTCCATTGGATAGGGTATTAACTTATAAAAATTTAATTTACTTATTAAATTTGCAATTTTGTAAACTTAAATGTTGTGCCTCATGTTCATACTGCGCCCAGGCATTCGCAAAAGAAAGAAATAAGTCCCGGGGCAGCAGTTTGTTTTTCTCAGAGAAATTGCAAAACAAAATCTGTGAAACTTGCTTCTTGTGTCACTCCATTATCTTGTGTCAAACCTGTGGTAAATGTCAGAAATGCTGTCACAAATCCCTCTGTAGGGGCCAGACTTAAAAAATTTTGGCAAGTTTGGTGGAATCTGGGGGCCAGCCACAAAATAGTCCAGATCTTAAAGGAAGGCTACACTCTCCCCTCCAGAACAGGCCCCTCCTGTCAAGGCACCCTACGGTCATAAGCCATTATGTGAACCACCACAGGAACAGCTACCTGTCGGAGGCTTTGCATCAGCTTATTTTCAAAAATGCAGTCGAACGGGTGCAAAACCCAAAATCTCTAGCGTTTTTCAACAGACTTTTCCTAGTGCCCAAACCCAACAACAAATGGAGACCCATTCTAGATCTGAGCAAACTGAATCTTTTTCTCAGGGTGGAGAAATTCAAGATGGAAACACCGGAAACCATCAGAACTTCCCTGCAACAAGGGGAATGGGTCACCTCAATAGACTTCAAAGACGCCTACTTCCACATACCAATACAAGAACAATCCAGAAAATTTCTGAGATTTCACGTCCAAGGTCAGACATACCAATTCAAGGCCCTGCCCTTTGGTCTGTCCACAGCACCTTTGGAATTCACGGTGGTAGCCAAGGAAGTAAAGTTAATGGCCCTACACAAGGGTATAAGGATCCACCAGTACCTAGACAACTGGTTGGTGAGGGCCAAGTCCCACCAAGTCTGTCTCCAGCATACCAGGGACCTGCTGAAACTATGCCAAGACCTGGGCTGGATAGTCAACTTAGAAAAATCAGAGCTGGAACCCAATCAAGTCTTTGACTTTGTAGGTTACCAATTTAATCTCAAATCTGGTCGGGTCCGACCCACACCAGACCGTTGGCAGAATCTCAAAGCAAAGATTCAAGCTATACTAGTCCGACCTTCCTGTCCGGTCTGACAGTTCATGTCCTTGATAGGTCTTCTAACGACCACAGAAAAGCAAGTTTATCTAGACCGACTGCATATGAGGCCTATACAGTGGCACCTGAAAAACAACTGTAGAGTACCGGAATCACTAGAAAAGGTCATTCCAATACCCACTTCTCTGCATTCCCATCTAGAATGGTGGTCAGAAGAAGACAATGTGCTACAAGGACAACCTTTACACCCTCTAAAACATGCTCTGCAGATCTTTACAGACGCATCAAAAGAAGGGTGGGGCGCTCACTTAAACGAGCACACAGCCACAGCTAAAGGTCGGAAGGGTATTCCTTCCTGGAACCTCTCCCTGGTCTTACACCAATTGACCAAAGCTCCATTTGAACCACTTAGAGAGGCCTCCTTGAAGCTTTTGACCTTCAAGACGGTTTTCCTCTTGGCCCTTGGCTCGGGCAAACGTAGAAGTGAGATTCATGCTTGGCAAAACAGGAACATCAGGCACCAGTCTGACTGGTCAAAAGTGTCCTTGTACCCTTCACCCAGCTTCCTTTCAAAGAATCAGCTGGCCAAGGAGGGCCCAGAGAGCGTGGTCCCAGTGGTTATCCCAGCCCTGGCCCCAACTCTGGACAAGTCCCTCAAATCTGACAGGTCCCTCTGCCCAGTCAGAACTTTGCGCTACTATTTGGACAGGACCTCAGACCTCGGGCAGAATAAGGAGTTAGTTTTTGTCTCCTTTAAGAAAGGTTTTGATAAAGACATCTCCCCTGCCACTATCTACTCATGGATCAAACAGACTGTGATCCTATGTTATGAGCTCTCGGACCAAGAGTCCCACACTCTACATCAGGTCAAGGCTCATGATGTCAGAGCTTTGCCGCTTCTAAAGCCTTCCAATCGGGAGTCTCTTTAGAACAAATTCTGTCAGCTTGCCACTGGAAGTCGCATGACACCTTTACACAATTTTACTTGAAGGATGCGGCTTGGGCTGACTCAGAGCTCTACCACCTGGGCCCTGTAGTGGCTGCACAGCAGATCCACCAGCAGCCTAGAACATAGAGGAGATCTGTACATATGTAAATATTTGTACATCTCTATATATTGTACATATAGCTAAGAAGCATAAAAAAAAAAAAACTCAGACGTGCTTCCTTCGGGAGGTTTATTTCTATGGGACTGAACTCATCCCTCTCTTCCCCCTACCTCAGAGCAGGTCTGTTAAAAAGGGGGGGGGGGGGGGAGAGGTAGGTCGGTTTGAACTGGTCAGCCGGTTTCTGTTAACCGACCTTGGCCTTTAAGGGTTTCCTGACCTCAAGGTCCACCCAGGCCTTCATCAAGTTGTTAGTTCTCATTTTGAGTTCAATTGAGTCCCTAGTAACTTGCCCGCCAACCAAGCGGTAGTTATTCAGCAATTGTCCATTGGATAGGATGTATTAACGCAATAAAATTGCAAATTTAATAAGTAAATTAAATTTTTATAAATTAATACCCTATCCAATGGACACACAAGACCCTCCCACCGACCCCGCTATCAGCTTACTAGGGGTCTAATAGGTTTAGACAATGAAAAAGATGCTATGACGTCACGCTGTCTAGACAGGAAGGAAGTACGACACACCACCTGGCGAGTGCACAATGGGACCGGCCAGCTTGTGAGGGCATTATGCACTCATATAAGGCGACTTTTTCTGTCGTTTGGCGGGCCGGTCTGCGCCGACCGGTAAAGCAATTGTCCATTGGATAGGATATTAACTTATAAAAATTTAAGTTACTTATTAAATTTGCAATTTTCTCACTAGGTGGCAGATTACATGCGTTACGCACGACTCTTCCGATGTTCCAATGAGAAGGGATACTTCATTGTGTCGGAGAAGTGTTCTGATTTCTGCCAGGTTAGTTTTAACGCAAGCTATTTCTTGTTTCAACTTTACGACTAAAGTTCAATCTTGGCTCAAAACAGTTAATAAAATATAGGAAAATTTTCTTTTTTCAACAAAAGTCTTGTTTCACCACAGTTCTACTTTTGCGAGTTAGCTTAAGGCCCAGGCGATGTTATACCTGAGAGGCCACCTCAACAACAAATACTATTAAAAATGCTTCGGGGGGGGGGGGGGGGGGGGGGGTTGCGAGGGGACTGGGAAACCCGTGGTGTGTGTCTGAAAAGTCTGACAGGTCATACAAGTACAAAGGTCAGCGTAATGACCTGTAACATGTTGCTACAAATGCCTGTAGATAACTCATAGCAGACTAATTCCTCGATGGTTCTTGTACAGTATTCAGCGAACTTGTAGGACTAATGTTTTGTTGCGACACGATCCTCACTCAGCTTGGTTTTTTCAGGAGAGTGGACAATATACAGTTGTAGCAGGTAATCTAATGGGTATTTTTATAGCACCTAATCTGCATTATATGACGAACGCTAAGACACCAGAACTATAAACAGAGCACAAAGACAATCAGAAGCCAGAGAGAATGCAGACTTGTGTCTAACCCTAAGTCTAAATAGCCGGTCAAGTTATGAAGGTTAAATACCATAATTTCTATCACAAAAGCCTCGGTGCCATGAAGTTTTTTCAAAAGGGGGGACCTTTATAATAATAAGTTAAACAGTTACCGCAAAATCTTCATTATCTAGTATATATGTTCACCAAGAATTTGTTTAAATAATGGCCAGTGTTTATACAATAGTGGTAAAGACGGCAAACCGGATAGTTGGTTTCTATTCGATTTATATAAACGTAAACGAAATCCAGTGACAAAAGTCCAGGAACCAGTTCCCGAAAATGTCACATATTTCACATCTAGCATACAAAATATTGCACAGAAACGCTTAAATATATTTATTTGTTAATATTTTCCCAATATACACTGAAATAATCCCCCAAATGTCTGACCTTATCATAAAATAAACCGCATTTTAGTGGAAATAATTGTTCATGTACACGCACAGAAAATTTTACAGTTTGACGACAGTTTGGTGAAAACTAATTCGAACGAATCCGGTTTCAACCGAATTTTTGTTTTCGGGACCCGGTTTCAATATTTACTTTCGATCGTAACACTATTATACAATTATATTTGCCTTCCCTCATGATAAAATGTCAATATTACTTCTCACTTTGGCAATTTTCCTGTTTAGTGTAGGTTTTGTACACCAATTCTTCCATATGGACGAACGTTTAAACATAATTACTTCGATGTGACACAGAAAACAAAAGGGGAGAAAATAAACAAACAATCGAAATGATACAGCAAAAAGATGCTGTCTGAAATGAAATGTCTTTAAACTAGGGTTTACAGAAATAATGGGATAACTAGAGTAAGCCCCTCTGAACTGAGTACTTGACACCCTTCTAATGAACTGTTCTTTTTGTTTGCGAGGTTTCAATTCATGTAAATTTAGTAAGAATGAAAGTCAATACACCACTGGTTTTTGCGTTGTATCAAATGGGGGGGCAAAAAATTACTTAAGTTATTTGTGTTTAAATTTTGTTCCTTGGAAAGACTTAGATGTTGTTTTATTGATGACAAAAGCTAAAAATCGACATCACTGGTTTCCTATTTAAGTGGCAAAGTGTTAAATATAATTATGAAGCCGGGTATTGTACCGAGTTTTCAAGGCTGATTAATAATTGTTTACTTTTCTGACCAACGATCCAGCCAAAATAGATCATTATTTTGGTTCATTGTTGGTCATTATACCCTAAATTTAGGTCCGGTCTAAAGTTAATGTGAACTAGTCAGAGTTTTATGTGGTTTCTAAATTTTGACAGTTAACATCTACTGAAGATGCTCACTTCCTGTTAGGGACGTCATCGTGTACTGTGATATCATCATATCGCCGATGGTTCAAGTCTGCGCACGATATTGAGCTTTGCATTCATAACCCGATTTCCGGGGTTTAGTTACCACATTAATGAAAAATTAAATACGTGGGTGTACATGAGCCTGAAATCATAACTGGAAATGTTTATACTAAAGTGAAGATCCTTGGATTTACCTTAATAAAGTAAAAATCTATGTTATTTTGGAGAATTTACAGGTTTTATAATGTTTTCAATTAAAAATATCAAGTTGAAATGTAGATATTAACTTTAGCGGTTAATACCATGATATCGCCCACTATGTTGTTCAAGGTATCGAGAGGTATCGAAAAAAAATGTTAACAAATCTAACAATTTATTGAATAAGACTTAAAATATCTTATTAACACATGGATATTAAGTTATACATAGGAAGGTAAGATTTATGTTGAATATTCAATTATTTGAAATTGTCAGTGACTGACTGGATGGCAAACTGTCAGCAATAATTTAATAATCAACCACACATCTAATTAACCCACCAGTAATAGAATTAAAATTTGAAGTTAAATTAAATTTGAGTTCCTTATAAGGGTATTTTTCATTGAGGTTTTAAACCTATACACAAATTGAATAGTTGTGTGTCCATTGCCGAGTCATGCCAGAGAAAGACCTCTTTGTTCATATGAGTTCAGAAGGATGAACGGGAAACCAGTCTTGTTTGTCATGTTATTGTTTTATTTGTATCCACTGGAGCCATCCGGTGGATACTTTGGTTTAGTGTTCGCTACACCGCCGTACGTAGAGAGATTTTCAGTGTTAACGCTCTTAGAGGAATACTACACCAGCTAGGTTCACTAAATTTGCAGGATATCTTCATTTGGGGGAAAGCTTCTCTGGGATTAAAATTAGCTTCATTCTGAAAAACAAGATGGCCACCGTGGGCATTTCTTTGAAAATTATCTACCTTTTTCTACTGGCTGGTTCTCATAGGTAAAAGGTTGAATCTCTTCATAGGTGATATGTATAACAGATATACATGCCTCTCAGCCTTGTAGACATTTGACCTTGAAGGTCATCAATGGAGTGCCATAGAACCCCACATAGCAGACTTTAAAAGTCCCTATATCTCCCTTATTATTGGTTGTAGGGGTTTGCAATCTGAAACCAACCTATAGGAAATCATGGGCTGGGAATCTTCTGATGTGGTCAGATTTGACCTTGGACCCCTCCTTCAAGGTCAAATGAGGATGCTCAAACTTATTAGTGCTTATAACTCGCTTATTATTGATCCTAGAGGTTTGCAATGTGAAACCAACTTGTACGAAATCAAGGGCTGGGAATCTTTTGATGTGGTCAGATTTGACCTTGGACCTCTCCTTCAAGGTCAAACGAGGACAGCCAAACTTAAAAGTGCTTATAACTTAGTTATTATTGGTTCTAGAGGTTTGCAATGTGAAACCTACTTACAGGAAATCATGGGCTGGGAATCTTCTGATGTGTTCAGATTTGACCTTGGACCCCTCCTTCAAGGTGAAACGAGGATAGCAAAACTTAAAAGTGCTTATAACTCGCTTATTATTAATCTTAGGGGCTTGCATTGTGAAACCAACTTGTAGAATATCATGGGCTGGGAATCTTCTGATATTGTCAGATTTGACCTTTGAACCCTCCTTCAAGGTTAAACGATGGTTCACTGGCTTTGGCGAGTTGTCTTACCGGTGGATACAAATTTGCATCGTTTCTCCGATTCATAGGTCTAGTTCTTGCATGCATTTAAAAATCTAAAAGAGCTGGTGACAATGCAAGCAGTTCTGTATTCAATCACTTGACTCTGGCTTCTGTAATTGTGGGTTTGAACCCAGCAACCACCCATTAAGTACAGATATGAAGAGGGATGGGTCAGTAGGCCTGGTATCAAGGCTATTTTACTGAAATACTGTGATGCGATTTTATAACCACCACTTTGCTTGTGAACACATATAGTTTAAGGAAGAGTTAAAATATCAAAAGTTAACATACCCAAATATGGAGAAATTTTAAGTTTTATCCCATATTTTCATGTATATACAGACTTTTAAAACGGTTATGTTGAGCAGAATTGCCATGTTTTGGTTACGACACTTTATAACCTCAGTCTTGCTTGTCAGCTGATATAATTGAAGGAAAAGTTAAAATATTGGGAACTAACCAGAAATATGAAGAAATGATAAGCTTTTATCCCATATTTTGTGCATTTGGGGACTTTTATTGCGATGCCGTTAAGAGAAAATGTCCATTTTTATTGCGCTACAATAGCTTACTATGTGGAACTGAATGCTTACTCGGGAGGTCACAGCCATCTTGGCCAACGTCCAAGAAAAATGGACGCATAATAGTGGTGAGATACCTTGGAATCGAGGTGACCCCCAGCAGTGACGTAACCATCCGCTTCCTCTTTCGAGTTGGCCGCGGATATGGAATACGTGCCTTTTATTGCAAGGAAAGAAATTTATTATTTCTGTGGATATACTTGTCGTTGGATACTGAAACTACATCAGTTTCTTAAGTTTATTTTATAACATAGAATCTTATTTTGTGACAATTCAGAGAACAGATGAGTATTTTAATCATATTTTACAACTTTAAATCCAGTTCCGGGTTCACGTTGTAAAGAATTAAGTATGAGGCGACCAGGACTCGTGCTGTAGCTTATATACCATACAGGCATTTGCCTGTCGAAATAAAATTAAATAAAATATTTAACCCCTATCTGTTTCATTATTTGACCATTTTAAGGGTTAAAAATACAAATTAAAGCACAAAACGAGTCCTTGTCGAAATAAATAGTCGGAAACAACTTCCGTCTTTGTCTAAACGACAATTGCTTGCAAACTGATGCACGACTCGTGTATGTAGTTTATATACAGAAATATATGCCTGTTGTGATCAAATCAAATAAATATTTTAAGGGTTTATCCCCGTTCTGCTACAGTAATTCACCAATTTCAGGATTAAAATACGAAATAAAGCACGAACTGGGGGAATCCTTGAGGAAAATAAAATATTTTATCGCTTATCTGCTACAGTATTTGCCCATTTTAGGGTTAAAATATAAATTAAACTCAATATCGAGTCCTTGTAGAAATCTTTGTCTAAACAGCAGGTGCTTGCAAAACTAGGGTCTCCAATGAGGTTTGGGAGACCTTGGTTTGGCACTTTTTGAAGTCATCCAATTTTATAAAATATATTTGCATTACAGGTTTTATGTTATTTTATAAATTTCCATGCATTAAGTGCTTTCCTTATCTCACAACTAGGCCTACCTGCAGTGAGGCAGGTGATCAGGGAGATGACCATGTGTCACTCTTGATTAGAATAATTCCAGTTGTGTAGTTCTTTTGAAAGAACTGTAAAATTAAGGAAAGCTTACATGGAAATTATAATATCCAACTTTTACCACTTCAGGCTTCTATTATGTTATTGTAGTCTTTGTGGGACTAGTTTTAAGATCCAGCTCGGATCTGAAGCCTGGTATTGACAATATCCTGACTTCCATCCCATGCTCAGGCCCATTCTCGGGTCTCAACCCCCGGGCCCCTAACCTCGGATCTCAGGCCCCTAACCCTGGGTCTCGGGCCCCTAACCTTGGGTCCCGAGTACATGGGCCTGTCCAAGTCTTTTGCTGCTGCATCTGAAGACTCTTGGATATAATAAGTTCAGACACTTTTGAGGAATCCATGTTGTCTGTGCAAGTCAAAAATTCCTCAAAGCCAAAGGGCTTCTTCTGAACAACTTTTTCAAACCAGTCCCTGTATTTTATAGGGAAGTAGACTTGTCTGACTTCCCTCAGGACAACCCAAGGACTTTAAAGATTAGGCGGTTTTTTAACCACCCTGTCTCCAGGGACAGTATGCCTAGGTCCTCTTCCAGTCTGAACTGTGAATGATGTAGTAGGCCAACAAGAGCTTCAGCTTTTCCTCAACTAAATATGCTAGTTTAATGTAGAGGATTCGGTGGCTGCTATTAAACCCCCTGGTCCCATTCGTAAGTAGTACTATTGGGACAACATTGTCTTTTATTTTGAAGACAAATTACAATTTTTCAAATCTGTATCTCCCCTAGTCTCTCTGGGGCCTCTATGGGTAAGGCCCCCCTTCTGGTAGTCAGAGAGTTTGAGCTTCAGGCTGCTCTTTACTACCGTATTTATCCCCTATAAACAGAGATCCCACTTCAGCTACCAGTGTCAAGAACTCTTCTCAAACAGTCCCACAATTATGTGTTTCACAGCAATCCACAACATCTGACCCTCCACGCCTGGTGTCTAGGAGTGGACAGCTCCAAGGACAAGGCTTCTCTGTGGAGGTGGCAGAGACTTGTTGTCCCTCAAAGGTCATCAACAAGGACCATCTACAAGTCAAAGTGGGCCCTTTTTGAGAAATGGTGCAGAGAAAATTCAGTGGATTTCTCCACTCCCTCTGTTAAACAATCACAGACTTTTTTGTGTACCTGTACCAAGATCTAAACAGGCGCCCTTCAAACATCGATGGTTACAGGACGGCCATTGTTGACACCATGGGCCCAGCTGGGCACCATATTTTCCAAAGCTCAGACCTTAACAGGTTACTCTCCAGGTTTTACAGGGATCATCACAAAAGTTCCAGGAATCTTCCAAAAAATGGAACCCTTTTCTGTTGTGGTTAATGAGTTCACAAAAGCATCCTTTGAGCCTATGAAAGACACAGACCTCAAACATCTTACTCTCAAGTCTGCTTTCTTGCTAGCTTTGGCCTCTGGCAAGCGCCGCAGCGAAATTTTTGCCTGGGTCGTAAACAAAGTATCTAATCTAGGCTAATGGGAAAAGGTTTCCTTGTTCCCTTCTTCTGACTTCATAGCCAAAAACCAACTAGCAAGAGAAGGTTCTCAAAGTGTGTCGATTATTCCTGCTTTGACTACTATTGTAGATAGACAGTTCAAGAAGTCAGGACCTTGTGTCCGGTATGGCCCTGAGGTATTATCTGGATTGAACTAAAGACCTGAGAGGGTCTCGATCCCCACTTTTATTTCCTTAAAGAAAGGACACATCTCAGACATCAGACCCGCTACATTCTCGTCTTGGATAAATAACTATCTTACTTTGTTACAAGCAGACCAACAAGCCTTGAACTTGGCCCAAGTTAAAGCATATGACATTAGGGCCTTCGTGGCCTCTAAGGCCTTATACGGTGGGGTTTTGGTGGACTAAATCATGCAAATCTGTCACTGGAAAGCTCATACACATTTACAACTTCTTTACCTAAAAGATCTTCCTTGGTCATACAACAACAATATGTATCTGGGTACAGTAACAGCGGCTTAGCAAGTCCTAGACCCTTACCCTCAGTCTAGTCATCCTCGGAAAGAAAAAAAGGGGACGGGGCACACCCACTGCAACCAAGTCTTCAGGAGTCTAAATCCCAGGGTCTACGTAAACGCCTACTTCCTCAGGATGTTTAATGTATGTAATGTATTATGTGTTTCCCCAGGTGACCCCATAATCCCATTTTAGTTTTCATCTTTTCGTGAGTTGCAAAGCTAATGAGATTTCCAAGCCAGGGCTTGTCATCATTGGTAGTGTAGCCCTTGGGGCTATTTATGCCATTTTTTAGTGAGCTCCAAAATCCAGACATCCAGACGGTATCAATTACCTTCTGGTTTTTGGCTTCTTGCAGGCCCAGTTTTCCAAAACCGGGGTACTGTAAGCGGGACTCAGACTGGTTATTCTAATACATTCATTCTAATCTAATTAATTCAAATCCAAAAAAATTGACAAATACTTCCAGTCTCAGCTGTAATCCCTCCTCCGAGCGGTACGATTCAGCATTCAGTTCCACATGGTAAGCTATTGTAGCGCAATAAAATTGAAAATTTTAATTACCTAAATGTAGCTTTATAAGCTACATTAGCTTACCATGTGGAACTAAAGAGAGTCCCACCCTGCCTCCCCGCTGAATAACAGCTGAGGGGGTATGGGCAAATTTTTAACTCGAAAGAGGAAGCGGATGGCTACGTCACTACTGGGGTCACCTTGGTACCGACCCATCTCTAGATATAACATAAAGTGTTAATATTAGGCTGGAGATTCACAACTTGTTTACAGTTCTGTACAGATCATCTGCACAGTATTTGAGACAAAACGAAATTAGAGGTACTGTTTTAGTCTGTGGCTGTTTTATAATCTAGAAACTACAGAATAAAAACCATGTTATCTCTATTTATTATTGTTTACTATGTAAAACTAGATACTGTGCTGGTCGCATGAATTTTAAACAGGGTGTCGTGTCAGAATTTGAGACTGAGGCTGCAACTTCATCCCATCATCCATATATATTTCTTTCATTTCACTTTGGGATGTAGCTTAAATTAACAAATACCAAAAATAAACACAATCATCTATCAGTTAATGTCTCTCAAGTTCTATGTAGTTTTTATGTTCTCATCTACTGTATATTCTCTCATTTATTTCTCTAAACTCTTATTTCTTATTCTATGAGTCTGATTATCTTCTCTCATTTGATCCTCTCATTTGAATGTAATTGAGATTCACCTCACAATTTGTAGACGAAATTCACAATGCAAAATGTAATAACCTGGACATTGGCCAACCATATTACAGAAACTTCAGGCAATACAAAAATACTAGATAATAAAATGAGTGACCAATGACATGACATAAAAGAACAATAACTATTTTCAAGACTATAAACGATACAACATCACAGCTACACTATTACATAATTACATAGTAGTTCTCATATCATCACACAACTTCAAATGGAGTCATTAATAGAACCTCCTACAGCTACAATAGACCTCATACAGCACCTGGATATCTGTGATTCCAGCAGACAGATAACAGGAGGATGACATCAAAAGTAACATGCAGGACATAATGACAGATGGACAATAGATGTTCTATCATAAAAACACATTCGTTTACAAGCAATATGAAATGAACACAAACTACAATGAATTTATGGATGCCCCTAGTTTTTCCAGTTAAAATGTGTTATTTGTACTTCTGGTTCTACTCCAACATGCACTTTTGCCTAATAAATCACCTTATTGCTAGCATCAGACATATTTTTTAACTTTTTAAAAAAAAAATAATAATAAAACGCAACCAACACTTGAGTGATTAACATTTGATTAGAGGTGCATTCTCTAATGTTGCAGTTTCGTAGTCCTGAAGTGTCAGGAGATTTGATCTGAAGTGTTTACGGGTTTACTTATAAGAATCAACTTGAGAGTGAGCCTCTCGCGTGTCACAAACCCTTAGGACCCTCTAGGCTGATCTCAACAGCTCTTCACATAATGATTGTTGGAGATTTTCACACCCTGTAAGTGGTTGACAGCAGCTATGAATGCGAATCTAGATTGGTCCGGTATATATAATTAATAATTTTTTTTATGTACACTAGAAAAATACTTTTTGATCAATCCCAAGAAGCATAATTGCCCATATATATATATATGGTGGGGGGTATGCATCTAACTTGCATGCATATCTACTTAGTCTGCCTTGTTTGTTCAATAATATAACTGTTTCACATCACCTAACGGCATTCCCAATTGACTTATACCCCGGCTCCATTGTCAAGATTTTACCTTACATTCACCCCAATAACGGATTCTCTAACATAGTAGTATGACTGGTAGAGGTCCATGTACATAATTACAACAATTATAAATGTGCGTCTCATGTTTTTAAACACAATTTAAGACCTTTGCAAGGGAGCACATCTGTCCCCTTCTTGGCATGACCAATTATCTTGGTCATGAGTCACTTACGACCATGGGTGAGTCAGTAGTAGCCGTATACCTGTATCAAGACAATTTCATTGAAAGACCGTGACCACTTTTAACAATCGGAATCCCGACTGTCAGCTTATATATTTATTAAGAAACATGAAATATTAAATGGCAAACCTGAATCTTAAGAAATTATAAACTATTATCTCATATTTCACCCTGTTTTTAAAGCATTTATAGTGATTTCCTAGAGAAATACTGCCATTTTTAGTCGAATCTTGGATTCGAGTTATGTACTGGGTTCTGATTGTTATTTAAAAACGCCATGTTATCCTCTAAAAGCTAAAGATGTATGCAATATCTATACACATATATTAAATATAAGAGGTACTGTATATACTCTGTCATTTTGTTTTTTGTTTAATATTTTCTTTAATGTGCAGTTTATGAAATGAATACACTGTCTAGCCTTTGTCTAGCTTCTTCCAAAGTACCAGGATGTAGAAAATCTTTTGTTTTTTTCTTTGTCATCTGGTTCTCAGTGGAGTAATTTTCCCCAATATAAATGTCTGGTTCTTCAACACATGACTTCCAGACATGTCTTCCAGACATACTAATAGGTTCAATATTCAATAAACAGTCTTTTATGCTTGTGTTGGTGGTTATTCAAAACACTGGTAGAAACACCATTTACATATTTGGAAGTGGCAGTTTTAATTATGTGGGTGCAAGTTTTTGCACAAATAAAAGTGGCCTTTGTCATGAATAAAAAGTCAGATACTTAATTGAAAATGGTTTACATGTGAATGGTATCAATGTCTATATGGACACATGTACTCTTAATTGGTATTTCAACAGTTTTACAAGTCACATATAGTACATAACATGAACTTTTTCATACCTGTTGTGTGTTTAAAATTTGCATTTAATGGAATGTCTGTTATCCTTGACAGCCTGTATCTGTCTCCTGGTAAAAATATTCCAAAGGGAAAACCAAAGTCTGTACTTAATGTTGTGTGCAACATTCATGGTCAAATTTGGACAGATATACTATTGTGTGCAGTTGTGTAGCCACATCAGAGATGTGTATAAACCATGTAAGCCTCTTTAAATATAATGTAGAGTACCAATATTGAGGATATCTGGTGCTTGCACCTGAAAGTCATGGGGTGTGTTATGCTATGTATAAAGTTATACATATATACAGAATTAGTTTAAATTGTTTCTAGTTGTTATAGATCACACCTTGTCCTTTAAACTTGTAATTGATGAAATACCATAATTCATTCAATTGACACCCAGGGAAATTCACTTAATTACGGGGAGGCCCCAGATAACATTCTACCATCTGCAAAACATTAGAGAATAGTCATAAAACATTAACATGTTTTTACTTTGGGTGAATACTAACATAACAGTGACTTCAGTAGGCAACATATTTTCTATGATAAGATTTTGTTTAATATCAAGTAAAGTTTTGATCATATATGTCAACCATGGTAATATTAAGCAGAACCTTTACAATGTCATTGTCGGAGTTGAACCAGTAGAACCAAAATAGTGACACTAGTATTGGCCCTAGCTCTAGTACAAATGTAACTTTTACAACAGACCACGCAATAAATCAATCTTTTTTATGTCACAACATTTAAATTTTTGCAGTGGCAAGTGAATGTGAAGATATAAATTGTCTTCTGTTTTATGCAAAGTTAAGGCATTTTCCAAGTTACAGTTTGAAGCATTAGACAGCCCCAAAATCTGTCTGTCATCAACCATGTTAAGACAACTTAAGTACAATTTAAGTACTAATTTAAATGGTGTTGGTCTAATATTCACTTGCACCATTGTATAGGTAATATTTGAATATGGAAAGGGAAGTAGAACATATGCCCATGAATGCCAAGGCAAGCAAGTAACAACCTCATGACAATACATGATGAAATGGGGAAAACTAACATTTGACTTATGATGTAATCTTGGAACAAGACCTTCACAATATTGGCTTACTGATCATACCTTGTCTTTTTTTTAGTACGCACCACGGAGAACGCGTCTTTTCAAAATCTGTTGTAAAAAATAACATCTTACAGCGAATATACAGTACTTTTTTATCTTATTATCCAGTATTTTAGGTTTATTTTATTATCTACCTGACGTTAATTTGATTTTTTATTTTTTTTTGTTATTATGATTTTACAATATTTCGGGTATTATCGCCCACCTGGCCGGGAATTACCGGTAACTGTTTTCAATCTTATCATGCCCATTCTATATTCTTGCTAACTGTGTGTAATTTTAAAATTGGTTCATTACTACTATCATACCCATTGTATACTCTTGCTAATTGTGTGTAAGTTTAAAATTGGTTTATTACTCTCATAGATGGTTCATCATTGCATTGTAGCTTCTGTTGTCAGTTTCCCTTGTATTTCAGCATAAAAATACTCTTTGGGTTGTGGTTGGTTTTGAGTTCATAAGGTTGGCTTTAGTGTGGGTTGCTAGGGTTCCCGTGAGTCGCCAACGGGACGAAGTTTCAAGGGTTAGTCCTTAAGGCCATAAAGGTTAGGCCACCCACAGGTGATTTTATCCTAGGGCATCGTCATTCAACCAACCCAACCAAGATGATTGCCATGCGCATTTTTCTTTTCTGCACCATGTTGATGGCTGCCACTCATCTCAGGAGTGTCTCCAAAAATTCCACTGGAAGTGGATTCCTCATTCCATCCATGTTGAGGATTGCTAAAAATTACTCTTATAGCTGCTCCTGCCATGTTTTTCCTCCTACTGTAAAACAGAGTGGACTTATGCTATTGCTTCTGATGTGTGGTGATGTTGCCATGAATCCTGGACTGGTTATGCTTGGCTCTGTGAATGCAAGGTCAATCCGAAATAAGGGCCCTCTCCTCTCTGATACAATTGCATCTCACGCCTTTGATTTTCTCTGTCTCACAGAAACACACATTCGTTCCACTGATTCTGATAGTTTCCTTCGTTCCCTCACCCCCGATGGGTTCTCATTGATACATAGGCCACGTTCAACAGGTATTGGTGGTGGTGTTGGTTTCTTCATTTGTGAATCATACAAATATCGCAAGGTGGATACCCCAAATTATAGTTCCTTTGAAAATATTGTCATATCAATTTCAGTTTCGGGCCGAACTTTGCTCTTAGCTTCTATCTATCGTCCTCCTGGGCCATGTTCTTCCATTTTTTAGATGAATTTATGTCCTTTGTTTGTTTTCTGTGGATTGCAATTACTTCATCTGCGGTGATTTTAATATACACATTGATGTACCTTGTACTGATAGTTACAATTTGGAATCCCTGTTAGAATCATGTAATCTAACACAGTCAGTTAACAATACCACTCATTTGCACGGTCATATCCTTGATCTCATTCTTTCCCCCAGTGATCAAGATATGTGTGTACATGTTGACATCTGTGAATTCATATCTGACCATGCAGTCATTAAATGTGCTATTGACTTTCCTTCCTCTCTTGCTAACTGCCAAACAAGAATTTCCTATAGGAGGTACCATCGTATAAATATGTCCAACTTTAGGTCTGACCTTAAAGATATGCCTTTTGTGAAATGTCCAGCAAATTCTGTCTCACTACTCTATGATCAGTACATACATGACTTGAGTCATATCCTTGATAGGCATGCTCCTCTTGTGTCGAGCTTGAAGACAAAACAGCGTGCTGACTGGCTGTCAGAGAGCTATCACCTTGCAAAGTCACTCAGACGTCAATTTGAACGTGCTTGGCAAAAAGATAAGAGTCAATACAACAGGAGTCGTCTTCGGCGTCAAATCGCCTGGTGTAATCGTCTTGCCAACAGGGACAAGACTGTCTATTACAGGAAACTTATCTCTGACAACAGCCATGATTCCAAGAAACTATGGCGGGAGTTACACAAAGTCCTACATAGATCCCACAGCACTACTTTGCCCACTTGTGAATCCTCAAAGTCATTGGCTGATCGTTTTGCTACATTTTTATCTCCCGCCGGGCTTTATCCCGGGAGGGAGATTATGAAATGATGTCTGTGTGTGCGTGCGTGCGTGTGTGCGTTAGTTAGTCACACAGATTTCTCCAAAACTGCTACAGCTACAGATTTTTTGTAAATTAATTGTCCCAATGAATTTTCATGCCCTTGAAAATTTTTTTGGTTTTATTGACTTAGGCCTAAAGATAAGTGAGTAATAGCAATCTTAGTACTTTGAGTAAAGGGCTCATAACTCAAAAACTATTGAAGTAACAAGTTTTTCTTCAAATATGTTGTTCAGCTACTTTGTCCTTAGCTATAAGATGGTACATAGTTTGGGGTCCCATTGCATGCCATAAGTGAGTAATAGCTATTTTCTCATTTGTAGCTAAATAACAGAAGAAGTAAATGTCAAATATCTTCAAAAGTATTAAAGTTAGGGAATTCTTTTCAAATATGTTATCCATCTACTTTTTCATAAGCTATCACATAGTAAAGTTTCGGATCTGTTGCACATTGGATAGCTGAGTAATAGCTACTTTGAAATTCTGACTGTTGAGTAAATCCATTGTAACTCAAAAACTATTGCAGTATCAAGTTTTTCTTCAAATATGTTGTTCAGCTACTTTGTCCTTAGCTATAAGATGGTACATAGTTTGGGGTCCCATTGCATGCCATAAGTGTGTAATAGCTATTTTCTCATTTGTAGCTAAATAACAGAAGAAGTAAATGTCAAATATCTTCAAAAGTATTGAAGTTAGGGAAATCTTTTCAAATATGTTGTCTATCTTCTTTTTGGTAAGCTATCACATACTAAAGTTTCAGACCTGTTGCACCTTGGATAGCTGAGTAATAGCTACTTTGAAATTCTGACTGGTGAGTAAAGCGATTGTAACTCCAAAACTATTGCAGTTGGAGTATTTTCCTAAAATATGTTGTTCAGCTACTTTGTCCTTAGCTATAAAATGGCACATAGTTTGGGGTTCTATTGCATGCCATAAGTGAGTAATAGCTATTTTCTCATTTGTAGCTAAATAACAGAAGAAGTAAATGTCAAATATCTTCAAAAGTATTGAAGTTAGGGAAATCTTTTCAAATATGTTGTCCATCTACTTTTTGGTAAGCTATCACATACTAAAGTTTCAGACCTGTTGCACCTTGGATAGCTGAGTAATAGCTACTTTGAAATTCTGACTGGTGAGTAAAGCGATTGTAACTCCAAAACTATTGCAGTTAGAGTATTTTCCTAAAATATGTTGTTCAGCTACTTTGTCCTTAGCTATAAGATGGTACATAGTTTGGGGTTCTATTGCATGCCATAAGTGAGTAATAGCTATTTTCTCATTTGTAGCTAAATAACAGAAGAAGTAAATGTCAAATATCTTCAAAAGTATTAAAGTTAGGGAAATCTTTTCAAATATGTTGTTCATCTACTTTTTGGTAAGCTATGACAGAGTAAAGTTTCAGACCTGTTGCACCTTGGATACCTGAGTAATAGCTACTTTGAAATTCTGACTGTTGAGTAAAGCCATTGTAACTCCAAAACTATTGCAGTTGGAGTATTTTCCTAAAATATGTTGTTCAGCTACTTTGTTGTTAGCTATAAGATGGTACATAGTTTGGGGTTCTATTGCTTGCCATAAGTCAGTAATAGCTATTTTCTCATTTGTAGCTAAATAACAGAAGAAGTAAATGTCAAATATCTTCAAAAGTATTAAAGTTAGGGAATTCTTTTCAAATATGTTATCCATCTACTTTTTCATAAGCTATCACATAGTAAAGTTTCGGATCTGTTGCACATTGGATAGCTGAGTAATAGCTACATTGAAATTCTACAGTTGAGTAAATCCATTGTAACTCCAAAACTATTGCAGTTACAATATTTTCTTCAAATATGTTGTTCACCTACTTTGTCCTTAGCTATAAGCTGGCATGTAGTTTGGGGTTCTATTGCATGCCATAAGTGAGTAATAGCTATTTTCTTATTAGTAGCAAAATAATGACATAAGTAAATGTCAAATATCTTCAGAAGTATTAAAGTTACGGAATTCTTTTCAAATATGTCATTCATCTACTTTTTTGTAAGCTATCACATAGTAAAGTTTCAGACCTGTTGCACGTTGCATAGCTAAGTAATAGCTACTTTGAAATTGTGACTGTTGAGTAAATCCATTGTAACTCCAAAACTATTGCAGTTACAGCTTTTTCTTCAAATATGCTGTTCAGCTACTTTGTCCTTAGCTATAAGCTGGCATGTAGTTTGGGTTCTATTGCATGCCATAAGTGAGTAATAGCTATTTTCTTATTAGTAGCAAAATAATGACATAAGTAAATGTCAAATATCTTCAGAAGTATTAAAGTTACGGAATTCTTTTCAAATATGTCATTCATCTACTTTTTTGTAAGCTATCACATAGTAAAGTTTCAGACCTGTTGCACATTGCATAGCTAAGTAATAGCTACTTTGAAATTGTGACTGTTGAGTAAATCCATTGTAACTCCAAAACTATTGCAGTTACAGCTTTTTCTTCAAATATGTTGTTCAGCTACTTTGTCCTTAGCTATAAGCTGGCATGTAGTTTGGGGTTGTATTGCATGCCATGAGTGAGTAATAGCTATTTTCTTATTTGTAGCAAAATAACAACATAAGTAAATGTCAAATATCTTCAAAAGTATTAAAGTTAGGGAAATATTTTCAAATATGTTATTCATCTAGTTTTTGATAACCTATCACATAGTAAAGTTTCAGACCTTTTGCACATTGGATAGCCGAGTAATACCTACTTTGAAATTGTGACTGCAGGGTAAATGCATATAGTTTGGGGTTCTATTGCATGCCATAAGTGAGTAATAGCTATTTTCTTATTTGTGGCAAAATAATGACATAATTTTTCTCAAATAACTGCTTCATCTACTTTTGGGAGAGCTTTCACATGGTGAAGTTTCAGACCCGTAGCTAATTATTCACCTACTCAAAATGAGTAAATGCTAATTATCTCTAAAAGTATTGGGGATATCCAATTTTTATCAAATTACTCGTTCATCTACTTTTGGGAGAGCTTTCACATGGTGAAGTTCCAGACCCGTAGATAATTACTCACCTAGTCAAAATGAGTAAATGTGAATTATCTCTAAAAGTATTGCAGATAGCCAATTTTTCTCAAATAACTCATTCACCTACTTTTGGGAGAGCTTTCACTTGAAGTTTCACACCCGTAGTTAATTATTCACCTACTCAAAATGAGTAAATGCGAATTATCTCTACAAGTATTGCAGATAGCCAGTATTTCTGAAATAACTCATTCACATACATTTTGGAGAGCTTTCAATTAGTGAATTTTCAGATCCGTAGCTAATTACTCACCTACTCAAAATGAGTAACTGCCTATTATCACTAAAAGTATTGCAGATAGCCAATATTTCTCAAATAACTCATTCATCTACATTTTGGAGAGCTTTCACATGCTAAATTTTTTTAATGAATTTTTAAAATAATTTTTAATGCATTAAAATTCATGAAATCGTGCACTAAATCAATTATAACTTAAAAAGTATTACATTTAGAGCACCTTGTTAAAATATGTTATCTTTAGTACATCTAATTCATATGGCGGGAGATAAATGCATGCGTCAGAATGCTTGTTCTCAAATAAAATCATGAAAATCCGTGAGAGTTTCTCCTCATCTGAGTCCTGTGACATGGTACATCCCCCCTTTGACCCTCCTAAATTAACAGTCTTTACTCAAGTCACTCAAGATGAAATTGGTAAAATAATCAGCAAATCACCCACCAAATCATGCCTGTTGGACCCATTGCCCACATTCCTTATTAAGGAATGTATTGACATCCTTCTACCATCTATAATCAAATTGGTTAATTGTTCGCTCCGGGAGGGACTGGTTCCAGATGGGTTCACTCCACTCATAAAGAAGGCCTCACTTCCTGTTGAGGGTTTGAAAAACTACCGCCCAGTATCTGGAGTTAGCTTCATTTCCAAACTGGTGGAACGAGTATTTGCTAAACATCTGGTTGACCATACTCATCGACAAGGCTTGGATAACTCATACCAGTCAGCATATAAGTCAGGTCACTCAACGGAAACGGCTCTGCTTTCCATCAAAAATGATATCCATTTGTCACTATCTCGGGGTGAAGCTACTGCCTTGGTACTTCTGGATCTCTCGGCCGCCTTTGATACTATTGATCATTCCACTCTCCTCAGCTGTCTTCTGGATTGGTTCGGTGTTGGTGGCTCTGCTCTCAAATGGTTCTCTTCCTATTTGACGGAACGCTTTCAATCTGTTAAGATTGGTTCTACTTTGTCTGATTTACAAAAATTGCTGTTCGGTGTACCTCAGGGTTCTGTTCTGGGTCCTCTGCTATTCTCTCTTTACACATCTCCCCTTAGTACTCTGATTGGTAAACACAAAGGCATAGAATTTCATTTCTATGCTGACGATTCACAACTTTATGTCCATCTGTCGCACATGAATGGCTCAGCTGCTTTTGACAAGTTGAACAGATGCCTTCACGATGTTAAGGAATGGATGTCGGCTAGCAAACTTAAACTTAATCCTGATAAAGCTGAGTTTATACTTTTTGGCTCCAAGAAACAGAGAGAAAGGTTAAATGTATGTTTCCCAATTGACATCTTGGGTAAGCCCCTTCACCCCACCAAGTCAGTCAGGAACCTGGGTGTGTGGTTTGACTCTGATTTCTCTTTCTCTAAACACGTCCAGAATGTTTGTAAAAGCTGCTTTATTCAACTGAGGGATTTTAGAAATATTAGGCAGTTCTTGACTCATGATGCAGCTGTGTCGGTTGCCAATGCTTTTGTTAGTAGTCTCACTTTTCTGGAGTCTCTCCAAATTCAATCTTCACAGATTACAGTGTATCCAATATAGTGCAGCCAGAATTGTTACAAATTCGAGTAAATATACTCGGATAACTCCGGTACTTAGGAAACTCCATTGGCTCCCTGTTCAGTTTCGCTCAGAGTTCAAACTGGCTACCCTGGTGTACAAGTTTATTCATACTGGCTTCCATAAATATTTTGCTCCATATCTAACCACATACCACAATACTTACAATACTAGACGTAGTCAGAGTGTTGCCAATTTCCTTAATGTACCAAAATTTCAACCTAAAATTCACAAGTCCACCAAGCAGTTTGGTTTCAGTTTCGCCTTTGATGCTCCCACTGTTTGGAATTCGCTTCCTGAAGACATTCGTGCATCACCCACTATTGCCTCTTTTAGAAAGAAGCTCAAAACCTATCTCTACGCAAAGGCTTATCCTCCTTAGCTGATTTTCTCTTATGGCTTCTCCGTGGTGCCGACCTATTTCTGTCCCTGGACTTTGAATTTGCATATTGCTATTGTCTTGTTGTGCCTTAGAGTCCACTACTCAGTGGAGATTAAGCACTATAAAAGTCAAATTAGAATTAGAATACAATATTTATAAATTCTGTTTTATTGAATAATTTAAAGTGAATTATATTATTCATGCAAGTTAACCATATAGAAATAAAAGAAAAATTTACCTTTAACTCTTGTATCAGAAATCTACTTATATTTTTGATATTGAGAACTATGATTTATAGCTCACCTACCATGTCTCCTATAATCTTTTTTTACAAATTTGAAGCTTACTTCACAACATTCAGCTTTTCACCTGCAAATTTTCTCATCCTTAATAATTGTTGATCTCTGATTTTTCTTGTTTGATGTTCCTCAGAATCTGTTTAATGTGTCTTGGAATCTGGGGTCCAGTCCATCCATACTTCAACCCAGTGACTGTCTTTAGATAGAGATTAAATACTAGAAATACAGTATATACGATCAATACTAAATTAATAATCAAAATTGTACTTCATGTACTTAAATATCCCCACTAAAATTACTATTGAAACCATCTTTTACCTTATAATTAAAATTGTACTTCATGTACTTAAACATCCCCACTAAAATTACTATTGAAACCACCTTTTACCTTCTTGTGTAATCAATGATTTTCGGCACTAAAAAAATAGGAGATATTTATTGTTATTGTGACTTTACTGTGTTTGTGTGCAGCTTATGTGTTATACGGTGTAGTTGTTAATAGTGCTACTAAACGCTTGTATCTTGTTATCTCCCGCCGGCCGGGCGGGAGATTATAAAACGCATTCCGTGCGTGTGTTCGTGTGTTATTGAGTGTGTCACGCTTTTATAAAGGGCTGTACATCACACTGGTTGTTTCTCCTTGGCCTTTTCAATGTTTTTTATGACCTTATTGCTTATGTCCTTTCATTTGATGCTGTTATTTCACACCTAGGACCATAGCTAAGTGAGTAATAGCAATGGTGGCTACTTTGAGTAAAGTGCTCATAACTCCAAAACGACTGCATTTAGAGTGTTTCTGTAAAATACGTTGTTCAGCTACTTTCTCCATGCCTACAAGATGGTACCATTTTTAGGGTTCTATCTTCATAGCTAAGTGAGTAATAGCTATTTTCTGTTATTAACAATGAGCAAAATGAGTAAATTGATTTTGTCTTTGTAACTGTTACTTACAATATTGGCCTGAAATATGTTGTTCAACAACTCCTTCATGTACTATATCATGGTGAGGTGTCCAAGGTGTAGCACCATAGCTAACTGAGTAATAGCTATACTAAGTTTAACATTTGACCATTGAGCAAGTCACTTATAACTCAAAAACTATTGAATATAGAGGATTTTTGTCGAATATGTTGTTCACCTATCTTTTGGATATACTGTATTGTGAATTTTCACAGCTGTAACTCCATAGCTAACTGAGTAATAGCTACTTTGATGATAACCATAATGAGTAAATGGCTTATATCTTCAAAAGTATTGCAGCTACACAATTTTGTTCCAATATGTTGTTCAGCTACTATCTCCACAGCTACAACATGGTCACTAGTTTGGAAGTGTATCTCCATAGCTAAGTGAGTAATAGCTACTTTGTCAATTTTTAATGATAACCATAATGAGTAAATGCCTTATATCTTCAAAAGTATTGCAGCTACACAATTTCTCTCCAATAAGTTGTTCATCTACTTTTTTGTGAACTGTAACATATTTAAGTTTCACAACTGTTGCTCAATGTACAAGTGAGTAATGGCTACTTTATTGGTACTTTTGGTGAAAATGTGAAAAATGACAAATATCTCGCAAACCGTAATAGCTACTTTGTCAATTTTTAATGATAACCATAATGAGTAAATGCCTTATATCTTCAAAAGTATTGCATATACACAATTTCTCTCAAATAAGTTGTTCATCTACTTTTTAAGTCATTCATCTACTTTTGGGAGAGCTTTCACATGGTGAAGTTTCAGACCCATAGCTAATTACTCACCTACTGAAAATGAGTAAATGCGAATTATCGCTAAAAGTATTGCAGATAGCCAATTTTTCTCAAATAACTCATTCACCTACTTTTGGGAGAGCTTTCACTTGGTGAAGTTTCAGACCCATAGATAATTACTCACCTACTCAAAATGAGTAAATGCAAATTATCTCTAAAATTATTGCAGATAGCCAATTTTTCTCAAATAACTCATTCACCTACTTTTGGGAGAGCTTTCACTTGATGAAGTTTCAGACCCATAACTAATTACTCACCTACTCAAAATGAGTAAATGCGAATTATCTGTAAAAGTATTGCAGATAGCCAATTTTTCTCAAAGAACGCCTTCATCTACTTTTGGGAGAGCTTTCACATGGTGAAGTTTCAGACCCATAGATAATTACTCACCTACTGAAAATGAGTAAATGCGAATTATCGCTAAAAGTATTGCAGATAGCCAATTTTTCTCAAATAACTCGTTCACCTACTTTTGGAAGAGCTTTCACATGGTGAAGTTTCAGACCCATAGCTAATTACTCACCTACTGAAAATGAGTAAATGCGAATTATCTCTAAAAGTATTGCAGATGGCCAATTTTTCTCAAATAACTCATTCACCTACTTTTGGGAGAACTTTCACTTGGTGAAGTTTCACACCCATAGCTAATTACTCACCTACTCAAAATGAGTAAATGCGAATTATCGCTAAAAGTATTGCAGATAGCCAATTTTTCTCAAATAACTCATTCACCTACTTCTGGGAGAACTTTCACTTGGTGAAGTTTCACACCCATAGCTAATTACTCACCTACTCAAAATGAGTAAATGCGAATTATCGCTAAAAGTATTGCAGATAGCCAATTTTTCTCAAATAACTCATTCACCTACTTTTGGGAGAGCTTTCACTTGGTGAAGTTTCAGACCCATAGATAATTACTCGCCTACTGAAAATGAGTAAATGCGAATTATCGCTAAAAGTATTGCAGATAGCCAATTTTTCTCAAATAACTCGTTCACCTACTTTTGGAAGAGCTTTCACATGGTGAAGTTTCAGACCCATAGCTAATTACTCACCTACTGAAAATGAGTAAATGCAAATTATCTCTAAAAGTGTTGCAGATGGCCAATTTTTCGCAAATAACTCATTCACCTACTTTTGGGAAAACTTTCACTTGGTGAAGTTTCACACCCATAACTAATTACTCACCTACTCAAAATGAGTAAATGCGAATTATCGCTAAAAGTATTGCAGATAGCCAATTTTTCTCAAATAACTCATTCACCTACTTTTGGGAGAACTTTCACTTGGTGAAGTTTCACACCCATAGCTAATTACTCACCTACTCAAAATGAGTAAATGCGAATTATCGCTAAAAGTATTGCAGATAGCCAATTTTTCTCAAATAACTCATTCACCTACTTTTGGGAGAGCTTTCACTTGGTGAAGTTTCACACCCATAGCTAATTACTCACCTACTCAAAATGAGTAAATGTGAATTATCTCTAAAAGTATTGCAGATAGCCAATTTTTCTCAAATAACTCATTCATCTACTTTTGGGAGAGCTTTCACATGGTGAAGTTTCAGACCCGTAGATAATTACTCACCAACTCAAAATGAGTAAATGCGAATTATCTCTTAAAAGTATTGTACTTAGCCAGTTTTTCTCAAATAACTCATTCACCTACTTTTGGGAGAGCTTTCACATGGTGAAGTTTCAGACCCATAGCTAATTACTCACCTACTGAAAATGAGTAAATGCGAATTATCACTAAAAGTATTGCAGATAGCCAATTTTTCTCAAATAACTCATTCACCTACTTTTGGGAGAGCTTTCACTTGGTGAAGTTTCACACCCGTAGATAATTACTCACCTACTCAAAATGAGTAAATGCGAATTATCTCTGAAAAGTATTGCAGATAGCCAATTTTTTCTCAAATAACTCATTCACCTACTTTTGCAAAGGCCTTCACATACTGAAGTTCAGACCCATAGCTAATTACTCACCTACTGAAAATGAGTATATGCGAATTAGCTCTAGAAGTATTGCAGATGGCCAATTTTTCTCAAATAACTCATTCACCTACTTTTGGGAGAGCTTCAAACCAACCTGTGGAAAAGCACAGGGTAAGGGTAAGACCTTGGGCCCCTTCTTTGAGGTGCAATGAAGATATCCAAACCTTTTTAGTGCATATCTTACATGTACATAACTGCGGAATATGTACATTCAAGCAAAACTATTCAATTTAAAGGAGTTTTGTCAAATATGTTGTTCACCTACTTTTTGATGTAGTGCAGCGGGAGATCATACCATGGCAGTGGTCTTGTTTATTACAATTCTGTACTACCATACACGCGTGTTAGCATACATTATTACTCTGAATTCCAGCGCTATATAAGGAACCAAATGTAGATATATTACTTTCAAATCTTTCATACAATATTATATCACCATGTGGCTGTCTCTTCGTCCATTAGAGTATGCCATCACTGCTCCTGGGGAGAGCATCCACAATTGGTGAGGTTCAGTATATACTATCAATACTAAATTAATAATCAAAATTGTACTTCATATGTTATCACTATATTAATAATCTAAATCAGTAGTGGTATATTTGATGTATCTTTGTGTCTAATATCCGCATATCCACATTAAAATTACTACCGACACCATTTACCCTCTACGGTAAGTAATGTTCCTAAAAGAGCATTAAAAGATTTTGGCATTAAAATAATGTGAGAAATTTATGCCATTTGTGATTGTACAGTGTTTTTATGCAGTGTATGTGTTATATGTTGCAGATATTAATAATACCATTAAATATTTGTATCCTGTACTACCACTCTGTACTACCATGTACATATGACAGCTTTCTTTATTACTGTGCATTCTATCACCATATAAGGGACCAAAAATGTAGATATTTCACCTTTTTAGGCTCTCGTGCTCTCATACTACCGGTGCCGCGCTCTGTAACGCCCATGGGCAATGTGACCAAATATTTGCAAAAGTTGGGGATGGGCGTTTACAACAATGAAAACCAGCCGGGCGTTTCGAAAAAAATAACCCGAATTTGGGGAAACCGCATTTTAGCACACACCGACTGGAAGTAAAATATGCGGTTGGTAAACAAATCTCGTTGCAATAAACGGTGACATAACTGCTAAAATAAGGAAAATTCGTTGAAAATGGATATAAATTAATCATATTTCACCAATTATTGGGTTTATATGGAGAAAGTTTACCTCGAAACGACATTATAGTAATTTATGAGCGATAACGTAAGATTGGGGATGGGCGCTTTCAAAAACATGAGCGTTACAGAGCGCGGCAACGGTATATCACCATGTGGCTGTCTCTTCGTCCATTAGAGTATGCCATCACTGCTTCTAGGGAGAGCATCCACAATTGGTGAGGTTCAGTATATTCTATCAATACTAAATTAATAACTTAATTGTTCTTCATATCTTATAATCACTATATTAATACTGAAAATCAGATAGGATACTTTTGAGGCACCTTTGTGTTAAATATCCACATTAAAATTACTCTTGACACCATTTACCTTCTCGTGTATTCAATGATTATCAGCAATGATTGGGGATGGGCGCTTTCAAAAACATGAGCGTTACAGAGCGCGGCAACGGTATATCACCATGTGGCTGTCTCTTCGTCCATTAGAGTATGCCATCACTGCTTCTAGGGAGAGCATCCACAATTGGTGAGGTTCAGTATATTCTATCAATACTAAATTAATAACTTAATTGTTCTTCATATCTTATAATCACTATATTAATACTGAAAATCAGATAGGATACTTTTGAGGCACCTTTGTGTTAAATATCCACATTAAAATTACTCTTGACACCATTTACCTTCTCGTGTATTCAATGATTATCAGCACTAAAATAATTGGAGATATACATTCCAGCTGTGATTGTACTGTGTTTTTGTGCAGCTTATATGTTATATGGAATGTAAATGTAAACATATCACTTTTTGGTCTCCTATACTCTACACTATCACCATGTGACAGTCCCTTAACAAATGCTATTTTTTGTATGCAGCGTATATGTTACATCTGTACAAATAAATGCAATATGGGTTGTCTTTGCTATAATATGGTGTACATATTCAGTGTACATGCAACTTGCTGATATATTTTTACTAGCAGTAATACAGTGTTCTGTGTAAGTTGCCTAGCGAGACTAAAAAATAATAACGTGTGTTTGCAACGGGGCTATATATATGTCATATTTGATAGTGATATTGACTTGAATACCTTTGCACATTATGTGATATAGGTTCTATTTAATATATGACACTATGCAGTGCAGGGTACCAGACAATTGTTATCTTTATTTTTTTTCCACTGTGCTAAAATGTGCCTATTCACAGCATCTATTACTTTACAGCATCTAAAACCTCTCATACTATATCATATCACCATATGGTTATCTCTTCGTCCATTAGAGTATGCCATCACTGCTTCTGGGGAGAGTTTCCATAATGGTTAGTATGTACTAATCCAGCTTCCCAATTATTGTCTTGTGATTCATGATTCATGATATTTTTGATATTTTAAATGCTTGACAACCACCCGTTCATAATTATTTTATAAACACTCATTTTTGAACACTCCACCTTTTGAAGTCCAAACACCACCAATGTCAAACTTCAACGAAATCAGCTTGTTCATGTTTGTTGTATATATTTTGCAGTTATTATATGTTCGTTTCCTCTGTTTCTTTAAAATGTTTTTCTGTTTGTCACTTTCCCCAAGGAAAATTCCCAGTTCTCTATCAATTAGAAAATTGTCTGTTTGCAGTCTCTGCACATTTATCAGTCAAAAATGTTATTACTGGTGCTGTGTGGGGTGCGCCAACTGGTTCCAATGACGGATAGCGATCTTCTGGTGTTGTCGGCAAATTGCCAAGGCCTAAGGGACAAAAAAAAGCAAGCAGATGTTATTAACTATCTAAGTAGGAAAAACCCGTCCCTCCTTTGCCTACAAGATACTCACTGGACTAATGAGGACGAAAAATATATAAAGAACCTATGGAAAGGCGAGTGCATTATTAACGGAAATAGGACAAATTCCCGTGGAGTGGCAATTTTAATAAATACCAATATAGAATATTCGGTCAAAAAAATCCATAAAGACCAAAATGGGAACCTCTTAATGTTAGACATAAGCATAAATAATATGATATTCAGACTATTTAATGTGTACGCACCAAACACAGACTCGGCAGCTTTCTTTCATGAGCTCTGTACGCTTATCCAAGAAGGAGCACAGGACTACACCCTCATTTGCGGTGATCTAAATCTCACCTTAAATGCAAACATGGACACTTGTAATTATAAACACGTCAATAACCCACAATCACGCCGAGTTCTAATAAATTCCATGAACAGTGGTGACTTAATAGATTTCTTCAGAGCCATCCACCCAAAGACAAAGCGCTATACCTGGCGGAGACAAAATCCTATAAAACAAGCCAGATTAGATTACTTTATTGGCTCACGGACTTTGCTAGATTTAATAACAAAATGCAATATCAGTGCCGGATACAGATCCGATCACTCATCAATTGAATTAATCCTCAAACTAAGCGAATTCAAAAGAGGTAAGGGGATGTGGAAGTTTAATTGCTCGCTTTTAAAAGATAAAGAGTACTTAGACCTAATAAATAAAACAATAAAAGATGAAATGGTTAAATATGCAGCAAAAGTATATAATATGGAGAAAATAGATCAAATTAATTTTGAAAATATCCATTTAACGATTGGGGATCGGCTGTTTCTCGAAACTCTACTTCTTGAAATGAGAGGGGACTACAATACAATATTCAACACGATTAAAAAAAGAACAGACTAATGAGGAACAGAAATTAATTGGTGAAATTGAACAACTAGAATCGCAGGAAAATGACAACTTGACTGCACTAACAGAAAAAAAAAGAAAAATTGGAATTTCTCCGTAATGAAAAACTTAATGGAGTATTAGTACGTTCAAGGGCAAATTGGCTTAAAAATGGAGAAAAGCCATCAAAATATCTATGTTCATTAGAACAAAAAAATTATGTTGAAAAAACAATAAAACAATTAAAAACTGATAATGATTCAATCACAACAGACCAGAAAGAAATCCTGAAAGAAATTCAAACCTACTATAGTAACCTCTTTAAATCTCGTAATACTGATGAAACTCCCATATCATCTATTATAGACGATAAAAATATCAGAAAATTAGACGATAACACTTCAAAACAACTCGACGGAAAGTTGACTGCTGAAGAAATCTCATATGCCATAAAAAACATGAAAAACGATAAATCGCCAGGTATTGATGGCTTCCCAGTGGAATTTTTTAAGGTTTTTCTGGGGGAGAATAAAATTTGTGGTCCTGTGTGCCTTGAACGAAGGATATGAAAAGGGAGAAATGTCTGAAACCCTCAAATATGCAGTAATAACATGCATACCCAAAGGCACAAAAGCAAGAAATCTATTAAAAAACTGGAGGCCTATTTCACTCCTATCAGTAATTTACAAAATAAATTCAGCCAGCATTGCCAATAGACTTAAACCTCATTTAGACTATTTAATATCAAAAACCCAAACGGGCTTCTTAACAGGAAGATACATTGGGGAAAATGCACGTCTTGTTTATGATATTCTTCACGAAACTGAAAAGAACAAAATCCCAGGACTTTTAATGTTGATCGATTTTGAGAAGGCCTTCGATTCAGTATCTTGGAGCTTTTTATATAGAACATTAAAACTGTTTAATTTTCAAGAGAGCTTCATAAGATGGATTCGTACTTTCAATACAAATGTTAAAGCATATGTAATTCAGTCAGGGTTCCTCTCAGTGTCTATTAATATAGAACGTGGATGCTGACAAGGAGACCCGATTGCGCCGTATCTTTTCATTCTCTGTGCTCAAATATTATGCTATATGATTATTCAAAATAAAAAAATAAGAGACATAAATTTTAATAATACTGAAATAAAGATATGACAATATGCCGATGACACCACTTTGATCTTGGACGGACAGGATGTCTGGATTGGAAAGAAGAAACATGCCGAAGAAAAAATTGCAGTCCCCCCAGTGACCCCCCCAAAGACAGCCAGACAACAGACAGAGGGTAATAATATTTAATATACAATAACAAGTAATATGATATACAATTACTAAAACTACAGTCTTTATACATGCCCATGAAAATACACAAGTGTTAAACATTCACGTTGGATTAAGGTTTACTATAAGAACCATAATTTCATACACAACATCTTTCCAGAAAAATATGAATATATAAGATCAATACAGAAATGATCCAAAAGTACATGATAATTTTGAATTACATATGTGAAAATATCTAACCATAAATATAAATACATCAGACAGATACATAATCCACATTTGATAAATACGTGATCCAAAATGAATACATGAACATTTCTGGAATTACATATGTTGGAATAAATTACCAAATATAATCTGAATCAATAGAATCACTAAAGTTTATGTTACATCCGAGAGAAATGAATTTACACCTAAGAGTAACCCAGATCACCCAAGTAGGATTAATTTTCTAGAATACCATAGGGTAAAACTGAAAGTTGAAAAACTACCCACAGACATAAAAGATACATATTGCCCATGGCCAATCATTCCAAAACAGCTAGAATGTTTACATACAAAAAAAAAATGCACAAAGAGCTTCTACTGCTCCCAGCTTAAAGGTAGTAGTCCTTGGGAAGATTATGGCCAAATAAAGTTAAAATGGGACAAAGCTTTAAAAAAAATATCAGTCTAGAGGATTGGAAAAGTGCCTATCAAATTTGCTTCCACACAATAGATGAAAATAATATAAAGTGGTTCCAGTATAGAGTAATAAACATGATATTGGGCACAAGACAATATCAATTTAAAACAAAGATACTTGATAACCCAACTTGTGGATATTGCAACGCGTCTGAGGAAACAATAGAGCATCTATTTTGTGAATGTGCTCCAATTATCTCTTTTTGGAATGATCTAAGAAGTTGTGTTCAGCAAAAACTAGGCATGGGACTGAACGTAAATCCTATTAATATAATTTTAGGTCAATTTAAAACTGATCCAAACTACACCTTTTACAATATCTTATACCTAATTGCAAAAAAATATATCTGTCAATGCTCAAAGGCCTGCAAAAATCCTAATTTATTAGGTTTACTAAAAAGAGTGGAATTTATATATAGGGACCAAAAACTTGCTGCCTTTTTAAACTCCACTGCAGTTCAATTTGAAAGGGAATGGCACAAAGTAAAACTTCTGATCCAGATTCCATGTGTACCAAACCAGGCAGAGACAATTGACAGACAATAGACTAATAACTTTCAGCCCTTTTATACAAATAATCCTAGTAGTCATATATAATTAACACAATGTTATGTACAACCACATTGTTATGTACACATATAGCCATATTCCATATGTGCCTGCACTTGTACATGCGCCCGATGGGGGGGTTGGCTGCCCTCGCCCCTCCGGGTGTACAAAATGTATAATGAAAAAGCCATGCATGGGGATTATATGTCTGTATGACGAGATACAGTTTATTTTGGATCACAAAAAAAGTATTCATCTGGTGGCTCTACACATGAAAGCATGTGGACAGTAAAAGTTTCATAGATGGCAGACACCACATGACTAATTCAATAAATTTGTTTGGGTTCTACAAATCTATTTAGAATTTCTCCCTCAGAAAAGGTTATTGCCTTCTCTGTTAGGATTTTCATTTGTAAATCTATCATAAAAACACAGTCTTGGTAAATGATATTTTCATTTGTAAATCTATCATAAAAACACAGTCTTGGTAAATGACATTGTTCTATTCAAAAACACTATTAAACATCTTTAAAATTATTGGGTACTAATGAGCTCTCCCCTTGTTACCCTTGTGGTATATGTATATTGTTATCTAAACACAATGAATTGATATCTATTATTCTGGGTTTAACTCAACTTTAATCTAAAGATTCGACTTTGTGGTTGTCTGGAAGACAGCCACTGTTCCCTTGTTTTGATTATGGAAAATCACTTCCTGTTTGTAGGTCTATTCAATTGGGAAAATGCTTAAACTTAAAATTTTTCGGTATCTTAAAATCGGGACAGTTTTCCATGGGCGGAATCCCAAACTGGTAAATCTTTCTTGTAAAAAAGGATAATCTTGTCCCATAAGACGATTATTCATATGAACCCACCATTGAAAATACAAGACTTCTTGCAACTTATCCTGTCTTCTCTACTAGAAGGTTTGGGTTGCACTGTTTTAGCAAATAACCCCCCCCCCCCCCCCCCGGAAATGTGATGGATTGAAAGCCTGGCTGTGTTTTCATAAAGATTTGAACACTAGCCTAGATTGATCAGAAAACTAGATTCATTTGACATCTGAAAGCCCTATAATTTGTAAACAGGCTGGTGGCATCACCTTTTAATACTTGCTGTATTCGTGAGAAGGTTTCCTCTACTTTTTGCTGTTAAATGACTCTCGTCCGTTGTCGGGTATCAATGGGTAATGTATACATTTCCTACTTGAAGCCTCAAACTGATCAGGTTTGTTGTTTGTTGCATGGCATATTGGATTTTAGATTGTGTAAGGTGAGTTAGATAAATTTTTTTCTCATGCCATAAGATACATCAACAGTTAAAGACATCATCCATTCAGTCTGTTGTTGACTTTGCTTGATGGATTTGGGATACACAAGACGTTTGACACAACGTATAATATCATATTACCAATGGTAACAGAAGGGATGGAGGAAACCAGTGCATACTAGCTGGCAAAGAATTTACACTGGAAAGTAACCAGTGAATGAAATTAACACCTACCTCTTCTGTCTGAGACCGGTAACTATTCTCATGGTCCTGCATCTTTCTAGAGTTACACGTCTGGATGAACTACAACTCAAGGAAACTGTTCATATCTTTAATTGTTGAAATTGATGTGATTTTTATGTCGTCACTCTGCGGCATGTATGTACGCGTGAGCGACTTCTCCAAAACTACAAGGCCCAGAGACACGCTGTTACTTTTAAAAGATAGCTTATCTATCTAGCATGAAAAATTGTTCAAGGCGTGTAGATCTGTGTGTTTGTCTGTTTGCTAGAGCTATAATTATATCTCCAGACGAAAGTCGGGGATATATTGGATTCAGGTCCGTCGCGCCGCCGCCGCCGCCATAGAAATTTCCTTGTGGACGCGATAACTCAAAAACAAATTAATATTTTTTTTTCACACTTGGTACACATGTTAAGGGTGCCCAAAGGAAGATCCCTATTTTAAGGTGACCTTAAACTCCCAGTAATAAAGAACTTATGGCCACCTTAAGGTCAGAAATTGGACTTTTGGCCACTTAGAGCCCTGTAGGTCACAAACTATGATGCTCAGCTGGCTGAAATTTTACCTGACAACACATTAATATGTTCTTAGTACATGTGCTGAAAATCACGACTTTAAGTTGAGGAGAAAATTGTGTTTGAGGCCCATAAATACCCCCACTTAGGGATTTTTTGCTATACTTTTCACATATTTTGCCCTATAATTTGGAAGTGGTAATTCTGATGAGTCTCAAACTGCGCTTAAGGTATAACTTTGATATGTAATCCTTGTCTGTAGAAAATTTTAGGGCTGTACGTTTACCCAAAGGGGTCGACTTAAGGTCTCAAAAGTGCCCACAGAGACCCAATTTATGCACTTTTTGCCACTTTCAAGCACTGTAGCTTTCAAACTATGTCTCTCATCTAAGTTAAATATCATCTGGGAATATATCTATGTGTTTTCTTATATGTGCCCCAACATTTAGGCCTTTAATAGACGGTTAACCTGTGTATCAGGACCATAAACACCCACCCGAGTGACCCTTATAAGACATTTTTCACATCTTTTTCCCTGTAACTTGGAAATGGTAAGTCTGAGAAGTTTCAAACTGTATTAGATATATATTCTGTGTGTAATCTTAGTATGTAACAGATTTTAAGTCTGAAGCTTTAATTTTGAAGGTCAAATTGAGGTCTCTAAAAGGCTCCCAAAGACCCAATATTTGGACTTTTTGCTACTTTTAAGCCCTGTGACTGTCAAACTATGTGACTGATAGAGCTCAAATCCTATCTGGGAAGATATTAGTATGTTATTTATATATGTGCCAAAAATTAAGGCTTTAAGAAGACATTTAACCTGTGTATGAGGACCATAAATTCCCACCCGAGTGACCATTTTTAGACATTTTTCACATATTTTGCCCTGTAACTTGGAAATGGTAAGTCTAAGAAGTTTCAAACTGAATTAGATGCATATTCTATGTGTAATCTTAGTATGTGACAAATTTTAAGTCTGAAGCTTTAATTTGAAGGCCACATTTAGGTCTCTAGAAGGCCCCATAAAGACCCAGTATTTGGACTTTTTGCCAATTTTAAGGCCTGTGACTGTTAAACTATGTGACTGATAGAGCTGAAATCTCATCTGGGAATACATTATTATGTTCTTTTTACATGTGCCAAAAATCAAGGCTTCAAGTAGACATTTAACCTGTGTATGAGGACCTTAAACACCCACCTGAGTGACCCTTTTAAGACATTTTTCACATATTTTGCTCTGTAACTTGGAAATGGTAAGTCTGAGAAGTTTCAAACTTTATTAGATACATATTCTATGTGTAATCTTAGTATGTAACAAATTTTAAGTCTGAAGCTTTAATTTGAAAGCCACATCGAAATCTCTAAAAGGCCCACAGAGACCCAATATTTGGACTTTTTGCCACCTTAAAGCCCTGTGACTGTTAAACTATGTGATTGATGGAGCTGAAATCCCATCTGGGAATGCATTATTATGTCCTTTTTACATATGCCGAAAATCAAGGTTTTTTGTAGACATTTAACCTGTGTATGAGGGCCATAGACACTCGCCCAAGTGCCTTTTTTGACATTTTTTCCGTATTTTGCCCTGTTATTTGGAAATGCTTAGTGTGACAAGTCTTAACCTGTATTATATATAATTTTTGTTTGTTATGTATGTCCCCCAAAAAGTTTCAGATCTGTAGTTTAATTGCTAAGGTCTCTTTAACAATTGTAAAATGCCCACAGAAACCCAATTTATGGACATTATGCCACTTTAAAGTCCAGTAACTGTCAAACTATGTGGGTTATAGAGCTGAAATCTTTGAATTTTTAAAAGGAAATGCCTGTCTATTTAAATTTTGAATATTAATAATGTTATGGCTATCTTAGTCTCTTAAGAACTTATTTTTGTGTGTTATACCTCTGCTTGCTGAGTTTTTAACTTTTTAAAATGAAACTGGTTAAACGCCGGTTAAACATATTCAAGTAGACAAAATGGACACTTTAAGTGACCTTTAAGTCCCAATATTAATGAAATTATATCCGTATGTAGTAAAACTAGGGGATTTTTAACCCTCAACTAGCCCAGTTTTATTCAACTTGCCTCAGTTAATTTTGGCACAGCTCCTACAGTTATGAACTCATTTAAGTTGATAATCACATACTTAAAATTCTCAATTCTTTTTGTATTTGAGTACCCCTTTTATATAGATTGTTTGTTTACCATTTATGCTGTAGCACTCCATCTCTTTGAGAGAACATGTAAACTGTGTAAAAAAGATGTAGAAGATGAGATACATTTTGTTTGTGTTTGTCCAGCTTTAGAGCTGATTCGTATGAAATATTTCAAAATTTTAAATATAGATAAATCTGAATTATTAATAGATCAATTATCAAGGGTATTAACTCATATGAATGTCAATATGGTTATTAATTTTATTTTAGATTTGTGGCAAGAAAGAAAAAGTAAATTATATTGTTAATTTTTATGTATTGAATTGCTGTCTTTATTTACTGTATCTTACCTCAAAATATGTTTGCTCTGTTTGTTATTAACTCTCTATTTAAAGTGACTTATAAGCCCATATAGGGCTGGGTATTACTTCAATAGTTTTTGTATAATCCTTGTCAACATAATACATGTCACTATAATAAACTAATAAAGTAAACTAAGTCCCAACCCACATCCCCCACCCGGATTCCCCCCACCCACCTCTGGGACCTCCAGCTATATTGAGTGACACTAAATAAACAAAGGTATTTAATGATATCAGATGAGAAACAAAGAACTCAATGGGGTTGCAGATCTTGTGTAATAGTGAGAGAGGTGTGGAGAAGGGGAGACGGGTGGGGGTGGGAGGTGGTGGGCTTCATTACATATAACACAAAGGGGAGTCAGAACTGAGATTGTGTCACATATTTAGGTTGCATATATATGGACCACATACAATGTATAGAGGAAATGAATAACTGAAAACAATTTGCAAATTCTAAAAATAATATAATAAAATAATAATATAAATAATTTTTTTTTAAATAATATTTTATTTGTGAACAAATATAGAAACAGATATGCGCTTTTGGGATTATAAATTTTAGAATGGACATTGAATCATCAATCATTTAAATACTTTGAAGGAAGATTGAAAAGTATGATGAGTTGAGTTAAAAATAATATTTTATTTGTCAACAAATATAGAAACAGATATGCTCTTTTGGGATTATTATTTTAGAATGGACATTCAATCATCAATCGTTTAAATACTTTGAAAATAGGTTTAGAGTTATCATTGCAGGAAGATTGAAAATATAATTTGAGTTATGTATTCGGCGTCTGGGGATACACCATCTTCCTTGGGAAGATATAAACAGAGTAGATTGATGTGCTGAAGTTCATATAATAATGGGTAATTATGTTTTTAAAAATTCCCGATCAAAACCTGTGGCGTGAGTGATGACCTGTCTGGGGATATGTTGGCGCCGAGTTGGCCCAATCTAGTTATAAGTGAGGTACCCCCCACCCTAAGGGTGAAAATTTCAACATTTTATCACAATTTTCTCATTGACTATTGCAGGTATTTCTCTCATATCTTGCACATAATGTACAAAGCCACAAGTAGATTCCCTTGTGTGAGTTTCAGACCTGGATCTTTCTTAATTATTTTTTTAATGAATTTTTTAAATAATTTTTAAATGCATTAAAATTCATGAAATCATGCACTAAATCACTTATAACTTGAAAAGTATTACATTTAGAGCATTTTGTTAAAATATGTTATTCAGCTACTTTTTCCATAGCTACAACATTGTGACTAACTTGGGTGTCTGTCTCAATAACTAAGTGAGTAATAGCTACTTTTCAGTAACTTCCATCATGAGTAAAATCACTTGTAACTTGAAAACTATTGCATTTAGAGAATTTCATATACATATGTTATTCATCTACTTTGGGGTCAGCTATAACATAGTAAAATTTCAGACCTGAAGTTCATTGCGTAGCTGAGTAATAGCTAATTTGATGTTATCAGTGTTGAGTAAATCAGTTAGAACTTGAAAACCATTGCATTTAGAGTATCTCTTTAAATATGTTTTTCACCTACTTTTGGATCAGCTGTAACAAAGCAAATTTGCAGACATGTAGCTTATTTTATAGATGAGCAATAGCTATTTTGAGGTTATAACTGTTGAGTAAATTAGTTATAACGTGAAAACTATTGCATTTACAGAAGTTTGTGTAAATATGTTATTCAGCTACTTTTGAGTCAGCTATAATATAGTAAAATTGTAGACCTGTAGCTCATTTCATAGCTGAGTAATAGCTACTTTGATGTTGTCCTTGTTGAGTAAATCAGTTATAACTTGGAAACTATTGCATTTAGAGAATTTTGTTTTAAAATATGATATTCACGTGCATATTGCATGCTCCTCTTGTGTCCAGTTTGAAGACCAAACAGCGTGCTGACTGGCTGTCCGAGAGCTATCGCCTTGCAAAGTCACTCAGACGTCAATTTGAACGTGCTTGGTGAAAGGATAACAGTCAATACAACAGGAGTCGGCATCAAATCGCCTGGTGCAATCGTCTTGCTAATAGGGACAAGACTGTCTATTACAGGAAACTTATCTCCGACAACAGCCATGATTCCAAGAAACTATGGCGGGAGTTACACAAAGTCCTACATAGATCTCACAGCACTACTTTGCCCACTTGTGAATCCTCAAAGTCATTGGCTGATCATTTTGCTACATTTTTCTCAAATAAATTCATGAAAATCTGTGAGAGTTTCTCCTCATCTGAGTCCTGTAACATAGTACATCCCCCCCTGTGACCCTCCTAAACTAACAGTCTACACTCAAGTCACTCAAGATGAAATTGGTAAAATAATCAGCAAATCACCCACCAAATCAGGCCTGTTGGACCCATTGCCCACATTCCTTATTAAGGAATGTATTGACATCCTTCTACCTTCTATAACCAAATAGGTTAATTGTTCGCTCCGGGAGGGACTGGTTCCATACGGGTTCAAAAAGGCTGTAGTCACTCCACTTATAAAGAAGGCCTCACTTGCTGTTGCGGATTTGAAAAAACTACCACCCAGTATCTGGTAGTGAGTGGAATCGCCTCAATTTTCATGGTCGATTATTCGTCCATTTTTCCGACCGATGATCGACCCATAATCGACTTTTTTTACTCCACTGTTGGCCAGTATATCATGAACACTTTCCGGGATGAATTATATTTCATTCCAGTAAGAATAACGGTGTTTCCGACATTTAGAATCTTCCAAAAGCACCCACTTCCGGTAAATATGGCGGTAGTCATAAACAAGCACAAAATTCGTGAGAAATCTATTAATTTATCAAAGGAAAGTTTATAAAACTGCTTAAAATATAAAAAATACGTGGATATTGAGACACATAAAGAAGGGTAAGATTTAATCGATTTCTAGAAGTTGTCAGTGACCGAACGCAATTGTACCATGACACCGACGATTGATCGAACGTTCGTCTAATCGTCCACCCACTAGTATCTGGACTTAGCTTCATTTCCAAACTGGTCGAACGTGTAGTTGCTAAACAGCTGGTTGACCATATTCATAGACATAGCTGGGATAACTCATACCAGTCAGCATATAAGTCAGGTCACTCAACGGAAACGGCTCTGCTTTCCATCAAAAATTATATTCATCTGTCACTATCTCGGGGTGAAGCTACTGCCTTGGTACTTCTGGATCTCTCGGCTGCCTTTGATACTATTGATCATTCCACACTCCTCAACTGTCTTCAGGATTGGTTCGGTGTAGGTGGCTCCGCTCTCAAATGGTTCTCTTCCTATTTGATGGAACGTTTTCAATCTGTTAAGATTGGTTCTACTTTGTCTGATTTACAAAAATTGCTGTTTGGCGTACCTCAGGGTTCTGTTCTGGGTCCTCTCCTATTCTCTCTTTACACATCTCCCCTTAGTACTCTAATTGGTAAACACAAAGACGTAAAATTTCATTTCTACGCCGACGATTGACAACTTTATGTCCATCTGTCGCACATGAATGCCTCAGCTGCTTTTGATAAGTTGAACAGATGCCTTCAAGATGTTAAGGAATGGATGTCGGCTAGCAAACTTAAACTTAATCCAGATAAAACTGAGTTAATACTTTTTGGCTCCAAGAAACAGAGAGAAAGGTTAAATGTATGTTTCCCAATTGACATCTTTGGTAACCCCCTTCACCCTACCAAGTCAGTCAGGAACCTGGGTGTGTGGTTTGACTCTGATTTTTCTTTCTCTAAACATGTCCAGAATGTTTGTAAAAGCTGCTTTAATTCTACTGAGGGATTTTAGAAATATTAGGCAGTACTTGACTCATGATGCAGCTGTGTCGGTTGCCAATGCTTTTGTTAGTAGTCGGTTGGACTACTGTAACTCACTTTTCAGGAGTCTCTCCAAATTCAACCTTCACAGATTACAGTCTATCCAAAATAGTGCAGCCAGAATTGTTACAAATTCGAGTAAATATACTCGGATAACTCCGGTCCTCAGGAAACTCCATTGGCTCCCTGTTCAGTTTCGCTCAGAGTTCAAACTGGCTACCCTGGTGTATAAGTTTATTCATACTGGCTTCCCGAAATATTTTGCTCCATATCTTTCCATGTACCACACTACTTACAATACTAGACACAGTCAGAGTGCTGCCAATTTCCTTAATGTTCCAAAGTTTCAACCTAAAATTTACAAGTCCACTAAGCAGTTTGGTTTTAGTTTCGCCTTTGATGCTCCCACTGTTTGGAATTCACTCCCTGAAGACATTCGTGCATCACCCACTATTGCCTCTTTTAGAACCAAGCTCAAAACCTATCTCTACGCAAAGGCTTATCCTCCTTAGGTCTTTTTCTCTTATGGCTTCTCCGTGGTGCTGACCTGTTTCTGTCCCTGGACTTTGAATTTGTATATTGCTATTGTCTTGTTGCGCCTTAGAGTCCACTATTCAGTGGAGATTAAGCACTATAAAAGTTAAATTAGAATTAGAATTCACCTACTTATGGATCAGCTGTCACATAGTAAAGTTGTAGACTTGTAGCTTATTGTATGTCTGAGTAATAGTTACTTTGTGATTATCACTGTTGAGTAAATCAGTTCTAACTTGAAAACTATTGCATTTACTGTATTTTTTTAAAATATGTTGTTCACCTACATTTCGGTCACATATAACATAGGAAAATTGCAGACCTGTGTCTCATGGCATAGCCAAGCAATAGCTACTTTGAGGTTATCATTGTTGAGTAAATAAGTTGTAACTTGAAAACTATTGCATCTACAGTATATTATTTAAATATATTATTCCCCTATTTTAGGTCAGCTATAATATAGTAAAATTGCAGTTTTATAGCTCATTGCTTAGCTGAGCAATTGCTACTTTGAGGTTTTCACTGTTGAGTAAATTAATTGTATCTTGTAAACTATTGCATTTGGAGAATTTTGTTTAAATGTGTTATTCATCTACTTTTCAATCAATTGTAACAAAGTAAAATTGCAGACGTGTAGCTCGTTGCCTAGCTGAGCAATAGCTATTTTCAGGTTCTCACTGTTAAATAAATCAGTTGTAACCCGAATACTATTACATTTACAGTATTTTGTTTCAATATGTTTTCCACCTACATTTTACTCAAACATGGTACTTTACTTTGGAGTGCCATTTGCAGGGTACAGTTTTTGTGTCCTTTTCTTCCTTCACTTCTACTCTAAAACTCAAGACACAGAGTCATCTGACACAGAGCCCGTTCACGGGCACTGATTGCTTGTTACTTACTTTTTACATTCCTGCCATTATTATAATTATTGCCATTGTGATAGAACCTCTACAATGTGTTAAAAATGATGTTACACCCAAATAACTGGAATCTTTTCACTATAGAGGTTGGTGACTTTTGAAAGTCACTATTGATTTAGCCTGCCTTGAAATATGAACTGGCAACTGTTGATTTACTCATTGTGGAAGATATAGTACAAGATACAGCCATCCAGATAAAAGGTTCTTGGAGGTTCCTCAGATCCCACGGTTTGGAATGATTTACCCGATGAGGTCCATTCTGCCCCAACTCTTGCCTGTTTCAGAAAAGATTAAAATCGTATCTCTTCAAAAAGGCTTTCCCAATTTAGCATACACTCTATCCAGTGTCTCTATAGTATTGGACTTGGTAACACCTCTGGATGGATGATTTCTTGAATTGGATTTTGGTGTCACTTGTACCTTAGAGAATAGAATATTTTCCAGTTGCAGGTCTGGTGAATCTGGAAAGGTTTCTGGTAAACTTCATACACGATAAGTGACCGACATCTTACCCACTTAAGATGAATTTTCCGATTGTTGTTTAAGTAATGAAGTAAATTACAGTAGATTTGGTAGAATATTGCCATAAGTAGAAGTAGTTTCTAAGTCCGAACAATTATTAGTGCAAAGGATAAGGATAAGTAGAAGTTCGACTTACAGAAAGTGGCCATAACTAGAACCCCAAATTGATACACAAAGTGTTACTTTTCTATGGGAATAACAAGGTATAAGTAGAACCTATAAATCTTGTGTTTACAGATAGGTCAAAATCCAAAAAGAGGTGACAAAATAGTACCATTGTGACAATCTGTACCAGATTCCTCAGTATTGTGTAATTAATCCTGAACAAGAAACAAATAAATTTCCCAGTAGTGTGATCACACGTGTTAATTATTGCAAGAGAGTTAAATTAAATAGTACCTTCAGTACTTTTATATTTCTCAAAGTGGGTGTAACTAAAAGTTGCCATAAGTAGAAGTAAATGGCTGACATTTTGCAACTTCAACTTAGACCAAATCCACTGTATATGGTTTAACACAGGAATTCAGCTGAGTAATACGTAAAGTTTAAACGAGACACCAGATAATTGAATATTCACCAAATGCCTTGACCTCATATTTGAAAAGTGATTATTGACTTGCACTTTGAGTGTCACTAACATGAGTAAATTTTGAAACTGAGGACTAAATTATACAAAATTTTATCGAGGACAGAGGACATGTCTTTAAAAGTTTTTCCAGGGTGTAAAGAATTAATCAAGTAAACACAACATGTGTAGAATTTCTGACATTTTTAACCCCATTATAATTTTTATGTGAACTTCCGTCAGAAGACACACATGTTTTTGTCCAAAAATATAATTATATAAGATAAATTGATCCATTTATTTCTCACTTTTTGTTATAGACCTTTGTAGCCATATATATTTGATTTTTAACTTACGTTTAGTAGAATATGCTAAAACAAAAGCTCTGACCAAACAAATATGAAAAAGACACTCTCGTTTCAGTTTGTGTCAAAAAGGCCAGGGAGTTTTTTGAGATATCTATTTTCAGTAGGTAATGTATTGTTAATGGTTATAGGTTACAGTGTAAGATATCTGAGCAGTCCCCTGTCACACCAGTTGACCTCATGCAAGTACACCAAAGTGAAATTACAGCTTGGCAAATCAGAAGTGCTATTGGAAATTTTGAATTTGCCTGGACCAAATCAGAATTTTGATATTGCCTAGGGGAATTTAAAATGCATCGTGCCAGATTGACACGTTATACTGAATACCATAGACATCCCAAAATACAGCCCATATATCAGTTGAATTTTACAAAACACTGATAGGGGCTGTATCTTTGTATTGACCACTGAGGTTCAAACCCCAGACCCAGACTTACACAGGAAAGTTGGTAGTTACTTTCCAATGTCTGTCAGCGTAGACTTCAGAGTTTTAAAAAGCTAGTATATACTGGTTTCCTCTGCCATTTAAACTCAGTCATGGTATAACCAATACAATGTGTTTAAAGCGATGTTAAACTGAAATCAAATTAAATCAAATGGTTGTCTGTCCTTTCACTCTTCTTTATTTTACAGAATTATTCTCATTATTGTAGAATTTGTGAGGGCCCATCTCAAAATTCATTATCATGCTTCTGATCATTACATCCCCCCCCTCCCCCACCATCATTCCCTTGAAAATATATATTATAAGATAACAAAAACACTTTAGTGGTCTTATGTTACGTTAAAATATTGGCTAATAAGACAGATAAAGTGTTAGTATTTATGCAAATAAAAGAAAAACTGAAAAATGGAGACATTTTAAACTAGAAAAATATAATTCTATAATTATTGATTTAAGGTACTATCGAGTTGTGTGGGTTTTTGTGTCTATTTTAGTTACTTTCGCAGGATCAGTTCACTTTCTTTGATGCAATTGTTTACTGAACCCCTGCATTAGCAAGAACCAGTGTATCATTGTAGCCTTTCTCTTGATTGAATTTTGGATCCAGAGCAGACATATGTTGTATATTATCCCCTTAATAGTAGTTGTACTCAAACTAGGAAAGTAGGTCATCAGACTCGCCCTATGTCAGAATGACATCATATGGTCTACATGTTCCCAGTTCAGATCAATAACAAAACCCATTTAAATCTGAGACTTCATAATATTCATAGGCAAACGCAGACACCTTGGTGTACTGAACTCGATAAATATCTCACAGATGTTTGGATAAATGAAATGTGATCGATGACTGTGTGATGATTTAAGCCTGGGAGAAAAATAATGCAATTGATCCTTGAATTAAGTTGAATACTGAAAGGTAAAGACTAATACAGTAGAACCTGGATTATACGGCCTTCTATTATCCGAATCTCCAGATTAACCGAACCGAAATCTTGTCTCCCTGCATACACGTATAATGCACAGTCTAGCGTGAGCAATAATACAGGATTTTACACATTCTCAGAAACCATTAATTCTAGTGCTTTATAACACATACCGTCCACAGCCTAACTTCTTTGATCTTTATCGCCATTGTTTAAGTAGGGAAGGATTAGTTAATTTACACGACCCCACTAGAAACTTCTTTCACCAATCACTGAAAGCGTGTTTGATAGGGTTTTGTAATTATAATCTCCCAGAGTTTGACAATTCACAGACTGGCAATGTGTATTAAAAGAAAAGGCTTCAACTAAGCATTACCAACTAAACACACCTATCACTGAAAACGTGTTCGCTTGGGGTTTTATACTAGATAATCTGCCAGAGTGGACACAGTGCATGATGACGTTTATCTAAAAATGAAACATCCACAATGCATGTACCACCAGACCACCCAGCTCAAGTCCGCATAATATTTTACATTAAAATGATAATTTCCATAAATATGAAGCAAATAAGTCACAATTAGAGGGTCAGTTGTATTATATTGTACACATATATTAAACTATTTCATCAGTGACCACCCACATCTCTATTTAGTACATAAAATCGATCACTCTTCAATTATCGCCCACATGGTAACCACGAGGCGGTGAATTTTGGGTGTGTTCATCTGTCCGAACGCCTTGATTATCCGACAGAATTGTTTGTCTCCCATTGGGTTCGGATAATCGAGGTTCTACTATATTTGTTATTAGTTTGTCCAGCAGTCAGGTGTTCAAGTATCATTTAGCAACAACAACAATTATTTGGTTATAGGGCTGTCAGGAGGTTAACTCAAACAGTAGTACTGGGTAGTACTGGGAGATTGCCATGGTTTTATCTGTTTATATTGGATGTTTGTTTCGGAAAAATGTAAACACAGATTGATCATTGCCAATCATGGGGTCAGAGGTGTGAACCAGACCACAAAAAAGTAAAAATTGAATTAAAATAAGGAGAATGGACACAAATCACCACATATATAACTAAAATATAACCTAAAGCTATTCACAAAGATCGCCCTCACTGTATATCATACCTTTCCTATCCTCACTTGTGATTGGCCGATTTTATTATCACCTTCACAACTTTGGGAAGATCCAGAGATATTTTCTGTTTTACTTCATATTTTTGCAGTTATGACTAGTTTTGTGATTTGAACTGGTGAATGTTTCACATTTTCGTGAAATATTATTCCAGTTATTGTTTTATTGTGACAAAAGGTCTACATAGAACTGAGTTTAGCAACTATCAATTGATTTTTACCGGTCATTGCTCTGCAATGAGCCAGCGAGTGATAATACTAAATCTTGCATCCACCCAGCACTAGTACTGGGGTATTAGAATTACTGAGGTCACAATTAAACAGATGAGAAATAAAACACATTTTTTTTGCATCCTCAAATGCAAAATTCCTTTGGATGAAAAGGTATTTACTTAACAAGGAAAAGGTGCAGTTTTTGCTGTAAGATAAGAAATTCCACAGTGGAGGGGGCAAGGGTAATGTAATCGCATCTGTTTGTCTGCACCCATTTTTTGAAAACGATGTCAAATTGAGTTGATATCTTCACACAAGGTGGCCTCTGTCCGCGACTCCGTCCTGTCCTCAAGGATGACATTGATCTGCACTGGAAAATTTGTGTTTTCGCCAGTATATGGTTCTAAATCCTGGTGCAAGATTCAGGCAATATTTGTTTTGGTTTGGTTTTACTCAGTGTGAGTTAAGAGTTATTTATTATCTCCCGCCGGGCTTTAGCCTGGGAGGGAAATTATAAAATGCATCATGTGTGTGCAAGTGTTAGCTACTACAGCTAAAGATTTTTTTTGTAAATTATTTGTCCTAATGAATTTTCATGCCCTTGAATTTTTGGGGGGTTTTGCGGACTTAGGCCTAAAGATAAGTGAGTAATAGGAATTTTAGCTAGTTTGAGTAAAGGACTCATAACTCAAAAAATATTGGAGTTAGAGTTTTTTCTTGAAATATGTTGTTCAGCTACTTTGTCCTTAACTATAAGATGGCATATAATTTAGGGTTCCATTGCATGCCATAAGTGAGTAATAGCTATGTAGATCAATTGACTAAAATTTAGATACCTTACGGTAATGTATTCTGGTATCAGTGTACACACATGAGTCACAGTTGGTATAGGTTAGCACACACCAGTAATAACTCCAAATAGGTTGAAGATTTTGTGGATTATCATTGTTGTTTTTATAAAATAATAAAACACACTATCAACAAGCTATTTTCTTATTTGTAGCAAAATTATGACACAAGTAAATGTGAAATATCTTTAAAAGTGTTAAAGGTAGGCAAATCTTTTCAAATATGTTATTCATCTAGTTTTTGATGAGCTATGACATACTCTAAAATGGTACGCTGCACAGTGACCTTGGACACGTCTTTTGCGCAATGCTGGAATCACGAATATAGAACGGTAAATAAAACAACGCTGTTGAATTCTGTGTGCATCGTCCCTTTGCGTACAAATGTAAACAAATCGCAGTAAAATAAAATGTAAATTATATGCAGCCAATATGAAGTAATAATAATAATTCAGTGGGGATTTTTAATCGATATTGTCCAAGATTGACTACTCATTAATATTTATGAGGTCACGGAATTCTGTGGGGGATTTTTTAACAATATTTTAACCAAAAGGCTGTTTGCACATCCATCATTATGCATGTTTAGTTAATGGAACAGCCAACATGGCATTGGATTCGTTTTGATTTTTGCATAAGATTTACCCCTTATTGTGAACAAAATATCAATGTAATCATTTTAGAATATGAATAAAAGACAAATTCTCGTGCTTTATGATGGTTTTAAACTATCGATCTGCTGTATTAAAGCACTCGGCCCTTCGGGCTTCGTGGCTTTAATATTCAGCCGATCGATATAAGATGATACATAGTTTGGAGCTCCATTGCATATAATAAATGAGTAATAGCTATTTTCTTATTTGTACCTAAATAACAGAAGAAGTAAATGTCAAATATCTTTAAATGTTTTACAGTTAGGCCAATCTTTTCAAATATGTTATTCATTGAGTTTTTAATAATATACCCTTTACTACTTTTAGCTTATTTTTATCCACCTGAGCTATACTCATTTTGCCAATGAGTAACTCACTTGTAATTTCAAAAGTATTCAATTTATAGGTTTTTTATCAAATATGTTGTTCAGCTACTTTTTGATGTTCTGTGCCATGGCAAATTTTTAGAGGTATTGCTCCATAGCTAACGAGTAATAGCTGCTTTGCTATTTTCCTAATAAGTAAATTGCTTGTAACTTTAAAAGTATTAAATTTAGAGCTTTTTTATCAAATATTTTGTTCATTTACTTTTTGATGTTCTGTGTCATGTTCAGAGCCATATTTTTATGCCAACTGACTAATAGCTACTTTGACATTTTGTCACTGAGTAAGTCACTTTTAAGTTCAAAAGTATTCAGTATAGAGGTTTGCTATGAAATATGTTATCCTTAGGGCACTAAGGACTACTCCTGTAAGACATCTCAAAAATTTAGACTTGTCCGAAATTCAGCTGCCATTTTGAATTTTGGCGCAAATGGAAAATCTGTATATCTCGAAAACCATAAGAGATGGAGCGACTTTGGGAAAATGTTGTACCCCAGGGTACTAAGGACTACTCCTCTAGGACCTCAGAAAAATTTAGACTTTTCCGATTTTTGGCCGCCATCCTGAATTTTGGAAGAAATGGAAAATGCCATGTATCTCAAAAATCGTAAGAGATAGAGCAATTTCGGGCAAATTTTGGACCCCCAGGGTAGTAAGGACTCCTCCAGTAGGACCTCTGGAATGTTTAGACTTTTTCAAATTTTGGCCGCCATCTTGAATTTTGGCGGAAATGGAAAATATCATTTATCTCAAAAACTGTAAAAGATAGAGCGATTTCGGGCAAATTTTGGATCCCCAGAGTAATAAGGACTACTAGCACCTCTGAAAACATTAGACTTTTCCAATTTTCAGCCGCCATCTTGAATTTTGGCGGAAGTGGAAAATGTTGTTTATCTCGAAAACCATAGGCAAATTTTGGACCCCTATCTTACCAAGGACTACTCCTCTGCTAGATCTGAAAAATTTTTACTTTTCTGAATTTTAGCCACCATCTTGAATTTTGGTGGAAATGGAAAATATCATAATTTTTCTCAGAAACTGTAAGAGATAGAGCGATTTCAGCAGAATTTTGGGTACGAAAATTAATCATCGTTTCTCTAAAAGTATTGTAGATAGGCAATTTCTTCTAAATAAGTCATTCACCTACTTTTAGGTGATCTACTACATAGAGACGTTGCACAACTGTAGCTCTTTGCACAGCAGAGTAATAGCTACTAAATCGAATAAATACCTTTTATCTTTAAAAGTATTGCAGATAGACAATTTCTTCTAAATAAGTCATTCATCTACTTTCGGTGCTCTACCACATAGTGAAGTTGCAGAACTGTAGCTCTTTGGATAGCTGAGTAATAACTACTAAAATGAGTAAATATCTTTTATCTCTAAAAGTGTTACAGATAGGCAATTTCTTCTAAATAGGTCCTTCACCTACTTTTGGATGATCTACTACATAGTAAAGTTGCAGAACTGTAGCTCTTTGGATGGCAGACTAATAGCTACTAAAATTAGTAAATGCCTTTTATCTTTAAAAGTATTGCAGTCAAACATTAAAGTGTCTCTTGCTCATTGTCACTTCTTCATGTCAAACATCTAATTTATACGGCGGGAGATAATTGCATGCGTCAGAATGCTTGTTGTAAATAACTTTTTGTTAGGGACATTATTTTTCTGAGATGTTCTGTCTTTAAGAATATTGTAGTTCATTCCAATTCTTTTTTGTATGACTTTAGGTACTTATATTTTGCAGTTTGTCCTTATTGATCCTAAATTGCTAGTGTGCATCCTTAAAAAGGAAATTAAAAAAAAAAACAGTAAATAATTGACTAACATGTATTTCAGTGTTTCAAACTTAAAGCGTGATGCCCTTTCTTATGGAAAGTAGACTGTTGTTTTCAAAAATGAGAACAAGCCCTTCTTATTGAAGGGTTTAAGTGCACATTGTAAAATGTCGTTAACCTGAAGATACTTTAGTCTAAACACTTGTGGTTGTACTGTGTTTCTGTCAGCTTATCCTTTTAATCCCATTTAAGTGGATACAAAATACTTGAGGCTCCGACCAAGTGCTATAACTTCCATTTAATTACAGACTTACACTAGTTAAATTAACGTTACGTTAACTGTAAGTGTCTTGTTGGACGATTTAGCCACTTTCCACTTGCGTACAAAGTGTCTTGATTATTTTCATCTCGACGACTTGACGGACATATTGTTTATGACTCTCTGACCCTACTGTGTATTATTAAGGGGCTGTTCCCATTGTCAGGTATTATTCAGGATCCTCCACTGAGTATCAGTTATTTCTTAAACTGCCAGTGTCTCAAAATGTGTCTCTGCCAAAGTGTCGCAGGGGTGTTTTGTAGAAATGAGATAAAATAGTTTGGTATGTTTTATAGTATTTGTTTTAGTATTTATGTTATCCTATTAACAAACAATCAGAGACAAATAAACAGTCATGAAAACAAAATCTCCTTAACAGATGTTAACCTGCCGTAGTTATAAGTCAGAGGGAAGGTGATGTTATCCCGTCAAGAGCTTGGTTCCTTTTGTAAGACTAGTTTCTGTGACCTGAAGACATTCAACAATGGTTATGCATATTTATGCAGCTTGGGAAGTTAAAGAATTCCAGGCTTTGAGTAAGTCAAGGTCAGCTAAAATAGTAGAGGTAAGAATGGCAATAGTTGTTTAAAAGGTGCTGTGTTTTTGCATTTAAGATGTACATTAATTTTATAGTACATATCAGAATCACAAGTAGATGTAAGGTTAGATCATATTAGTTGTCAAACTCAGTGATGTATAAAGTATTGAAATAAGGTATTCTGTTGGAGAAGGTTAGCAGACGTGGTTGAGATTAATAGTGATCGAGATTCATACATGAGTAAGTTAGACTGATTACCATAAAAATGCTTGAGATAAATAGTTATAAGATTAACCCAATAAAGAAAACTGTGATACTAGAATGGTATCGAGACCATTTAACTGAAATACCATGACGACTGTTTACAACTGGCATCTCGTTCATCACTTCTGTTGTGATTTCTTCAGGCAGAATCGCCATGTTTTATTTTCTTGAACTTAATTTCCAAAAGGGAACCTTTATTGAATATATATATTAAAACTAGGGGTCCGATTTCAGAAAACCAAAAATGTTTGAGTTTAAGCATTTCCCAAACAGAAAAACATTTTCCCCATTTCTACAAACAGGAAGTGATTTTCTGTAGTACAAATGCATTCAAATCTTGTGCAATATGAGATAATAGTTTATATTATCTTCAGATTCAGGTTCGGCATTTAATGTTTCATGTTTTCCAATAATTATATAAGCTGACATTCGAGATTCCAGTTGTAAAAGTGGTTACAGTGTTGCAATAAAATTGTCTCGATACTAGTATACTGCCACTATCAACTCGCCCCTTATTAAAACACAAGTTTGTCGGTACACAGGAATCAGAATGGTTTTCCATTGACAAGGTACCAAACTGGAAAATATGAGACTGAGTCATCCCTAATAAATACTAAGTTTGCATTTTTATAGAATTGAGAGAAAGTTTCGCATAAATGTAACAGTCGAGTAAAATTTACCAAATGTTTGTTAATAAAATTTCTAAACCTGTAGCTCTCATAAATGGGACACTCTGTTTTTGCTTTTTTTGCAAAAAGCTTTCTACTTAGCGCTGATTACTGTTCAAACAAAGACTTTGATTTTAATGTGTTATTATTTAGAATAAATAGTCGATCTACTGGTGCCCATATTGTGGTAAGAATCTAACGCCACACCTCAAAAACCTTAAGAGATCAGGTGTGTCAATTGAAATGCAAGAAATATTGTCAAAGTGTTTTGAATGGGATGTTCAACCCAGATAAATCAGTGTAAAATTCAAGAGGCTTCTGTGCATGCTACTTCTTTTCTCTAAATTCATTCTTCACTCTTACTACTGGGTTTACAAATCCACACAATTCAACTAGCATTTTTTGCATTTAATCTATGCGTAAAACATCCATTGAATTCTAGTGTTTTGGGGGTTCTTCACTTTTTGTGTAACTTTTTAAAGTCGTAATTAAATGTTGTTTGTTGAAGACTAATTCTATCTTTACCGGAGAAGGAAAATAAAGGAAATTTATAACGTATATGTAGAAATAACATCTATAAAACAAATGATTTGTTATGTTTTGTGGTCGCTTCAAGTTTTGTCAAAAAACATTAGCCTCATTATACTGTTCAAACACAATTCAGTACCCTTTTAAACAATGAGATCTACTTTCCAGTGTTGACTGCAAGGTGGTGTGTGATATTCTATCAAATTTTTGCCTTCTTATTGTTTTAAGGATGGGTTTTACTTATGGGCCAGAGAACTGTCTTATAGGTTCCACCTTAAGAGCTTTCATAGTTATCTTGACTAAGTGTCCATTCTTAAAGTGTCTACTGTTGATTTCAAACTGAGGTTGATTTAGGCAAATTTCAGAGTGAGCATTCATAAAAAGCTCAAACTCAATCTCATATTCAAATATAATCCCCGTAACCTAGGGTTGAAAGCCTAAATTTTGTGTCCCACAAGGGATGCTTGATTGTATTCAGGGGAGAGGGGAGAAAGAGTGGTTCCATCGGCCCCCGCATTTTCTATTGCTTAATGGATTCTCTTCAAATTTAGCACCTGTATGCAGTAGCACTGGGAAAATGTTCTGAATATGGTGTCGAGACATCTCAACCAATCTCTGCAAATTTGGTGAAGATGTGTTCCTTAATGAATGAGACATAAAGGTTCATCTAAAAGCAAAGAAATACAGGCAGGTCCATACCCATGGAAGGCATTCTATAATCTCCCTATTGGGGGCCGCGGTGGTTGTAGTGGTAACACCCATGGAAGGCATTCTATAATCTCCCTATTGGGGGCCGCGGTGGTTGTAGTGGTAACACCCATGGAAGGCATTCTATAATCTCCCTATTGGGGGCCGCGGTGGTTGTAGTGGTAACACCCATGGAAGGCATTCTATAATCTCCCTATTGGGGGCCGCGGTGGTTGTAGTGGTAACACCCATGGAAGGCATTCTATAATCTCCCTATTGGGGGCCGCGGTGGTTGTAGTGGTAACACCCATGGAAGGCATTCTATAATCTCCCTATGGGGGCCACGGTGGTTGTAGTGGTAACACCCATGGAAGGCATTCTATAATCTCCCTATGGGGGCCACGGTGGTTGTAGTGGTAACACCCATGGAAGGCATTCTATAATCTCCATATTGGGGGCCGCGGTGGTTGTAGTGGTAACACCCATGGAAGGCATTCTATAATCTCCCTATGGGGGCCGCGGTGGTTGTAGTGGTAACACCCATGGAAGGCATTCTATAATCTCCCTATTGGGGCCACGGTGGTTGCAGTGGTAACACCCATGGAAGGCATTCTATAATCTCCCTATTGGGGGCCGCGGTGGTTGCAGTGGTAACACCCTCACCTCCTGCCTGTTGAGATCAGAGTTCAAATCCCAGCTTGACCTAGTGTAGGGAAGCTGGAACTTTCTTTGCTCAGCAGTTTACAGTACAGAACCTTGACCAACTGTATGTACTGGTTTCCTCTGCCCTTCCAGCTACTCGTCACAACCGTCTGTCATACCATTAAGGTACTATGCATGATGTAAACCACTAAGTAAAGAAATCTATAATCTCCTGATCAAGGCCTTCAGTCAGTGGAAGATAATACAGAAATCAATAAACTTGTGAAAACCAAGGGTCTGATTCGTTTATAGTACATTTGAAATGTTTTACACACAGAAGATCAGTCAGCTTAGAGAAAAAGAAAACCACCATTAACCCCCCCACCCCACCCCCCAATAAATTGAAAATATTGAACATCCTTAAATAAATAACAATAAACAACTCCTTCTTGGACTTTATCGGCCCTTCAATCACGAAAGTGACAAAATAATCTCAAATAAAGTATTAATCTGAGCCCAATTTAGTGATTAAACTGTTGATAAATCTGCAATAAAAGCATGATAAATGTCACAACAAAAATAGTATAAATGTCACGCAACAAAAGAAGAGAAAAGAAAAAAAGAACTGTTGAACAACAAATAGCACTGACCTTTAAATATTGGTCTCACTCCTTAAAATGCATCTTGACAATAATTAATGTCTCACTAAGAATTAAAATGTTAACATACATTTTATATTTTTAATAAATAAATCACACACAATGTTATGTATAATATAATAAAGAACACATAGCAAAATGTTCAAATATTATTTATAGTGGGTATATCATGATGATACACTAAAGACATTCCTTTTAAGCTATAAGATTCAATAATTTGTCCTGCGCAAAATCTCACGGTGAATGCGTGTAATGGTTATAAAACAACATTGGATGTAAATCAAAGTACTTTTTTAAAATACAATAGATTTGGTATAAATAGAATTGCCATGAGTAGAATATTGCCACTAGTAGAAGTAGTTTCTAAGTCCCAACAATTATAAATACAAAATAGAAGTTCAACATACAGAAAGTTGCCATAACTAGAACCAAATTTGATGCTCAAAGTGTTACTTTTCCATGGGAATAACAAGGTATAAGAAGAACCTGTAAATCTTGTGTGTACAGAAGTGTCAATATCCAAGAAAGAGGTGGCAAAATAGCGCCATTGTGACACTTTGAACCCGATTCCTCACTTTTGTATTATTAAGTCTGAACTCCAAACAAATACATTTCATAGAAGAGTGATCATACATGTGGTAATTATTGCAAGGTATTTAAATTACATAGAATCTTTGGTACTTCATATATTCCCAGTTCAGTATAACAGGAAGTTGCCATAAGTAGAAGTGAATGGCTGACATTTTGCAACTTTGACTTGGACCAAATCCACTGTACCGTTACTGGGATATTCGAAACAGTATTGAAAGTGACATTGAAATCTGGAGAGTCCTATTGATATAATGGAAGGGTCAAAGCTCAGATTTTACCTCCCTTTCCACAGCAAATTAAAAAATAAAATAAATGATATTGTTTCTGACAACTGACTTGTAAAATGTATTTTCAGAATATTGTTGTAATATATAGCTATTTTTCGTTTAACGGATCAGTATGCATGTTCTTTACCAGATTTAAGTGGAGATATTATAAAATTTACAAGCTGTAAAACAATCTTATATCATTATATCATATATTTGACATCAACCTTGAGTTAAGCTTTCAATATCAGTAATTACTGAGATAGCTTTCATTATTGAAAATTGAAAAACGGAACTTTGATACTTTCAATATCAATATTGAATAATGAATATTGACTATTATTGATTGATGTATATTGAAATATTGATGCATGACACAGCCAGTATTCATATTAGTAACCATGGAGACGCCCAAGTAGGCCAAGGAGGTTGAGGTGGAAATTCTCCATTAAATGAGTCGGTATGTTAGCCTCTGTCTGAGTCAAGTCAATGGAGGGTCAGACTAACTGTTGCAAAGAAGCTCCAAAATAAAAACAGTGAAAGAAGAGAGTGATGGACTGTTTATCACATTTTTTAAGCAGAAATTTGCATGGAAAATGTCACGCTACCCAGACTTTCCAGCATATGGAATGTGCGTTGTAATATGTCAAATGGCCAGACACTAGAAGTTTCAAAAGTGGGTGCAGTCCCCACTACCACAGCACAAACAAAGTTTTGGAGGGGATAAAAATGTAGGGGGGGGGGTGGGGGGGGTGTAATTTCATGATGAAGTTTTAAATGACAAAATATACTTGTTCAGTTTTATCAGCCATTTTGCCCCCATCCATAATCATAGCAAGCAATCTGTGGCCGATCTATCATATCCCACCACAACTTTGACCATCAGTGTCCTTTATTTCTGAGTTTTTCTCAGTGGAGTTTGTGACATTGTGTTGAGAAATGTTTGTCAAGTTTTTGCCGTTTTATTTGACAGGATGACCTGGCAGACGATGATGTCATGATTCTAGACAATGGGGACCAAGTGTTTTTGTGGGTCGGCAGAAAGACCAGTGATGTGGAGATCAAATTGGCCTTCAAAAGTGCACAGGTACGGACATATCACTTATGTTGCCAAGGAATACTGTTTCTCAAAGTTTCATTTGATCCTTTGTCCACCAGTTAGACTGAAATAAAATGAAGTGGCTTCAGGTTTCTCACAATATGATATGCCAAGAGAAACCAGTTTTATTGAAAATCTCAATACTTAAGGCTTTCTAACTTCATATATTTCATCAAAACAATTAAAAAATATGTAGATTTAGTTTAATAGGTCTAGTATTTTGGCTTTATGTGCGGTAAACATTGGATTTATTAGCTTAAAGATGTCCTGCACACACCTTTTCAGTTTTGAATTGTGGCTCATGTATGGTAGAGGTTAACTTTTATGTATTTTACTGACTAGTATATGAAATACCACATTTTATTGCGTTAATACATCCTATCCAATGGACAATATGCTAAACCGGTTGGCGCAGACCGGCCCGCCAAACGTCAGAAAAAGACGTCCTGTGTTTCCACCGGCTGGCCGGTCCTCACACTGCACTCGCCAGGTGGCGTGTCGTACTTCCTTCCTGTCTAGACAAGCTGACGTCATAGCATCTTTTTCGTTTGGCGCATGCACTGCTTGAATGAATTTTTGGAAATAGTTTTAAATTTTATTTTTATGTGAGTTTGAAGAAGTGCTGGATTATGGAACTTTGCGTATCACTTCCTCACATACTATAGACCTTTTCTACAGTAAATTTAGTTCTTGGAACTTGTGAGTTGTTAGAAGTGCGGTTATTATACCTTACGGATCACTTCCTCACGTGTTTTTTTGTATCATCATGTCTTCTCCAAGTCAACGTAGGGGGGGATGCGGCCACATGATGGCTGGCTTTGACCACCACTCTGTGTGTGCTAGGTGCCGTGACGAGAAGAAGGGCTCTGACCCTTGTATTAAGTCCCCGCCAGAATCTTGCGGACATTGCGACCTTTTGACACCAGAGCAAAGGACTCGGCTATCAACCCCCTCCTACAAACTTAAAAAGGAAAGGAAAGAGGCCAAGTCTTCAACACCCATCAAAGATTCAGACACTCTCAGTCCCACCCTTGTGGACCCGGCACTTGTGTCGGTAGTAGGGGTAGTGGATGGCCAGGGTACCTCTGGTGCCTCTGGTTTGAGTGGGCCGGAAGAGAAGAGGAGGAAATCGGAGAAGAAATCTGATAAGAAGTCTACATCTTCCAAGTCGGTAAAGCCGGACAAGTCGGTGAAGTCTCCCAACCGACCTGCATCCTCATCTTCATCTACCGGACAGGGGAAGTCCACTGCCCCCTCTACCGACTCAAAATTATCAGATTTGGACAAAAAGTGGTCGGACCGGTTCAACAGGCTGGAGGCCCTACTTATGGCCAAGACTTTGGACCGACCTCAGGAGCCAGTATTTGGGACTGTCAAGGTCACCCCTTCACATGCTCCACCAGCTGATTTGATCCGACCAGAACCCTTCATTCAGCCGGCTACTCTTCCTCAACCAACCGACCCTGCTCTTGCCTCACCGGCCACCGACCCAGTTCTTCACGGGTCTACTACTACTTCAAAAGCCTCCTCATCAGGTCTACCAGAGCTGGCACAACCCAGGCAGAAACATTCAGTTACGGCTTTTGACACATCTAAGAAAGACGCCTCTCCCTCTAGTGATTCTGAATCGGACAGTCTGTCTTCCGACCATCCTCTTGTTGATATCTTACCGGAAGAAGGAGAATTGTCAGACGATCTGGAAGCAAATGCATCCGACCATGATCAGTCCCTCTCAGAGGAGCAATCCTACCGACAGACTATGAGGGGGATTAGATCCTTCATGAACTGGTCTCATATTCCGGACATTGACTCTGGTGCTACAACTTCTGAGGACAATCCCTTCTCCGGCCCCAAGATGCACACTCCAGGGAAAGTCTCTGTTACTCTACCGACAGATGACTGGCTCTGCAAGAAACTCTCAAAGCTCAACCTTACCCTAACTCAAGGATATCCCACACGAGCTTCTGAAGCAGGGGGCCTCTTGAGAGACCAATTCGTCCGCCCACCTAAATCACAAACCAAGTGGTATGGGTTCCAGCCGAACCCAAAGAAGGACTCTGACCAAGTAGTTACTTTGTGGCATACCGGATCTTCACGCCTAAACAGTGGATATTTGAGAATTGCCAGACAGGCCGGTATAGCAAGTGCCCCACCCATGTCGCGGCCTATCTCCAAAGAGAACTTGCGTAAATGGGAGAAATCCGCGCGTGAGTCCACTGTTATATGTAACCAGGCTGCTGGGTTCAAACGGTGTTTACTGAAGGTCCAACAGAATATGGGTACACAGTTAAAGGCAATACGGGTGGAATCCAAGGGGAAGGCACCGACCAAAGGTTCAGCTGCTGTTGACGAGCTACAGTTTTTACTGGATTTCAACGCCAGTGTATGTCAATCCATGGCGAAGGCAGTGGAGCCCCTCACTGAATTTGTGTTCGTCAACATGGCAAATGCAACCCTTCTGAGGCGAGATTCTTATTTGGCATATCTTAAAGTTGGTGTGAAGGCGGACACCCTCAACGCCCTACGTACCTCACCTCTTCATCTGGATACTCTCTTTCCAGACTCTTGTGTGAAGAAGGCGGAGGAGGACATTTCTGACTTTGATAGGAACAAATCTAGTTCCGTATATAAGGGTCGCCGCTACCACCCATATGAAAGGCAAGAACAAAAGTCGGACAGAAAACAAGACAAGCCCGCTTGGAAGACCTTGTCTCGCACTCAACGCCGCAGGAACAAAGGGAAACAACAGTATTCCTCACGCCCGGCCAAGGGCTGCTGACCGGGAGCCCACAAGAGACAATGAACACTTTAAATGTAAAGTTGCCTGTTGTAAATTCTGCTCATACCGCGCCCGGGCATTCGCAAAAGAAAGAAATAAGTCCCGGGGCAGCAGTTTGTTATCCAGATCTAAGTTCATTAAAATCTGTGAAAGGTGTTTCTTGTGTCATTCCATTGTCTCATGTAAATATTGTAACAAATGCTCCCAATGTTGTCACCAATCTACCTGTAGGGGCCAGACTGCAAAGTTTTTGGGAAAAGTGGTCAGAGCTGGGTGCCGGTCCGAAAGTTGTTCAAATCCTGAGGGAGGGTTACACCCTTCCCTTCCGGACCCGGCCAAACTTATCAAGAATCCCAGCAGTTGTAAGCTGCTATGGCAATCCTCACAAAAATCTCAAACTGTTAGAGGCATTACATCAGCTTACGGCAAAAAATGCTATAGAACTGGTACACAAACAGACCTCACTAGGGTTCTTCAACCGACTATTCCTGGTTCCCAAACCCAACAACAAATGGAGGCCAATCCTAGATTTGAGCAATCTAAATCTTTTTCTCAAAACCGACAAATTCAAGATGGAGACTCCGGAAACCATCAGAACCTCTCTGCAACAAGGAGAGTGGGTAACCTCCATAGACTTCAAGGACGCATATTTCCACATTCCCATACAGGAACAGTCAAGGAAATTCTTGAGATTTCACGTCCAGGGACAGACCTTTCAGTTCAAAGCTCTCCCTTTCGGTCTATCCACAGCTCCCATGGAGTTCACTGTCATAGCAAAGGAGGTAAAACTTATGGCCACTCAGAAGGGTATAAGGATCCACCAATACCTAGACGACTGGTTGGTGAGAGCCACATCCCCCCGGGTCTGTCTCCAACATACACAGGTCCTAGTACAACTGTGCAGACATTTAGGTTGGCTGGTGAACATAGAAAAGTCGGAATTGGAACCCAAGCAAGTTTTCAACTTCGTAGGTTACCAATTCGACCTCCACTCCGGTCGGGTCCGACCGACACCGGACAGGTGGCAAAGCCTACAGGGAAAGATACTAGAACTCATCTCCCGACCGGCTTGTTCAGTACGGGAGCTGATGTCCTTAATAGGCCTGCTAACTGCTACAGAGAAGCAAGTTCACCTAGGCAGACTACACATGAGGCCCATTCAGTGGCACCTCAAAAGGAATCCTTAGAAAAACGGATCCCTCTGCCCACATCTCTGCATCCTCACTTACAATGGTGGCTGGAAGAAGACGTTCTCACAGGCCAACCACTACACCCTCTACAGCATGCTCTGCAAATCTTTACAGACGCATCAAAAGAAGGGTGGGGCGCTCACTTAAACGAGTACATTGCCAAAGGAACCTGGTCCCTACCGGAAAGCAAATTGCACATAAATTACTTGGAACTAAAAGCAGTCTTTCTGGCTCTAAAAGAGTTCCAAAAGCTATGCATAGGCAAGATGGTGCTGGTTGCGACCGACAATACCACCGTAGTGGCCTATATCAACAAGGAAGGAGGCATGAGGTCGGGCCCACTTTGTGCCCTACTCTGGAGAATCCTGACCTGGTGCACCGGGAAGCAGGTGACCCTGAAGGCGCGACACATTCCCGGTCACTTAAATGTGGTGGCAGACAAACTGTCCAGATTAGGTCAGATCATCCAAACCGAATGGTCCCTCCTGCCAGAAGTCTTCCAAGCTCTATGCCACAGGTGGCATCAGCCTCAAATCGATCTCTTCGCTACGAGGTTCAACAACAAGCTGCCCCTGTTTGTATCACCGGTTCCGGACCCCATGGCCACTACAGTGGATGCACTCAGTTTGTCATGGGAAGATCTGGACGCATACGCCTTCCCACCGACAGCCTTATTGGGCAAAGTGGTGGAGAAGTTGCAAGACTCCCCATACCGGAGGCTGATCCTCATTGCTCCGGGGTGGCCCAACATGACGTGGTTTTGGGACCTTGTGGAAATGTCCAGCCAGATCCCATTGCTTCTACCTCAATTGCCAAACCTACTGACTCAGCCCTTCAATCAGACCCCTCACAGGAATCTGACAAACCTAAATCTAAACCTAAATCTAAAAGAGGATCAACCAGATCCGTCTATGAGGCAAAGTGGGCCATTTTTACAAAGTGGTGCATCACAAATCAGGTGGACTTCAGGACACCTCCTGTAAAGTCAGTTGCTGATTTCCTTATGTACCTTTTTGAGGAAAGGAAATTGCAGCCCAGCACCATTGATGGTTACAGGTCTGCCATTGCTGATAAATTAGGAAGTTCAACTCTCAACATCAGCAAAGATGAAAACCTCACCCGTCTCTTGGATAGCTTCCACAGAGACAGACCCAAGGGCAGAAGAGGTATCCCCTCCTGGAACCTATCCCTGGTTTTACACCAGTTAACAAAGGCTCCCTTTGAGCCAATTAAGGAGGCCTCCTTGAAGCACTTGACCTTCAAGACAGTTTTCCTCTTAGCCCTAGGATCAGGCAAACGCAGAAGTGAGATTCATGCTTGGCAACATAAGAACATCAGACACCAGTCTGATTGGACTAAGATATCCCTGTATCCGTCTGCCAGCTTCCTCTCCAAAAATCAGCTGGCCAAAGAGGGTCCAGAAAGTGTGGCCCCAGTGGTTATTCCAGCCCTGGCACCAACTCTGGATAGGTCCCTCAAGTCTGACAGGTCCCTCTGTCCGGTTAGAGCCTTACGTTACTATTTGGACAGGACTTCAGACTTCAGGCAGAATAAGGACTTGGTTTTTGTCTCCTTCAAAAAAGACTTTGACAAGGACATCTCACCTGCCACTATCTCCTCTTGGATCAAACAGACTGTGATCCTATGTTATGAGCTCTCAGACCAGGAGGCCCACGACTTACATCAGGTTAAAGCCCATGATGTCAGGGCCTTCGCTGCTTCAAAGGCCTTCCAGTCGGGGGTCTCCTTGGAACAGATATTATCGGCATGCCACTGGAAATCACATAACACCTTCACTCAATTCTATTTGAAGGATGTGGCATGGGCTGATTCTGAGCTTTACCACCTGGGTCCTTTAGTGGCTGCTCAGCAGATCCACAAGTAATCCAGGCCGGAGAGGAGATCTGTACATATGTATATAGTGTATATATAGTTAAGAAGCATATAAAAAAAAAATCAAAAAAATCAGACGTGCTTCCTTCTGGAGGTTTATTTCTTGGGACTGAACTCATCCCTCTCTTCCCCTACCTCAGAGCGGGTCTGTAAAAAAAAGGGGGGGGGGGGGGGGGGGAGGCGAGTCGGTTTGGACCGATTAACCGGTTTCTGTTTACCGACCATAGCCTTAAGGGTCTTGATAATCTTAGATCGACCCAGGCTTAAAGTTGTTAGTTATTTTCTGAGTTCGCATAAGTCCCTAGTATCTTACCCGCCGACCAAGCGGTAGTTATTCAGCATATTGTCCATTGGATAGGATGTATTAACGCAATAAAATTGCAAATTTAATAAATAAATTAAATTTTTATAAGTTAATACCCTATCCAATGGACACGCAAGACCCTCCCACCGACCCCGCTATCATTTTACTAGGGGCCTAATAGGTTTAGACAACGAAAAAGATGCTATGACGTCGGCTTGTCTAGACAGGAAGGAAGTATGACACGCCACCTGGCGAGTGCAGTGTGAGGACCGGCCAGCCGGTGGAAACACAGGACGTCTTTTTCTGACGTTTGGCGCCGACCGGTTTAGCATATTGTCCATTGGATAGGATGTATTAACTTATAAAAATTTAATTTATTTATTAAATTTGCAATTTCATTTGTTTCACTGCCTTAGTGTAACTGTAATCTTGCAAGCCAGGGAGAGGATATTCAGAAATATATTTCCCCCGACTATGGGGGATTTATCATTACACTGGAAACCGAATTTGATTTTCATTGACAGTCTAACCACAAAGAAATCCTAATAGTGCTTTTATAGTGCTTAATCTCTCGAGACACAATACAGAAAAGTTGAGATTCATAATAGAGCTGAAACGATTAGCAAAATTTGGTAGCCGGGTAGTCGCTTGCATTAACCGTCGACTAACCAATTAACTGTTTCTGACATTAAGCATGTATGAGAAATACCGAAAACGTGTGTGTTCCGGATGTAAACAAACAAAATCGCAGATCACGAAATGCTGAAAAGCAAAGAATTCACCAGATTATTGGCTAAATTGGCCAAGAATGTAATATTTTGATATTTTAAAAATAAAATGCATATAAAATGCTTTAATTTGATACGTTTTAAGGTCTTAACTAGAGATACTCATAGTTCCAACGATCGCATAAAATCCGCTATGTGGTGATATACACAAGAAAACATTTAACCGATTTCATAATATTGGCGTCGACTAGTGCTTTGATAACCTACTAATCGATTAGTACGAATCATTGTTTCAGCTCTAATTCATAATCATATAACCAGAGACATAGCAGGGATCAGTGCCACAGAGAAAGACTGGGGAAAAACCCCTGAAACTAGGGTGGGTATGCTTTTGCAGAGAGGTAAGTTTTCAACTTCTTTCTGCACAAGGAAATAGAAGTCATATCATTTCAAACCAAGAACCTCAAACATTTCCCTGTGTATTTCAGGTATATATCCAGCACTTATGCAACAAGCAACCTGAGTCACCACGGAAACTGCTGCTCGCCCTCAAGTACAAGGAGATCCGAAGTTTCAAGAAATGCTTCCACGGATGGGGAAAACACAAGGAAACACCAGAATAGAGGGGACTTTTGGGCAGTACATGAACATGTTTAGTCTGCATATCCTAGCATGTAATCGGCAATTTGCATTTTCTGAACCAAAATATTTTATCCTTGTGAAATCGTAAGATGTGTCAATATATTGCAATATATTGCAGTATGGGGGGGGGGGGGGGGGGGGGGATTTGTTATTGATTTTGTGTGTTTATCAATACATATTGACAAAAACAGATGTTTTAAGTGAGGATGATACAGCTGTTTGTATTAAATTAGATTTGATTGGTAAAGATGTTACAGTTTTTAAATATATTTAATTATTTTTACTAGTATCCATCATTGCAATTACTCTACAGTCTATTATGACTGTAAAGATAAGTCGTACGACTAGTAAGATTATGTTCTGAACATCGTCTTTGGAGCGGTAGAGAAGCAAACTCACAATAGTGGATCAGGGGTACTAGGAAGGACTTTCAATTAAAATGAGTGAAAGGTAAAAAATCAGAAAGCTGTGTTGAGAAACACGCACGGATTGAAATTTTATTTAAATCTATATATCACATTGACACTGGAGTGTTTGAATGAAGTAGATCTTCACTTTCACAAGTAGATTGCCCCATATTTTTGTGTTAACAGAATCACAGTGAGGTATTGTTTCAGTTACAACGTGTAACATTTCAGTAATTGGGGCAAACAGAAGTTGTGTTTAAGATTGAAGAAGCTTATAAAAATAAATTGGTGCTATTAAATGTACAGAGTTATCCAATCAGTTTGTATCTTCATGTGCAGTGTAGGCATGCAATGTGCAGTGTAGGCATGCATTGTGCAGTGCAGGCATGCATTGTGCAGTGCAGGCATGCAATGTGCAGTGTAGGCATTCATTGTGCAGTGTAGGCATGCATTGTGCAGTGTAGGCATGCATTGTGCAGTGTAGGCATGCATTGTGCAGTGCAGGCATTCATTCTGCAGTGTAGGCATGCAATGTGCAGTGTAGGCATGCATTGTGCAGTGTAGGCATGCATTGTGCAGTGCAGGCATGCATTGTGCAGTGTAGGCATGCAATGTGCAGTGTAGGCATGCATTGTGCAGTGTAGGCATGCATTGTGCAGTGTAGGCATGCATTGTGCAGTGCAGGCATGCATTGTGCAGTGCAGGCATGCAATGTGCAGTGTAGGCATGCATTGTGCAGTGTAGGCATGCATTGTGCAGTGCAGGCATGCAATGTGCAGTGTAGGCATGCATTGTGTAGTGTAGGCATGCATTGTGCAGTGCAGGCATTCATTCTGCAGTGTAGGCATGCAATGTGCAGTGTAGGCATGCATTGTGCAGTGTAGGCATGCATTGTGCAGTGCAGGCATGCATTGTGCAGTGTAGGCATGCAATGTGCAGTGTAGGCATGCATTGTGCAGTGTAGGCATGCATTGTGCAGTGTAGGCATGCAATGTGCAGTGTAGGCATGCATTGTGCAGTGTAGGCATGCATTGTGCAGTGCAGGCATGCATTGTGCAGTGTAGGCATGCAATGTGCAGTGTAGGCATGCATTGTGCAGTGTAGGCATGCATTGTGCAGTGCAAGCATTCATTCTGCAGTGTAGGCATGCAATGTGCAGTGTAGGCATGCATTGTGCAGTGTAGGCATGCATTGTGCAGTGTAGGCATGCCTTGTGCAGTGTAGGCATGCAATGTGCAGTGTAGGCATGCAATGTGCAGTGTAGGCATGCATTGTGCAGTGTAGGCATGCATTGTGCAGTGCAGGCATGCATTGTGCAGTGCAGGCATGCAATGTGCAGTGTAGGCATGCATTGTGCAGTGTAGGCATGCATTGTGCAGTGCAGGCATGCATTGTGCAGTGTAGGCATGCATTCTGCAGTGTAGGCATGCAATGTGCAGTGTAGGCATGCAATGTGCAGTGTAGGCATGCATTCTGCAGTGTAGGCATGCAATGTGCAGTGTAGGCATGCATTGTGCAGTGTAGGCATGCATTGTGCAGTGTAGGCATGCAATGTGCAGTATGCAGCTTGCAGTAAAAACTTCAGTATACTATATTTTTTCGGGTTTTAATTATTTTCAAATGGCATCAAACCAGGTGCTAAACTGAACCAGGTGTTCTTTTGAAATGAAAAAAAAAACAGTATTATAAATCGTAAACAGTGTGCTTGGTACCAGGCGTTAATTTGAACCTGGGCGTTGTTTTGGAAATTTACGGCAGTTGTAGTAGGAGATGTTTTTATGTACGCGGGTGTAGGCTGCGGCATGCGTTTATTTTCGTTGACTTTGAGCTTTTATTTTTATGTGCAAACTTTTTCCAAAGCCCATGTGTCTCGAGATCACTTGTTTTTGCCCCTGCGTCTCTTGTGTACTACTCCAGTGCACTACTTGAGTTTCTTATGCTTTGCAGTCTGCCCATGTAGACCAAAAGAAATTTCAGTCATGCTTGTAATATAGATGTATTTTTTTTAACTACTCAAATACAAGCACTGTTGTTAAAATTATCTCTTTTATAGAAAAGAAAATTGTCTTTTTTTGCTTAATTCTTTAAATTGAAAGGATACATATGAAGTATGATACTGTTTAGTTTAAATTCTTTCCAATCTTTAAGTCAGTGTTGAGCCCTAACTACAGCTTGCCAATCTGTTAAGATGTGGAATCATGCATTCAGACTCGAGTACTAATTAAACTTTAAAAAATGGCTGAAAAAAATTTGTTAGCGGCAGGTCTATCCAAAATGCTGATAGATGTTTGGGAATCCATCAACAAGAAAATTGGTGTTCTAGTGGCCTGTATCATTTTGTTGTTTATTATTCACACATACAGGCCGCAACTGTACAACTTGTATGATAGACTTTTCTGTTTCATATTATTAGTGCAATCTAGTCAAAATACAGAAATATTTGTGACGTAGTGAACTAAAATAACCTCCACCATATCATGTTATAGAAAATTAGCGATGTTTTAGCGTCCAGAATGTGATACGGATATTTAACCAAATCTAATTACTTCTGGCTTTAGTCAGGCCCTATCCACGTAAAAGTTTCAGAGAGATCCCAGCTTACTGTTGGAATTGTCACAATCACAAATATACAGACAGACAGACAGATGCACTGCAAAACATAAAATTCTGGTGGAGGGAACTAGTTACCTAACGTCAGGAGACAAGTTCTGTTATATTCATAAAGTAGATGTTTCTCACGATTTTTATAGTGTTGGGTTACGTTTATATTGGCTGGTATTCAAATATACCATGTTCAAATGTTTGTCATAAAAAATAAATCTATTGATTTTGACAGGTAGAAGTTTGAAATTTTGTATGATCGTTGGTTCATTTAATTTTGTCACATTGCTCATGGCTGTTAAAGAGTGTGGCTCTGGTAAATATGTTTAAGATATACTTAGTACATGTACAACCCTATTTTAAGAAATGGATTGGTAAATTAAAATTTAAAAACGACTAATTCTGATATTAATGTAATTTGTATGTCATTAGTAATTAAAAAAAAAAAAAAAAATTTTTTTGAACTAATTTTTGTTTATTTTTACAAATGGAGAAGTGCTCTGAAACCTTAAAAACTTGTGATTCGTTGAGAGAAAATAAGAAAAATCACAAACTTCTATTTTATATTACGTAAAATCCCACTTTATCCTCTCTTGTGTTATCATTTCTGTTGGTAAAAACATGGATAGACTTCTCTCAAGTATTCTGTGTTATTTGCTAGTTTTCTTTGTTATTCAACCTATAACCAACCAACAAATAAACTCACATGAAAGCACAACTTTCACCATATGTGTGTAATGTTTTATGTTGTGCCAACTTGCTTTTGTGTCCATTTTGTTTTTCGCTGCAGTCGTGCAGTACCCTGTTAAAGATCGTAATTAAAGCCTTTGTAATAAGAGTTAGGTATTTTTAAGCTGTTAGAGTGTAGTTGAACTAGTAGTATCTGTTTTTCTTTAAAACATTTTTAAAACATCTTTTGTAAATGGCATTTTTCATGAAAATGTCTTTCAATAAAGTATTAATGGAATATACAACCCTGTGTTATTTTTGGCATCATTCCCTCGGGTTATGACACTTGCCTAACACCTTATTGTATTTGTACTCAGCACAATGTCTCCTTTTCTACACAACTCAGAGTGCTATTTGTAGTGTATGAAATTAACACCCACCCTTGAGAGTTGTAACTCTTCATCACAGACCTGTATCTTTTTAAGGGTACAAGTCTGGATGTCTTGTAACGTGAGAAAACTGTTCATATATTTTTCTTGTAATCTCCAAAATTATTTTGGACTAAGCCTACCACAGCAGACATTTTTGATAATATAGAAAATAACATTAAACCATTTATTCTTAGCACTTGCGACTGGGCTAATCTTGAAACTCAATATTGATTTAACCTGCATTGCACTAGCGGATCCAGGAGGGGGTGGGGGGGTCAGGTCTGACCTTGAGTTTGAAAATCTAGTCCGGGCTATATCTCGGCAACCATAAGGTGTAGGAAGGTGATACTTGGCAGGAACATTAGTTGGGGGTTGTAGGTGTGCAACGTCATGGTGTGACCTTGCTTTGACGTTTGACCTTGCCGTAGTGACCTTGACCTTTAAAATCTTGTCCGGGCTATATCTCGGAAACCGTAAGGTGTAGGAAGTTGATATTTGGTAGGACATTGGTTAGGGGGTGTAGGTGTGCCACCTCATGGTCTGACCTTGCTGTAGTGACCTTGACCTATAAAATCTTGTCCGGGCTATATCTCGGAAACCGTAAGGTGTAGGAAGGTGATACTTGGTAGGAACATTGGTTAGGAGTTGTAGGTGTGCCATGTCATGGTCTGACCTTGATTTGACCTTGCCGTAGTGACCTTGACCTATAAAACCTTGTCCGGGCTATATCTCAGCAACTGTAAGGTGTAGGAAGTTGATACTTGCTAGGAACATTGGTTAGGAGTTGTAGGTGTGCAACATCTTGATTTGACCTTGCCGTAGTGACCTTGACCTATAAAACCTTGTCCGGGCTATATCTCAGCAACTGTAAGGTGTAGGAAGTTGATACTTGGTAGGGACATTGGTTAAGGGGTGTAGATGTGCAACGTCATAGTGTGACCTTGATTTGACCTTTGACCCTTGCCGTAGTGACCTTGACCTATAAAATCTTGTCTGGGCTATATTTCGGAAACTGTAAGGTGTAGGAAGCTGATACTTGGTGAGGACATTGATTGGGGGTAGTAGGTGTGCAACGTCATGGTGTGACCTTGATTTTACCTTTGTACTTGCCGTAGTGAACTTGACCTATAATACCGGGTCTGGGCTAAATCTTGGAAACCGTAAGAGGTGTAGGAAGTTGATGCTTGTTAGGGACATTGGTTAGGGGGTGTAGGTGTGCTACGTCATGTGACCTTGATTTGACCTTGCTGTAGTGACCTTGACCTATAAAATTTTGTCCAGGTTATATCTCAGAGACTGTATGATGTAGGAAGTTTATACTTGTAGGGACATTGGTTGAGGGTTTTAGGTGTGCCACATCATGGTGTAACACTGATTGACCTTTGACCTTTAATCTTGTTGCACCTTTGGGTCTGTCTGTTGATGCAGATTAAGCACTGTTAAACTCATATTAGAATTCATTAAGAATCTCATTTTGCAAGTTCTCATTGTAACAGATGGAATTTCATCAAATGAGCCACAGGCTTTTCGCCAACGCCACACATAAGCATTCATTGAATGTATTGCCACTTCTGTATGCATGGGTAATATTCAAAACATCCAAACCATAATTCGGCCATTTTTGGTTTACTGATAAATGCTGTCATTTTATTATTGAATTGTCTTGTTTTCATACTTTATATACATTTCTTTTCCTTAGATATTATTTTCTCTACTTAAGCATCTTGGACCTTAATATAACTTGCACTGCTCTGAAAGTATCTTGAACTTTCTACTGTTACACTACTTCTATATCTCATGGTGTTGAAAAATATTTCCCCAGGCTGTGGGGTACGGGCATCTGCTATTTTTGAAGTTTTACAACAAACTCTTCCATTTTATTTTATTTCAAGTAGTACGAATTATTTCTACTAGTTTACTGATCATCATGTCTCCTGGACAGAAACGAGGTTCTTGCGGGCACCTTATAGCATTATTCGACAACCACAAGAAATGCGCGTGTTGTCATGAGAAGTGGGTGGTAGACGACCCCTGTGTCAAGAAACAAGATTGCCAGATATGTAAGGCGTTTTAGTCTTCTCAGATTCTACAGCTGGCCACCCTGACTTACAAAGCAAGAAAAGAACATGGAGAGCAGAAGAAATCTGAAGCTAGCAGTGACACGACCCCCACTCTCGTGGACGCTTCAGATGTAACTCTGTTGGGACGGGTTAGTACTGACAAGCCCTCTTCAGTTGAATCAACCCCCAAGCAGAAGAAGAAGCATTCTGATGGCTCTCCAAGATCCAGCAAACGTAAACACAGCAGTAAGCCTACTTCAGATGATCTCAAGTCCCTTGATGACAAGTGGAGTGAGAGGTTTTCCCGTCTGGAAACTATGCTTCTTAACCAGTCCTTTGCTGTTCCGGTGAGACCTGTCAGTACTGCTGCTGTGGTGACCAGAGAACACCCTTTCTTTGATCTGGGTGCTTCTACTAGTGTTATGTTTGCTGAGAGTACTGGCTCTGGTCTTGCTCATACTGTCAGTGAATCTACACAGTTGACGGCTACCCAACCTCCGCTGGGGGTTACCGGTACGAGTGCAGTGAGAGACGTGAGTGGGAGTGCTACCCGCCCTGTTCAGGGTCCTGGTACCTCTGATGTGGCCACCCAGCCTTTACAGGCTCCCGGTGCTGAGTTAGCACCAGTCCATCTTAACTCTCTGTTTCTGGACAGTTTGCTGGTCAAGGCTGAAGATGAAATTTCCCGTAGTGAGGAGAGGCGTTTTCAGGACGTTTTCACCCTTACGTTTCCTCAAATGGCAGATCAACACAACAACCGGACCGGAAGCCCACTACACAGGCCTGGAAGCAAATTAGAGACCGACAAATTGTTCAGAAAGGTCGTGGTAAAGCCTCAAACTTCACCCAAAAGCCTGCCAAGGGGTTCAAGAAGCATAAATGACAATAACTGTGTTTTAAATGTAGCCAGAGTGAAGAACTCTGTTCATGTATCCGGCAAGAGGAAAGATTTGAACCCTTCACCAGTGACAAGCAAGAGCGAGACTGTATTTTTACATTAAACTCTTTTGTTGCAAATGTTCATTCTGTCACCGGGTTGCCACAAAAGAAAGGCGTAAATCCCAATTATTGTTGTACTCATACAAAAATAAAGCATGTGAACGATGTTTCCTGTGTAGGTCACTTGAGTTCTGCAAAGATGTCCCAACTGTTGCCATAAATCCACCTGTAGGGGCGAGGTTACAGCAGTTTTGGGAGAAGTGGGAGGCTCTGGGTTCGAGTCCAAAAGTAGTCACAATACTGAGAGAGGGTTACACCCTTCCCCTCTGGTTCGGACCCAACCTAACCAGGACAACAATGGTCATAAGCAACTATGTCAACCCACAGAGACAGTCCCACCTTCTGGAGGCACTGTATCAGCTGACAAACAAAAATGCAGTCGAACCGGTAGCAAACCAAAACTCACTGGGTTTTTACAACCGGCTATTTTTGGTACCCAAACCCAACAACCGGTGGAGACCCATCCTGGACCTGAGCACTCTGAACACCTTCCTAAAGACAGAGACGTTCAAAATGGAGACCCCAGAGACAATAAGGACCTCCCTTCAGATAGGGGAGTGGGTCACTTCCATAGACTTCAAGGACACATACTTCCACATACCAATTCACAGTCAATCCAGGAAGTACATGCATTTTCACATCCAGCGTCAGTCCTACCAGTCCACAGCACCTATAGAGTTAACAGTGGTGGCCAAAGAGGTCAAACTGATGGCCTTACAGAGGGGTATAAGAATCCACCAGTACCTAGAGGACTGGTTGGTGAGAGCCATGTCCCACCAAACTTGTCTCCAGCACACACAGACCTTGGTAGCTCTCTGTCGAGAACGAGGGTGGCTGTTGAACGAGGAGAAGTCGGAACTGGACCCAAAACAGGTCTTCAACTTCGTAGGTTACCAGTTCGACCTCAGGGAGGGCAGGGTCAGACCCACACAAGAACGTTGGCAGACCTTAACAGACAAGATATTGTTAATCCTGTCCGGTCCTGTGTGTCCGGTCCGACAATTTATGTCCCTTATAGGACTTCTGACAACCACAAAAAACAAGTCCACTTAGGTCGACTTCACATGAGACCCATACAGTGGCACTTGAAGAACAACTGGAGGGTACCAGAATCACTAGAAAAGGTGATACCCGTTCTCAGGTTGCTCCACCCTCACTTAAAGTGGTGGCTGGAGGAAAGCAATGTTCTTCCAGGTCAACCATTACACCCACTAAAACATGCTCTGCAGATATTTACAGACGCATCAAAAGAAGGGTGGGGCACTCACTTAAACGAACGCACTGCAAGGGGAACCTGGTCAGTTCCAGAAAGCAAGTTGCACATAAATCACTTGGAGCTAAAGGCGGTCTTTCTGGCCTTCCAAGACCTCTGTTCAAACAACATAGTCCTGGTAGCCACAGACAACACAACAGAGGTTGCCTATATCAACAAAGAGGGGGGGGATGAAGTCGGGAAGCAGGTAACTCTCAAGGCACGACACATCCCCGGCCGGCTGAACGTGATAGCAGACAAGCTATCCAGGCTAGGCCAGACCATCCAGACGGAATGGTCCCTTCACCCAGAAGTGTTCAAAACTATATGCTCCCAGTGGCAACAGCCACAGGTGGACCTGTTTGCCACCAGATTCAACAACAAACTACCACAGTTTGTATCACCGGTTCCGGACCCCCAGGCATGGGCAGAGGATGCACTCAGCCTGTCATGGGAAAATCTGGAACCATACACCTTCCCACCAGCAGCCATCTTGGGCAAAGTGGTGGAGAAGTTGCAGGACTACCCTTGCAACAGGATTATTCTGATTGCTCCAGGGTGGCCCAACATGCCCTGGTTTTGGGATCTAGTGGCAATGTCCAGTCAGATCCCCCTGTGTCTGCCCAACCTGCCCAATCTGGTGTCCCAACCATTCAACCAGACCCTGCACAGGAACTTGTCAAACCTGAACCTACATGCCTGGCTCCTAGAGCCACAACAATCAAGGAGTAGGGGTTCTCTGAGGCAGTGGCAGCACGAATTGAGGCTTCTCAGAGAGGATCAACCAGATCTGTCTATGAGGCAAAGTGGACCATTTTTACAAAGTGGTGCCTCAGTAATCAGGTGGACTTAAGGCACCACCTCTGAAAGCCATAGCTGACTCCCTGCTGCACTTATTTCAGGACAGGAAGTTACAACCAAGTTGATGGATACAGATCAGGACAGGATGTTACAACCAAGTTGATAGATACAGATCAGCCATTGCTGACAAGTTGGGCAACTCCACCATTAATGTCAGCAAAGATGAGAATCTCACCCGTCTCTCGGATAGTTTCCATAGAGACAGGCCCAAGGGCAGGAGGGGTATACCCTCCTGGAACCTGTCCCTGGTATTACACCAGCTGACTAAGGCTCCCTTTGAACCCTTAAAAGAGGCCTCACTAAAACACTTGACCTTCAAGACTGTTTTTCTGTTGGCCCTGGGTTCTGGTAAACGCAGGAGTGAGATCCATGCTTGGCTTCACAAGAATATCAGACACCAGTCAGACTGATCTAAGGTGTCCTTGCACCCTTCACCCAGCTTTCTATCCAAGAATCAGCTGGCCCAGATAGTGTGGCTCCAGTGGTCATACCAGAACTGGCCCCCACTTTGGATAAGTCACACAAAGGTGACAGGTGTTTGTGTCCAGTCAGAGCCCTTCGGTATTATTTGGACAGGAGTTGGTCTTTGTCTCCTTCAAGAAAGGTTTTGATAAAGACATCTCACCTGCCACCATCTCCTCATGGATCAAACAAACTGTGATCCTTTGTTATGAGCTCTCTGATCAGGAGGCCCTCAAATTACATCAGGTCAAAGCCCATGATGTCAGGGCCTTTGCTGTGTCTAAGGCCTTCCAGTCGGGGGTCTCCTTAGAGCAGATTTTGTCTGCCTGTCACTGGAAATCCCATAACACCATCACACAGTTCTATCTGAAGGATGTAGCTTGGGCTGATACAGAGCTTTTTCATTTAGGGCCAGTGGTGGCTGCCCAACAGGTTCACCACCAAGCCAAAAATGAGGAGATTTGTAGATATGTAAATATGTATATATGTACATAACTTGTATAAAAAAAACAAAAAAAAACTGTGACTTGCTTCCTTTGGGAAGTTTCTTATGGGACTGAACTCAACCCTCTCTTCCTATTCTCAGAGCTGGTCTGAGAAACAAAGGGGGGGGCAACCTTGGACTTCCGGGTAACCGTTTAGTCTCAGCCTACCTTGACCCTTGAGGTCATCTGACCCAAGGTCAAAATAGGCCTCTTCAATTGTTGTTATTTTATGAGTTCATGTATGTCCCTAGCAGCTTACCCACCTACCAAGCGGTAGTTATTCAGCAATTGTCCATTGGATAGGATGTATTAGCGCAATAAAATTGCAAATTTAATAAGTAAATTAGATTTTTATAAGTTAATACCCTATCCAATGGACAGGCAAGGCCCACCCATTCTGCCCCGCTATCAGCTTGCTAGGGGTCTTAATAGGATTAAAATAACAGCAAGAAAATTGAAGTGTTATAATGTCACTCAAGTAAATGTTCACAATAGATATTGTAGAAGTGCCTTACACAATATCTTTAAACTATAGGTATTATGTTTCGAAAGCTATATTTTATTGAACTTTCTCATCAGAGGCTGGAGAATATGGGCTAAGGTCTCCCCTGAAGTACTTTTTGGGATGTGCAATTGAACCTGTTTTTTGCACCTGTGCACCTGTGCACCGCTAGGCGGTGCATTGCACCTGTGCACCTTTTTTGAGGTGGTTGTTTATTCTGAAGGATTTCAGGTGAGTATATTTTTCTAAGGTTGGAAATATAATATAATTATATTAAATATTATAATTATACTATTTATAAATTTTTAGGTTGTTATATCCTAGAATTATATTCTATATATAAAAAATTCATATTCTTTTTATATATAATCCACATTAATAAGCCCAGATAGAGTGTATCCTGAAAATGTTGTATGATCATAAGGGTGGATTTATATGTTAATGTTTGAGTCACATTTTAAGTAATAATTGTGCTTATGATAATTCAGGGTAATTCCTGTTCACAATGTAAAAGGTGGGAGGCACCCTATTATTTAATGTTGGTGCAATCCTATAACTGAGGCAGAAACTGGTCTGTGGTTATATCCTGTTTGCATTGGGCAGTTTTAGTAATGGCATATGCACTACAATACATCTTATTAGTTTCAATACATTTTTCGATGTATTGATTGTATTGGATAGATGTATTTATGCATGAACATGTTATTTATTTATGTATATTTTATTATATTTATAATTTATGTCATCATATATACAAATAAATTTATCACACCAATATAATATGGTTATTTTATTTATAACTTATTATATATAAATAAGATCTAGGTCTAGGTGGGTATGTAAATAATGCCTAGATATAAAATATAATTTATGCTATTTATTATTTTTAGGACAAATTATATTTAGAATTGAAAAGATTAATAACATCTAAAACATATTATTTTCAGACTGTCAAAAATAATAATGTCCGTGAAACAGTTATTATTTCTAGATGAGATCTGGTTTAATTATTGTCTTTTCTGTATTGGACCAGATGTGTCAATAACTTCTGTCTTTTCTGAGGGGGGATGAAAAGACTAGGTCGAGTTGGCTTTCTTGAGCACATCTCTTCTAGGGTGGGTGTTTTGCTGATGTCTGAAATGTGTGCATCAGTGATGGGTATATCCATCTGTGTGGTTGTGCTTGTGTCTTCACTTGATGGGTCGATTGTGTGAGCTGCATCTGGTCGAGTTGGGGGTGCTGAGACCATTGATGTTGGGTTCCATATTCTCCAGCCTCTGATGAGAAAGTTCAATAAAATATAGCTTTCGAAACATAATACCTATAGTTTAAAAGATATTGTGTAAGGCACTTCTACAATATCTATTGTGAACATTTACTTGAGTGACATTATAACACTTCAATTTTCTTGCTGTTATTTTATTTCTTAATCATGAGTGTGATATCTGAAAGTGTTAGCCACTCTACCCTGGTTTCTGCCGTATCTAATTGGAACATACAGAGTGACGGATTAGATATCAGAGCTGCAGACACACCTATGCCAAGAGAGAGAATCTCTGAGGAGACAATGCAACTCCTTAGTGAAGCTAGAGCCAAGCTCACAGATAATCCAGCTCCTGCTCAACCCAAGAGTAAGAAAAGGAAGAAGCTAGGCCAAGATGCACCCTCCACAAGTGTGGCGCCAGACAGAGATAACTACCCTGTGGAATCTAAGCCAATCTACTTAAGATTAAAGACAAATCAGAGAAAGAAAATCAGTCTTGCCAGTGTCATAAATAGAATGCACAGCGAGCTGCTGAAAGGTGTCTTCCCTACCTGTGTCCAGTTTAAGTTCAACATTAACAGCACAAGGAGTGAAGCTGTTAGGAAAGCCTGGGACCAGACCATAAGGGAATGTAAAGAAAAGATGACCAAAGCCCTTTTGAATGACATGTTCACCAAATACAGCACCCTTAAGGATCAGATCAGTAGGGATTATGACCAGTTAGCATTAATCCTTAATGAAGACCAGATCAAGGAAATAAAGGACTCCTTAAGAAAGCGAGATGTGGGGATGGCACCGGTGTTGGAACATAGAACCAAACGCCAATATGAACCTCCAAAACCATCCAACCAAAGGAACAGGAAGTTCATTGCACCCAAGTACAGGAAGCAAGGGCAGCAAAGACCAAGGAAGCAAACCAATGAGCAAGAACTCCAAAGTTTTGTCAAACAATTAAAGAAAATGTTACAATAATCTTGACATTTCGTAATTTGAAGTAAATACTGTATATGTTATTTACACATTCCACATTTCCACCTGTGTCAACTCATTAATTGCACCTTAACCTTATATACTTTATTGATAAAATAAATGCTATATGTTATGAAACAGGCGCATTTGCACATCTCATTTAGTACCTTAGGGGACACCACACAACCCCTACTAACCTGATTTGTCAACATGGCTCAATCTAAGGCAGACTTAGAACTAGCAGCCATGAATGCCCCACCAGGCATTCTACCACCTAATACTAAATTTGAAAGTTATATAGGTCACAATGTCATCAATATCTCTAATTATGAACTCAATGAACACCAACTTAAAGTGTTGGAAAAAGGACTGACTTTCTGCCCTACACCGCCTAGACCAGACAAGTCAGAAATCTGGAATGACTTCAAGGAATTCCACAGAAGGTTGGAATTAGCACAGTTTTTCAAACCAACAAATGAAAATATTGACCTTGAAATCACACAAAGCATTATTGATTTTATGAACAAAAATGCTGAGGACGAATATGAGGACATAACAGTCAATAACCCTTACAATGAAATCCACCAAAAATTCAAAAATAAATCAAGCTGGAAACCAAATCCACCTAACAAAACACTGGATACTTTCAAAAGAGCATTCAAGATGAACTTATTAGAATGTAAGCTCAACAAAAATCCACTACAAAATATAACAAAGGACGAAAGAGCAGGTATGAGGGATTTACAGAACAATCCCCACATAGTCATCAAAAAAGCTGACAAAGGTTCAGCAGTAGTGATAATGAACACCACAGATTATCTAAGGGAAGGTTACAGGCAACTTAGCGATGGTAACTTCTACACCAAACTCAAAGATGATCCTACTATTGACATATCCAAAAAGATATGCCAAGTACTCACAGATATGAAAAATGTTAACTTGATCACTGAAAAGAACTTCAATTATCTAAACATAGACAATCCAAAATCAGGTAGATTTTACTTACTACCCAAAATACATAAAAAAGGTATACCAGGGAGACCAATATGCAGCTCGATTGGTCATCCAACATGTAACATCTCCAAGTTTATTGATGCACATATCAAAGACTACGTACCCAAGACAGCATCATATGTTAGGGACACACAACATTTTATTAGCAGACTCAAAACTCTAGATAAACTGCCTGAAGGTGCACTATTAGTCACATTAGATGTATCCTCTCTCTACACTAACATACCAAATAGGGAAGGGATATTAGCAGTGGCAGCCCACCTAAGGCGTGACAGAACAAAGGATCCTATCACCCCGTTCCTCCTCAAATTACTAGAACTAGTATTGCACAGTATGAACTTCACATTTAATGAAGAACATTACTTGCAAGTAGGAGGCACTGCAATGGGCACAGCAGTAGCCCCTAATTACGCCAATCTATTCATGGACCGTTTTGAGACAAAAGCCCTAGAAAAGTGGCACCTTAAACCACTGTTATGGCTCAGGTTCATAGATGATATATTTATGATCTGGACACATGGGCGAGATGAACTCAATAAATTCATCAATTACCTGAACAGTATACATCCCAAAATTAAATTCACATCTGAGATTAATGACACACATGTTAACTTTCTGGACACCACAGTCAAGGTTGACGCTGACAGATCCATATACACAACACTGTATGAAAAACCTACAGACACACACCTGTATTTACATTACCAATCTGCTCACCATAAACCATGCCATCAGAAAGGGCCATTTGGTCAATTCCTCAGAATACGAAGAATATGTACTAAGAACAAAGATTTCATTGATAATGGAATGAAAATGATTGAGCATTACATGAAAAGAGGATACCCATTCAAAACCCTCAAAAACATATGCTAAGAGCTAGTAGATACACACAAGATGATTTACTAGAAGTTAAAACAAAAGAAGTTACGACCACCCCTGTCATGACCACTACCTTTAACCCCCAGAACCCTGACATAAAGGGCTTCATTCATGACAACTGGAACATTATCCAGCACAGTAATGACTGCTCGAGTACATTCCCAGATAAACCTATCATTGGCTTCAAGAGGTTACCTAACCTAAGAGATATGCTTACTAAAGCCTCCATTTCATACCCACCAAAAGAAATGGTAAGGACAAAACTAATACCCACCCATTGCACCCGGCTGGGTAAATGCACTTACTGCCCTCTAATCACTAAAATAAGTGAAATTACCTGTAACATCAGTGGAGATAAATACCAACCTAAAAACCTCCCAAAACTAATCTCATGTGAACTCAGTGATATTGTATATTTAATCACATGCAAAAAATGTGGTAAATATTATGTTGGAGAAACAGGGAGGGCGTTCAGACAGAGAATATATGAACACAGACTCTCAGTAAACAAACCTAAGGATAATAGAGTGACACCAGTTTCCAAACATTTCACTGGAAAAAGTCACTCTATTAAGGATATGCAGTTCTCAATCCTAGAGTGGTGCACTCCCAAATACAACACACCATCAACAGCCCACAGAAGAAGGCGTGAGCAGTGGTGGATGTGGAATATTGGAGCTGTCCACCCAACAGGCATAAATCAATTCATTTGAATATTATGCATTTCTGGTCTTTTATTCACGCTCATGGAGACCAAAACCCCCCTTTGTTTGCTGTCTTAATAGGATTAGACACGAAAAGGATGCTATGACGTCATTATGACCAGACAGGAAATGATATACCTTGCGCCTCCTGGCAATGCACACTCTGTGACCGGTCCTGCTGCAGGATGTCTTTTTCTGACGTTTGGCAGGACCAGTCGCGCCGACCGGTAAAGCAATTGTCCATTGGATAGGGTATTAACTTATAAAAATTTAATTTACTTCTTAAATTTGCAAATTTGTTCCTGTAATCCCTTCCTCTCCACATGAAAAAAATATGAAAAAGTTATCATTAATGCTGGAGTAATTTTAAGCACCAACAAATAAACACGGCCCAAAACATAACCCTCCTTAGTTGAGGTAACAAGAAATTCAGCATTCTTTGGGATTTGGAATACTGCAATAAACTATTGTGTTGTTACGTCTCATAGATTAGGCCAGAATAAAAAAATAACAAATTTGTCTGAGGTTTTTTGATTAAACTGATGCATCCATTATATATTTTATGCCAATAAGTAAGCTACTGTTGTGCATAAAATACTACAGTTCATCTTGAGAACCACCTGTTCACCTGCTTCCCCACTCTACTGTATCGACTCCTCATTCACATCCATAAATATATGTTGTTTTTCATGACAACATATGGGAAGAACATTAATATGGCCAAATATACTCTATAGCTGCACAAAACGTACATAAAAAAACAAACCAAGACTTTTATCACCTCAAGTAATTCATATTTTAGTGTTTTTTTTGTGAATGAATTTAATCCTTGGGAGTGACGATTTCTTGGATCACTTGAGCTGTACTAAGTCAATGGTTATATAAGGAGGTAAAGGCATAATTATTAGCATGAATGCATTATAAACAAGTTCTTTTCACAGATAATCCGGTGCAAAGATTTATGCTTAATTTGGAGTGTGCAAAACAATTCCATATGGCACTTAATTAGAAGAATTAAAAATTACCAATTTTATTGTAAAATATTCTAAGAAACAATTCTATTCTAACAATAAGTATATCAGTGTATTTAATAAACACAAAGAGCCGTTTTAGTGTTTTTAATGCTCCAGTTGAGAATATAAAGAAAACATTCTAAGAATAAGTAGATCTGTATATTTTTATTGGACACACTGAGAAGTGTTTTAGAATTCCTTATGGACCAGTTAAACTACTGGTGATATCTCCAGATGGAGAAAGCAGTCTGCAGGGTTCCCACTGCACAGGGAAAACAGGAAAAATTGTGAAAAGTAATTCCAGACAGGAAAAAAACAGGGAATTTGAAAATTTTGGAAAAACACAGGGAATTTGAAAATTTTGGAAAAACACAGGGAATTTGAAAATTTCAGAATGATTTTGAAGAGTAACAGCCATTTGCATTCATGCGCCGTGGGTCGCGACTCACAGGTCACATTTGATGGTTTGGCTTGATTGTGTTATTTTATTTATACAATCCACAGGGAAAAATATAAACTTCACAGGGAAAACACAGGGAATTTAAATTGGAAAAGGGAGTGGGAACCATGAGCAGGAAATTGGGGAAGTGCTCTACCTCCTGTAAAACTCAGCTACATGCCTCTAGCTACAGTTATACTACAGAATAGAATCAGTATTGGGGAGATCGTGTCTATGGTAGTACAGAGAAAAGATACTGTAAATATAGAGTAATGATACAGCAAACATTTAACTTCATTAGAGACGCAGAAAAAGACAGAATGACACAGAATTTGGAAGAAAGGCAGCTGAAGAACTACAAAAGGGACAGGACACCCTGTCTATGGTAGGCGGAAATTTTGAACAGTTTAACAGTGGCCATAGAAAGCCGAGAACATCACAGCATGCAAAGTTTATTGACATATGTCTGACAGTACATGAAGGAATGAGAAGTTATTAAAATGCCTAGTAACAGTACCTACTGTAGTCACAGATAATAGTAAAGCATATCATATAGCAGCTAAAACATGGCATTTCCAGTTCTACACCAATTTCTAGGTTTCATTTTTTTTAAATCTTCTTAAATTATTAATAGAATTTTATTTGGATAATTGCCTTGAAATTGATTCTTATTCTTAAACTTCTGATTGTTCTTAAGACTATTTGCTAGATATATTTCTAACACAAGTTGAAAAATGGTACCAGAGATGCCTGAACCCCCTCACCTAAATTGAGGTATAGCTGTTAATGGAGATCTACAATTAAGTAGACGGTGAAGGGATAAGATTTTAAAACTCATGGTCACTACGGCAAGGTCAAAGGTCAAATCAAGGTCACACCATGATGTTGCTCACCTACAACCCCTAAGAAACGTCCCTACCAAGTATCAACTTCCTACAGTTTACGGTTTCAGAGATATTGCCCGGACAAAATTTTAAAGGTCATAGTCATTACGACAAGATGAAAAGACAAATCAAGGTCACACCAGTACACCTACAACCCCCAGCCAATGTCCCTACCAAGTATCAACTTAATACACCTGAATACAATTAAGTAAATAATAACTTGCAGCAATCCATACAGCTTTGTGATAGAAATATGTCTAAGATGTGGCAGTAGAAAACATTCTGGCAAAAGACAATGTCAAAGGTCACACCAAGATCAACACATGACATTGGATACCGACACCCCCCCTACCCCCGTCCAATGTCCCCACCAAGTATGAACTACAGAAGCCTAATGGTTTTCCAGGTACAGCCCGGGCAAGATTTTTCCTGCAACCTGCCTGACCAGTTACTTTTCCAACCTTATAAATTTGGGGCATGCCAGTTCTCCAGGAGGCCAATTTGCTAGGAGGCCAATTTTCAGTTTCCTATTCCTATGAGCCCTTGGCTGTTGAAACGAATGTAAAACCATTAGTTTGATCAAACTATATCGTCAATACTTTTGTTAATGAATAGGCTTATCCATCTATGTCAGAGGAAACAATAGCCTTTGTTCAAAAGATTCGTTTTCATTGTGTTCCCTTTCCCAAAAAATATCACTCAAGGCTTTCCAGTCTTTTGCTGTGAGGCCAAAGTCAGGGTTATTCATGAGAATCCTGTTGTAAACAGAAAGATTCAGTTAATAATTTTTATTATTTTCCTCTAAAACATAATAACATTAACATATCGAGACAAAACTTGTCACTTTGTGGCCAAACATCACTTGTTAAAGCCCAACAGAACAATTTTAAACAATACATATGAATATGTTGACCAAAAATATGCTCTATGACACACGAGACATATTTTATTACCTCCAGCAAGAAGTTATGTTTCACGATGCATTTCGGTCTGTTTGTTTGTCAGCGATAACTCCGAAAGTAATGAATGGATATTACTGAAGATAAACCGTTGTCTGAATAAGATTCAAGAATGCAACAATACTAAGTCATAAAATGGGCAAAGGAAGTTCTTTGGAAAAAAAGGTTCGCCAAGCCTTATCTGAAATCAGAGATCTCACGACTTTTAATCAGAATGTTGCCTTCTGTCCAGGACAAGCCATACAGCATATGTAGGATATTTTATTCGTTAAGATGGCTAACTTCATTCTCCTCAGACAGAACACTTATCTTGACCAGCTAAAAGGTGTTAAAGGTGATACTTCTTCTGAGCTACATAATGCCCTACTCCAGATTAGCTGGCTCTTTCCAGACACCGTTTTGAGAAAAGCAGACGATGAGATTTCCCATTGTGAATCCCAAAGCCCTACCTGCCAGCCTGGATTGGGCTCAGCAGGGTTCAGATTTGAAAAAATCTCACTGCTACCAGCCTTACTCCAAGGAAGAGAAGTCTTTCCATAATTCTACTCAGTATTCTGACATCACTACTTGGAGGTCCTTAAGCTCCTATGAAAGATCCTCTAGAATCAAAAGTAGAGGGAGATGTTAACTCCTTGGAAAAGGCTCCAAAGGAAAATCTCAACATAAATGATTTCGTCCCAGACAGCCAAATGCATTTAAACTTCCTGGAATTGAAGACAACACCACAGTTTTCTCATACATAGACAGGGATGGGGGTGGGTATGAGGTCAGCCTCTCCCTGTGCCCTCCTGTGGAGACTCCTCTCCACAGATAGATTATTCTAAAGGCTCGTCACATTCAAGGTCAATTGAGTGTGATTGTACACAAGCTTTCTGGTCCCATGCATGTGATTTAAACAGAGTGCTCTCTTTTAGAAGTTTTCAAGCGGATTTGCAACCGGTGGCACCATCCTCTAATTGATTTGCTTGCCACCAGGTTCAGCAACCAACTGTCTCAGTTTGTATCCCCAGTCCCAGATCAGATGGCCTGGGCAGTGGATGCTCTCAGTCTGTCATCGGAGGGTCTGGACCCTTATGCCTTCCCACCAGCAGCCATCTTGGGCAAAGTGGTGTAGAAGTTGCAGGACTACCTGTGCAGCAGGATCATTCTGATTGCACCAGGGTGGCCCAACATGCCTTGGTTTGGGACCTAGTGGTCACCTAGTGACCCTGCACTGGAATCTGTCAACCCTGAACTTATATGCCTGGCTCCTCGAGCCACAGCAATCAAGGAGCATTTCTTCCTTTCTCCCTTCTGGGCAAGGTAGTCAACAAGATCTTGAGTCATGACTGTAGAAGGATGATTCTGATAGTCCCAGTTTAGCCCAACATGCCCTGTTTTTTGGGAATTAGTTATGCTATTATCCCAGATCCCTTTGCCTTCCCTACCAAGACAAATTGTTGTCTCAACTACTCACTGGGCGCCTTCACAGGGACATCCCAAATCTGAATGTACATGCTTGGCTCCTGGAGCCACGTCTATCAAAGAACAGGGCTTCTCTGACCAAGTGATAGCATGAATTGCGGCTTCATAAACTCAATCTGAGATATCTGTGAAGCAAAGTGGACCATTTTTGTCAAATGGTGTGAGTCAAATAATGTGGGACTTCAATTCACATTCTATAGAGCAGCTTGCAGATATCCTCCTTCACCTGTTTCAGGAGTGGCAGTGTACAGCCCAGTTCCATGATGGCTATAGATAATATTGTAATTACAATTTTAATATCAGTCAAGTTGAGAGTCTCAATAGACTGCTGTACAGTTTCCACAGGGATAAACCTAAGGGCCCTTTAAAAAGCGCTTCTCATAAACATCCTACTAGTACTTTCAATGCTGTGTTTCTTCTAGCTCTAGGCTGGGGTAAATGCAGAAGTGAAATAAATTCATGCTTTGGTCAGTAAGAACATCCGACATAAGACAGACTGGTCTAAGGTGTCTCTGTATCCCTCCCCCAGCTTCTTATCCGAGAATCATCTAGCAAAGAATGGACCTGCTCCTTACAGGAGGACAATTGTCTATCCTGATTTAACATTACTTATGTCACATACTTGCTGAAAAAGATGGTATACAACAGATCATTCTATCGTCTTTGACTAGCTTAAACACTGGTATGGCATTGATAGGGTTGTTCTCAAATGGGAGAACTAGCGGATTAAAAAATGAACATTGAAAAAAAATGAATGCTTTTCAACTCCCTCATGGGTATCTTCATGGTTTAGTTTTGGGTCAACTCCTTTTTCAACTGTACACAACTCCCCTTACACACTTATATCTACACCTCATTCTTCCCCATTATAGTTACACAAAGTGTAAAGTCACAGACCCTAACACTTTGTCCCCTCCAAAAAATAATTTTATTCAGGGTTTGAACACTTCCCCATTATAGTTACATACAGGGTTAAGCCACAGGGCCTAATACTTTATTCCCCCCGCAAAAAATTTAATTCAATTCAGGGTTCGAACCCTTCCCCATTATAGTTTCACAAAGTGTTAAGCCATCAGCCAAACTCCAAACAGGATTCAAATTCAATGGGAGTTCAAACCCTCACACTTCTCTGTCAGCCACAGTCCAACCAAGTGTCACTTTAAATGGTGCGGGGGAGGGGGGGGGGGGGGGGGGGGGGGGGTAACAGTTAATTCATTGATAGTAAATTTATTTAATATATATATAACATGTATTTATTGATATAGTACAACAACTTTTTCATACTCAATATTAATGACAAAATATAATAAAATACACAGCAATAAAAACAAAATTATAAGTTTTCCATAGAGAAAAATGGCAAATGATATCACATGCAAAACCTGGACAAGTATAAAAATTTAAAAAAACATTTACACCTGAGTAATACATGTACATATTTGAGCATACTATGCATTAACGTATCACTGAAACACTTTCAACATGCAAAATTTTTTACAAGAAAGTTTAAAAATACTGATATTCTTCATGTATAAATTGTTCTTTCACTATTGTCCAAATGTTATATCCCGTCCATCTGCCAAGGCACAGCTCCTTATTTCCTGAAGTAATCTGCCAGAGCACTTTGCTGTGCCTTGGCAGCTTCTGTGGAATTTCTTCCCTGAAAAGGCATTTGGTTCCCTTGCAAAACATTGTCCATGTTCAAACCCATGTTTTTAATTGGAATTGTTCTCTTCCCAATCTCATTCTCACTAAGTTGTGCAGGATCACAAAGGCTGTGGCTATCCACATGACCACACGAGGCTCTTGTTGCATGTTGGATTGCAGGACCCGAAATCTGCTGGCCAAAATCCTAATGGTGTTCTCCACAACCCTTCTCCCACAGCCGAGCTGATAATTGAATATCCACTCATTCGGGTCCAAGCTCCTGTGGGAGAAAACCTTTATCAGCCAGGTTCAGAGGGGAAAGTGGTCATCACCAACAAATAACTGCCCCACTTTGGGCCCGTGGTCCACAAGTGATTCTGCTGGTGGGAGGCCAATGGTGTTATTCTCTAACTTTTGCCTTATATAACTATACAGGAAAATCTAGCTGTCAGAACTGGATCCACAGGTAGCAGCATCAAACCAAACTTGTAGTCCATCAGGGCTGGCAGGACAAGAGAGTGGAATGTATGGAGGACTGATTGGGATGTGTCCCGGTCTATGGCACCAAGAGCATGGCGAAGGTTTCGCCTCTCCCTGAATCCCTGACAAGTGACAACCTCATCACGGTCTGAGGCTTGGGCTGAGCAGCTCTCTGAGAAAGTTTGTCTGCCTCTAGAGGTCTGGTAGTAACTGGCCCTCAATTTTAGACAATGTCTCAGGAGAATTGGTGAAATTAAGGCTGATTTTCTTTGTAGAGCTCTGCAATGAAGTTTATGTTATTGACCCCTGTCCTCACATCTCCTTAGCCATTGCCTAACCAAAGTGACTGGGGCCCTCCTCCTTCCCCTGTGTGAACCAAATCTTCATCTGAACCTCATTATCATGTCATTTAAATCCAACATCTCCTTGAACATTTACAGAAATATAACCAGCACTTCAGTTGCTATCCATGCATGTCCATCCATGTTGTTTAAAATCCCAATGGCCAATAAATTTGACCTGTTCAGTGAATGGTATGTATACATTGTACATTGTATATCCTATTGTGGCTATTGTAAACCCAATCGGGTCTGTCGTATTCCTATTGTACAGATTGTATCGCTATCAACACTTTTTTGCCAGATCAGGATCCTATTGCAAACCTTATTGCAGGCCAATCATATCGATTTAAACCCTAAAATAAGATTGCCAGGTTGATTGCAACCTGCCTCCCAACTGCTGCACCTCCAATCACAGAACATTTATCCGATTCCCACATTTTCAGAATTTGTTAGCAAGAATTACGATATATTGCAGAAATGGGACAGCCCCATAATAAGGGAATCCTCATGACATTTTGATGTGGGTATAGGGCCTAGGCAAGGGTAGAAATGATTATATTGTAAGATAGATCCGGATTCAATCCTGGATACAAAACATCCAAATTTTAGGAAAAAGTGTCTTGCTGAAGGTCTGCACTCTATGAGTGCTTTCAAATTTTTTCTCCTAAAAGAATGGCTTTTGTCCATGAGATAAAAATTAAATTGTGAAGAATTATCATGTGATGCTTGTGTGTGTTTTTAAAAATGTTCCTCAATTAAAAACTATTTAACTACCTTCACATGATGCATCACTTTCTATTGGGTAATCTTTTATGGTCTAATTTCTTTAGTTTTAATGCTTTCATAATTCGAGAGTGATTGCCTTTCAAATATGGTTCCGACAGGTAGTTGATATGTGCATTAACATGACGTCAGTGGGAGAAGAGAGGTAAAGTTTATTCTGCAAGGCTGATATCATCTGCGACCTAACAAAACACAACTAGTTAACACGGTGATTAATCAGTCTTATTGTTCAAAGTGATATGCTTTAATCCCCTTCTTCACTTCTCCATTAAGGCGGTGTAATATTACAGGTATTCACAAGACATGGAAACGTATCCCGTCAAATATACAACACCTTTCCATGTGATCATATCATATGTATTTGATTTCCACAACACAGGGGTCTCGACCGCCCCCCCCCCCCCCCCCCCCGCCTTGAAAAATAATGTAAAGGGTTCAACCCAAAATTACAAAAGTACAAAATTATTTCTTGAGAGTGGTGTTAAATTTACAGGAAATGCACTATATTTTTACCAAAAATTAATTTTTTTCCCGGCGGCATGCCCCCTGACCCTCTAGTTATGGTATATCTGATGTGAACCCCCACCTTAATTAAAAGCTGGATCCGCCCCTGGGAGCTGAGTACCTGTCCTAATATGACCCCTGAATGTTGTGAAACCCAAACATTCACCTTTGACCTTTGTAAGTTCATCTTCTTTTTCCCTGCCACTTTTGCAATGCCCCTTTCAGGCAGACACATGTTGAAGGACAAGTCAGGTCATGCGGAAAAGTGTGAAAGCCCAATTACAAATGGTTCAACCAGTTCAATGGTGAATCACTGCTCATAAAAGTGACCTAGAAATTCACATGACTTTAAAAATAAATCATTCAACCACATCAAAAATGATTCACAGGCCAAAACAAACTAACTTTGAATATTCCTGTAAGTTTTATTTCCATCCTCCTGGGAATTTTCAAAAATCCTATTTTTAATGTATTTTTAATGACTTGGCTTAGTGGTTGGCATTACTCTAAAAGTAATTAGTAGATCTTTATGAAGCTTTTGTGTGGGTAGGGCCTGAGACAAGGAAGCAATGGCAACATTTTGCAAAAGATCCAGATCACACTCTGAATCCAGGAAATAATCCTGAAACCTGCTTGTTAAGGTCTGCGCTGTATGAGTGTTTTCTAGTTGTTCATGTGACCTATCTGTACACTTGACTGAGAGATTGAGAGCACAATCACTGCATTCACACACGGCAGATTGCTTGAAAACCTTTGTGAGTGAGCATTTTTGTCCCAAATACGTTTACCTGTTCTTGTCGGTTATAACTGCATTGCAACCATGTTTACATGTTTTATGGGGGGCACGGTGGCAGAGTGGTAGCACTCTTGCCTCCCACCTCTGGGTTTGGTTCCTAGCACGGCCTCAAGTGGGAAAGCTGGTAATTGCTTGCAGTTGATCGGCAGTTTACAGTACAGAACCTTGACCAACTGTATGTACTGGTTTCCTCTGCCCTTCCAACTACCCATCGTGATATGACCTGTACTGTGTTGAAAGCGACGTAAAACCCCGAATAAATAAATAAATACATGTTTTATGTGTCATAACTTGTTGCTTGAATGACCTATATGTATCAACTTTTTCAATTTTATTCTATTCTTTTCTGTACTTTTATAGCACCAAATCTCTGACAAGACAGACTCCAAGGTGCAACACCAGAACCAGTAATCATCATTCCACAGACACAGCCAAGTCAATAACATAGAGATGCTGGATAGCCTATATGCTAAGGTTGACAAGCCTTTTTGAAGAAATAAGATTTAGTACAGATCAAACATCATCAGGTAAATTATTCTAAACTGTAGGAGCTACAAAATCGAAGCTGTGGCTGAAGTGGGTTTTTTGTTTGTTTTTATTTATGCACATATGGGTAATATTAAGGAACCTCCAGGAACCTTTTATCTGGACAGTTATATCTTGTGTCATATCCTCAACACTCAATAGACAAAAAAGAGGACTGAAATAGCTGGGATGACCACTGTCAAGACGAGAAGTCTCCAAGCCTTTGGTTCCAGAGTCTGTTACTTCACTGCAGGACAAGCCAGGCATACAGCAGGGCAAGACATAAAAGGAATCCAACAAGGCGGTTACAGCCCAAGACAATCTGAGAAATGTGTAGGACAGACTGGCTTCATTTTCTCACAGCTTGTCGGTTTTGCAATCTGTGGGTATACAAGACCAGTTGGTGTCCAGAATGCATCATTTGGATTCTTAACTCTGATGGATTACAACTGCCAGTGTTCAGGCTTTTGTCTTTTAACAAATTCACTCAGGATTTAGTGTACAGTTATAACTTTGGCTGGCTAGCTGATAGGCTTTTGTGTTTTACAAACGCTGCTTTGGTCCATAAGATAGTTCCTTATAAGTCAAGAAAGAATGTGGGGAAAATAGAGGTCCGCACAGACACGCCTACAGAGTCTGAGTTGGGAGATACAGCTGCTGTCATACAGAGGAGGAGGGAGGAGAGAGAACAGAGAGAGGTTTAGGAGACCGCGAAAGAGGGAGGAAGCCAGGAGGGCAACTGCTCCACAGAAAGAAACTTCACAGACGGGGGAGGGAGTGGGTGAAAAAGAGCAAGAACTGAAAGGATGACAGTGAAATGAGTGACAGTGAGTGCGTCTCAATCCCAATCCAGGCACAAGAAAGGATATTTGACAAACATTCTTTAACAGATTCAGATGAGGAGGTTATGGCAGATTTAGTCAAGGATCATGAGGAGCTTTATAACAAAACCCATAAGAAGTTCAATGCCAGGAAGAAACCCCGTGGGAGAGGTTTGCAAGCAGCTGCAACCAGTCAGTGGATGTGTACAAGACATGGTTCAAATCTCAAAGGACTCGCTATGGAAAACTCAACGAGTCCACGTCTGACCAGACTCCCAAGGAATTGACTGAGAGGCAGAACTGGATTCAGGAATAAATTTAACTTGAAGAGCCACATCAGAAGGAAGGGCCTCAGTCAGCAAATCTTGAGGCTTCAAGTCCCAACAGAGAGGAGTCAGTGCTACTGCAGCCTCATTCCAAAAAATGCAACAAGAGTGCATGGGTACTGACAGTATGGAGACCAGTATCTGCTCTGACACACCAGCCATCCTTCTGCAGCAGGTCATGGATCACTTTGTCCAGATGAAGACTATGCTCACATCTTTTCTTGGGCCCAAGCAGGCAACCATCAAAATGTCCTTCTGCAACTACCTGGCATCTGAAATTGAAAACTTGGAGGAAAAAGACTTTCAGACTTTTAGAAACAAGTCAAACTTTTAAGTGGGGTACAGTGCAGGGCAGAGGAGAGGACCTGTCAGCCACATCAACCTACACTTCCTAGCAGCTCCAGTACCACGTCCACTTATGTGCCGCAGACTTAGCAGCAGCAGCAGCAGCCAGCCTCTGTCATGGAATACATCTTGCATAATCCAGAAACTCAGATGCCAGCAAGCCAAGTCTTACAACCAACACAACAGACCCAATTGGTGCCCAGGTGACAGCAACAACCCAGAGGGCAACCGACTTCCTACATAGTTGTTGACAACCAGCAACCTGGTGTAAACTCTGAAAGTATATCCTCTTCATTTTAAACCTGGGTAGATTTGAGGGGACTTCCAGAATCTACCCCGAAGTAGATTCTGGCGGCCTCCCAGGATCTACTCCGCCCTTCCAGGGTACACCCCGGGGTAGATTTTGGGAGGCCTCCCAGATACTACCCCCTCCACTTAGTTAGTACAGGTGATTGATCATTTGTGTTTCTTTAAACTTTTTTAAAATTAGTCATTGAGAAATGAATTTATGTAACATTTACATGATGTGCAGTTGTGCAGTAATACTAGAACCAAGTTATTTGGTAAAAGTAGTTAATAGTAAAGTGATTTTAGGTATTAACATTTGCAGTTCGGATTTTTCAACACAGTCCCTATTTGGCTATTAAATTGATTGAACCTAGTTTTATGCACACTGAGACCCAGCTTCAACTAATCTCAATTTATGAACGGATAACAGGACTTTTGATGTGTCCTTCTTCCCAGTTTCCACTAATCACCGTTAATCAAATCAAATGAATAACTGGACTTTGATCCTGGTCGTGTTCATAATCTATCCCTGGGGTATACTTTGAAATCTATCCTGGGGTAGATTCGAGCCCTCCCAAAATCTACCCGGGTATAATCTGGGGGTTTTCACCGGGACTTAAAGACAGCTACATTTCACCATCCGCCCAACCAAGGTATTAAACCCACCGTCAGTAGCATCTGTCAGACGAAGAAAGTGCACACATCTCAGGACTCACTAGCATTTTGGGGAATATAAAGTCAGTCATGAGTTACCTGCAGATGGATACACCGTTACCACCAAGTGAAAATTTGAAGTTAAAAAAAAAAAAAAATTTGACCTTCAAAAGAACTTGGAAACTTTTGAAACCCTTGGCCTTTGCTCTATGTTGCCCAGTAGTACCCTGAACCAGCTCACAAAGATTCCAAAGGCGTTTTCCACCACCCTCCTGCCTCTGGAGATCCTGTAGTTGGCTATTCTTTCTTCCCTTGTGAGTTGTCTTCTGCTGCATGGTTTCACCATCCACGGCATCAAGACATAGGCGTTGTTATCCAGCAAGAAGTAGTGCAAATCTGGCCCTCCCTCCCCCAGCTGTTCAGATGCCGGAAGCCTCAAGCTGTCATCCTCGATCTTCTCCCTTAAATTTCTTTCCACAGGAATCTGTATTCTGCATTGACCAGGGCCAGGAGAACCAGGGAAAAGAAGCCCTTGTAGTTGTAGTGGACCACTGCCTGATTTCTTTGGCTTCTTCATGGCGATATGTTTCCCGTCTATTGCCCCTACAGCATGGAGAACATTCCATCGGGTTCTCAACTTCTCTTCAACCATTTATCAGGGCTATCAGGGCAGCACAAATATTTGTCTTAAAATTCAGCAAAGGATGGCTTGGTGGGCCTGGGGGACAAATTTGCAGATGGTGGTTCGGCCAACCAGCCAGTGATACTGCAAGGAGGTGTAGGTCTCTCCTGTTGGCAAGTGTCTCAGCATTGTTGCCAGTTTTAGTCCAAATTCTAATGGCTTCTTGAAATTGGTGATTGACTTTTTGATGCAGCGGTGTATGCGTTCTTCAATGAGGTGAAAAAAGGCAGGTGGCATCTTGACAAAATTCTGATTTCCTGGGATGTCAGTGTGTATTAGGTCGGCCAGAAGGGTGCTGTATCATCCTTTTTTCTTGTCTTGGAAAGGTCCAGGGCATGATCCAGGGGTTTGGTGGCTTTTGTCTTCTCCTGGGGGCAGGCTGAGGCTATGGCAGTGATGTTGGCTGTAGGGCAGGTGGTGATCCTGGGTTCAGATGTTTCCTCTGTCTGCCAACCATGATGCAAATCAAAATATTAAATTCAATGAAAACCTAAAGTACCTTAAACTTTTGTAGAAAGTCTCTGTGATGTGTAGCTGGCATCTTTGCAGTGATTAATGATGTTTTTTGTCAGCCAGAGATGTTTTATATATTGTTGGATCGATCCCGACTCTGGATCCTGACTCCAGGATTTAATCAGTCCAGTCGGGGTGGGTTGGAAAAATACTCAAGTACTGTCAGTTTGTCAGTACAGCTTGTCAGGACTTGCTACAGCTTGTGTTAGGAGTTTACGGCTTGTCGCAGTAGTTTCCTGTCTTGTGGAGAAAATCATCCTGACCCCAAGTCAGGTCGGGATCTAGATCCAGACAAGCCAGTATGTGCTACTATTTGTCCAGGAGATCTAACCGACCTAGCATTTCGCATGTTTTTTGTGGTTTTCGACCCCATTTTCCTGACTTTTGCAACCGACACCAGAGTTGTAGGGTCAGTTACAGGGTCGGTTCATGTGAACACCCCATAAGATAGGTTTATGGCAGTGTTAAGATGGAGAAAATGGGTTTACAAAAGTTAAGATGCTGCTGGAATGATACATATTTTATATTTGTTCCATGAATATCTTCAAAATATCTGCAAAAGATGAGAACCTATTGATTATTGATCAATTGTGTGCTTTTAGGTTTTTCAGGATTTTCAGCTATGTCACCTGCTACTCTCTAAATTTGTTGGTATGTAATATTCAGGAGCAACCAAATTGGAATTTCTGTAACATGTTCATAAGCTGATCCTTATCAGTCTGTTGTCGTGTAGTGTTTTTCTGTATCCAGTAAGACTCCAGTTCTATTTTCTGCAGACGAGTTCCCATATTGTCTCCGAGCCAAGAGAATTCGAACTGGGCAAGGATTACACAAATTTTCACCAGAATGATGAACAACAGGAAACCATAGCCATTTATGGTTCTCAATCCATTGGTATTATAATAGCCATCAAATATGATGAAATAACTTTAAAAGTAGCCCTCACTCAAACACTCAAACCAAGCATTAAAAGTCCCCAAATTCGTGACAAATGATAACAGTCTGCTTTCCAGATGGCTGTTTCTAGTCCAACGCGTCTCCAGAATAAGACTAAAAAGTCGTTTTATATTATGTTGCCTTTTTATCAATTTCACCATTGTTTGAGAATGATAATTTTTATAAATGTCCCCTTTACTTTCTGTTATATAGTTTTCTTCACTTAATATTTTACTAAAACATTATTTGAACTAGAATAAAAAAAGATCACACAGGCATTGATGTTTACTGACTCTTTTATATATGAACAGTAACTACAACTCAACATCTGGGTAGACATAATTTCCTTTGTTTATTTGTGACCAATCTGATTGTCAACATGCACATAGTGTCCATGTATAGTACCTGTCATTTAAATCTCCACTTATCATAACTGAAGCCTACTTGCCAAATGTATTGTATCACACAATAGTCATAAAACATTGCGGGAACAAGAAGAAGTTGTATCAACTTAAAAGGGGGAGGTTAGATTCTTTATAAATCAAGTTAATTCTGAAGGGCTTCCCCATATTTTGACAACATCCCCATTTTAAAACCCCTCATCTGTATCTATCATATTTGGAGCACTTGGGTTTAAGAGCTCTTCGTATTGATATGATAATTGCATGTTCCTTGACACATAAGCAGATATTTATCTAATGTTACACGTTGGGGCTTTTCTTCTCACAAACTGTCTGAGATTAATTTGGGGAGATAAACATTCCCCAAAAGAACGATTTTAAAGCCCAAAAGGTGTTGGATGTTAAGAAAACTATCATTGACATCACTGGAATTGCGAGGGAGGGGATTAGAAGGAAACCCTAGAATTTATTGACAGTTGTTCACAAAATCAAGAGAAGAAAAAATATAAGAAGCTTAATCTGGACCTTTAAAAGAAGGGAAAGCGTCAACAAAACAGCGCAAAATGACGTGCTTTCATGTAGAAGTAGATAACTGTGCCATACTAGATGTTATTTGGGTGAAATCAAGGGATGAGTGACTTGATGCTCTGTGTAGCAAGCAAAAGCTAACATATGGTGGACATTGATGAGACATTGCATAAAGTAAATTTTCAGACAGTACCATTCCAAGACAGACCACAGCGAGTATCTGATCAGCTTTAGTGAAAACTATGGACCTGACATTCATTAATTGGGATAATTGATTGTAATTAAAAGTATTACAAGAGTTTGGGATTTTCTGTTCACATGTTCAGTTGAATTAAAAAAAATTAACAATAAACTTCTGGAAAAATATACTAAGAAGCAAGATGTTGTAGTGGTGGATTCTGACCAAAGTTAAGATAAGCAGTAAAACTCAGAACACATTGAAAACTTTCATATTCATATTGAGGCAAAAGACTAACCTGATACCAGTGTAGAACAATATATATATATATATATATATATTGTCTATTGATAGAATATTATTTGTAAGATAACTACTGAAGTGGCACTGAATAATATACAGGAAGTTATCACAGATAGAATCAAAAGCTCTGCCTTAGTCTACAAGCATTATGTATTTTCACAATGCCAACAACACTGCTGGGAGTACCTGCACTACTTCTAGTTCTGCAAATGCAGTGAAGATGACCAGTAAACTGGATAATGAAAAGATGATTCTAGACTCTCTGAACCTTACTGAAACCTGTCAATTGCTGGAAGACTTCATTGATGAAAACTTTAGGGACATAGTGGGGAACCAATGCAATCTCAAGGATGCTGATGGTAATTATGACCTCAGTAAAATCCGTGACATGCAAAATATGTATGGCAGTAATCAAACAAGGCAAAGTATGGTGCAGATGGAAGATATCTACGCAAATGAAGTCCAAAATAAACTGCAACAGAACCACATCCAGATTAAAAAGGATCCTGGACTCAACAATTTGCCCTTATCCCAGCAGATGAGCTGGAGTGAGTCCCACAAATCATCTGGATCTGGTGGAAATAATGACATTTCAATGGCTCCATGGGGAAATAAAGGCCATAATATCATGGAGAGTTGTGCGTCTAACCAGATGGTGCTTCCGACTGAACCGCAGTGTTTCAAGATACCTGAACCCATAAAAGCAAATATGCCTGCTTCTGCTACAGCTCAAAATGAGAACAACTACTCGATGAATCTTAGCCAGGATCAACACAAGAATGCCACCAGAGATAGCGTTACAAACAGCGAACAAACCATTCAGGATCAAGGAAAGCAACAGGATTCGAAGAAACTAAACCTGCTTGAATTGGCTTTTAAAGAAGCTCAAGCAGAGTGCCAATATGACTCGGAAAAAACAGTCACAAAGAGTCTACAGTCTGATGTGCCAATGAAAGATCAAGAAGGTGAACGTTATGAAAAGGTGCGTCTTGGCTTCCAGTCCCATAAGCTCTATCAAAGATCACACTCTCATGATCAGCTTACAAAATCAACAGGCCATTTCTCACAGTTTCAGAAAAAAGATAGCCTCTCCAAAATGCTTCATCCACTCAAGTCAGTGAATAAGCAAGCCGATCAACAATACCGGGGAAACTCCATGGAACCGTTCCAGGTGACGAGGTCTCATAGTTTTGGAGAATCGTTTGACCAGAGATATCAAGGTACAAAATACAGTGACGGTCTTTCAGATCATCCCTACGAACTCTACCCAGGCCAGGATCTTGTGAGCAAAAAAGCAGCAAGAAAAGAACCCAGAAAACATCACCAAGTTCCTGACCTAACTCCCCACACTGTGTATGATCCTCAGAATATGGATCATTTCTCAGCTGCCTATATTGACCCTATTGGTCCTCAGCCACCTACGGGTGTTCAACAGGTGATTCCACAGGTTGCAATGGACAATGTAGGGATGTCCAGCTCAGTTCTAGAGTTTACAGAACTTCAGCCAGTGGATGTTATGCCTTGCAGTGACCATCGCGAAGATATGGGGATCCCTCTACCAGCCAGCTTGAAAAGACCAATAACTGAGGCAGGAGGCAACAGCATGCAAGGCAGTATGACATCAAGTAACATCCGCAGTGGCACGGGTAATGGAAAAGCCAGCTCACTGAAGTACACCACTCTAAAGGTTAGTAACCATTTTCTGTGTTCAAGCAGTCGGAGTGGGAGGTTTGATTGAATTACACTACCTTGAAGTAAGGAATATTATCCTGTTTTAAAGCAATGGACTAATGGGCTTTGTATGAGTTTACTAAAGTATATTCGCCTAAAGTTTTTATGTTTTGAAACTGTAAAAAAGGTAGGGGGTTTACATCATCTTTAAGTTTAGGAAAGATTCTTATGCTTTCAAATTTTTGATAAAATAGACCATGGTAGATTACCCAGGAAACACAATCTTAAAACTGCAAGGAAAATATGTCTAATTTAAACAGTGTAGGAAATAAACCAAGTAGGACTTCAATCAAGTATGCTGCTATAAAATTTTGACAATTTCTTAATTTAACATTTTCAATGACAGGGTTAAAACAAATGTAACAACACTGTTAAAGGTATCAAAATAAAGATCCCAGGGGTTAAGAGAATACAAGATTTACTTATTAACAATATTTAAGGTTCAAATTACATTAGACTTGTTCAGAAAAAAATCTAAGAGAGAAAAAAGGGAGGGATGTATAAAACACATTGGTTGTAGGTGGTTTTAAATTGCAGGAAAAATGTCTGATTTACTGAAGTGAGAAACATAATTTAAACCCCACAAAAACAAAACCCATATCTTGCTAAAAACTATATGCCTCAAAATACTGGGTGAAGTGACATTATACTCCAGTTTCACTGTCCTGGGTTATCATAAAACCAATTTTGAAGTTGTGAGTAGGGGGGGGGGGGGGCAGTTAGGGGGTGTTGTTATGGCCCGTCACAGTGAAAAAGGTGGAAAAAATGTTAGTAACCACTAAAAACTTGTTTGAGCAATATAACTGAATAAGATAAGCTGTACAACTGCAAAGATAGATCTTATGACCCTATCGTCTTGACACAATTCAAGAGGACAACTCGTAACACAAAGTTACTATCACTCTTAAGAAGCTGGGGCAAGTGTGAGGAGATATTGAGACCTATCTTCTCAGGGGAAATATTACTTGCCCCCTGATATAGACAGACTGGTCGTATCATGAATAGAGTGGACAAAAGATGGTGTACAATAGTAAACCTAAGTTGTAACACCCAAAGTATAGGTCATAATGCATTTACGACTGACACCATCGGACGTGAGTCACATATGTTCATTGGAGAAGACAAGTAAGATAAGATTGACAGAAGGCCATATCACACATAAGACAGTTTGTAAAAGAGTTACCGCTTCCACATTGGTTGTGTGGTGGCATGACCAGTCACATTATTCAGACGATCGGGAAGCAAATATCGTAACAGTGTAACCGGGGTATTAAGTTTGGTTAATGAATTATTACGAAAACTTTTTTAATGCAAAAACTCAAATGCACTAGCTGTCTGTTCATGCAAATATATATTTCACAGGAAAAAGCACTCGCAGAGTGCAGACCTCCACTGACAGGCATTGCTGAAAAATGGAGACTTTTTTCTCTGTCCAGTATATGATTCAGATCTTTCCCAAAATATAATCACTTTGCTGTTGGAATAATATCAACCATAAAGCTATTGAAAATATGTTGAAAATGGAACCATCACTTTTTGGATTTTTTATTCAGAATCTGATGTGGATCTTTGGCAAAATATAACCACTTCTCCCTTTGGTGAGGTCCTACCCACATAGACAATTTTAGAAAGATCTGTTCATTGATTTTGGAGTTATTGTGACCACAGAGAAACAGACGGACAAAAGAACGCAGGCAGAAAGATAACTCAATAAACAATATTAGGCCTGTGTATTTCAAATGCAATTGGAATTGTGTGTATAAAGTGTGTGTTTTTGCGCATGCGCAAGTTCGTGCTTGCACACGTTCCAATGTAAATGGTCTTCTCCCTAATTATGTCTCCTAATCCATATATTGTTGTCATAGTTTTGCTTGTATTTTGCCCCCCTATTACCGTGGGTTAAAAAAGCTTTTGTTATTTTCTATGCAGTGCTTAGTTTACCATGGTATTGTACATTTTGGCATGGTATTGTACATTTCAATTGAGCTTGTGTTTTTTTTTGTTGTTTGGATAGAGAGCGATTGTGTGTTCGAGAGGTTTTGAAAGGTTAAGTTCTAGTGTTATGGTAATCCCACTATTTACTTGTCTAAGAAGTCAGGGAATCTTTTTGTATGTTTTGGTTTTCTGACAGATTTGTTTTTACAATTAACAAGGCTAAACGGGGTTTCGGTCTATTAGCGCCAGCTGCAAAGCCATCTGAGGCAGGAGTAGTGCACTTAGGTGATCACCCATTCCAATACAAACTTAGCCCATTGCTGCTTGACTTGAGTGATGAAATGGGTACTCATCACACTTCATCACAATTCATGAAAGTCCGGAGACAATTAAAAAAAAAAAAACGAAAAAAACCCCCCCCGAAAAAAAGGTGATTCCTAGAAATGTGAGCCTCACCAGAGCTGTTGCTTAAAAAGAGTTTCCACTACTGTAAAAATAGGATTATACAGCCAGACAAATAATATTCACAAAGTTTTGTTACCATTTAAGATGCTGCTGGTAATTAAAGTTTTGCTTTATCGAAGTATTATTGTTATCAATTTATTTACTATTACAAGAGGGCGGGTGTTTGTTTTAAACAGACACTGAATAACCAAGGTTAGGTGACAAATTTTGTGCATATTGAAATTTTTAGGTTTAAGAAGATTTTCATGTTTCACCCATGTGATGTTCACACTGCCCAGGACAATCTCCGATTGATGGGGATACACCAAACATAATCTCAAAACTTTGTTTTTATTATTGGTGACGTCACAGGATACCTTATCTGTATCTGTCCTTTTATACAATTTTGTAATTTTATTTTCATAATTTACTAATATTGTACTGGGTAGACTCTTTCCAGTAACTGGACTATCTTTTTGGGACTTAAGTGCTTAAGAACAAGTCTACATCACTTTATTGCTTTCTAAATACGTATTAATATTCTATTATTCAATGTTGCATCCAAGTTTCACCCATCTATTCAAAAATTTGTCATAAAGTTTGGTTAGAGTTTTGCTTTTGATGCTCCTACTGTTTGAAATGCTCTTCCTGATGAGATTCATGCGTCCCCCCAGCCTCTTTCAGAAGACAGCTTAAAACCTACCTGTACAACAAGGCATACCCACCTTAGTGTTAATGTTCACCTGTTGGTGGTTTATGGTGCTTGACCTTTCTGTCTTACTTTCTGGTTACAGATATTGATTGACTGTTTTTGGTTATGTTGCATCTTAGACACTCCTCAGTTAAGGGGAGATTAAGCGCTATAAAAGTCCTGTCAGAATTAGAATTAAATGCCAGCTACTGAAGAAACACTCATTTTTACACAGGTCGAGTGGTTAAGAACATGTCCAACTTATTTTATTTTATTTCATAAAAAAATTGTACAATTGCCTCTTTAGGAAATTAGTCCAGATTGGCATTAACATAGTCAGTAGGTTCAATTAGAATTCAGTAAAAAAAAATTCACTCTTACAGTAAACTGTTGCATTTAATCTAGTTCTTTAATGAAAGAAGGGTGGAATAATATAAATGATTTATTATTTTTTAATGTGAAATATATGTGTCACCTCCATGAAAAAAGGTATCTCATTATATTCATTTTATACCATCGCAAAAGCGCACGAGACAAAATTTTCTATTGTTGACCAAGTCTGACAAGCCATTAACAGATTATAAGATGGGGAAATAAAACTTGAGGAAATGTGGTCCCCATAAACTGGGATAAAAAAGAACCTATTGTCTCATTTCTAGAGCAGAATACGGGAATACAAACAGCTCTTATTTTCTATAATTGCCCTGGAAGTTATAAGATTGACAAACACACTTGTATATCTCCAAAGTTGTCCCCCAATGAATGAATGACACGTGAGTATCTCTCAGTTTGTCCTTTATGACCTCTTAGCATGATTTAATGATGTTTGCAACAAGTGTCATATTTAGTTTTTCTATCCCTCTACAATAGATGATGTGAGGCTGTATATAAAATTATGCATGTTAAATCTATTAAAATGGTCCAAATCTTTTAAGCTAAGAGCATTATTTGAGGTCTGTTACCTTACGTGGTACGACTGGGCAAGTTTTTACAAAACGGGGAGGAGGAAGGTTGGGGGGGGGGGGGGGGGGGGGTGTTTGTTACATGAATCCCACAATTGGTTGTGTAACAAGATAAAAAGAAACTTCAGGTTTTACTATAAATTGGGTGGCTTGAAAAGTTAAGAGTGTCTTGAAAAGTACAGATGATTACTATCAGAATGAATGACTACTATAAACCAGGCGTATTATTTCACTATAAAAAAAACTATATGAATGAAAGTGTTTCCTCTTTATTTCTTTTAGTATTATATTTGTCACTCTGGCCTAGGGTGTATACTAAAACTCGGAATTCAGACTTGTCCTATCGGCCATACGACCATGGGTTGGGGGAAGGGCGATTAGAAGGGGCGGGGGAGGTTGGCCAATGGTGATGGCCAGTGTCAATACCTTGTCTTAAATGGGTATATACATATTTCATCAATTCTTTCTATAATGTACTTTTATGGCGCTTAATCTCTGCCAGGCAGACTCTGAGGTGCAACACCAAAATCCAATTTTAAAAAAATCATGATTCCATAGCCTATGCAAAGTCCAACACCACAGAGACACCGGATAGAGTATATGCTAAGTTGGGAAAGCCTTTTTGAAGAGATATAATTTCAACCTTTTTCTGAAACAGGCAAGAATTGGGACTTTCATCAGGTAAATCATTCCAAACTATGGGCACATCAAAAGCAAAGCCGTGGCCAAAGTGTATTTTTTTATTTATGTACAGACGGTTAGAATTGAGGAAACTCCAAAAACCTTTTATCTGGATGGTTGTATCTTGTACTATATCTTGGAGCCTATATTGATTTGGAGTGCAGCCAGAGTGATAAAAAGTGCAGCTAGAATTGTGTCCAACACTAGTACAATACGCCAGTATAACTCCTGTTCATAAGACACTGCATTGGTTACCTGTTGACTACTGCGCAGTGTTTGAAACATCCACACTTGTTCAGAAGCTTCTTCCCACTGGGTTCCCAATTATTTTCCTAAATTCCCTTTATTGTTATAGTAGTTCTTATGGTAACAGGCACAGTCAGAGTCTTGGTAATTTCCTTGTACCAAATCCATCCACTTCATCCAGCTGTTCAAAAGTGTCTGTCAAACGGCTTGGTCAGAGCTTTACTTTTGATGCTTCCATTTGGAATGCTCTTTGTGCATCTTTGTGAGATTAGAGAGGTTGCGGACAATGTTTTATTAAAAATGTAGCACAAAAACGCAACATAAATTAAAACAAGATCACGGCGGAGATCAACGTGGCAGAGCCCTTTTTAACATGAAATACACAACGGCTGGTACTTTTGACGTTATGAAATGATGTTCAACAGAAAAATTACTGACGTATGACGTAGCATGAAATAGATACGGGCTTCAAAAATGTTGTTTGCAACCTCTCTATTAATATGTCATCCCCTCTCACAAAGAAGCTTAAATCCTACCTTTATACCAAGGTATGGCTACCTCAGTCTCTATATATCCCTGGCATTCTTCATGGTACTTTACCCTTTTTGTCGTCCCTGGATACTGAAATTGGCTGATCATTTTTGTGCTGTTAAGCCTTAGAGTCTTCTTAACAAAGAGCATATTAAGAATGCCAGAGACGTTGATAATTGGCCGTCCCTGAGACTCTGTCTTTCAGATCATGGTACTGTCAGTGAGTAGAGAGCTTGGGTTATACTTGTGCAATTGGAAGGGGTGAACTAGTACTTTTTTGTATTGTATTTGTCTTTATTGTGTTTATACTCAGCACAATATCTCCATATAATACAGGACTCAAAGTGCTATATGACCCATCTGACTACACAAGTACAGCCCAACTCTCAAGTAACTGACATTCTCCTAACTGAAAGACAGAGGCTCAAGGATGACCATTTATCAACGTCCTTGTAGTTCTTTAACCTGCCACTGAGGATAGGACCCAATGACAGAGGACCGCTATTTTAAGTGGTCATCAGAGCCACTATATATCTGCCTGTACCTGGATTTGAACCCACGTCCTCTGTCTACCTAGATGAGTGTGTTACCCACTTGGCCACAGTGGCTACTTTGAGTCCAGCAGTACAGGAGGCATCATATATAGTACATGCAGATAGTGGGTTGGATGACCACTTAAAATGGTGGTCCTCTGTCCCCAGGCTAAAAGACATTAGGGATCTATACACATGGTCAATCCTGAGACTCTGTCTTTCAGTTAGGGGTATTTGAGATACCATAACAATGCATTGCAAGTGATCCTAAACCCAAATCTATCAGTGAACATTGTAAATACTGTGATTTTGTGTATAAACTAAATATATGCTGAAGTCACTGTTTCCACTTTCCTAGATTAACACAAGACTTTGCTGATTGCACAACAAACAAGCAGAGGCCCTATAAAGAAAAACCTTTTTAATGATGCATATAGCATATGTGCAGATTATATAGTTAATAAAATATTAAGAGACGGTGGCACTTGTTGACAGATTTGTAATGCTAATTATACACAATAAGTGGTGCTAGGTAATATAAGAAATTATGTTTCTGTCTTTATGTCCCTCTATTAAGGTCAAATAGATCTTATGGTGGATAATAAATATGCAGTATTTTACTTATTAAGCATATATATGTGACATATTACAGTTGATGATGTTGATTTAGGTAGAAGGATAAATTTACCCCAAAACACAACCCAAATCCACTTTATAATTTTGGACTAATGCTTAACCCATTTGACATAAGCAACTGCAAGTATTGTGGCAAATGCTCTTGTCAGTAACTGCCTGGACCACTGTAGTATGTTTCTCATGCCATCCGTCAGGGCTGCATAAATATCAAGTTCAGAACTGTCTTTATTGAATTGTCTCCCATTTTAAAATCCAAACTCACTCCCTTCTTAGAAAAGAAAATCTAGAGCTATGGCTCTACTTGTGTAGTTGGATGGGTTAAATAGCGCTTCGAGGACTGTGGTATATGGAGATGCTGTGTAAGATGTATAAATACACAATAATAATAACAATAATAATAAGCGATATGATCTGTATAGTGTTAACACCAAAAACACGTAAAACACCAAATAAATAAATACATTAAATATGTGCAACCCACTGTGGCAAACTTTGTCTAAACACGCAGACATAAAATAAGCGGCTAAAAACACTTTTTAAAGAATTCACCTGTTTGTTCATTGGCAGGTATCATACTCAAGTTAAAATTACTGTCCTAGAAATTTTAACTGGACTTGGAATTGCTTATTTTGGGGGTTAATTTTAACAATTTTAGTATCCGAAAACTCACATTTTTAGAAGGCGGGGGGGGGGGGGGGGGGGGGGGGGGATTACACCTTTGATAAATTTGGCTCCTTCTAAATCTGAACTATTTCTGTTGTTTGGCTGTTGGTGGGGGGGGGGGGGTCTTTAGAAAGGAGGGTAATTTTAAATGCCCCACCGGGATTTAGCCTGGCATGAAATATAAAAATAATCGGGGGGGGGGGGGGGGGGGGGGGCGTGTGAGGGGGCCATTTGAGATCCCCCTAAACATCTGATAATTTTATATATGATTTAAATAGGCAGGACTCTTTATGTCACTTAAATCTTAATATTGTGTCACTAAAAGTCTGCATCATTTTATATCTGTCTCGCAAAACAGCAACGTGCATGCAAGATGAAGAGAGATTGCATGAAACCTACCTTTATGGTGTGTTTATAATTCCCAGTGACATAAATAGCTTTTGTAATAATTGAGAAATGACGATGAGGTTAAAACAGCCAACCAATGCTATTCATGACACATAAAAAAATGTTCTCACAATGGTAGCAATAATTTATTCTCCTTTCCAAGTTTTTCCTCCTGTAAGTTGACTTAAAAAAGCCTCTTATAAATGAGCAATAAAAAAAAATATCAATGAGTTTTTGGTGCGTTTTATTTTTTTAACCATTATGTTTTAATTTTATATTCTATTAAGGTTTTTAACTGTGTCCTTAGACATTTATAAAAAGCCCCAAATCTCGTTATTTATTATAGTTTTATTTCAGTGAAATTACTGGAGTGATCAGTGTTCTAAAAAGATATAGATAGGATGGGGGAAGGGGTGGGAAATAGGATAATAGGGGTTAAACAAATTTTACTATGTGTGTATTTCAGGTGCCTGGAGTTTTCACTTGTATAATTATACAAAGTCCCTGGACTTTATTTGTCATTTTACTTTCAAAAGTCTGTATTAAGAGCCTGAGTTCTATTGATAGTTAAGCCACTCGCACAGGTGTTTAGACCAGTTTACTTATACAAGGGCATAATACCCCTGTTCCATTTGGCGGACTCTAATGGTGCCTGGCTACCTGGCCCGCCCTTTGTGGTCAGTCGCAACAAATTCTAAAGAGACAGTAGCCCTATACAGATGGTGGCCAATTTCGGTTGCAGGATCACAGAAATAATAAGCATGTGTAGTATTAGGCTAAGTCAGGGACTTAAATCTGTGCCTTTTGTCTTGGCTAAGTCTATGACTTAAGTGGGTGATTTTGTAAAGACCAAGTTTAGACTGGTTCATGACATAACCACAGTGGTTTTCTGTGTCACGTGACCCTTTCCTTCTGCTCAAAATATTATACTGGCGACATATATCCTTTGATCGAAACATTTTCTCTTATCTTTCTCTTATCTTTAAGCCTATATCAGGGCTAAGACCTTTTGTGAAACTGGCATCTGATTTTCTTCTCAGGAACAGTCTGCACTAAGAGCTGACGATCCAAATAGATTACAATAGAATAGAAACATTTATATAGTGCAAAATTGATACAACATCCTCTAATGTACTTGAGGTCAAAAAGGGAAAGTCTAGGGACGTATCTGGTCGAGATCCAAATTAGCGCATACTGGGGGAGATATACCGTGGTGGAGGATATGCTGGTAAAACAAATATGTTTTAGCTGGGTTTGGAAACCTGTTATTGTGTGTTGTGATTGGACCGATTGTGGGAGTCTGTTCCATTCAATATGGGGGAAGCCATTGCAAAACCTTGCCTACAAATGTCCTTTTTACGGCAAACTGAGGAAAAGGGTAGCTGATTTCCATGAGTGAGGCTGCTGGTTTTGGTCAAGGATGATAAGTAGGTTGGGAGAATTTAATTGCCTTGAAAGTATTTAGATTATATTTAAACAAGATACGGTATGTAATGGTGAGCCAGTGTAGTTTTTGAAGAAAGGGAGTGATGTGGCTTGTTCTAACATGTCTAAAAACAATTCTACATAGGGTATATTGAATCTTTTGGAGATTAGATCAATTTGTTAGAAGAAGTGTGAAAGTCCCATAAATGCCTCACACTTATAAAATAACTATTTACTTTTAAAAGTTAAAAAATGTATTCATTCACAATTTTGCAAACAAACAGAGCAGTGTAAATGGGGAAACATCATAATATTCTACAGTGTTTTTGAAAATGAAAAAAATGTGTACAAAAATAGATAAGCTTTGGACAACACTAGCTTTAGGTAAGAAATATAAATGAACACCAATTACCTTCCCTTTGTGAGAAGTTACAAAAGGTTTTGGATTTTGTAGCTTTTTTGGTTCTCCAACATCAAGTTAAAAACATACCCCCTTGCATGAACATAAGATAATTAACTCAAATAGTCCTACACTTCATATTGCCACGTAAGCAAAAAAAAGGAAGAAAAACAAATGTCTCACTCTAATAATTTCTCAATTATTATCTAAACAGTATCTTTAAGAAAAAAATATAACCCATTTATGCTTAGTGGACCAATCGTAAGCCGATTTATTTTGAACTTGGGGCATGTTGAGATTGATCAAAAGATAAATCGTACTACCTCCAAATCTTAAGATTCAATACAATAACTTGTAAAATAAAGGCACAATTACTCTTGGTAAGCTGGGAAAGATTTATTGGGTGACTTATCAGAGCTATCTTTTAAATCTTTCCGCTCCATAAGACTACTCGTATCATGAGAAGAGTAAAACAGATAGTTCATGGCAGCATTATGAGTGACAAGATAGGACATGAAATTTCTTGGCAGCAATATTTATTGGCGAAGGTTTACAAACATGTTTCTAAAAGGGAAAGGTCTCTTCTGTCACAATGGTCCTGACCTTCTAGAGTTGTATGACTGGTATGGTTACACTCGAGATCACATGGCCCAAGGCATTTGGGAGGTGAACTTGACAAAAAAATGACCCATGTGGTGCCTGTATATATATATTTATAAATTCTATTGTGAGAAATGACAAATTTACATTTTTATACGACCTGCTTGTTTCCACAGTTCTCATTGGCCAAAAAGTCTTCTATTCCAACAATTGTACATGACTTCTGACCAGAACAATGGTAAGAATGTTTGTCTTTCTTACAATGCTAAATATTCTTGCATTTGCTTTGTAAACTTATACCAGTAAACTGCAATGTTTTTTTTTTTTGAAAAGATTAATAAATTAATAAAACTTGATGTGGTTAGTGACTCTGGATAATTTTGACTTTGGATAATTTGGACATGTTCTTGCAAAAGAAAATTTTCTTTGGGCTAAAAGATGACTCAATGGAAGAGGCTTTCCCCTGGTCATACTAAAGTGCCAGTAGGAATAATATTCCGCATAAAGTCTGTCCAGTGATGAATTATTACTGCCCCATGGCCATTCACACTGCAGGTGGTCCTCCAGAATCTACCCCGGGGTAGATTCTGGTAGCCTCCCAAAATCTATCCCGCCCTCCCAGATTATACCCCGCCCCGGGGTAGATTTGGGGAGTCCTCCCAGAATCTACCCCCTCTACTCAGTTAAAACAGGTAACTTATAATTTGTGTGACTAAGTATTTAAGCTTTTTGAAATTATCTGAGAAATTAACTCATGTAACATTTGCATGATGTGCACAACTGTATGTGCAAATAATTAGTGAAAGTGTTTAATTTGTATTGCAATGTATGCATTTGTAATACTTGAACCAAGTTATTAACTGAAAGTTAAGTTAATAGTGAAGTGGTTGGGTATTAGCAATGGCAATTCAGATTTTTCAACAGAGTCCCTGTTAGGCTGTTAAATTTATGGAACCTATATTTATGTACACTGAGGTTCAGCTTCAACTAATCCCAAATTATGAAGGAAAAACAGAACATTGGATGTACACTGAGGTACTATATCAGCCAATCCCAATTTATGAAATCAAAAGAATAACTAGGCCTTTGTTGTAAACTGAGGGCCCTAACTTCAACTTATCCCAATTTATGACATCAAAAAAATAACTAATCTTTTTATGTTTAATGTTTTATGTACTGTAACTCACTTTTCAGGAGTCCCTCCAAATTTAATCTTCACAGATTACAGTCTATCCAAAATAGTGCAGCCAGAATTGTTACAACTTCGAGTAAATATACTCGGATAACTCCGGTACTCAGGAAACTCCATTGGCTCCAAAACTCCATTTTAAATATTTCAGCTCTACAAATACTGTAATAAGTTAGATAAGATAAACAAATGTTTATTATACTGAGGGTGTTATAGAAAATACTACACAAATATATTACACAAAATGTAACACATGGTCTAACAAGATGCACTCAGAGAGAGCAAAACGCTCGACTCAATGTGACCAGTCTCACAAGTGTTATAAAGTATAACACACATTCAGGCTTATTGGTATCCAGAATATTAACTAGATCTTTCCTAAAATGTAATCACTCCTTCCCATGGCTAGCCCCTTCCTACTTAAAATTTAACATCAAAATTTATTCATTACTTTTGAAGAAATATCAAATAGAAAGCTAAAATCATTAAAATACATTGAAATGGGATCTATGAAAATTCATGGTTTTTGGTATCCAAAATATGATCCACATCTTTAACAAAAATTAATAGCTTCTTCCTTTGACCAGGTCCTACCCACAAAATTTTTTATAAAGATCTGTTCATTAGTTCTGGAGTAATCTAAACACCAAAAAAGACAAATTGGCAAAAAAGCACACAAAAACATAAACTCCTGGTAGAGGTAAAAATATTGGTTAAAGCCTGTTCTTGGTGAAAATCACTCAGGGTAAACTTCTGTGATGGGCTATCAAGAAATTGAAGCAAAAAAACAAAAAAAAAACAGAAATAAATAAACATGATGAATACACCACCTCCCTCTTAATTTTCTTTATGTCACTTTCAAGACATAAATTTAATGAGAAGAAATATTATTACTTAAAGACAGCAAGTATCACAAGCTAGGGTTTGTGACCTCACAATGACAATTGCATTGTGACATCATTAAGTAATGACATCATCAGAAACAAAATATTGATTTTTTACGTATGTGATGAAGAGTAGACATCTCATCTTGGTTAAGTTTTTTTTGGACAGCAAAAATTTAAATGTTGTGTTTTAATTTTCTATTTCTTTCTAGCAAAACCTTTAAGAGATTCTTTAAAAAGCCTAAAAAAATACTTAAAAAACAAAAACTATTAAAAAAAAAAAATAGTGAGTGGTATTGAACCCCAAACATGGGATTACAAGTTCTTCACTTTACACTCTATATAGCCACAGAGGAATTCTTTTTGCACAAAAATTCATGAGGAAGAAATCCTGTCATGATGTCATGATATTGATTTTTCACATGTGTGACCAAGCATAACAAACACACACATACACACATTAAAAAAGCATTGGGGGAAGCAAAGCTGATTGTGTGTGGATTATTGATTGATTAGAGAAGCAGATTTCACTGTAAAATCCCAATTAAAAATAAGAAAAACTCTCTCCTTGCTTTAATTTTCAAACAAATTACACCAAATTTGGAAGAATCCATCTGTACCCCATGAAATACCTGCCCACCAAATTTGAGCTCGATTGGTGTTATAGTTTTTGAGTTATAAGGGTGAAACGGTGCACAGACAGACTGACAGACAGACAGACAGAAACAAACTGATCACAATAACCCTCTCCTATCGTCGAGCGTTAAAAAGACTTACAAGTCAGTTTAAAATAATGTATATAAAAATTGTGAGTATTATTTTGTGTACAAACAAAATAATGAAACCATGTGACCATATAAAGCCCATAAAGCTATCTCAAGGTTAACTTTAGGGTTAAAATAGCATTAACATTCTTTGTATTGATATAACTTTACAAGGGGGGTAGATTCTGGGAGGAAGGGGTAGATTCTGGTGGGGTCCATAATCCATCCCCAGGGTATACTTTAGAATCTAGGCCCTCCCAGAATCTACCCGGGTATAAAATGAAGGGGGGTATAATCTGGGGTCTTACACCGGGAACAGAACCCCGGCCTCAGAGGTGGGGTCATGCGTAGAGGTGCACCAGTAAATATAAATCCTTAATTTTTTAACTTGCAAATTCTCCGTCATTTTTGCATGGATTTTAATGCAACAAAAACAAACAGAAGGTCTGTTAAAATACCTTTCTTATGACAAATATATCATATTATAAATACTAACAAAAAATCTGAACTTATTGATGAATTTGTAACACTAATTAGTAATTATGCATAGTAAGTGGCGCCATTATATACAAAAATATATCCCGGTCAGTATCACATACTATATAGGCCATAACAATACAAATGTTGTTTAGAGCCTTCGATTGTATTAAATGTAGCTTTAGCCTTGGCTGCCTTTCTATTGGCGAAAGAGTGACTTTGCAGCCGAGACAAGAGTCTTAAATTTAAGACAGCTATGTATAGTTTAACCCTTATTTTGACTGTGATGTTAGACATTTAACAGAGTCGCCTGCCGAAGATACTCAAAGCAAGGAATACATAGGTTAGTACCTGATAGTCTTTTTTTGTTTTATTTGACAAATTTAAACACACAGCTATAATTTCACCAACTTACAAGAACATAAAAAACAACTTTGGTGGCAATATATACGCCACAAATTTAATCACCTTTCATTTTCTAATTTATGTTCGAGGTTTTAAACTAACGGCAAACCTACACAAATACTTTTCTTGAAAATGTTCCAATATGTCTGACGTCACTGTCACTTGACTGGCAGCTTACTAGCCCGCCTTTGCTTGAATTTCAGTGGCTAGACTCAAGACTTCCGGTGGAAGTGGATTGGTGGAAACCATATTACAGGTTCTCCAGATAAAAACTTCCCCGAAATTATTACCGAATTTAAAAATGAATTAATCTTAATAAATATGTTAATAAATACCAATTTATTATAATTCTTAATTGTAAGTTGTGGCTGTGTTTAAGCTTATTACACTACTTCCCAATAACAAAAAATAAAATATCACAATTCCGCGCCCCCCCCCCCCCCCCCCCCCCGCGAGTCCAAACTATGTGATGTTACAGTTATCAATCTGACATGCCATGCTAGTACATTCCATTATAAATATGAAACTTGAAATTCACCTTTCCTGTTTGTAGAAAGTGCGCGTGGACAAGTTAGAAATCCCTTTCATCTTATCATAACAAGCCTGCTCTGTGATATGCACACCACACCAGTTGAATGCCATTATTGTTATTCTGGTTTCCATTTCACAGTTTGTCATCAGCTAATTGGGAGTGAAGCAACTCTTTCTGGTAAATTTCCAATTCGTCTACCCAATTTGATCAGAATGGAAGTTTAGAATTCAATTTACAAGGCGGCTGCCTAACTGCATGTTAAATAGTGTTACCGAGGTACAGAGTGTTCAGGTTTTGTTGATGTTAGTACGAGATCAAAGTCTGGTATTGTTCCTAATTGAGAGTGTTTTTCTTTTTCAGACAATTTCCAATTTCCCCAGCTTAGTAATTTTATTTGTCTGTGAAGTTTCACTTTAAAGATTTGCACTAACAAATGGGCACATAGCCTTTAAATACAGGGACATACCATATTCATGTTCATCTTTGATTTATTGTCATTCATAATTATTACCATACTATCTGTACCATCTCTAGGACACAAATGAAAGAGAAATTTTAAATGAAATTACAAAAAAATTACACTAATACTACAAAGTACTTGTACCATTGTCCCACTGGTACTAGTCCCGCGATCAGCCAAGTATGCAGTTAAGAATATATATCATATGACTTTCAACTCAAGAAGGTCAGGTGACCGAAATGACAGTGGATGTGGGAACCGGTTGAAAATTTATCATACATGTTTAAAAAAACTTTACAGGTGAACAATTCTGTTCAGAGTACCCAAGATCAATCTTTTTGGTTGTCAATTAGTTACAACTTATCTTTAGATACTACAACTTACCTTAATGGTGCTACAACTTAGATCTTTATGGTATTACAACTAATCTTAAATCCTCATCTCTGAAAATTGAGCCAACTAATCTTGTCCCATGGAAGGGTTAGTCATACACGTCTTCCAATCAATCTCCTCTGCTCTGCTTGTGTAGAGTAACTCGTGGGGATGTACTTCTGCTTTATTTCTTTCAGACAGGAATTGGGCAATGTGAGAGGTATATGGTACTTCCGGTTTTACGTGAATGCATAAATAATTCAGAATACATGGCTGTTTTTGGTTTTTAACATATTTTGTGTGGCAATATGGACATATTTTACAGATTCATTCCTTCTGCCATCTTTTACACTACATTGAGCGATTATTTGCACTTTGAAATATGAACTGGTAAATAGCACTATTTTAACCGCTGTCAGTTAGTCGTGACGGCTCTAGTAATTCAGTGCCTTGGTTCTATGACTTATCTTTATGAATGGTAACAGTCAGCAACAGGTTATAGGACCATTACTTATCATTCTTATTGATAGTATGACTTAGTATTTCACTCAGGACATAACACAAATTTTTGTCCCACCCTAGTCTGACAAAATCTGTCATGGCATCAACCCCAGTTAAATTGGTCATACAATAACTCGTGAAAGTGGAAAAATTGTATTAAAAGAAGTTGTCAAGTCTGAATTAGCATATATTAAGACAACAATTCTTGAATATGTGTTTCACTTATTGTTTAATTTACCATGTTCCATATGTACAGACTGATTTTTCAGACGAGTCCTTCTTTAACATTTTAGACTTTGGGTGTGGGACAGTTTTGGAAAAATAGCCCAAAGTTCAGTACCAGGAAAGCACAATGACCGAGTGCAAAAAATAACAACAATGACTTAGAGTACTGTGTCCCATATTTTAGTTAACATATTATCAAAATATTGCACCAAAAGAAAAATAGAAACAACTATTCAAGTAATGTCAATTACTAGTATGCTTAGGTGTGTTTTTTCAGATTTTTTGTTTTGGAAACATCTTTCCACTAAGCCAAAGTACTTAAAGCCCAGTTCACACCATTCCATGTGGTCATATCAACACGTGTTTACATTTTGGTTCAAAACCTTGTCATTGTTATAACTGGGGCTGGTTTCTTGAAACCTGCTTTGGAAAGGACCTTCTTTAATGAAGGAAGGTCATTTTGATGCCTTTGGCAAGGCCACCTTAAAATCCAGTTTCACAAGGCCACTTTAACTCTCCTTACCAAAGGTCTTCCTTGGAACTTAAGGAGGGGGCAAATGTTCTTTATACTTATTAAACATTCCTTGAAGGATACTTTCCTTAAATTTAAGGGACGTCCTTAGCCTCCTTGAAATTTAAGGGAGTTTTCAAGGTCTCCTTTAAAGAAGGAGGCTTTGTGAAAATGAGATTTTTTAAAGGAGGGAGAAATTCCAGAAAATCCTTGAATTTAAGGTGACCTTTATCTTAAGGAGGCTTCCTGAAACCGGTCCCAGGACCTTATATGTAATTAGTGAATGTTTGAGAATGACTAGCATCCTAAAGTGATCCACCCCCTCACCCCTCCTGCATGTTTATTTTAATACAATCTATGTGAGTACTGAACAAGTATTTCAAATATTTTTAAAAATTGCCACATACTTCAAACAATGTCGGTTTTTCTTTTGAGTGTGTGTCCTACCTAAATAAAAATCTCAACATCTTTACACTTATGAGACCTAATAGACTCTGCTGATAGGTCTGTTCCATCTAGGCGACAATGCTTTGCAATAGGTTTGTGATCCTGTAAATCGTCAAATTGGAAGGTAGATCTTTTCCATTGAAACCACCTTAAGGCCACAATAACCCATTATGTACAAAAGTTACCAAACTTTGCGACATCTTCCCCATTGGGTCAGATCTCAAGTCCATCACTAACAGTTTATCACAACATTAAACTGTTTGAATTTACCTCAAACTGCTAGCGATCCTTATCAGATTTTTGTAATCATAAACCTATCATAAGCTTATCTATTCGCTTGCAAAGTCATCTTTTTTATCTTAAAGCAATCTTAAACCTATCTTCACAGTCGCAAAACAATCTTTTCTCATCTTACAGCCATGTGTGGTAATCTCTGTATTGTTAAGGTGAGATATTAACGTCATCGCAAACCTTTCTTAAACCTATTTAAAACTACACCCATAGATCGTACAATATTTGATTTTTTTTCTCGAATCTTAAAGTAGGTTTACGATCAGCTCGCCAAGATAGACCAGTCCCATAATAATATTGAATCTTCAGGAAATGTTGACAATGACACAGTTAATTTGATTCTGGTGTCGATCCAGATTAACTCCTGGATCCAAGAATTTTTGAACTTTTTTATAAGCAATATTGGAGGAGTTGGTCCTTGGCAGAAGTTTGCACTCTCTGAAAACTGTACAGAATACCCATGAAGGAAACTTAACTTTCTCCGAAGTGTATATTGAAACTGAACTTAAATACATCTGTACTCAGCTGGAGCAGTAATTATTTTGTATCATTTCTTTACAACTAATATTTTAGAATTTGATGAATTGTATAAATAAGGATCAGACCATACCATAGCAGGGGTGTAGGGTACAGACAAACCTTCTTCAAAGGAGGTTATGTTTTGGGGTGTGTTTGTATTGGTGATTACTCCAAAACTAATGAGTGGGGCCTGCTTTGGTGGAGGTTTGCATTCTATGTGTGCTTTTTACTTAATATGGAAGATTTTAAGAAACAAAAACCATAATAACTATGGTGTGGGAGTGGGCAGCTTAATCCTTTTGGGAGAGAAGTTACCGGGGAATAAAATAAGCATCACAATCTCGCTAAATGTTTCACGATAAAATTGTGATGTCAATACAAATCCACACAAGGATTTGTCACCAAAAATAGGATTCACATAGCAACCTGGAAGAATTCTGGGAATTAACCAAGAAGTGCATTTCACATTTGTTATATTAATAAAAATATCTGTTGACCATATATTTATGTAAATAAATATAGAATATATATTAAATATATTACTACATATAGTTAAGGATATTTTTTTTTAAAATACCTGCAAATTAGAGCATCACACAACTTGGCGCAGACGCTACAGTTACTGAGGGAGACAGGAGCCACGGTGGGGCAGTGGTGGGGCAGTGGCACCTCTGAGATCAGAGTTCGAATTTCAGTCTAACCTCAAGTGGGAAAGCTGGTAGTTGCTTACCGATGGTCGCCAGTTTACAGTACAGAACCTTGACCAACTGTATATACTGGTTTCCTCTACCCTTATAACTATCCGTCAAATTATAACCAGTAAGGGACTAGGCTTGATAAACAAGGTCAAAAGGGGTTTTGGTCTACTAGCGTGAGCCGCAAAGCCATCAGAGACACCAGTAGTGCACCAGAAAGGTCACCCATCCTAGTATGTATGCACCCCTCTGAACTTCAGTGAACAGACAGATACTCATCACCCTGTGCCACAATTCATGAAAGTCCGCAGACAAAAAAAGTGATTCACTAGAGCTCACGCTTAACAAATAATCAAACTGCAAGAGGCAATTTCCACCTGAAACAATATCTCGCAAGAGAATGGCATTATCATGAAAACGGTGTCATTTTTACCAGAGAATAAATCTGTAGTAAATCAACACATCTTAAATACCTCCACTAAAGCAACAGTAAATGGCTGTTTGTTTCTTAGGAAGATTACACAAATACCACTGGTTGGATGATCAAAAAAGTGAGAACATGACTTTTAGTTCAACTTTGAAATTTCGAGAGTGAACTGGATCACAGCCTAAATAAAAAAAAAACTAATATGAAAAAATCCAGATTTAACCGTTTACTTATTATTGTGCCACTTTGCTTTGGGAAACAGAGACGAGGTTCTTATATAGATTATACTGAAGCTTAGATTATAGATTATACATGCCTTGGTTGATGTTTGTACTCTCCAAATGCTCTTATTGATATTTTAATTTGAAACACCTTGCTGTTTTTTACTAAATTAATTAGCTAAGAGATCAGTGAAAAAAAACCCAGATGACTCCATAAAATTTGTTCTGCCTCTTGAAATAATTATTTCTGAAGGGTGTTGCACACAGGAAACGACCCGACACGATCCGATCAGACAAAATATATAGCACATGGTGTTTTATTGTAATGTATGTGTTACGCCCAATCCACGAAATTGCCCATTTCGTGAAATAGGCAAGAATTTTGCCCATTTCATGAAATAGGCAACTGACTTGCCTATTTCGTGAAATGGGCAGTTTATTCAATTGTGGCTTGCCCATTTCATGAAATAGGCAATGTTATGCATGGAATTATAAATTTCATGCATAGATGAGGAAAAACTTTGGTATCACTTTTGAAAAACACTCTTTTGTATACTTTATTAATAGAAAATTTACAGATATGTAGGAAATATTGAAATTATGTTACTTAAAAAAATTAAAGTGTAAAGAAGTAAAAAATTAAAGTGTAATTAAATAGTGTTTATTTCTGCATTAATTGTTTCATATATGATATGACCTCTGCCATAAGTTACCTGAGTAGTCAAGGTGGGTTAAGACACTTGACAAACCCTGTGACAATCTGGTTATATAACAAAGATAATATACATTGACTTCTAAATCATAAACACAGAAAACACTGTTCTAATACTGTTCATAGACACTAAAAAATGTGTGTTTTAATATCTAGTTGATGTTTGAGTTTAATAATTAATCTTAATTAATCTTAATGTCTTATAGTATGAAATATGTTGTGTTATAACAAGTGTAGCACAATAAATTAACAATTTTTGCTGTAAAATATACTATTTTCTAGCAAAATATGAAAATAAAGTGTGATTAAATGTTTACAGGAACATTAAACCAATAAAATACTTTTATGCATGAAACTTTATTTTTCGTACATGCTATTGCATAATTCTTGCCCATTTCACGAAATGGGCAAATGAATATTAGAGTAATTGCCCATTTCATGAAATGGGCAAGTCACTTGCCTATTCCACGAAATGGGCAAAATTCTTGCCTATTTCATGAAATGGGCAATTTCACAGATTGGGCGTAACATATGCACACACACCCCGATCCTATCAGATAAGACACTGCAAGACACGATCCGACATCTGTAAATTAGAAAAGTTTCTAATTTTTATCTGGTCGTAGGGAGAGGGAAAGGGGAGTTCTCTATTGCCCATGTTATTCCAAGAGAACTGTGTGTAATAAATGCCTTGGAAAGGTGAGAGGAAACAGGCTGCATCAATGAAAGGCATTTAATTGGTACAATATAGCCTTACCCAAAGCTCAATTTGTTTTTATATTGAGCTAAAATATTAGTGGACACAGCAAAATCTAAAATATACTCTTAACTATCTTATGTGGGTGTTCCACCACACGACTAAGGCTCCCGATTAAGGGTTTTTGGGGGTCGGTTTGAAATATTTGCTTAGTCCCAGACCTTCTGTAAGGGTCGGTTGTGGTCGGTTGGGGCCGTGTGAAAAATCAAACATGTTTGATATTTCACACGACTACAACCGATTCCTATTTCCCGCCGTCAACAAAATGTCCAGTCCCAGGCGTCCTCAGGCCTCCTCAGACCCAAATTTACAGAGTCGGTTGTTGTCCCAGGCGTCCTGCGACCCTTAGTCCCAGACCTCCGTAGCTTAGTCCCAGGCGGCCGGTTCTTAATCCCAGACTCAAATATGATGCGTATGAATTTCATGCGTCTGAAAGTGAGTCGGTTTCATTAGTCCCCGGAAGCCTCAGACCGTCTGCGGTGTCCTGCGACCCAAAAATCAAGGTCTGGGACTAAGAACCGACTAAGGGTAACCGACCCTAACCGATCCAAACCGGCCTCCCCAGGACGCCTGGGACCACACATTTTCAGTCTGCGGCGGCCTGAGGACGCCCCAGGCGGCCTGGGACTAACAACCGATTAAGAACCGACTGTTTTCCGCGCGTTGGAAATTAAAACGAGGCAATGAGCAGGTCTGGGACTATATAAGCGACCGCGCACACTTTGTCATTGTTACTGACTGTTTGGCTACTGAGAGACGTGTGTCACTGATTTGTAGGGGTTTTCAATTTTTATTTTACATTTTATATACTTGAGCTTAAGGCAAATTTCACAGTTAGGAGACACATTTTACTATTTTTTTATTATTTTGTCGACTGGATCATGAGAAAAGAGAAAGGAGGGAAGAGAGGAAGGAAAAAGATGGATGAGAGGGAGAAGGAAAGTCAAGTAGAGGAGAGGAGTGAAGTTATTACAGAAGAAGGAAGTGAGAGGAGAGAGGAGGAGGAGATTCAGGAAGATCCAGCTATTGGGGAAGCTGTGGCAGAAGAAGAAGAGAGGTGTGAGGAAGATCCGGAGTGCCATTCTTCAGCCAAGAGAGCCAGGGTGTGTGCCACTTTTACAGACAGTGATGAAGTTTCCATTGTAGAATTCGTCAAGCTGCACCCTGAACTGTATGACAAGGAACATTCACGTTTCCACGACAGGAATAGAAGAGAGGCTCTCTGGGCAGAAATATCTGCAGAACTTAAGCTCCAGCCCTTTGATGTGAGAAGGTGGTTTGAGTCCCAGCGAACCCGTTATGGAAAGCTGTCTAAGCTCCAATCTGGCCAAGCCCCGAGGGAGATGACCAAGAGACAGTCCTGGGTCTACCAACAGATGGGTTTTCTTAAAACCCACATCAGAAGAAAGGGGGCCAATAGAAGTTCAGGTTTTGAGGCCAGTCCAAATACCAGCAAGCAGGACGAATCACGTGGGTCAACTACTGACACAGAACACCTCGAGTCCAGTGTCCTGAGGGAGAGGAGTCAGTCCATCATTACATCAACACCCGTTTCAACTACAGACTCCAAGATTCTCGAACACTTTGAGCAGATGAGGACACTTATCTCAGGTTTTCTGCATCAGAAGTCAGACAGGCAGCCCTTCTTTGACTACGTGGCATCAGAGGCCGAAAAAATGACTCAAGAAGAATTTGAAGAATTAAAGGGCAAGATATTCAGAGATATCGAAAATATTAAGAGTAACCGCAGACGTCAGCCATTGCCCAGAAGATCAGCCACTGTTACCACGGAGTCCCAGAGGGTCGGCCTACTGCCAACAACCACTCCACAGGCGTCAAGTTCCACTCAAGCAGCAGCTAGCAGCAGTTTTGTGTACTATACACCAAGCCCCATTGGCTTCAGCAACCCTACATCTGTCCTAACTGTACAGGACGAAGGGAGCAGACACAATCTGAGTGGAATCTTAAGCCAGCTACCAGATCTGACATCAACACAGATCGTCGAGCAGCCTCAGCAGCAACAACCGCAGCAGCAGCTCTTTACTATCACCACTTCAGCACCGCCTCAACAGCAGCAGCAGCCTCCTCAGTAGCCATCCAGTCAGGGCGGGTCTTTGACCTGCCAGGCCCTTTTCAGGGCCACCAATTCTTCCAAAAACAATTATTCAGCTACGTCTTCTTCCAATTCCCCTCCCAAAACAAAAAAGTTCAGTACAAATACTTATCACAAGAAAAAAAAAATTAAAGTCCAACACTTACACCACCCCAAACATGAAACAAATAACCCATGGTACTACACATAACCAAAAAGGCCACATAAAAAAAATATTAAAAGTAACTCCCAATATGGCCATTAATCAGCCCATTTTTAGATTAAAATCCATGGGATAGTTTAAAATCTGTAATTGAAAAGTCCAACACTTGCACCTTCCCTAGAGTTAAAAGGCATAATTACATACTTACCAACCCACAAACAGACAAACCCAATACCAAACATAACCCCCAAATAACAAACCCAGTACCAAACCTAATACCCAACTACCCCCAAAAAACCCAACCCCAGTAACCACCAACCAACAAACACCCAAACCCAAAAGTAGATAGAACCCATGCCAACGAACTGACAAACTATTTAGCAAACACAATCCCCCATTATTGAAAGCAAAACTAGTTCCATGGTTATATTTTCCAAATTTTTGTGATTAGAAATGAATATTTAAAATTGAATATTTCCATAAAAAAATTTCTGCTACAAATAAGTTTCCCAGCCATGAAAAAAGAAAAATGTTTAAATTATGGTGTGGATTTGAAAATATATAAAATAATTATTCAATTTAGGATATTATGTGTCACTTTGTGTTTCGCTTTTGTTTAACAGTGGGTTTGTCTGTTTGTTGGGTGAGTAAGTTGTGTTTGTCTGTTTGTCTGTCTGAACAAGTTATGTTTGGCATGGGGTTTGTCTGTTTGTCCGTCTCAACAAGTTATGTTTGGCATGGGGTTTGTCTGTTTGTACGTCTCAACAAGTTATGTTTGGCATGGGATTTGTCTGTTTGTCCGTCTCAACAAGTTATGCTTGGCATGGGATTTGTCTGTTTGTCCACATAGCTGATTAATTGTTTTTGGAATATTTGGTAGTCCTGAAAAGGACTGTTATAGTTAGTCCTGAAAAGGACTGTTTACTGCAACAGGACTTATATTCTGCCATCTTGCCAGGCCACTGCTCCCTCATTATTGAAGTAGTCCTTCAGGTAATCCCTCTGTCTTTTGGCCTCTCTAGCAGGGTTTCTGTCTTGGCCACCACCAGCAGCACCACCAATCAATCCACAATCACCAGGCACATCATCATCATCATCATCCCCCCCAGGCTGCTGACCAGCAGGTTGACCTTGATACTGGCTTCTGAGTATATTGTGCAGAACCACACAGGTCATGACCACTTCTCTAACTGTTTCTGGGGGTAGTTCAATGGTGGTCCTCATGACTCTAAATCTTGACACAAGGATGCCAAAAGCGTTCTCCACAACTCTCCTGCCCCTTGATATTCTGTAGTTGGCAATCCTTTCCTCCCTTGTTAACAGCCTTCTGCCATAGGGTTTCATGAGCCAGGTCTTCAGGGCAAAGGCATCATCTGCCAAAATGAAGTAGGGGACATCTCTACCACCCTGTGTTGTAGGAGCTGGGTCAGGGAAGCCTATCCTGCCATCTTCAATCCTCCTCTTCAGCTGAGAGGCATTAAATATCTGGGCATCTGAGCAAGACCCTTCTGTACCCACATCCACCCATCTGAATTTGTACTGCCCATCTACCAAGGCCAACATGACAATGGAAAAGAACCCCTTGTAGTTGTGGTAGAGGGCTCCAGAGTTCTTGGGTTTCTTCAGGGCCACATGCTTTCCATCCAGGGCTCCCAGGGCATGTGGAACATTCCACCTGATCCTGAATTCCCTTTCCAGTTCTTTCCACTCATCTGGAGTAGTAGGACATTTGAGGTACTCTCTGGTGAACTCATCCTGGATGGCCCTGCAGACCTCTGGTAGAAACTTGGAAATGGTGGATCTGCCAACCCTGAACTGACAGGATAATGATGTGTATGACTCTCCAGTGGCCAGATATCTGATGGTGAGGGCTAACTTCTCCGCAACACTGATAGGAGCTCTGTAGTTGGTGGCCTGCCTGGCTAGACGTGGTTCCAGTCTGGTCTTCATCATTTCAAAGAATTCTGGGGTCATCCTCATGTAGTTGGTGAATCCTGGAATGTCTGTGGCATACAGATCAGCCATAATGTTGTGGTAGGCCCCCCTCTCCTCTCTCTGCAGTAGCCATGGCCTGACCCACATGTTGTGCCTTCTTCTAGGTCTCTGTATGGGTGCTGGTGGTGCTGGTGGTGGTGGTGGTGGTTGCTGTGCTTGACGTAAAAAATGGAAATACATGATTATTTGTAACTGAATAAAAACCAAAAAAGCCCTAAGTTGTTGTTGAATCTGTCTTCCATTAAAAGGTGGCATCCTGGTGTGTTCCTAGAAAAGCAATGATGATTAGATCGCGAATTTTATATATATATACCCAGAAAATCCAGCAACTTTGCAAAACAATAATCGGGGATCGTGGTCTGGGGAGGCCTGAGGAGGCCTGAGGACGCCGGTAGTTAATCGTGTGTTAGTCGGCTCTTAGTCCCAGGAGGCCTGAGGCGTCCTGGGACCCAGTCGGTTTATGTCCGACAGGATCGTGGTTGAAACCGACCCGAAAACTGGCTTAGTCGGTTCTTAGTCCCAGACCAGTCGGGGACTGTCTGCGGCTGCCTGAGGCGTCCTGAGGTGTCCTGAGGCGTCCTGGGGACGATCTGTTCTTAATCCCAGACTTCAGTACCGACCCAGTATTCCCGCCCATTTTTGTCTTTTTTCAACCGACTGTGCACGATTAAGGGTCGCCGACAGGATCGGGGCTTAATCCTTTGGTGGAACAGGGGCATTAGCTTTTAAATTAATTTACTTATTATTCTTCCTCTCTTAAACATGCAATACTTCATTATGACACCAGATATTTATATTTTAAAAACATATTATGAACTTCTAAGCTCAGGTAAAGGCTGTGCAAATTACAAGATGTACAAGCAAAGAGAAAAAACTGTTGTAAAATAGCAAAACAATCGGATCGGATCGGATCCGGTGTGTTTTGACATGCCTGTTGATCTCCAAGCAAACTGTGGTTAATATGTTGGATCATGTCGGGTCGTTTCCTGTGTGCAACACCCTTGACTCTTGAAAAATGAATTCTGCCTGTTGAAAAAGACATTCTGCCTCTTGGGAGACACATTCTAACTCTTAGAAAATGTATTTTGATTTCTTAATAAATATATATCAGACTCTTTAAAAATATACTCGTACTCTTATGATATGTATTTGAACTCTTGAAAATGCATTCTGACTCTTAAAATATGTATTCGGACACTTACGGTATGTATTTTGACTCTTAAATATATATTCTGATCCTGAAAACACATGATCTGACTTTTGATTAAACTGACTAAAAATACAATTTAACCCTTGATCAACATATTCTTAGTCTTGAAAATATAGCCTGTCTTATTGACAATGTATGTTAATAGTTAAATGCATTGTGAACCGAAGACACAGCTCATCAGTAAAGCATGCACTCCCTAGCCTCCCTTGGGTTTCTGCTTTCACCCTGCTATGTGACTGGATTCTTCTTCTGCTATGTTCCTTTTCCCTTAAAAATATTATAACTGCTACTACTGCTACTACTACTTGGATGGGTGACTGCTTCAGTGCACTACTCATTTCTCTGATGGCTTTGTGGCTTGCGCTAGTAGACCAAAACCTCTTTCGGCCTTGTTGTGTGTGTGTGTTTCAAATGAACTTACTTGAACGCCTGTCCATATTTCAAGTTCACTATCGGCCCCTTCTTTTATGCCACATTTGCACAGTTTTAGTCTGTAAGGTGTTGAGTTCCAAATGATTTGATACAAAAGAAAGCTAAGAACCTACTTTAAAATCCTGAGATCTTCAACGTATCACCATCTACAAAAACCTTACACAGTTGCTTAAAGAAATAGAATCAGATGACACCAATCACTCTGTACATGAATGTGTTTCAGTAAGTTTAAGCTTTATTGCCAGATTACAAAAGTGTATTTGGTGCAAATAATGGGATTGGGGATGAACTGACTTCTTAGAATTTTAGAATGAAAAACACTCCCTCTTTAGTGTACATCCTATTATATCTCTGTCATTTCTAAAAGACACCCAAGTTCAACACTTATGGAATGTGACACACTTGTTCTATAAAAAAGTAAGGCATAGTTCCACATGTAGGGTGCAATATCCAGTACATGTTATAGGGAAACTTCCCCAGTGACACTCGTATTTTATTATCCAAGCAGGATTTGATCTAAATAGTGGAATATACAGACCAATGATATTATTTTTTTTTTTGTATTCCTGGGGCCGATTACTGAGTATAATTGTCATTACAAATAAGTCAACATATGCCATTTATGTAAATTTTTCGGTAACTATGTCAGCTACAAATATTGTATATATGTTACAGGCAAACTGTGTAATCAGGCATTTCGCGAAATGTCTGGAACCCTTTTCACAAAATCCCTGATTCACTTAGGCATTTTGCGAAATGCCTATAATTTCCAGGCAGTTTTGAGCTCCATAAATGAGATGCTCCAAACATTTTAGTTTGTCTCTTGTTTTATATATTTCTTTTAAGAAGACAAATTTATTGCACAAATAGTTTATTCTGAAAGATACAAAATCAATTTATTTGAAACCTCAATATATGTACATTGACAATTTACAAATGTAGTAACAACTACATTTATTGACAGAGTAACATTACTCACTCATATATCTGATTAAGGTTCAAGCATTTAATATGTGATCAGCTAGTTTTTGCTCGGATTCACAACAGGTTACCCAGTGCATGTATGCTTTTTGAAGTTCATTCTATACTTACTTGTTGCAAGACAAACTACCATGGACCAACTATTGCACTAGTTTTGACTTGAAACACTGGCACTTGTTCAGTTGTAAACATCTCAGGGAACAAGGTACTTTTGACACTTGGTATATTATCCATAAAGCTCAATCGTAAAACTAATTTCACTGGTATCATCCATTTTCACAAATTTCTATATAGTAGACAAGTTGATAATCAGATTAAAATGCACATTGAAGTAGATCGAAGTCTGCTGACCTTTTATAGCCTTTTCTGCTGAGCTAAATTCTTCTTATCATCATTCTATAGCTAATTTGAATTTAAATGAAAGCTTAGTGGATTCCATACTTAAGGGATTATTTCAATGAGAAACTCTATTTGTGTATTCATTAAGCTAATTAATTCGGTTAAAGCTTACATGGCTCCCCTATTTCAAGGGATTATTCCATAAGGAACCCATGCAATGATGAGGATCAAGATCTAGGTAATTCAATTCAAAGGATATATGGCTTCTCTAGTTCAAGAGATTATTTTTCCGGCTTTTATATTCATCAAAGCTCAATTCAGTTAAAGCTCACATGGTTACACAACTTCAAGGGATTATTCACTGCTTTTGATTTAAATCAAAGCCCAGTTAATTAAGATCAAATGGCTTCTCAATGTCAAGACATTATTAGAATCAAATCATTGATTTAAATCAAAGCCCAGTTAATTAAGATCAAATGGCTTCTCAATGTCAAGACATTATTAGAATCAGATCATTGATTTAAATCAAAGCCCAGTTAATTAAAATCAAATGGCTTCTCAATGTCAAGACATTATTAGAATCAGAATCCCTGCTTTAATTAAAGAAATGATTCTAACTATATTATGATACTCTATGTTAAGTCAAACATTAATATATGCTCTGGTCATTTGAAATATTTCTTCCATGAGTCCATCTTGTTATTATAAATATAATGAAGCTTAAAATGACACCCAAGATCAAACTCTTTCAACAAAAATAATTTGAACAGATTTATGATTCCGTTCATTTATCAAACAAAAAAATTATGCATAAAATACCAAAAGAGTGGCTATAATACGGAAATATGGTATTTCACAATTTGCCTAAAATGCATCAGGCAAGTTGTGTATTAAAGATGGCCAAATTTAAGGCATTTCATGAAATGCCTGGAAATTTTAGCCATTTCGCAAAATGCCTAAGTAAATCAGGGATTTCGCAAAATGCCTAAAGATTCCAGGCATTTCGTGAAATGCCTTAAATTTGGCCATCTTTAATTTGGCGAAATGCCTGATTACACAGTTTGCCTTTAACATATACATCATTAGAAGGGTATTTACACAGAGTTTCTGCTGATTTTTGTTGCATTCAAATCTCTCTGCAGAAATGCAGGAGCAACGGTTTCACAACTGTTTTTTCCATTCTTTTGGTAAATATGAAATTGTTTTACTTAATATTCATACAAAACAGTGGATAATGAAATTAAAACATCTCCAACGTAATATCTATATAAAAAGCACAAAACACACAAGTACAATATTTTCATCTTTTTTTTTTTTTTTTTTTTGGGGGGGGGGAGTTTTCCTTTATATTGTTCCTCTTTATTCGTGAAATATTTTTGTCTGTGTCTAATGAGGGATGTTTTACTTTTATTATTAGATTCCTCTAATCCGCTTAAGCATAGATCTTGTACAAGGCCCTTCCTTAGTGCATTAAGATTCTCTGAGAACAGTTCCGTCCAGAAGTTTACTTCCAGTGAGAGTGTAAAATGCAGACTGTTACAAAATGCACTCATTCATTGTCTAAAAAAAACTCCAAAGTAAAGACTTGTGAGCTAGTTTAGCTTAAGCCCAAAAAGGGCAGGACATAAACCTTATGCTACAGTTTCCATACAGAAGAATAGTGGTACAATTGGTTGAAAAAAATGGCTGAAAAAGCAACAATATTTTTTGTAAAAATGGGCGGTGATCTGATAAAAGTCATAGAATTCTTCAGAAATATAAATTGTTCCTGATCAGCTGGTATTGTGGGTTTGTGAATAGAAAATGTGTATTGCCTAGGTCCAACGTTATCATCAGGGGCGGATCATTTTATATCATATCCTGGAGGGGCAAAACACAGCGGCAGTATTCTACCTGCCTCAATAAATGGGCAAACTTTTGCAGTGAACGAAATGAAATTCCCCTTTGTGCACCTATAGATGTTTATTTGGACTTCTTAGTAACTCTTTTTTGAACAGAGACTCCTACAGCAACATCAACAGTGCACGGTCTGCTATTTCTGCATTGCATTTAAGATGTGGAAGTTCAAAGTTGGTCATTCGTTTCATGAGAGGAATACACTATATAAGATCACTTCCACGTTATACATTTACACATGATGTAAAAATAGTTTTAGATTACTCAGCATCACTTCCTCTTGATAGTATGTCACCTGTAAGTGAAGTTTGATTGTGATTCTGTCAAATCACACACAGCAAGGAAGGAATTACTTGCCCACCACTTTTCTCTACACCCACCCAAATGGGTCACATCTGGTCACCTTTCAACCTAGGTCGTAAATGTTTATGCAGTCATGCATCTCGAGTAATTCCTTCATTGCTGTGTGTGATTCGCCAGAATCACAAACTTCACTTACGGGTAAGCTCGTTTAATTTTAGATCATAACTGGTGGGAACAGGGCTTTTAGAGTTTATGTAAATCTGACCCCCTGTGACTTTCTGTGGCTTTATGTTTGTCCAATTGTTCTCTATGGCTTTGAAATATAGGTTCTTTTTTGTTTCCCATGCCTTAAAATCTACCATACAGAGATCGGGTGCTGTAAAAGTACTAATCTAATTTAACAAACATTTATGAAACCCATTACCCTATGGCTTTGACAAAAATTAACAAACTTACTTGGACTGATCTGGAAAAAAAACATTAAAAATTTTTTTTCTTAACTTACTTTTTTATGTCTTATGACAATACATTGACAAAAATTAACAAACTTACTTGGACTGATCTGTAAAAAAACACATTTTTAAAAATTATAATTCTTCACTTACTTTTTTATGTCTTATGACAATACATTAACTAATTGTACTGATTGTAAAGTGGATGATAAATCATGATATTGTAGTGCACTTTTAAATCCCACTTCAACATCTTGTAAATTTGTTCCCCGTTTTATAGCATTGTTCAAACTTTACCAATAAGGGACCCCACGTTTATAAATGTGTCTTTAACGTTTGCCCTGTGTCCTGAATACTCTTCCACATACAAAGCAAGATACCTGAATCAAACTTCAAAGTTTTCATCTCTCATCAAGCCACACATAGAATAATGGCTCTTCTATTACCTCAACCAGACCCAATAAATGCATGGGTATGCGCAGTTTTGTCATAGCTGCTCCTATTGAGTGGAACAAGCTCCTTCAAGCTATCAGAACCTAGGATAGTGTCACTGAGATTTAGATGGCAGTTAAAAGACTTACCTATTCAGATTAGCCTATCCCCCTTCCATAATCGTCTCCCTTGTTAAGCACTTACATGGAGGCAGGCTGTTTCTGGTACTTGGACTATCCTAATTTGGACATCTGTTTCTTAGACGATGACTGCACCAATTTAATGCTTAACAAATATCTCCTTATAATTTCATATTTACCTCCACGAAGGAGGTTATGTTTTTGCCTGGGTTTGTCTGTCCGTCTGTTTGTGAACAAGACAACTCAAAAACTTATGGACGGATTTTGATAAAATTTTCAGGATATGTCCGAAATGGTAAAAGAAAGAAGTGATTAGATTTTGGGAGTGATCCGGATCATCTGGATCCATGAAATGTGATTTGTAAAGACAGATAACTCAAAAAGTTATGGATGGCTTTTGATAAAATTTTCAGGATATGTCCTAAATGGGACAAGGAACAAGTGATTAGATTTTGGGAGTGATCTGGATCACTGTCTCGATCCATGAAAAATAAATTGGGAGTGATCCAGATCACTATCAGCAAAAATATGAAATAGAGGGAGAAAAGGAATATCAATGCTAATGGTAGGTTTTGAAAGTCCATGAATTTGAGCTCCCGTGGCGGAGGTCTGCGCTTACCTAGTGCTCTTGTTTTATCTTAAATTATTTTCATTTCAACGGGGGACACCATAAAAAAGCGAGTGTGTGACATTGGTTGAATGTCTGCATGTGTTTTTTTTTCTAAATTTTAAGTTTTCACATTTCAGCGGTGAACCCATTTCAACAGCCAGGGTCATGTATTGGTACAGGGTCCTCAGTATTGTCATCACTTGTGGGGGTTGAACCCACACTGAGGCGACAGCCCGGTATTAAACGCCAAAACTTCCTAACCCACTAGGCCACTGAGAACCTATAAAATACTGTAAAAAAAACTCAAAAAGAAATGTTACAAATTTATAATTCAGTAGATAATTAGTTCAATGATATCTAAACTGTGGTTTTGGTGTCATCTTTAAGGCGCAAATTGAAGATATATGCGTCCAAAGTAAAGCTCAATACCCTATAAAGCCCATGTCCCAACAAATATATATATTTGAATGTTGTGATAGAAGCTCTGAAGTCTACAACTTGCAAATATTATTGATCAGAATTTTCAAGTCTTTAGGATCATGTGTTTCTCTCTTAATATATATATATAAATTATGTCTTTGTTAATGTTAAATGTTTTATTTAAAACTTTTCAACTAGAGTATATTGTGCTCAAGTTAATAAAGTAATAAAATAAAATTGTCGGGTAATCTTACATGAAGACGTTATGAAATAAATGTTCAACTTGAGACGGCAAAAACTCTATATGTGTGCATAATAAATTATAAACGGTACGTCAAACACTAAGAATACCTGTATATGTTTAAACACAATGACGAGGACATAATAATTTGCTTAAACTGTTAATAATTTGCTTAAACTGATGGAAATCTATAATAATTTGATGCATTCATTTTAATGATGGGGAGATGACAGTATTATTTCCTGAATGACATATACAATGTGAAAAAAACCCACTAAACACATATCATGAATGGAGGTGACTGTATTATACGAGTACATGGTATGACTATTATATTGTTCATCTTCATGAGTGTTCTATTTTGTTATTGTTCATCTTCATGAGTGATCTGTTTTTTATTGTTCATCTTCATGAGTGATCTATTTTTTATTGTTCATCTTCATGAGTGATCTATTTTTTACTGTTCATCCTCATGATTGATCTACTTTTTATTGTTCATCCATTTTTTTAAAATGCCTTATGAGGGATATTTTACATTATGATCCACCATTTTGTGAGAATAATAAGTAAAATAAGCCCATGTGTTCAAAAAGAATGATAAAGTCACTAGTGAATATAAAAACTTCATTCTTAAAAACTTGAGGTTGTTTCTGCATTTAATGCAACAAAAACTAGAAAACGATACTTGCTCACAAATTTGTAACATTAATTATCCATAGTAAAAAATCACCGGTAATACAAAAACAAAGTATCCCACTCTGTAAGTATGTCCTACTATTTAGGCCAGACAGAGCTTGTGATGGATATTCAACATTCACATTAAACAAAAGACTTATATGAGGTCTTATGGTGTCATTAAACCACAAAATACAGTTTTTACAATCAACTTTAGCAGTTTAAAATCAGAAAAAATTACATTAATGATAATATATCACTGAAAGCTTAATATGTCAAAAACTAATTATAATAATAATAATAATAATAATAAATCTTTATTTCAGACACATGTATAAAAATGGTCCATAGCAGTAAAGTTAAAAAAATTACATAGGCAATACATAAACATAGTTAGTTGAAGAATGTAGAGGATTTAAAAACACAGCAAATAGTCAAATATATTCATAAAAACTATGCCAAAAAGCACTAACTTTTGTAAAAACCCAAGTCACATTGTCACCTAGACATAAATACTCTTATTCCACAATTTTAAAAGCTTGGAATGCTTTGATACTGTACAATTGATATAGGCATTCAACAACGCATTTTCACTAGTATATATTCGATTACTAATTCCTAAAATCAAGACCCTGTTTATTTCTTTGAAAGATTTCACGCTATTTTCTACAAACATTTGTGAGGCACTGCAATACATGGGATAATCCAATAAAAACCTAAAAGCATTATTGTATGACGATGTCAGTTTTGAGTAACAGCTCTTAGTGTATGAACTCCACAAAGTACTACAGTACATGTTACACAGGTATGACTTAAATAGTGTCTTCTTAACCTCAGTAGAACACAACCTAAAGTTACGCAATAACATGTTGCCTTTAGCATAATTGCTACTAATCTGACGTAGAATGTCTTTATCATCATTTAGTTCAGATGTGATATAGCAACCTAAATATTTATAGCATGAAACTTGCTCAATATAGGATGCATTCCTTAACATATCAGGGAAAGGAACTTTACACTTTTTGTCAGATGAACTATATACATGCATTGTTTTTGTTTTGGCTTCATTAAACCGTATGTCTAATAAATGTCCATAGTGCACACAACAATTTATCAGTTTCTGAAGACCAGTGGCACTGGGAGAAACTAAAACAAGATCATCTGCATACAGAAGATGGTTTAAGATTCTACTACCAAGCAGACAGCCAACATGTATGTCATTTAGTTTAGAACTGACATGGTCAAAATACACATTAAAAAGAAGTGGTGAGAGAATACCTCCCTGACGCATACCATTGGTACATTTAAAATATTCTGATGTCTCTTCACCCCATTTAACACACACAAGTTGTTCTGAATACCAAAAATACAACCTGACCAGATATGTAGGAACCTTCCTGTCAATGAGTATAGTAAATAATTTACTGTGATTTACTCTACTCTATCGAATGCTTTGGTTGCATCCATAAAACATAGAAAAACACTTGTATTACTTTCCCTGTAGAAATTAACCACCTCCTTCAGAAGAAAAAAAACACATTTCAGTTGAGAGATTTTTCTTAAATCCAAATTGATTTGCTTTAGTATATAAACAATTCTCTATTCTTTTCAGTATGATAGCTTCCAGTATTTTAGATAAAACTGAACACAAACCAACAGGACGATAGTTACTTTTATCACATAAATCACTAGCTTTGTCTTTAACTAAAGGTACAAGTGTAGTTTCAATCATTGGTGAAGGTAGGTGGCCATGGACAAAGAAAGCAGAGAAGCACATAGCAATCAGATGCGAGAGTCTTTGCGGACTACATTTTAGGTGTTCACCAACAAGGCCATCTGATCCTCCAGATTTTCCATTAGGTAAATGCAATATGGCACTGGCTACCTCATCATAATGTACCAAAATAGAGTTGTCAAATTCAAATGATTGCACATTAATGACTGTGTGACCAGGAACACTGTTAAAAATATCCTTATAATGATCCTTCCACAATTCACATATTTTATCAGAACCACTGATATTATTTATGGTATTAGGTAATGGAACTTTACTATTCACTGATCTCTTTACACTTTTCCAAAAGTCATATGTGTTCCCACCCATGAGAAGATTTTTGGCCATGCAGTCTGCCCTGTGTTTATCGCTCATTCTTTTGTGTGCACGCAAAGTGTATTTAAATAAAGCCCGAGAACGCCTCATTGCATGAGCAATATAACCATCTCTTGGTTTCCCACTGGTTTGCCACAGAGAAAAAGCATCCCTAGCAAGTGAGTGTGCATCCCTCACATGTGCATTCCAACCAGGTACGATAGGTTTTTTGGATATAGATTTGTTGGTCACAAGGCTTTTGGAGGCTATTTTCATTGAAGATATTATTTCACTGTAAAGCCTATCAATTGATTCAATATGATGGGGATCTTTGCAACTAGTTTTACGACAGAGAACGGCATCATGGGGGATGCTGATTGTCTTCAGTAGTGTGTCACATCTAGATCTATACTCTTCACATGTTGCTTATGATATACTCCAAAATAATGTTTGGACTCTAGATTTTAGTTGATCCCAAATTTAAAAAAACTGTATTATGTGTCCTTTAGATCTATGGAAAATAAAGATGACTCTAATGAACACGCTGAAATAGCACAATCTGAAAAAACTGTGTGTCCTATAAATCTGAATGAGTACATTGTAAGTTAATGGTTTTTCAACCAATGAGGGTGGGGGGGCGGCTGGGGATGGGGATGGTTCTTTAGGGGCTTGCTCTATCTAGCAAAAAAAGTTTTAAAAAATACCTTTTTATTAACCGTCACATGTTGTATTTGATCTAAATACCTGGACATATGTTGTTGTTTTTTTGTATTAAATTCCATGTAGAAATGGCTGAGAAATCTCAAGTTCATACTTGAAGTTTTTATTTTCTTTAGTACTCTACATATACATCACAGCTTTTCCCAATCCTTCTTTAAATATGGACTTATTTAATGGAAATTTGAGATTTTTTATGTATCCAAAATATGATCCAGATCTGTCCGGAACTGTAACCATTTCTTCAATTGGCCAGGCCTTACCCTATTTGGAAAGTCAATAAAGATCTCTTCATTACTTTTGGAGGACCCATGGTGGTGCAATAGTAACATGCTTGCCTCCCACCTCTGAGACCTCAGTTCGAATGCCAACCTGAGCTCCAGTGGGAGACCTGCTAGTTGATTGCCTTTAGTCGGCAGTTTACATTACAGAACCTTGACCAACTGTATGTACTTGCTTCCTCCACCCTTCTAACTACCCATCACAATATAACCGATATAAAAGTACTAGGTACTAAAGCACTAATGAAAATAAATAAAAATATACTTTTGGAGTTACTGCAAACACATCCAAACAAACAGACAAAAGACCATACACAAGAAAATAAACTCCCGGTTGACTTAATTATCAGACATAGATTGCTATATTTTATCATTTCTAAACTGTGTGTGGGTATGTGTAGCAAAGAAGACACTCCTGATCAAGAGCTTTATCATCATAGATGGACAAAATCTCCTGAAAGTGATATTATAGGTCAATCTACATATGCCTCCTTTTTCAACATATGGTATTATATAGATGTGAAAGTAATCTTTGTTATTATGGTATGGATTAGAAATGAACACAGAGAACTTACTGAATCTGTCTCTGAATCCCTCTTCCTCTTTTTTGTACAATAACTTTTAAAGGTCTAACAACTTGTATATGACATTTATGTAGATCATTGAAGTAACTTTTAAAAGTACATGTATTGTGAAATTTTTGTCAGTGTGTGTGTGTGTGGGGGGGGGGGGGGGTGTTAAAAAGTTGCACTGAACCTGGAAATTAATAACATATGTTCTAAAACTAGAACATTTTTGTCCTTTGATCCAACTACAAGAAAGCTTCACTCATTTTGAATGAAAGTAAATAATCTACACCAACCATATGTGTTAAAATAGTGCATTTTCGTGTGTTGTTGTGCCTCTGTGTTCACTGAAGCACATATTAAGTTGTATACACATCCACACATTGCAGAGAAAACCTAGTGTATTAAACCATATGTGTACCATACTGTGAAAAGGGACTGTGTATTGCCAGATGTAACTGTTCTCATGAGCTACTAAACTATCTTACTTACTAACCTTCTTATCTTAACAGTTGGAATAAAATAGTTAGGTTCTTAGGAACTTGTGGATGCAGTTAAAGATGTTATATAGTTAGAAAACAGAAAATGTAGAAATAATTTAAGATTGTAAGTAAAAAATAAAAGGAATCAAAGAAAATATAACAACACACTTATTAATGCTGAAAACTGTCAACTGTGACCAACATGGCAATAAAGCTGTACTTATGTCAAGGAAAGAACCTTACAAATAACAATCTGCACTCAAGTGATAAAGAGGCTTGTGAATGAATTGTAGAGACAACTAATATGGTGTTTTGCAGACACAATTTGTATGCTGTAAAGAAACTGGATATATCTTGGCAATTACCTTTAATAGAGAGGCACTTTAAAATAGGCCAATTGGGGCTGAAGAAAATATCATTAAGATAATTATATTGGACCCAAAAAGTTTGTTTTCGTTTTCAACAATAAACTTAATTACTGGTTCAACCTGCAAGTTGGTGACACATTGGTGTGCAAGACTATCCCACGTGGTGTTCTATGATATACAAATATGAAGGATATACTTTCTTCATCTGTATAGGCAGGCGGTGAGGAAGTGAGAATTGAACGACAAGAGATATTTTATTTTCTGTAGTTGCCATAGATACTGGCACATATCTTGTCTCAAAGGAAATTAAGATGCTATTTTGCCGTCAAAAGATCAAAGCACGAAGATTAATGGACATTTTTATTTGATGCAGACAAAAATAAGTCAAAAGTGTCTAAGAGATTTGAATAGCTTCTCTCAGAACAGACGATTTACAGATAAAGAAATTTACTTGTTATATTCTACTTGAGAAAATATTTCACAGAGAGAGAGAGAGAGTTATAATACCTTGGAAAATTAACTATAAACAATCATTGTGATACAGTGTTTCCATCTGTCAACCATACACCCATACAATCAGTCATATTCTCAGGCAGCTCACGAATTTTGTTGCTCCAATAAAATAGGTAAGTCTGCTTTCTTTAAATATTTTTAAATGTAAACATGTAAAAATATCGCCAAGGAATAATAAGTATAACATACGTATAACAAAATCACAGATATCTATTCAAATAAGTTTTAAAATAAATGTTACGTTGTTGTTTTAAGCGTTTTCTTAAGTATAAAAGTATATTTAGTGCTTTTATAAAAAAAAAACGTTTATTGGTGCCTGTAGGAGAACTAAATCGCTGTGGTAGATGGAGAGTCAACTAACCAAGGCATTTGCCAATTGCAGAGTATTTTTGGTTGTTATTGAATATGTTTAACAATGTACACAGACTTTCTCCCTTATCAGACATCAACACTATTCTTTACAGTTGAAAAGAAGTGTTGTTGTTATACGTGGGAATTATTCTGTATAGCTGTAAAAATGTCATGAGATTACTGATGTGTAGCAACTACGATGGGATTTCTAAGAAAATCCCATACTTGTATGCCTTGACAAAAATAGATTTAAAACTAGCTTTTTCAGTCCTGAAGATGGGATTTCTCAGAAATTCTCGTATATTTTATTGCCTTGTCAAAACAGACTTAAACTTATTTTAAGTTATCTTGAAAAAAAGGTTAAAATGACACTGGCTAACATAAATTATGAAAACACCTATCTCACTTGGGTGATAATTGGGGACAAATATATGTCATCAGAGCACTTGAATCTGAACCAGTTGGTTGAATTAGATCTGTTTTTGCAGAATAAGAAAAAGGACATAATTTTGTCATTGCATAGAAAATTTTATTTCGAAGAATTTTCCAAGTTTTATCAGACTTTTTATGATACACCGTATAAAACCTTAGTGACATTATCTAGAAATTCCCACATTTGTGGTTTAATTTTCAAAAATTGTCAGTATTGTGTTCACTTTAAAAACTGTATCTGATTTTATTAGTTTGCATTGAGCCAGTATCTTGCATACTGGTCACCAGACTGAAGATTGTTTTTTACCAAAGTGGTTATGTGAAATTTCTCAACATTACAATTTTCAAATCAAATATTTCAGTCGAATTTATAGTTTCTTTTGTGAATCCCAATTTGAGGGGAAAGGTAGGTTGATAAAATAAAGATTCATATTTGAGAGAAAAAAGTAGCTTTGAACCTTCTGTGAATCGGTCACTTGACAAGATTCAAACCATCAACTTCAAGGTTGAGAGGTGAGACTATATCCACTCTATCATTGGATACCCCTTGGAGACTAGTCTGTACAAATCAAAAGTTTGTTTAATAATATACTTCACTTTTTTACAGTAGTTCACTTGGGTGTTTCTACGAAAAGAGAGTACAAAAAGTCTTGCATAAAAGACTAACAGATGAAACACTTTTGACAAAACTTGAGAGTGCAGTTACGCCACAAATAAGTTGTTTATTTACTGTAATAATGTTAACATAATCAAGCAACAAAAACAATGTCTCCCATAAGATATTCTATTGACATCTAATTTTGTTTTGTCTGAGCTGTCAAATGCTTTATGTAATTCAATAAACACCTTTTTAAAAAGGCCATCTTTTGTAAAGGATGTAAATGTCACACTGTCACAGATCAACATCATTAAGAGAAATATACTGATGAATGTTTCATATTAAGACTATAATAAAAAAACTTAATAGCTTGAGTTCTTGTTGAATTTTTAAAAGGTGCAAATACCCAGAGTACCTAGATATTATAAATCTACAAAGAAAACTACTTCAATGCATGCTTAAATGTCACTTAAACACCATGAATTACACACGTGGGGTATAACACTTAAACAGCCAGTGGCTTGTGAAATGAAATACATCTGAAGGGCTCTCTGAAACCTATACAGGTACAGCGTGGGAAGAAAGAAAACAGAATTACATTTGCAAACTCAGACAATTCAAATTTTCTAACCATTTGTAAGGTCACTTTTAAACTTGAAAGGGGACTGCAACTGTTCAAAAAGATGGGATATCCCAGGGTTGTCTCCGGTGAAAAAAATTGGACATATCACTAAAAAGATAGGTCTTGCTACATTCACTCGACTACTGCGATTGAAAAAGATCAGTTGTATCTCCAAGTCCTGATCTCTCTTGGAGTAATGATCTGCTCCTGTGAAGGGATCCTTTAGCTCCTTTGTTTTAGGGAAAAGATTGTTCGTATCTCAAAAATAGTGAATAAGACCCTTTGGACAGGCAAAAAGATATGTCTTTACACCCCAAAGATCAAATGTGATCTTTTGGGACAGAAATGGTCATTTGCAAAGGTTTTTAAACACACTGGATATTTTAACTGAGGTCTGGGTATGTTCCTGAACTTAATAAGTATAACTAGAGGATCGTTTGCAAAAAAAAAAGATAATGTTTTTGCATAGCAAAAACAAAGCGTCCCGAAAAGGATATAAAGGTGAGTGCTAAAGTATTAAGAAAATGCTTCGTTTCTAGCCTTATACTGTTGTGGTAACCAAAGTCAGTGCAGTCGGCTCTATCTAGCACGGTTTTCAAGATATAAGCATTTTTGTGTTTTGCAAAAAATTCGAAAATTCAAAATGTCCGCTATATTTGGCGAGACAAAAATATTTTGAAAATTGGCATGGCTACTCTGCAGAGATACCCAACAGGTCAAAAATTTTGTTGAGTTCGCTCCATCTAGCACGGTTTTCGAGATATAAGCATTTTTGTGTTTTGCAAAAACTTTGAAAATTCAAAATGGCCACCATTTTTGGGGAGACAAAAATTTTTTACAAGACCACTGCCGCGGTGTGTATCTCCCGCCGAGCATTAAAGGAGAAGAAATAGCTTTTCCGAGATATTCACAATTTTTCATTTTCGTGTGTGAAAGCTCTTCCAAAAGTAGATGAATGAGTTATTTGAGAAAAATTGGCTATCTGCAATACTATTAAAAGATAATTCACATTTACTCCTTTTGAGTAGGTGAGTAATTACCTACGGGTCTGGAACTTCACCAAGTGAAAGTTCTCCCAAAAGTAGATGAATGAGTTATTTGATAAAAATTGGGTATCCGCAATACTTTTAGAGATAATTCGCATTTACTCATTTTGAGTAGGTGAATAATTAGCTATGGGTCTGAAACTTCACCAAGTGAAAGCTCTCCCAAAAGTAGGTGAATGAGTTATTTGAGAAAAATTGGGTATCCGCAATACTTTTACAGATAATTAGCATTTACTCATTTTGAGTAGGTGAATAATTAGCTATGGGTCTGAAACTTCACGGAGTGAAAGCTCTCCCAAAAGTAGGTGAATGAGTTATTTGAGAAAAATTGGCTATCTGCAATACTTTTAGAGATAATTCGCATTTACTCATTTTGAGTAGGTGAGTAATTAGCTATGGGTCTGAAACTTCACCATGTGAAAGCTCTCCCACAAGTAGACGAATCAGTATTTGATAAAAATTGGGTATCTGCAATACTTTTAGAGATAATTCGCATTTACTCATTTTGAGTAGGTGAGTAATTAGCTATGGGTCTGAAACTTCACCATGTGAAAGCTCTCCCAAAAGTAGATGAATGAGTTATTTGATAAAAATTGGGTATCCGCAATACTTTTACAGATAATTAGCATTTACTCATTTTGAGTAGGTGAATAATTAGCTATGGGTCTGAAACTTCACGGAGTGAAAGCTCTCCCAAAAGTAGGTGAATGAGTTATTTGAGAAAAATTGGCTATCTGCAATACTTTTAGAGATAATTCGCATTTACTCATTTTGAGTAGGTGAGTAATTAGCTATGGGTCTGAAACTTCACCATGTGAAAGCTCTTCCAAAAGTAGATGAATGAGTTATTTGAGAAAAATTGGCTATCTGCAATACTTTTAAGAGATAATTCGCATTTACTCATTTTGAGTAGGTGAGTAATTATCTACGGGTCTGAAACTTCACCATGTGAAAGCTCTCCCAAAAGTAGATGAATGAGTTATTTGATAAAAATTGGGTATCCGCAATAGTTTTAGATATAATTAGCATTTACTCATTTTGAGTAAGTGAATAATTAGCTGCGGGACTGAAACTTCACCGAGTGAAAGCTCTTTGGGATAGCTGCTCTGCAGAGATACCCTGAAGATAAAAAATTTAGTCGAAATCGTTCTATGTAGCACGGTTTTCGAGATATTAGCATTTTTATGTTTTGCAATTTTTGCGCAAAAATTCGAAAATTCAAAATGGCCGCCATTTTTGGCAAGAGAAATTTTTTTGAAAATTGGCATGGCTACACTGCAGAGATACCCTGAGTGTAAAAAATTTCGTCGAAATCGCTCTATCTAGCAAGGTTTTCGAGATATAAGCATTTTTATGTTTTGCAATTTTTGCGAAAAATTCGAAAATTCAAAATGGCCGCCATTTTTTGCGAGACAAAATTTTTTATAAATTGGCATGGCTACTCTGCAGACATACCCTGTGGGTCAAAAATTTCGTCGAAATCGCTCTATCTAGCACGGTTTTCGAGATATAAGCATTTTTGTGTTTTCCTTATTTGGAAAATTCGTAATGATTAATTAATCATTAATTACTCGGCCATTTCTTAACCAATCAATGCCAAAATCTAATGATTTCCAGATTTTAATAGAATGAATGTATTTGCCAAGTTTCAGGTGAATTGATAAAATTCCTTCCAAGTTAGCTTCCCCATCGAAAAAAGACATTTTTGGTCATGTGATCTCTCTGATTGGTTGAAATGTCACTGCAGCATATTCAAAAAAATTCCCCAAGGCTACTGCCTAAACCTGCCAAATTTGAAAAGAATCCACCTAACGGTTACAGAGTTATAAGGAAAACAAAAGGCGGAGCCGGCGGAGCCTGAAGGTCTCCCATACACAAACAAGCATCCCTTGCGGAACGCTTAAATATAGGTTGCACAGAATGGCTACACGATTATATATGGTATATTTATACTCAGCACAATATCTCCGTCACTACAGTATATTTATACTCAGCACAATATCTCCTTTACTACAGTATATTTATTCTCAGCACAATATCTCCTTTACTGCAGTATATTTATACTCAGCACAATATCTCCTTTACTGCAGTATATTTATACTCAGCACAATATCTCCTTTACTACAGTATATTTATACTCAGCACAATATCTCCTTTACTACAGTATATTTATACTCAGCACAATATCTCCTTTACTAAAGTACTCACTATTTGACCAATCCTGACTACGCAAGTACAGCCCAGGCTGTCCAGGAGTTGACTCACCTAGGACTTACCACTTTCTCAGAGTATATCCACCTTAAGCTTAAAATTCTCTAGATTTACGTATGCATATGCGTGTCTGTATACACAAGAAAAGCTTTCAATGTAAATTACAGTGCTTAAACTGACAGTCTGCATTGCGAATATTGCTTTGTGTTGCGTTAATTCACTATGTACTGAGTTGCGTATGAAAGTTAATGGGGACTTTTTTACGCATACGCAATGCGTAGAATTGATTTCCAGACAACCTTAACAATAGAAATTAATATCAAAACATAATATACACAAAATAAATCTACGCAGGATCAAAACAGGTGAGTTTATACCGAACGCATGCGCAAAGCTTTGTACATATATGTATATGCCTACCCCTACGTAAGTATGGTGACTTTCTAACTTAAGCCGCTTCATTATTCCTGCATCTTTGTTGTTTTGACCTTTTTCTGTCCCCCTAATCTTTGAAATTGAGAAATGAGAAATTAAATCACCACTTATAATAATATTTGTACATTGACATTTAAGTTCATTTAGTCCTTTGACATTCAAAAATATGAACGTAATGACAATTCTAATTCTACTTTCATATCGCTTAATCTCCATTTTAAAGACTGCACTAAGGTTGCCTGTCTTTAAGATACAGAAAAGTAGAGATCTATATTTAACGCACCAAAAACAGTGTCATGCAGAAAACTCTCGGGAGAAACTGAAAAACTATGGTGGCTTGGGTAAAAAGATAAGTTTCAACTTTTTTCTAAACGGAGAGAGAGAGAGAAGTGGCTAAAAAGTAAATAAATACATAATTTCTTATGAAAAACCCAACTTTGTAGGTTAATGGCCAATCATATTACAAGAAATCCATAAATTCAGCCTAAAACATGAAATTAATAGGCTTGACGTTTTTTGGTTTATGTTGATACAAATTATTTTAATCCAAAACATGCACGTTTTCGTCTTATTGTCTCATCGATTTCATATCAGATTTGCCTGGACATTTCTGCACTCTGGAAAAGAACAACAGTTTATCAATATAAACATCAGAGTTTGACTGGTGATAAGTGTATAATAAATAGGAAAGGCTTTGAAGTTGGACAAGGTAATATTTACTATGAGGTACAGAAGTCCATAAATATCAATAAAGTCAGGTCTTCCATATTAGATTTACTTTTATCTTGTTTGGTTAAAATTCTCTGCTATGACCTGTATTAAACACAGATTTACAGACATAATAAATTACATTCCACACATTAAATGGTTTTATTGATTTCTCTTGAAAATGCAATTGTCAATAACAAATAAGATTTTTGCAGTTTCATATCTGGACTAGATTTCTGGATCGATATCCCGATTCGGTGCAATCTGAGGCAACTAGTTGATTTTTGTCAACCGAGAAATCTATAAATTCCGATTCAGTGCAGTTTGACTCAAGTATAAGATGTTCAAATGAACAATGAAATTGGAGAAATTTCTGAAGAAATATGTGTGAGAAGTTTAGACAAGTTGAGTGTGTGATCACATAAATATTTATTATCAAGTGCGTACTTAAAACTAAATTTGTAATAGGAAAACTTTCCGAATGACATATCTGAAGAAAAAAAACTTATAAAAAAAATGAAGATGACTATATAGTACGAGTGTTTGGCACAAAATAACTTGAAAAGTTATTGACAGATTTTGATGTAATTTTCAGGAAATGTTGACAATAGCATAAGGAACGGGTAATTTGATTTTGCTGGTGATCCAGGGCACCGTCTGGATCCAGCAATCTTTTTTGAAGATTTGTTTTTTATTGTAAATATTGGAGATGTCTTGACGGAAGTATGCACTCTGCGAATGCTCTTTTCATATATGGCACTTGTGTTAATAAACCTTTTAATCAACAGAACTTCAAGTTATCACACATTCAAGTTCGAACCAAAGGCCAAACCCCCATGTGAACAAAGTAGATAGTTACTTACTGATACCCTGCGGGGGGGGGGGGGGGGGGGGGGAGTCTATCGTGCGTTCCCCAGTTTACACTGCACAATATTGTCCAAGTAGGATGTTCTGGTTTCCTCTGCCCTTAAACTACTGTCATGATATAACCTATAAAGTGTGTTGAAAATGATGTTACACCCAATTATTCAAATCAACATTGTGGCTATTGATGAAGAATAATATATGATCTTTGAATGTCATCAGGACATGAACAGAATTCTCTCAGAATACTTGTGTAAATTTGCTTAGATGGTCACTAAAATATCAGCTTTTCAAAAGAAACAAAAAGCGAGATACTTGGTGTCTTTATTGTGAATATACTCCTTTTCTTTTGGAGTTTACTGAAAACATTGCTGACGTCACAACTGCGACACCTGGCGAGAGTGGTTGTAATCTCGTTCACAGACCATTCTTGTGTCTGATTGTGTCTTTGTGATTTTTATGAAAATGAATGGAATCCTAGTGATATGTATTAATTGATACAGACCCGTTGCAACCGTGAAACGTTTACATAGCCTTGAGGAAGGCTTATACGTATTTTAATTGATACAAAAAACCTATTCTAACACGACACGGCTGTGTCCGCGATTCTGATTGGCTAAGACACAAAAATTTGCTCTGTAAAACCCCGCATAACTTCCCTAGTTCTATTTTATCGCTCACAATGCTGCTCCGCAAAAAGAAAAAATCAAGTAATAGCCTAGATTTTTTTATTAAATACAAAAAATAATGGTAAATACGATATTCAGGGATTCTTATATTTGAAAATATAATATACTGATATGAATATACAAAAGTTTAAGGACGTTTAACAAAGAAAGGGTTATTTTATTTGTGGCTCTTCCAATATTTCAACTACACCATTTGATAAATAATCTTTATAGAATATTCGTATATTTTTGTACAAAATAGCTTCAAAACTAATTTTTATAATATAATTTTCAAATGTCATGTTAGAATAGAAATAGACAACTCCAAGCTCGGGGTTATATGCGATTTTACAACGATTAGCGCATTAGAATCACTCAGGCTTCGCCTTCGTGATCCTAATATCGCTAATCATTGTAAAATCGCATATAACCCCTCGCTCGTCGTTGTCTATTTCTATAGTTTATGTTCATTTATTTATTCAGTGTTTTACCCCACGTGTAGTACCTTATCGGTTATAGTGTGATGGGCATTTGGAAGGGCAGAGGAACCCAGAACATACATTTGGTCAAGGTTCTGTACTTTAAACTGAAGCCCATTGATAAGCAACTACCAGCTTTCCCACATAAGGTCAGGCTGGGATTCAAACTCTGATCTCAGAGGTGGGAGGTGTGTGTTACAACTGCTCTACTGTGGCCTCCTTTTATTGGTTTATATAATGTTTCTCTTAAGTACTACTAGGGTCCATGGTGGCGCAGTGGTAACACACTCGCCTCCCACCTCTGAGGTTGGCGGTTCAAACCCTGAACCTTATGTGAGAAAGTTGGTAGTTGCTTACAGATGGTCGGCAGTTTACAGTGCAGAAGCTTGATCAACCGTGTGTACTGGTTTCCTCTGCCCATAGAACTACCCGTCGTGATATGACTTGTACAGTGTTGACAGCAATGTTAAAACCCAAATAAATAAAATCTTAGGTTCTACTAGGTCTTTGAGGACAAATTTAAATCGGTCTTCAGTAAAAATTTGAGCTTTAAAAAGGCTAGAGTATATTTATGGTCTTTGTGTGACCCTTTGCCCATACTGATATGTATAAAACCTTACCTACTGTTCAATATATTTTCCAGAAAACAGTTGTGGGCTCCATTGTTAAATACAAGTTATAATATTTCAATGCTAATTACTTGGTGTGTAGCCTGGCTTTAGGCGTACATTTCACTAGTGTTTATGGGCCAGTCAATCAAAAAGAAAAAAAAACAAACAAAAAAAACCGAATTTATTGAGATGGGGTATTAGTGATACATATGTTATGTACAAGTTGAGATTTTGTACAAGTTGCAACTTGTACAAGCTGTTTGTACAAAATGCAACTCGTATAGGATTGGCTTTACAAGTTGTAACTTGTACAGAATTTCACCATCAAGTAAACCCAACTTTGTACAATACTGTTGTACAAGATGGGTTGAAAAAGAATTTTGGTTAAAGTAACAATTTTATTGAAATTATATCCTATTTTCTGTGTATCAATATCCAAATTAATGTGAGAGTGTGATACGTATTTATATATTTTTTCCCATAAAATATTAACATTAAATGTACAGAAAAACTGTACAAAGGAATACGACTGTATAACTTCCTGTTTGACTGAAACTGAGCGAAAATAGAAGTATTTTTCTCTTAAATAATTTTTTCTTATGCTAACTTAAATGTCTAATAAAGGTGTATGTTGGTAGTTAATTTGACTGTAGAGGAAATAGGTTTGAGTTTTTTTGTAATAAAAAAAAATTATTTAAATTTACAATAATTCCAGGGGGTAAACTTGTACAGCAATTGTTGGTGAAATTAGTAGTAAAACATAAAAAGATTTTTTGACGGTTAAAAAGTAGTTCCTTTATTTTAAACAGTTGAAATAATGTTCAGCTTTCTCAGCATTTAATGTGCTAGTAGTCTGGATTCTTATCTACTTTATTCTTATCTACTGCTTAGCAGGCGCAATATCCCCCCCACACACACACGGGTGGAGGTGGGGTCTCAGGTGGGGTCTTAGTTGGCTTAAGGTACAAAATAATTATCCTGGTTTGTGGATATGTGAACAAGTACAGATACTAAATGGGGAAGCTTGAATTGAAGAGATGGTCTTAAGATGTTTCCTTAAGGATATTACTGAGAGATTTGTTGTGATATTTTATTCAGGTATTTGAGTAAAATGTTTTCAACACTTCTGATGCAGGTCTTAAATATCTATATAGGAAACAAATATATGAAGATTATATTCTCAAACTAATGAGATTATCTAAATTATAGATACACTAAAAAAACAGTTTAAAGTGTATACATATCTGTAACCATGCAAAAATTATCCAGTAACTAGGAATCACTCATAGAGTGCAAACCTTCACCGGGGAGGTGTTTCCAAAAATTCAGAATTATTTATTTTGTATCCGGAATATAATATGGACATTTCACATAATTTAATTGCCACTTCCTTTGGCTATGTCTTATCTACATAAAAGATTTACGAAGATCTGTTTATTAGTTTGGGAGTTACAATGAAGACAAACAGACAGGGAAACAAACACACTAGAAATATAACCTCCCAGTGGAAACAACAAATAGGTTTAAAATACATATAAATGCTTGCCATGCAACAGATTGTGAACATTCAATTCATTGTTTGATAATTTAATGAAAACCAGCTGTGTATTCCAAATCTGATAAGATTTGCATATTTTGTCATATTCACTTGTGTACAATCTCCACAAATGTCACAGCCCCCCTAGCCTTGCCATGGGCTGTGTTTCAAAACAGCATTTTTGTTCCTTAATTTTCAGAATGATAGTTTTCTTGCTGTATTATTATTATTATTGATTTTTTTATTTGTGTTTGCAATAAATCCAAAATAATAAACAGATATTTACTGAAATATTCGATGTGGGTAGGGCTTGGACAAAGGAAGCAGTGATTGCATATTAGGAAAGACAATCATCCCAATTTTTATTAACCCCTCCCGCGCCGGTTGAGATTATTTTGTTAGATGCTGTCCTATTTTTATTTCATGAAAACAGATTGATACTCTTGAATAAGGGCGAGTGGTCTAGAAACCAAAATTATGAGCCTCTGAAGGGCTAGCACGACCTTTATGCAAAGAATATCTAGCAGTTTTCTTATTAAGGCAGGTGTGACTGATATTCACCGGATGTAGGTGTGAGCTCACAGAAGCCTGCGACCTGACAAATGTCACCTACTTAAGGAGAGGTCACACTTTGCCGATCTCCGATGTTATTTTAACACTTTTTATTTTCGGCTTACAAGATGAAACAGGTAAACTATACCAAAATAAATAAATAGGTAAACAAATAAATAAAAATAAATAAAAAACAAAACAAAACTGTGTTCTCGTCAAAGAATGTGTTCATATATTTCAACAAAGTTTGCCGCCTCGGACACAAATAATGTTTTTTTTTTATTTAAACATAATATATTTAACGACAATTTCCCACAGCCTATAATGGCCAAATAATATTGAAACTTTATCATATTTAAACCGTAATGGGCGTTAAGAAGGTGCATAAATTTGACCCTTATATGACAAAACAGAGAGTGAGTATTTTAAGTGCTTTGAAATATCATGGATACCTTTGTTTGATTGGAACAATTATTCTGTTGGTAAAGTTGGTAGTTGCTTACCGATGGTCCTCAGCTTACAGTACAAAACATTGACCAACTGTATGTACTGGTTTCCTCTACCTATATATAAAGATAGAATATTTTAATACTGTGATATAAAAAAATTCAATGTTTAACTTACGATTTCTTGCCATTTCAACATGGATTTTTCAGAACACACAAAAAAAAGAGACTAAATTATTTTTGGATGAAATATGCTATAGTTTTGCAGCACTTTTTGGATGGAATAGGCTTTCTTAAATCAACAGGTCTAAGGATACATTATATGGTTAGACAAACCCTCTAAGATTCCTTTCTTAAGATATGCCTACCTCCCCCTCCAAACCCGCCCCCATTTCCTAGTCAGTCCCCCATTTTTTATGCTATTTTGGCTAAAATCTGTGTTTTAAATATGGAACCTTCCTTTGTTCCCTTCATTTGTTTATCTTTAAAAATATTTCTATAATTAGCCTTTTTTAAAAGCAACTATTGTGAGTTCAGACTGAAAAAAGCAAATGTCTTCACCTAAATGCACTTAGCATCAGTTCTTTAGTCTCCATGGTGATGCATGACAAAGACACAATGCAGCTAAAGGGCAAAGCTATTATTTACAAATCTACCTACCAGCACCCCACCAAACAAACACAACATACTCCTTATTACTTCCTGGTGGGGGCGGTGGGGCGGCTTCTTTTTCTTTCATAGCCTTTCTTTGCCTTATAGTTAGATAGAAAGTATTTTATTATATTTATTTATTTGGGGTTTTACGTGGCTTTCAACGCTGTACATGTCATATCACGATGGGTAGTTGGAAGGGCAGAGGAAACCAGTACATACAGTTGGTCTGGTTTCTGTACTGTAAACTGCCGACCAATGGCAAGCAACTACCAGCTTTCCCACTTCAGGCCGTCCCGGGAACCGAACCCCGGCCTCAGCGGTGGGAGGCCATAGTGTTACCACTCTGCCACCGTGGCCCCTGTTTGATTATGGTCACCAGGATAAACAGTACAAACATCATCAGGCAATTCATTCCAGCTTGTAGAGGCATTTAAAGTAAAATTATGGTCAAATTACTTCTTTGATCTGTGCTAGGATGTGTTGTATTTATTTTCTACAGGAACTGAAATAGCAAGGATGACCAGTAGTGAGAAATTTGTAGACAAGTGTACAGTGTCATGTTTTAGAAGGTTATTTTATGCAATAAATAAACAAAATAAGCAAATAAATAGGTAAATAGGTAAATAGATAGGTAGATAAATAAATGGGTAAATAAATAGGTAAATAAATAAATAAATAAAACACTTAATTGATATTTTTGCCTGTTGCAGATTTACAAAAGTTTTTTTTTGTTAAAAACCTTAGTACGTTACATCCTGTTATGTTTTGTCATGAGTCTCTTTTGTCCACTCCCTTCTCCTCCCCCCCCCCCCCCCCCTCCCCCGAACAATACAGCTATAAACACCAGTGGCTGCCCTCTGCATTGACTGTTTATCTCTTTTTTAATGGAATTCTACTGTTTCTCCAATGCTAATCTGTCATTTGTTTCAAGGAATCCCAAGATGTGTTTGTGAACAGTCATATTTTTCCCTATTTCCAGCAATTGTGTCAACAAATCTTTGTTTACAATTTTTGATGTTGCTTCATGTACCATTGGTTCCATGCCAGATTTCACGCAGTAATTGTGAATCTATTTGATTTCTTATACCCTACATTTGTATCTACAATTCTGATTGATCAATCGGTGAAAATGGCAAAATTATAAATACATATGCAGGTCTGCCTAGTAAAATATAAGTTAACTTATAAGTTGGTCATATATTTGCATATTCATGCTATTTTATAGGTAATAACCTATCACAGGTTGTATTAGTGTATTGGTTTTAATTTATTCTGCCATATCTCCATCGTTACACAGGACTATTTGTCCTATCCAGACTTCAAAAATACTGCCCAAGCTCTGACATTTTCAATTTATCAGCATCCCTGAGGTTCATTAGCCAATAAGACCCAAATGACAGAGGATTGCCATTTTAAATGGCCATCTGAGCTACAATGTATCTGTCTATACCTGGGATTGAACCCACGTCCTCTGTGTTCCTAGACGAGCATGTTATCCACTAAAGCCACAGTCATTAAAGAGGCTAGGGGTTTTGATTTGGTACATCCTGATTTTTCAGAAAGTTGTGTCCATATTCAATATTCGTTAGGGGCTACTAACAAAATGGTATACCTGAGTACACTGGCTTATACTTAAGCTATGCAGCTTGTTGTATGGTTGTTTGTCTGGAGGTCACTGACTTGGAGGATGCTTAGAGGTCCTCTTCGGCTGAGTAGTTTTGCAAACTTGACATCTACCGTCTGTCACCTCAGTGTGGGTTTGACTGTCACCAATAACAATGCTCGAGGGCGTGTCCCACCATTACCATGGCTGTAGAATGGGGTGTTAAACCCTATCTTTGACCTTTGAGGGGTTATTTGTAAGTTCATAGTACCCTCCTTCATCTTATGCAGTTCTCCTTGCAAGGAAACGCACATCCTCATTGGACTACTTGGCTGTTGGACGCTTTCAATGTAGGAATAAATACCGAGTGTGAGGGCATTTTTTACACTATGCCTGACAAAAACTCATTTGGCGAGGGCATTGTCTGAGCATGAGGTATTTATTACTATTATAAAGACCAGCTTTAAAGAAATATCCCTTTATTTTTATGAGGGGGCACAAACAAGGGAGCCGCCATATTGGATTACTGTTTTGAATGTATGATCAGAAAAATTGTATTACTTTACCACCAACATACAATCGATAAATATTTGAAACAGCACTTTCAGAAGCCATTTGTTATTTTATTTAAGCCATCTGATTGTATGTGCACAGAAGCGTTTCCATTTACTGCACACTTCCGGTCTTTATTATACATTGTATAGGTCTTAGCACGATGGGTAGGAAGGGGTGGGACCTATCTTACAGCCCTATGGTATGTCTTATCAACTCTTCTCAAGATACGATTAATCTCTCTCTAAATGGAACAGAGAAAGTGAGTCTGCAGATTAATCTTCTCTGCTTCTAAGAGTGAGCAGGACTTGGTGTAATCTAGGTGTATCCTTACAGTCTGGAGCAGTCTGTAAGACCTATCCTTTCAGCTGTAAAACTTATCTTCTCACTCAAAGCAAATCACATGTTTTTTTTTAGAATGTCTGTTACAAGGTCGGTTATAGCAGCCCTCCCTCTACCCAGGTTTGAAGCTGCCAGTTCTTACTAACAATAAAGAATGTTGTATGGGGGAATTAATACTGTCAGGGGCGGAGCTTTAGTATAACCCAGTTTGTCCAGGCATACAAGGGCTATGCATAGCTACTGTTAGACTGTGATATAGCCTTGCTAAAGGCTCAGGTTTCTTTACATTTTCAGTTCAGATAATGGAATTTCAGTTTCTATAATGTACACATACATGTACTGATTTTTAGAGCAGCATACAGCTGATACACTTCTATCTCTTAACATGTATGAGTGCTTTATGAATACCAAATATCTGTGTGCATGGTTGAAAAGCTATCATGCAAATTTGAGCCTTAAGCAAGGCTAACTGGGATACCACATAATAAATTCACCTGATTAATGATGACCAAAGCAGATACATACATTGGATACGACACAATGGAAAAAGGGTCTAAGTTGGATGTGGAATGGGAGCAAAATTAATTAATGTATTTGATACTAACAATATTCAAGGTCTGTCATTCTCTCATATATTTGACAAGCTCAAAAATGTCCTTATGTTTATATATCAAGACAAAATGTGTGAATCGGTGGAGGAAATGTCACGACTTGCAAATTATAAGGAGTTTGACTCTGGGTTAGAATTTGAGGACAAAATATATGTATATCATGTAAAAACCGAAATAATGGGTCTATTATAGCAAAATTCAGGATCTCTACATTTAGTAAATTGGAAATTGAAAAGGGAAGAATATTGAAAAAAGTGTGAGAATATCTGTATGATGTGATTCCTCCAGTATTGATACATGTTATTACACTATAGCAAATTTACTCAAGAAAGAGAACAACTTGTTAATAAAGTTTGTAAACTTGATAATACTTTCACTTCTCTCTGTCCAAAAGACAAAATGGAAGAGTATCTCATTGATCCAACTATTGTTAATTTAACAGCCAAATTCATAGTAAAAAGTAACGTCTGAAAGTTTCAATGGGTCTTGTAATCCTATATAGGCTGGACATGAATATTATAGCTCATTTTTTGTTTGTTTGCTGATTAAATATTATCACATGTCACACACATATAAAACATCTATCTGTCTATCTGTATAGCCGCCGTAGGGGGCTCGGTAGTGTAGCGGTTAGACTTCTCACCCCCAACCTCTGAGGCCGCCCGTTCTAATCTTGGGTCGGGCGCTTCATGTTGGAAAGTTGGTAGTTACTTGCTGATGCCCAGTGGTTTATAGTGCAGTATGCACTTGTTTCCTCCACCTGTAAACTACCTGTCACAATATGACCCTGGCTGTTGAACACGACATAAAACAACAAATAAATAAATCTGTATAGCCGCAGTTTTCTGAAAAACCTAGGAGTACCAAATCAAAAATCCTAGCTTCTTTCCTGTCATCCAACAAACTGCAGACATACTCAGGGACCAGTGACACTTATTATATCCGGATAAAATTGGCCCAGTTTAAAGCCCCCGCAATGAACAATGAATACTTTAGTAGTGACGTTCATAAATAGTGATTTTCAAATACAGTCACAGCTTGGGTTCAAGACGAAGTTTTCCTCGACTAACTTCAAGGCGGGAAAACTGTTGGTATTCGATGTATTATTCATAGAAGTTATGTTTGGATTTGTGCAAGCATTCGGGACAAAACAGGCATTTATCAAAGGTTGTTCGGGGCGAATTAACAAGCTTGTCACAGGTTAGGTATTTCTGTTGGATCTGCGTCAATTGTAGATGAGTCAATTCTTTGAAGTTCTTGTACAAAGGGCCAATCCAATGTCTTAAATTAGCTCCTGTGTTTTCATGTTGAGTCTGGCAATTAGGCGGATGTTGATTCCTGTGTAAATAAAGGGAAATGCAATATATAATGTGTTTGTTTTGAAATGATAGTTTTCTGTCATTCTGTCATTTCACAGTTGACACAAAAATACCATATTAAGTTGCTTTAACAAATTACAACGGGTGACGTTAATTCTGCCCAACCACCAGTTCTGTCTACTTGTACCCATTATACATCTTTCACACCAATGGCTGTCTATATTATTTATTTATTTATTTGGGGTTTTATGTTGCTTTCAACACTGTACAGGTCATCTTAAGATGGGTAGTTGGAAGGGCAGACGAAACCAGTACATACAGTTGGTCAAGGTTCTGTACTGTAAACTGCCGACCAACGGCAAGCAACTACCAGCTTTCCCACTTGACGTCGGGCTGGGAAGTGAACCCGGATCTCAGAGGTGGGAGTCGAGAGTATTACCACCCTGCCACTCTGGCCCCCACAGGCTATATGGCCTGCGATAGTAGGCATTTTGTAAAATACCCCTGTCCTTCAACTATGGCCTGACATCTGTTTGCGAACTTGCAAGAAAATGGCCCCACGGTTCCATTCCGTGAGTGTCCCACAGAAGTTTTCAAATGTTTAAAATTTCAGCATCTGACTGTCTCCCCACCGGCCACCATTAATCATCACCCTTTGTTAGTCCTACTACCGTCACTTTATACACAGGTGCCTCCTTTCCCGTCTGTCCATTTCAGTGATCTCCCACTGATAAATTTTGTATGCGGTAAATAAAGACATGGTCTGGAGTTTTGTATAAGATTGTGACTCATTGTGACTCATTCACCGAAAGTGATTTGAGGTTAATGGAGGTTGCCTCTCAGTGGTAAGCGTTTGTAGTACTGTCGTCCTACTGTTACTGACAGTAAGAAACCATGTCCCTTCAGTGGCTGTGCGTGTCAAACACCGCAAATCTCAGAAGATATGAGGCATCATGGGAGGCGGCTCCACCGTTGAGTAAAACTTCTAACAGCGGGGTAGTGTGAATGGGACATTAGGTCGCATTTGTCATAGTCACATAGTACTTATTAGGGGGGGTTATGTTTGTGGCTTTATATGTTTGTCTGTTTGTCTGTTTTTGTAATTACTTCCAAAATCAATGAGCAGATCTTTATCACTTTTATGCGAGTAGGGCCTGGCATAAGGAGGATATAATTACATCTTTTGTGAAGATCCAGATCATATTCTGGATACCAAAAAAATCCAGAATTTTTGAAAAAAAAAATGTTTACTGCAGAGGTTTGCAGTCTACAAGAGCTATATCTAGTTTGTTTGTGTGGTTTTTTTTTAAAAATTGGACAAGAATGAGAAGAAAAAACAAATCAAAAGGCCTGTTCACAGTGATATGTCATGAGTTTTGACAATGCCATATTTATGTTGAAGGATTATCTGACTATCATTTAAACTAATCCAATAAACTTCTTTAGGAACAATATCTTCCACATATGTGGGGACTAAACTAAGAAAAGAATTGACAAAAGCAATGGTCAACAGATGTTCTACGTCATTATCCAGGGTTCTGGATATGAACAATGGGACGAAAACTTTGGTGAAGAAGCTTGAGTTCAAGAATGGGTCTTTCAGAAGCTTTCTAAAGGATGCAATTGTGAGAATGGTTTTTATATAAAAGTGAAAAGAGTTCCACAATACTGATGCATAGTGACTGAATGGACTTAGAACCTGTCTGTGAGATTTGGGGACTTTATGGTCAAAGGGTATGGGAGGGGTGACAGGAACTTAAACAGTTATACAGCTAAGCCTGATGTTTTCAGAAGATGTGTGTGGATGGAGTTTTTGAGGTGCACTAGTTGGCCATGTTTTAGAATTTTGTATGCAAGATAAGCCAAGCCTTATTGTGACAGCCCTAGAACTAAAATTAAAAGTAACCTGTCTGGATTGTTTTAAAAGCTGTCCATCTTTCTTTCTTAGTTTTAAAATTTAATATATTTTACCATATAAGCTTGTATCATGTCAGATCGATGGCTTGTGTGCAGGCCTTAAGTATATATCAAACGGGTATCACTCACTCACTCACTCACTCACTCACTCACTCACTCACTCACTCACTCACTCACTCACTCACAGTAATAGTTCAAGATTTATTCTGTTCAACTCCATTTTGTACGTGGGTAAATGCAACCTATAGCCCAAGTGTATTCTTGGCTTGGCCATTTTACGCCTAACATTACTTTGGATTTGTTCTGTCCTTGCCTAAAATTACCCTGGTTTATTTTGGGCCAGATTAAGTAACGCTTGTATGGTTGTGGTCCCGGAAGTTAGGCAGAAGTAATACCATGTATATTTTGGAATGGGGGGGGGGGGGGGGGGGTATGATCTGGGCTAGGTGATTTTATACCTCATAGTATAATTTGGGCTATTCACTTATTGAGCCTGGGGTTATTTTTGGCTTGGGGTTATTGGGGTCTGTTACACCGGACATCAAAAAATGATTTGTCAGTATTACTGGTCAAATATGGCTTGTTGTGGATAATTACACTTAATGTACACCAATTTACTGTGTTCCTTAACACTCTTACTTACAGAGATTTTGAGGTCCATAATAACCTAGTGGATTAGCAGGTTTGGCATCTAATCACAGGCTGTCATTTCTGTGTGGGTTTGCTTCCACAAGAGACAACGCTGAAAACCTGTCCCAATATGACCTTGGCTGTTGAACAGGACATAAAACCCAAACTTTGACCTTTGTAGAGGTTTTACAATAAATGTAGTCAGATATAAACAAACAAATGTAAGGCATACATTTATATTTATACACATGTTTGTAACAACAACATCAACAACAATAAATGTTCTCAGTTAATTCCCAGAATTCTTTGCGGTTTCTGTGCTGGTTCGGTTTTCTTAAAAATCCTACACTCCTGAACATGACATTTAATGTTTCAAAAGAAAAAATGTAGATAAATAAATTTTTTTTTTTAAAAAAGTCATGCGCAAGATACAAAAAACTAGTGTAATTGTAAAAATGTTGCAAAAAACTTACATTAATCTTCACGAGTAATTATCACGTATCGAGTGCTGATTTTATTAGCATGTTTGAGGGGTTAAATAGGGAGGTTGCTTAATTACTTTAGGGTGTTTTTTTTTGTTAGTTTTAACTTTTTGTTTTTCTCTTATTCAATTGCACCAGATTGATATCTTCAACTATGGCTAATGGCCTAGTCACACTGTTCCGTGTTGTCATAATAAAATCATTTTTGAAATTTTGCTTCAAGGCCTGGCCCATGTGGCTGTGAACAGAAACCTTATATCTTGGTAATGCTCACTGTAGAAACAAGGTGCCCCATATATCTATTATACCACCACCAACCCCCCCTCCTCTGGGTTTTACATTTTGGTTTAGCAAATGTTGTAGATGTTTTTTACTTTAAAAAAAATTAGCTATGTACTGGAAATGCAGTCCGTGTTATAACTTGTACAACAAAATAGGAATCCCGGCTTATGTATCTATTTAAAACCAAATGGATACTCGTAAACATAAAACATATCGAGCCAAAAATGAGTCCAGACGAGTTAAATATTTTAGGTTTGTATGTACCTCAAGAGGCCAGCAAGGATAAGTGAGAACTAGGTTTAAGTCTGTAACACACTGGCTTAAAACACAGAGGACACAGGTTCGGTTCCAGGTACAGGTTGGATACAAAGCGGCTTGGAGGACCATTTCTTATGGAGGTCCTCTATCAGTGTGTTCCATCCCCTAGTGGCAGGCTAAAGAACTTCAGGGACGTTGATAAAATAGTTATTGCATAGATTCTGTCTTTCACTATATCCTTGACTGTAATTGTGCAGCTGGGATGAGCTAAGAATATTGTATTGAAGGGGATATTGTTTTTTTATATAATTGGTGCAAACTAATTGTGAGAAAAATAACCTTTCACCAATTCTATACAAGGAAAAGGTCAAAAAGTAATCATCTGCAGACAAGTATGTTTGTACAAAAAAACACACTTCTACAAACTGTAAGAAATTCTGGCAGCTGCGAGACCCCCCCCCCCCCCCCCCCCCCCCCCCCCCCAAAAAAAAAGGATTACATAAGTACATGTATGTCACATTTGAATGTAAAATGTATATAAATATGATATATTTATCATAAAACATAGCATAGTGTATTAGATGTTCCATATGTTGAGGCAGAATATATCAAGCAGCCTGTGAGTTAACTTTAAAGTTTTACTACTTTGTGTTTCCTTGTTGTCCCACCTTAGAGTCTGTCTATTGATAAAGATTAAGCGCTACAAAAGTAATATTAGAATTTTTTTTTAAAATGTCCAAAAGGGTGTGGAAACTACTGTTTCTGGAGAAACTAGTTTTCTGCTGAAACAATATTCTGTAACAGATTAATAAAATGAAAATGTCTGGCAAAATTGTTCTCATGCAAAAGAATCAAAAGCAAAATTGTGTAACCTTTCTGACAGGCTTAAATTTACACCAATTCAAGACTGTGCCTAAAACCTTTAGCAAAACCCAAGACACAGTTTCTTACGCTGAGGTTAAGAGCTAAAATTGAATGGATTCATCTTTCTTCGAATGTGGTAAGGCCTGCATTGTATTTTGGGTAAGATACATTTGGTGCTATTCTGTGGTATTTTACTTTTGGGTAGGAGGTATTTGGTGCTATTCTGTGGTATTTTACATTTGGATAGGATGCATTTGGTGCTATTCTGTGGTATTTTACATTTGGATAGGATGTATTTGGTACTTCTCTGTGGTATTTTACTTTTGAGTAGAATGCATTTGGTGCTATTCTGTGGTATGTTACATTGGGGCAGGATGCATTTGGTGCTATTCTGTGGTATTTTACATTTGGGCAGGATGCATTTGGTGCTATTCTGTGGTATTTTACATTGGGGCAGGATGCATTTGGTGCTATTCTGTGGTATTTTACATTTGGGCAGGATGCATTTAGTACTTCTCTGTTGTATATTACTTTTGGGTATGATGCATTTGGTGCTATTACGTGGTATTTTACATTTGGATAGGATGCATTTGGTACTTCTCTGTGGTATTTTACTTTTGGGTAGGATGTATTTGGAGCTGTTCTGTGGTATTTTACATTTGGGCAGGATGCATTTAGTGCTTTTCTGTGGTATTTTACTTTTGGGTAGGATGCATTTGTTGCTTTTCTGTGGTATTTTACATTTGGATAGGATGCATTTGGTACTTCTCTGTGATATTTTACTTTTGGGTAGGATGCATTTGATGCTGTTCTGTGGTATTTTACATTTGGGCAGGATGTATTTATTGCTTTTCTGTGGTATTTTACTTTTGGGTAGGATGTATTTGGAGCTGTTCTGTGGTATTTTACATTTGAGTAGGATGCATTTGTTGCTTTTCTGTGGTATTTTACTTGTGGGTAGGATGTATTTGGTATTTTTGTTCTGTGGTATTTTACATTGGGGTAGGACACGTTTGGGGTGATTTAATACAACTCCTCCAAGGAGATGTTGTTTTCATGACTGTTTATTTGTCTGTATATTTGTTAGCAGAATTATGAAAATACTACTGGTTGAAACTACATGAAAGAAAATTCAGAAGAGAAGTTTTCGGTCCAACGTATATTGTATTAATTTTGAGAGTGATCACGATTACTGTCTGAAAACAACATCAAAAGAATCCGGATTTTCCCGTTTATTGATTATTGTGTGCTGTGGTACAACCTGTAGGGTTGAACGGTTGGTTGTACATATTCTGGGTGGCTATTTCTTCAATGTGCAATAGCAAGATTTGAGGTCCCTGTTTCCAGGTGCAATTGATGATGTCTTTTAGTGGAAATCAAATAAATGAACATGGAAAGCTGTGACCTAGTCGTAACTGGCAATAGAGAAAATAACCTCAAAAATTCATTGTAAGTTTTGACTTAAGTTCATTCCTCACTCCAGCCAGAAACTATAAATTATTTTTGAGGTCATAATGACCATGGATATCTTGTTATTTGGACACTTTATGTTAACAAACATTTTAATGCTACAAACCATTATCTTTTTTGATAAAACACAGTTGCTATCAAAACTGTTCATTATAATAGACTTTGAATTTGAGAAGTCAGACAGGTTATTAATATTTAAACAGTGACAGAAATTGCAATTTTTATTTAGCCAGATACCATTTTCATTGACTTTGTAATTGTGTTACCTGTCATGGTACATGTTATTTCACATGCAGTAATTTCATTAATGCCAGACGTGTAATGTGCTCTGACAGAAACAATACAAGTTTTATTTTGACTACATGAGCTGGGCTTTATCACGTGATAAGAAAAAAGTCATGTGACTTCTTTTACATAAAAATATTTCTAGCAATTTGGAACATTCTAAAGAAACTCTCTATCATTGTCTTTAATATGACAAGAATCTTTGAATGAATTTTTATTTTTTAAATTTAATTATTTCCGATACCGTATTGAATACAGAGATATGTACAAATTTATATATTCCTCCACCCAGGAAGTTATGATTTACGGTATGTTTGATTGTCTGTTTGTCTGTGTTTGCACTTCCTTCAAAACTGATGAACACATCTTCATGGTTTTTTTATGTGGGAAGGGCCGACCTAAAGGAATAAATGGGTAAACTTGGGAACGATCCAGATGGTACTCTGGATATAAGGAAATTGTTAATGTATAAAAAATCTTATTTTCACGGAATTGTCAATGATTTTGTCTTTGTATTCAACATTACTCCAAAAGCAATCAACAGATTTTTATGATTTTTTTCATGTAGGCATGGTTGGACCAAATGTAGGAGTTATTCTATTTTGGGAAGGATACCGATCCTATACTAGATGCAAAAATATCCTGAATTTAAAAAAAAACATTTTTACTGTATTTTCATGATTATGCTAACCAATTATAAGGTTTGAAATAAACTACAGCAGTATTAGGGTGAAATTATAATATAATTACATTCGGCTCCCCTTGGCAGAGGCCTGTGGTATATGAGTGCTTTATGGTATTTATTTTATTCTTCTATTGTATATGGGGCTCCGAAGTGTAGTAACACACTCATTTCCCACCTCTAAGGTCTGTGGGTTCAAACCCCGGATCCCATGTGGGAAAGTTGGTAGTTGCTTACCAATGTCGGTAGTTTACAGCACAGAATCTTGACCAACTGGTATGTACTGGTTTCCACTGCTCTGAAAACTACCTGTCGTGATATAACATATCCATATTGTTGACAGCCACATTGAACCCAATCATCTGTTATATTCACCTGTAAAATTTGGTATACTTTCATGATATAAAAAAGTATTACACATTGTCTAGCCCCAGGTGGGATCATATGTGACTTTGACATGGTTTTCAAAACAATAATGGGATTTTGTCCTAGTGGGAACTTTTGGTGTTGTTGGGAACTTGTCCTGATGGGAACTTTCCATTTTCCAATTTAAAACTAAGGCATCAGTAAGAATGTATAGAGTATTGATTATTTATACTTATTAAGAGCATTTCAGTAACTTATAATTAGTGTTGATGAAACCTTAGTAAACAAATCTCGGATAATAACAAAAGGCACATCTGAGAAGTCCAATGTTAATCTGATTTGTTACAGATGCCCTGAGCTAATGACAAAGGTGAAACCTGAGAAAAACATTAAAGGCTGGGGCAGGGGGTGGGAGATTGATGAAATGGCTAATATTTGGTTAGAAACTGCGGGCTAAAGGAGGGGGTAACCTTAGAAACAAAGGCTTTGTGCAGCAATTTCCAAGTGATACCTGTCAGTTTTAGAATGGATTGGTTCACCAGTTGGCTTTGGCTATGCTTGAAAAATTATCTCTCCCAGAACATTGTAAGTTAAGGTCATCGAAAACTCAAGTTCTCTCTTCAGTCTCGCCGAGATTTCTTCTGCAACTACTTAAAGTATGTAAAAAAGTAAAAAATAGTTAGTGATAAGAACGAATACATAGCAATATAAATTAATTAAAAAAATTAATTATAATTGTGAAATTAAGTTGAAGAAAATATCCCAGAAACCAAGAATAAAAGGTAGGTTTCTTTAATAGAAATTTCTCTTAAGTACAAAAGGCGACAACAGGGGAATTAACCATACTGTCTTTACAATGACCTTTCATTTGGGTTAAGACAATCCCACCCATACATTCAACCATACGTACACACTTAAACAATCATACAGGTACACATGGACAGACCAAATAACTGACACAATACATTGATTTCTTCCATATTGTGAGAGATGTCAATACCAGGTTTGACCAGCATGGTATATTGTTTTGTTCCCAGTCTGACGAGGGATGTCTTTTGTTTAATTGTTATTCACATGTACACAGCCTGTCCTTTATGTGTGACAAACATTCAGGGCAGATCTTCTGCTGTAATTATCAGATTTTTTTTCTTAAATTTTTGTCAGAAAATCCATTTCTGTGCTAAAAAGAATCTTCGAATGAGAACAAGTGTGCGGGGTCTGAATGATACATAGGTTGGCGACAAAGGTCACACTTTGTGGTGGATCTTTTAACTTGCATTTTAGTTTCCACCAGGAGCCACGTTTGACCTAATGGGGGGGGGGGGGGGGGGGACATACAGACCGGGATATATTATAAATATCGCCCTGCGCCACTTGCTATGCATAGTTAGCGTTACGAATTCGTCAGCGAGGGTCGACTTCGTCAATATTTCATTACTTACATACTCCAAATTATGTTATATACATCATTAGAAAGGTGCTCGTTTGTGTTGCATTTAAATCCCTGTAAAAAATCCCTGGTGGCACAATCTCAAGTTGAAAATTTCAGTTTTATGCATACTAGTGCCCCTCCATATACCACAGCCTTTTTTTGCATTATTTCTTCAATATTTTGCTATTTGGTTTATTTATCATGCAAAAAATGATGGATAATAAAAAGTAAAACATCCCTCATTGGACCTGTATAAAAATTATATCACTCGTGAAAATTAACAAGATAATAGTGGTGCAATACTCGTGCAATAGCCTGACATATTATATGTTAGCTTCATTCATGATGTACAGGGCTTTCAGCAGTGTACTGGCTAAGATAGTCACCTCACACCCATGAGGTGAGCAGTTTGAATCCCTGGCCCGACTCTATATGAACCAGTTGCTTACTAACGCTCAGCAGCGTACAGTTTTTAAATAAATAAAAAATATTCAAGAGACAAAGATTACAGCCCTACCCCCCCCCCCCTCCTCCAAAAAAAAAGACACAAAAAAACACAAACAAAAACTTGCAATATTACTGAGATATATTTATAAAGATTTCAAAGTTTCCCAGACAGTTCCTATTTGGCTGAAGTTGGTGCAAATTGTAATGTTCATTACAATTCATTTCAAATTGATGGTGTGAACTGTACATTTATTGTAACATTCCTTTGAACTCTGTATAGTAACAGCTGGGGTGAAGGTTTGCGGACAAATCTCTCCTACTGTTACAAAGGTGACACAAACCATAGTTAATATTGTATTGACTTCAATCTACTTTTTATTTCCATATCACAAGTGCAATAAATCTAAAAACGTTTACAGATACATGTAAGAAAGACAACATGCACAACGAATACATTTAAAAAGAAATAGCTTGGAAGCCATAAAATGTAAATTTCTTGTGGCTACCTTTTACTCAATATATTCTGCCACCAGAATATAGTCCCTTTTATAGTTCCTACAGTTTCAGAGCCATAAAAACCTATCAGGTTGTTACATCTATTGATCTTACAATTATCTTTCTTTGATTCTTACCCCCCCCCCTCCATTTCCCGCCTCCTCAGTGTAATTAAAACCAGAACAGTTAGAAGCTAAGAGGGCGATATTTCAATAGCTAGTCAATACATCTGTGAAAGGACGCCATTTATTGCAGACGATAACTTCCCCGCCTTTTGTTGGTGCCAAAGCAAATAGTCCGCGCTACCTGTTGCAGTTTTGGTACTGTAATAGTGTAACATTTTGCTCAGAATAAACTCAGCTGTAATTCCGCCAAACTAATTTATTTAAAATGTACAAGCTATAAACTGTTCGTAAAATGCAAATTGTAAAACACAGGACAGGTAGCTATGGAAATATTCTAAATAAATAAGCTTCTATAAAATAGAAATTCATGTGAAAGTGGAAATAATGGAACGGCCGTAAAACTGTCAGGTCATTTATGAGATCATTGTGGCCCTGTTTTCTGAAGAAATACAAGACTAAGTTCAATCTGTTACCAAGCCAAACAAGTGGCCATGTACAATTGGTTCTTTATATTGCTGTTCCACTTTGGTGATCAATCATATGACCAAGCGGTGTTTAAACTCCAGGGACTGATCTTGTCTTAAAAGGGCAGAAAATCTAACAAAATTATCCTGAGTGAAAAGACTGGTTCCAGGATACGCCCTATTTAATGATCTAGGGACCGCATTCATGAAAGGTCTCAGCCAAGTCTTTGGCTTGAATCTTGTATTGATTTCTTAGGCTTAACTCTTATATACTTGAACCTAAAATTTAGCTACAATGCCTGATTTCATCATTTATAAAGAACGTTCTTAACATCAAATCCTTATTACTCTTGGGGGTGTAAACAGAAGACTTATACAAGTAAATTTCTGTTGAAATACTATCACTCCACTCCATTTTAATAAAAGATTGGTCATATCATGAAAAGAATGGGCAGGACAGGTCGTAATACTGTAAATATAGGTCGTAAGACAGTTACAACTGGAGAGATAAATCAAAAGTAATTGGGATAGAAATACTTACTTAAGACCTGTTCACACTGTCTCATATGATTGTAACAACTCAAACCGAATGGATACTACCAAACCACGAAACCCATCTCACCACAAACGAGCCCAGAGAAGTTAAATACTTTTAGCTTGCATGTAGCTATTCACGCCAGCTTAGGACGGTGTGAACTATGTATCATACATGTTGAATGTTTTAGCCATGTGTCTCATAGATACACTCTCGACCTTCACAAATGAAACCCTTTTCAAACCCTATAAGGTCAAGCTTAGGAATGTATTATTGCAGTGGTCAGCAGGCAAGCTCGCAACAGTGGGAAAGGAGTATAAACAAAACCATTAATAAAATTCTCACAAATATTGTTCAAAGCAGTTTAAGTGGCAAGGAAAAATCACTCAGTAATGATACTGCTCTGTTTTTGTAATTACATTCAAATTTATTGATTTCTTGTGCTGTTTACAACACCTTGTACAGGTCATATCAAGATAGATACAGTGTCAGTGATGAAGGGTGATATTTAATGTAACATTTGGTAAAGATTCCGCATTTGAAACCCACTGAGAAACTGACAGTCTTCATATATTACAGATGTGACTCAGATTTGAACTTATGACCTCATAGGCAATAGCCAATTCTGTCAGAACAAACGCATTATAATACATTATTCATGGTGGTGCCTCCGACCTCTGAAATCCGAGTTCAATTCCCAGCCCGACCTCTATATTGGGAAAGCTGGTACTTGCTTGCCATTGGTCAGCGGTTAGCAGTACAGAACCTTAACCAACTGTATGTACTGTTTTGTTTCTGCCCTTCCAACTATGTATCATAATACGGTTGACACAAAAGTAACAGGCATCACATAAGACACCATATGAACAAATGAATATTTATTATCCCAATTGTTTATGGAGAACATTGGTGTTGGTGGGGTTCTGCGCCCTCCGACTGCTTTTCTAAATTTTTATTATGAAAAAAAAAGATTTGGACACATGCTGACATCTGCACCAATAAATCATGTTAGAATTACATCAAAGACAATAGACCAAATGATTGTAAACCTAACTTAATATATTAAACAGTAAAGTTAACATTTATAGACCCAACCTTAATAAATCGGTTCTTGAAGAGGACCTTACTGTGCCGTGTTCAAGTGCAAATAAAATTTATACGAGTACATTATAGATATGTTGTAACCATTGTAATTTATCAGCTTAGAGTGTTGCAGCCCCTCCACCACCGACATTGTCAATGCTGTCTGTGATTTTGTTCTTTATTGAAATTTCAATCTTAAATCAAAATGCCAATAGAACGCACATTTCCCATAATATCTCAGATGTCTGAATGTTTCTGCAAATACCAATGACCTATTGGAAAAAAATACTATTCTTCAAATTAGACCAAAGTTTCCCGGTTGCAAAAATGCCTTTAGAATATATAACTTTACTTTTTAACGTTATTAAAGTGGAAATAGGGAACAATATTAATGATATATGTTGGGTTCAGACTTCTCCGGATGATCAGATCTATTTTAGATGGCTCAGTATAGTTTGTTACCACAGAGCAAGCCAATCACACACTATATATAAACTACATCATTAAATTACATAAATTATCAGAGTTTAAATGACTTCCAAATGGTGATAAATTGGGTCAACAAATATCGGAAAAGTGTGAATGATGGAAAAAAAATGGGAAAAAAGTTTCGCGAGAGAATGAAATAGGAAGACTCCCCTCTCCCCTTTTTTGTCAAAGTAATGAGATCGTCACTAATTGCGACAATAGACAAGACTTTACCTTAGATGTATAAAACCAACCTGTCATTTCCAGATAACCAACCTAACTTTCAACCTCTTATGGCCGTCTAGACATCTGTCTTTATTTATAACACCTTTCTTGGGTGTAAATTTCTCCTTTTGTCCCAAAACAACAAAACAGTGTGTGACGTCATGAATTCTTGTGCATGTTTATCAACGTCCCTTCCGCTAATCCACGCCCACTTCCGGAAAATTATAGTATTAACAGTATTTTTTCCAACCCCACGTTACCCATTACAATAGTACACCTTCAAATAAATAGCAGTAATCTTTCCTAGGCGTAACTTAGTCAGAAATTGTCATCTGAATTATTACGTCGCATAAAAAGCAAACCCAGATAATTGAAAATCTGTTGTAGTAGTGATTGCTTTTGTATTCTTGCTCAACATGAATTTTTTTCAGGGAAAGGGGGGATAAATTTTTCAAAGATTTACGTTTTTCAACGATGAAATCATAACCAATAACCCTTAATCTACATACACATGTATGCGGCTTACGACATCCGACGGCTGATTTGCGATGGCATGTCAGATATCGCTAATCGGAGTCGGACACATGTAAACAGCCAAACATAAATATGAAGAAGGGAAAAAAATCGCTGTCGCAAATCACCTTTTTGATGTCATAAGCCTGATACATGTGTACATAGACTTAGGATCAATATGTTAGTAAAGTGTGGTACATTCTATAATATTCTTGATAGTTACAGATCACTATTAACATCCAAAACTGGTTTGACTTTTGCTCAAATAAACTCATACAATAAAAAACTATTGAAGATTTAAGATTCACGTTTTAACAAGCTTTTACATGTTAGTAAATTTTTATCACAGTTTTTTAACTGTTAAAAATAAAAAAATATATATATATAAAGTGTATCAGTAATTTTTAAAACAGTACTAGCAACAATAACATATTTATTAGGTATTATTTTGTTTATACTGAATATTTCTATATTTATTTTCAAACATGTATTCAACTATCTCTTCAAAAATACAAATACGAAGCCTCTCGCAAGGCTAAAAAAGAGGGGTGAAATATAGAGACAAAAAAATCCCGAATGCAGTTTGCGTAGTTTATTTGCCCCCGCCTACACTCTCGCAGTGAGGCAAATGATTGACGTCTATTAGCCCCGCCTACTTTGTCTCTCTATCAATGTAAAGAGAATCCATTAATGGCACTGCTGCATTAACACTGCCCCCCCCCCCCCCCCTACAAACTCTTTCAAACCAACTGGTTGTCAGCTGTTGCTGACAAAGGACAGGCATTTTCAGTTGATATGCCAAGTTGAGTAGACACACATATTCACTTGTAGCTACACAGAGAGAAAAGTTTACTTTGCTACAAGTGGGAGACCTATCACTGTAATATTTTATGGCATTGCAAAATTTCAGAAAATCTGTGCGTATATCTTTCTGTTGGTGTGTTTCAATACAAAGAAATTGGACAATATACATATACATACAAGTATACTGTGATGACGTCACGGGATGTATAATGTAGTTCATATTATTGATAAAACATGGAAAATGTTGAAAAATTTCTGCACTTGGAATAATATATACTATCATGCGGAAAGATAGCTGATCTGGGATTTATATGTCATCTGTTTTCATTGTTGGAATATTACCTTGAAATATATAGTTGCTATAGCAACAATATATGTATATATTGGATTGCAAATCTTGATTTTTAATTGAACATTTAGATTGGAATTTATCTTTGAATTGACCAATATTGAGAGGTGGGGGGTCAATATTGAGGACTGTGCTGACACATATGTGAACTTGGAAACTGACAGTTGGAAACATAAGTGTATTTGTACCAAGGTTTTTTTTGTCGGTTTCATATTACGGAAAGAAATTTCAATGCTTAATTAATTGTGGAGTGTGTTTGGATGAATTGGTTGATGTGGGTTGTTTAATCTACCTAGAAACTACTACTCTCAAAAATCACTATCACCGGAAGTAATCGAACGAAACTGGGTCAGTAGTTTTTTTCTCATTCTCACCAGTACAAAGTATCAGTTTTTTTTTGTGTTAAATATTAATCTAAACTTGCGTGTTTTTGTATGGATATATTATAGTGTTTACATTATATGAATCTTTTACATTTAACTGTATATTTACTAAACAATATTGTTTAGTAGGTCATTGCATTTGTTTTCAATTTTCATAAATAATATATTAATAATGTTGATTTCAGTACTATTTTCACCTATAATAATGTAAAGTATAAACTTTAAATTATAATAATTAGGGTAAGTTATCAAATAGTTCTTTCATGTTTTTCAATTTGGATTTTCAATTCAAGTGTTTTTAGCATAAATATTGATTATTTTGTGGGAGTGATATCTTCAATAACATTAAGACAGTTATAGCTAAGGACTGTTTCAGTGTACACAAAAAAGTATTTATTACTCAAAAAAAAAAGATAAACAGTTTGAGTATACCTTGGACTATGTTAACATTTTATTAAAATTTGATCCAAATCCATTCATAACTTTATGAGTTTTATCTTACAAACAAACAGACTAACAAATATGTAAATGCATACTGCTGATTACATAACCTTCCTTTGAATAGGTAATTATTCAAACTTATCTTAAATTGTTATTTAAGGTGGCCTTATTTCATGAATGTTGATATTGATAATAGTTTATAAATATGACTGTGAACTTATATGTAGTAAACAAAAACATTAAGGGTAACAAACAAACAGATAAACAGAAAAACAAACAAAGCCGATTACATAACCATCTTGGTAGAGGCAGTGAATGGAACTTCCTTCTAAATTGATTTGAAAATTTTCTTTTTTTTTCGCTATAAATCAACAAGGTTTCAAAACTTCAAACACCCATTTTTTAAATGGCAGTACATTGAGTGGCTTATCGGTGAAGTGTGAAAGGACCATTAGTAAATAGGTGCTTGTATGTTGACATTTGCCTCACCGCATGATAGATACATTTAATGAGTATTAGATGTGACAGGTAGTTTTACATTTTTATTATTTCAGTGCCCTTTAAAATATCGGAAAAGATATTTTTATATATAGGTCAATAGGTGCTTGCACAGCCATGTTTGTTTAAATTTGAGAAATGACATTTACTGGGTCACACTGGGCGGATCTTCTTGACATTTAAATGCAGTCGTTAAAAACCAATATGTGCTAGGTTTAATCTTTAAAACTCGGAGTCTTATTGAAACTGGGGGAGGTTTTCACTTTTATGCATAAATGTTAATGTGTGTTTAATAAGTTGGATATATGTATTTGAATACATTTATGATTGCGGTTTTATAGCTAGTATTTTAAGTTCTTCTTTGTAAAAATCTTTTTACCTTTCTCTTTAATATTTTTTCATTAGAGGTGACAGCCTGTGATTTAGATGCCAAAGTTGCGAAGCTCTAGACCAGTGAGGACCTCTCACTAATACATTCAGATATAACTATGCACTTATTACTGCACGCTCTTAAGTAACTATAAGTCTATTTACACGCCAGTCACACTCTCACGAATTTCCCTGCCCCAGTGTTGTAATCTGGAGCGTAGACTAACTGGTCAGATGACTTATCTTTTCACTTGTTATGGTCAGGACTGTAGCCATGGCAATTGTAGAAGTTCGTCCCCTTCTCCAAATATATTTAAAAACTTTTGCGAGTGTTTCTGTTCCAGTCACAACTATCAATCTTATCTGATGTATGCCAGTTAGGGGTTATTGTTATCATGCTATGGTTTATCTTGGTGGTGTTACGGTCAGAGCTTAGAGTTGCTAACAGTAGGGAGCAGATCATAAGGGTAACGTTTTCAGTCATACGACTTATCTCGTCACTCACGACAAATCATGTTTTATCAGATTTCCCGACTTGTTTCAACAGGGTTGAGTTATAAAATCAGTTAGCTTTATGGTAAGCCACATATGTGAGCCTGGGTATGGTTTCCTTTACATCGTAAACACAAACAAGAGCTCTCGGAGAGTGCACACCTCTGCCAACGCATGGATAGTTAATCTCAGAACCTTATCTCTAAAGCAAAGTGAATCAGTAATAAGTAAATGAGAAAATCTGGATTTTTCATATTATTTTGAATCCAGATTGTGATCTGGATCGCTCTCAAAATTTAATGGCATCTGAGTTGAACCAAGACCCATCTTTGGATTTTCCTTATGAAGATCCCACTAGTAGCATTTGCATAATCGTACTAACAAACAAACAAACCAACAAACAAACAAACAAACAAACAAGCATTTAAATAAATGTTCATGGGCCAAGGTGGCAGTGTGGTAACATTCTCGCCTCCCACCTCTGAGATCGGGGCTCGGTTCCCGGCCCGACCTCAAGTGGGAAAGCTGGTAGTTGCTTGCCGTTGGTCAGCGGTTTGCAATACAGAACCTTGACCAACTGTATGTACTGGTTTCCTCTGGGCATAAAACTACCCATCTTTAATCAGATATGACCTATACAATGTGTTGAAAGCGATGTTAAAACCCAAATAAATAAATCAAATCAAATAAACGGTGATGAATTTAATACCTCTTTGGCAGCAGTAATTAACAGAGAATTCATTGCAATTGGAGGTTTGGATTTCATGCGTTTTAATAGCACTTCTGAGCATCCTGCATCCATTTTTGGGCTGGATTCGATCCCTGGGGACATATTCACAAAAGGTCTTATCTTAGTCTTAAATCTTAGTCTTAAATCATAACTTTGGACAAAAACTTGTTATGACATTTCTCTTAGTCTCAGAGCAATATAAAATCCCCAAAAGGTTTTAGTCTTATTGTAGTCTTATGTTTGACCATAACTCTAAGACCGGGTTGGGGGTGGTCTTAAATATGGCTGCCATGTCATGTTTTCCCCACTTCAAAACTTAATTAAGTTAGCCCTGGATCTAAAAATGTTTGAGTGCAGTGCAGTTAAATGCAGAACTTGTTAACCATCATCTGACAAGTGAGTCTACTGTAAAAACAAGTAACTGAGGTTTGTTATTGCAATGCAAACCCTTAATAACGTAGGCAGCAATGATAGGCTACAAAATCATACCTATTTCAGGCCTATGCTAAATGTCTCTGATTCGCCCTAATAAGGAAATAAGAAGCAGAATGAGAAGACAGGGTATACCTGGAGTTTAGGGGAAGTCAGTGCATCAGATAAAATAACAGTAGTTTATTGTGAGGGGGTGGGGGGGATATGAGGGTTACACTGTGGAGGATCACTAATGATCGAAATGAAGAGAGATTATGTGCTGGTCTGATAGGGAGACCATCATTTGCCCCTCTATCATGGTGAAAATGGGGTAATTTGGTAATATTACTAGCCAGGAAACAGGCTCAGATTGTTGGTGTAACTGAAAAAGTGTTAAAATCTTAAAATTTCCTTTGTAAAGGCAAAGGCTTTTTCTATTGGAATAAAAAACCTATTAAACTGCAGTTTTTGTATATTTAAAGGTGTAATGTACAGAAGCCCACAAACCTAAGGTTTTACAGAACATATTCATGCAAGAGTGAAAATCCATTATAAACCATTATATACTTTCTCACACAAAAAAAGTTGTACCCAAAGCATTTAGCTATCTTTTTCTGAAACCAGAGTGTCTATAGCCCTTTGTGCACCCACGTATATAACTTTACACTCTAACTTTCATAACAAATATACTTCAGTAAATATATATGACAATGGATATTGTGTATATATGTTATATTTATTGGGAAATTTCCCAGAAAATCTTGCACTTTCTGCGAATGCTTGTTTTTGATGAAAAAACATGGTACATTACCCATATGAGGATACCTTTATGTAATCACATAAATGTAATTTGTGTTTTAATTATGTTGCACTTGCTGTGTATATATTAGACATAAGGATATTTAATATTATCGTATTTGGCACAGAAATGAGTGATTTTAAATGCTCTTTCACATCTTAACTTTTTGGACTGATCTGCTCAATTGATATATAAGGTCTCTGAGAGGGTTAATGAGGGGCATAAAAGCATACCAAAGCATATGGAATTTCTAGTTAAGTATGTATAAGGAAGTACATGTCTTCGGCACTGGTTTCCTCCACCATAAATTGACCACTTTTATGCGCATATATGATCAGTATTCCTTGTTGAAAGATGCAAGACAAGTACAGATTGATTAACATTTTTGCAAAAATGAAACTGAAACCAGTGACGATATCAGGCAGGTTATTAATATGCAAGATCAGTCAAGAATCAATTGTGAATTTGGTAGAACAAAGAATAGTAATAGTTACATATTGATTCGTCTTATATTTAGGCTAAGTCTATGGTCTTAGGCTTTGTGGATTTCACGAAGCATCTAAGTTCGAGTTTTGAAGAAGTCTTTAAGGCTTAAACTCATATGGGTGTGGGCTTTTGCAAACAAATACTTAAATATAGTCTACATACGTAGTTCTCCAGTTCAAAATCTAAAATGGCTGAAAATAAAGTATAAATGTATACACAGGGCTGGACATTAACTTTTTTCAGCACTTGCCAGTAGGGCAAGTTGTATTCAGATTTCACTTGCCCTGATCAAAAATCTGCTTGCCCATACATTGTTGTTCCATAGGTTATTAAGCATGTCTTGAGATTGTCCTAAGTTTAACTCAAAGTATATGACAATATGGCAGCATTCAAATCCAATCAGTTATCTGACTTAAAATAGATTTAGACAAGACTGAAAAACAGTTAAAACAGAAAAGATTAATATTTTACCCAAATTTAGTTGCATGCCATGTGGGCAAGTGAATCAGGAAATCCACTTGCCCTGACTGGAAATTCACTTGTAGTGGGCAAGCGGGCACATGTTAATCTAGAGCCCTAGTACAACATCATTCCTAAAGTAGTCTTTGGAAATGTTTAAATGGTTACAAGGTTTCCAGTGGAAAACCTCATTTTACAACTCAATTAATCATCACACACACTGTAAATGTAGTTTTTGATAACACAATTTCCAACTGGAGTTTTTGATATCACAATTTGAAATTCTGATGGATTACAGTTTCTGATATATGAAAATTATAGTCATAAATTATGTGGATAAAATGTTCTGTACTATAAATAAAGATTGAGTTAAGGTAATAATCTTTTGGTAACATTTCTAATTTCATCAACAGGATTTTAAAGAGAACATAAAATGCCTTCAAAACCAAGAAAACATAGGAATTAAAAGTTCTGTTGACAAAAGTTACAATTGGAAGTTTTGTCAAAAGAAAGGTGAATTCAGGCAGTTGTTAAGTTTGGTCACAACATATATATTATATTACGTACTTTAAACCAGTAGCTCATAAATTGGAGCTTTAAGTTTCTCGAAAAGCTGTGTGAGCAAAAACAGACACCCAGTTCCTGAATGGAACAGAAATCCTGTTTAAAAGGAAAGTAAACAAATATAGGAATCCCGACACTGGGTAGCCATGCTATGAATACACTATGAGGGTTTCCCCTCCCCCGCTTTAATGGGCCTCTATTCAAAGCGAGGCTGTGACGTATGTTGAGTAGACCAATTTCCTGTGGTTCTATGGGGGAGTTACCGTAAATTCTGAGAAAAACACTGCCCTCCCTAATTATTGCCACCGCCTCCCCATCACTTTTATGATAGTTTTCTTTGAACCAGTATAGGAAAGTAAAACAAAATGTACTCTGTATTTAAAATGCCACTTAGGGATTGTTTTTGTAATAGTAGCTGTGTAATAGTTAAAAGAGTATGTACTAAAACACCTTCCATTATTAATTTTATCGGCCACGTTTGTTAATTTTTGTGGCTACAGGAAGTAGATAAAATAATTACTAGGAGAAAAGTGATTGAATATTTTAAGGTTATTGCTTAACTTAAGTGAGAAAATATATTATGACAGTAGTGTTTTTAATGATACAAATGTCCCTATATGTAATTTAGCCTCACAATTTATAGATATTTTGGTAAGGTTTTTGTCACTGTGAGAGATCTGCCCGGTTACCCTCTTCTTGATGGGACTCATGTGGGAGCTGTAGGATGGAGTGTTAGTGCCTGACTGTTATATGGGCTTGGAGAGTATTGAAGAAGTTGGGGGGGGGGGGGGTAAAATATGAATGTCATAGAGCCGTACTTTTCTGTAGCTAGATTAAGATGCTGTAAAATATAGACATTATGCTGTTTGGCGATTATATGTTTTGAAAACCTGTAACCAGTTAGCTCTGATAAACTTACGTAAACTTTTTTTATATAAGGAAATATTCTACAGGTTAATAGTGTGATATGCCTAAGTTTAAGTAGCAATGACATAACACAGTCGGAGCTACTTGGTGACATTTAAAAGGTCACAGACTCTGTCCTTTTTCCATCCATTTTCCTTTCCTGCATAGTGTCGAGTCCATTTCAGGGAGGCTGCTAATGAGCAGAATTCAAATAGACACAGTTGTTTATGAGTATAAGAACGTCACAAACCTTTTTACGATCAGGTTACTCCGTCGGTCTTAGTAGATAACTCCTCAATAAGCTTGGCACTTTATCCATTGGCTCTTATCTCTATAGACATGGGTTTGAGCTCATTACCTATGCCAAGGGAGGTATTATTTTCATGATTGTTTGTCCGTTTGTCCATTTGTCTGTTAGCCGGATTACGCAAATACTGCTGGTTTGAACTTCATGAAAGAAAATCAGAAGATGGTTCTTGGTGCAAATTAAATCCATTAAATTTTGAGACTGATCTGGATCGCCGTCTGGATATAAAAGAAATCCGGATTTTCTTATTCACTTATTATTACATACCTTGGCGGAGGTCTACACTCTACAAGTGCTATTGTGCCGACATATTAGCCTCACTCGGGGAAATCGGCTATCTCTTTCCTCAATTTGTCCGAAAAAGACTATTGGTAGGCCAAGTTTTTGCAATGGCTTCTCCCACTGAAAGGAACAGACTCCCACAATCGGTCTGATCACAGCTCACAATAACAGGTTTCCAAAGCCAGTTAAAAACCTACTTGTTTAGACTAGCATATCCTCCACCATAGTATATCTCCCCCCGGTGGGTGCTCAATTGGATCTCAACCTGACATGTTCCCGGACATGCCCTTTTTGATATCAAGTGCATAAGAGAATGTTGCATCTATTTTGTACAACATAAATGTTTCTATTCTTTTATTTTCTGTTTTGTTCTATTCTAATGCTGTATAAGTTAAAATTTTCACTAGGCATTAATTTTAACCATTTTAAATCACAAGCTTGGATTGTGAAAATTAAACCTGTATTATTCTATTTTATTATTATTATGTATTTATACTCAGCACAATATACTACAGGACTCAAAGCGCTATTTGACCAATCCGACTGTACAGGTACAGCCCCAACTCACAAGTAACTGACATTCCCCTAACTTGAAGATAGAGGCTCAGGGATGACCATTTATCAATGTCCTTGAGGTTCTTTAACCTGCGACTGGGGATAGGACCCAATGACAGAGGACTACCATTTTAAGTGGTCATCCGAGCCACTATGTATCTGCCGGTACCTGGGATTGAACCCACGTCCTCTGAGTTCCTAGACAAGTGTGTTACCCATTAGGCCACAGTGGCGACAGTTAAGTAACTAGATATTAGTGAAAGTTTATCCCTGTGAATGTCTCAAAAATAAAGAATTTGTGAAATTTCATTTCTAGTTAAAGTTTCTACTTAATTTAGAGTTATTAATTACAGCCTTAGGTGTCAAAAAGAATGAAAAGCCCTGACTTTGATTTGTATGTTTTTTCTGTTATGGTAAGATTGATATACTCAATAATTAGGATCGTAATGCCAAATAATAAAAAAAATCTGCAATTGAATAATATTTTAATGACTTATAAATATTTAGAAAATGGTCTGTAGCATGAGTGAAGAGACTATTATAATTATACCCAATCTCTGTGAACAGCCCATTCACCTCCAGAATCAAATCACCAGTTCTTTGTGCCATGTTGACATTTTCAAGAAATTTCATTGAAATCCATCCATAACTGCTTGACTTACTTTGCAAACAGACAGACCGAAAGACTCACAAAAACAAGCAAAACCATATTCTCCTTAGCAGAGGTGAGAACAGAATATGGGCATTAAATATATATTTCTCTCAGGTATTTGAAAAAAATTGTCTGCAAAATTTAGCTGAAGTTAGAAAATTACTCCATGTAAATCTTATATGGATTAGATTTGGGATTCTGATTCTGATCCATTATTGCTGGTTGTTTTATACCATAAAATAGCCAAACATTTTTGAAGATCCGAATCCGGAAACGGCACAATGCGAATTGACCTTAAGTGAGAAGCCCCTAGCACTGACATAACCCCATTAGTTGTATAGATTCATCGGTGTGTATGTTAGCAGCTGTCGGACAAAAGATTATTTCACACAATCCTTAGTTTTGTACTTGGAGGAGTGTTTGCCGCTGTAATTATCATGCGAGATATTACTGGTTGTCATCAATAAAATACTAGGTGCAGCTTGTGGAGTTTTGATATAGATTAATTGTCAAGACTGATAATTGAATTCATTAAAGCACCATTCACACTTCTGCAGAAGAATGGATCCGTATTTTAGAATGTCTCCCATTGATTTGGTTTTTACACATTGTGTAGGTCATATCATCATGGTTAGTTGGGGGGGGGGGGGGGGGGGGGCAGAGGAAACCTGTGCATACTAGTTGGTCAACATTCTGTATTGAAAACTATCGGGCTACTGGCAAGTAATTGCCAACTTTTCCACTTCACGTTTGGCAAGGGATTGAACCCTAAACCTGTAAGCTCGGAGGCAAGTGTATACAGCACTGTGCCACCACATAACCCATATCGCTCCTGTTTAAATGGGAAAGTTTTTGTCCCACGACGAAAATCTCATTAAATTTCAGTCTTGACACACATTTATAGGTTTTATTAGGCGTGTTTCGTGACAACGCTTTGTCCAATAGAATTCAAACTTAACAGGGAGATATATCACCATCATAGCTAAGTAGCTTTAGAAATTGGTGTAATTCCGTCTGTTCGTGAATCTGTTTTTAGTCCATTTATCTGTCTGACAACATTGCCGTTTCCGGACTCTGACTCGAAAACACTTTGTCCAATCGAATTCAAACTTGACAGGGAGATAGATCACCATCGTAGCTAAGTTGCTTTCCAAATTGGTGTAATTCCGTCTGTTGGTCCGTTTATAGCATAGATACAATTGTGTAACCCAGATTACAAGTTTTACATTTCTTAGCACGTCTAACACATTTACCTTAACTGAGTGACCTAACATTTCTTTCCTTGTTTCTAAATTTAATTACAGCAGTCGCTAACCTTATTGCTGCCTACACAACCCTCCTTTTGGGGCATCTCTGACCCTCTTATCTAGATGAATTAACAAACCAAATTGACTGCAGAGGTGTTGCATATCATCTGCAGGACAGTGAAATCTTCTCTAAACTTTTATATACACTTCAGTGTTACAGCTTTGATATGTATATTTATCATCTGACACTTGCCATGGATATGGTAAGATGTTTACTTTAGCATCACACTTGACTGAGGAATGACTGATTTTAAATGCTCTTTGATCACTTGACTTTGGGCTTTAACAGGTATCAGAAAGGTAATAAAGTCATTCTTCGGGCCTATTGGCCCACATTGCCAGTGTTTATTCCCTGTTCCTCTGCCATGAAATCACTCAAGAGTATTACAACTTCCCGGAACAAGGTACCAGCCTGCCACAGGTTTACCCCCCCCCCCCCCCCCAACTATTGTAGGTACATATTTACACTCCCGCGTGAACAGGAACCTGTGCACAAAATACCTTGCCCAAGGTACATGCTCCATCACCTTGCCAAGGATTGAATTCTTAACACATTACCCACAAAGTCACAAAGACCTGTTTCACAGGACATACCAAAACATGACAAGAATTCTCTGAATGTTTATATTTATCTAATTTTATAAATTACATATATAACCATGGAAACCAAGATTAATACAGTTCTAACATGTGGAAATTTATCATTTCGTAGGTCAAACATTGACTGTATTATGTTTTCTCTCAGTCTTTCTCCGTGGTGCTGACCACTGCTATGTCTCTGGTTGTATGATTATGGATCTCTCCTTTTCTATTGACTAGAGTCTGTCTTTAAGATGGAGATTAAGTGCTATAAAAGTACTAGTAGAATTAGTTTCAGAGGATGCCTAAAGTAACAGACAAGTCTAGTAGAAATATTACACTCAACTAAGGTCATCGCAGTTTTGAATATATAGGACCCATGGAAAAGTTGGAAATAATCGAGACAACTTTTCTGATGGATCAGAAACCAACTAGATTGGCCACTATATGAAATGATAGGTCATGTTGTACTTGTATGTATAATTCAACAGTCCAACTCCCAAATTACTGACATTTCCCTAACTGGAAGATAGAGGCTCAAGGATGACCGTAGATTTTTAACCTGCCACTGGGGATAGGACCCAATGACAGAGGACTGCCATTTTAAGTGGTCATCCGACCCACTATGTATCTGCCTGTACCTGGGATTGAACCCACGTTCTCTGTGTTCCTAGGCGAGTGTGTTACCCAGATATCGTAACATTTAGAGAACTTTTTTGAGATGTGGGTACATTGGGCTGCACTATCGGGCAAGTGTGAACAGTGGATTAACCCTATTATCAATAAAATTGGTTTTTCGTGGGAGTTTATGGTCTGAAGAACTTGTTCAGGTGTTGTTTCATTCAGAAATTTTCCGCACTGTATCTTTCTGGTTCTCAGGCTCTTATCAATAACCGATGTTATCATATACAGATAGATAACTTTGTGCATAGATAAAAGAAAAAAATGTACATAAAATTTCACCATAATACACGTGCAACATGTTTTGTAGATTTGCAGTAAACAAGTCCTTTTGAAGTAATTATAACTGTGATAAGGAAATAATATTTTTGTAAAACATGATGATGTCTAGCTTCTGTTTTTTAAAAACATTTCTTGTTGATAGCCATATGTTTATTCAGGAATCATCCTCTAAAAATAAAGGATCACTGGCAAGCTTTTTCAAATGTTTTCTTTTTCAGTGGTACCTTTATTTAGCTTCAAGATTTTTTCACTAGTTCCCAATTTTTGAAATATTCACCAGAAATAGTTTTCACCAATAGTTAATTTCTCTTAAGAGATTGCTACAGATTTAATGTTTAAGTAGGCAGTAATTTTCACTCTCTAATTTAAATAGGTGAAATAGCTTAATTAATGCCCAGTAAAAATTTCAATTTATACAGTGTATGTGTGTTTGCATAGTGTATCAAAGTGAGGGTCTTGTCACTGTCTTGTGAAAATTAAACACTTTCAACCATTTTTGCCCACCTGGGTGAAGGAGTTCGATGCAATACTTGTATTGTACTGCTCCAAACCATAAGATGGCAGAACATGACCACATGAAAGCTTAGTTTCATTTGTTTTAGTATTAAACCATTGATTTCTACTGAGTAATATATGCATTGATATAAATGCAAGCTATAAAAAGACTTTTTATGGAAAAATCAAATCAGTTAAGCTTTCACAGTGCAATTTAAGGGGCGATATTATAATTTCTACTTGAAATTAGTGCACCATCTTGGCACAAATCTGTGAACTTACAGACATTCCCAAAACCATTCAGTTTATGTTATATCCATTGTCACCTTATTGGCTATGATCCATTTTTGGAAATGCACGATGACAATCAATGGTCAATAAATATTGTATGTCCCAGTTTGAGCCAAAATGAGGTATCTGCCAAGTTAAGACACTAAGCAGTATAATACACGGGCAATATGTCATCCTGTTTCATTTACATTGTGTACCTCTTGTCAACTTCAAATCTTTCTGAAATTTTTTATGGGAGTAGGGCCTAAACATAGGAAGAAGTGATTAAATTTTGGGAACATCTGAATTCTTATCTGGGATACAAAAAAAAACAAAAAAAAAAAACAACTGAATTTTGCATTTTCCCATTTTCAAAGTATTTTCAAAGAACTTTGTGTTTTCCGGTTGACATTACTCCAAAAGTTTAATGAGTGAATCTTCATTAATTATTTGATGTAGGTAAGACCTGACCAGAGGATGTCTGTGCTCTCTAAGTGCTTTTTAGTTATGCTTAAGAGTCGACTGATCCCTTTGTGTGAGAAGACAGCCTCTGGCACCATCTGATTAAACTGGGTTGACATTCAGAGAAGTTTGAAGCATTATATGTATTGAACTTTCTCAGAACCTTTACCTGGTAGCAGTGGAAATGTCATTACCTGCACATATATGTTATATATTGGCATATTTATTCATGTACTACTGTGCATGGATGCATGTTAATGTAATGACTGTGTACGATGACACCTGACAGCAGTAGTAGAGAGAGCGAGCAAGAGAGGTTGCCTCGGGCCTTAAGATAGGACATTATGCGAGACATTGCCACATTTTGATGCGATGTAAAAATTAACCCCCCAAATACATGTAAATCTGTAGAAGTATCTACACATGTATATAGCTATGTGAATACTTATGTCTCTATAGATTTTAGCTCGACAGCTTAGCTATAAATCTTGCAGTTAATAGCAGTAGATCTCATTAATGCCACAGTTTTAAATTGTGTATGTTATCATGGCAATTTAAGTAAATATCATATACATGTACTCACAAATATGACTTGGGTGACATAGAAAACTAGAAAGTACTCATAGAGCGCAGACCTGCATCAAGGTGGTATCCCCATATTGTAATTTCATCCAAATATTGCTTTTTATTTAAACCCTCGCAATGGGATAGCATGACTTGATTTGATTTACTTGGGCTTAATGTCGTTTCAATACATTGTATAGGTTATAAGTTTTTAACAGCATAGGAAACCAGTACATACCAGTTGGTCAAGATTCTGCACTGTACACTGCCAGGCCCCCGAAAGTAATAGAGTAATCTGTGAACTACCATACCCTTTATTTTTCAATATAGCTCTATATATCAATGTATTCGTCATCTGTGTATGGCTGACTGTTATAAGCTGCTGATGGGGGTTTGTCCACCCTCAACCTGCCCAGGGTAAAGCTAAAATTTGTGCAAAAAAGGGTGGAAAAAACAAGTTATGCTACGGGAAAAATTATCTGTGGAACCCTACTCCAGATGTGTGAGTGGAAAGACTTTTAAATGTTCAACACGTATGGGAGTGTTTATTCACAGAATATGTTTGCTTAAGCAATGATATATACAACGTTTGTTCAAATAAAAATAAATTATGATGCATGCATATATATTAATTGTGCATGTGTACAAAATACTAATAACAATTATGACAAGAGCACTCAGAGAGTGCAGACCTCCGCCATGGGAGCTCAATTCCTGGACTTTCAAAACCTACCATTAGCACTGATATTGCTTTTTCCCCCCCTCTATTTCATATTTTTGCTGATAGTGATCCGGATCACTCGCCAATTTATTTTTCATGGCTCCAGACAGTGATCCAGATCACTCCCAAAATCAAATCACTGGTTCCTTGTTCCACTTAGGACATATCCTGAAAATTTCATCAAAATCAGTCCGTAACTTTTTGAGTTATCTGTCTTTAAAAATTACATTTCATGGATCCAGAAGATCCAGATGATCTGGATCACTCCCAAAATCTAATCACTTCTTCGTTTTACCATTTCGGACATATTCTGAAAATTTTTATCAAAATCCGTCCGTAAGTTTTTTAGTTATCTTGTTCACAAACAAACAGATGGACAGACAAACCCAGGCAAAAACATAACCTCCTTGAGGTAACAACAATTGTCCATATTAAGCAACAAAAAAAAAAAAAAATGACATTCATCAGAAAATATTTATGTACAGACTTGCCATTTTAATAGGAATGAATGGTAGGCAGTCAAGGACATCAACTAAAATGCCTAAACTTAATAGGGCCTACTTATTAAAAATATCCCTCTCATACAGTATATTATTATATCCCCAGACGAAAGTCGGGGATATATTGGATTCAGGTCCGTCGCGCCGCCGCCGCCGCCGCCGTAGAAATTTCCTTGTGGACGCGATAACTCAAAAACAAATTAATATTTTTTTTTCAAACTTGGTACACATGTTAAGGGTGCCCAAAGGAAGATCCCTATTTTAAGGTGACCTTAAACTCCCAGTAAAAAAGAACTTATGGCCACCTTAAGGTCAGAAATTGCACTTTTGGCCACTTAGAGCCCTGTAGGTCACAAACTATGATGCTCAGCTGGCTGAAATTTTACCTGACAACACATTAATATGTTCTTAGTACATGTGCCGAAAATCATGACTTTAAGTTGAGGAGAAAATTGTGTTTGAGGCCCATAAATACCCCCACTTAGGGATTTTTTGCTATACTTTACACATATTTTGCCCTATAATTTGGAAGTGATAATTCTGATGAGTCTCAAACTGCGCTAGGTATAACTTTGATATGTAATCCTTGTCTGTAGAAAATTTTAGGGCTGTAGGTTTACCCAAAGGGGTCAACTTAAGGTCTCAAAAGTGCCCACAGAGACCCAATTTATGCACTTTTTGCCACTTTCAAGCACTGTAGCTTTCAAACTATGTCTCTCATCTAAGTTAAATATCATCTGGGAATATATCTATGTGTTTTCTTATATGTGCCCCAACATTTAGGCCTTTAATAGACAGTTAACCTGTGTATCAGGACCATAAACACCCACCCGAGTGACCCTTATAAGACATTTTTCACATCTTTTTCCCTGTAACTTGGAAATGGTAAGTCTGAGAAGTTTCAAACTGTATTAGATATATATTCTGTGTGTAATCTTAGTATGTAACAGATTTTAAGTCTGAAGCTTTAATTTTGAAGGTCAAATTGAGGTCTCTAAAAGGCTCCCAAAGACCCAATATTTGGACTTTTTGCTACTTTTAAGCCCTGTGACTGTCAAACTATGTGACTGATAGAGCTCAAATCCTATCTGAGAAGATATTAGTATGTTATTTTTATATGTGCCAAAAATTAAGGCTTTAAGAAGACATTTAACCTGTGTATGAGGACCATAAATCCCCACCCGAGTGACCATTTTTAGACATTTTTCACATATTTTTCCCTGTAACTTGGAAATGGTAAGTCTAAGAAGTTTCAAACTGTATTAGATGCATATACTATGTGTAATCTTAGTATGTGACAAATTTTAAGTCTGAAGCTTTAATTTGAAGGCCACATTTAGGTCTCTAGAAGGCCCCATAAAGACCCAGTATTTGGACTTTTTGCCAATTTTAAGGCCTGTGACTGTTAAACTATGTGACTGATAGAGCTGAAATCTCATCTGGGAATACATTATTATGTTTTTGTTACATGTGCCAAAAATCAAGGCTTCAAGTAGACATTTAACCTGTGTATGAGGACCTTAAACACCCACCTGAGTGACCCTTTTAAGACATTTTTCACATATTTTTCCCTGTAACTTGGAAATGGTAAGTCTGAGAAGTTTCAAACTTTATTAGATACATATTCTATGTGTAATCTTAGTATGTAACAAATTTTAAGTCTGAAGCTTTAATTTGAAAGCCACATCGAGATCTCTAAAAGGCCCACAATGACCCAATATTTGGACTTTTTACCACCTTTAAGCCCTGTAACTGTTAAACTATGTGATTGATGGAGCTGAAATCCCATCTGGGAATGCATTATTATGTCCTTTTTACATATGCCGAAAATCAAGGTTTTTAGTAGACATTTAACCTGTGTATGAGGGCCATAGACACTCGCCCAAGTGCCTTTTTTGACATTTTTTCCGTATTTTGCCCTGTTATTTGGAAATGCTTAGTGTGACAAGTCTTAAACTGTATTATATATAATTTTTGTTTGTTATGTATGTCCCCCAAAAAGTTTCAGATCTGTAGTTTAATTGCTAAGGTCTCTTTAACAATTGTAAAATGCCCACAGAAACCCAATTTATGGATATTATGCCACTTTAAAGCCCAGTAACTGTCAAACTATGTGGGTTATAGAGCTGAAATCTTTGAATTTTTAAAAGGAAATGCCTGTCTATTTAAATTTTGAATATTAATAATGTTATGGCTATCTTAGTCTTTTAAGAACTTATTTTTGTGTGTTATACCTCTGCTTGCTGAGTTTTTCACTTTTTAAAATGAAACTGGTTAAACATATTCAAGTAGACAAAATGGACACTTTAAGTGAGCTTTAAGTCCCAATATTAATGAAATTATATCCTTATGTAGTAAAACTAGGGGATTTTTAACCCTCAACTAGCCCAGTTTTATTCAACTTGCCTCAGTTAATTTTGGCACAGCTCCTACAGTTATGAACTCATTTCAGTTGATAATCACATACTTAAAATTCTCAATTCTTTTTGTATTTCAGTACCCCTTTTATATAGATTGTTTGTTTACCATTTATGCTCAACCCACATCCCCCACCCGGATTCCCCCCACCCACCTCTGGGACCTCCAGCTATATTGAGTGACACTAAATAAACAAAGGTATTTAGTGATATCAGATGAGAAACAAAGAACTCAATGGGGTTGCAGATCTTGTGTAATAGTGAGAGAGGTGTGGAGAAGGGGAGAGGGGTGGGGGTGGGAGGTGGTGGGCTTCATTACATATAACACAAAGGGGAGTCAGAACTGAGATTGTGTCACATATTTAGGTTGCATATATATGGACCACATATATAGGTATAGAGGAAATGAATAACTGAAAACAATTTGCAAATTCTAAAAATAATATAATAAAATAATAATATAAATAATTTTTTTTTAAATAATATTTTATTTCTGAACAAATATAGAAACAGATATGCGCTTTTGGGATTATGAATTTTAGAATGGACATTGAATCATCAATCATTTAAATACTTTGAAGGAAGATTGAAAAATATGATGAGTTGAGTTAAAAATAATATTTTATTTGTCAACAAATATAGAAACAGATATGCTCTTTTGGGATTATTATTTTAGAATGGACATTCAATCATCAATCATTTAAATACTTTGAAAATAGGTTTAGAGTTATCATTGCAGGAAGATTGAAAATATAATTTGAGGTATGTATTCGGCGTCTGGGGATACACCATCTTCCTTGGGGAGATATAAACAGAGTAGATTGATGTGCTGAAGTTCATATAATAATGGGTAATTATGTTTTAAAAAATTCCCGATCAAAACCTGTGGCGTGAGTGATGACCTGTCTGGGGATATGTTGGCGCCGAGTTGGCCCAATCTAGTTTATCATTGTTTTGTTTCTGCAGCATATGGTCTTGTATTAGTTTTCATCAGTGTACCAATCTCACTTACCATAGTTTCTATAATAAATGCTCCCTCTCTAGTTATGCCCCTCCAGCCTCAGCATTTTAATAACAATTTTTATTGACCAAAGATCAGCAGTTACAATACATAGCACTCAGTGCTGTAGAAGCCCATTTAGACATGGTTCTTTTTGTAGACAATTAAGGTTATGTCGTAAGATACCTTGTATTTTTAATTTGGTCAGCTTATTGAACTGAATTGATTGAACTGTTTAACAAAAGGGAGTATTATAACAGTGCTTTTATTGTTAGAGTAAGAAATCTAAAATTCGCCAGGAATCTAAAATTCGCCACCTCTAAAACCTTGGTTAATTTTATGAAGAAAATGATGTTTTTGTCTAAAAATTGGTATTTTTCAGTTCAAAAAGTCTTAATTTATTATACAGTCAACAAATCTCACCAGAATTCATTTATTTTATTAGTATTTTCACATGTGGCGAATTTCAGATATGTGGCGAATTTTAGATTTCTTACTCTACAACTACCCCACCTTTAAAAAATCCCAGGGCATTTATTGGCAAAATTACAGTAGTTTTTTGTTACAATGAAAAAAATTCTCCCATTTCAATAACTTGAGCATGTGATATTATTTGGGAGTGCCTGAAACATGAGACATGGCAATCTATTGGTGAAGGTCTTGTCATCCTAGAAACGTGTATCTTGTATTACTTTTGCCGTGCCAGACATGCGCTACTCTGCTCGTCATCTGTTTATTTTTTTTTTCAGAGAATATGCCTAGGTAAAAACCCCCATCATATTGTGTATCAAGAGTACTTGAAGAACGCAAATCTCCACCAGTGCCCAACATCTCCATGGTTGCTTATGAATACAATGATACAAAAAGCCTTAAAATTCCTGGATCCAAAATTGGTTGCAGATCAATAACAAAATTAAATATGTTTTCGTTCGTACGACAGATTCATAAGGATAACCTTTAACAGAAAGTGCAAATGACTATTGGGAAGCAGTTAGAATTAATCGTTGGAACTTTAGACTTAATCGGCAGACTTGTCGGAGATCAGTTAAGATTAAAAATGTTGGATGTGATTTATTGGGTAGGAAATGCTCCTTTGCAAAGATTTATACACATATTAAAATAAGCCATTGAACCCCCTACATCTGCCATGATTATGCTCCCCAGGCTCATAAGTGAAATGATAATGTTTTAAGGACCAAATTAAAGATTAATTCTATGTTACTATATTCAAGATGAAAAAAAAATTTGCCTTTCAACTTCATTTTTGCTAATCACAAGGTATTATACATTTAATTGTGACAGATTATATGTTTATTAACTTCAGAAATTAATTAAGACCAGATTTGAATAACAAAGGATGTTATTAAAAGTAGATAACTCAACTGTGTGAGTTATGAAAAGTTTTACAGAAACTGGTTGAAATGGAAGTTTCTTTTTGAAGATATTTAATGTCTTTCATCTTTTTACTTCGCAACCTCTCACAACAGGATATGAATCTTGTATCACAGTACAGAGATTAGTTACCGGTGCTGTAGGAATGCTGATGGGACTAACGTATTTCTGATTCAGTGAATTTTTTGTGTTGTTTTAGCTATTGTACACATTGTTTTTGCAGCATTTCTTGTTGTAGTTTGTTTTGACTTTGTTTTGTAATTGTATATTATTCTTAGAACTAATAAATGGATATTTTCAAAAAAAAGAAAATAATAACAGTTAAAACAAATTAAGGAGAAGTAATCTTGCCAACTGGAAATGTGCTATAGGTCTTTAATGACTGTTTGTTTGTCTGTTTGTTAGTGGGATTACAGACATACTACTCATTAGAATTTCATGATAAAAATGAGAAGATGGAACTTGGTCCAACTTAGATCCCATTAAAGTTTGGATCACACTTTGGATACAAAAAAAAAATCCAGATTTTCCCATATATTTACTATTATGTGCCTGGGTGCATGTATGCGCTCTACGAATGCTCTCTTTAAACTCTTGCCATTCTTTTTTCTTACAGAGTATGTGACCAGCCTTTGCTCAGTCCTTGGCCAAAAATAATATATATAATAAAATATAAATGTATAATGACGAAAATGAGTGATTTGTTCATAGAATTTGGTTGAGAATGAATTTCAATTTTTGTGTATCTGTCCTGCGTACAAAGAAATTAAAGAGGAAATTCATACGGAAATTGAAAAAAAACTTACTTTCAATCAACTGGAAAGATTTATCTGCATAAACAATTATCATGAGAAGGCACTGTCATAAGCATAGAGAATTGTTATCACACTAATTTTTCAGTTTCGAATTATCGGTTAATTTGTAATTTATTATATGTGATTGTACCTGTGACCTTAAATATGAACTTGTGTGTAAAGTGACATCTATCTATCTATATAATGATCAATACATCTTGTTATTTTTTCAGGGTATGCGCCCAGGTTTCCCCACTGACGTCATGGCCTCGCCATACGACTTTGACAATGAGTTTGAAGATCAGATGATGTCGTCTCCTGAAGCCACTCCGGAGCTTGAACTTACCGCACCCAACTGGAACTTCCCCTCAGACCATGCAGCCTTTGTCAACCATGTTACACAGCACCCAAAAAACCGTTCCTTGTCATTCGAATGCCCACCCGGCTCCCCCTCGGATTCCGGAGCTGGTTCATCCGTCAACGATGAGCCAGTAGATAAACAGAAGTCTCGCGGAGTGAGCGGCAGTGGCAAGCAACACCAGCAACAACAGAACAGAAAGTCGGCACGGAGGAAAAAGGGCGTCAGCGCTAGGGAGAGGAACTTACGGAGGCTCGAGAGTAACGAGCGCGAGCGCATGCGTATGCACTCGCTAAATGACGCTTTCCAAGAACTGCGTGAGGTGGTGCCACATGTGAAACTGGGCAGGAAACTGTCCAAGATAGAGACCCTGAAACTGGCAAAGAATTATATCAAAGCCCTGACCAACGTCATCTGTGAGATGAGGGGAGAGAACGCTCCCTACGACGTCACCGAAAGCACTGATGACACCGAAGCCCTTGCCACTGTAACGTCCTCGCTATTCGGAACAGCCCCAAACACTGAAGAGTCTACCGCTGCTGCTGATCCCGTGGTTGACTGACCGCAAGGGAATCTGAAGAATTAGGAATTTGAGAAGAATGTGGTGTATTGATAAATGTCACCCTGATGCTAACAACGGAGGTCAACAGATGGCTCTGGTATCTGTTAGTGGACACCCTTGTTTTGCCTTTTCTTTTCATTCAAGATTCGAGCGTGCCTCCTCGGAGTGTAACCAGTCCCTTATGTTGACTGTGCAAATTTGTGCTATATGTGATTGGACCCGCCTCCCTTGTTCACTTTGTGCTCATGATGAGGACACTAGGAGTGGATTAATATCTCATTGCATGAACGTGGGATACAGTGTAAATTGGAGTATGCAGAATGTGGTGAAGAAACACTTTACTGAGGTGGATACAGATGACACACAGGATACGAGCTGGTTGGTGGTGATAAAGAGTGGTAAATGAATATCCATATATATACATATATATATATATATATATATGTATGTTATGACCCATCTGTGAAATTGCCCATTTTGTTAAATGGATGAGGAAATTGTCCATTTCATAAAATGGACAACCCAACTGTCAGATGCCATATTGTGTCTATTTGACATAAAAGATGTTTATGCCTGAAAACAGGCCTTTGATACAACCGTGCTTGTCACAGCTGTAAATGTGATAGTGTGGACAAGTAAAGCAATAATGCTAATAAGCTAATGTAGTGTCTCTAAGTCTTACCTAGATGTTTAATGAAGTAATATGAAATGTTAGAAAAAAAATAACAATTGCCTCCGATATGACGAGTAGACTTTAAGCTTAACTTGCTTTCATAAGGTATTCTAATTCTAATATTAGGTTTACATAAAAATGTAAAAAAAAAATATTTTTACTGTGTATGAGAGTTAACATTTGGGTAATTTACTTGTCCAAATCACAAAATTGTAAATAGATTTCTTGTCTATTTCATGAAAGGGACAGCTATTTCGTCCATTTCATGAAATGGTCAGTTGGATTGTTCATTTCACAAAATGGACAATTCCACAGATGGGTCATAGCTTTTACATACATAAGTGCTACATCTATATATATCAAGATAAATATATAGAAAAAGATATTTTTAAAAATGTGTGTATATTTCTGTGGAAAAAAAGACTAGAAGGAATCTAAACAATTGTATATATTCTATCACATATGAGCGGACACACAGAAACTCCATAGTGAATCGTAGTTAAATGACCACTTTTAATTGTGTTCAGAAGAAACGAGAAAAATGTCAACCTATAACAGCATTTCTGTATTTTAATGACAATTGTTTATAATACTGTTAGAAAGTGTTGATGAAGGCAGAGATATAAATATATATTTTAAGAGAAAGTAGCGTTAGTAGTCTATATATAGTTCATGAACTCGCTGGAAGAGATATATATTTACATAAATTTGCATATTGTATCATTATTATCATTGATTTTTTTTCTCCTTTCTGTACATAAATATCACATCACGTGTTAATGAGATATATATATGTTATTATTGTATGTTTGAAATTGTTTATTAGTTTCACTTGAGGTGATAAAATGTTAGTTGTTAAAACGTCTAGGGGAAATGCATGTCTCTTAATATATCACCCAGTTATGAAAAAAAAATCATAACAACGTTGTTGGGCTTTAGTGATGGTTTTTTGAGACTAACAGACATGACATGAAATGGAGGGTGGCAGTTTCCTTTCAGGAATTTGGCCAAGTTTGAAGACAATTCCTTGAAGACTGTTCTTGAACAGTGAGAAATGATGATATAACTGGCCAAGACGGACGCTTTATTTTTGTCTCCCGATAAAACGCTACCCCATTGTGCAGAAAGGGTAAACTATTTCTTGTGATCCATAGAATCAATGGGGGAAAAAGCCATGGGAAGTTTTATGGAAGAATAAGGGAAAGAGAGGGGGACAGGGGGACAGCTAGAATGTCACACCATAAGACAGTGTTGTTATTTTCATGATTTGTTTTGTCTTTCTGTAACAGACGTGTATGGCCTTTCATTTGTTTTAATCTTTGTTTTTGATTCAGTTGAACTGAGAAAGGTTGGTGGGTAGATTTTCATTGTTTACTGTAGCCGCGCTCTGTGTCGCCCATGGGCAATGTGACCATATATTTGCAAAGGTTGGGGATGGGCGTTTACAACAACAACAAAAACCAGCCGTGCATTTTTGAACAAATAACCCGAATTTGGGGAAACCGCATTTTAGCACACACCAACTGGAAGTAAAATATGCGGTTGGTAAACAAACCTTGACCCAAGAAAAGGTGATAGAACCACTAAAATAAGGAAAATTTCGTTGAAAATGGATAAACTAAACAAATTTGGGTGTTTATGGAGAAAGTTTACCTCGAAATGACATATTAGCAATTTATGAGCGACAACGTAAGATTGAGGATGGACGCTTTCAAAAGCATGGGCGATACAGAGGGCGGCTATGGTATGTTATTTTTTTCTGGGTAGAAATAGTGATATTAACCATTCTTTCTGGCATGTGCCTTTAGATTGTCCTGCTGTTTTAAGACTCTTGGGTCAAGGTTATATGGGACAGGTAGATGTCTGGAACTGCAAAGAATTTGAAGCCAAAGAATATATGTCTTAGTTATTATTGGAAAATGGAATTCGACTGCAGAATTTTTTCAACTGCAGACTTTACGGTTAGCATTTCTGGAACTAACTAACTTGTAATATTAAATAATCAAACTTAAAAACCTGCAGTTGTCTTTGAAAGTTCTATGGGAGTTTCACTTTTATCTTGATTCATATTTGGACAAGCTGTATATTTTCAGTAATCAAGATTATATCATCGGCATATTCTCCAGCGGTAGCGTCAATATAACTTTTATTATAGCACACTGCTGATAAAATCTGGATCTAATTTTTATTGCTGGTATTAATCACGCAGTCAAACAGAGATCTATCAAAAGACTTTATGAAAATGTAGACATCTTGTCATCAATAATACATGAAAAACAGAATATGTATTGTCTGTGGTTAAATGGGCAGAACTGATAGCTATACACTTGGATTCATTTACTGGGCTTTCCCTACCAAGGTCACTGCTGTTTAGCAATAGTTTGTTGTTATTGATTTTTCATGCTATAGTTTTATGACATGACAGGAGGTTGAGGTACTCAATCGGTTGACTGATTATGTTTATTGTCTGTTTATTGTTACCTGTGTAATGGGGGCAATTTTTTTTTTTTTTTTTTTTTGGGGGGGGGGGGTAAAGAAATGACTATTACATTGCTCCCCTCTAAATTCTTTTTTGTACTTGTTATTTTAAATGTCATAAAATGTTTATTTCTTGCATTGGCAAAAGTGGATGTTATAAATCTACATTACATGCATACATTCTCACCAGTTGACCTTTTTCCAGTAGTCTTTACGACTGAGTGATAGTATTATTTCTACTGAAAGTCAGCGGTCCAAATTGGCACAAAACTCTGCACTTAGAAATTCCCCAAAATTCATTTTTCTATTGTCATTAAGTCTTCATCTACCACCATTTCCCCCACAATGCCTCAGTCATACTACGGGTGGTATTGGCTACATTTATCGGTATTTATTTTAAATCGTCATTCCTCCATATACTGTCAGACTTTTGACACTGAACCTTGCATACTGTTATATTCTCCCTGCTTTCTGTGGTTGCACAGAAAAGTCTGAACCAGTTAAAGCTTTTTACCTACCATAGATGGTAACAAGTTCTGTAGGGTAACTGTATGGTGTCCTATTATTTCTGTGGCTGTTCTGCTGCCGTTCCTCCAAATTCTGCATTATTCACTCTTATTCTTCACCTCCAGTAAAGTTAAATATTTGTTGTAATAGTACTGGGTATTTGCAGCTTTAAGGTCTGACTTTTCTGTACCAAGCTGTGGTCATTGTCCACCCCAATTCTTAGTCTCTTCGGTAGAATAACTGTAGCTAGATGGACATAGCAGGCTTTTACAGTCGATAGAGTATTCCGTCGATGTTTTTTTTTCGCCATGTATAACCTTTGATACTTACTGCCTGTAATCTGACTAGGACATTACACGTAGTTTGGGGGGGCCACGGTGGCAGAGTGGTAACACTCTCGCCTCCCACCTCTGAGGTCGGGGGTTCGATCCCCGTGACGGCCTTAAGTGGGAAAGCTGGTAGTTGCTTGCCGTTGGTCGGCAGTTTACAGTACACAACCCTAGCGAACTCTATGTACTGGTTTCCTCTGCCCTTCCAACTACCCGTCGTGATATGACCTGTACAGTGTTGAAAGCGACGTAAAACCCCAAATAAATAAATAAATACACGTAGTTTGGTGTATTTCTAAATTCGCAAAAATTTATTTTCCGAATTGACAAACCCGCAGTTGATTGATGAAAAACTGTTTTGTGCCAAATTGAGACATATGCCAATTTTTACCAAGCCAGACAAGTATATTTGTAATGTCTTGCTGATTCTTATAAGAGTTTAATTATTGAGGTCATAGCTTTCTGTGATGGGGTCACAGGTTACAAACAGGCTCATGCACTTTTGGTTATGAATTACTGAAGTACTGTCTGCTGCGTGTCTTAGTAGGACCTTTTTGACACAAGTGGGTGGAATTCACATTTGTGTGGGACTCGTTTGACGAGGCACGGAACTCCAGTTGTGTTTGGATCCACTTTTATAACTTTTTGAAAAACCACCCCATGTGCTCTCATAAGCTGTATTAAACTCTTCATACTAGAAGGGGTGTGTGTGTGTGTGTGTGTGGGGGGGGGGGGGGGTGTTAGATATTGGGGATGTGTTCTTCAGCATGCGCTAGCTGGGTGTGAGGTCCCTTTTTGGCAGCATTCGTAGGAAGTTGTGAAGTTGAAATTTTCTACACAGAAAACTGTGACCTAAGTAATAAGGTCTAATTCACACTTGCCTAATCACTCATTAGGGTGTCAGTGAGAGGGATGGATAAAATACAGACGTATTTCTGGATTGAATCTATTAGAAACACATACAAACACGCCCCATCTGATTGCAAGTTTGTTATATCTTTTGAAATAAAAACAACTGTTTAGTGTTAAATACTGTATTGCCTTTGCCTTCATAACTTTGATGAATAACTTTGTTAAGTTTTGTTAATTTTTGGGATTTTAAAAAAAATTTTTTTGGTGGGCTGGGGGGCTCGGGCTGTAGCTGAAATACATTGTAAACTGCTGATAAGTCTGATGTAATCCAGCGAGATTTCTTTGTGCAATTTCCTGTTTCAGTGTTGGGACCCATTTACTGTAGTAATTTACTAACATAATAAAAATATATTTTTAAAAACACAGATTAAACTCTATAAAAAGAACTGCTGATTTTTATTTCTCTTTGTTCCAGTTTCTCACTAAATACACATGTTGACTGTTTATCTGAATGAACAAAATACTATGGTAAGGATTCTATGCACTAGATCGACCCAACACGATCCAGATTCACGATACAGATATTAGTCCTCTTTAAACCGAAAATAAATGGTGAAAAAAATAAATAGAAATAACAAATCTTCTGCCATTTTATCTGGAGGTCAGTTTGTATATATCCTGATGATACCTACCCATTCGATAAGAGAGAATGCTTTTAAATCACAAAAATGCCTTTGTATTGCATTATATTGTTTTGTTTGTAAGCATAGACAATAGGAAACCTTCCCGAATGACATATTCAAAAGATATATATCTCAAAGATTACAGTCTTGTACAAGTGTGTAGTATTATATAGCCAATCTTCATGAGTGATGTGTAATTTTTTTAAATATATTTCTAATCAGGGAAGTTTGATATTTATTATCCACCATTTTGAGTAGATTATTAGTAAAATAAGTCCATAATTTAAAGAATGAATGTAAAAAGGCTGTGATTTGGATACTGACTTAGGTGAGTTAAAAGGGCTAAATTTTTCACTCGACCATTTCTGCATGGATTTAAATGCAACAAAATCGAGCAACAGTTCAATAAAACTACCTTTAAAATGATGTAGTTAGTATATTTGTAGTTAAAATGTTTCATGAAATATTAATGAAAAACAAGCAGTTTTAATGAATTTGTGACTCTAATTATGCATATTAAGTGGCATTGGGAAATAGAAAAAAATATATATATTACCACCAGTACACCACACTATTTAGGACAAATACAACATGAATAGTGAATAGTCATTAGTAATGATCTAACTGCCACTTTTGCCTGTAAACCTTTATGTTAAATCATCATCATCCATCATGAATCATCACCATCAGTCATCGTCATCATCATCAATCATCATCGTGAAATTGTTATTATTTATGGTAAAGTAATAAATCCATTTAAATTTCCTCTTATTATTTTAATTGCATTATTCTGCGAGATCGACTACTGAAAATATAATTGGAAAAATCAGACTGAGAGGACAAAAGAATGTATATATGTATTTTCTAAAAAAAATACCTTTTGGTTGGGTGTGACCCTAGGATACCCTAATATGGAAAAAGTGATTTTTCATATATGATGCAAAAAAAAAATATTCCAAAGCCCAAGGGGGTCTAAAATTTGCTCGAAAGTTTGTCCAAAGGCATTTTGTCCTGGATTCTAAGTCTTCACCCTTTGCTGCTACGTTTACGTTTGAAGCCAAGGTGAGTTTAGTAACAATAAGCCTACCACAGGAGAAGTCTGAACATCTGGGGCTGATTTCACTAAAGGACTTAAACTAAGTCACTTTATTGGCTAAGTCAGGGACTTAAATCTAAGACTTTGGTCTTAGCTAGGTCTGGGACTTAAAATGGATTTCACAAAGGTGACTTAGCTAAGTCCAAGCTTATCAAATAACCACAGTGGTTTTCTGTGTCATGTGACCGTTTATATCTATTTAAAATATAATATTGGTGACATATATCCTTCATTTAATGCATTTTATCTAAGGAAAAATGTTTTTTTTGAAATAGAAAACCTTGTTACCACATATAAACTTCCCAAAGACTACTTTAGTGAGGTGTTCTGTGTAATTATACTTTATTTACAGCCATTTCAAATTTTGAAGTGGAGAAAAGTTTACGGCAGCCATATTTAAGTCCTCTTTACAAAATTTAAGCCCACTACCTCCCAGACTTAAAGTTAAGACCAAAGTCTTAAATTTAAGTCTAAATCTGGACTTAAATCCCTTTGTGAAATCGGCCCCTGGAGACAGAAGATCTTTGAGGATACATTAGGGCAGCTATTCCCTCAATGAGAATAGCATCTTGTGACCAGTAGGACAGAGACCACTGAAATACATAACACACCCACTGAGCAACCAACTCCTCTGATCTACCTACCCTATTGTCAATACAGGCTTCTTAAACACCTGTAGTAACAGGAGACAGACTAAAACTAATTAGAGCATCCGATTCAGGCATTTCACAAAATACCTGAAGCTCAAAAGCAGGCATTGCATGAAATGCGTGGAAATTTTAGGCATTTTGTGAAATGCCTGATTACACAGGTTGCCTGTAACATATATATATATATGTATATTTTGAAAACTCACATATTTAAACATCATAGGCTTAATAGCTGCAATTAATTGAGACAATAAAACCCATTTTGAGATGGCTAAATCAATGTCCGCATTCCAGCTGTTTCATTTGCAAGTGGGAATACATTCACTATTCCACTGTTTAAACCTTTAGAAGTTCATTCATTTCAAATGAATATCATTGCAATATATTCCGTGGGAGCACTTCGCAAAATCATTTGCACTCGACAAGGACATAATGTTAGTTTCTGAAAACAAATCTAGCCTTTATATTCTAATATTTCTTCTGAAGGATATTTCCTGATTAAATTCTAAGAATTGAGAAATTTTTTTGCACTTTTTGGTCAAAAGAATTCAATGATTAAAATCAATAAATAAGCGACTTGTAAGTCCTGATAAACACGGATTGATATTTGTTAGAAGTCGCAAAAAGTTAGATGTATATCACACAATGGAAAAATCCTAAATTGGATCTGAAAGCAGTTGATAGCCTTTGAAATGTGTCTGATAGTTATGAAATATTCATATGAATTAACGGCTCCACTTAAAAGATTAAATGGCATCAGAGAGAATAGAAACATCCAGTATGCAGGACTTTAATCTACAAAAAAGTGAGTTCAAACATTTATAAGTTAGATAATTTGTAAAGGACTGCACCTACTGAACTGAACCGATATGACCCAAGACATTACATGGGTTTTACTTTCTTTTAACAAAATGGTGAGAAAAACTTTCAAAGTCAGACCAGAAAGAAGGGAGTTCTGGAAATCTGGATCGGAATGTATCGGTTATGTGTGTATGAACCTTTAGTGCTATCTTGTAGATCGCGATTGTTTAAACTGTAAATGTGATGCCCCAGTCACACTAAAGGCGGTATTGCATATGTTTTTTTTGGCATCCGAAAACCCAGAAAATCGTGAAGGTGGAAATGTTGAATATTTCAAAACTAAATCTGTGTGTATAGATGGGTAAAGCGGGGAAAGTAGGAGTTTCTCAAGTTCACATACAGAAGTGTATCAGTAATTAAAGGAATGAGGCATTTAGCAAAACACCTAATAAACATAGGTAATACAAGTTGTAGTGTGACTGGGGCTTAACTCCTTTGGCTTAGTGGGTAACACTCTCACCTCCAACCTGTCAGGTTTGTGGTTCAATTCCTAGCACAATCTTAAGTGGAAAAATTGGTACGTCCCTTAATTGCCAGTGCTCCATGGTTCTCAGTGCAGGGTATTGACCAACAAGTTTGCATTCGTTTCCTCCACCCACTCAACTAACAGTTGTTATATGATCTATACACATTGTTGAAAGTAGCGTTAGATCAATATAATAAACAATTCGAATTGTGGCGAAGACCTATAATAGCTATTGGTCTTTGAGTTTTGTGATTCTTTTTTGTGTAAACAGTTGTTTATAATCAACACCAACAGACAATAAAAGAACAACAAATGTATAATGGTGTTTAATTAATCATCCTACATTTCACTGCAGTGGAAATAATTTAGGTATATTTCACAGACATAATCTGTGCAATCCAGATTCAGATTTGGATTCTTTGGATATTAGCTAGATTTTTTTGAGAAATGCAATTTTCCTGAGATAAGAATCCAAAGTCAAAAATATAAGATAAACAACTATAAATATCATAAAAATTACATGATTCTTACAACTTGCTGCTACAATTTGCCACCATTGTTTTGCAAAGCATTATGGGTAATCCAATGAATCTGAATCCATGAATCCACCTTCAGAGGTAGATCAACTGATTCGTAATCCGGATTAGGATTCCGATCACACCACAAGGGAATCCATTAATCTGAAAATCTAGATTCCACGGATTATGTCTATGAAATACGCCTAATGCACACTCCGCAATCCGACTAATACAGCAGAAGAAACAGTTGTGAAATATTGAGTAAATAGGAAAACGTCATCCTGAAATAGGCTCTTTAATTATTCAAACAATGTAAACCAAAAAACATCATCACTTGCACAAACAAAACCCTTTTGGCTGGTTGCAGGATAATTTGTGTCAACTGAAAACCCCCCTCTGAGCCATTTTTTTATATTGTTCACTGAACTTTTCTCTCTGTTAAGTCTCTGGTTTGACAAATAGGACTCAACATACCCTGAACAAAAATTCATCTCTTTTGTTTATTTTTTTTTTTTTGTCTTGTTAAGGATTTTGCAGATGTGCGCGGAACAGCAGAATCTGAATTTTTGACACATGCCGAGCTAACCGTTTAATGTTTCTGTTCACATGGCACAATTTTTCTTTGATATTGTCCGTAAGCTTATGTCAATTTGAGATTAAAATGAGATAATGGGGATACTAATCATTGTTTTAAAAATTATTTCCCAACATTGTAATTACAATGGTATTATTATTATAATGTATTTATACTCAGCGCAATATCTCCATATACTACAGGACTCAAAGCGCTATTTAACTAATCCGACTGTACAGGTACAGCCCCAACTCACAAGTAACTGACATTCCCCTAACTGGAAGATAGAGGCTCAAGGATGACCATTTATCAACGTCCTTGAGGTTCTTTAACCTGCCACTGGGGATAGGACCCAATGACAGAGGACCGCCATTTTAAGTGGTCATCCGAGCCACTATGTATCTGCCTGTACCTGGGATTGAACCCACGTCCTCTGAGTTCCTAGGCAAGTGTGTTACCCACTAGGCCACAGTGGCGGTATATCAGCTGAAAACGAACAAAAACCACGTTGGATTGTGTCAAACAGAAGTATTTTAAAACAACTTTACATTTTAATCCTGTATAGAATTCTTTTTAAATACAGCTCCTAATACCTTATTTTGACTGTTTTGTGACGGGACCACCATTTAAGTGTTCATCTGAATCACTATCTGCCCATACCTGGTCCACAACTCAGATGGTTACCCATCCAAGTACTAACCAAGCCCAGTGCTGCTTAACTTCAATGATCAGATGGGAATTTGTTAAACTACACCACAGAATCAGAGTTTACCCTTGTAAAATATTGGCTGATAGTTCATCAAAAGATATAAAAACCTATAAATTTAATCATATATCTCACAAAATTAATTTAATTGCAGTAAAAAAAATAAAGGCATTTGTCACAAATTAAGAATCCATGTATCTCTTAGTGCCATTTAGTTGAGTTATGTTCATGTTCGTTATATCGGTGACAAGTGAATAAAAGAACCGTTTTTTATTTGTGATGATAATATCTCTACCCATTATCAAACTTATTTCCTTATAATACCTAGGAGGGACTCTCGGTGATGTAGCAATTAGAGTGCTCACTTTCAATCTCTGAGGTCGCCCGTTCGAATCTTGGCCCGGGCACTTCATGTTGGAAAGTTGGTATTTACTTGCTGATGCCCGGTTGTTTATAGTGCAGAATCTTGACCAACTAGTATGCACTGGTTCCTTCACCCGTAAACTTATCGCAATATGACCCTGGCTGTTGAACGTAACGTAAAACAAAAATAAATCTATAATACCTAGGTGGGGTCAGAATGGCTATAGGGGGTGGCCTATTTTTACATGTGCACTACCCAAATGCAAGATCCATTTTAGGAACAATAAAGTCAAGGTTCAAATATATGTTGATAGAACCACATATTTAATCGTGGATGGGCCATTATTTACAGAAATATTTTAGAAGTGTTACAAGCTTCTGGTTTATAAGTTTATTATCACTTTTCCAGCAAAGTGGACCCATGTTGGAATATTCAAATATCCTGTCAAATCCCTGTTTTATTTCTAACACTTCAACTGCACCGCGTATGTCTACAATGGGCTTAACATAGACCTTCGGCTCTGCTCCTGTTTCTGACCCCAGTTCTTTGGTTTTTACCTTCCCTTTTAAGTCCTAGTGAAATATTGATGAGTGGTATTTTTGGAGGTGGATACAAGGGGTGATAATGTTACCACAATGCCCTTATCTTTCCTTTTAGTGCTTATAAAACATTTATGACCCCATTTTTGAGCTTCCTCCAAGGACTATTTACCTCTCAACCTTAACTCACTGTGGATTAGAAATTAGCTTTAGTAAGTCCCAAAACTGGTCAGAAGTTACCGATCACAGTAACACCACAAGTCAATATATATATATGTCTAAAAAAGTCCATGTGTTATTATTTGTTTACTATCTGTACCTGAAAATTTTTTATTTATTTATTTATTTATTTTTATTGAAAAATATAAAAAAGTCTAGTGTATTGGAGGCAAGCTGGCAGCCAAAGGTTTTGAATGCTGCTTAGGTCTTCTTGAGTTCAAAATATACACACATACATAGAGCCACACACACTCATACATATACACACATTGGATATGTCAAGGTCAACAAACCAATGACAGAAGCTGAAGGTCAGACTGATCAGAAAACCTCATTTATTACCTTTGCCAGAGATGTTATGTTTTAGGTGCATTTATTTGTTTGTGGTCGTGATCACTCAAAAGCTAATGACCGCATCCTTTTTAAATTTTTATGCGGGTTGGACATGACAATAGGACGTAGTGATTACATTTTGGAAATATCTGAATCATACTCCGGACGCAAAAATATCCTGAATTTTCAACAGTCCTAGCTTCACTGAAGTGGTCAGGCTTTTGCCTTTGTGCTAAGCATTGCTGCTTATATTTTCATGGGCATACTATCCCATTATGGGGGTTAACATATAACAAGGCTGAATGCGGTTTTCGGTCCACTAGCATGAGCCGGTAAGCCATCAACAACAGCAGTAGAGCCCTGAAGCAGTCACCGTTCCCAGTACTAACGTAGCCCATTGCCCCTTAACTTCAGTTAAGAGAGAGATACTCATCACACTACGCCACAATTCATAAAAGTCCGGAGACAAAGAAAAATGAAAAAAAAAACACGACCCTTGCTAGACCTCACACTTAAAAAACAGTATTTTGGTAAAATTACAATATGGTCAAAGCTAATTATGGTCACAGTGATAAAAAAGTTCTTTTTTGTGACATCTACAGCAGATAGAAAATTTACAAATTTACGTATCTGAGAATCCTTTTCCTGGAAAAAGAGTTCCTTGATAAAATCATTGTTTTCCTCTCAATTAGCCTGGGTTTATGTTAAAGCTCTGTTTTTTTTGGGACAGACTTTCTGGGACAAGACTGTATTCTGTCTTTACTGCATGTTTCCATGCCTTGGTCAAATGGCGCTTTGAGTCCTGTATTACAAGGAGATATTGTGCCAAGTATAAATATGCAAAATACAATAACTAATATTATCTATAGTAGACTGTATAACTAGAACCTCCAATATATGAAGGATTTGGTTCGACTTATGGCTAACTTCCATTATAAACCATGGACTTTGTGTACCTAGAATATTCGATATTTTCATGATTGTGTTCAAGTTATGACATATATATATATATACATATATATATAATATAGATCTTAAATGTACAAAGAAAAAGGCATTTCAATCACTGCTTTGCATGTGATGCTAAAACTTTGTAGAATAAGCTCCTAAAAACATCCAAACAGCAGTTTCCCTGTAACCTTTCAGGTGCAAATTGAAGACCTATATTTTTAGTCTACCCTCCATAGCCCACCGTCTTCTCCTTAGCGTTTTTTTCTTGTATTGGCCTGCTATTGTATTGTACTTGTATTTATACTCAGCACAATATCTCCATGTACTACAGGACTCAAAGCACTATATGACCCATCCAACTCTACATGTACAGCCCAACTATCAAGTAACTGACATTCCTCTAACTGAGAGATGGAGGCTAAAGGATCACCATTTATCAAAGTCCTTGAGGTTCTTTAGCCTGCTACTAGGGATATGACCCAATGACAGAGTACTGCCATTTTGAGTGGTCATACGAGCCACTATGTATCTGCCTGTACCTGGGTTTGAACCTCCCCTGCTATATATGTCTTTGGCTTTTGATTTTTTCCCTTTCTTACTTTATGGCTCTGTTGTCTCAGAGTCTGTCAGACGATGGAGATTAAGTGCTATAAATCTTCTCATTATATTACTTAGGTTACATAGTTTCAATAATATTTATGAGAAGTTGGCTCAAAATTGGCAAAATATATGAACAGTAAAAGGGACACCGGGGAATTAAAAAAAATGTATTATTCAGTCTTTATTTCCAGGTATTCAAGTCAAATGCATAACGCAGTAGATAAAAAATTCATATTGTCTCATTCATTGTCCATATGTATAATTGGTACATTGAGAAAAACAAGACAATTATGTCAGTAAAATAAATGGAAAAAATATACATATGAAAGACTTATGAATCCTTTCATATCATATGCTGGAATAATGTGATTAAGCGAAAAAAAAACCCATCCTATATCCAATAATAATGGCTACTTATCACTCTGTCTTCTGCTAAAGTTTTAGTACAGAGATGAAAAATATCTAATTATTCACCACACATTGTACCTGGCCTGGATATGGGGACGTACAGACAGGGACATACATGTTTTTTTTATATTACCTTGAGACACGTACCATGTATAATTATCATTACAAATTTGTAAACAACTGTTTTTTCCCCATTAAACTTGTAAGCTTCAAATAACTTATATGAACCAATACACCTTATACAAATGAGTTTTCTGCTCACTTTTGTTGCATTAAAATCTATGCATAAACAGTGGAGTACTCTCGAGTTAAAAAAACTGAAGGTTTTTTTTATTCATATCTGCCACTGGCTTCACAGCTATATTTGCATAGATACAAAATGGTGGATAGTAAAAACAAAACATCCCTCATTTGACACATGCATAAAAATATATCACTCACGAAGATAAACAATATAATACTCATGTCACAGACCCCTATCATGTAGTCATCTTCATTTATGATAGATTTTTTGGGGTATTTTTTTTGTATTTGTCATTTGGGTAGTGTTCTTATTTCGCAGAAAAAATCCCTGTATGAACAAAGAAGTAAAAAAGGATATCTAACACAGGAATCTGTGTACATGTCTAATTAGTGTAGTCATTCAATGGGGTTTATAGAAAATCACTGCTTATTTCAGTCAGTTTTGGAGTTGTGAATGAGGGGAGGATTGAAGGGGTGGGGGTGGGGGGGGATGGTAGATTGTTGGGAGGACAGCTGAAGTGGGTAAATAACAGCAGTGCAACTAATGAAATTGCTGCTAATAATAGTTTTTCCAACCAGAACCTGTACTGATCCACTTAGGTTGACTTCAATATCTCACAATACTACTGTGCTCACAGTTTAAGTTAAAACTTAATCTCACATTTCAACAATTTTGTCTATTTATTTTTACCATTTTGTCCAAAACATGACCAATTCTTAAAGTAACAAAAATTATACTATCTAGGAACTTAAGTGGGCGTGTTAAATATGTCCCTTAAAGTGTAAGCTACAAGTCTTACAATTGTGGCTTTTAAAGTATGACATTGTCAGCTATTCTATTGCTGTCTCAGTCTCTATAAATGCATGTTTCGATATGTGCAATTACAGATCCCCGGGTTTTTAAGGCAAGTTACAGTTAAATGTACCAGTGTATTTTCAGCAGGGTTGTCAGAGTAATCAACACAAATCACCTTTTCTGAAATTATATATTAAACAAGAGTACTGTGAGAGCGCATGCCTCCACCAAATTAAGTATTTTTTTTAGTAAATGGGAAAATCCAGACTATTTTTTTCTATGCAGACGACAATCCAGATCACTTTTAATTTTTAATGGGATCTAATTTGGACCAAGACCCATCCTCTGAGTTTTTAAGGAAGACCCAACCAGTGGTCTTTCCCAGTAAACATTTTTAGGTTTTGCAAATGTTTGATAGGAAACGTTTGGCAAAGGTTAAAAATGATGGGTATGAAAACCATTTATAATAGAATGTTTTTAAAATGTTTTGTGTATACCGTTTATTAAACGTTTAATGACAAATGTTAGAAAAACGTTACAAATGAACATAATAATGTCTGAATGATAATGGGGTCAGAGGTCAAATTCAGTATCTGTTTAAGGTTGCTCACTAATGAAAATATTATTTTTATGTCTAAAATTGTAAGTTTGTGGCTTAGAAATTGTGCCCCCATTCAATTCTTATTTTTAGGGATTGCATGTGGGGCAATTTTTGACAAAGTCCTCTAAAATCCCCTATTATTGCTCACCGCCATCTTTGTTTGGACATGTTTGAAGGTGAAGGTTTAAAAATATGGGTTTAAAAAACGTTTTTCATAGAATGTTTTTAAAACACTTGACAAGCAATGTTGTTTAAACATTTTATGGTACTGTTTATCAAACATTTTATGATGAATGTTTGAAAAACATTTCCAGCAAAACCTTCATTTCTTCAGCTATGTTATAAATGTTTTAAAAACATTTCCAGTTAAACCTAGGTTCTTGAGTTCTTTCAAAAACGTTTAATAAACATTTTCAGTAAAAACGTTTTATAGAGAATGTTTATAAAACGTTTTTTAAACATTACAGCATAAACGTTTACTTGGAAACATTTAGAAAACCATAAGATAGGGTTTAAATAGGTTTTAGAAACATTTTGTTAACGTTTAAACCATTTAAAAACGTTTTTAATGTTTACTGGGTTGCGTAATCCCACTAATAAACAAACAGACAGACAAACGGAAAAACAGGCAAACAGTCCTGAAAATAATACTGTCTTGGCAAAAGTACCAAATATGGACAGCAACGGAATTATGTCTTAACACACGACCACTATTTGTCCTGGAGGGGAAAACCGGCAAATTGTAAGTCACACAAAAACTCCAATTCTACTGCTGTGCAATTGCCTCTTAAATGCATAATTTGGTTGGCGGTATGACCTGTCTTATGACTTAGGAGACCGGGGGGGTGGGGGGTGGGGGTGGGGTGGGGGGTAATCTTGGCTATCACAAGACCTTTGCAAATAAGCATAAATCTTCTTTCTGATTGCTTGTGTGTTATTTTTACAGTTGTAACAGCTTATTGACCTAATTTTGGGTAATACAACTTTTCTTTTCAATATACTACTTTGTTCACTCTTGTCATAATATAACTAATGTTTCTAAAAAACTTGAAGGCGAGTCACCTTGTCGAAAAAGAAGACAGGTTGTGTAAGCGTGTCAAGAGGAATCCCAACTTGGTGTCACGAGATATCTTTATGAACAAGAGCACTCGGAGAGCGCAGACCTCCACTACGGGAGCTCAATTCCTGGACTTTCAAAACCTACCATTAGCACTGATATTGGTTTTTGCCCCCTCTATTTATATTTTTGCCGATAGTGATCCGGATCACTCCCAATTTATTTTTTATGGATCCAGATCACTCCCAAAATCTAATCACTTGATCCTTGTCCCATTTAGGACAAAAAATTTCATTAAAATCCGTCCATAACTTTTTGTGTTATCTGTCTTGAAAAATTATATAATTACATTTCATGGATCCAGAAGATCCAGATGATCCGGATCACTCCCAGAATTGAATCATTTCTTCCTTTTACCTTTTCAGACATATCCTGAAAATTTCATCAAAATCTGTCGATAAGTTTTTGAGTTATATTGTTCACAAACAAACTCAAAAACCCACAAACAAACCCAGGCGAAAACATAACCTCCTTGGCGGAGGTAATTGCAGTGATCTGAATCAGGGTCGTAACACATACCATTGCAGTCATGTGACCTATCTCTTTGGTCAAAATGCAAATCGAGTGTTAATTGGACTATCACTCCTCCCTTTTCGACTATGATTGGTCTCCAAACACAACCCCTCAATTCAAAATCGGCTGGGTCTTAGGATAGGTCATGAAACTGGAATCTGATTATTAGCCAATCCCATATGGATACATGAAACCTTTTCTTTAATGTAGCCCTCAAGAAGTCGAGGAGTAAGCAGACAACATATGTCTATGCTACATAATTAACAAGGTACTGTCAAAAATTGGCATTTGTGTGTGTGTGTGTGGGGGGGGGGGGGGGGGGGGGGGCAGGGGGATATGGACAAGTATTGACCAGTATGTATGTTCTGACATTCAAGTTAAGTATTATGCCCTATTCACATTATAGGCAGTATACCTGCAGTTAGAAGTTTTACTCAGCCACAGAACTACCTCCCAGGATGTCTCATATCTTCCGAGGTATCACACGCGTGACCACTGATGTGATACGGTGCGTAACCATGAATAATGGTATTTGATGTCAAGGACATTTGTCCGATGCCTATAGTTGTGGGTTATATTGCATGTAGTGTGAAAGGCGTATATGAAATGTATGAGATACTGATATGTGTTATTGATACCATGTGTTATTAACCAGGCTATGTCTTTAGAATAATGATTATTGAACTGGTTTCAGGTGTTGAGCCTTAGAGTCTGCCCAGGGCAGAGATTAAGCAGTATGAAAGTCCATAATAGAATAGAGTAGAATAGAATGATCAGAGAAAAGGAGTCCACTGATATTACATCCATAATCTGATTAATCCTACCGCATGGAAACAGGCCCTAAGTCCATAGCCTTGGGTTTTTTGTTACAAGTGTGTCCCAGAAATGAGTATCATGTTCTCACTGTAATATGATTACCGTGTCTTATCAATGGTGGGCTAATAACCACCCGATTGTTCTGATACTTTGTTATATGAAATTTTGCGATATTGACAGGCAAAACACAAAAAGTAACAAGTATTTGTAGAGATGGAAAGTAATATTTCTCAACTAATCCATATAGTTCAGTTGTAAAGAATCCATGATGTTTCATGCAGTGTCTTGAATGCTTTGAAGAACAGCAAGATGGACATTTTGGGAAGGTGAAAATAAGAAAATAAAATAAAAGAATACTGTAATTTTTATAACAATGTCTAAGGAGTTAGTGTTGATATCATAGATTGTTATGTTAAAATCGATTAATTATGGTTCTATCTGTCAATATCGATATATCTAAAGTATCATATTTCCATATCATTTCCATGTATTTAGTGAGCAACTGTCTGAAACAAAATTCTGGGTGTTAGACTAAGCCCGGACTGATGTAAAGTCAGGAACTTAAATCTGAGCCTTTTGTCTCAGCCAAGTCCAAGCTTATCATACAACCACAGTGGTTTTTTAGTGTCGTGTAACCATTTATTTCAAGTCAAAATATTCTTCTGGTGGCATATATCCTTTATATGACACGTTTTCTCTTTGGAACAAATGTTGTTTTGCAATGGAAAAATCTTTTAGAAACATCAAAAGACCAATTCAGGGAAATGTTCTTTATTTTTATTCTCCATTTTCAGTCATTTGAAATTTAAAAGTGGATAAAGAGTTACAGTAACCATATTTAAGTCTTTCTTGACCAAAGTTTAGCCCACTCCCAGCATAGCCAAGTATGGTCCATGGTGGATAATAAAACATATGTCCAACTATTTAGGCCAAATATGGTTCATGGTGGATAATAAAACATATGTCCAACTATTTAGGCCAAATATGGTCCATGGTGGATAATAAAACATATGTCCAACTATTTAGGCCAAATATGGTCCATGGTGGATAATAAAACATATGTCCAACTATTTAGGCCAAATATGGTCCATGGTGGATAATAAAACATATGTCCAACTATTTAGGCCAAATATGGTCCATGGTGGATAATAAAACATATGTCCAACTATTTAGGCCAAATATGGTTCATGGCGGATGACATAGTTGGATATGGATCCACAAAAATATTTTATTATCTGAATATACAAACCTATTTTTCACTATCGTAGAGCTGCAATCTTACAGCTTTACACTGAATGACCCCTTCTTTTTATCCAAATGAAATCTAACTGTAACAATATGTTCTTGTAATGGATATACCTTGATAACCAACTGTGTAAAACCCTATTGCCATCTGCCAACCTATATCAGCTTATAAAAATATTTCATTTGACAATTTTATGAGGGAAATAAAAATAGAAAAGACTGTATATTTATTTATTGTTATATTGACATATTTTTTGTCTGTGAATGTTTTTGCTTGTCTAATTGACAATATTTTCCTGCAAGGTTTTTGCGTATTCTCAAATGAATCGCTCGTCTAATTGACTTTTACTACTGCTCAAATTTTTCATTATTTCTCTTTCCTTTGTTTCATGTACAGTTTCCTTGAAAATCCCTGTGGTACATTTTTTTTCTGAGAAAGCCAATCTTAAGGGGCTTTCACATTTCAACAGAAGAACTGACCTATACTGAAGTTATGCAAAGGTGAAAGTGCCTATATTTTCATGATTTGAAATAAAATTAGAATTGGAAACAGAATGTATCAGTACAGAGTAGGATACCATATACTTGAAGGGTCAAAAGTCATTCAGAATTCAGTATGTCTCAGTGAAATGTAATATTAAAATAAACATTAAAATAACATTTTCTACCCACTCAAGGCCTTATTTTCTTGAAACAACATAAAATACAGACATTTGTGTTTATATGTGATTGTGTGTTTCAGTGACATTGACTTGTAAATCATTGAATCAAAAGTGGATAATAAAACTATAACATCCCTCATTAGACACATACTAGATTAATATCACTCATAAAGATGAACAACATAATAGTATCCACTGGTATTATTTAGTCATCTTCATTTGTGGTATATAACAAATTACAATGCATCCAGAATATTATTGCAATACACATATCAAAGAATCAATTTGGTCATAATTTCACTTTTGATGGCCTTACAATCTAGAATGAGTTGCCTGCTGATGTTCCTTCAGCTACTGTCGCCTCATTGAGGAAGAAACTCAAACCATATTTGTTCTCTAAGGCCTTTCCACCATAATTCCACAGTAGTTTCCGATAGAAGCCTCTCTTACATCCCATCGTATGTGCACGCACGTCCTGGTTACCGAGAAAAATCAGCGGATTTGCAAGGCACACTTAAGGCACACGTGCAATTTTATAACATAATTTAAAGGTTGTACAGGCCCTGCAATGAAAACTGACATGCACATTTTCTCTGCGTGCATGCAGTATTGACATAAAGGCATCCATTTCTCAAGGGTAACTTATGAGAGACTTGTGCACGTGCATTTCCCTTGCAAGTGTTGAAAGATTTCCCCATTCACTTGCAGGGTTTGCAAGTCCCTTAGAACACACTCATGTGTACCTTGCATCCATACTAAACCACCGTGAGGCCTGTAGCTAGTTGCAGTCTATTCTTTGATGTTCAAGTACTGACACTCTTATCAGAAAAATATTCCTTGTTTGCACGTGCAAATCTCTGCTACCCCACTACCAAGCTACGTTCATATTTTTCAACAATATATGCTGCTACGAATATTGTTGAAAAATACGAGCATGGCCTGGTAGTGGGGTAGTAGAAATTTGCACTTGCAAGCAAGTTATATTCTCCCAACAACAGTGTCACTACTTGGATATCAAAGAACATGCAAGGTGCACATGAGTGTATCTTACAGCACATGCAAACCTTTTTTAAGTAAGTGGGGAGGACATGCAACACTAGCAAGAAAAAAATGCAAGTGCCCAAGTCTCTCGTAAATTCCCCTTGAGATATGGATGCATTTGTAACCATGCTGCGAGCAGGCAGAGAATAATGTGCATGCCAATTTTCATTGCGGGGTCTCTACAACCTTGAAATTCTGTTACAAAATCACACGTGTAGCTTAAGTGTCCCTTGCAAATAAGCCAATTTTTCTCTATAACCAGGACGTACGTGCACCTACGATGGGATACAAGAGAGGCTTTAAGCCGGCGTCCCTGTGGTAATACCCATTGCTATATGCCGTTGGACTGAAGAATTTTGCAATATCACTTATATTTGGAGTTTGCTTAAATGCAGAGATTAAGCTCTATAAACGTCCATAATAGAATAGACTACTTATGTACTTTTTATTTATGTAATTTTTGTTGTATATGGCATTTGTAGTCGTTATAGAGGGCAGAATAAAATAGAGGTGGGACGTTCCACCTCTTATGAAAGCTGGCTGCATCCCTCTATCTAGGGTACTGCTATAGACTTATTTATTTTGGGTTTAACATCGCTTTCAACACTGTACAGAGGGGGCCACGGTGGCAGAGTGGTAACACTCTTGCCTCCCACCTCTGAGGCTGGGGTTCGATTCCCGGCACGGCCTCAAGTGGGAAAGCTGGTAGTTGCTTGCCGTTGGTCGGCAGTTTACAGTACAGAACCCTGGCGAACTCTATGTACTGGTTTCCTCTGCCCTTCCAACTACCCATCGTGATATGACCTGTACAGTGTTGAAAGCGACGTAAAACCCCAAATAAATAAATAAATAAACACTGTACAGGTCATATCACAACGGGTATTTTTATGGACAGAGGAAACAAGTACATACAGTTGATCAAGGTTTCTTACTGTAAACTGCCAACCATCAGTAAGAAATTACCATCTTTCCCACATAGGCTTCATGATTTGAACCTCTGACCTCAGAGGTGGGAGGTGAGTGTATTAACACTGTGGCCCCAATACTGCTATGGAATAGAATCAGAAAATGGGGAGAACAATGTTTGACACAAAAGTATATTGAAAACATGCCATATCAATTACAGTAGTGACAGTAGTAGACAGAGAATGGCACAGAATGTAATGGAAGGGCAGCAGAAGAACTACAGAAATGATACGACACCCTGCAGTTCCAGGAGGTTAATAGCAGTGACCTTCAGACTGCTTTTGGTAAGCAGAAATTTTAGTCTTTTCAAAACTTCAGTGTGTGTTTATGTGTGTCCACGGAAGCCAATTAATGAATGCTACAGAAGACAAACTTAGGGATTCTGACACTAACTGTGCAGGAATGAAAAGGTACATAATACTCCCAGGGATGCACGTAATGCTACCTTTGTAGTGTGGTTAGGGAACCGGTTACCTCCCCTCATCCACTCTCCCCCCCAAACCAATCATGGCATCACCACTGGCATGAATGTTTTATTCTTTCTCTATGTATAGCCAGAAGGACATGTCAAAATGAAAACCCCATGCTCCGACCACACTACTGAAGGTATTACCTATATGTGCTAGCATTTTGTATAAAGTGGCTTTATAGTTGAGTTGGTTCAACCGCCTGGGTGGTAGTGGGATCGGTCCTCAGCATTGTCAGTTGTGGGAGTCCAATCCACACAGAGGTGACAGCTAGTGGTTAGATGCAAAACTTGTTAAAACCCACCAGGCCATTGGGGACCGTAACAGTTTGTAAACCCCACTTGCAGGTTTTCACTATTGACTGATGTGTCCAATACTAATCAGTACTGGACACTTTCTCTCAGTGACCATTTTTGGGGAATTCATTTATTCCTGTAAAAGAGAAATTAGAAAATTTGGGGACAGATTATTATATATCTTAAGACCAGGCATCAAATATGATATAGAGTGGCGTTTACAACAGCCAAACTCCTCAAAAGTGGCAAATACCAGAAAATATTGAAAATCTCGGCCCTATCGGGCCTCGCTCTCCAATATTTTCTGGTATTGGCCACTTTTTCGGAGTTTAACTGTATTAGTAGAACATCTCATGCCTTCAAGTACTGCCACGCTTCTGTTAGAGAAGTCTTAATACTGTGGCAACTTGCTTCCTATGGTCATCCACATAGAAGGTGTGAAATGTTTAAAATTTCCGCCTGTAATAGGCAGTGTGAAATTTACAGCTTATAACTGCAATGACTGCTGTATCATTCTGTAGCTATTCTGTTGCCTTTCTTGCTAATTCTGTGCCATTCTGCCTCTCTCTGTGTCTCCAGTGAAGACAAATGTTTGCGATAAAGTTAATGCACCTTTACAGTATCTTTGCTCTAACTTTTCTCTGTCTGCCTGTAGTGTGACTTAGGGCAAAACAAAGAAGTGTGACATGTGTTTATGTTGATACTCGAGACGAAAGATGAAGTCATCCTGTCTAAAATTAGAGCAGTATTTTATAAAACCTTACTCATCAGTTGAATTCAGTGTTAGCTATTCTTTAAATAATAATTTGTTGTGATTTTTATTTCATCTTCATTTCTCTATGTATTATTAATCAGCAGAGAACTCAGATATTAGCTTTCCTGGAAGACTAATTATACGAGCTGATTCTGATTAACTAAAGAAAGAAATGTATAAGAACATGAGATAAAATATAATAAATAATATCCCTTGTCTGTAAATCATGTCACTTAGCAAGTTTTTTGTCTATATTTAATTAAAATGAACAGAAGATTCAATGTTTGATTCAGTAGAAGGTAGTTTTCACTAAGAGATAAGTTTTCAGGTGCAAATGTATGATGTCCAAAAATGAGGTCACTTTTTATAAAATCAGACACATTTTGTGAAAAGTAGAAAGCACTCATAGAACGCTGACGTTCGCCAGGGGGCTTTTCTGAATATTCAGGGCGGATCATTCTCAAAATGTAATCACTTCTTCCTTAGCCAAACTCTACCCACATACATAAAATTCATAAAGATCATTTCATTACTTTTTCCAGTAATGCCAACCAGACAGGCTAAGTTTTTGAAAATATATTTAAAATGGGACCAATGACAGTTGGGATTTGTTTGTATCCAAAATATGATTCAGATTTTTTAAACATTGCATCACTTCTTCCATTGGTTCCATTGATTTGATAAAAATTGACCTCATTTTGGACATCATGCATATTGTTCTTCGGATCCAATATGTGTCCACTTCAAACAAACAAAAAAATTTCAAAATCCTACAGGAAAAAAAACTGTAAGGTGTACTGGTTTTCAATCTGATAAAAATTCTTCAGAATGGAAACTGTCTTGTACAATATGGTTTTCAATAGACAAGATATATTATAACATCAGAGTTATGACATTACAGAGAGATTTGATTTTTGATTCATGAATCTTTCAAAACAAGTTCACATTAAATATATGTTTTAGCAAAAAAACTAAAGTATCTGGCCTGAGTTTTTATTTTCATATCTCTCCATTCTTTATTATTTACTGTTAACAGTAACCTTGGTATTTTGTGTCACGTCCAATAGCATATTATAATGACGACAATTATTAGGTCTGCCCCCCTCTCCCCCCAGCTGGGTCTCTCTATGTTAATACTTAAATGGCCAGCCTCCCAGTATAGTAAGCTACTTTAGTTTGTAACATCCGCCATTTGGGAAAATCTACTAATTTAAGCAACTGCTGGAAAAATCTTTATAGATTTGGTGACATGTCGTACAAATGACAACAAACTCGTTATAAAAATCATAAACTTTGACAATAATATATAGTAAAATAAAGTTTTCCAGTCGTTGAGTTTTAGAAATTGAGAGCAAATTTCATAATACTTTTCCAACCAAGGTTGTCCTTTCAGGGAGACTGTTGCTAAAGAATTATGAGCACTTCGGTAGAAAGGGAGAAGAAGAGTCTGACTAGCCTTGCAAAAGGCGCATATGGTTCACATATCTATTTTTTCTGCTATTTTCTGCCTCCTAGTCAAATGTGAATCCGAAGATATCATACCACAGTAAGAAGCAACAAACAAAACCAGCAACAAAAGTAGATGAGCCTATTCACGTGTAGTTCATGACTCAAGCATATATAAGTGTGAACTATGTATAAAATCTATGTAGGTATTAGTATGTTATGTTTATTTATTTATTTGGGTTATACGTTATGGGTTATATGACTAAGGGTAGTATTAAGGGCAGAGAAAACCATTACATACTAGTTGTTTAAGACATTGAACTATAAACTGTCAGGCATTGGTAAACAGCTACAACCTTTCCAACATAGGGTCCGGGGTTTGAACTGCAGACCTCAGGGGTAGAAGGTGGGTGATGATACCCAATGCGCAATCAAGCCCCCCCCCCCCCCCCCCTGTTGTTGTGATAAACTTGCTTGTCAGTCTGACTGGCATTGTTTTTTTATAGCTTTTAAACTTTCTGCTGCTGTTGGGATCTTAAGGCTCATACAATGGTCCTCAGTGGCCCCGTGGGTTGGTAGATTTGGCATCTAATCACAGGCTGTCACCTCTGTGTGGGTTTGACTCTCACAAGTGATAAAGCTGAAGACCTTTGCCAATATGACTCTGGCTGTTGAACATGGCATTAAACCGCAACTTTGACATTGACCTTAAGGGTCATATGATGGCATTCACTTGATTGGTATTTCCTCTCTTTAACTTTACTTGATCGTTTGGAATTATACTTATGGTTGTCTTATAGCTTACTTTGCTAGTGTGCTTGCTTCAGACATTTTATAACTTTTTATTTTTGATTGACCTCAACTTGACATTCAGTCTCATCGCCCGTGGGGGTGTCTGTGTAACCATGTCTTTAGAACATACTGTATAGTACGAAAATATGAAATGCATCTAGCCACAATTGAGCCACGATAAAGTAAAGATTTTGTGTTTGTATGTATCTCAGGCGGCCAGTACGGATCAGTGTGAATTAGGTATAAGGGACAACATTGAATGTCAAAACTTCAAAATTTAACTTGATACTTCTCCAACATTTTAATGGCAAATTTCTGAAATCTTCCCAAGATACATACTGTGTTTCATTGTAACTTGGGACATCCCTCAAACCTTTGAATAAACTGGAACACAGAATATTGATTGATGATTGGTTGTCATTGGCAACGCCCTTAAAAAGCATTGTTAAAGGTTAATTAATTTTAGTTTTTTTTTCTGATTAAAGTCTTTTATAGCTTATGCTGATGTCAATGCACATTTCCATCCACAGATATCTAAGTTAATACTCACAAAAGAAGCACAAATAATGCTTTTGATGTCAAGTTGTGTCAGATGCTTCACAGCTGAAGCAAGGTTATGGCGGTCCTTTTTGGGAAGGACTTATTGAGGGGGATTGAAATCAGATCACAAAAAGCTTTCTCTTGTGAGAGAGTTGCTGCTGCTAGTGTACATATAGTGCTGCTTTCTAATGATAAAGATGTGCCTACAATTCTGCCCACCAAATACCCTCACCCCCCCTCCTTCTCCTTAAAACCTGTTGCTAGAATTTGAGGGGTTTCAGACCTACGTGACCATATCACATACTAAAAACAAGAAGGTGCTCGTAGAGCACAAACCTCCACAAAGGCTCTTTTTTGGAACTCAGGATATTTTTTATATCCAGATAATAATCCACATCTTTTCCTAAATTTAAGAACTAGTCCAAAACTCACTCTGCAGGGTTGTCACCCGTTCCTCTAAATTCTCTCACATTACCCCTCAACTAAAAAAACTCCACCGGCTACCAGTTAGATACAGGGTACAATTTAAAATTGGTCTTATTACATACAAAATTCTCACCCAGGGTCAACCAGTTTAACTAAGAGATTTAATCCACCCCTACACCTCCTTTAGAAATACAAGGCGAAGTACCCCCAAACTCAAGTTCCTTCAAACCCCCACTTTTGATCGTAGAGTTCACAAATCAATTGAACACTTTTCTAATTCCTTCAGTCACTATGCCCCTGCCCTTTGGCACTCTTTCCCTCTCCATGTAAGAAATAGTCCCTCTGTTGCATCTTTTAGGAAGCACCTCAAAACTCACCTATTCAGCTCTAGCTTCCCAACTTAGTCTTACTTCCCTCCCGGTCACACCCACAATCCTGGATTACCGACCTTGAACGATAATGATTTTGTTTAATTAGCGCACTGAGTTCCTCATTGTGGGGAAGATATTGCGCTTGCAAAGCAGTAGATTAGATTAGATTAAGAACTTAATCCTTTGGTCAGGCCACACCAGTAAAAACGTTCACAAAGATCTGTGCATTTCTATATTTCATAAATACAAGCTACCACGGGGCAACATAGCCCTCCCTGCTGTTCTCTTAAAACCTGTCATTAAACATTGAGGGTTTTCAGACCTATGTGACTGTATCACATTAACATGAACTAGAAATCAGTCACAGAGCCCAGATCCCCAACAAGGTTTCTTTCTGAGACTTCAGGATTTTATTGTATCTAGAATATGGTCCTGATCTTTTCAAATAATTAAACACTTCTTCCTTTGGTCAGGCCTTGTCCATAAAACATCTGACATGTGAACACAGACAGACAGACAGACAGACAGACAGACAAATGTATCCAAAACAGATTCTCCTGGTGGTTTTGATAAACAAAATATTGTTCATGTATATTTCAGAATTTAAAGCATACCATGGGTCAATATACCTCTCCCTCTGTTTTCTTAAAACCTTCCATTAAATGTTGAGGGGTTTCAGATCTATGTGGTTATATCATATAGTGTAATTAATAACTAGAATGCTGTTTATCTTAAGTCAGAGTCAAAGTTGGGGTTTTACGTTTTGTTCAACAGCCAGGGTCAAATATTGGGACAAGTCCTCAGCATTGCCACTTGCTGTACTGGAACTCACACACAGGTGACACACTGTGATTAGATACCAAACCTGCTAACCAAAAGGCCACTGAGGACCTCTATATTGTTCATCTAGATTTCATATGTAAAAGCTTCTATCTGGCTTCTTAAAAGGAACTTTCTCAACCAAATATTGTGATGATGACAAAGTAAATATCCATAAATACCCATATGGCAAGTACAACACAGTGTATTTACATATCAAAGCAGTAATATAGCTTTAAATAAATGGGTTTATAGACATTTTCACTGGATATATACAATACACAATACCTGAGTGTCCATTTGGGCTTGTTGAGTTTTGTAGTCAACACCTCTGAAAATGAATATTTTCATTGGGCAATGAAAGCTATTGATCTTAAACTTATGGCTTCATAACTCCACTGTGGTTTAGTGGGTAACATACCTAGGAACACCGAGGACCTGGATTCAAACCCAGGTACAAGCAGATACATAGTGGCCCGGATGACCACTTAAAATTGCAGTCCTCTTTCATTGGGTCCAACCCTAGTGGCAGGCTAAAGAACCACAGGGAAATTGATAAATCCCTGAGCCTCTGTATTTCAGCTAGGGGAATATGAGTCGGTGAAGAGACTGGGCTGTACTTGTGCAGTTGGGATGGGTCAGATAGTACTTTGACTATAGGGGCATCAAATATGATAAAGTGAGCCAGTGGAACAAATGGCTATATACAAAATAATTGATCACTTGAGCTTTAAAGATTAATTTCTCACAATTTTGAATAGACTTCTTTATCACTTTAAAGGAAATTTAAAGAGTCTATTCAGCTGCAAAGTCGCCTCTGCCTCTGTAATGACTGATTAAAATGCTGAACTTTTTCTGTAAGAAATCGTCTATCAGCTATTTTTGATCTGTCTTGATCCAAAAATTAATCCATCAAAGTGCATTGATTAGTCAAGTGGATATGTGAGAAAGCATGTTTTGTTGCTATTATGAAGTTTTTCTTTCGATTCACCATCTCTGAGCTGTCCTGATGAAAGAAATCAACCGGTTGCCAGCTTGGCACGCTTGAGGAATTTTTTTCAAAAGCCAAAAAAAAAACAAAATGGCCACCTTAAATAATGGAAGATTCAATTTTGACACATATCTTGACTTCTAATGCATTTAGAGACAATCTTGAGGTCTAAATCTAGGTTTCTGGGGTCAAAGATTCTATTTCTGAATTGATAGAATGTTTAATTAGAACATAAATTTCACTTTTTACAATCACCCACCAAATTAAAAGAATATTTTAACAATATTTTTAAATTATTATCACATGCAATATTGTCATGTATTGCCAAGTAAACAAACCTACTTTTATCTGATTTAATAGCATGTTGGATAAGGTTTAAATGGCACAAGTCTGACCTGACATGAACATGAGCCTGTAAACAAATACTTATGCACAAAATATGATACTCACTGTCACTTTCAACATAGTGCAAGTGATTGATTTAATCTGTCAGATGTGATACAACAGAGTTTCGGCAAACATAACAAACTTATGATCACTAGAAAATATTTTACACCAGTACAGCTGTGTAACAATTCCATTCCTTGGGGGACAGAATCAAGAAAGTCATCACATGAAAGATGATAGCATCATAATTCATCATATAGCACCAATTGCCTCAGCTACAGATGACTAACATATCAAAGTAATCTGTGATGATACGTATGTCTTCATATTACTACTTTATTTCTGTATGGAAGAATAAATGACTGTGAGCTTAAGTTCTTATTAACTTTCATAAACTGAACTGTGAAGGTAAACAAGAACTGTGAAGAAGTAAAATTGGGCTTGACATATATTCTTAGCTATTACAGTGGTAATCTATCTTTAATATACAATCTACAAATGACAGTATACAATACTGTCTGTGTAATGTTTCAGTCACCCAATTTTTTTTTCTACATTTTGTAATTTCTATTGACAATGACCTTGGGATAGAGTGGATAAGTGAGTTAAAATACACTAAACTTATTTTAATGTTAATTTTTTGCACAAAAGTGAAGTCCCTAAGTAAATTTCAAGATTCAACAAACATGTTATTTTGTAATTAATATCTTTGTAATACAAATCTCTTTTCCTGAAAATTGGATTAAGTTGCACCAAGTAAAAATATTCCAAAGAGGGGAGGTTCAAACATCTATTTCATAATCAAAATTGAGCTTATACCTTTTTTAGCAAATTGAGAGTCTCTTTCCAAAATGAATTTTCAATTCTACTGATCACATACTCCCAGGAAGAATAATCCAGTTAAGACATTTCATCTTTGTCCATATTCAGTCAATTTTTCAAAAGTGATTTTTCCAGTTACCACATTTAATAAAATTTTATGATCCATACTATCTGTACGGCATCATTTAAGGATGACACATTTGGCAACTTTAGTCCTCCTTCTGGAAGATCATGCTGCAGTTGTGAAAGTATTATTCTTGGTTTTTGACATGTTGTAGAACTTTCTTGAAAACTTATGAAACATATGCAATATTGGGGAGGACCAACATTGGGTACATAAGCTTTGTGATAGTCAAAGGCTTGATAACCATTATCATACCAATTAGAGAAATTCTTTTTGGCATAAGAGTTTTCAGTGCTACTCGCTTGGGGCGTTTGGGCGACCCAGGTGTCAGTCCTCCTCCAAGGCAGGGGTCATTTGTTGTGTTTTACCTCAAGACTGGGCTGGGTACCAGGCCCAACCTCTTTGGTTTGGCACCTCTGAACCCTGAAGTGGGGTTTCACATGGTTGTCACTGGCAATGCTATAACAAATGCGTGTGATTGGTCAGGGATCTGACCTCAATGTTTGGGCCTTAGACATTGTCACTTTGAAATTTGTGCCTGAAGGGCAAACATGATTTTATAAGGATTTTTATTTTTAAGTTTTATACATGTTTTAAAGTTTTAACTTGTTCATAAATATAACAGGACGGTTATTTATCCTGTAACAAGTTTTTTATTGTACATCACAAGGACTAGTGAAGTGTGACTGGACTTTGATTTATAAATGCTGAGTCATGATGTGTCATGATATATTAGATTTTGTGGTCTACTTGTCAGTGTCAGGCTTTATGTGATCAACCACTGAGGGACGGTCTACCCTATATTTTCATCTATTTCTATGCATGGCGTGCCATGTTATGTCAATTTTGGTCGAATAGAGCCTGAATCTGATAATTAGAGCACCCAATCTGATCGCCTTTGGCGTCTGTGTATTGTGCTTTCAGAAACATTGACTTTATATTGATATCATAGTGATCAGTATCAAATGCAAATATGCCTGATCACAAACAAATGTGCAAGTACTGTAAAACGAGACATTTGCCACCCACGGGTAAGAAGTGTCAGAAGAAGAAGTCAGAGGAAGCCGAGGGAAATAATGAACTTTTTCGAGATGCTGCCGTGGCAGGAAGTACACCTGCTTCCCAGATTGATCATGGGGACGGACAGCGGTTGCAGCTGGAGATCTTGCAGCAGCTACAGAAGGTGACACAGAGACTGGACCAGGTTGAAGAGAAGATGTCAGCTACAGCAGTGACTTCCACACCTGACAAATCTGAGTTAAGTAGTGACACTTTTCTTGAGAGTATTAAATCAAGTAAAAGTAAAAAGTCAAAATATGTGTCAAGTAGTTCGTCCTCAGACGAGAGTGATGTTCCCTCTTTAGATCTGTTGAAATCTAGTCATGTTCAAAGGAAAGTTGACAAAAGAATTAAAGATCTGAATCAGAGTTCTCGTAGTGCAGGTAAATTAAAATATAAATCTCTGAGGGGTGGGGATGTCGATGTACAGGTCAGACACAAAGTTCATTGGCCCCATGAGGCAATATTGAGTGGTGTCACACGCCAAAGAGTGGCTTATGATCAGTTATCCCTCACCCAGTGGGTTCATGGCTTCTGTAAAAACATCCTGGAAGAAAAGTCCGAATCTAGAAAAGATAGCATGATCTCGTACTTGGGCGACCTCATGGAGGACGCCACTGACTTTTCCTGGCAAGGGGCGAAAGCGGCTCACGCTGTCCTGTTATGCGAAATGGAAAGGGGGTCCCTGAGTTGGGAAGATAGGGATAGGATTGACAGGGTTAGAAGGGCCCATGCCCAGAAACACATCCCCTCAGGCAAACAAAATTGGGGTAGGGCGGAGAAAAAGCCCTGGTTTTGTAAAAATTTTCAAACCAATTCCTGCCCCTATCACAAAGATCACGAGGTCAATGGGAGAATAAATAGACATATTTGTGCTTTTTGTCTGACCTTGGGCAAGCAGCTCAATCATTCTGAAAAGAATTGCAACAGTAAAACCAATCACCCAAAAAACGAGCAACCAGCTGCTCATCATTAGGATGGAGCAGCTGTGCAGCTGTTGGTTCTAGTTGTGAATCAACTGCAGAGGTAAAGGTTTCTGGTGAGTTGAATTGTAATGACAGTCACAGCATTGTTACTATGCAAGTTGGTAAACAGTCCATCATTGACAATAATATCAAAAGAAATAGGTTTGTGTACAATTCAAAGGTAAATGCAAGTCACATTGAAGCCCTTATGGCCAAACACAGCCCCAGGGGTAGGGATGTAACGTGTAAAGTACCAGTGGTCCATAGTCGTGTATTTGTAGCCAGTGACAGTGCGGGGCTTGTCAGCAGTTCTGACCAGGGATATGTGAAACATAATGGGAATCCAGTGAGTGGGGTTAATGCTTCACATGCTCATGTGAAGGCAGTGGTTGATACTGACAAGCATGTGAGGCAGTTTGTGTCTTCACATGCTGTTGTGAATCCAGATTATGACCAAACAAGTAGCAGACAAGGTAGTGGGGATATTGTTTCACCTGCTGAGAAATCTGTTACTATGGTGACTGAATCGGATCAGATCCGGGTTGGTAGGGCCCCTGATGTGTCGGATCCGACAGCTGAGGTCATATCCATCCCTAAAGTTAAAAATGTAACTGAAAGTGGGTTTGAAGATCCACAAATGGCAGCTAAGGTCATATCTTCCCAAGGAAGTGAAAGCGATTTCAATATAAATGACAAGGTTGAAATAAAATGTGATGAAATTGACAGTATTGGTGAGAAGGCGCAGTCTGGCCTACTGCCAGTGTATGATGTAAACTCTAGTGGTATAGAAGATAACTTTGTCAATTCCATATTACATGTGCACCAGTTTTCCACAAGTGTGGATACAGGGGAGGTCAGTAGTGACACATATAATGCATGGCGTCGTCAGTCCGACTTCGACTTCGGTTTTGTGCCTCTAGGTGACCAAATCCTCCCAAGTACTAAGACTGTTAATGAAGTCAAAGGTAAAACTCCTTTTGAAATTCATGAAATTATTAGAGCTACTAGAAAACCAAATTTCATGGAAGCAAGGATTCCAATTGAGTCCCAGCTCAATACTGATGTCTGGAAAAAACATCTTGCAGGTTACTGGGATAGTCAGTTGTGTGAGCTTATCCAATTTGGATTCCCGTTAGACTTTAACAGATCTTGTGTTTTGAATCATGAGCAAGGCAACCACAAATCAGCTGCTGACTTCCCTGCTGATGTTGAGGCTTATATTGAGGAAGAACTTCATTATGGTGCCCTGTTAGGCCCCTTCCCCAAACATCCAATTCCAGAAGGTCATTGTTCACCATTCATGACTAGGGCCAAGCCCAATTCAGATAGGCGTCGCGTCATTGTGGACCTCAGTTGGCCCCCGGGGGCCTCAGTCAATGCAGGTATAGATAAGACCTCTTATCTGGATAGCGTTTTCTCATTGACGTTTCCCACTGTGGATGACATAACTGGCCAACTTAAGCGTCTGGGCAGGGGTGCCCTACTATACAAGATTGACGTCAGCAGGGCGTTCCGGCACGTCAAGATAGATCCGGGCGACTATGATTTACTTGGTCTAGAGTGGCAGGGCGTGTACGTGGACACGTGCGTCCCGTTCGGGACGTGTCATGGGAGCCAGATCTTTCAGCGTTTAAGCGACGCCGTCAGATATATGATGCGTCAGAAAGGTTACGCAATGATCGATTACATTGATGATTACGTTGGGCTGGGCGTTCCCAGCGTCGCATGGAACTCATATGACGCATTGACGCATCTCATGCGTGACTTAGGCCTTACTATCAGTGAAAAGAAGCTGGTACCTCCAGCGACGCAGGTCACATGCTTAGGCGTTCTCATAGATACAGTAAAGGGTACCATAGCCATTCCACCTGAAAAGCTAGACCAAATCAACCAAGCAGTTTCCCATTGGCTTGACAAAAATATGGCGTCAAGGCGTCAACTGCAATCCATCTTGGGTCTCTTGTTGTATGTCCACAAATGTGTCAAGCCGGCACGTATATTTCTCAACAGAATGTTAGAACTTCTCAGGGCTTCTAATGGGCGTCAAAAAATTTTATTGACACCTGATTTCAAGAGGGACCTAAGATGGTTTGCCAAATTCCTTCCCAAGTACAATGGTATCTCAATGTATGACCACAAAACGTTTGACGCTACCTTGGAGCTAGATGCTTATTTGACAGGTTTTGGTGGCTGCTGTGGCAGCTTGGTGTATCATTTGCCCATTCAGAGAGGTCATAACAATTGGACAATTGTCCATTTGGAAATGGTTAACATCCTGATAGCTATGAGGTTGTTTCAGCGTCAATGGGCGTCAAGGAGGGTCTTAATACGTTGTGACAATGAGGCAGTCGTTTCTGTCCTGCAAACTGGCAGGACCAGGGATCCATATCTTGCTGCATGTGCTCGCAATATATGGTATGCGTCAGCAGCGTCAGATATTGACGTGCAGTATGTACACATCAGGGGCCTGGATAATAAGATAGCTGATTTGCTATCCAGGTGGCAAGGCTCCACCCATCAAATTCAAATGTTACACTCACTTATCGTGAATCCAGTGTGGCTTCACGTTTCTTATGAATTACTGGAGTTAGATCCCCAGTTGTAAATATATTTTCATGTTATTTGTGTGAATCTAGCATTCGCATGCTTTGCATTTGTATGGGTTAGTATTTGTGAATAGTAGTAGTGTTGTCAGTATCTACACTGTATTGTGGCATTTGCATGCTTAGCATTTGCAGTTTACATGTTAATTGTATTGTTGGGGCTCCTGACATACAGGGGCCTATTCACATAACTAATATTTGTGTCAAAGGTGCTACACTTTGTGTTTTAGAAAATGAAGCTCTGACATCACTGAACTCCAAGGCATCTGACAGAGTACAGTTGGCCTTTCGTCCCAAGACCAGGAAAGCTTACAGCACCATGTTTAGAACTTTTGTTGCATTTTGTATTATCACCAAGTCATGCATTGTCGATGTAAATGTCAAATTGGTGTTGTCTTTTCTTGAGTGCCTGGTCTTGAATTCATGTTCTTGTTGTATGATTGCCAACTATGTCTCGGCCCTTAAGGCCAATTTTGTACTTTATGACCTGCCTTTCCATGTACTTGATCACCCCAAAGTCAAATATTTTGTTAAATCTTTAAAGATCAATAGACCTTTGTCAATAAATTCTCGCAATGTTATAACCATTCCAATTCTCATCAAAATATCTGAATCTTGTGAGGCGTTGGATTCCGGTCTGGTATATAGGACTGCCATTTTGCTAGGATTCTTTGCCTTTATGAGGCTTTCTAACCTGGCCCCTCATGCATTGGCCCTTTTTGATGAGTCCAGACACCTGACTGGAGAGGATATCCTATTTACCAAGGACTATGCCAAGATCATCATTAAGTGGTCTAAAACCATCCAGACAAGGGACAGGATCCAGTGTGTGACACTCCCGAAGCTCAGGAACAAAATTATTTGTCCTTACAGGGCCCTTAAGGCCCTTTTCAGGTCATATCCTATGTCCCCTCACACCTCATTATTACAGATTTCCTCTAAGCGTGGTCTGAATCCACTTACTGATTCTAGGGTTAGGAAGGTATTTAAACACATCAATGTCAGCCTCGGCTATAGGCCTGGTTATTTTACGTTTCATGACCTCAGAAGGTCTGGGGCCACATATGCATTTAATTCACATGTTCCAATCCAAGATATTAAGAGGCATGGCACTTGGTCTTCATATTGCGTGTGGCGTTATATACAGTCTGACCATGCCTCTGGTGAGAGGTTGGCAAATGCCTTGGCAATGTCTATAAATGCTCTATAATGTCACTACAACTAGGTTGGGCTTTGAGGGTGGTCCATAATGCTTTCACACATGTAACTCCTTTTATTATAAATATTTTAGTCATTTTTGTAAACTCTGGGGCTTCCTTCCTCCCTTGGCAGTCTAGGGGGCTTTGTGTTAACTCACCTTCTTCGAAACTTGAAATATTTGGTAAAGATGTCCTTTGCCCAGTAATCCATTTCAAAGCCTCCCCTTCTGCCGGGGTTGAAGGTCACCTCAGAGGTCATTAGTCAACTGATCTTAGAATTGCAATTTAACATGAACTGTGACCTGACAATTTAACTGTATGAACTATGAACTGAACTTTAGTAACTTACATATATGATCACAGTTCTTATATATGGCTTTAGTAATTTACATACATGATCACAGTTTGTATATATGGCTGCTGTGTATAATTATGTTAATAATTGCAGCCTTGCTATACATATATATGGCTGCTTTGTATGACTGCAGCCTTGTTATACTAACGTTAACTTTTATATACTTTTACTGACTTGTATATATACATTAGTTATAGTATGCATTATTACAATAAAGATGTACCCGCAGTCTTGTCTTTCTGTCTTGGGGTTGGGGACTGTCGCTTGGGGCGTTTGGGCGACCCAGGTGTCAGTCCTCCTCCAAGGCAGGGGTCATTTGTTGTGTTTTACCTCAAGACTGGGCTGGGTACCAGGCCCAACCTCTTTGGTTTGGCACCTCTGAACCCTGAAGTGGGGTTTCACATGGTTGTCACTGGCAATGCTATAACAAATGCGTGTGATTGGTCAGGGATCTGACCTCAATGTTTGGGCCTTAGACATTGTCACTTTGAAATTTGTGCCTGAAGGGCAAACATGATTTCCCACCCACCCTCCCACTTGCTGGGTTGGTAAATCTCACCTTGACCCTGGGTCTCTTTTTTGACCCAGGTCATACTTTTTTGACCTTCAGATCTTTTTCTATCTGAGGTCAGTTCTGTGGACAGGCGAGGGTGGTCCATAATGCTTTCACACATGTAACTCCTTTTATTATAAATATTTTAGTCATTTTTGTAAACTCTGGGGCTTCCTTCCTCCCTTGGCAGTCTAGGGGGCTTTGTGTTAACTCACCTTCTTCGAAACTTGAAATATTTGGTAAAGTTGTCCTTTGCCCAGTAATCCATTTCAAAGCCTCCCCTTCTGCCGGGGTTGAAGGTCACCTCAGAGGTCACTAGTCAACTGATCTTAGAATTGCAATTTAACATGAACTGTGACCTGACAATTTAACTGTATGAACTATGAACTGAACTTTAGTAACTTACATATATGATCACAGTTCTTATATATGGCTTTAGTAATTTACATACATGATCACAGTTTGTATATATGGCTGCTGTGTATAATTATGTTAATAATTGCAGCCTTGCTATACATATATATGGCTGCTTTGTATGACTGCAGCCTTGTTATACTAACGTTAACTTTTATATACTTTTACTGACTTGTATATATACATTAGTTATAGTATGCATTATTACAATAAAGATGTACCCGCAGTCTTGTCTTTCTGTCTTGGGGTTGGGGACTGCTGGCCTGTGGTGATCGTTTTTTTTTCTATCATTAACTGTACACTATTCTTAAATACAAGCCCTAGGAGCTTAAATAGTTTTACCTGTTTTAAATATAGATCTGGATATAACATTGTACTTAAATTTTAAAGGGAACATTTGTCAAGGAATTGTTTTAATATGGCTATATTTGAGTGTGTGTTCAAAATTTGTAAGTGTTAAACAAATTTGGCAATTGAGCTAAGGTTATCCCGCAAATCTTACATTTCTGTTCCAGTTAAACCTTGTATTACATCATAAATAGATACCGCGACCCCCCAAAAACCTAGACTTAGACACGAAGATTGTGTCTCTGTGTACATTAGAAGTAAAGATATGTAAAAATAGAATTTTCCATTATATATGGCGTCCATTTTTTTTTTTTTTTGCTTTTAGAAATTCCTCAGAGTGCCAAAGTGGCACCTGGCTGATTTTTCATCAGGACATCTCAGAGATGCTGAATCAACAAAAGAAATTTCATAATATCAACAAAACACACTTGGACTTAATATGGCTATTTGGCATCTGGAGTAGATCTCAGATGCTCCAAAACTTGATCGAAAAATCAGATCGTATGTTTTCGCAAATTTCCAGCCTCGGCTGATCTAAAAGTCTGATCAAAAGTGGGTCATTTTTCATCAAATTTGATCTGATCTTCACCGACCCACATAAGTGAATACCGCCTCTGTAGTGCAGGGGGATACTGCACCTAGTATAAATTATACAATATACAGAAATGTGTAAATTACAATGGAAATCTCAAAGGTTGTCGACTTTCTGCCATGTAACAGCTTGTCGTATTGTTCTTCATTAGAACAATGGAGTGTAAGTATATAAGTGAGACAGCTATATAAGATATTGACATTTGAATAGCTGCTCCTAAAGTGACTGTCATGTAAATGAATGGCAAAAGAAATATAGATGACAAGTGTATTTTTTTTTAATTTGCTGAAGAATGATGGCCTCAACTCAGTTTTGTATCATTTTTTCCCATTTTGTTTCATTAACTGAGAAAATTTAATTGGAAGATGTGTTTTAAAGTTGCAAAACTTCTAAGCACTACAGAATTGATTACTGCAGTCTTTGGGTACAGGTTTGTTCAATTCAGATATAAGATGATATGTTTGTAAGCTGATATAAAGGAATTTTTATTTTCAAGAATTCTCCGGCTTTTATCAGATCCATAGCCGTTGTCAGCATATAGTAGAGACCTGCAGTCCAACTGGCCTAAACCACCTGAATTCCTGATGAGATTCGTACTTGCCCTGTCTCTTACCTCTTTCAGGAAGAGGCTTACATCCTAGCTCTATGCCAAGGTATACCCACCTTAGTCTCTCTGCTTCCCTGACATTATCTGTGGTGCTTGGCGCTTTTTCTTTAAATTTGGTTGACCATCTTTGTGCTATTGCGCCTTAGAGACCCCTTAATAAAGGAGAGATTAAGTGTTATGAAAGTCTAATTACTGATTTTGATTGTTTTTACCATTTTTTTCAGTTTAAAAAGGGTCAGTACTCTCTCGCCTCCCACCTCTTAGATCGGAATTCAAATCCCGGCCTGACCTGAAGTGGGAAAGCTGGTAGTTGGTTGCCGTTGGTCGGCAGTTTACAGTACAGAACCTTCACCAACTGTATGTACTGGTTTCCTCTGCCCATAAAACTACCCATCTTGATATGACCTATACAGTGTGTTGAAAGCGACGTTAAAACCCAATTCTAACAGGTCCTGTTAGAATGACTCTCCATTGGTTGCCTATTGAACATCGTTCTATATTCAAGACTGTCTTACTGGTGTACAAGTTCCTACAGAGTGGTTATCCAAAATATTTTGTACCTTTCTTTAAACCCAGACATAGTGTTTATAACACACTTAAAAGCCAAACTGATGGTGTGTTCCTTGAGTATATGAGACTACTGACCATTTTGACCTAAGCTTTGCTTATGATGCTCCAAAGATTCTGAATGATTTGCCTGATGATGTACACTTGACTACTTCTCTTCACTCATTCAGCTCAAAACCTATCTCTTTGCACAAGCATATCCACCCTAACTTCTGCGTTTCCTGGTTTCTCTCTGTGGTGCTGACCCCTGCTATGTCTCAGGTTATTGAATATAGTTCCCTGCTTTTTCTGCTTGGTGAACCTAGACTCTGTCTTTAGATGGAGATTAAGTGCTATAAAAATACTATTAGAATTAAAATTATATGGACTGTAAATATACCATAATTTCTGTAATAAATGCCTGGGCTAACATTTATACCCAGCCAAAAATAACACATGGTTTTAAGATTTCCTGTATAAGTTTAACTACTACCTTAACATGTTTAAACTACTTCTCTTACTCTGTAGTATTTTTCAGACTTCCTGACATACAGACCTGCTCCGTAAATTGACCTCATAAGCACACTGGGCAGCTTTATAAATAAGTCACCTGACTTAAAAATTCTGCCCCCCCCCCCCCCCCCCCCCCCTATTTTACGTGCCTGCCTGTACATTTTAATACAACTCATGAGTGTAGGTAGCAATTATTTCAAATATTTCAAAATATCTGTCACGTGTTGGAAACACTGTTCGGGTTGTGTCAGTTGCGTCAATCCGAATCCTGACATATTAACACTTATAAACCTACAGGGATAGTACTACTAAAATATGGAACATGTCGGGCCACAATCGGGCCCCTGTGACTTTAACACGTTTGGCTCATATGTACCTCGTGAGACCAGAATAGACAGTTTGACCTAGGTATAACCACTTTATATGTATATATATATATTTATATTTGTTTTTGTTAAAGGTATGTACAATAAAACAATCAATAAATATGTTAAAAAAATCAATGGAAAAAGGAGAAAAAAAAATTGATGATCCAAATTACAGATTGACAAATTGGAATCCTTGTCTCTGATCATATTTCAATATCACTGCCATCACAAATACCTGATTAGTTTGCTGTTGTGGTATACAATGTTCAACAGTGGCAATTACATCTCTCAGTGTATCAGGCTGTTGGTATGAATATTTAATTACCCTCTGTGACAAACAAAACATGGCCAGTGCCTCAACAGTGTATAACACACAACAGGGCCTCACCAATTCACTAATGCATTACAGTAATAGACTGTAAATTTGCCGACAAATCTAAATTCAGCCAAAGGTCGTTACCTTCTGCCAGGGATGTTATGAGATAATTTGCTTATGTTTGTTTGTTTGTATGTTAGCAAGATTTAGAAGAAAACCTACAGCATTTTAAAAAAATACATTGGGATATTTATATAGTTAGAATGTTCAAGCAAAATTGACATTTTAAATAACTGTGTAGAATATAAATAGTTTAAGTGTTTAGTCGGTATTACATACAGAAAAAAATGCATTGCCAATATACCTTTTTCATGGTAGTTTATACTAATTTTGAAACATTCTCATTTGTAGAAAACGTTTAAAATATTCTTTTCTAAACGTTTCTAAATATTCTTAGAAGTGGAGGTTATGTTTCGGGGTGTGTTCGTTTGTCTGCTTGTCTGTCTGTTTGTCCGTCTGTGTTTTGTGATTATGGCAAATGACCCGTTGTATTGTATCTTTTATCCATGTTGCGAGGGCCTGGCTAAAACAGAAAGTGGTTGAATTTTGGCAAAAATCCAGATCTTATTCTGGGTACAAGCAAATCCTGATTTTCCAAAAAAAGTTCAATTTTTACTATTTTTTCATGTTCATGGCCACACTGCCTTATCATTAGGGTAAAAATTAAAATTAAAAAAAAAACAGTATTTTTTACAAAAAAAAAAAAATACAACATGGAGATACTTAGCTACTTTGGTGGAGGCCTGTAATTCTAGTTATATATGTACAGAGTCTACTGCAAGTTAAAATCGCATTCTGTCTCTTCGATATAAGTTATTCCAAGAAATATTTACCAGAAAAGCTATTGTCAAGTCTATAAATTATTAATAAGCCCAAAATGACAAACATTCCTTCGTTTCATCAACACATTGTTGAATGACGTACACCTTCACCTCCTTTGTCAAAGTCATTTTCTTTGACCTTCAGAACCCTTTTTTCAGTAAGTAATTATACTGTCATCTGGCTTTGTAATCCCTCTATATTTTGCCAAATGACCCATCGTGTTGTCCCCTCCTCAAATCCCGCTCTTCCTTATACCTCTGTCACATTTATCTGTTTGAAGTTATGCTTCCATATACCTAACTATAGACCTAAGCTATTTGGATGGAATTGGAGCTATTTTTATAGTGATAGAGGCGTGACACCCTAAACTGGTATAATAAAGTTCAGATACAAACACTATTAACTGTAAAATTTATAAGCGCAAGCGAGGCTCCTGTTTCTACAGATCACTCGTTTTTTTCCCTTCTTTTGTCTTCAGAGTTTAATGAATTTTGGTGTAATGGGATGAGTACCTGTCTCATCACTAAAGTTAAGCAGCAGTTGGCTACGTTAGTAATGGGATGGGTGACCGCCTCATTGCACTACTGCAGTCTCTGATGGCTTTGCGGCTAACGCTAGTAGACCAAAACCCTTGTTCATAATTGGAACAGATATATCTCCACTTCAGAATTTGAAATGGCTGTAAATAAAGTATAATTATACAGAACACCTTACTGAAGTAGTCTTTGGGAAGTTTATATGATGTAACCAGGTTTTCTATTTCAAAACACTTATCCTTAGAAAAAAAATGCATTAAATGAAGGATATAAAATGTCATATGACACAGAAAACCACTGTGGTTATTTGATAAGCTTGGACTCAGCTAAGTCACCCCTTTGTGAAATCCATTTAAGTTCCAGACCTGGCTAAGACCAAAGTCTTAGATTTAAGTCCAAGACTTAGCCAATAAAGGGACTTAGTTTAAGTCTTTTAGTGAAATCGGCCCCAGTACACACAGTTGGTCAGTGTTCTGTACTGTAAACTGCTGAGCAATGGCAACTACCATCTTTCCCACTTGAGGTCAGGACCGGATTCGAACTGTGATCTCTGAAGTGGGAGGCGAGTGTGTTGCCACTGCGCCATCCTGGCCCCAGTGCAATCTATCATATTGATACAACTTAGAACTATGTGGAATGGAGGTGTCATAATTTTAAATGAAAGTAAATGTACCATATAAGGACAGTAATTGAGGCGCATATGCATCTGAAATACTCTAAATGCTTTGCACTGATATTTGGAACCAAATATAACCAAAATCCATTGATAACATTCGAAAGAAAATTTCTTTTCAAAATATTCCAAGGACTTCTTAATGGTCTATACTCAGGGATGTTTGTTCTATGCCTAAGTTTTACAAACCTATGGAGTTCTAGGCTCTTCTAGGCACAAATTTAGGCCAACCTGCAGACAAGAATATTATGTTTTTGGTTGCGTTTGTTTGTCAGTCTGTACTCATAATTACTCCGAAACTAATGAATCCATCTTTATGAATTTTTTATGTGGATAGTGACTGACTAATGGAAGAAGTGATTAAATTTCTAGAAATATCTGGGTCATACTCCGGATACCAAAAAATCCTGAATTTTCGAAGGTCCCCATGTTCAACGAATATCATGAATACTCGCCTTACTGGGTGGAGGCCTGTGTTCCACAAGTGCTATCTAGTTTAACATTTATTTTTCAATCAGAAAGGTCTAATAATGCTCCTTGTTTGTCCGGATGACTGTGAAATTCCCCTTAATCAAAGGACACACACGCTGAGAAGCTCTCCAATTCCCAGTCCTCTTATTGTTAGTATTCATCCCCTGTATTACCACTGCCATCCTCATAATGTGGCCATTATAATTGACAGTCTGCATCTCGCCTAGCTATTCCAGATTACTGTGGAAAGGTTACTTTGTTAAGGTGGGTGAGGGTGGCGGGGGGGGGGGGGGGCATTTGAAAGGCAGAGGGATATGAAGATTGAAAACGAGTACAGACAGAATCACTGTAATTGAATGTACTCAGGATATTGGAATATTTAGTATCTGTTTATGGCATCTATGCCATAAATTTTTTTTTTGGGTTAACATAATATATTCACTTCCATTACTTACATAAAAGGAAAACTTGACAATGAGATGTATGAAAACAAAAGCATTATATAGTCATTGTATTATATAGTCACCTTTATGATACTTCATAATTTTTGTATATATCTAATGAGGAATGTTTTTTTTTTCATTAGAAATTAACCAAGAGGGTAGTTTGACTATTTGCCTATGCACTAGTCACACCACAGGCGATACGTGCCCCGGTTAGAGGTTTTACCTGGTGGCAGAACCACATCCAAGGACTCCACAAATCATACTGAGATTTGGTCTTACCATCACACTATGTAGGCAGTATAACTGCGGTTATAGGCTTTGGAAGAAATGCCTCAAGTAGCGTGTTAGGTTTGTATGCGAAGTTCTGACACAGTTGGAAAATGTCAATTTACCTCCAGTTGCATCATGGTGCCATGTTTCACCAAAAGATGACAGAGTTGGAACCTCATCGGAGCATGCTCACATTTGGCATACCCACCTTAGTCTTAATTATCCCCCTGGCATTCTCTGTGGTACTTGCCCTCTTTCCTGTCCCTGGATACTGAAACTAGTTGACGGTTTTGGTTCTGTTGCGCCTTAGAGTCCTCTTTCGAATAGGGGAGATTAAGCGCTATAAAAGTCCAGTTAGAATTAGAGTTGTTATTTTAGCAGTGGTTGAAGTATATTTTGAAAGCCAAAGAGGGCAAAATTATTGATATTTACTGTAACAGCTGTGAGATGTCTCCTACTGCCATTTGTGCATAGTGAATCTGTACCCATACACACACCCACGTATACACACATACATATAGTCATACAGACCTGCTGTATGTCAAATTAACTAGATGACAAACAGTTGATTAGCATTGTGTGGCCAAACTCCTAACATTCAATCTACACAGTCAAACTACAACCAGTGTATTGTATCTAGACATAGAATCTACGGGTCCAAAGATGTATTGTGGAGGTTTGTTTAGTCGGTTTTAAGGACCGCCAGGGTTTGACTAACATTGTGACGTCAGCAAATAGTGTGTTACACGTCATTTCCTAGCAGGGTTAAAAAAATGGACTTGCCGTTTATATGTCATCAAGAGGACTCAGAGATTGCGTACTTCCGCCAAGGTCCAAAGATCCCCAATATTACATTATTTATTACGTATGCAATTATATAAAAAGAAACCCTTTAAAACTGCCTGAATCCAGACAGTGATCTGAGTCAATGCCAAAATCTTCTTTGTTCCCTGTGCTATCGTTGACTTTTCCCTGAAAATTTGGTCAAACAAAGAGAGACAAATAAATGCACGTAGCTAATTACATAACCTTTTTAGTGGACATAATAATGGCATCTTTAGGTTAATGAATTCCTCAATTCTTTGTTCACATAATACACAGATAATTGATATTTCATCAGCCAATGATTAAGAGTTTGATGTTTTAAGTAGTACATATTAAGTAAAATTCACATTTTGAGAAGCATTCTTTATCCCCCTGGAGGGCCCTCTGCTCACTGAAATTAATCTTGCAGTACAGCCCAGATCCATCCATAGGGATTATCACAAGCCCTCCCGAATATTTCCTGGAGAGTCTCATATAAGTGTTGATAAAGCGCTCAAAGACTGGCACAAGACAAGAGACAAAATAAGTCTTACAACAGAAACGATAAGTCATATGACTTGTTCTCGGATATTACGAATCATAAAGATAAGTTCTAGCACTGTAAGGTCCCATTGCACTCATGTGCATTAATCAGCGAACTTGAACAACGACTCTTCTTGCAGGATAATTATGTCACAATTTAGGGATGTCACAGCCAAGAGATTCTTTGTAATATTGGTCAGGAGAGGAAACTCATTTCTCCCTTTAAATGGTTTCATTCTTTTTATTGTGTAAATTATACAAAATAATACTATTAACAGGTAATAACAGATTCAATTTATATTTTTTAAATTATTCATGTGGACAAACAAACGGATCTGATTATCATACATTTGCCCCTCCTCTTTTTTGGGGGGAGGGGTGTGTCAGGCTGACCAATAAATAGAATTTTGAAATCAATCCTCTGTTGTACTGGCAGCCAGTGGAGAATTCTTATTGTTAAAGCTTAGGAAGTTTCTGCATTTTATTGCTTATAGCTCAAGATCTGCCTGTTTCATTGTTTGAGGTGTAGGTGACATGTTCATCAGTATTGACTTTATCGATCAGTGTCTCTACTCTGGCCAGTATAAATCACCTGTAAACCAGTCAGGTGACTGGTGACCCTTTGACCCCCTCCCATTTCCCCTCCACCACTTCCTTTTCCCCTTCCATTCCATTGACTTCTATTTCCCTGATGAGGGTTTGTTGACAATCTGTTGACATCATTGTCTGACCAGTCCATCTCTTAATGAGCCCAGTCCAGGCATGCATAATGCATGAACTAATTAAGCTGAAACTTGGTCAACAAACTGTCTACATGTTTTTGTTATATTTGCCAGGTGTTGCAATTTCCATTGCTGTCGTTCCCTTTATTATGCACGACCTCTAGCGAGGCTCACCCTTCAAGAGATCACTTTTTTCCATTTTTTTTCTTTCTTTTTTTTGGTCTCCAGACTTTCATGAATTGTGGCATAGTTGGATGAGTACCTGTCTCTTCACTGAAGTTAAGTACATTAAGTATGTTAGTACTTGGATGGTAGGGTGACCGCCTCACTGCACTTCTTGTGTCTCTGATGGTTTTATGCTAGTAGACTGAAACCCCTTTCAGCCTTGTTATATTGTATATTTACACTCTGCCCAATGCCCCCATTACCAGAAAAGGTCTATATGACTCATTTAGAACTGCATAAGTACAGCCCAACCTCTCTAGTGACTGCTATTCCCCTAACACAAAGACAGAGGCTCCGGGATGACAATTTATCAATGTCCCTGAGGTTCTTTAGCCTATGTATCTACCAGTATTTGGTTTTGAACCCACGTCCTCTGTGTTCCTAGGTTAGTGTGCTTTCCACTAGTCCACAATGGCCTTACAAAACCTTGACTTGATGATTATTAGACTGTACATGACCTTTGGACCGGTTTCACAAAAGGACGTAGTCCTTACTTAGACTTAAAGTTAAGACTTCTGTTTTAAACTCATGATATGTCTGTGGTCTTAGACTTAGTGAATTTCACAAAGACAATAATTCTAATCTTTGACTAAGTCTGGGGTCAGAGTGAAGTCTGCCAGGTAGTGTAGAAATCCAAAACACAGACAGACAGACAGACAGACCTGTAAACATAACCTACTTGGCTTAGCTAAAAATGGGAATCATATCATAGAACATGCTTAATTATGTCCTAATAAATATGGACAGAAATAAAGATATAATTCAGTATAATGACAAGCTGACACAATTCTCTTTGTGGAGAAATCTAAATGCTGCTAGAGTTTCTTTGAAGGGAGGGGAGAAATTGTGGGTGAGTTGTCGGATAATTTGGTAGGGAAGTCGTCATCTGAAAGACATTTATTAGTGTTTTCCGAGTTGACATAGAGAGGAATTCATTAATGTGGAGACACTATTAGATTCTTTAGCAGACTGGAGATGGAAATCATAATGTTATTGCTTACATTAACTATCCCCCTCAAACCCTAGGCTAGTAACATAACAGCATGCGGAGATTTGTTTATTACATCCAAAAGGAAGGTATTCAATTCATGACCATTTGTTTATCTGTTTGTTAGCAGGATTACGCAAATACTAATGCTTGTATCTTTATGAAAAAAAATTGAGATTAATCAGAATCGCCGCTCGTAAACAAAGAAAAAAAACTTAAGGTGACCCTAACTCTTTGCAGGAGATGTGAATACGCAGCAGAGCTAAGTTCCACCTAGTTTAAGGTGGCCTTACCAAAACAACATAAAAGTTATCCTGCAAAGGGTCAAGGTGACCAGAATGCCTGAATATATAGGAAAGATATGTAATAATATAAAATCTCCCTCAAAGACAAGTACATTAATGATCAGCTCTCTTATTCCCCTGTTTCACTGACAGGCTTCCGTGGCGACTGGATGCAGTACTTTTCTTTGGCGGCCAGTTTCCAAGAATTTGGAGGGGGATAGGAGGGTTTACAAGCAGTTGGCAACCTTGGTCACAGGATCGTAGAAGTATCAAACATGGTTAATTTTTGGGTGACCCACTAGATTGCCTTTAATTTGAAAGGAGCTTGGATCTATTTGTGATGAATTATTGTTATTTTGCCTCTTGTCAGAAATTATTCTTCTCACAATACTGTTGTTGTGACTAATATTCAGTGTTTACTGACAAGTAAGTTAGGATGTAGAGATATCAATATAATTTCATCAATTCTATTCAATGCGACTTTTGAAAACCACACATACCAGATTGCTGCATCTGTGCCCATACACGCTAACAACATATGTTGTATTACTCACTTTAAATGTAAACATTTTGCTAGGTTACTCAAAATTGTTATTATTAAAAAGATGGGGCCATAATTAGATATGGGGCGATTATTATAGAAATTATGGTATACTAAGCTGAAATAATTACACCAAGCCATATTCTATCTGATATGTCTGGTAATAATAAGAAAGTGTATTAATGATCTCAAGATATGGAATGATTTGCCTGAAGACATCTGTTCTGCCAGTCTCTACTGTCATTCAGAAAGAAACTGAAAGTTTATCTTTGCGCAAAAGTCTACCAACCCTAGGTTCATCGTATTTTTTTCAGTTGTTTCTGTGGTAATGAGCCACCCCCCTCACCTTTAAATCTCTGTTTTTTAAAACAAAAATTCATATCTTGGTTGATGTGCCCTTAGGGTCTTGTCTTTTGACGAAGCTATAGCTTAATTATAATAAGAATCATAATAAAAAGCATTATGTTGGTGTAGAATGGAAAAAAAATATGACAAAATTTTGAAAACAAATATCAACTGGACCCTGTAACTATATTTCTCCTTAAGGATTATCTGGACATCCTTTTGCCACCTATATCTAAGTTTGTAAATTGTTCCCATAGTGAATGCTCTTTTCCTGGTGCAGTCAAAAAAAGCCGTCATCTCTTCTCTCATCAAGAAGGCCTCTTTATCTGGAAATGAACTTACAAATTATCATCCGGTGTTATCTCTCATATGAGACGGCTATGTCAATAGCCCTGCCAATTTTAATGTATAGTTGCGTCTTGGAATCTATTAAAGATGGAGATTCTAACATGACACGGATGTGTCCTCGATTCTGATTTGCTAAATAGCGAAATACGTCACCGGTAAAATACAGCATAACCAGGTGGCTCCCTATTATCGCTCATTATTGCTGTCCCAACAATTAACGTTTTACAGTAAAATTTGCAATAATTATTCATCCTAAAATAATTTGTCATGTTAGAATAGGAATAACCCCCTCCCCAACAACGGTATACGCTGAATTTCACCATGGTTTGAGGCAATAAACCCCTCAGGCTTCGCCTTCGGGGTTTGTAACGTCAAACCATGGTAAAATTCTGCGTATACCGTGGTTTGGTCAGGGGTTATTCCTATATTAAGCGCTATAAAGGTTCATATTAAATTAGATTATATACCCAAATGTAAATCCCATGGAAATATAAATCCTGTTAATTTTTTTTTGAACTTTTGTGCCAAGAAATCTGATATAAAAGGTGTCAAGCTAAACCAGAACAACAGAGTCAAGGGTCAAACCCTTCCTTGTGTCCAAATAAGGTCCCAAATGTGATGAATAGCTTTTGTGTTCAGGGAAAAGATATTGTACAAAAATCCACAAAAAAAACTCAGTCCAAATATAGATTCTTATCATCTTTGAGGAGAATCAAGCTATGTGTAGAGACACCATGCGTTAAAAGATGACACTGATTTGATGTATAGTTTTCAAGCTATACAAGTAGACAAACAAACAGACAAACTGACGCAATTACAACACTCTTGCCCCTTCAAGGAATGTGTCATCTACCATGTTTACACATGTGTCTGGTATTTTTGGATCACAAAGTGTACCTGTTGACTAATAACTTTCAGTTCTGCAGTCTCCAGCTAAAACCAAACAGGCTCCTCTGAAGTGACTTGTGGTTTAACCAATTATTCAGTGAAATTTGCATTTTGGTGAGATGCCTTTGGTGCAGTTTGACACAATTCAAAATACATTTGGGGAAGGCTTTTCTTAAAATATTTGAATGAAAAAAACCCAGATATGATGTCTCTTATCAGATACACAAGAAAAAGGTTGTCATGGGGAGATGAAATACATACATATACAATCATAAGTAGAAGTGTGACATAAGTAGCCATGATAATAATATTTTAATCCCACAAGAGATGTGAGATTATGTTAATGCAAGATGCTTGAAAGAATTGTCATTATCAGTCAATTCATCTCTGGAGAGGACAGGATGAAAAAGGCTGGGATTGAAGGAGTCTTTTTCTCGACAGCTTAAAATTTTGCCATTTTCTGGGAGATCATCCCTTGGAATTTAATGAAAAGAGGCAAAATTCAGTGAAACTAATAATTAGGAAAATTGTCGCAGAAATAATATTATTTTTAATGGAAATAACCCAAAGTAATATCACAGTAATAATATTTGAAATAGAAACAACCCAAAGTAATACACCAGCGCCTGAGAATATACAAACCCATCCCTGCGGGCTAGTCATTAAAAAATCTGGATTTTTTGTTCAGATCAATTTTTGCAGGGACCAATCCACTGGGAAACCTCAATGTATGTGCAAATAAATGCCGGATCCAATGACTAGTTTTGGGGTTGTGATAAAACAAATCTACATTCACAATCCAAATCCAGATCTTGATCATCTTTAATCAGGACCAAGCCATGGACTGAGCTGCTTATGTGAAGATATGACCCCAATTGTATTTATAAATTTTTTTAACTACAGGCATGGAAAAACAGACAAACAGACAGACATGATTACAATTCCCTCACTTCCTCCCTTTTGGGAGGTGAGAGTAATTAAGGTGGTGGTGGTGGTGGGGCTTCCGAAGTTTTGGGGGGGAGATACGAGTGGGTGGCTTCATATTTTAACATTTCTCATTCCCACATTTCCAGGACCATGAGTATGCTTCCCGACAACTTGGGTTTGAGTTCAAGCGAGCAAATTTTTGAAGGTTGTAAGATTGAGTTTTTAAACAAGAGTTCTAGCAAGGCTAGCACTTCTAGAGATCACTTTTTTCACTTTTTTTCATGAATGGTGGTGCAGTATGAGTAGGATCTGTCTCCTCACTGAAGTTAAGCAGCAATGGGCTATGTTAGTACTGGGATGGGTGACCACTTCAGTGCACTACTCGTCTCTCTGATGGCTCTGTGGCTTGCGCCTGTAGATCGAAACCCCTTTCGGCCTTGTTTCTTTCTACTTTTATGGCTGTAGTGCCTTAGGGTGTGTCAATTAATAACTTCAGTGATGAGACAGGTACTCATCATTCTATGACACAATTCATGAAAGTCTAAAAAAAATGAACAGGTCGAAAGACTTTTCATTTTTGCTTATAAGACTTTTCGTTCGAGTTGTAAGACTTATTTGTTTACCCGGGACAAATCACATGATATTCATCATTTTTCCAGCCCTTTGTCAACACAAGTGGCCATAACAGCCTCCAAAGCTCAAATTACTGGATGACATACAATAAGTCTGGGAAGGAGAACTGAAGTACTACCCCTACACCCCCCCCCCCCCCCCCCCGCCCCATATTATTTTATGTGGACAATGTCTATATTTTACTCCAGACATTCCCCCCCTTTGTTGCTGCCAGCAGACATTTTATCAGTCTGTCCCTGTGACGTCATTGCACTGTAATCCTATCTTAACGACAACCATATTAAAAATACTCTCTGTTGATACATAAAGCCAAGTCTTGTTTTTTAGGTTCAGAAGGTTTTAATATCTCTGCTTTGTGTCTCTTTGTTCTTATCAAAAATTCCCCAGCCACTGACTGGAAAAACAGAACTTCAGATACAGTAAGATATAAAAAAGCTGTTTTATCTGAAGAAGCTGAAAGAGTGAGATTTAGTTTGGATAATAAAAAGTTGGAAAACTTTTTTTTGGCACTTGTTATGCCAAATGAAAATACTATTATAATGGTAACTCAGCATTGCTGTTATATATTTATACTCATATATTAAAGCACTCAAAGAGTTATTTGACCCGTCCTAACTGCACAAGTACAGTTCAAGCTCTTAAGTAACTGAAGGGGCAGAGTTTCAGGGGTGATCATTTATCAATATCCCCAGGGCCACTGTGATGCAGTGATAACACACTTGCCTCCCAACTATGAGGTTCAAACCCTGGACCTTATGTGGGAAAGTTGGTAGTTGCTTACCGATGGTCCGCAGTTCACTGTACAGAACCTTGACCAACTGTATGTACTGGTTTCTTCTGCCCATAAAACTACCCATCGTGATATGACTTGTACAGTGTTGAAAGATACATAAAACCCCAAATAAATAAATTATCAATGTCCCATAGCACAGTGTCCCGAGCCACTACGTAACTGAGATCAAACCCATGTCCTTTGATTCTTAGTCTTAACAGCCGAGAGCAGATGGCATGGCTGAGATTTATTTATTTAATCAGGACAAATCACACAATTTCCTGCCCCCTGTCATAGGGGTTTCATCACAGCCAAACTGGAACGTTGGTACAGTACCTCAGTTTCACATTCATGAGTTACTTTAAGATCTTTCTACCTTCATAAAAGATCCGTTTATCAATTTTGGAGTTTCCAGAAATACAGACAGACCAATGAACACACCCAAAAACATCACCATTTTGCAGGTGATCAGAAATAAGGTTGGCCAGTTATGTCTGAAAGCAAAGCAGTATTTATTTTAATTTCTGAGTTTTTTATCACCTGTATGGCACATATACGCAATGGTCCTTACACTTAGAATCCTTAGATGTTGACATCTTCTCAGATGTGGGGGAGGAACAGCACCTATTTATGTCACATCCTGACGCTCGCAAGTCAGACACAGGAAATGGAAGATGATACGTCTTTGCATATATTCCTAATGAAAACCTGTCTGCTGTGTTTCATTGTAAAAGAGGGGGTCCGGGCTCTTATGTATCAGGGGAGCACTTGTTGGTGACGGGGTTGCTATTGTGAAGTGGACAAAAAACAAGATGCTAGCTAAACGGTTACCAGGAAACTGCTAGGGTTTTTATCTATAATAGCTTCTTTACGTAGCTATACAATATTGAATTTTTTTCTATTAAAAGATTAGATGATTTGGTTCAAATAGTGGATACAAAAATATCCGAAATTTTTTGGAAATGCATGTGGCTTAGTTGATAGGGTGTTGGACTCATAATCCAAGCGTCGTGGGTTCGATCATCACTGATGCTAACTGTTTCATGTGGGATAACATCCTTGGCCAAGATGTCAACCTGGACTGTGCCTCTCTCCAATCACGGGAAGATATGGATACCCACGTGTAAGGGATATTGGCTTCTGCTACCTTGCATGGCAGCAATAGTGGAGGTTACCAAGGCTAGCTATCCTTGCTGGGGTAATACTGTGTAAAGCTCTTTTAGCTAATAATAGAGAAAGAATTATATAACATCCCAGTATTATAATGTCACCTAGTGGAGGTTTGCACTCTATAAGTGCGTTCTAGTTAGAAAGTTTTACAGCTGAATTTATTTTTGTATTCGGTGTTCTTAAATCTGTTGTTTAGATTTCTATAGTTATAGCAAAGCCTAGATGATTTTAAAATTAGAGGATGCTATACCAGATCTTGTTGACAATGTCCAGGAAAATTGTTAGAGATAAGTCGTATGACCAAAAAAGCTTTTCCCGATTGACATGACAATAAGCCTGGCCCACTGTTTGCTCATTATCTGTGTCACTATTACCTCAAAAGTAATGAACAGATCTTTCTGAATTCCTTTTATGGCAGTAAGGCCAGACCAAATTAAGAAGGGATTAAGGTTTGGTAAGATCTGGATCCTTTTCTGGATACAAAAAAATCCCAAATTTCCACGGCTCCATTTTAAATTTATTTCCAATGATTTAGGCCTTCTTTTCTGCAGGTCTGCACTCTATAAGAACTTTCTGGTTTATTCTAAAAGAGTTATACTGATTAAAAATTATTCTTTGTGACATGAATTTATTTTTAATTTTTTTTTTCACACATAAAAGTTTGATCTAGAAAGCACCTGTAGAGCGCAGATGTCCACCAAGGGCATTTCCGAAAATTTTGAATTTTTTTGTTGTGATTTTGTACTGTAAACTGCCGACCATTGGTAACAAACTACCATCTTTTCCACATAGGGTTTTGGGTTTGAACCACTGAAGTGGGAGGTGAGTGTGTTACCACTGTGACTCTTTTACCATGCACAAAATTCTTTTTCTGTTTCATTGTCAATGTAAAAACATGAAAGCAAAGCAATTTTGCCATATATATGGCATTCAGGCACAAAATTCTGTTAATATGAGAATCGGACAGTGAGTTATAACTATTAGTGAGGTGTACATCACTGCCCCTATTTAAGGTTATATCATCAGCAAATGCAAGAATAATACACATAAATGGGAGTATTTTTGATTCCACCTTTATGTTACAATACTAAGTGTATCCTTAATGATAACACAGGTGCCAAAAAGAAAATTTAGATTTGTCTAAGGCTACCTTAACTCCCAAACTAACTTCCCAAACTATAGTCCTAACTTCATTTAATGTTACCTTAATCATATAAGGTATGGCTCATATGAGGATTATCTAGATTTATGGTACCCTTAAAGATTATGTGTACATGAAAATATAATAAGATAAGGTGACCTTTACTTATTAACATTACTGTTGACAGTATTTTAAAGATAAAGTGAGGTAGGTGCAAACCTTGACTAAATGTAAAAGCAAAGCATTGATGAAGTTTCATCATATGTTTTATATTCAAGCACAAAATTTTGTTGATATGAGAAGTTGACAATGAGTTATAGCTATTAACGAGGTGTAGATATTGCATATCAGCCACTAGTTGATGACTAGTCAGCACTCCATTGACACATTCACAGAACCACACAAGCACCCACAGACCAACACATACACATGCAAAGTGTCTGACACTAATAAGCAGCGACAATGCTTGATTACTTGAAAAATGCTGGCCAGCAAAAATATGATAATCACTAGTGAGACTGAATGGGAGGGAGTGTTTATTGTATTGCCTGTGTCACTTGTGTACCGTATTTCCTCCAATTTAAACCCCCATGACAATTATAGATCAAATAAAAAAAATCAAAGTTGGTGGTTTATGTCTCGTTTAACATCCAAGATCATACTGGGACAGGTTCTAAGTATTGCCACCTGTGGGACTCAAACCCACAGAGGTGACAGCCTGTGATTAGATGCCAAACTTGCTAACCTCCAGGCCAGTGAGGACCTCTCAGTTATATATCATATACAAAATTCTGAATCATGGACAGCCAGTATACCTTAGTGAAATAATCATCCGTACACTTCATTCAGAAATGCTTAACATAGTTCTAATTCTTATGAGACTTTCATAGTGCTTAATCTCGTCTTTACAATGGGCCTCTAAGGCACAGCAAAACAAAACAGAACCAATATCACTATCCAGGGACAGAAAGAGGTCAAGCACCATAGAGAATACCAAGGGGTGATTAAGACTAAGATGGGTATGCCTTGTTGTACAGGTAGGTTTTAAGCTGTTTTCTGCAAGAGGCTAGAGAGGGAGACACACAAATCTCATCAGGAGTAGAATTCCAAATAGTGGGGGAATCAAAAGCCAAACTATAACCAAACTGTTTGACAGATTTATGAATAGAGGATTGGAATTTTGGAATGACAAGGAAATTACCACCACTCTGAGTGCGTCTGGTAGTGTATATAAAACTGGTTAGTTGAGTGGATGGAGAGAAGCAATGCACACTGGTTGGTCAACATTCTGCACTGCAAACCATTGGGCACTTGGGAACTGCTCTTTATCGTTGTCTGCAAATAAGTTGAAGCTAAACCCAAATAAAACTGAATTAATTATTTTTTGGTCAAAAATACATGAAAAACTCAACAAATCTTTCCCAGTTAATATTCCTGGTAACTTCCTCTATCCAGCAGAGGAGGTCAGGAACCTTGGCATATGGTTTGATCGCGATTTTTTTCCTTTTCGAAGCATGTCGAGAACATCTGTAGGTTCTGTTTTGTTCAAATTCAGGATCTTAAGCATCACAGAGGCTATCTGACATATCATGCTGCTCTATGCCTGTGGCTATGTCTCAGGTTAATGATTATAGTTTTCTGCTTTTTCTGTTTGGTGTGCCTAGAGTCTGACCTCTGATGGATATTAAGCACTATAAAAATACAACAGAATTAGAAGAACTGTCAAGCTTCTAGCATCAGAATGAAAAACCAGGATTTGAGAGTTGTGGGGGTGGGGTGGGGGAGGTTGTAGGGGGTTAGAGTGCCGTACCCAGTATGCCACTACAACAGTGCTAATGATAATTCCCAGATATAGGGAGCCACCTTCACCCTCTTATCTAAGTTGGACCAAGATCCCATCTTCTTATTTTGCTCCTGAACATTAAAGCAGTAGCATTCAACCATTCCTGCTAACAATCAAACAGACAAACGGTGATGAATTTAATACCTCCTTCGGTGGAGGTAGAATTGCACAGCAAAGGTACTTCTATGTATTCAAGTATGGTATTCACGTAGAATCTACATGTATGTATTAGTGAGTAATAGCTATGAGGGAGAGGGGGGGTAGAGAGGGGGGCCCTCCAGGGGTTGTTATTCTACCAACATCATCTTACTGTATATTAACTGTGACAAGTCCACAAGGCATTAAATTGAGAAAGAGTGAATATTCATCACATCAAGGGTCACCTTAATGTCGATGTTTTTCTTTTAAAGACCATTTTGTGAATTCTTAACATAAAATGAACATTACTTTGACAATAAATTTATACTAATATAAATTGATTTTTTTGCATGAAATACAATTGACTAACATTTAACTACCTTTGAGGTAACATAAACATGAATATTTAGCATACTCAGTTTTAAATGTGATTTGTTTCATATTTAGCAGCATATAAAAATCAAATATTTCTATATCTCATGAATTTTGATTTCTGAGTGGGAGCTATATACAATATTTGTTTCTCATTTATGTTCAGTTTCTATGAAAAACACCCATACACTCATACATGTTATAATATCCTGTCTCACTAGCTATAACTATATACAAAAATGCATTGGACTCATTATAGTCAATTTATGTTGAAGTATATAGAGGCGCGTGATTGTGAATGTAAACAGTTATTGGTGCAGTGACTTGATAATCATAATTAGAATATTGAGTAGCAGCTGACTTGTAATGAATGGATGGGATGGAATATGAGAAATATTGGATAAACAAGCCCATGTTTCCACACTTGCGATTTATTCACCCAATTTCCAATTTTCTGGTACTATCGATCACCCACATCAGCGACTGATGATAAAGCCCAAAATATTTAATCAATTAATTTACCTCGTATATATGTTAAGTTCAGTAGAAATTTTAGTGGTTTCCAATATTTAGCATCTACTGAAAAATCTCACTTATTGTAAGCATGGATATGGAAAAAAATGTTTTGACAGAATAACAGTTGCAAAGTAATGTGTTACAAGTACATTAATATATACTTTTTTTATAGAAAGGTAAGGTTTGTATTGAATAATCCAGTTCTTAAGATTGTTAACGCCTGCCTCGATGGTACACACTTCTAATTGTTGCCCCAAACTATTTATGATAAGCCCTGGAAATGAAAACTACAGCAACAGCCCCCCCCCACCCCCACCCCATGGAACTCAATAAGAAGCATGCTTGCGAGATATCTTTTAATAATATATATATATATAAATTTATTAAAAATACACAGGTTACTGCTGTTCTATACTATGTACAGTCCTAAGGAATAGTGATTATGCAAATTAAGTTATGATGTCATAAAATGATTACATGAGGTTGACCCTGAGGTCACCAAGGTCATGCTGGCTTGACCTTGCTCTTTACACTTCTCTGACCTCAAGGTCACCCAGAGTGAAGGCTGTGGTCACATACAGAGGGACCCTTGCCCCAGACCCCGGCAGCACCCCTTTTCATTAAAATATAAGCTGCCCAAGGTCAAATTGAAGGTCACTTTAGCCCCACATTTGGGTCAAAGTGAGCAAAGTGAGGGAATGAAGAGGGTTAAAGCAACAGCCCATCCAAACTGAGGTGACCTTAAGTTTACAATATAAGTGTAATAATACAGTAAGGCATGTAAATTTCGTCCCAAGCCCAAAAGTAGGTAGTTAAGCATCAGCCAGCACCATAGCAAAAGTAGAAGCCACATGTTCCCCCATGGTTTGGTCCTGCTGAATGTACCTCCACACACATTCCGACGTCCAGGAGCCATGATGTTTGATCTTTTGAACAGGGATGTCAGAATTGTAAGCCAAAGTGGCCCCAGAACGCCGGAATGTGTGGAAGGTGAAATACCCCGGGGGTAGCCCAATTTGGAGTTCAATTTTGCAAGAGTTTTTCTAACCCTGGAGTCAATGAGTAACCGCCAGCCCCCAGGGGTCAAGACCTGAAATAGTGGTTCATTCTCAGAGGGGGCATACATTTGCATAAGTTCCTTGAGGGCCCTATGAGGGCACAGAATTGAAGATTTCAATCGTGGCAAAGACAATATGTGACACTTATCCCTAGTCTGGATAGTTTTGCTCCATTTAATGAGAATTTTTACAAATTTTTTGGTGAAAAATACATCTCCCGGTGTGATATGCCTAGATGGATCAAAAGTGGCAGCAGAGTGGGGGGTGAGATTGGAGAGGCATAGAAAGCCAAAAAATGCTGTGAGGAATAAAGCTTTAAAGACTGGACCCATGGGAATGTCATTACACAATAAAATCAATTTTCTGAGAGTGGGAATATCCATGATATTCCTCCTGGGCACACACAAGGGTCGATTAACTTTAAGCGACCTCAAAAAATACTTGACACGAGGGTCATCCAGGACCCAATACTGCAGACCAAAGACCATGAATTTTGCCTTTATGGCGGCTACATAGTTGGCCACCATGTGGGTGGACGCATTATGCTTCGTCAAGAGTTCAAGAAAAGACAAGATAACTGAACAATCAACTTTAGCAAGCTTTACTTTCATGTGTATTACAAATGCTAAGAATGTTCTGAATAACAGCAGATAACACTTGTGGGTCTTTGGTCTGAAGGCCTTCTGAAGTCTAACACCAGCCTCTTGAGACAGCTGAGTCATGGCCTTGGACCCTACAACAAAGTATAGTATCAGCAATTATGTGTTACAAAAACGTAGGCAACCCTAAAAATAATGGTTAATTATAATGACAATACATGCAAATTAACATCAATAACACTATATGACATAGTCAATGTCCAGCAAATGAATGCCCACTGGGATCCAGACTGGATTTGGAACATACTGATACAATTGCTTGAAACATGCAGGACTGCCCGACCAACGGGATAACAGATCAGCAATCTGATTATTCTTGCCCAGTACATGAGTGTAAGAAACTTCAATGTCATGTTGGGCAGCCAAATACCACACATTACGGGCACAGGCCCCCAAAAAGGGGTTCTTTGTGCGACCAGCAGACAACACATGGACCACAGCCTCATTGTCGCATTTGACCAGAATGCGCTTGCCTGACCACATTGGTCCAAAAACCTTGAGGGCCACCACAATGTTGACCATTTTCATGTGGACAATACCCATGTTCTGATAGTTTCTAGGGACAGGAAGTTGATACACAAACTGAGCCCATCTGGCCCCCAGACCCGTGAGACAAGCATCCAGCTCAAGAGTTTCTACTGAGAGGACATGGTCATATATGGACACCCCGTTGTAAGCCTGAAGAAATTTCTGAAACCATCTAAGGTCATGTTGAAAGTCTGCAGTAATTTTTATTGTTTGCTCATTATAGTTGTTTCTGAGTAGGTCCAACATTCTGTTGACAAAATATCTCGCGGGCTTGACACATTTGTGGAGATACAAGAGATGACCTAGAAGGGACTGTAATTGACGCTTGGTACAAGATTTTTTGACACCCCATGAATTGACCAGGTCTATAATCTGACGCATTTTGTCTTCTGGTATGGATATTAGTGCCTTTTTCAGAGTCAATGAGAACGCCTAGGCATATGGCCTGGGTTCCTGGACGTACAAGCTTCTTCTTGCTTATAGACAACCCTAGAGCGTTCAAGACAGTATACAAGCAGTCAAAGGCGTCGCGTGCGTGACATGGGGTTCCCACCCCAAAAAAATCATCCACATAATTCATGATCTTGTAGCCATGACAACGAACGACGTATCTGACGGCGTCGCTGACGCGTCAGAAGATTTGCGTCCCATGTCGACTCCCAAACGGTACGCAAGTGTCCAGGAAGTGGCCATTCCAGTATAAACCCAACAAATCATCAACAATCAGCAGGGTCGACCTTGATATGCCTGAATGCCCTGCTGATATCAATTTTGAATAAATGGGACCCCCTACCCAGTTTCTTGAGTTCTTGGGTCACATGGTCGACGGTGGGGAAAGTTAAAGCAAATTCAGTGTTCAAGTAAGAATTTTTGTCAATGCCCGCATTTACAGACTGGTTCTTTGGCCAAGAAAGGTCTATAATCACTCTTCTATTTTCAGACCCCGACTTTTCCCTGGTCATAAAAGGGGAGTAATGACAATTTTTTATGGGATTCTCAACAAAGGGGCCCAATATGGCACCAAACTTCTTTTCTTCAGCTAAGTAAGTCTCCACATGGGTGGGGAACTGGACAGCTGATGAGTGGTTTCTCTTATCTGAACTAAGTGGACAGTTACGATTAAAATCTAATGGAAAACCGTAACGTAGCAATTCTATTAGCTGTACATCCCAACAGTCAAGCAAAAACTCATGCCATTTGTCAACATTCAGTTGAGAAGACACAGGGATACGACTTCCTAAAAAATTGGGAACCCCATGACGGCTTGCCATAAAGTGCTGGTCAATAGGTGATTCAAACCCAGGACCTGGACTATCACACCGTGGAAGTGTGAAATCAGATAAAGGGACAAAGCCGAAGTCAAAGTCAGTTTGATTTCTCCACTTTTTAAAAGCCTCACACTGTGCATATTCGTTGCCTTGTATTTTCTTGATTACCTGCTTTGAAAGCAAAGTGTTGAGATATTTATCATCATTGGCATTGTTAATGTCAAATACCTTGACCATTGCGTCATCAGACACGGCATTGACACCATCCTGAGCCTGTATTTGTTTGTCACTTTCTGTGGAATATGTCTTGGTGTCAACAATACTCCCTCAAGTGGGATGCAATAAACAACCCCCAGTACCATTGTCTTGGCTAATGTCACATTTTGAAGTGTTTTCACTATGATTAGAAAGTGCGACCTTCATGTCAACTTCACTCAACACTTCACTATTGTCACCCATAGAAGTGTGAAGTGCAACACAAGTGCGAACATCATTTGACACCTCACACAAGTTATCACACAGTGGGTCAGCAATCACACTTTCACTCGCACCTCTTTTGTTAGCATAATAGATTTTTGTGGGGATTTTCACACCTCCACTCACAAGGTTTTTAGCTTTGTTACCTTTGACTAATAAACCATTGACACGTTTTTTGTCCACATTAGAGTTGTAAAAACACTTTGTGTAATATTTTTTGGTTTGTAACACTCGTGAAACATTGTGACCTTTGACCTCCCTGTACTGGGGATCAGTATTGACACACAAACACCTTTGTTACAACCATTTACATCATTAAAAACAGTTGACGCCTCCTGAGCGTCGTGCAAATGACATACCTTATGTTTAACATGATTTTTGCTGCCCAAAACAGTACCTTCTGGACAGCCAACTATTCGTTTTTTGAACTGGACATTTTCCCAGCTGTGCAATCTTTACCTGGGTGATTTACTTGCTTGCCCTACAGTTCAGTCCTCCATCATCAGACATATGGGATTTACCAGCTTGTTTCTTCTTGCCCTTGCTAACCTTAACACTGTCTTTCGGATCCGAATTGCTTGTCAAATTCTGATCACACTTCTTCCCTGTGGGAGGGTAATGTTTCTGTCCACATTTGCTACACAAATAACGTGTTTTTCCCATGTTATAATTTTTGTAAATGTCAAAGTTCAATTCTGAAACACATGAAGAGGGACACGCCTCTGTTAATATGACAGTCGAATGCTTGACTCGAATCTTGACACTTGGATGACAAAAGAACAAAAAATAGGGTAGACCGTCCCTTTACAGTGGGCCAAGGCCCGAATCAAGCATTTGGTTGTCAAATCAACACTGGAACAGGCAGATCATCACACGGCACCAGGAAACTGTGCAAGTCACTCTGTGCATAAATGTATAAACTAAAAAGTTCTGATTTTAAAAGCACTAAAAATGTTAAAATAAGTGTTCATAAACAAGTTCTCAAATTCAAATTCTCGCCAGACCACCATATCAAGTAAAAAACAAATATTTCATGTTCACTGGTCGGCTTCTTGTTTTAAACTAAGGAAATTTCCAGGAACTGTTAGGAGGAGGAAGGACTGACCAATGGTCAGTAATTAGGTCATATCACCATGGTACTACCTGGGTCTTACATAAACCGCTTAAGGTGCAAGCACACTTCCCTGGGGTGGAGGACTGACGACAGTGATGCCTCAAACATCACTTCTGAATATCTCTTTTTTTAAGCACACACTCTAGTGAGGCTCATGCTTCTAGAGATCACTTCTTCTGGTTTTGTTTTCTAGTTTCATTCTTTTTGTCTCTGGACTTTCATGAGAATTGGCATTGTAGGAATCTCTTCACTGAAGTTAAGCAGCAGTGGGCTACATTATTACTTGGATGGGTAACTGTTTCAGTGAAATACTTGTATCTGATGTCTTTGCGACTCATCCCCCTTTTGGCCTTGTTTTATTTGTATTTATACAACAAAAACTCTAATTCGTAGCATTTTTAACTTTCACAACTTTCTTATTGAACTCACTTGGTGATTTTATACTCAGTCCCAAAATACCAAGATGGGGGTCCTATGAATAGAAGAGTCAAGGGCATTGCAATCATGTCTATTTTGCTTGCAAGTGTCTCCCTTGTGTGTAAGTAAAAAACTATCACTTTGGGGTAATATTTTCACAACAATCTTGGATTTAACATGGATTTATTTATCCAGTATTTCTTATATTCCATCCCAGCCATTCATTACAAGTCAGCTGCTACTCAATATTCTAATTATGATTATCAAGTCACTGCACCAATAACTGTTTACATTCACAATCACGCGCCTCTATATACTTCAACATAAATTGACTATAATGAGTCCAATGCATTTTAGTATATAGTTATAGCTAGTGAGACAGGATATTATAGCTGTATGGGTGTTTTTCATAGAAACTGAACATATTGTATATAGCTCCCACTCAGAAATCGCAATTCATGAGATATAGAAATATTTGATTTTTATGTGCTGCAAAATACTTAGACTCAGGCCCAAAAGAGATTAAACAAATCACATTTAAAACTGAGTTTACTAAATATTCATGTTTAAGTTACCTAAAGTTAACCAAATCTACTTAATTCCATTGTCACCAGTAGTTCAAAGAATACAATATGCTTTTCATAAACGAGTTACTTAATGGGGGTTTTATGGTTTGTGTAAATTTAATAAGACTAGCAAAGTATCCTGGAACAAGAATAACCTTTTAAAAAGGCAGTTTGGAGGGAAAACTCTGAATATGAAACATTTGTCAAAAACACACTGTCATTTTACAGGCAATATCAGTAGATAAGTTTTCCACAGTTGAATGGTTTGGAAATGTAAAATTTAAAAACTGTCAAAATAGACCAAAAATTCTTCTACAATGAATACTTGCGAGAAACAAAAAACAGTCAGAATTATCTCTGTTCAATCAGTGTGCAGTTAAATAGGTAAACACTATTGATTTATTTTTGGTATGTGGACGTTTATAAAGCTTAAGAACCCCATCTTAGTTAAAGACCCATTTAATGGGGGAATACTGATTTATTTACTATAATATCTGAGAGGGTCTCTGAGCCCTCCAAAAACCCTTCAGTTTTTTAAAGTGACTCTTGTCAGTTGATAATGACTTTTATAATTACAACAGTAAATCAGTTACAGGGGTTACAGTTTTTAAAAAGACAATTTAGCACGCTAAAACCCTATTACATTATAATGGATTCTGTGAGTTTAATGGTCAGAAAAAGTATTGTCAATTTGTGAGATGGTCCCCCCTGGAGACCTGGAGCGGGAGTATGGGTGGGGTGGGGTGGGGGTGGTATTACAAACTCTGTAATGTTTTAAAGTACTTGGTGGCTCCACATTTTCACTCATCTGTTCACAAAGCAATCAAACATTTCAGCTATAATTTTGCCTCTGATACACCTAAAATCTGGAATGACCAACTTGATAACATACAGAATTTAATAGAATTTAATCTTTGCCTCTTTCAGAAACAAGCCTAAAACTTACCTTTCAGTAAAAGCCTCGGATATATTGTGGTTATGACCCAAGTATGTTAATGGGCCAACATTAGCATTGAACATGTTTTTGGATTGTTGCAGCTCAGATTCTGTCACATGATGGAGATTCAGCACTATAAAAGTTAAATATTAGATTAGATTTCTATGATCGTGACTTGCACTTTAGAACAGTCAGCCTGTATATGCATCATGGTGCTTCCATTTGAGATAATAATTGACACATCTCTGTCAAATAGATAACCAGGAAACACTCCTAGAGTACAGACCTCTGACAAGTTAGCTGAGTTTCCCCATATTGTAATTTTATCAAAATACTCCTTTTTATATATTTTAACTCTCAATATGGAGTGGAATGTTTATGAAAATCATTGAAAATGGAACTGTTGAAAATTCAGTATATTTTTGTATCCAGATCATGTCAGGATCTTTCCCAAAATTTGATCCCTTTGTCCTTTGATCAGGTCCTACCCATAAAAAATTCATAAAGATGTTTTCACTAGTTTTGATGACTTTGTGAACACAGACAGACAAACAAAGCAACAAACAAAACACCTAAAAATACCTCCACACTTCTAGAGATTCACTTTTTTCATTGTTTTGTTGTTGTTGTTGACATGAATAGTGGCATAGCATGATGAGCCCCCATCTGAACACTAAAGCTAAGCAGCAATAGCCTAGGTTAGTACTTGGATGGGCGATCTGAGTTCCAGGCAACCTATGGAACGTACCTGGCTCTGAATTTGTATATGTCACCAAACTTTCATAAATTCTCGTGCACTACTCATGTCTCTGATGGTTTTGCAGCGCACACATGTAAACCAAAAGATTTGTTGAATATTTTTTGCTCACAATCGCAAATCCCTTTTGTAAATTATGCATACATAAAAGGCTCACGTGCACTAAATTCATTAACAAAAAACACAAAAATATCAATATAAATGATGACAATATTATACAAATGTATAGAAAAAAAAGTAATAGTGTTCATTTTCATGAATGATATATTTTTCATACATGTTTAATGAGGGGTGTTTTACTTTTACTTTTCACCATGTTATATGAACATTGGGTGAATTAAGTTCTTGTGTAAAGAAGGGGTATAAAAAGACTGCCATATATTAGGACAAGAGTAAATACAAAAACTCTAATTTTTAATATGAGATTTCTCCATTATTTCTGTATGGATTATATGGTACAGAAACGAACAGAAGCTCTGTAAAAATATCATTTTAATGATGTATAATATATGGGAATCTAAAGCTGCTATAGCAAGTTTTAATTCTTAAATAGTGTGGAGGGAAGCATACATAATCCATAGAAGAAATATTTTTATTTTCCTGGGTTACTGTTAAATAATGATATACAATGTATTATCCACCACAAGCCATATTTAACTTAAATACTGGGAAATATATATTTTTTAATTAACTGGTGCAACTTAAGTATATTTTTAGTATTTTTTTTTTATTTATTTATTTATTATAGTGACATGCAATTCACAAAAACATGTTTTAAATAAATTATACCAATTGCCCAGCCCCCAATGGGCTTATACGTCACTTCAAATACACAGTATTTCATTTGTTGGTTGAACATAATACAATTCCATAATTAGTTATGTAACACAAATATTTTTGATTTAAGTCTGAAAACATGGTAGTGACAATAATAATAAAGAACACACAATAAATATTAAATTCAGCATAAAAGAGAATAGAAAATTGTATAATGTTAATTAGTGTTACAAATTCATAATATCTCATTCATTATATAAGCTGGAAATATGTTATATATTTCATTTAAAAGATATTTTATAAAGCTTCTACAAAGCTGGTTTTCTTTGCATTACACTCAATGCCGAAATAGCCGAGAAATTTTAAGTTAAAAATAAGTTTTTATATTTACTGGTGCCTGTAAATATGGATACCTTTCAGAGCTAATTATTTTACATTGATTTGGAAAATATGGATTTATTACACTTGTCATTGAAGTAAAATGGTGGATAACAAAGGTAAAACATCCCTCATTAGATGTATACAAAAATGTATATTACTTATGAAGATGAACAATATAATACTCATACTAGACACTCGTATAATATTGTCATTTTCATTCATGATATATTTTTTTCCACACGAGTCATTTGGGAAGTTTTCCTATTGTATTATGCGGGCCATCTCCTGATGTAAGCCAGGGCTTAATCACACACGAAGCCATTTTTTAAAGCTAGTTTGCTCTCAGTCAATGAGAACTAGTCTGTCTGATTATTTGTCTCCATGATGTGGGCTCCTGGTGATTATTATAAGGATATTATGAAAATTAGATTATAAACAGACTAATAGAAGGGGTAAAATTATAGTAAGTCTAGCTCCTCTTTATGAAATTCTATTAAAGTTGGTCTGCAGCTTGCTCAGCATGGCTATATGTGCTCAGTTTGTTTTTTGCATTTTGTGGGGGAGGAGGGTATGCTCTGTTCTATTATATTGTAGACTTTTATGGCGCTTAATCTCTGCCAAAGGCAGACTCTAAGGCTCAACACCAGAAACTAACTAAATTATCCTTATTCGAAGGGCAAAGCCAGGTCGATAGAACAGACATAACGGGTCATTAATACAGGAACGTGGAAAAGTTTTTTTTTCAAGAGATAAATTTTAACTTTTATTCTGAAACAGACAAGAGTTGGGGCAGAGTGAACATCATCTGGTAAATCATTCCAACCTGTGTTCCTTTTTATTTATGTACAGATGAATAGAATTGAGGATCCTCCTGGAATATTTTATCTGGCGAGTTGTATCTTCTGCCACATCTACCACAATAAATAGACAAAAGATTACATATGAATAATAACTAAAATACCTCCATATTTAAGGAATGAACCCAAAAAGGCTATGATATTTATATAGGCAAACTAGTCAATATAAAAACTTTAATTTGTAACTAAAGATTTCTCTCTTATTTCCATGTGGATTTCAATGCAATAAGAAAGTGCAGTAAGTGTTCTCTGAATATACTTCAGTCAAAATGTTCTTCCTGATGAGATTCTTGCATCCCCTCTGTTGCCTCTTTCCGGAAGAAGTTTAAATCCTACCTCTACACCAAGGTAAACACACCTTAGTCTCAATATCGGCCTGGCATTCTCTATTGAGTTGACCCAGTTTGCCATCCCTGGATATTGAAATTAGTTGTCAGTTCTGTGCTGTTGTGCATTACAGTCCACTTAACAAAGGGTAGATCAAGTTCTATAAAAGTCCAATGATGAATAAGAATTGTATTTGGTTTGTCAATTGAAATTCCACCTGGATAATTTAATATAGTGGCCATAGCTTGGTGTTTTCATTTTTTGTCAGAGAATGAGTTTGGTTTGGTTTCAATATCTTTGGAATTTAGTGTCATTAGGAAAAACCCATGTTTATTATATATTACAAATCAGGGGCAGGTTTCAAGAAAGGACTTAAAGTTAAGAGTTTTTTCTTAAAATTAGACCATGTCTGGGGTCTTAGATTCAACATGTTTCACAACGCAGCTAAATCTAAGTATCAGTCAAGTCTTGGGCTAGTTATGTCTATCTCAGGATGGGCTTAACTTTTGCAAAGAAAGACTTAAATATGGCTGCCATAAATTTTGCTTTTTCTTTACTGATAAGCTTCTGATATGATTAATTTATGCTGGAGGTATAGAGGCAAAATTGATCACGTTTTGGTGACACCTGAATGAAAACTGGGGAATAAATATAAATAGTAACAAGCAGGACCTGAGCATGCGCAAAAACTAACTTTTGGTTAGTACTGAGAAAAGACACAAAATAAATTTTGGATTTTCAATCCACATCCACACCAAGCCATTGGTAGACTCTAATTTGTGTAAACATATAACCCTGATTCATTAAATAGCTTCTGTGTCACGCATGTGGATATTGCCAAAAAATCCACAAAAAATCCCACCATGTATGACAATATGTAAAGTTTAAAAGTTATATTTTGCGGACCAACAGACATACAAACAGATAAATTGACTGGATTACAACGCCCTTGCATCTCATCTCCTCCACCTTTGGGGTGGGAGTATTAGAAATAAAAACAGTAATGACCTGGCCCCTTCCCTTTTGGGTCTGAAGATCATAAAAACAGCTACATGTGACCTGTGGTCGACACAGTGGGGACAGGGATGAAGTAATTTATTTCATTCATCAGGGTACAATTACAATCTTCATGCTGCTATTGAAACATGCGCTGATATGTAAAAACTGTTGTATTACTTACAACTCACAACTTCAATCAGTTTCTATAGGAAGTTCTCCCAGTCATCTCAATAAATGAAGACCTATTGGGTGTGATGTATATTGACAAGTAAATTTACTATGTAAAGAAAAATCAGTCATCAGTTGCTTGCATCTAGGTAACACCTTTATGTACTGTCGTATCTGTATGTATTTGATTTCTGGCTGACAGCTGCATCCTTATAGTTGTATGTATTTGATTTCTGGCTGACGACTTCATCCTTATAACTCTACGTATTTGATTTCTGGCTGACTACCTCATCTTTATAGTTGTATGTATCTGAGTTCTGGCTGACGACCTCATCCTTATAGTTATATGTATCTGATTTCTGGCTGACGACCTCATCCTTATAGTTGTATGTATCTGAGTTCTGGCTGACGACCTCATCCTTATAGCTCCTAAAAGAGACCTTGTATCTTGGTAGTACACATTGAAAAATGAGCCGCCATCTTATTCCCCTCTAAGTGTATAGTGTAGTACAGCTCGTGAGAGCTCACCATAGGCTTTTCAAAGTGGTCCCAAACACAAATCGCATTCCATGTTGTGTTGAAAATGTCCAACCCAAATAACCGAATTGCACTGAAGACATCTTACCAAGGAGCCAGGTGAAGCATACCACAATGCCTCACAACCAAAAGTAGCTCATGACTGCAGTATATAAAGGCTCAACCTAGCCGTAACACATGATAGATATGTTGGCCTGTATTGTAAATGATGATAAGAGGGGCTAGGGATTAATAAATTGTGTTATGAATAAAAACTTTATTTATTTATGTGAAAAAAATATGCATCCAAATGATCCACTAAACCTGTGTTTTCATACAGCTGACAATGGACATTTGACCGACAATGGCTAACATCCACGTCTATTTCTTTTCTCTGATATTATTACCTCCGTCAAGGAGGTTATACTTCTGGTGGCATTTTTGATTTTGAACGTATCTGTATGATTTTCTTTTTTTTTGGGGGGGGGGGGGGGGGGGGGGGGGGGGGGGGTAGGGCCTGACCAAAAGAAGAATTGATTACATTTTGGGAAAGTTCCCAAATTTTCAACAGTGCCCTTTCAATGCTTTTGGGATTATAGTTGAGAATACACCCCCCCCCCCCCAAATACTGAACAGATCTTTCTGAATTTTTATGTGCATATCAAATTCATTTCATTTCGAGAAAGATCTGGATCATATTTGGCATACTTGGCTACATTGGTGGAGTTTGGCACTCTATGAGTGCTTTCTAGGTGGAAGTATTTTTTTCATAATGTGGGTCAACTTTGACTAAGACTTAGGCCAGCTCCAGATTGAGCTACTGGCCCAAATCTGATTTTCGGGTTTGAACTGAGTTTTGGGGTCAAATGTGTTTCACATATACGAACACATGAGCACTGATATTATTTTATTTCAGTTTGTTTGTGTCTGATGAGGGATGTTTTAGTTTTACTATTTACTAAATCTTTTCCACAAGTCAATTTTACAAAAATACACAAGTATGGGCCACATGTGACAAATAGCTGTCCCTATCAGTGTTTTCGCCTGTTTCAAAGAAAATCACAACCTTGGTTGGATAACACATTTTAATATTTTTGTTGAAATCGTGATGATGATGTATTTATACTATAAGAAATAAATTGAATTGCTATTTTAAGTAGATGAAATGTTCTATCATTATAGTTCAAACCAGACAGGACAGCAAAAACAGCAGTGTATCATTGAACATCTAAAACAAAGTGCCACATCCCGACAAAAACTAAACAGGTCTCTTAGCTTTCTCATTTTCCAGGGTTAGTTGTAGTAAGCTATGGTGTCCCTGGTGTGTCATAAACATGAGTATTTTATGGTATTTCAGTTCCACAAGATTATCAGTTGTTACCACAAGTTAGTAAGTCATTACCATAAGATAATTAGTTGTTGCCATAAAATAGTACGCTGTTACCATAAAAGAGTAAATGAATACCCTAAGAGAGTAAAGCATTACCAAATGATAATAAGTTGTTGCCATGTGATAGTAGGTTATTACCATAAGATGACAGCTTGTCACTATAAGATAGCAAGTTGTTAGTATAAGATGCTACATCCTTACCACAAGATTGGTAAGTTGTTTCCTCAAGATAGTAAGTGAATACCACAAGATAGTAAGCAGATACAACAAGATAGTAAGCAGATACAACAAGATAGTAAGCAGATACCACAAGATAGTAAGCAGATACAACAAGATAGTAAGCAGATACCAAGCAGATACCACAGGATAGTAAGCAGATATCACAAGATAGTAAGCAGATACCACAAGAGAGTAAGCAGATACCACAAGATAGTAAGCAGATACCAAGCAGATACCACAGGATAGTAAGCAGATATCACAAGATAGTAAGCAGATACCACAAGAGAGTAAGCAGATACCAAGCAGATACCACAGGATAGTAAGCAGATATCACAAGATAGTAAGCAGATACCACAAGAGAGTAAGCAGATACCAAGCAGATACCACAGGATAGTAAGCAGATATCACAAGGTAGTAAGCAGATACCAAGCAGATACCACAAGATAGTAAGCAGATACCACAAAAAAAAAATTGTTAACACACAATACAAAATTTTACCACAGGATAGTATCTCGTTATAAGAATATTTTATCTTAACTTACTATAAGATAGTAAGTCATGACCTGAATAGACTCTCAGTACTACACAAGAGTAAAATATTACCACTTGGAAGTGAGTCATCATACTATCTTGTCACCACTACAAAGTTTACATTCGTCAAGCAAATTAGTATTTTTTAACCACAAGATAGTAAAATCTTACTGTAAGATAGTAAACCATTAGACTTACTATATTGAGGAAATTGTGGCCTTGTATTGTATATTTCTACTTAATCTCCATGTACTACAAGACTCAAAGCACCATTTAACCCATCCCAACTGCACAAATACAGTCCAAGCTCTCTAGTGACTGACATTTCCCTAGCTAAAAGGCTTATTTTCAGGAATGACCATTAATCAACACCGTTAATGTTTGATAGGTAGACATAAGACCCACTGACAGAGGAAATACGATTTAATTGTCATCCAAGCCACTAGGTATCTGCCAACTTCTTGTACTGAACCCATGTCCTTTGTGTTCCTATGTGAGTGTGTTATAGTCACATGATACTCTTTTCTAACGTTTTTCTCTCTTAGGCAAACATGATAACATAAAAACTCTACATGCAGTGTCACTTTAAGGACACCGTGGTTACAACCCCTATGTTTAATTCTCTATTTTTTCTGTCTCTTGACAGTCTTTATGTGTGATGATACTTAAAAATTAAATTAGAGAAAAAAAGTACAGTTTGCATTGGCAAATACAAATTGTTAAAATAACGTACTTGACTGCATATTCACTCATTTCATGACATTAAAATCGATTGTTTTGTTTTATCCCTGAGTACTGTTCAGAAGTGTTTTTATTCAAGTTATGTTCGAGCAAATTCTGTTATTAAAGTAAACCTTTACAAATATTTATAGTTTGAACTGTAAGTTTTATTTACTTATTTCGTGTGTACATTGTATTATGTTCATCATTTGTATTATTGTTTGTATTTATTTATGCAAAAGTACACAATCTAGAATTTGTTAAAACTTCTAAAGATATAAATGCTGTGGCCTGCAGACACTAACCTGATCCAGTATGATCTGATCTGATCTAATATGATCCAACATGCTGAGATATGATCCAAAATAAACTAAAATGGTAACATATGCTCCTATATGATCCAGTATGCTTTAAAAAGATCCAACATGATCCAATATACTCAGATATAACCGATTATGCTCAAATATGATCCAATATGGGCAGATATAAAAATATTTGATCTAATATAACATATACAGTTTCATTACATTGACAAAAATGACTAGAAAGTAGGACGTTAAACCAGAGCTCTGTTTTATATGCCGATATTACCTGTCCAATGAAAAAGTTGGACAATTATAAATCAGAGTAAAACTTCCTATGTGCAAATTCTTTGATACATCATAATGAAGGCATTCCTCTGCAAATTTGGAGCAGAGTGGTCTTGTTCAAAGAGAATAATCAATCCAAGGTTAGCATTACCTGTGATTTTCCTGCCTTCTATAACCACCAAAAATACTGCCTGTAATGTGACTGGGGCTTTACAGAATCTTCTCTATATACTACTACTACTACTACTACTTACTACTAATACCACTACTACTACTACTACCACTACTACTACTACTTACTACTACCACTACTACTACTTACTACAGCTACTACTACTACTACCACTACTACTACTTACTACTACTACTACTTACTACTGCTACTACTACTACCACTACTACTTACTACTACTATAACTACCACTGCTACTACTACTACTATGATATAATAATAAATAATAATAATAATAACAAAAGCACTCAGAGAGTACATACCACCAACACAGCATGCAATAGTAAGTAAATAGAAAATCTGGATCTTTGATATTTTTTTGTATTCAGAGAGGGATCCAGATTACTCTTGAAATTTAATGGGATCCAAGTTGGAGCCAAACCCATCTTCTCATTGTTTTGCATGAAGATCCAACCAGGAGTATTTGCATAATGCTGCTTACAAATAGAAAATCAAACAAACAGACAGAAAAACATTCACTAAGGCACTGATTTCCAAACAAGGATAGTTATAAATGATTAGATTGAGTTTGTCTTCATGTTAGTGTTTGATAGGAGAGACAACTCTGGAAGGGGATATATAGGATAGACTGGTCTAATAGGTAACTCTATAGACAGTGACACTTTATATATATTCCAGACAGAAGGCCGTCTCAGTGTGTTTACATACCAAAATTTATGTGATGAAAAACAAATAAATTATATTATATTAGTGTCCCATACATCTTTTGGGGAAAGTGGAAAGCATCTAAAAACAATTGGTATACATTGCATATATAAATGCATAATTTATATAGTTCTACTATACAGATTAAGTGATATAAAAATTAAACAAGGCCAAAAGTTGTTTTGGTCCCCTAGTGTGACAACAAAGCCATCAGAGACACGAGTAGTGCACTAGAATTTACGAAAGTCTGGGGACACAAACCAATTCCAAGTTAGTCACATCCCACAGCTGGTGTAGAACTATGACGGTCACCCATCCAAGTACGAATGTAGCCCATTGCTGCTTAACTTCAGTGAGGGGACAAATACTCACCACACTGCGCCACAACTGATGAAAGTCTGGAGACCAAAAAAAGTGATCTGTAGAAATGCGAGCTCTTTTAAGGCTTGCGCTTAAAAATTAGATTAGGTTTGCATTAGGTTCGTGGCACTTTATTACCTCAGTTCAATATTTAGACAGTCAATTCAGATCAGTACTATAACCTCTGTCCAATCATTTTTGCTTTTGCTGTTTGTCTGTATGTTTGCTTGTCTATGTCCAATATTATTCCAAAAGTAATGACTGGGTTTCTCTGGAAATTTTTAATTTGGGTAGGGTCTTGTGAAAGGAAAAAATGATTAAATTTTGGGAAGGATCCAGAGCATGATTGCATACAAAACAAAAAACAAAAAAAATCACAAAACTCTGGAAAAAGCTGCATCCTGGCAGAGGTTTTTGCTCTATGAGTACTTTCTAGTTTGAGAATATACAATGATATAAAATGCTTCTTTTAAATTTGTATGTATATGCATGTTAAAAGTATTTCTCTAAAATAACCGGCTGTGGGTCTCTTGATTAAATATTTTTGCTTAGTTTTTAAATGCGAGGCTTAAGCAAGGCTCTAGTGAGCTCACTATTTTTTCAGTATTTTTTGTCTCCGGATTTTCATGAATTGTGGCGCAGCGTGATGAGTACCAGTCTTTTCACTGAAGTTAGACAGCAATGGGCTATGTTAGTACTATGATGGGTGACTGCTTCAGTGCACTACTCGTGTCTCTGATGGCTTTGCGTCTCGCAATGGTAGACATAAACCCCTTTCAGCCTTATTTTTTTCTGCTTTTGCCAACCTAGGTAAATAGCTAAATGAGTAATAGAAGTAGTAGCTATTTTGAGTAACTACCTCAACCAGGAAAGTATGAAATTCATGACCATTTGTTTGTTTGTTTGTTTTTTGTTAATTAGCAGGATTACACAAAAACTATTAGTTGGACCTTCATGAGAAATGAGAAGAGGGTCCTTGATCCAACTTAGATCCCACTAATTTTTCAGAGTGATCCAGATCAGCGCCTGGATATAAACAGATATCCTAGATTCAGACTTTCCCATTTGCTTATTATTTAGCCATTTTCCTTTAGAAAAGAGAAATAAGGTTCTGATATAAAATATGCATCCCTTGGCGGAGGTCTGTGATCTCTGAGTGTTCTTGTTTGCTTATTATTCTAAAATGACCGTATTTACATCACTTTAGTAAGACTTGGAAAACGCTACATTCTCTGTATGTACAAGATTGTACCTTACCAAGATATCTAGCTAAATAGTAAAGTGAGTAATAGCTATCTTTCGTTTTAACAAAGATCAAAATGGCTTTTATGGTTATAGCTGATGCAGAAACAAATTTTTCAGATAGATTTTCAGCTGATGTTATGTATTATGTCATGCATAAGCTTCATAGCTGTAGCTCCTTAGCTACCTGAGTGATAGCTACTTTTACATTTCACCATTGAGTAAATCACTGATTGTCTCTACAAATACATCTTAGACATGAAAGCAACTGTAAATTAATAGTTATAAGCAAAACTTCATGTCATATCTAATTTTTCAGGTTATATATAATTTCTGTTATCAACAGAAATCTTTTAGAATGTTTACCGAAAATCTTGTGCTGTGTTTATTTTTCACTCCCCCTGTGAGTTGTACACATGGGAATGGGGCTTAAGTTATGTCACATCTGTTATATTTTTTATCACTTTACACCACTGATAAAAAATACCCAAGTAATGGCTTGTCAATGAGCATTTCACACTACCTCAAACACTCTCTTCATAAACAAGTGCTCTAGCTAAAATGTAGAGTTATGCAAATGTGTTAATTAATGTGGAATCGAGTGGTGTGCTATAATAGCATTGTTAGCATGTCTCGTGTGCCATACCTCCATTGAAAACAATAATTACCATTTCCTGTAAGATTGATGAGCTTTATGAAAATTCTGTATTGAAATTGCATTGCTTTTGTACAGTGTAAAATAACTGCAGCCAATTGTTGTTAAATCATATTTTCAAAAATAGCTTGTCATTTTAAATGGGTTTATTTTTCTGTGTACTTACTGTGAATACTTTCTGTATGGAGATAAATTGTAACAGAAATTTACACTAAATCATTACTGATCAAATAGGATAGAATTGTACTTTGAAGGAGCTGCTTAATGTCCAAAATATCTCATTATTAAATTTGAATTTTGTTAAATTTCTTTTGCCTTGTTAATTTTATTACTTTTGAATCTTTGAATTGTCATAATTTCAGTTTTGTTAATACGTTTTTTGAAACTGTTACAAATGGTAATCATCATTCTAACTACTGTGTAATATATATCCACAGTAAGTGACTCCAAGGAATAAAGGAAATCTGTACCCCTCATTTGTTTGTTTATTTATTTTTTTTTTTTTTGCAGGTGAGAGAGTGCTTTGGGACCACAGGAGAGACTTCTATCATACAAACTCTTCGTTATCTAAACATTCGATCTTATGAGAGTAGACCTGGGCTAAAGTCACTGTTCCATACACCCGACTCTGGTCCTGAGTTTTGCTGATTTTGAAGCGGGGGAAAACTTGAACAATTACCGGAAAATAAAAAATTATAAAGGTTGGGGATATTTCAGGACGATTGTAATCAAGCATGTTTGGTATTTTCTAAAATGTTAGTACAACTTGTCATAATTCCATTATATCTGATCAGAAGAGTCGGTTTCATCCCGGTCAAATCCTCTCATCAACATGTCAGATTGATGGTCTGTATAATTGTACTGAAATTGTACAGGTCTGGGGTTTTGACTCCAACCTTAACCAAAATGGTGAAATTCAGTGGCTCCAGTTTAATAAATTTTTGACCGACAGCCAAGGAAAATGTTTTGGAAAATTTATGCCCTAATCTATTCCAATCCATCCTGACTATAAAACTGGGGCGTCTGTCCCAAAAGTCTGTTGAATCTAGAAGTAGACATTTATGTGGTCTTTCCCGTTTGTTTTATACTAACAGACATCTGTTATTTTACAAAGATCTATTAACTTCCATATTTATATCCCTGTCATGTTTCTACAAAAGGAAAGGCCTGTTGTATTTAGATAAGTATGTATATATAGTGTGAATAGTGTTTCAGTTGCCATGGCAATGCAATAAAAGAGGATCTTCTGTGAAAAGTTATCAGGACAGATGCCATAAAATCTATAAATTGTGACCAATGAATATTTCAGCCATGTTTGTTTCCTTGTGTAAAATTTCAGCAACAGTTCGTCTCTATGTAATGTAATTACTATGTGATAGTAATTCCCCCCTCTTATTTTTAGGGCGGGGCAGGGGTGTGTGGGGTGTGTGAGAGTAATTGATTTTTAGAAATACTAGATTATTGTGATTTTGTTACTGTCAACCTATTTAAGATACTGCTTAACGTCATTTAAAATACTGCTTAACGTCATAACTTGATACAAGTTGTACACAAAATAGTTATTAATTTCGCCCCGGGGGTGGGGGTGGGGTGGTGGTGGGGGGCTGAGAGTATTGTAATCATGTCCGCTTGTTTGTCTGTGTGTTGCATCAAGGTCACATATTCATACCAAAAACAAGCCCCTTATCTGGATCAAGACTCGTGTTTATTTTTGGATTTTGTACCATGTTTGCATCATAACAAGCAAACTCTTATTGTGTAAATGTGTAGTTTAATGCTGAACTACAGGCAAACAGTTTTCCTCAGTGGGTATCGTCCTTGACTACAAAGTCAAACAAAAGACAAATACTCCATTTTTCTGTTGACTGAGGAACCCCAAGAACCCCTCAACTGAATTCCTTGAGGCACTTTAAAATAAGGCTGTAAATATAATAATACAATCAGCCAATAAATTCCAAAAGACTGTTTTTGTGACCACATAGTTATGCAATGGTAAATTAAGGGTGACTTCTGTAGTGGCTAATTTCAAACATCTGCCAAATTCAATCTTGATTACTGTAAATACCTTCTGAAAATACCCACTGTCTACTTGTGTAAGGTCTATTGTTACTAAAATCATCATACTTTTCCCCTCTATCTGTTAGATATTATGACACCTTTTCATCTTAAAGCCTATGGTGGTAATATCTATAGATCATTACTGTGACTTTGGACTGATGAAAGTTTTGAATACTATTTATGATTGTTTTGCCTTAGAGCCTGCTTAAATGCAGAGATTAGGGGCTATAAAAGTCTAGTATAGGATGCAAGAGTATTAAGGAGTGTCATCTGATCATGCTGGTAAAAGGAAGAATCTGATCACATAATAAGAGGTTCATACAAAAGGAAGGCTTTGTGATATTTCTACATTTGACCACTCAAAGTTCAGCCCTACTACCCACTTCAACAGTAATTTGCACTGGTATGGTCCTAGACTTTGGAATTCCTTGCCTGAACATGTTAAGCCTGGTTACAGAGAAAAATCGGCGGATTTGCAAGGCACACTTAAGGTACACGTGCAATTTTATAACAGAATTTCAAGGTCACACAAACCCTGCAATGAGAATTGACATGCACATTTTCTCTGAGTGCAATGCATCCATTTCTCAAGGGTAACTTACGAGAGACTTGTGCATGTGCATTTCCCTTGGAAGTGTTGCAATATTTTGCACGTGTCGTATATACACCCACATGTACCTTGCATCCATTTTAACCCACTGTGGGACCTGTAGCTAGTCGCAGTCTTGATGTTCAAGTATAGACTCTCTTGTTGTGAAAACAATACCTTGTTTGCACGTGCACATCTCTGCTACCCCACTACCAGGCTACGTTCATATTTTTAAAACATATTTGCAGCACACTTACGCGTATATACACATACGATGGGATGTAAGAGAAGCTTAAGATCTGCTCCAACACTCAGAGTATACTGCTCGTGATTCAAAACTTAGACCTAAATCACACTGTCCCACGCTGGTCTTACGAGATACATACAAGCACAAAATATTAAACTCATCCCGGCTTGCTTGTGATTTGACTAGCTTCATGTTTTCGTAGTATCCGTCAGGTTTTATTAAGTCGGGATATGTATTCGGTTAAGATGCATTCAACACAACAGGAACAGAATTTTCAGGATATGACCGATGTTTCAAAATGGCTGGCATAGTTGTAAAGTCCTCGCACTAGCTGTGTTAAAACACACAGACAGGATGGGGTGACAGGTTCATAATGGCTTTATGTGTACTACCTACACATGAGGTTTCTTTTGGCAGTCCTTTGGATAAGGTTGTGAAGCAAAGCTTAAATAAGAGATGTTATGACCACACAGAAGATTGTAACTGGTCCATTGCATATTTCACCTTGGCTTGTCTACCATAAAATACTTGTCAGCCAGTTTTCCAATTAGTAATGTTCTTCATCTGTCCCCTGCACATGATTGTGAATTTAGCTGTTTAATGTTGCATCTTACATTTTACTTGCAGAGAATGAGACACATGATGATGATTAGACACAATTTGTGTAGATTATATAAGTTTAGTGTAAAACTAGGTTACCAGAAACCACTCACAGAGCACAGACCTCTGTCGGTGGACATTTATGAAAATTTAATACTTATCTTATATGCAGAATATGATTTCAGGCCATTACTAAAATATAATCACTTCTTCTTTATGTCAGGTCCTAGCCACATAACAATTTTCATCTCTTTTGGAGTAATATTAACCAGACAGTTAAACTCAATGAAACAATTACTTTGGAAATTGAAAATTCGGGATATTTCTGTATCCAGGATATGGTCTGGATCTTTCCTAAAATTTAATCTTTTCTCATTGGCTTAGTGTTAGAGTTTGTAACACACTCCCCTCCAAACTCTGAGGTCTATGGTTCAAACCCTGGATCTTATACGGGAAAGTTGGTAGTTGCTTACTGATGCCCAGCAGTTTACAGTGGCCTGTAGTGTGAATGATTCACTAAATCTCAGAAGGTATGTGGGTCCCTTGTAGGCGGTTCCGTTGCAGAGTAACACCTCTAACTGCGGGATGAACTGCCTGTAGACTGAATGGGGCATAAGGCACTAATGTCCAAGAAGGCAGTTTGTATTTGTCCAGGCAAAAGTCATTATCAGAAAAGGGAGCATCAACCAGGGGATGGATATGATGGAAGATATGCTAATCTAAGGAGACTTACCAACAAACCAACTATTGTCTGCTGGTCTCTGATAGTCTCCAGAAGTCCATTCCATGCAGATGGCACATCATGAATAAAATTGTGCTTGTCAATGTAGGTAGTATATAACAAGATACGAGTTGTCCAGATATTTTTGGAGAATAGATTTGTTTAGATACTATACAGTTTATAAAAAGAGATTGAAATGACTAATACTTCAGTGAAGTGCACTTCTTACTTGAAATACAATTTTTAATACTTATAATATAATATATAAAGTTATATAATAATAAACTTCAGCACGGCCATGTAAGGGTGCCAGTTGTGGCAGATGATGTCAGTCTTAATCCCTAGTGGTCAAACTTGCAAGTAGAATTTGTTATTGCTACATTGATAACAACCACCAATTAAGCTTCATGCTTCATTGGAGCGTCCTTCAAGGCGTGGCTGGTCATTATGTGCTTTGAATTCAATGGAGTTCACAGTGATGTTGGTCCAATTGGAGCTTCTACCAGTAGAACTGCAAATTCTACCAGATTGGAATTTTTAACATGACATATATTTTTTTGTTATGCTATTCTGGAAGTTACCCTAACGTACTATAGGGGCAGAATTTGCGGGGTCAAGTTTGTTAAAGGGCTGAATTAACTTTGTAGTGTCACTTAGGTCAGAAGTTGCACGTAAATAATTAGTAAATGTATTTTGATCTTGAGGTTAATACCAAGGAAGAGCACTCGAAGAAAGCAAACCTCAGCCAAGGTATGTGATAATAAGTAAATGGAAATGTATCCAGACAATGATCCAGATGACTCTCAAAATTTAATAGGATGTAAGTTGGATCAAGGCCAGTCTTCTGTTTTTTATGAATTTCTAATCGGTAGTATTCGCGTAATCCTGCTAACAAACTGAGAAACAGACAGATGGACAAACGGTCATGGAAATAATACCTCTTGGCGGAGGTACTTATCCTACTTCACAATTTTTATCAGCTTTGTACTTATTTTGTCATCATTGAACTTTTCCAATTTTTCTTAAAATTCTTCTCCTGAAGCAAATTTTCAAAGCTGTTACCATAAAAAACCCAGTGACTGTGGAAATTCTCTTCATGTAGCCTGTTTGTGTTAATTGAAAGCAAGCCATGTCAGGCTGATTATTTATCGTTTGAATTACACATTCAGAGACACTCGGATTTTTTATCATCTTTGGATGAAAGGCTTGCATTAAAAGAGTGCTTTTAAAAGTTATAGCAGTGAAAGTTGTAAATAATTCTCTTTTTTTCTTGAAGATAAAAAAGGAAAGGTTTAATAACATTTTTATGCAAAGTACGGAGCCACTATTACATGCACAAGATCATTTTGTTTCCATGAGATTATTTTGTGCGCAAAATAAAACTGGAAGACACTCATAGAGTGTAAACCTCCACCGGAGAGTGTTTCCAAAAATTCCTGATTATATTTTTGTATCCAGAATATTAACCCGGAACTTCCCAAAATAGGATTACTTCTTCCTTCGGTCAGGCTCTAAATACTCAAGGAGATCTGCTCCTTACTTATGTTATCACAACCGCAGACAAACAAGTAAACGGACAAAGAGACAAACAGACAGACACACGAATGCACCCTGGAATATAGCCTCCTGGTCATCAGGCCACCAAACAGGTCATCCAGTATAGCCTAGCCCACATTCCCCCAACCCTTCCGGCCAGTACATTTTTGTTTATCATGTGAGGGCTTATGGCAGGCTTTTCACACATTTATAAAAATTGGCTATATGCTGGATACAGTGTCCGTGTTATGTCATACTACCTACATACGAAGCCCAACTTACTAACGAGCATACAAAATCCCAACTTATGGATACTACTAAAGTATAAAACACTTCGATCAACAAACAAGCCCTGACAAGTTAAATATTTTCCGCTTGAATGTATCTAGTGAGGCCAACAAGAAAAAGTGTGAACTCAGTATAAGGACGGCTCCATTACTTGACATTTATTTACAGAGGAAAAAAGTTTGTTTAATCAAGATTTGTGATTTTTATGGCATTTATAAATCATGTTTTAAAATTGCTGTTGACTTTTTGTGAATGCAGATTTCTGCTAATTAAATTTATTATAGAATTAATCAGAGGCTAGTAGCCCCTAGTGACCTGGTTAAATATAAAATTTTTCAACTATTACAAAAAAGCTGTTACTGCTCAACACCATAGAGATTGTTTTACACTCTCACAGAAAATAGGAATGGAAACATAACATAAAATTTAAAATGGTTTTAAACTATAGGGGCTTTTACACTACTGTAATAAGTAATTTTATAGTGCTTAATCTCTGTCATTAGAGACCCTCAGGCACCGGATAGATAAAGGGAAGAGGGGAGCAACAGAAACATGGCAGGCTGACGTCATAAATGCAAGGGAAACAGAAGAACTATGGAACATAGGCGTTACTGAATAGATACAATATGTGTAAGATAGGGTATTTCAAGTAGTTCAAGATGGTGGGGCCAAAATCTGGTCACATGACCCTGAAGAAATAAAGAGATATCAGAGCTATAACTAGTCAAAGGGCTGTATGGCTTTGAATGGTCCGCTGTTCTAATGAACATCAGACATTACTTGACCATTTTCAAGGTCATCTACAATTGTTGCTATTACACTCTCAATCTTCATATTGTAAAGATTTGTTGTACAACTGACAAGATTTAGCTTCCGACCACATAATCGGTAGGAGGGGGCTAAAATCTGTAAAGAACTTAGTCCAAGGTTACAATTTCCATGACTCGAGGGATTTTCTTCGAGGGATGAACACGGGACCTTCCTCTGTCAAATTCACCACCCTAACCACAAAGTAACACAGACCAGTATTTGTTGAGTTATTTGATATATCTATAAGTATTTTGGATAGTTTACTGATATAGAAGCGTGAACAAATCGTCACTGGAAATACTAAGTCTGACTGAAAGACTTTTGCATTTTTTCTGTCATCAAAAAGCCACAGGATGTTAAATATTTGTTTCAGACAAATTTTTTATTAACAAAGTGTTTGACTTGAAAAATTCATTAATGCTAGCAATCAATAAATGCGTAGAATTATGTTTACCTGAAATGCAGATAATTGTTGACTTTAGACACTGAAGTATCGACCTCCAATTCAAATATTCAACAGGGTGCACAGACCTTTATGCGAGCAAGCGTTTTTTTGACAGAATTGTCGAACTCTTCAGTCGTAACTGCCTTCAACCTATCTTGTAGAAACTGTGATAACCACTTAATTGCACAAGTAGAGAAACAAATGCGTCCCAAAGTGTAAATAGCTCAGAAACTAAATATGTTGTATATATCACAATTTTATTAAAGATACTTTTCCAGAACTTCTGCTCCTTTTTGTTGCATTCAAAGAAATAGAAGAGAAATTGCAAGTTGAAAATGGAAATTTTTATATTCACTGGTGCCACTTTACATAGGACAGCTTTTTTATTCTGTCTTTAAATTATGGAATTAGGTTACTTATTATACATGCAAAATGATGGATAACAATAGCATCTGCCACTGTGGCCTAGCGGGTAACACACTTGTCTGGGAACTCAGAGGACGTGGGTTCAAACCCAGGTATAGGCAGATACATAGTGGCTCGGATGACCACTTAAAATGACGGTCCTGTGTCATTGGGGCCTATCCCTAGTAGCAGGCTAAAGAACCTCAAGGACGTTGATAAATGGTCATCCTTGAGCCTCTATCTTTCAGTTAGGGGAATGCCAGTTACTTCTGAGTTGGGACTGTACCTGTGCAGTAAGATGGTATATGGAGATATTGCGCTGAGTATAAATACAATTACAATAGTATATCATCCCTTATTAGGTAAAAACAAAAAGTATGTATCACTCATGAAGACTGACAAAATTATGGTCATGCTAAGCACTCATAGTCGTAATCTTTTTCTTGATATATATTTTTTTCTATATGTCATTTGTCATATATCAAATTCGGAGCTTGGTGGTTTTGTGGATAACACACTCGCCTCTCACCCCTGAGGTCTGTGGTTCAAACCCCCGACCCTATGTGGGAAAGTTGGTAGTTTGCTTACCAATGCCCGCCAGTTTACAGTGCAGAATATTGACTAACAAGTGTGTACCGGTTTCCTCAGCCCTTAAAACTACACATCATAATATTACCAATACAATGTGCTGAAAGTGACATTAAACCCAAATAAATCTAATCATTTGGGGCATTTTCCTATTATATAAACAATAACTGGTGCATATAACCTTAAAACAGACTGATACTACTAGTACATAAAAAGAATTTACAGCAATGTTCAGATACCTGACAGATATATTGGGCCTTCAGTTGGATTTAATTTCTTTATTGCAAAAAAGAGGATCAATTCATTTGTATTTGTACTAAATACACTCTTTCCAAAATAACCCGGAAATTCAATGGAGGGTATGCCAGTGACGTCACACTGATGTCAGTGGAGAGATGGATGTTATTGTTGGATCAAGATATAAATAACTGTAAGAAAACAAGTGATCAATTGATTATATCCAGGAAAAGAACAGCTTATACCCCTGTTCAACTGTTGCAAGTTTAACTTCCAGTCGCCATAATAATGTTGTCCTCAATGTCATCTCTCTGGTCTTTCTAGGATTTATTTTTTAACACAAGCCCAAGCAAGTTTTTCCCTGTTTTTTTTAGGTCACTGGACTTTCATGAATTGTGGTGTAGCATGATGAGTTCCCATATTAAGCGGCAATGGGCAACGTTAGTACTGGGATGGGTAACCATCTCAGTTCTAAGACAGGTATGGGATGTATCTGACTTAAAATTTGTTTTTGTCGCCAGACTTTTATAAACTCTAGTTTACTACTCATGTCTCTGATGGCTTTGCAGCTTACGCATGTAGATAGACTTTTCGGCATTTTTCAGTGATAATGGTGTTGAGTGTATATAAACATTTGCAAGTGAGCATTTCTTTCCCTAAGTACCCACGATTGATCTTACCAGTTGTAAGGCAGTTAAGACTTATGTCTTAGGGTAATTTCACCAATCTTCCGGGTGATAAAACTGATTTTTAAAGTGTTTCAACTTTTATGGTACATTCATTTGTAAAAACTGTTGCAAGATACTCTTGGCCCAAGAAAAAGGTAGTTACACGAGTGCCCTGATGTCTCCACAAGAGTGATCTCATCTTAGTATTAGGAATGATCTTTAAGAACCATAGAATCCTGGATCTGATCGTAAAGCCAGTCCATGGTTTATGGTTCTAGAGATCACTTTTTTCAGTCTCCGAACTGTCATGAATAGTGCTCCTCTCTTGTGCACTACTTGTGTTTCTGATAGCTTTGAAGCTCACTCATGTAGACAAAAAAATTCAGTATTGTTTCCCAACAAATTTGGAGAGGATCAGTCAAATCAGTCCAAGTTAAACATTGTCTAGGTCTTACAGTTATATCCAGTTCAGACCATCCCATGCTGGTCTCGCGGGGTACAAATAAGCCAAATACATTTAACTTTTCAGGTTTTGGCTCGATGTGTTTCATGTTTTAGGAATATCCATTAGCTTTTAGACTATTTGGGTAGACCACATTCAACACAACAGACAGCATTTTCAAGCTCTCACAGTTTTTTTTCAAATTTTGAAAAAAATAACCTCCTGCAAGCTCTCACATGCTGAACTAAAATGTACATGTCAGAGAAGTCAGGGCTCACGGAATGGCTTTATGGGGTGACTCATTGTTAAACTTGTAGTACCAAGATACAAGATATTTTTTATAATAACAAGTTCGTCAAGTAAAATTAAGAGTGGTCACAAACGCCCTGAATGGTGTGAGCAGGCCTTTAGTCCTGACATTGGAACATTGGTATAATCTATCCATGTATATTTTTAGTCCCAACAGCTGATAAAATTCAAAGAGAATTTCAGAGACAGAATTATTTATAAACTAGTACTCCTTTTTTCTGACAAGCAAAGCAACAAATTCCCGAATTTTCAAAGTTCCAATTATCATTATATATATTTTTCATTATATTAGCTTTCAGGTTGACATTACTCCAAAAGTGAACAAATCTTCATCAAAATTTAAAAAATTTAAATGAAATGTGGACAGGGCCTAGTCAAAAGAAGAAGGGATTATATTTCAGGAAAGATCCAAATCTGGATACAAAAAAAAAATCTAGAATTTTTTGAAACTTGCACTGGTGGAGATCTGTGCCCTACAAATACTTTCTAGTTTTCTTTTTATTCTTGAATATTTAAATCAAAATTAATTTAGATATTCAAGAGAATTACTGTACAAGTAGAAATTTTCAGCTACAGGAAATTCTCGTAATTTCTTCATTTTAAAGAAATTCACTGGAATTAATTTTTTATAATTGCTAGTTGCTGCTTTAGAGATTAATACACATTTCAATTTTTAGTAGGAATTAATTTTCACTATCTGAGGCCATTAGCTCATTTTGCTAAAATGAATGCTTAGTATTACTTTTCAACTGATACAGTATTTGGACAATGCATTTTGGAATGCCACCACCCTGAAACGTGTAGAGCAGTTCTCAATGACCAGACACTTGGTTGGGCATTTGATTATCTGAAACTGTAACCTAGTAGGTAACACAGTCACCTATGAACACAGAGGATGTGGGTTCAATCCCAGGTACAGGCAGATACACAATGGCCCGGATAATCACTCAAAATGGTAGTCATCTACCATTGGAACCTCTTACCAGTGACAGGCTAAAGAACCTCAAGGACATTGATAAATGATCATCCCTGAGCCTCTGTCTTCTAGTTAGGGGACTGTCAGTAACAAGATATTTGGGCTGTACCTGATGGATGAGTAAAATAGCCTTTTGAGCCCTGTAGTACATGTAGATACTGCGTTGAGTGTAAATTTAAAATACAATCATTTGACTATCAAGTCTGGGGTTCTGGGTTCAAACACAGCTCATGGTAACATATGTGATATACTGGGGTCCTGTCCTCATGTGATGTGACCTCAACTCTTAAAAGGGCTGTTAAATCCTAAGTTTAACCTTAAGCCAAGTATATTATCTCCTCTACAGGACTGTAAATCCTAATATGGCCTTCTGAAGTATCTTACAGCCTTTAAATATGCAACACAAAAATACATAACATGCTAGGGGAGCACATACAAAAAGTTTTTTTTTTTTGCCACACAGGAATGTTTTTTTTCTTCTAAATTACAAATGCAATCACACAAGTGTGGTTTATGTGACATTTTTAGGTAAAAGTTCGTAAGCAACTGTTATTTTGTCTCTCTTGCTTTCTCCAAAAACAAACTTTTTGCTAAATTTTGAAGCCTTATGTAGGTATGTGGCCAGTTTGGTCCAGTAGGTCACACACTCATCTACGAACATAGAGTAGCTAGGTTTAATCCCAAGTACAGGCAGATACATAGCGATAAGGGTGATCGCTTAAAATGGTGGTCCATTTTTACTGGGTTCTGTTCCATCTCGGAGGCTGAAGAACCTTAGGGTTGTTGAAAAATTTGTAGTTGGGTTTGGTCAAAGACTGGTTTGAGTCATGTAGTAAAAGGAGTATAAATTTTAATGCACACATATGAATTTAAACCACCCCAAACCCTTATGCTCCATTCACATAAACAGGCAGTATGTCCCACGGTTATAGGTTTTTTACTTGGCGGCAGAACCGCCTCCAAGGATGGCCATACCTTCTGAGTAATAAGGGGAGTAATAAGTCCACTGTTATGGGCTTGGGTGAAAGACCCCTGTCCTTCAACTACTGACCGAGGTTTGTATGCGACCTTGTGACATAGGGGTGAAATGTCCAATTACCTTGACTTGCCTTATGTCGCAGTGCTACACCTAAAGATGGCCAAATCACAACCTTATATACACTGTGGACTACCCCTTCAAGACTGTAGCAAGAAATTCACCAGGGGTGGGTTTCACAAAGGGTCTCAGACTTAACCTGGACTTAGGCTAAGCAGGAACATAAATCTGAGCCTTTTGTCTTTGCTAAGTCCTGGGGCCGATTTCACAACGGGGATTAAGTCCAGTTTTAAACTTAAATTTTAGACTTTAGTCTTAAATTTTGTCAAAAGAATGTTAAGTCTGTGGTCTTAGACTTAGTGGATTTCACAAAGAAGCCAAGTCCATGAAATTGCTAAGTCAGTGGACTTAACTCTACGTCTGCAAGGTAGTGGGCTTAAAATTTGTAAAGAGGACTTAAATATGTCTGCCATAAACTTTTCTCCACTTCAAAATTTGAAATGGCTGTAAATAAAGTTTAATTACACAGAACACCTCACTAAAGTAGTCCTTGGAAAGTTTATATGTGGCAACAAAGTCTCCCATTTCAAAACAGCCCTTATCCTTAGATAAAATACATCAAATGAAGAATATATGGTACCAATATTATATTTTGAATAGATATAAAAGGTCACATGACACAGAAAACCACTGTGGTTATTTGATAAGCTTGGACTTAGCTAAGTCACCTTTGTGAAATCCATTTTAAGTTCCAGACCTAGCTAAGACCAAAGTCTTAGATTTAAGTCCCTGACTTAGCCAATAAAGTGACTTAGTTTAAGCCCTTTAGTGAAATCAGCCCCAGGGTTTAAATGGATTTCATAAAGGGTGACTTAGCTAAGTCCAAGCCTATCATATAACCACAGTGGTTTTCTATGTCATGTGATCTTTTATATCTAGTCAAAGTATTTTATTGGTAACATTTATCCTTTGTTTAACTCATTTTATCTTTGAATAAATTTTGGTTCAATGGGAAGCCTTGTAATCACATAGATATGTCCAAAGACTAATTTATGGAGGTATTCTATATATTTTTTCTGTATTTTCAAGAATTTCAAATTTTGAAGTGAGAAAAATATATGGTAGCCATATTTAAGTCTTTGTTTACAAAAGTTAAACCCACTCTTGGGTAGACTTAGCCAAAGCCTAAACTTAGCAGCTTTGTGAAACGCTCCAAGTGTAAGACCACAGACTTTGCCTCATTTTAAGAAAAAGTCTTAAATTTAAACCTAAGTCTGGGCTAAGTCCTTTTGTGAAATCGACCCCAGTTTCTGCTCATATTCGTATTCGCATTGCAATACATATCTTCATAAATAAAACCTGTAATAATCATTGTTATAAACATTCAAAATGTATTTATTGTAAGATATATATTCATGGAAAAGTATATTAGTAATATGAAGTATATACATATATCTTTGGGTGCACAATGGATCTTAGACACAATGGTTTCTGAGTGAGATCATTTTCGTGAGAAAACCAAATCTCACAAAAGACTGCTCGTAGCATGGATTTATCAGATTACCTTAGACTGTGTTTAATGTTCTCTCTCTTTTCATCTTTTAAAACAATTTTCTATGTCACCGAAAAGAACTGAAGGGTGTCAATTATATAAGATTTACATAGAGGCGAAACATGAAACCCCTCTAAGGACATCATTAGCCTGAAAAAATATCCACACTATTATGTTGTAGAAAATGTGACTTGTTAGGAAAATTAGTGCTGAAAATATATTCTTGGGAATAATAAATTTGTTTGGAAAAGGGTACAGAAGGCAGCTTAGTATATTTGGGAATGCCAAATTGCAAAGAAATGGTTCAGTGGAACAACTTTTATTGACTTTCACTGACCCATGCTTCCAACAGAGGCAGCAGACGACTTTTAGAAAAAATGGCGGGAAAAGAATATTTTTGCATCACTTCAGTACTAAACTTAAACCATCACTCACCAGAGGCAGATACAGAATTTTCCGAAAGGGGGGGGGGGGGGGGGGGGGCGTGGGTTGTCGCGGGTATGCATATTTCATACTTGGACATTTCATAGCGGGACAAATCATGCTGCGCAAGGACAAAGCCCCAGTGGACAAAATGCCGATGGACAAAACACCTATCAAAATTGCAGGAGAGGACAAAACACTGGCCATTTTACCATGTAACCATGTAACATATTTTGGGGGTATTTTTCCAACACCCCCAGGGTTTTTTCTACTAGGATTTTATGTTGATACACTAGTTTTCTACTGTGAATTTTTCTGAAGTTTTATTTCCAGTAGGGTTCTTTCTACACTCAATTGTCAGACACATACAGCAGTTTATGGTCATGACATAATAGAGAGTTTAAAATACCCGTACAAGTGATGACCTGTACGCCAAAACTAGAAGTACAGGTACACATTCCAGTTGAGGGGCTTTTCAGTTAAAATACACGTTTGGTGTGCAGAAGTAAAGACCCTCTTTCATATACCAACAGTCTTTGGTGTTGATGAGAGTGAAGGGACTAACTATTCACTTTTTTATATTTATAATTTTATTGTTAATTCACAAATGACCAAAACACTGCACTTTCACATTGATCACCTTAAAAAGTAAAACACATATGGCAAGAAAACCCACAGCGAAAATGCCAACACTAACATACAGTTTCATCAAACATGCAAAACACATGAAAGGGGCCATGGTGGCAGAGTGGTAACACTCTCGCCTCCCACCTCTGAGGCCAGGGTTCAGTTCCCGGCACGGCCTCAAGAGGGAAAGCTGGTAATTGCTTGCCGTTGGTCGGTAGTTTACAGTACAGAACCCTGACAAACTGAATGTACTGGTTTCCTCTGCCCTTCCAACTACCTGTCGTGATATGACCTGTACAGTGTTGAAAGTGACGTAAAACCCCAAATAAATAAATAAAGCAAAACACATGAAAACTCTTCCATGCCCAAACCAATATTAAATAATTTGTACCTTCATGGGCCACAGTTATATACAGAAATACCAAGGTTTTACAAGATTTTTTAAACAGCACTTTTTACCAGGAAAGGTTGTCCTGATTTAATTTTTTATATAAATAAGGTTTAAACACATATTTGACTCCCACTTTTCTGCAATATTCATGTATATAGTCTGTTATAAAAGCTACAAAACCAGTTTTACTTTACCGGTTTTGATGAACTTCAAATCACCTCCTCCACGTTGTAAAACTTTACCTGTGAACTGATGACGTCATTATACCAGTCACAACCGGAACGGGTATTTTAAACTCTCTTATAACATGAAATCTAAGAGTAAACGTCAAAGGGGCTTGCCATAATGAACAATGTTATAACTATGAAGCTAAAAGAGAAACACACTAAATTTGTAACCCACAATGTTTCTTGTTTTCAACTTTTTCGTTTTAAAATAACTGATTAATCTTTCATCATTTTCTTTTAAAACACATTAATCAATTGATTAAATTTTATAAAACTTTATCAGAATTTAACTTATTTTCAATTTCATCTTATAGCTACTGTATCAAATTCGGGTGTAGGACTTTTCGTACCCGGACATTTTGTACCAGGACATTTTGTAGTAGGACAATTCGTACCCGGACATTTCGTACCAAGCCTAGGACATTTCGTACCCAAAATTTAAAGTTACAGTTTTTACTGTGCTCTAATGTATGTTTACCTTGGGCAAAAGTATTTTTAAAGTTTATGTTTAAAATTAGTTGTTTAAAGTTTTGGGGTCTGAAGCTCTAAAATTATCCATATATTTAAATCAATGTGTTGTCTAACATCTTTTGTTTATCATTTTTAAATTTTATATGGTGCTTTGAGGGGTTTGGAAGTTCATAGTCTGGGTCTGTTCATGTATTTACTGTTAAGGTATCTATTCTGCGGGAGACAATATCATTAACTGATTATTTGATTTAATGTTATTCATTCAATAAAGATTTTACTCATACCTTTTCAGCATTTTTTCTTTTTCTATGAAACCACAAACTTGGTCACTAATAGGAACCTTGTTTTCTGTGACATTTGACTCTATGAACAGTTAATCCCCAGCAGATTATTTTTGCAAACATGAAAACAGAAAGACAAAAACATGTGCAAACCCTGAATAAAGCTTGTCAGGATTCTGTGCTCTCTGACACTCATTACACAATTTATTTGTTTTGGTCTATTATTTATTCTATTATGATTGTTAAAACTGAAAAATATGTAAAGTGGCTGTAGTTAAAGTGATTTTTAAATTATAGACTCTAAAACAATATTTGTTGATGAACTTTAAATCCAACACATATTTTCTTCCCAAAAGCTGAAACCTTGAAACTAAAAAAACCTTGTACTTTGTGCCAACTGAGAAAGTGCTATAAAATTTCAATAAAATCTACCAATAAATAAAACATTTTGAATTTTTAAATTTTGAGTACGAAATGTCCTAGTCTGGGTACGAAATGTCCGGGTATGAATTGTCCTGGTACGAAATGTCCCGGTACGAAATGTCCGGGTACGAAATGTCCGTACCCCATCAAATTCTAACTGAAACAATAAACATAGAAATGCAGTAATAAATTATCAATTGAGGTGAGTGATTCGGGTTTTGTAAATTGTATATCTCATTATCTCATGTTTAACCATACACTGGTTAACAAAAAAGGTTTATTATACTAAGTTATCCATTAAAGATGTAATCCTCAGTTTGTTTGAGGATGAGACCTGACTTAGTACACACACAAAAGAGCCTAATTCCCTTTGATATTGGGACAGTTTGGATGTGGCAGTGTGTCGCAGGTAAAATAAGTGTCACTTTAAATAGGTAATATGGGGTAGGAGATTAAGAGGAAAAGGGATAAAAAGCCCCAAGACAAAGGTTTCAAACTCTAAAAGGGGCAGGGGACGTGCGCCCCCCACGCCTCCCCCCCTAGATCTGCCTCTGCTCACCCATTTTAGTGCAATGTGGAGATACATATTCTGTTGAAATATTTATATTATTTCCAGTTTAACTTGCTTTGTCATTTGTGTACTTTTATACAGGGTTGGTATTTACAAAAGGGATCAAGCTCAAGTTGAGCCAGAAATCGGGTCAAGTTTAAAGCTGTTTATACTAAACTTGAGCTGATTTTTGGCTCAACTTGAGCTTAATCGTTTGTGTGAATATGGCTCCTAATTTACACATGGACCTAATATGGCAAATTTAGACTAAAGCAGAATGTAAACCAGCATCTGACGAAACAATGCTGCTCAGGGGTGGATTTCATGAAAGGTCTCAGACTTAGCCCAGTCTCAGGCTAAGCCACTGGCTCAAATCTGACCCTTCAGGCTCAGCTAAGTCTTTGTCTCAAATGGTTTTCACAGAAGGGGTCTCAGTTGAGACCAAGCTTATCAAATAACCACAGTGGTTTTCTGTGCCATGTGACCATTTTTTTGTTGTCAAAATGTTTAACTGATGACATATAAGTTAATTGTTTGACACATAAAATCTCTGGTCCAATACCATTTTGCAATGGGAAACCTTGTAAACATGTAAAAACAGCCAAAGACTACTTCAGGAGGTTGTATCATATACTTTTACCTTATTTTCAGCCATTTCAAATTTAGAAGTGGAGAAAGCATTATGGCGGCCATATTTGAGCCTTTGTTTACAAAACTTAAGCCCACTTTCTACCAGTTTCAGCATTTGAGCCAATGGCTCAGCCAAAGCCGGCGACCTTTTGTGAAATCCATAAAATCTGAGCCTATGGGCTCAAGTAAAATATTCCAATAATTTGAGACAAAAGTCTCAAGTTTGAGCCTGAGACTGGGCTAAGACCTTTAGTGAAATCCACCCTTGGAATATTTACGAGTTGGATTTGCAAGTTCTTCGGTAACTTTGAAGCAGTATGTTAGACATATGTCAGAGTTTTTTGGCAAAATACCTGAAGCTTGCATTAGGAGCAAACTTATTGAATAAATAATGAAATATTTTATACAGATCTTGTCAAAAAAACTTTTAGATACAGATATAGATTTATATATACATGTTATTGATAAAATCTGTTTCTGGTAAATAAATATTAAACTCAGTGTGCTGGGCCCGTATTTATAAAACTTGCTGAGACCAAATTTTGTCTCAAGTCTCAAGTTTTGGTCTCAAATCTGAGACTGTTTTTGGTCTCAAACTTGTTGCTATTCACAAAATAGTTGAGACCAAATTTAGTCTCAGATTTGGTCTCAAACTTAAGACTGGTATATAGTTGTCTCAAATATTTTGGTAAAAGTCTCAAGCATTATTTCACCTTAACTCATGTTCATGTTTTTACTTTTTATGGCTTAATGTAAAGTAGAAATAATTTACAACAAATATAATATTTAGCCTAAACTTTTGTAACAACGGATAGCTCAAACTTTGGTTTCAAAAGTACCTTACTTTGAGACACTTTTCAATTGTGTTTTCTGACTGCATAGCAACAAAGAAGTAGATCATGTGACAATGAAAAATAAAAAAACAGTTGACACAACTTTCAATTTATTTTTTATTTTAATAGACAGTATGATTTTTGTTAAGAATTAAAACACACAAAAACTATTGATCTTTTAAAAAATATTGGATATATTTGCAAGTTTATGGTTTGTTTACATTGGAAAGACTTGAGACTGGTCTCAGCGCGGTCTCAGTTGAGGACCTCTTTGTGAATACCAAGTTGAGACTTGGTCTCAGCTGAGGCCAAATCTCAAAGCTGAGACTATTTTTTGTCTCAGACTTAAGATCTCTTTATGAATACGTCCCCTGGTTCCTTTGGCTTCCAGGATGATGAACAAGACCTTCAGTAGCTTTGAAGCAGTATGTTAACAAGTTTTATTATACCTCAAGTGAGTTTCGGCCAATCAGATTGCAGTATTTGCGGGCAATATGACATGATATTGCCCGTTTTGAACAAAAATATCACTCCGATGCCCTTTTCGTCTTGGAATGTAAACAAACTAGATGTTGTGTACTGGGTACATCATTGTTACGTCACATAATGACGTAATTTGTGAACAACAAGTGGGGGGATATATTGATTTTCTATGGTCTCTTTGTAGAAGAACTGGATAGTGAATGACATATATAGAGTTGGTTTGTGACCTCACATTTCATTATATTTAAACAAACTACAAACATTCTACTCTCTTCTCCTATACTTTTACTGAGCCTAATCTCTGCAAAGGCAGACTCTTGCACTTTTGTAAGCAATTACTGAGGTATTAAAAGATGAAAAATGAATACTTTCAGTATAATAAACAGCCTTTTCTTTGCTCATACTGTACATGACATATACCACTGGAAATGTCTTTTTTACTTTTCAATTCTATACAATTAATCAAAATCTGAACTGTTGATAATTGACGAATGATAATATATAAACACAGCTGAACTTGTATACCAACGTTTGGCCATGATCAACAGTTTTGGTTTTTATTTACAGAAATAGTATGCCCTAACTACTTCTAATATTTGCTGTAACGTTATAGCAGCCCTCCACTGGTAAAGGATGCCAAACAGAAGCCACTTTTTAAAATAGTATATGGGGGTTTTAGGTTGTCTGAGCACTTCTGGTCTTTATGATGAGAGATAAATTTCAAATAACTAATGCTCCTAATTTACTTTGTCATTCAAGGGACCCCAATTTATAACAGACAGATGATCTTGTGTTGAAAACAGTACATGTCTGAACAGTTCATGTTTAAAACATCTCTAACAGATTTGACGTCAGCCAAGTGTTAGAAGTTTCTGCGGACTAGGCATTATCTACAGAAGCCTATATCAATCACATCAGCAAAGTAAGAAAATTATTTCATAAGTCGTAATTACGAGATACTATTATAACATATGTATGTCATAATGAAGATGTACATAAGTCGTAATTACAACATATCTATATCGTAATTACAAAATAGGTAGGTCGTAACTTTGAGATACTATCTTGTAATTATGACTCATATGTAGAAAAATGTCTCATAATTATGAGATACATATGTCGTAATTACGACTTATGAAAGAATTTTTGTTACATTGCTGATGTGACCCTTCTAGGCTTCCGTAATTATCTAAATAAGGCAAGACTGCTGCTTTTAAATGCTAATTACAGCAGGTTCAAGCAACTTTGATGCATACAACTTTGACAATATAATTAGAACATGTAAATGTTAACATTTCACTCAGAAATGGCTATGTCAAAAACACTGATGTCACCCTTTCAAACAACTCCACTGAAGTTTTGTTTATGTCATGCACTTTAAACAATGCAGCTACTTTACCCCACACGTGGGAAGGTGGTTCAGTCACTGGTCTTTCCTCCTTATATTAAGTACTATAATCACATATCATTACATCAGATTAAGTCAGCTTGTCTAAAGGGAAATGACACAGATGCTATAATATATATATAAATATTCCTTTTATTAACATTTTTGTGTCTTTGTCAGAACAGTAAAAAACTGGATATAAGATGTAAATTAAAAAAAACCCTTTGTAATTTTTCACCATTGCAAAGCCCCTGAAACAAAGACCCCCACGCCCCCCCCTCCTCCCCCACACAGTGTTATTTATAAAGGACTGTTTGTTTAACTCCTTTCAACAGACGTGGCTTGTCTGTGATGTCAGACATGAGCCGGAAATATGCAGCCGTAGATATTGAATATTGCCATTGTTTTTATTCAGCTAGAGTGACAATGTGAATGATTTGTTTGAGGCTATCGCAAACTAGTTTTTAATCACTTTGCTTTTATACTAATTTTCAACTTTCCCATTTATTATCCGCTATAAACTGTAACGTCTATTGCTGAAAAATAACAAAATAAACTGACCATTTAAAGCAAAGCATTACATACATAAGTATTTTTTTTAGTTTGTCACTCAAACATAATGCATAAAGGATGTTGAATGCTCTTCCAGCCCTTTTTTCTAAAAGTCGTCTGCTGCCTGTGGTGGAAGCTAGGTAAGTGAGAATCAATAAGGGTTGTTCACTGAAGCCATTGCTGTGCAATGGGGCATCTCCGGATACGGCAAGCCACCTTCTATACCCATTTCCAAACAGATTCATTCTCTCCGCCAACACACTGCCATCACCCCCACCCCTCTTTTCTGCACAACCCCTATAATTTTTTCCAACATATTAGAGCAGCTATGTCTATCGATAAAGGGATTTAGTTCATGCGAACAAATCCTCAGAGGATTTTGTCTGGCACCTCTACGTAAATCTTTATACTATCTACATCCTTTTGGTATGCTACTATGAAATGGAAAATTATTTTAGCAGATGAAAAGCAAAAGAACATGACACAAGTATAAGGTCAACTGGGAAGGCATTTGGAGAATGCAGGGCTCTGCCAAACAGCTTGTTTCCACCCCTATTTGAGTATAGTATCTGAAGTGTTGTTCATTATAGCATCTGGATAACAGCAAAATTGCAAATAATCTTTTCCAGATGAGGAAAAAAACAAGAATAATAAGAAAACAGGCTCCTGTGAAGTAGATCTGTGGTTTTCGAGTGCTTTTCTACTTTTTCTTAAATGTGTCTTTCTAGTCCAAAAGGAACAAAAGCACCAAAGTCACATGATATGCCAGAGACCAAGTTTTTGTATTTTGACACAAATTGTATTTTCACATAACTGACCAAGTGAGATGCTGGTTTAAATCTTTGCCATAGTTACAGGCTATTGAATGACACAAAAATCTGTCAGTTGTGTGGGTGATGCATGAAGCTCCAAACCTTGGGAAAGTAATACTCAGTAACTCAGACTTGCAGCTTTTTTTCTGCTATTGATTCAACGTAATCTAACAAGTGGCTCGTGAACAGTTCACCCCCGCAAAATATATGGGTTTTTAAACTTTGTTCTTTTTTGTTAGTTTATTTTTGGCATTGAGGGAATATCATAAATATCTATGCGAGAACTTCTTTTGGGTGTTGGGCCATTAATGTTATATAACCCGATTTTTAAAATCAATGTCTATATTTATATAAAAGGTCATGTGATCAGATTTTAGCCAATGAAATTCATCTACATGTCACTGAGGTCTTATGAGAGGATCATGAGCATTATATGGCTATTCTGAATTTATGGACCCCCACTCTTGTATTGGATGTTTATACTCATCAAAATCTCTCCTTGTACAACAGGCCTCAAGGCACTATTTGACCCATCCTAACTATACAAGTACAGCCCAAGCTCTCTAGTGATTGACATTCCCCTAACTGAAAGACAGAGGCTCAGGGATGACCATTTATCAATGTCACTGAAGTTCTTGAGGCCTGCTACTGGGGATACGACCCAATAACAGAGGACTGCCAATTAAAGTGGTCATCTGAGCCACTGTGTATTTACCTGTACCTGGGTCCAAACCCACATCCTCTATGTTCATAGGCGAGTGTGCTATCCATTAGGTCACAGCAGTACTCTGAAGAAGATCCACCAGTATGCCTTTCACTTGAAACATTAAAATTGGACCAATACATAGTTCACACTTTTCCTTTTTCAGAGTCACAAGCTACAACCACCCAGGGTCGATTATTTTCGATTTTGTGGGTTGGTTCCCCTCATAGTTTGGTAGCATGCCTTTGTTGGGATCCATATTAGGAGGACTTTCTTATTGTTATTCTACAACTACAATTCTTAAAATGTCTTCAGTTTGGAACTGCTTTGAGGAACTTTGCCTTAGTGCTTCATGAGGTGTACAGGAATAAACAAACTAGGATGTAAAGATTAAAGTGGAGGGTGGAGTAGGATGGATTAAATACATGTACAATATTATTCACAGATTTAAGATGTTTGGGCTGGCTATATCAGCTGGAGTTTGTGGTTCAATGCCATAACTATATGCAGATTGAGGGCCATATAGATTTACATATGCCAATTAACTGTAACGATGAAGCCATGACCTATAAAATCTGTTTTCTCATTGATAACACATGAAAACAAGATTGTTGTCAAGCCCTTTAAAATCTGAAGACCTTTAAAATTACACACACAATGTTAAATATCCTACATATACTTACAAAATAACACCAATTTTTAAATTTTCTAGTGGGAACAGTAATTGTGGGTTTACTGGTGTACGCTGTAACTTGGCACACCCTTAACACAAAAGCTTATTTGTTCTTGTTTAACATTCAACAAATTAGCTTTCTACTGATTAAAATATGAATTGAGACAAGCACAATCTATAAATAGACTGGAGTCACCAACAGACAAAGCAATCAATAATTTAAAGACCTTTTAAGGTGGCAATAATATAATTTCTACATGAAATCAGCGCCCCAACTCAGCACAATTTGCATACGGAAATTCCCAAAACCAATTAATTTCTATACATTTCAACTCCGTTTACCTTATATGGTATCTTGAAATGTACGAGTGTGGGCGATAAAGTACAACTGTAATATAATATTTTACCTTTCTATTTCTACCATAATACAACGCCAAGCAGTATGTGAAGGTGGGGGACAATTTTATTTATTTATTTGGGGTTTTACGTGGCTTTCAACAGTGTACAGGTCATATCACGATGGGTAGTTGGAAGGGCAGAGGAAACCAGTACATACAGTTGGTCAAGGTTCTGTACTGTAAACTGCCGACCAACGGCAAGCAACTACCAGCTTTCCCACTTGGGGTCAGGCCGGGAACCGAACCCCAGCCTCAGAGGTGGGAGGCGAGAGTGTTACTGCCACTGAATGGGGGACACATTAAAAGTCATACACCCTTATGACTTTTTATTGTCCACCTCCCACTGTATTTGCCCTGCATAAAGATATAGCCATGCCAGGATATAACCATTGTTTATATTTACTGGCGCCACTTACTATGCATAATTATCTCCGACGTAGAGGTTATGCAATTTGTAAACATATGTTTGTCTCTTTGTCAGTTTGTCTGTTAGTTTGTAAGATAACTCTTAAAGTTCTCGAGAGATGAAATTTTGAAGAAATGTTAACAGAGTCACAACGAACAGAAGATAAGATTTTGGTGGGGACCGTCTGGATCCAGCAATGTTTTAGATACTTGTTAATGCTAAGGTTCGCGCTTCTAGGAATCACTTTTTTCGGGGTTTTTTTCTCTGGACTTTCATGAATTGTGGCATAGCATGAAGAATACCTGTCTCATCACTGAAGTTCAGCAGCAATGGGCTACGTTAGTACTTGGATGTGTGACCGCCTCAGTGCACTACTCGTGTCTCTGATGGCTTTGCGACTCACTCTAGTAGACCGAAACCCCTTTCAGCCTTGTTTTTAATCATTGCACTAATTACCAATATTGGAAGTGTTTGGTGTTGGCATAGGTATGCGCTGAGTGATCGTGTTGGCATTAGAAATTTGATGACGAGGACCAAATTTTCATTAATTTTATCTAACTCTATGTAGCCTACAAACATGTTATGTACATCAATAGAAAGGTATTTTTATAGAGCTTCTGTTCATTTTTGTTGCATTAAAATCCAGCCTTCTTATTTCAATATAACTTATGCTGTAACTGTGTTTTTAACAGTCATGCCGATAAAAATTAACATATTTAGCCCTGATATATAAAACTACTCTTACGGCTCCACAGTTAATAATATTTGAAGTATACATTTCTTTTTTTCTTGTTTGAGACCAATTGAAAATAAAGACATTTGGAATTTCTTCAGGATCTGTGGGTTTTTCGGAAGTGGATTTCAGGTGGGGGTACACATTTGGAGTGAGATTGTGAAACTCTAGTTGCAGAATGGGGGCTTTAAAAATCAATAGGAATTAGTATGGTTGGGAGCTTATGGATTATCAATAAGAAAAAGAGAAGAGGGGGTAACTGGGGAATGGCATAGGCTCCCGCCCACGCACCTGTGACCTGAGCCATCAGATGATTTGGCCTGAAAAAAAGACACAACTCCATAAAGAAACCAAAAGATAAAATGGGGTGGTGATCATCACTAGAGGGGGGTATATAGAGTGTGTGGATCTTTTTTATTAATACGTAGTTCACACTTTCCCTTACAGGAGTCACGAGCTACAACCAAAATGGTTCCTGTAAATGGAAGCATTCGAAAAAATGACCAAACTAATGAATACTAACAATACAACACCTACAATATAGAATTCAGGGAGTAAATGGAAACATTGTTTGTGTATTTATAATATTGTCATCTCATTAGAGATCCATTTCAGGTCTCAAATATTAGATGTAATATCTCAGTTAGAGCAATGGTAACTTTATATTTACTTGGATGTAAAGAACTGAGGGTTTGCTTAACAAAGAGTTAACAGTAGGATCTGATTCATCATGAATTTTTTTATGAAAAACTTAAGCAACAGTAAAATAACTAAGGGTTTGATTTAACCGAAGGTCTGCTAACACAGAGTTAACTCACAGGTAACGGGTATCTTAACAGAACAAAGGCTTTGATTGACAAGGCCCAGGCTCGTCTACTTTCCATTCTGGTTCGTCATACTTTGTATTTTGGTAGGATGCCTTTATTGGGGTTGACCTTTGGGGAGGATGTCTTCATTAGCATTTATTTGACACATCTTGGAAAATGTATTGCATTTTCGACCACTCTTTGGAAATATTTGAAAATCTCTGGCAAAACTTTATGAACTGTACACAAATATACATGCTGCAGTGGTGAGGTTACTTATTTATTTAGGTTTTAATGTCGCTTTCAACATTGTATAGGTCATATCTCTGTGGGTAGTTTTTTGGGCAGAGGAAACCAGTACATACAGTTTATCAAGGTTCTGTGCTGTCAACCAAACCAAACCAAACAAGGCCAAGCAACTAACAGCTTTTCCGTATGAGCTCCAGGCTGGGATTCGAACTCTGATCTCAGAGGTGGGAGGCCAGTGTATTACCACTGGCTCAACTCACACCGTTTGAATCCTGTTTAGTGTCTGAAGGAAACTGACACCAATTGGTATCATTTGTAGACTTCAAGATGCTCAGTGGCCTAGTGGTTAGCAAGTTTGGCATCTAATCATAGGCTGTCACCTCTGTGGGTTCGAGTCCCACCAGTGTCAATGCTGAGGACCTGTCCCAATATAACACTGGCTGATGAACGGGATGTAAAACCGTAACTTTGACATTTGTAGAGTTAGTGGATCCATATTTTCCAGTCCATATAAAATGTACATGGATCTTTTTTTTAATCTTATTTCTGTCCAGATCTTTCAGGATAATCTGTTTATATGCCAAATATTGTTATTTGTAACTGACAGTAAGATCACACTAAACTTAAACACGTTTCTTCAAATCCCATCTTTTAATGAAGTCCACAAATCTAACAAACATTTTTCTAAGTGCTTTAGCACCAACTTTATGGACATCTCTTCCCGTTTCATATAAGAGCCAGTCGCACGGTGTCATCTTTAAGGAGACATCTTTCGACCCACCTCTTCAACTCAAGCTTGTCCACTGAGCATCTTCCCCTCATTCAAACCCACATACATTGATTTCTGACGTAAAGGGTCCTTGTTTGTCACTTTTGTCAATAGTTTAGCACATTGAGTGGGGAAGGAATTGTGCTCTAAAACCTTCCCCGCTAAGTATCACCCCTTCTTCTACACCACAGCACTGGATTACTGACCTAAAGGCCCCTTATCTATCACTTTTGTCAATAGATTAGCACACTGAGTGGGGAAGGAATTGCAACTTAAAACCTTCCCATTCAATATCTTCCCTTCTTTTACAAGAAATATTATATCTTTACTTGGTAATTACATACTCGTATTGCTTTTATATGGATGGGGTTTCAGCTCTGTGAGAACTCAGCTATAAAGGAACTATAACATGATAACTATCTGGGCTCCAGATAGACAGCCGGGCTCTGCATGATTCTGTTCCGAGTAATTGACAAAAACTGGGTGTGGGTGGGGATATGTCAAAAACTGAATGCTAGATCATTCAGAAGAATGTAAACCAAAATAATTCAGTCTCATTGCTTCAGTAAATTATTGTAGTTTTTGTCTGAAACCAATGATCATAGACCCTTGCAAGATGACGTTTTATGTACCTGAGTGACCTTTGGTTTCAGCTGCATCAAAGTGAAGATATTTTATGGTTCATTGCACATAAAGAGAAATAGATCTAATCTAATCTCATGAGGACTTTTATGGCACTTAATCTCCATCATGTGACAGATCTTAAGGAGCAACTATACATACACTTACTGAATAAGGGTTAGTCCATAAACATACTCAGGCCATGCCAGAGAGACATGGGGTGGGGGATCTAAGTCAGATAGACTTTTGCAAACAGGTAGGTTTGGAACCTTTTTTTCCTGAAGGAGACCATAGGCTTTTCATTGCGTATGTTGTCAGGTAGATCATTCCAAACCTTGGAGCATCAAAGACAAAACTATGACCAACATGTTTCACTGATTTGCAAACTAAAGACTGGAAAGGTTGAACAGCCAGGTAATATTAGTTGGAGTGACCATGTCTGGTATTGCAGGGGCAATATTTCCAGGACTTAGCACAAAACCTCAATGGTTTAAGACTCTGGTGGCTGTTATAACTAGTCCTGCTAAAAGGAGGCGGGGGTAAACCATGTGGTTTGTCTGAAGTGAAATATGAATTTTATGTCCTCAATGAGTCTCAATGACCAGGGGTCGATTTCACAAAGGGACTTAAGTCCAGATTTAGACTCAAATTGTGGTTATTTGATAACCTTGGACTTAGCTAAGTCAACCCTTTGTGAAATCTATTTAAGTCCCCGACCTAGATAAGACCAAAGTCTTAGATTTAAGTCCCTGACTTAGCCAAAAGCTTGGTTAAGTCCAAGTCCCTTTGTGAAATCAGTCCCTGAAAGATTAACCCTGTCGACTGCTCCCAACTGTTAGGATTCAGACAACACCAAGACCCAATAACTCTTGTGCACAAGACTCAGCAGACTCCTACAACTAATTTTTCTCACTGGACAAGATCACTCGCCTCCATCGTCAGAGAAAAGTGTTAGTGAAAAGATTAGTGACAGCAGCACAAAGCTAGGTCCTAACACTATAAAGATCAGCTGTAAGTGACTTACGACTGGAAGGGTTGGTTATTGTAAATACTTAGGAGAGAAATTATCACTTACAAAAATTTTTAATATATTTTAAAAAATGATACAAAACAAAAGATTGTATTTTAATGATATAATCAACAGTTGTAAATTCAGCAATTGGTTGTCATCAGCTACACTCGTACATTTCCTGTAATGTGTCATTTCCATATAAGGTGCAAGCCCTGATATGTGCAAGCATTTTTGGTGTTTTTGTTTCACTACAAACAATCTTTAAATGGTCTAATTAATAGCCTCTTTGTCATACATACTTATAGTAAAGTTAATCTTTTTAAATGTTATATTAAGCCATAGGCTCCTGTCACCGAAAGTACATTACAATTTCGAGTGACAACTCAATAACCTGTTCCAGTCCCAAAAGCCTCTAATTGTCACGAGTAACCATCCCCCAAACCTCAACAACCCCCCCTCTAAATGTCTTTGCCTTGTCTCTAATATAATCTTTAAGGTAGATGTTTTGTTTAATGTATTACTAAACAGATTACTGAACAGATTGACAATTTATGGTCTAGTGTCGAACTTGGGGTTTGAAATATTTTTCAACATTATTAAAAACCACACTAGAGGCAATATTTTTGCGGTTGTAGAAGGCAGAAAAAACAACAGAATGGAATGTTGTACCTCCTGTGAAACCCAGAGCCAGACACCTCTAGCTACAGTTCTGCTACAGAAGAGATTCAGTATCTGGGCGGACAAGTTAGTCCAGTTGGACTCAGAAGGTACTGCAAAGATATAATAATATTACAGCAAACATTTAACCTCACTGAAGACACAGAAAGAGACAGAATAATACGGAATGTGGAGGAAACACAGCAGAAGAACTACAGAAATGATACGACATCCTGCAGCTTTGGGGAGATTATTGGGGTTATTGCTTAAAATTATGGATATATTTGCATTATATTGGTAATCATGGACTTACCCAGTGAACATTAAAAACCTTTTAACTGGGTTTAAACGTTTACAAAATGTTTTTATACCTAGTTATATAATATCTTTTGGGTTACTAAATGTTTCCAAGTAAATGTTTGCCCTGTAATGTTTAAAATATTTTACTAACATTCTCTATACAAGTGTTTCTGCTTAAGACATTTATTAAATTAGCTCAAGAAGCTTGGTTTGACTGGAAACATTTTTAAACATTTATAAAATAGCTGAAGAAAGAAGGGTTTGCCTGAAATGTTTTGCAAACATGCATCATGAAATGTTTGGTAAACAGTTTTCATAAAACATTTAAACAACATTTGTTGATAATGTTTTGTAAAAGTTACCTTTGAAAATGTTTTACAAATTTTTAATAGCAACTGGTTCTATCACATGTGTTGAAAACATTCTATCACAAAGGTTTTTATACCCTTTATTTTCACAATCCTTATTGAATGTTTATCTTCAAACATTTGCAATTATTAAAAAACCGAAAATGCGCAGTGAACGAAAACTTGTTGGTGCGTACTATTGCTAGCGTACACTATAATACGAGGGATATAATATTGTAAAACTGGCTGTAATTCGGCAAAGATATAGTTCCTAAACAACTACATTTTTTGACTGAAATATAAACTTTTTTGTTTTAAAATCAGATCTTTCTTTATAATACCAATAAAGGACTTGGTTTGAGTACTGTCTCGTCGAATAAATCACAAACATCCGGCCATAATGGATTCAGCCCTATCGGGCTTCGTCCGTTATTCCACCTGGAAGTTTGTGATTTATTCGTTGATACAGTACTCAAACCTCGTCCTTTATTGCTACACCAAAGATGACGTTGAGCAGTATTAGGGGATTTTAGAGGATTTTTAATCAAAAATTTCCCATATGCATTCCCTAAAATTAAGAGTTGAATGGGGCACAATTTATGAGACACTATCTTACAACTTTAGACATAACAAGGCCGAAAGGGGTTTTGGTCTACTAGCTCAAAGCCGCAGAGCTATCAGAGACACAAGTATTGTCCTGAGGCGGTCACCCATCAAAGTACTAACGTAGCCCATTGCTGCTTAACTATAGTGAAGAGACAGGTACTCATCATGCTATACCACAATTCATGAAAGTCTGGAGACAAGAAAAAAAATTAAAATGTGACCTCTAGAAATGCCTTTAAAAATGATATTTTTATTAGTGAGCAACACAAAGAGATGGTGACCTTTGATCCCAATTAAGGTTTATATTTCTAAGCATTGCTAAAGTAATATTGTAATGTTTTTCTAACATTTGTCATTATAAAGACCGGAAGTGTGCAGACTACACAATACAATACAGTGCGCATATTTTTGCGTACAATTATCTGAGGCAATAACTGGACGATCACTGATAATAGAGAGTCAAACGATACAGACAAAATATAGTGCGACAACTAGGTGTGTTTAGAAACATATTTGCAATAATATTTATGGATTAATAAATGAAACTGGTCTTTACAATAGAAATAAAGTCCTCAGTTTTGTGATATATAACCCCATATAATTCACAAATTTCCGGCGAATAACGGATGAGCGCGTATTCGCTGGAAATTTGTGAATTATCTGGGGTAATAAATCACAAAACCTCGGATTTTATTTCTACATTAAATTTTGATGAACGGCATACATAAACGTTTTGGGAACATTCTATTATAAATTGGTTTTATAACCATCATTTTTTTAACCTTCACCAAATGTTTCCTTTCAAACTTTGTAAAACTAAAAAATGTTTACTCGGTAATTTTACTCATTCTTGAAAAAAGTGCAGGATAATACAAGTAAATCATCCCTGTTTTGGCACATGCAAAAAAACAAGGCCAAAAAGTGTTTTGATCTACGCGCACGAGTTGCAAAGCCATCAGAGACACGAGTAGTGCACTGGAATTTATAAAATTCTGGTGACAAAAGAAATTCAGATTCAGATTTTTTTTAGATACTTAAGCTAGAACTCAGATGGTCACCCATCAAAGTAGAAACATTGCCTATTGCTGCTTCACTTCAGTGATGAGATGCACACTCATCACATTATTCTATAATTCATGAAAGCCCGGTGACAAAAAAAAAGCATAAAAAAGTTATCTCTAGAAGGGGGATCATTGCAAGAGCTTGTGCTTCAAAATATATCACTCATGTAGAAGAATAGCAAAGCATTAATGCTACACACTCGTAAACTCTGTAGTGACTAACATTCTAACCTAGAGAGTCTAATCCACTGCTTTGCAAGCGCAATATCTTCCCCACAAAGGGGAACTCATTGCACTAATTAAACAAAATCATTATCATAGGGAGAGTCGAGGGGCCTTCAAGGTCAGTAATCCAGGATTGTGGATGTGACCGGGAGGGAAGGAAGACTACGTTGTGAAGCTAGAGCTGAAGAGGTGAGTTTTGAGGTGCTTTCTAAAAGATGCAACAGATGGACAATTTCTTACTTGGAGAGGGAAAGACTTCCAAAGGGCAGGGGCATAGTGACTTAAGGAATTAGAAAAGTGTTTAATTGATTTGTGAACTCTGGGATCAAGGGTGGGGGTTAGAAGGACTTGAGTTTGGGGATACTTCAGAGTCTTGGGGAGGCCCACATATCAACATCCCTGAGTTTCTTTAGCCTGCCAGTGACGGAATAGCGGGTAGAGCACCAAGATCCACCTTATTCAGTGCTCCCACTGAAAATTGTTCTTGTGCATCAATACCTTCGATTGGGTATTGGGGTATTGGTAATTAACATTGGTGCCAAATTCATTTATATTTCATTCAACATTGCAAAGTCAAAGGGGCAAGACGCCATTTTACAGCAGAAATTTTATCGTTGGACTTTGAATTTTTAGCCCTGAATGTTGGATGTGGTTGTGTGTGTTGGCGTCCATTGTGTTACTTCCTTTCATCAACAGATTTCGGCACAGAATCCAGGAGGATTAGTGCCTTGATTATTGCTTGTCTTGCTCTGGGATGCTGGAGCCACGGAAGAGGGGTGAGTTCACTTTAATTTTATATGTGTCATCTTAATGTTATTTTATATATTTTAGTAATTATTTTAGTCAGATTTTAGTTATATTTTAATATGGAACGTTTTTAGGGTCGCTTTAATTATCAGAAATTTGTCATTTGAACTCATCCGCCTGTTAGACTTGCAATACTCAAGGCACGGTGTGCTGTTTGCATTATTTTCAGAAACAGTGACAATAACTGTGATATAATTTATAATCAAGATAATAACATCAGTGATTTAGTCATTTATCAAAAACTTTAACGGTTGCAATGGCTCCAGCCAAGGGACTTCTTTGTAAAAAGTGTGGCAATATGCAAAAGAGGCCAATCAACAGCAAATGTACATTTCAAGAAACCAATAACGATTTCAGTGACTTACCTGTCAGTGATACTGAGATACCAAGTGTCAATGATTCAAGTGCTCTTAACTTGCAAATTCTAGCCGAATTGAAAAGCCTAGGTGGCCGAATGTCCATGATGGAGGAGAAGATGGCCAGCAGAGATGCCAGAGATGCCACTATGTCAATCCAACAGCCTACAGCTGCAGCTACAGGTGGGACTACTGCAACAGCCCAGGCAGACATCCACAGCACGTCACAGCTGGAGCAGGTGGTCATCCCAACACTGGCTACCCTGCAAGGAAGTCAGCATATTCAAACTGAGGTGGACAAGCGACTCAGGCAACTAGTTGACCTTAATGAATCAGGCAAGTCTAAGTCTCAGAGGGGAGGGAATGAAATTGTCTGGGTAAAGAGACAAGTTCCCTGGCCTCAGAATTTTGTACTGGGGGGCAGTAATAAGGGCAGGATGTCTTATGATTCGCTCAATTGGTGTCAATGGGTAGCTGGATTCGCAACAATTGCAAGGGAAGATCAAAATGTAGAATAAAAAATTCAATGTTGGAATACTTAACAGAAATCATGGAGGATGCTAATGATTTTGGGTGGCAATCAGCAAAAGCCTCTCATGCTGTGCTTCTGTGCAGAATGGAGGATGGGAAAGTAGATTGGAGTGAAACTCAAAAAATTGACAGAATTAGGAGGGCTCATGCCCAGAGAGGGGTTACTCAAACTCAAGGGGGTCAAAATTCAAAATCAACCAAATCAGATTCAAGACCAGCCATGGCATGTCGATTTTACCAAAAGGGATTGTGTCATAACGAAAGGGATTATGAAACAGGGGGAACTTTCTATAAACAAATCTGTGCCAACTGCTTCAGCGTGGGGAGGGAGAATAGGCACATTCAAAAGACTGTAAAGTGTCCTCCAGGAATTAAAAAAACGAATAAGGCACTGCCAGAAGGCAGTGCACAGTTGTACTGATGGTGTAAATAGTAATCAATTACTTAACAGTGTATATTGTGCTAGTAGAGTTGTACATAACAGTACTTTGTGTAATGTTAACAGTAGTAACTGGAAAGCTGATTGGGCCAGATTCATTGGCAAATCTGATTCACAGGTCGTGGGTTCGAATCTGGCCACAGCTAAGGTCAAGGCTCAACACATCAGCTGTAGTACCACGAATAGTCTGGCAGTCAAACCAAAGACATGTAGGACTAAAAATAAAATGCAACTCACCTTGTCAGTTCGGAACAAGGAAAAACATTATAACTCTAGTGATAGGAAGCAAATATCCTCTAGACGTTATCCATACACTATCAGGACTCATAGTTCTGAGTTCCAGATACCACTTCGGAATAGATTCGAATCCATTGACCTACCGAATCCGATATATATCCGAATAATGAAGTAAAACCCGAACTAGAAATACTGAAATCCCCAGTACATAAACAAAGTACTGAGTGCACAAAGGTCTGCAACGACACCGTATGTTTATGGCATTCAGCTGATAACAATGAAAACGTGGCACAAAGTAGCACTCCAAATACAGAGCAGGACAAATGTCAAAAACCCCCAAAAATTGGCCCAAAAATGATTGGGCCGCAGGACAAATATGAATTGGCACTGCAAGTTAAAAAGAAAAACAAAGATAAAATCCAACTAGCAAACTCAGATCCGACATTTCAGAAGTGGGCCGAACAGAATCCAGACAACTTCGGTTATATCCCACTGGGTCCCCTTCTCCTACCACAAACTAACAATAAAAAATTTCTTGGGACAGATCCAATAAAGCTATATGATATAACAAGACAGGAGAATACTTTTAACTTTATGTCCAGTCAAATACAGGTCAAGTCCCAGTTGAACCCAGACGTTTGGGAAAAATTTTTACAAGGGTATTGGGACAAGCAACTCCTATACTTGATCAGATATGGATTCCCACTTGATTTTGATAAAAATTCTAAATTGGGCAAAACCACTCAAAATCATAAATCAGCTTTAATGTTTCCTGGGGACATAGACCAATATTTAAAAGAAGAAATTGAACTTGGTGCTATTGTTGGACCTTTTAGTGAACCTCCTTTAACCGACTTTTACACTTCACCGTTTATGACTAGGGAAAAACCAGGAGGTGATCATAGGAGAGTTATCATGGATTTGAGTTTCTCACATGGCCTTGCTGTGAATTCAAAAATTAGCAAAGATTCTTACTTAGGAACGAACTTCATACTGACCCTCCGCTCCATTGACCATATCACAGGTAAAGTTAAGAAATTGGGTAAAGGTTCCTTGTTATACAAAATTGATATAAGCAGAGTCTTCAGGCATGTAAAAATTGATCCTAGGGACTACTTCCTCTTAGGTTTAAGGCACAAAAACTACTTCTTTGATACATGTCTGCCTTTCGGATACAGACACGGATCCGGAATTTTTACTAGACTGAGGGAGGCAATCAGATTCATGATGAAAAACAAGGGATATGACATTATAAACTATATTGATGACATCATAGGGTTTGGTACTGTTTCCACAGCAACTCCATCCTATAATGCATTATTCCAACTGCTTCAGGAATTGGGTTTCCAGATTAGTATGAAAAAATTGGTACAGCCATGTACAAAAGCCATCTGTTTAGGAGTGGAAATCGATACAGAAAATTTCACAGTATCAGTCCCACAGGAAAAATTAGAAAATATTCAAAAAATCTGTGAATCATGGGTAAATAAAAATACATGCAATAAGGAAGAGCTACAATCATTGTTAGGATCACTCTTGTACATCTCAAAATGCGTTAAAAGTTCCAGATTTTTTTTAAATAGAATGTTGGATATACTCAGATCCCACTTTGGTAGCAATGAGATTACACTGGGACTGGATTTTCATAGAGACTTAAACTGGTTCAGAAAATTTTTGCCACAATTTAATGGCACAGCTTTCTTCAATCATTCTCCAGTCCACATGACCATAGAATTGGATGCATGTTTGGTGGGCCTAGGGGCCATTTGCATGAATCAGGTCTATAGCATAAAAATTCCCAAAAATTATGAAAATTACTCAATAGTCCACCTAGAGATGCTCAACATTTTGGTAGCACTAAGAGTCTGGGCAAAACAATGGTCAAACAAGAAAATACTGTTAAAATATGATAATCAAGCGGTGGTTTCCGTACTGAACTCAGGGAAAACTCAAGATATGACATTAGCAGCCATGGCTAGAAACATCAATATGCTTCTAGCGGTGGAGGACATAGAAGTACATGTTATTCACATTCTAGGTTCACATAATAACATAGCTGACTTATTGTCAAGATGGAGCATAACCAGCAATCCGGATGTAAAACTACGACAACTAATTAAAAATCCGTTGTGGTTAACCTTATCTAGTGATATCCTTAACTTAGATTGGTCTATATAAATTCAGGTCTTCCACAAACAGTCAAGTGCCTGGCACATAAAGCAGCAAACAGGACCCACCAGGCCTTCAGACCAGCTACACAGGCCTCATATCTCAGAAAATTTAGAGTTTTTGTAGCTTATTGTTGTTTTATAAAAATCCAATTAAAAGACATAACACCAGTAGTAGTACTTTCCTTTTTGGAATTTTTGACAGAAAATGCAGTTTCACATACGTCCATTGCCAACTACATATCAGCAGTTAAAGCAAACCTGTCCCTGTATGGACTGTCCACTGTAGCCTTCTTGGATCCAAGAATTGCATATTTTCAACGGTCACTAACCCTTAATAAGCCATATGAACCCACATTGAAGAAAATCATAGATATTCCCTTATTACAAGCAATTGCAGCAATATGCGACACAATGTGGATGGGGCAAATTTTTAAGGCCTTATACCTCACTGCATTTTTCTCATTTTTGAGAATTTCGAATTTAGTACCCCATTCAATACTGGCTTTCTCACCCCTGGAACAAATTACAAGGGGTGATGTGTTTTTCACACCCCCTGGCATCCATCTTTTGATAAAATGGACGAAAACCATACAAAGCAGAGACTCTATCAGACTCTTAAAAATCCCAAGCCTAGGAAATTCGCCCATATGTCCTGTCAGGGCAATTAAAAATCTGTTGGCCCTAACTCCTGGAAATGAAAATACACCATTATTTCAAATTAAAAATGAGAAGGCTCTGTGGGTCACCCTTACAGACACCAAGGTGAGGCGAAATTTTGCCACCATTCTTCAAAGACTAGGTATGTCGACAAATGACATGTCTCTCCACACCTTCAGGCGTTCAGGTGCAACACTGGCTTTCAATTCACATACCTCACTGCAGGGTATTCAAAGTCATGGCACCTGGACGTCTGACTGTGTGTAGAGATACATTGTCTAGGACCACAACGCCTCCCAAGAGGTGGCTGATTCCTTTAAAAGGCTACTGTTTATTCCCCCTACAGCTACTTCCTAGTTGGGGCTTGGTGGAGGCTGGGCATCTACCTCAAATATACATCTTTTTTATTTTTCTTATGTGTAACTTAAAGTCATGTTTAAGGGTCACCTTAAATATTTGGTAAGAAGTAGGTTTAACCTCTTGTGTTTAAGGTCACCCTAAATGTCATGTAATATGGACTATAATTGATTTGATGAATATGTAACTGTAATGGTAAAGTTGCTTAACCTTAACTTAATTTAAGGGGGCCTTATTTTTGAGTTGTCTTCAAATCACTTAAAGTGACCTTAAAGATGCCTGTAATAATGTACATAAAAGTAGAAAATATTAATAAAAATATTTTATCCCATTTGGGCTTGTCATTCTGTGTCAAATCGTATCAAACTGTAGGGGCACTGCACCTCCATTTTAAGTGGAATTCCAAGCCATTATGTATCTCCCTGTAACTGGGATTGGACCCATGCCCTGTGTATTCCTGCTCAAGTGTGTTACCTACTTTGCCACTAGGGTAGATGTCTTTTATGTTGATAACATTTTAAACATTTCAGTGGAGTAATTTTTCATTTTGTAATAAATAGCTGTCGAACTGCCTTTTGCATAAAATGTTCAAAAACACAGTGTTGATATAAACCTCTTTATTTCTGTGTAACAAAGCACCCTTTCAATGAATTTGTTTCTAAATGTTGTTTTTGAAGTAAGCAACAATTGGAAAGAGTTATTATGTCACCTGTTAGTCGGTTCCACAGCCTTGGATCAGCACCCCCCCCCCCCCCCAAAAAAAAAATAAATAAATAAAAAAAATCTGTCATCAAAATTAGTCCTGGCTTTTTACATCTTGAAGCAAAGGACATTTACCCTGCATCAACATGTTTTGTCTTCTAATAAAACTGTCTTTTAATTAGACTTTTGATGAAAACATAAAGGTTTGGGATTTTGATTTCACATTTTTTGCATGTTTTGAAAAAAAAATTAAAATCCATGTCACGTTTGTTTCATTTCATCATTTTGGGGATCTAATTACGGAAGCTCATGACAGACAGAAATGTAATAAAAATTAAAAAGAGTGCATGGTTTTCCTGGTCAAACTCTTGCAAAAAGAGTATGTTTTTTGTCAAACTTTCCTTTTTATAATTAAGGGATAGTTACTCATACTAAAGGCTTGTTCACACTGACAGAATTCCAAATCTTTTCGAAAATATTTCTAACTTATTTCAAATAAATTTTTGGTTTTTCTATTTCACAAATCGCCTCATGACAAAATCATTGGTCATAATTACGATGTAGTAAATCATAAAAAGATACTTTATTTTAGTTTTCTGTCTCCAAAAGATATTATCTCAAAATTACAGCTTACTATCTCATTGCAAAGAGATAATATATTTTTCAAGAGAGTGGAAGGAAAAACATATGACCTCGTTACAATTTACTATTCTTTCTAAGTAAAATTAAGAAATGAAAAAAATGCTATGTAATATTTCTTTTCTTTGTGTCATTAATGGGCTTCTGTATCAAATTAATCCGTCCAACTTTTGACATGTTGAGGGGAAAATATTGACGTCAAGAAAGTCAGTGACAGTTTGATAGTTTTTGTTAATCTATTAAGCCTCTTTCTCAATATTCTGTTCCAAACTCTACAGTATGAGCGGATTGGGCTCGTAAAGTGCCAAAATATACCAAAAAGGCAACCCAACCCAACCCTGTGAATATTGATTGAAGAGTTTTTTAATTCTACAATTTGTCTCTGTATCATTCAGATAAGTTGGGCTGAAGATCCTAAGTTCAGGACTCAAGAAGAAAAATGTGCCAACTTTTTAACAAATATCTAACATGTTTGATATTCTCCCAACTTTTGCCAACTTCCACAGTCTTGCTTTCAGACATATTTGAATTTAAATTTAAGTTTGGCTGCAACTTCAAAATCGGCTAGAGTCAGGACCAAAGTTGGGAATGTGGAACCATGGCTTAAATTTAACAAATATAAATGACTCTTACTGTGATCATGAAACAAACTTTCAAATTACTATGGGCATCCCACATTAGAGTATACCTCTGTGCAGAGATTAAGCGCTATGAAAGCTTAAAATAGGATATAATGTGAATACGGTAATCTTATATACAGGATACGTAGCTTTCAGACTGGTTTTAAAACCATTACAGTTGCTTTGTTGTTATGAGGAAAACTATTATGGTTTTAATTCCAAACTGGCCAGTTTTTAGTCCAGCAAATTGTCATGTTTTGTATCCATGGTAAAAAGCCATCCACCAAATCAATTCACCCCAGACTTTTAAGTTGCATTTTTTCTTTATAAAAGAGTTGAAGAACTGTCATAATTACCTCTGCTGGGAGAGTAGGTTTTGTGGAATAGTTTGTTTGTTGATTTGTCTGCTTGTTTGCAAAATAACGCAAAAGTAATGGACGTATAATGGTGAAATTTTATCAGGAAACCTGAACAATGACACCAGGCATAGGCGATTTCTATTCTGATAGCTATCCAGATCACCATCTGGATCCAGAATGGTGGTGGTAACAATGGATGATATGATCCGGGGAAGTGTGAAAGCCCCAATAACATGACCTGATAGTTTGAACCACACAGCAGGAGCTAATGTGGCAGGAACATCATGTTAAATAAGCACTTGGACATTATTTGCCATGAAGTGACTGACACAATGTCAATTAGCCATATTGGATTGACGTCAAGAAGATCTTTTAATCTGATCTGAAATTTGAAGGGAATAAGAAATGCTAGAAATATTATTTCCGGTGCTAACAATTTGGAAAAAAAGAATACCTTGTTAATTTATATATATATACATATATTTGTACCCTTAGTTCATTATTAGTCGCTTAATTAATTTGTAAACTTTTTGATATGTCGTCAATGTCTGGTCAATTTCAATTTAATATAACAAAACATCATGCACCATATTTCTCAACAAATAACATGATATACACAGCAAGTGATACTTTGTGGCATACTCAGTTTGCAAATATTTACAGTGTTCGTTAGGATCATTTAGGAGTTCCTGTCTTTACTTGGTAGGTCGGCTAAATCCACCCCAACTCTTCATCCCGACTGTGGCTCCAATCACAAGGAAACTGGCATGTCCTTGTCTCTTTACATCTTGTCCTAGTCACTTCCAGTTCAATCCTATAGTGTTACCATCTTATCAGGAACCACTTGCTGGCCTGTCCTACTGAAGTCTTTAATAAGATCGAGCAGTCTCACTTGCGGCAACAGTCTATCTGTCTCCTCAACCCGCCCTAAGAAGCACATAGGCAGGCGTGGCTTTGCAGTAGCCGCACCAGCTGAATGGAACAAACTGCCACAAACTGTCAAATCTCAGCAAACAATAGATGGTTTCAGAAGCCAGCTAAAGACTCACTTGTTTAGGCTGGCATACCCCCCCACCTTAGTTATACCCTGGCGGGCGCTTTTTAAATGTCGACCCTTCTTGGACTTAAGCGCATTAGAGGATTTGTATCAATTTTGCGCTCTATAAATCCTACTATTATTACCCTGGTGTAGCGCCAGATAATGTATCCCCCACAAGGTGTGTGGGGATACCAAATATGGCAAGGGGGCTGCCACATTTTGTATCCCCTACCATAATCTGTATCCCCTTTGCCATATTTTGTTCCCCCAGTTATATATGAGCTAGTCATTAAAATTTCCATCTGTGCATTATGGTTAAGCATTTGATAGCCCAATGTTTGTAATATAAATACATTTTTAGTTTTCAAAACCTTTTAAAGACTAAAAGTTGTGAAAGAATAATTAAAATTCTCTACCTGTTGAAAATAGATATGTATATATTTCCATTTGGTCCCTTATTGTTTTAGAAATATGTATTATGATTTAAATAATTTGTATGTTTTTGTAATTATTTTTAATTTCAATGTCACTTTGGTCAAAATAGTGTATGACTAAATTGTCTTATAAGCCCAAATCAGGCTGAGTTTTTTTTTAAAGTGTGAAATTTACTGCTATTTAACTGTTTTACTGTTATTACCTTGGAATATTATTACAGATATTTAATTTGAACTATCCAACTATAACTGTTTATATTTGGTTATAAATAATCCAATTTGGTCACAACTCACCCGAAAGTGAAATAAAAGAAGAACCTTGGTCTAATCCTGCAATTAATAATTGTCCTGAAGACAAACAAATCAAGTACTGTGTTGTTGATTAGACCCATGAATTTACCCCTTGTCTTTTAGTCAACAAGATTGACCTACACGTGCATTGAGGGATTGATTGATGTATTTAATGTTGATTTGTTCACTGTCTTGTTATGTAAACCTTACTGGTAGTACTGGTAGCAAATCAACATGAAAAGAATGGCTCCCTATTAACATGGCTTGTGATGATTAGTTAGTGATTATTCAATTGGAGTTACTCAGGTCCTGTGTTGCTTGGGCCCTATAGTCTCAATAGGAATCCATGTCTTTTATGTTGATTTGTTTAACTACCTTGATATTTAAACTTTATTGGTCTCAGCTCAGTGATTAGTTACTGATAAGTCAACTGGATTTACTCAGGTCTAATGTTGCTCAGGCACTCTAGCCTCAGTAGGAAACCATGTCCTTTATGTTGATTTGTTTAACTGTCTTTTTTATATTTAAACTTTATTGGGCTCAGGTTTACATATGGCAGAACAAAACAGGGGGTAAATGTGATCAAATAATAAAGGGAAGTAGTAGTCTTATTAAAATCATAACCTTATATTGTAGGATCTTATATATTTACTTAGTTTGATATCGTTGGAGCCAACTTAAGAATCAGCCCATCTTGAGATGGGCTATTAGCCCAACTTAGGATAAGTAACTGAAGAATGATTTTAAAGCTAAAATTCAATATTTAATCCAATTTTTTTTCTTATTAATTTGTTATTTCAGACACCTTTGGTGGTTTCAACCATGAAATTGACCGTGCTAGTTTATTTAAATACTTATATTTCAATTATACAGTATATGTTTGTGAAATATTATTTAACATTTGTTGTGCTTATATCATGTGAAGATTTGGTAACAGATATTAGCCCAACTTATAATTTGCACACATAGTTTTTATTTTTAAAATTGAAATATTATTTACTTATTTTTCCACTAAAATGTAACTTCTTTTCTTTACCTCCTTATGCATTGATAGGATTAATCTTAATTCCCTTGTTATTCCAAAACTCTGTCTCAGTTAATTTGACAATGGGAGGGTTATTATGTCATAAGGAGTCTATTGTTCAACCATTGCTTTCAACTTGATTTGTTTCACTTGTGGCAAGTGATTAGGCAACTGGATTAGATTGTAATATATCTATTGTTTCCACATTTCTTTTAAGTTGATTTGTTTGACTATGTGTGTGACTTGGTAACTGGATTAGTCTTAGATTTACCTTTTGTTCTACCATTTTTTTGAACTTGATTTCTTTCACCTCTGGTTGAATGACTAGCTAACAGAATTAATTAGGCATAGTTGTAAGACTATATACAAACTGATCAATTTTATCATAATTTTCAAATGTTTAATATTAAGTTTTTAAATGGATATTTAGCCATATAACATAATAGAAAACACCGATTTTATATGCAATGTGTACCATATCAATTTTAGGCATCAATTTGTTTGAATAAATTCATCAAATTAACTTTTTTGAATTTAATTGCATTTTCCAATTAATTAGTGGTACTGCGCTCCAAAGATAGAGTGCTTTATAAATCCTGTTTAAATACTTTTTAATAATATAAAAAAGTAATTATAATCAGGCTCACCCATAAAATTACCCACTATATTTGGCTTTCCGCCTCATAAGTTTGATAGAATTAAGCCTCATTATATTTAGAGATTACTTTGATGTTGATTTGTTTCACTTTATGATTTGGGGTATTCCCTATTGTGTACTTCAACCACCCCAAGTGAAACAAATCAACATCAATAGAATGTTGAAACAATAGGCACAAATCCAATTAAGAAATCATTCCAATGAAAGACATAGACATCAAAGGGATATTTGAATGCTTTTTAGGCTCAGGAAACACAATTCATTTTAGTTTCTGTAATTAAACACTTTTTGTCGAGGTTAAATAAGTTAAACATATTTATATAAAAAAAAAACAAGTAACAAAGTACTTTTGTACAAGGGTCAATTAAGTATATCAATGTTAATGTCATCTTTTTATGAATATAATTTCCTTGTAAATGGGGTTACTCAACTGTAAGCCATAGCTACAAAAAGAATACTGGAAAGGAAACTGGCCTGTCCTAATCAATGAAGACATGACCATATGGATTTATGTCGAGACAGGAAGTCTCCCAGTCTTTGTCCACAGAGTCAGTTTCATCACTGCAGGACAAGCTGGGATCATAGCAGGGTAAGACCTAAGAAGAATTTGACAAGGCACTTACAGCAAGAGACAAGTCAGGAAGTGTACAGGGTAGACCAGCTTCATGTCTTCCCGTCATGGCTTGTTGGTTATGGGATCTGTGCTTAGAAACAGTGAGTGCATCATTTGGATTTTCAATAACGGATAACAATTGGTATCGGAAATAAAGTTAGGATTCAGTGAACAAATATGAATTGTTCCTGGGTGGCAAATAGTCTTTTTGTTTCTTTAAAAGGCAACTCCCGTTTCAGAAAAAAAGCTAAAATCTTATCTCTTTGAAAGGCTTTCCCACCTTGGCATATAATCTATCTGGCGTCTTTGTGGTGCTGGACTTGGCAACGGCTATGGAATGATGAGTTTTGAATTGGATTCTACTGTTGCACCTTAGAGTCTGCCTTACAGACACAGCCAGCATGGCGACCAACATTTGTTCCAACACACACAAGCCATTCCTTGCCGGCATTGCCAGTACCTGTGTAGATTTCCAGCCATCTTCAGTAGATCAGTAGGTCCTAGATCAGTTTTCACATATGAAGTCACTGTTGACTTCTGTTTTGGGGGTCAAGACAGGAGACAACCAGAACAGCATTCTGTTACTACCTGGCCACAGAGGTGGAGAATGTGAAAGAAAGAGACTTTCAGGCTTTCAGAAATGAGACTATAAAACTTTTAAGTGGGATATATAGAGCACAGCAGAGGAGAGTATCCTCCACACACAGACCAGCCAGTGCCACTTCAACATATGTGCAAAAGACTCTCTTTACCCAGCTGCAGCAGCCAGCAGCCACGCCAAGGGAGTACATCCTGACCATCCCTGAAACATAGATGATGCAAACCTCACAAGCAAGCTAGGTTCTTCAACCAGTATCAGCTCAAGTACCAGGGTCACCAAGACAGTTGCATTGCACACTCAGCCCAACCCCGTTTCAACCTTCCATCTGTCGCCTCTGCCACAGCAGATGAAGTAGCACATAGCATCACAGGACTGTGAAGAGTTTTTGGAAACATTCAGCCAGTCATGAGCTACAAACATATAGTAGACATAGCACAACCATACAAACCAGCTAACCAGCATCAGGTTGCTAGGCGGGTCCAGACATGCCGGGATGTATTACACCCTGTCATGGAGGTTTAACTGACCATTTATTTTCCTATATTACAATGGCCTGGATACCTGACTCACCTAACTGACTCTAGAGTCAATTAGGGTTGGTTTGGGTCGGCTCCAGTGGAACACCCCCCTGCAAATCAGTCAGTAATTGCCCTTTTCTCGTTAATTATATTGCAAACTATGTAACCTAGTTAATATGTAATATACATCACTGGAAAGGTATGGTAAAGAGCTTCCGTTTGTTTATGTTGTCTTAAAACCCATTGTTTGTATTGTAGATTTCAATCCAATCATATAGTGAAGCTGGTTCTTGAATTTATTTCTCACTCATTTTTTTCACGACTGAAATTCAGGGGCCAGTTAGAACTTAGGCTAAGTCAGGAACTTAAATCTGAGCCTCTTGTCTAACTAAGATAAGGTTTGGGCTTAAATGGTTTTCACTAACGTGACTTTATTAAGTCTGAGCTTAACATTTTTAACCACAGTGGTTTGCTATGTCATATCATATTCTACTGGTGATATATTTCCTTTTTGACACATTTTATCTGTGGAAAAATGTTGTTGTGTAATGGAGAACCTTGTAACCACATAAAATGTTCAATGACTAATTGAGCCAGGTGTTCTATATGTTTAATCTTTATTTTCAGGCATTTTACATTTTGAACTGGAGAAAATTTTCTGATGCTATATTTAAGCCTCTGTTTACAAAGCTAAGCCCACTCTTAACTCTTACCAAAAGAGTTAGCCAAAACTTAGAATGATCTGATTTGTGAAATCCACTAAGTTTAAGACCACAGACTTAGCCTGAGTTTAAGAAGTCTTAAATCTAAGTTCAGAAATTATCATTTTATAAAACTGACCGCTGGACTCGATTTTGAATTTTGAATTTGAGAATCACATATATATTCATTACAAATTCATTAATTAGAAGGAAAAGTATAAATTCCTAACCAGTAATTAATAATCTGCCCATGGAATAATTTCAGACCCTTATTTTTGAGTAATCGGGAGGCTTATTTCTGATTTTGTGCTTAAGTATTTTGAGTAAATACCACATTAAGTTCTGCCATTTCCCTTGTGGATCAGGAGAAGTGAATATTTTTTTAATCTATTTAGTTTTTTAGGTAAAATGAATACCATAAATATCTGGCATTTTAAGCCCTCCAGCCCAATATGTTGCAATTATTTTGCTTTTTTAAATTTCAGGTTTCTTTTTGTTCCATAAAAACAAAAACACCAGATCAATTTTTGTATAATTTAGACTGGACAGTAACACACTGAAATCGGGTTTTTACTTGAGGCAAGAATAGTATTCTGATGATTAAAGTTTTCCCCATCAATGAAAGTTTTTGATCTTTCCAAATATTAAATATTGTTTCCATTGTGTTCAACAATGGAAACAATTATATCTTAATTTAAATGCAATGATAACCTTAGGCTAGGAGAAAACCGTATTTGAAGGGTTTTAAAGCTGCCCTTATTAATTTTTATTATGTTTATAGCTTTTGGTTTTGTTAAATTTTTAAATTTATAAGTGCCAATAGGGATTGTTTCTGTTTTCGCGAGCTTAACCTTTGAGCCAGAACAATTCAGCATTTTTTTAGTTGATATTAATTTAGTTTGGATTTAGTGTCTTTTACTAAAACTGTTGTATCATCTGCCATTTGACAAAGTTTTAGAATTTATACCGGCGACCTCAGAGGTTTTAGTGTTCTAAAAAGTAATGGCCATAATGGTCAGCTGAAATGTTCTAATGATATTTATGATATATTTGTAGATTACATAGTTCCAGAAACATGAATTTATTTATTTATTTGGGGTTTTATGTCGCTTTCAACACTGTACAGGTCATTTCATGACAGGTAGTTGGAAGGGCAGGGGAAACCAGTACATACAGTTCGTTAGGGTTCTGTACTGTAAACTGCGGACCAACGGCAAGCAACTACCAGCTTTCCCACTTGAGGCCGTGCTGGGGATCGAACCCTGGCCTCAGAGGTGGGAGGCGAGAAATGTTACCACTCTGCCACCGTGGCCCCTCCAGAAACATTAAAGTTTCAGCGCAAGACAAATAATCATTACAACAGGTGATCAAGATTTTGATAACATAGTTCAAAAATAAAAAAAATCTGACCTTTGCAAACAATGTATAACATTTATTTAATGTTTTACTTCACGCCTGGTACCTTATTGGTTAATAAACAAAGCACACAAAAATTTGTTATTATTTAAAAATGTGACTACTCTGGTATGTGATACCTAGATATTCGGATACCATTGAGAACACCAGTCTAAATGCAAGGATTCGATTGGCTAGGGGATTCTAATCTAATCTACTGCTTTGCAAGCGCAATATCTTCCCCACAATGAGGAACTCAATACGCTAATTAAACAAAATCATTATCATATGAAAGTCGAGGGGCGTTCAAAGAGGTGAGTTTTGAGGTGCTTCCTAAAAGATGCAACAGAGGGACTATTACATGGAGAGGGAAAGAGTTCCAGAGGGCAGGGGCATAGTGACTGAAGGAATTAGAAAAGTGTTTAATTGATTTGTGAACTCTACGATCAAAAGTGCGGGTTTGAAGGAACTTGAGTTTGGAGGTACTTCGCCTTGTGTTTCTAAAAGAGGTGTAGGGGTGGATTAATCCTCTTAGGTAAACTGGTTGACCCTGGGTGAGAATTTTGTATGTATGGATTCTGACAGATAGACTTTTGTAATATATTAATATAAATGAAAGAACAAAGTTTCACATAGGCAATGGCCTAATGCTTAGGTCAGATTCATGTTACTGCAGTCTTTGTAACATCCCTCCAAAACTGCTCCAAATCTCAAGGGGACCATCTCATCAATTGACAATTCTTTTTTGACCAGCAGACACAGCAAGTCTATAATGTAATATATGCTAATATGGCTTTTACCATGCTAAACGTTTTTTTTAACTGTGAAGCTTGTTACTGGTTTACTGATGAAATAATAGAACACATTATTAACTGACATTATTAAACACATTATTAACTGACATTATTAAATTTCGTACAAATTTCGTTACATCTTGTCAGATTTTAAAAACTGTTTCGCCATGTTATTTTTAGTGTAAAAGAGTTATTTGAGTGTATTGGATCGCATCAGTGTACACAGACCTTTAGACTAACTCTGCGTATAACTTGACTCTTTGTCACAACTAGAATAGAAAATCTCAATTGCCTCCAGCAGGAGTTTATGTTTTTAGGTGTGTTTGTCTCTTTGTTGTTTTATCTGTGTTCGCAATTACTCCAAACTATGTCTCCATAAACACATTTTTCTGATCTTTTATGTGGGTAGGGAATCACCATTGAAAGAAAGGATTAAATTTTTAAGATCCAGATCATATTCTGGATATAAACAACCCCAAATTGTAAAAGGTCCCATTTGAAATATATTTTCAATGACTTTGGCTTTCTGGATGACATTGCTTCAAAAAATAATAAATGGATCTTCATATTTGTTAAGTGGGTACCGCCTGAACAAAGGAAGAAGTGATTATATTTTGGGAAAGATATCTTTCCTTTTCCATGTAAGAAATAGTCCCTCTGTTGCATCTTTTAGGAAGCACCTCAAAACTCACCTCTTCAGCTCTAGCTTCCCAACTTAGTCTTCCTTCCCTCCTGGTCACACCCACAATCCTGGATTACTGACCTTGAATGCCCCTCGACTTCCATACGATAATGATTTTGTTTAATTAGCACACTGAGTTCCCCATTGTGGGGAAGATATTGTGTTTGCAAAGCAGTATATTAGATTTACATTAGATTAGATAGAAAGATATGGATCGCAATCTTGATACCAAAAAATCTGCCCTATTAGAAGTCAGTTTATACTTGTTTTGTGCAAACCAATGTGGATGTATTTTGACACTGGTAAATTTATAAATAGACAAAAAACAAAGGAACATAGCCATGTGGCCTTCCAGGGGCCCATTATATGGTGGCAATAATACAATATCTACATGATAACAGAGTCTCAACGTCTCACATGAGAAGTCAATATGCAGCTTACAAACTGCAATTGTAATATGAGCATTCTTCATTTGCTATAGTTTGAATTAAACATTTCAAAGGTTAGGGTATCTATGCCAAGGTCAAGGCCAATGTCCAGCTAGTGTCCCCACTGAATATGAATTTCCTGTACTTCATGGTTTCCGAGGTACAGCCTGAACAAGACTTTTTCTTCCCATCCATCCCCCTGATGGACCCAGTGGCCAGCCAGATATCAGACAATACTCGCACACCCTTTAAAGGCTATGGAGTAAAATGGTCATAGCTACAATTTGCATTGTAGCACAGATGAAATAACGTCTTTAACATGACCTCAAGTTGTTAGAACAAGCTTTTGTTCCATATCCAATGGAAAGAGAGAAACATTACATAAAGAATTTAAATAATTAAAATGTATCATTAGTCAAAAACATCCACATTCGTCTGAAAAGATATGACAGGCAATTACACTATAAGTTTACAAAGGATATGTGCTTGATGTATAAAATTATTCTGTTATATTCATTTGTGTATTGTGATTTACCTTCTTTTATTGCAATATATCCTTATCAAATACTTTATTATTATGGGGGGCAGGTGGGGAATCATTGTGAACTGTCAGAAATTACAAAGACTAATGGAAATACAATTACAGACACACTAAAGTTGCAGCCAATGGGCTTATTATGCTGACTGTTTACTGTTGCAATTCCCGGATGTATCCCATAATTTCTAGATGGGCCACAAGTGTGAACTGTCGTTTATCATGTCTCCTAACACTTTTGGAAACTGTTATAATTACCTCGCTCTCTGCCCTTTAGGGTAATATATTTCTCAGTGTCCAAAGGTCTAATGTGTGTAATGTCTTTAAATGGGGGGCATTAAGGTGTCGCTGTGTCTTTCAGAAAGGTCAATGTTGAAGTTTTACATCAAAAACAGAATTGTTCATGTCAGGACCAACTCTTAGTAATATGTCCAAATGTCAACCTAAGTTGATTTTGAACCACAAACTTGCAAATGCACCATTCCCCATTCAGCGGCTCAGGTATAATTGTATATAAATTGCATATATGCTTGGTGCCTTAATTTGGCACACACCTCAACTTGGCACAAATCAAAATATGAATATCAATCTTGAACTTTTACATCCACAGCAGAATTGTCAAAATGGTGCCTTCATTTGGCACACACCTCAACTTCGCACAAATCAAAATATGAATACCTATAGACAGTTGATTATTGGTAATTACCTTGTGATGTCATAGTTTCATTGATCTACTCAAACATCTGTCAAACAGTTTGGTTATAGTTTTGCTTTTGATGCTCCCACTGTTTGGAAAGTTCTTCCTGGTGAGATCCATGCATCCTTGTATTGCCTCTTCAGAGAGAAACTTACATACTACCACTACACCAAGGCTTACACACCTTAGTGTTTATATTTCATTGGCAAGCCATTTTTGGTTGGTACCTTTTTTCCATCCCTGGATACTCAAAATGGTTGACTCCTTTAGTGCTGCTGATTCTTAGAGTTCATTAATAAAGGAGAGTTGAATCCCTATACCACCAAAAACATATCCCACTTTTGTAGTAGTAACAAGACGATTTGTTTGTAAATGAATAAGAAATTATTGTTCAAGGGCAAACATCTGTACACCACTTGTGTTCGTGTATGATCATACATCCCCGAAGGGACCGAGTCAGCTGTCCATTATTTTCAAATATCGGACACTTATGAGGGGATTAGCCTATTTAAATTAAAGGGGAAAGTTTTCGACCCAGGACGAAAATCTCATCAAATTACAAAGATCATACATTTGAAGTTTTTATATACAAATATCAACAAACACCACCTTTGACAGCACTGATAAACTCTTCCTTCCAGACTAGAAGGGTATAAGTTCTCAAGGAATTTTGTTACTTGATGCATTTTTTGTACTGTTTTAAAGTACACAAACTTTATTTAAATTTCAACACAAACTTTATTTAAATTTTAAGTCCTTCTGTACATGGCAGATGTTAATTATCTGAGATAGGTCTACATTATAATGCACTTACCATGCAACATTAGTTTGTTTGTTTTAGCATAACAATTGACAGAGGAGGAATGAAGGTTCTTAAATGCTCTTTGACCCCTCGATTTTGGGCTTCAAACCCCTTTCTTGATTTGCAACTTTCAAGATGTCGTTTAGTATCAATCTTTTTATTTGTAGATTTCTGGTATGTATTTTATGTTGGTCAGTTTTAATAGTCATGTAGGTAAATAAAAGTTTAAAAATTTTCTTTTAAAATGTGTACAGAAAGGTTTTCCAGATATTGCCATAATCACCCAGTGGAACAAGTGTCCATTAATGAAAAGTATTGGACAATTTTGACAAATGAAAAGCTCTCATGTGTACTTTAACAGGATAAATTCCTATATTCTGTGCAGACGTGGCTTCATTGTTGGGGGTAGGGGGTTTAAATCAATAAAGTGTGTGATTTCAGTTGATATTTCATGTCCCACTGATATATTAGCTCATTAGAATATCAAAACAAAATTTATTATTTAATTTCTTTTGAAAGATACAGGACCAGTAATAGCCTATAAGCATTGGTACATTTGATTATAACTGGGAAAATGTTAAAGATAATGCAACTGTTAAATTCATTTTATGGCATTAAAGTAATATACCTGCATTATTTCATTAGAAACAGCTGCTGGATTTGATGTCTACACCTTAATAAAATATGTTAATGTAATGGCTCAGTGTCTCTTTACTTACTGTCAGTTTTGTACCTATTTGCTTTCTACATGATGACCTCATTTTTAGACCTGCATCTGCATGACGACCACTTCCTTAGACCTGCATCTGAATGACGACCACATCCTTAGACATGATTTCTGCATGATGACCTCATCCATAGGTCCACTTTATGCATGACGACCACATCCTTAGACCTGCTTTCTGCATGATGATCTCATCCTTAGACCTGCTTTCTGTATGATGACCACATCCTTAGACCTGCTTTCTGCATGATGATCTCATCCTTAGACCTGCTTTCTGCATGATGACCACATCCTTAGGTCCACTTTATGCATGACGACCACATCCTTAGACCTGCTTTCTGCATGATGACCTCATCCTTAGACTTGCTTTCTGCATGATGACCTCATCCTTAGACCTGCTTTCTGCATGATGACATCATCCTTAGGTCCACTTTATGCATGATGACCTCATCCCTAGGTCTACTTTATGCATGATAATCTCATCCTTAGAACTGCTTCTGCATGATGACCTTGTCCTTAAGCCTGCTTTCTGCATGATGACCTCATCCTTAGGCCTGAAACCTCTGAAGAACAATCCACCCTATATGTCTACCTAATTGCCTTTTGCTCTTCCAGCCTGTATATTTTAATGCAGCTCATTAGAGGTCAAGAGGGGGCCACGGTGGCAGAGTGGTAACACTCTCGCCTCCCACCTCTGCGGCCGGGGTTCGATCCCCGTCATGGCCGTAAGTGGGAAAGCTGGTAGTTGCTTGCCGTTGGTCGGCAGTTTACAGTACACAACCCTAGCGAACTCTATGTACTGGTTTCCTCTGCCCTTCCAACTACCCGTCGTGATATGACCTGTACAGTGTTGAAAGCGACGTTAAACCCCAAATAAACATAAACATAGAGGTCAAGAGAGAGAATGCCAAATGGTTTCTGAACTGTGTTGAGTCACGATGAGGATGTCTCACCAAAGTTCAAATCTTAACAAATACGTCCCTCCAAAATAAAGAAGTGGTAGACAAGACAGTTCAGTTGTGACTTGTGACCCCAGCATAGAAAGGTGTGAACAACGTATATGTCTGAGAACCATTGTAAAGCCGGCCTTTAGAATCATTGTAAGACAATATGTCTGGAATTTATAATAACTGTTGAAATATTCATGATTGGAGGAGTGTTTGGAGGAGTAGTCTGGAATGGTGATCAAGAGATTGTAAAGACATTCGGAGTGAATAAAGTCCAAACACTTACAAACTTTTTACATCTTTACCAGAGAATATATGAAATCCTTAGGTCACATTTGAGCATTCATGTTGTGCAGTGTCCATGGTGTGTCTAAATGGTGACTAGGTCTAAAGATGAAATAACTGGGTAATAATACTTCAGTTCCACTGTTCCAACTTTACCTTCTGTCCAACCCTAATTATCATGTTTGTTCTATGACCAATCTTCATATTAATTAAAGAGGGCAAGGTTGGTGTAGTGGTAACACACTCGCCTACCACCTCTGAGGTCGGCAGTTCAAATGTGGGAAAGTTGGTAGTTGCTTTCCAATGGTCTACAGTACAGAACCTCGACCAACTGTATCTGGTTTCCTCTACCCATAAAACTACCCATCTTAATGTGCCCTATATAGTGTTCAAAGCGATGCAAAACCCCAAATAAATAAATGAATGACACACTGGTAAAGGTGAGACACATAATAACAGTGATTAGCACTGACAACAGACACCCATTAAAAATATTTAAGATTTTAATTTTTGTTTTGTTTCTGTCCTTACTACTCATAATCAATCATTTGAGTTGAGCTCTATCTTTTCCATATAACAACATATCATATCCTTGCTTTTTATGGAATGACAATTCCAGATTGGCATGCCCATCCCCATAGTCATCCATAGTCAACATTATTATTATTATTATTTTGACATATATAACTGTAAACCAATATGGAAAGGAACTACCAACCTTTCAACTCGGAGGTATGGGATTTGAACCCATGACCTGACGTGTAGTAGTGTGTAATGTAATAAACCACTTAACCCCTGTGAATAAGAATGACAGTTATTATTTTATTTATAATGTTGTTTGATTATGCCTAGGTCTCACCTCGACCAATTTTAAGTCATGACTGCTGGCGCGGTTGAAGTCCCCATCACCAGTGCCATACATATGTTTTCACAAGTCTTTCTTTCATCTCAATTTTCCATCATGTGTCTTCATGTGGTGATCAATTTTATAAACATAAAAACATAGCACTAGTATTATATATTGTTTATCTTAATAATGAATGATATATTTTGTTTATATATATGTTGAATGAAGGATGTGTGACTTGTATTACCGATTATGCACCATTAGAACATACTTAAAGGAAGAATGCACAAAATGCTCTGAAACATTTATGTTCAACATTGATTTTAAAACCTTATAATTTTTAATTTGAGAACTTGAGATTATATATATACTGCTCTGTATATTCCCTCTATATAAATATCTCGTAATGTCATTTCATTTCAAAAACTGGTTTTATTTCAGTTTATCCCTTCAATTTTCTTCCATCAGTGTTGTATTTATTATACCTTGGTCACATTTTACTGTGCTGTGATCAGAAGCTACAACCGAAGACCTTATACCCCCATTGGTGGTTTAATCCTCCTGGTATTTGATGCATTCGGTGTGATTCGCTGGGATTTACATTTAAGACTTGTTTGTTAGTGGTAATTTGTTATATCTCAGACTGTTTTATACCTTTTTAATGTTTGAAATAACAATTGCATTTTTACCAGCTGTATTAAAATACAAATGCTTCAAGGGTGAGGACGAAGGATCGATAAAGGGGTAGCACATTCTTTAATCTGCACAATTCTCTCATTGGAGGCACCAGGATGACTTTGTCAAACAAAAAGCAAGTAGATTCTGAAAAAGGACTTCAATTAGATTTGACCCTCAGCACATTATACAGGTCATATCATGACACAAAGTGTAGGAGGATGTAGGAAACCAGTAAAATACAAGTTGATAAAAATTCTCCACTGACAAACCTTTAGAGCACATAACCACAGTTCTTGTTTCAGCTCATGGCCGGGATTCAAACCTCCAACTTGAGATGTGGAAAATGTGTTACCCCCTCCTCCCTCTGATTAATTACAAACCTAACTCCTCTTTATCTATGGTACCAAAGCACAAAAAATAGATCAGCATTGACAGTTAATATTTTAATGGTGATCTATTATGGATTTAGTTTAGCCTACACTTTATAGTTTCAGCTCCAATAGTCTAGTGGGAAACAGACTCAACTTGCAAACACAAACTATGTCTGGATAGTCAAATAGCATTTTGACTCCAGTAGTACAAAGAGATATTGCAGGCAGTATAAATTTACAATACATATAATACAACAATATTTAATATAAAAAGGTAACACAAAATATTATGGTTGTAAAATGGGTGGACACAGGAGAGTAGCTATAAATACCATTTGGTAAAAAATCTCTTTAATACACCATGAGCAATAAAGCTCCAACTTCCTTAGCTAATGACAAGCCCAAGAAACAAACCCATCACCTCATAAGTCAAGTTTGTTGGTCCAGTCATTACCCTCTGTAACATCAAACCTCAACATCAACTTAAGGCATCCCACTCAGTGTTTTTGTGCACTGTATTTAGCGTACTGTACTGGATGTCTGATTTAACAAATATTCAACATTGCTATGTGATTTGAATGTGAAAAAATAATGTACACAATCCGTTGTTCAGAGAGACAAGAGAAAATATTTTTGTATTTTTGAAATATTATAAAATTCTCTGGTTACAATTTTATTTCTTAGCTTGAAGATTCTATATTCACTAGTGGCCTTGTATTTATTTAAGCCTTTTTATTTATTTTATTTATACTTTGTCTTTGTATATCAAGTTACCAAGAAAGGTTGCGACAGCAACTGATGCTCTTGTTATGTCTCTTTCAGAAATTAAATCTGTACCAGATAAACTAGCAGGCCTCCATAAAAGTGGAATTGCAGCAGCAGCTGGCATTTTTCAGACCATTTCCTTCAGACACTTTATATTGGATTCAATTGCACAGGAGTCTGTCTTCAAAAGATTTTGTTTAAAACTAGGAACAATGCATAGCATCTCTTTATATCTGATCTGTCACATAAGGGTATATCAAATAATTTTGTTTCAGTTTTGATTCAGACCAGTGGATTCACCAAGGTTTTAAAGGATGTTTTATCATTAAGGTGTTGGGCCTTAACATAGATATGTGCTCTTTGAGTTCATGTTTATTATATGCATAAAAAAGCATGAAATCATGAGTTATATTTAGAAGAAGGATTGATAAAGGTAACAATTCAAAGTCCATCTACACTGAGCTAGTCTACATCTCAGTCTAGCTTATCCACTACTACACTCAACTTCCCCTGGCAGGCACTTACTGGGTTACAACTTCCTTGAGGAATCTCCTATTTTTTGGATTCCAGCTCTTTAAAGGACAAAGTCTTAAAATTGCTAAACTTGCTGATCATTCTATTTTATCAAGCTCAAGATGGCTGTACAGGTGGAACAACAGAGTCTTATGTAATACCTTGTCCAGGACTGTTGTAGTGCAGGATTTTACACCCCACATACAATACATGAGGGTGTAATATCTGGCAGGTTCAGTTGCCATATTTTACACCACTTGCCATATTGTACACCTAATTCACAATTAAAGCATTAAAACTCAGAGACAATAATTCTATAAATGTAAGAAATAGTTTTACCATATCTGATGGCCCATCTAAAGAGTAATTTGCTAATTATTTTGTTCATTGAACTTTTCTGTTAATTCACCATTAAATGTCTAAGATCAACAAACTAAAGAAGTAACAGTATATTTTGTGTTAATACAGTGTGACAAAATCATTTTTATATACTTGCTTTGAAATGAGAGCCACCCCATTGTGGTTGATTTGTATTCAATAGTCTAGTCGCAATTATCCCTATTATTGTCCAATCACCATAGCCCTTTGATTGAAACCTTAATCAACTGAAAAAGAGTCTTGAAATAATAGCAAATTATAACATAATCTAGTGGCTTTATCACTCACCAAAAGTAAAACACATCAAGTTCTAAGCTGTGGTTGAATAATAGACACCAAATTTAAGAAAACTACCAATGCAACTTATACATTGGGCTAATATCTGTAATCAAATCATTAGGTGGAGCAAGCACAAGCCTATCCGTGTTAGCCGTCCCACCCCCGGTGTCTCTGATATCACCTGGGGATGTTAATAGAGTAAATCGTTCAATATGTTTATGGATAGTTAAACCTCATAGCTTGTCAGATCAGAGATCAAGCCCTATACAATAGTTTATTAGATTAGATGATTTAAAATAAAGAACTATGGTACATGCTTGAGGAAGATTATAATAATAGGAAACAAATGTTGAAGTGTTTGATAAAATATTAATTAAAATCAGTCAATATAGCAGTATTTGCTCCAGAAGTCTAATTCAAGAAAAACCAAGATGACAGAATCAAGATGAAGTAAGGGCCATGCTGTAGAAGCTCAGTATTTGATATTTTAACATCTTAAGTAAAACTGCTGTAAATGCTGTATTAACATTTTTTGGGTGACCCTTATAAGAAAGGCCTATTGGCGCATCTTAATGCAGGCTGATCTGCTTATTTGGGCTGATTCTGCTGGCGGAACTAACTGGGAGGTCTTGACTGTTCTTGCTGAGTGGCAGATGGCACTGGTGATGGTGCTGGTTGAAGTTGAAAGGGTAAATATCGTTGTGGTGTGTTGATCTGCTGGTACTGTAGTATGCATGGAATACCTCTAAAGATACTTGAAAATCTAGAAGGTGTTGTGTTGACTGTCTTCCTGTTGTCCTGATGCAATGGTCTTTGCTGGGCTCAAAGTAAACAACAGTTGTCTGGAAGTCCCAGGCTGCTGGTCATCCACAACTAGGAAAGATGCTGGCTGTGCTGACGCTGATGCTGACCTTGGTGGTTGCTATTCTTTGGAAATCACTGTAGCAGGCTGTGTAGCTGCTATCTGAGTAGGCTGTACAACTGGAATGGGGACTGGATAAGTATCTGGCCTGGGTTGCTTCTGGAAGTTGAAATGTGGAGACCTGTTGAGTTGTTGTCACCTGTCTCTTGCATTCTTCGGCCTTGTACTGTGTTTCACTGCGAAGTTTCACTGTCTCATTCCTGAAGGTCAAAAAGTCTGGTTCCTCCAGGTGTTCAATCTCAGAGTGTAGATACTTTCAGAATGACTTGGATTCGGAGTTGGGTCCTGATGTGCACCAAAAAACTGGAAATCATCGACCTCATCTGCTGGAACTGATCTAAAACTGGATCTTCAGCAGTGGTAGTGGCGACAGCAGCTGGTCAGCATGAAGGGCTTGTGGTCAATGGCTGATGAGTAACATCTGATGTCATGCTGATTTTCATATCAGATTCAGTCTGCAGGTCTTAATGGTGACTTGAACATGGAAGACTTAGACACTCCCTTCCTTCTGATGTGACCTCGTAGAAAATTCAAACTGTCCTTCAACCAGGTCTGCATTTCAGTATTCTTGGCTGCAGCTTATCCTGACTTCGTCTGTGTGAGCTTGCCATATCTGGTACATTGAGTTTCAACCACTTCTTGACAGTGGTGACAGATAAGTTCCTGGAAGCTGCTACTGTTTCACAGAGTCCTTCATTCCTCTGCTTGTCTTTGAACTTTGCGTGAGTCTTGTCATACAGTTCCTCGTGCTGTTTAAAGAAATCATCTATTGCTTCCTAATCACAATGACTCAGAAAGATAGACTTCATTTGCCCCTTCTTCTGTCTGGATTGAGTATATTCTAGATCTGTATCTGTGTCCGTTCGAGGTTGCATTTATGTTCTTCCTTAAATCTCTTTCATCTGCCCGGTCCCTTCTAGCCTCTCTTGTTCCAACCTCTCTCTCCCTCTCCCTCTCCCCCTGTTCTTGACTCTCCCTCTCCTCTCTCTCCCTTCTTCTTCTCCATAGAACAGATTTCCCTCCCAGTCAGTTCAGCCAAAGCTCAAATGCTAATTTGCAAAAAAAATTTTAAAAATGAAAGCTTAAAACTCAAAAGCTGCACACCAGTTGTCTCTCATCAGTCAAAGCCCAAAGAATGAAGTGTGTGTGCCAACTGGCCCTTTTATAGCCACAGATTTTGAAACCAACAGAAAAAAATATAGACAAAAATATTGCTGGCCTGTCAGTTATACTTCAGGGCTTGTCTGTTACTGTCGGTTATAAAAATTCCCGATTCTGGTACCCAGATGTGAAAAGTCCCCGACTGGCCTGGGAAAATTACAGGCCTGTCAGGAACATTTACAGACAGGCCAGCTAAACTTACCAAATACGGTTATTTCTCTCGCACAGTCTGTTTGTCCTCAAGTACAGTCTGGACTCCATATTTGGGACAAGCGGGATATTTGATACAGATAGGCCGGTTTCATTAACCAATAAGGCGGGAAGTGTAAGCGACAGGCAGTTAAGTTAACTGACAGGCCTGCTGCTAGGTCGATGAAATTAGGGTCTGTTACAAAGGTCGGAAATGGTTGTACATGTTTGATATTTCACAGACTCTAACCGACTATGGAACACTCGCATTAATTCTTAACACTTGTCACTGTTTCTGTGTATAGTTAACTGTACAGAAAGGTTGGGCAGCAATTGATGCTGTAGTTATAGCTCTCTCAGGTATTAAAGATACACCAGATTAAAGAGCCAGTCTCCATCAAAGTAAAGTTGCAGCAGCTGCCCTTTTGCAGACAAGTTACTTTGACACCTGTGATTGGACTCAATTACAAAGGATTCCTTTCCACAAAAGACGGGTCTTTCATAGCAAAGATTGGATGCGAGACTGGGACCAGTGTATGGCATCTCACTATACTCTGATCTGTCATATCAATGTTTTTATTTTGTTGGGTTTTGATCATTTCAATGGATAGCTTCCAGTAGTTTATTTTGCTGTTATTTTGTAATCAATGTGTATACACATTTTCAGCATTGATACTTTGACATTAATCATATCAAATAACTTTCAGAATATAATGTTTTAATACATTTGTATTAACTGTATGTGCTTCATATTTTTTTGCAGCAAAAATATGACACTATATCAAAAATTGAACTGTTTATTTATTTTTTTCATATATAGATAGATATTTCAATCAGCAAATACAAAAAAAAATAACTTTAATATTCACATCCAGCCTATAAAGGCTTACGAGACACACTAAAACTTTCAGACATTACATTTTACTATAAATTGGCTGTTAAATTAACAATAGTTTTAGTGTTATACTTTAATGTTATATTTTGGCCAGAGAAATAATACTGAATGTACGTCTCATTTACGCATGCAAGAAGTATTTTTTAAAAGGCAGTATATGAACTAAATGACCTCAACAGTGAACTAAATATAGAATTTAAAGATAAAAAAATATATTCCATAAATGACCAACGTGATTTTTGTAATATAATCATGATTAAAAATTGCTAAATATAAAATGCCAATCCCTAATTAAGGCTCCTTGGTAATATTATGGTAATATTAGAGTAAGAGTGATATGAATCGTAAACCATAGGGTCACATTTTAAGTGGAGAAGTCATAGGGCCTGGCTTCACTTGCCAAATTAAGTCTTGGAATTAAGTCCCTGATTTAAGTCTCAAACATGACTTTTGTTTCAACTAAGTCTAGGCTTAAGTTTTGAACTTTATTGCAAACCACGGACAATATTTGTCCTAGATAACAGGGGCCGATTTCACTAAAGGACTTAAACTAAGTCCCTTTATTGGCTAAGTCAGGGACTTAAATCTAAGACTTTGGTCTTAACTACTTCTGGGACTTAAAATGGATTTCACAAAGGTGACTTAGCTAAGTCCAAGCTTATCAAATAACCACAGTGGTTTTCTGTGTCATATGACCTTTTATATCCTTCATTTGATGCATTTTATCTGAGGATAAGTGCTGTTTTGAAATAGAAAACCTTGTTACATCATATAAACTTCCAAAAGACTACTTCAGTAAGGTGGTCTGTATAATTATACTTTATTTACAGCCATTTCAAATTTTGAAGTAGAGAAAAGGTTATGGTGGCCATATTTAAGTCCTCTTTACAAAATTTAAGCCCCTACCTCCCAGACTTAAAGTTAGGTCCACTGACTTAGCAAATCCATGGACTTAGCTCCTTTGTGAAATCCACTAAGTCTAGGCCCCCTGACTTAGTACATTTTTGCAAGAATTTAAGACGAAAGTCTTATACTTAAGCCCAAAATCAGGCTTGTGTCCCTTAGTGAAATCAGCCCCTGGACAAACCGACAGGTTTTTGCAAACCTTGTCACCACTTACTATGGATATCCTAATATTATAAATTCGTAAACAAATGACAATTTTTCGGAAACTATGTAGCCAAAAGATGTATTATTTATTTATGACAATCGTGTTCTTGGCATAAGAATTACATAGATGTATTTACATATACATACAGATATAAATACATGCACACAAACAAGTAATTAACAAGACATCAAAATTTAAAAATATAAAATTTCTATTTTATATTTATATTTTATCTGAGTTCTGGATAAGAAGGTGAGCATACTATTAATTTCTTCTTTTACGAAATTGGGCACCGTTTTTTGTCTGTAATATATAAAAAATCTAAAATATTATCAACAACTATGGTTTCCAAAATGTTTGTAATATTTCTGTTAAATAGAGCTGGTGGTACACACTTCTTCCCTTAAACTATTTAACTCATTAGACATGGTTTTTATAACGTTAGATTTGCTACCCATCAACAGAATTCTTTCACAAAGTCTAGCAATTGAATTGAACTATAAACTAAACTGTGAAGAAACAGCTCATTAGAAATGTAATTTTACAAAGCTTTATTGTTTGTTTTTATTGCATTAAAATCCATGCAAAAATTATGGCAAAAGCTCAACTTTAAAAATCACGTTTTTGTATTCACACGTTTTATATTTAGCTTTTGTTTCCTTCTTTAAATATGAACATATTTTACTTATCTTGCATTCATTGTGGTGTATGAAAAAAGTAAAAAAACCGAAATATACCAGTAACACTGGTAGCCAGTATATGATCTATTTTACTTATAACCTAAACAAATCAGGTAGCCAAAATTCCACCATTTATATGTAATCACAACGTAACAGCCAATAAAGAAACCACAATGTGTTATACAAAAAAAACCAGTTTATAAAGGCAAGTGAAAAAATTAACACCCAGTCCCTTAGGGGCTTATATAGGGGCCACGGTGGCAGAGTGGTAACACTCTCGCCTCCCACCTCTGCGGCCGGGGTTCGATCCCCGTCATGGCCGTAAGTGGGAAAGCTGGTAGTTGCTTGCCGTTGGTCGGCAGTTTACAGTACAGAACCCTAGCGAACTATATGTACTGGTTTCCTCTGCCCTTCCAACTACCCGTCGTGATATGACCTGTACAGTGTTGAAAGCGACGTAAAACCCTAAATAAACAAATAAACTTAGGGGCTTATAAGTCACTTCATCTAACATATGATATAGCTTACTAATTTGAACCATTAATGATAACAAATACTATTCAAACAACAGCACATTTCTATATTCCAATAGTTCTACAATAAATTACCAAGAATTTTATGATGGTCTTTCATAATATTAAGAAATTTTCTTTTGCCAACACAACTACAGCATTGCATCCAGTGAGGATTAACCTATTTGCATATAGCCAAACATAGTGCCTTATTTGCACATGACCTCATATAAAATTAAGGTGTATTGCACATGCACTTCAGCCAATAAATTTGTCAATTTCGAGTACTGCCTAATATTTATTATAAAACGGAGAGCTGCGCAGTTGGCAAAAACGCGTCTGTGCGCATTTCGTGACAGTTCATTATAGAGAAACAAATGTACACTGTTCCATTCAGCAAACACGATTGCGCAACATAATCTTGAAAATAAATTTGAAAAATCAGTGAACATTGGATAAAACATCAATAATCGTTTTATAATAGAAATAAACTACTTTTGCTTTGACTTTATTGGCAATTCAATCACAAAAATACCCTCTAAATTAAGGACTCGGGCCTTCGGCCCTACGTAGTTTAGTTCTACAATATCCACAGCAGGTAGGATGTGCATGTAAGAATCACGAGGACTTGATAAGGTATGACCTTTGCTCTTAAAAAGATATAAAACAAGAAGTTTGACATTTGACCCAGAAACACCTCAATCCAATATTAAAAAAAAAACAAGAAAACTCAAAAGTTTATCCTAAAACTAGCATTTTCCTGAGCTATTTTTGAAAAATGTCCAGACCACATTGTTTTGCTTTACCAAATACATATCTTAATGTAGAGGAACATGACTGTCTGGAAGGGATCCGTTTTTTCTATATCATCCACTGGATGTTGATTTTATTCATTTTTTTCTATCAGTATAATAATACCTGTTGCTAAAGGCTAACCATTTAACCACAATGACGTGAAACTCCCACACTCAGTGAGTTCTAGTTGTAATTGAAGTAAGGTTTGCTTTTATGTAAAAGGGCTGGGGTTGTTTTCAGAAACGGGCTTAGCCCAGAAAGTTGTTTTTGTAAAGTTGTGGTCTAAGTGTATTCAAAATATATTAGAACTACTGGTTTATAAGGTATACTAATCAAATGAGTGAAGGATTCTGATACTAATTGACACCACAATTAGTACATAAAATAGTCATTTATTTATGCTTGTTCATATTATAATATCCACCAAGGTGCTAATGTTTTGGGATCATTCAATTGTTTGTTGGTCTACCATGCATTTGTCTGCCCATTCACACTGTTCTGTGTTGTTGAAATAACCCCTTTGAATTCATGACCTTGTCATTACTGTTTTATTAATGGACCTCATGTATTAGTAGTTCATGCATAAAATGAACCAGCCCAAGATAGCCATTCCAACCCCACCTTCTCAGCCCTCTGGGGCCGATTTCACAAAGGGACTCAAGTCCTGTTTTGAAATAGAAAACCTTGTTGCATCATATAAAATTTCCAAAGACTACTTCAGTAAGGTGTTTTGTATAATTTTGCTTTATTGACAGCCATTTCATATTTTGAAGTAGAGAAAAGTTTATGGTGGCCATATTTAAGTCCTCTTTACAAAATTTAAGCCCACTACCTCCAAGACTTCCTCCAAGACTTTTCTCTACTAATGCTAGTAGAGAAAATTGTGATCTAGGTATTACTCGAAAATTTTTGAATTTATCTTTACAAAATATTTTAAATGTGTAGAGCCTGACAAAGGAACGAAGTGATCAAGTTTTTGGAAAAATCCGGATCATACTCAGGATACCAAAAAATCCTGAACAGTATTTGGGTTAAATTACAACATTGGAATACTCGGCTGCATTGGTGGAGGTCTGTGCTCTGGGTGTGCTTTCATTGATATTTATTTCAACAGTCTAAAATATCTTAAAGTATATATATCGGTCATTGCTCACAATTATGGAAAGCTGTGAACCACAACAGGGAGCTGCATTCAGGGAAACCCTCTTTCTATAAAAATACAGTAAGAATTTTTACTGCAAGCTTCGCAAAGCATTCACAAACATGCATACATTCACTTATTTTGAAACCCACTTGAAAATCTAATCTAGTCTAATCTAATCTACTGCTTTGCAGGGGCAATATCTTCCCCTCAGTGGGGAACTTGGTGCACTCAGTAAACAAAATTATTGATTAATATGATATTCGAGCGTCGGTCCAGGTCGGTAATCCAGAGTTGTGGGTGTAACCAAAGACAAGAAGACTAAGTGGAGAAGCTAGAATTAAAGAGGTAATTTATAAATGTTTCTTGAAGGAAGTGACAGAGAGGCCATTTCTGTGGGAGTGATACAAACAGGGAATTGCAATAGTTCAGTCTGCTGCTCACCAAAGCATTTGCCAGAAACACTGATGTTTTAAGGTCCAAGAGTGGACAAATTCTGTGCAGGTCTCTTACATGGAGTCTGGTGGACTTTATGACTTGTGAGACATGGTTGGAGAGAGATAAGTTGGAATCAAATACCACTCCAAGGTTCTTGACATTTTGTGCTGGTGAGACCAGATTGTCAAAAATATACCGAGATGCTTTCCAAACTGATGAAGATATTCCATCCAAGTACTAATCCTATCAAATGCATCCCACGAAAAGTCCATTATGTTGTGGCTTGTGGCCCTAGCACAGACAGGTGTGAACAAGGTATAAGTCTGAGACCTAGTGTAAAATTGGCCCTTGGCATCCCTGTAAGACAATATGTCTGGAATTTGTAATAACTGTTGAAATATTCATGATACGAGTGTTTGGGGCACTAGTCTGGAATAGGGATCAGGGATTGAAAAGACACTCAGAAGGAAACAAAATCCCAATACATGCAAACGTTTTACATCTTTGTCAGACGATGTATGCAATCCTTATGTCATATTTAAGTAGTCACATTGTGCAGTGTCCATGGTGCCAGACCAGACTTTAGGTCTAACGATGAAATACCCAAGTAATAATACGCCAAGTTTGCCTCCTGGCCGCCCCCCAATTGTCATGTTTGTTGCATAACCAATCTTCAGTCAGGTACATATTAACAGAATGATTACAGACATCCATCAAAAACATTTAAAAACCTTAAAAATCTTTTTGTGAGCAGTCATTACCGTCCTTACTAATCATAACTGATCACTTAAGTGGGAGATCTATCTTTGCTAAGTAACAACCTATCTTATCCTTGGTATTTTTATGGTATGACCATTTCAGATTGGCATACCTACCACCATAGTCATCTTGTGCTAGTGGGCACTTGCTGGGTTATTAGTTATGGGTTATCTTCCTGGTTTGTGAACTGTCCCTCTTTTGATTCCAGTGTACAGAAGGTAAAGATGGAGCTCAGAGGTTTTGTCCCAATAAAAAATTAAGACAAGTCTGCCAATTGATCCTTTTTGCTTTCCAGGAGTCACAAGGGTTGGGTGTTACAAGTGAGTATCATGAATTGTGGTTGTTATGAGCAGGTTATAAGGTCTACCTTATTGGTCACAGTGGCAATATTTTGACTTATAGCAAACTAAGTTTCCTGGACTGCTTTAATCATTAAAAGTGCTGACCTCTTGCAAAAGTGCAAACAGGGGTATAGGAAATAATTGTTACTTTGTTTGTAATGACGTTTGCTTATGCCCAGGTCCCACATGAGCAATTTTAAGTCATGACTATTGGTCCTCATCACCAATACTGTACTCTACATATGTTTTTTATGTCTTTCTTTCATCTCCATTGTCCATCGTGTATATTCGTATCCCTGTCAATTTTTAAAAGTATTAAAATTTTGCCATCAGTTTGATTTCTGTTTACATTAATATTTCTATTACCTTCCCCCGCCCGTAGTAAACCTGTCAAGCTTGTAGTGCACCTGCAGAGACATCATTATCTTCCAGTCATACTGATCTCTGAAGACCTGACACATCTCACTGAGGACAACAACCAATATACAAGGATCCAGAGTCAATAGAATGTACCCCAGTACTGTCTTTAGGCGAAGCAGCATAACAACCGGTTGAGCTTCATTTGGGTATGATGTGCTTGTTTTGTGTGATTTCTTACATCTCAGACTGTATGCTTTTATACCTTTTAATGTTTGACATAACAGTAACATTTCTTACAAGACAAATGCTTCCAGGGTAAGCAGGAGGAATCGATATGGGGGTAGCACATTCCTCAGCATGCACTTTTTACTTTTTGGAGGCACAAGGATGACATTGCCAATCAAATACAAATACATGGCAAAGTAAATACATTCTGAAAAAAACACAAGGAAATGTGTAACCTAACCATTAGATTGGATGGTTAGGTTAGGTTCAAATATTACAAAATTCAGTTAAATTTGACCTTTAGCACACTGGGCAGGTCATATAATGACACAAAGTTTAGGGGGATGTAGGAAACCACTACATACTAGTTTATCACTGACAAATCATGATAACACATAGCCACCGTTCTTGTTTGAGCTCATGGCCGGTATTGGAACCTGCAACCTGAGATGTGAAAGATGTGTTACCACTTCCTCCCTCTGTTTGATTACGAACTTAACTCCTCTCTATGTATGAGACACAACGAACAAAATAATAAAACCGCATTGACTGTTAATGTTTTAAGTGTGATTTATGATGGATTTACTTTTACCTACATTAGATAGTATCAGCCTCAATTGCTGGTGACAAACACACTAACTGAGAACACAGGCTATGTTGATTTTAACCTAGGTACAGGCAAATACATAATGGTTCAGATAACAATTGAAAATGGCAGTCCTCTGTGACTGGGTCCTATCCCCTGTGGCAGGATAAAGAACTTCAGGAATATTGATATGCTTACCCTTGAACCTCTGTCTTAAAGTCAGGGAATGTCAGTCACTTGAGAGCCTGGGCAGTACTGCAGCAATCAAGATGGTCAAATATTGTTTAGTCAAGTACTGAAAAGAGATACTGCATGCAGTATAAATATACTATACATATAATACAACAATATTTAATAATATGTAACACCAAATATCATGGTTTTAAAATGGGTGGGCACAGGAGATATAAATATAATTTGGTAAAACTTCTGTTTAGTACACCATGAGCAATAAAGCTCCAACTTCATAAGCTAAGGACAGGTCCAAGAAACAAATCCATCACCACATAAGTCAGGTTGGTTGGTCAGGTCGGTGCCCTCTGTCACATCCAGCTTCAATGTCAACTTAAGGCATCCACTCAGTTGTATTTAGGGTAACAATTCTTACTTGGTAAGAGAGGCAAAAGAATTATTTTATTTTTGAAATATTACAAAATCCTCTGGTTATAGCTTTATTTTGTCAGTTGAAGTTTCAAAAGTCACTGGTGGCCATATATTTATTGCAGCCTTTTCATTTATTTATTTTTTGTACTGTGTCTCTCTATATCAAGTTACCAAGAAAGGTTGCAACAGCAACTGATGCCCTTGCAATGTTCTTTTCAGAAATTAAATCTGTACCAGATAAACTAGCCAACCTCCACCATAGTGAAACGGCAGCAACTGCCCTTTTGTAGACCATTTCCTTTGGACACTTTAAATTGGACTCAATTGCACAGGAACTGTCTTCAAAAGATCTTATTTAAGACTAGGAACAATATATGGCATCTCTTTAAACTCTGATTTGTCATATTAGAGTATATCAAATAGTTTAGTTTTTGTGATGTTATTATTCAAAATTATTCAATTTGGTAGGTGATCTAGACCACTGGATCTAGGAAGGTTTTAAAGGATTTTTTATCATTGCTGCATTGTGCCTTGGCATAGATATGTGCTCTTCAAGTTCAGAGAGATTATATTTAGTAGAGTTATATTTAGTAGAAGGTTTCATAAAGGTAACAAATGATTCAAACTTGGTTTACAACTTCCTTAAGGACTGTCTTATTTTTTGGATTCCACCGTGTCAAAAGATCTTGATCAATTTTGCACTATACAAATGTTTCTATTATTATTATCAGTTTTATTATTATTATTATATTTAGTAGAGTTATATTTAGTAGAAGGTTTCATAAAGGTAACAAATGATTCAAACTTGGTTACAACTTCATTAAGGACTGTCTTATTTTTTGGATTCCAGCGTGTCAAAAGATCTTGATCAATTTTGCACTATACAAATGTTTCTATTATTATTATCAGTTTTATTATTATCATTATTTTTTTACACATCATTTCACCAGTTAAGGTCAAATCAGGATAAGTTACTATCTTTTTTGTTCTTATTGTCATGATACCATGAGCTAGGTTCAAACTAAAGAAATGCAAAGGCCAGAACCAAGTCTTAAAAGGGCAAACTTGGCATCCATTCTATTTTATGAAGAACAACAAGGTGGGACAGATGGTACAACGGAGTCATATCTAATACCTTGTTGAGTACCAATTTAGTGCCAGATTTTACACCCCACATAAAATGCATTGCAAACTGCAGTGTATTCAAAACACACTTAGTAGGATTATCACAAACTGTACACACATGGGCATCTTATTGTCAAGTGGCTGCACTGGCTCCCAGTTGATATTTGCTGTATCTTCAAAATTGCCTCTCTAGTTTACAAGTTTACAGTGGTCTTCCCAGTGACTTTGGTTCTCTTGTGTCTATTCGTTATGGAAGATATAGTACAAGATACAACTGTACAGAGAAAAGGTTCTTGGAGGTTCCTCAATACTGTCCATCTTTACATAAAAAACACTTTGGCCACAGCTTTGCTCCCATGGTTTTGAATAATTTGCCTGATGAGATCCGTTCTGCCCCAATTTTCGTCTGTTTCAGAAAATGGTGAAAATCGTATCTCTTCAAAAAGGCAGTGCCAATTTAGCATGCACTCTATCCAGCATCTCCGTGGTACTGGACTTGGCAACGGCTATGGAAAGTTCATTTTTTAACTTGGATTTTGGTGTTGTGCCTTAGAGTCTGCCTGGCAGAGATTAAGTGCCATAAAATACAGAATAGAATAGAAGTTCACTTACCATAATTTATACCCCTTGCCATATTATACACCCTGCTGCAATATTTTTTCACTTCTTAGTCAATTTCTATACAGTTGCTATATTTATGAAATAACTAAAACTCAGTAGCTATCAACATTTAAAACTCAGAGACAATAATTCCATAAATAATTCCATAAAAAACTTAAAATTACTTAAAAAGTGTTAAATATTTTACCATATTTGATGGCCAATCTAAAGATTAATGGCTAATTGTTTTGTCCAATTATGATTTTCAATAGGGAATGTAACATTCGGTGGAGTGTAAAAAATTTATTATAACACAGCTCCCTGAGCTTTTTAAGAATGTGTCTCTGAGCAGGCTCCCCTACAACAAAGGAAGTGTTATCCGACTGGCAGTACTTAATACTTAAGTACTTTATAGTTAAATTAAATACTTAACTTAAATTAAATTAATACTTAATTTCATGCCAAAAGTTGTAATGACACCTTATACACTGTGACATCTAATGCCTGCTTAAGGCCTGTGCCTAGTTTGCTATCACCTAGCCATGTTAATGGAGTAAACCTTCCAATATATTTATGGATAGTTAAGCCTTATAGCTTGTCAAAAGATAGAGATCAAGCCCTATACAATATTTTATTAGAATAGATGATTTAAAATGAAGAACTATGACATATGCTTGAAAAAGATTATACTAATAAGAATCAACTGTTGAAGAGTTTGATGAAGTCTAATAAAGTCCAGAAGTCTAATTTAAGAAAATCAAGATAATAGAATCAAAGATGGAGTTAGGACCTTGCTGTAGATGCCTAGTATTCAATATCTTAACATTTTAACATTTTAAGTAAAACCACTGTATTTATTTATTTATTTGGTTTTTAACATAGCTTTCAACACTTGGATCATATCACCACAGGTGGTTTTATAGACAGAGGAAACCAGTATATACAGTTGGTCAAGGCTCTGTGCTGTTAACTGCCGACCAATGACAAGCAACTACCAGCTTTCCCACTTAAGGTTGGGCTGGGAATCGAACTCCAATTTCAGAGGTGGGAGGTGAGAGTGTTACCACTCTGCCACCGTAGCCCCCTCAAACCGCTGCAAATGCTGCCTTAATACTTTAGATGTACATTACAATAAAGGATTAAGTTAGCCAGGTGTTCTACAGTCTGTCTGCATGGATTCTCCCCCATAAATTATGCCTGAGCAACAATTCAAATTCTTCCTGCTAATGGGTTGCCATCAAAGAACCAACAACAAACAACGGCGACAACAGTACAACAACATGGTACAAATGGGTTTCACTTTTAGTCCCTTTTGCCTTTACTTTTATTTTTAACACTTGTCACTGTTTCTTTGTATAGTTAACTGTACAGAAAGGTTGGGCAGCAATTGATGCTGTAGTTATAGCTCTCTCAGGTATTAAAGATACACCAGATTAAAGATCCAGTCTCCATTAAACTAAAGTTGCAGCAGCTGCCCTTTTGCAGACAAGTTACTTTGACACCTTTGATTGGACTCAACTGCACAGGAGTCCTGTCCACAAAAGAGAGGTCTTTCATAGCCGAGATTTAATGTGAGACTGGGACCAGTGTATGGCATCTCACTATACTCTGATCTGTCATATCAATGTTTTTATTTTGGTGGGTTTTGATCATTTCAATGGATAGCTTCCAGTAGTTTATTTTGCTGATATTTTGTAATCTATGTGTATACACATTTTCAACTGATATTAATCATATCAAATAACATTCAGAATATAATGTGATTTGATATAAATTTGATTTAACTGCATGTGCTTCATTTTTTGCAGCAAAAATGTGACACTAGATCAAAAATTGAACTGTTTATCTTTTTTTCATAAGATAATATAGATAGATAGATATTTTATTTGCGTGGCACATGTGATAGTTTTCAATCAGCAAATACAAAAAAAACTTTAATATTCACATCCAGCCTAAAAAGGCTTACGAGACACATTAAAACTTTCAGACATTACATTTTACTATAAATTGGCTGTTAAATTAACAATAGTTTTAGTGTTATAGTTTAATGTTATATTTTGGCCAGAGAAATAATGCTGAAATATTCTGTTCACAATATTGCTCAAAGATGTATTAATTAAACAATAATTGAATCAGATGTCACTAAATTAAGTGTAGATTTCGGTTTGTGCCAAACTTAGGTGTCTGCCAGATTGGGACACCAAGCAGAAAAGTATAAAATCAATATGCGAATCCAGATGTTGGTTCATTATCAGATGTGTTAATTAAAAGTGTCATGAATGGCATATTTTATTCAGGATCTGGACAAACTGAAGCAAACAATTTTAAAGTTGTAATTTTTCACTGGCTTTCAGAAGTTAAGATGTGTATTTTGGTCTCAGCTATACATGTGATGTGCCAAGGATTTGGAATAATCTGTCTTATGCCAATTCTCTCCTCTCAGTCAGAAAGAGGTTGAAAACCTAACTCTTTGCCAAAGCTTATCCACCATAGTTTTTTTACTTCCCCAGATGCTTCTTCTCGGCACTGAACCCCGCTATGTCTCTGGCCAATTCATTATGGATATTGTGTATATATACTCAGCGCAATATCTCAATATATTACATGACTCAAAGCACTATATAACCTGTCCAGCTGCACAAATGCAGCCCAAGCTCCCCAGTCACTAACATTCCCCTAACTGAAAGACAGAGGCTCAAGGATGACCATTTCATTTATCAACATCCTTGAGGCTCTTTAGCCTGCTACTGGGGAGAGCCCAGATGTTTAATGTCAAACTTGCTTACCAGTCAAAGATTGAGGCACAAATGACACAAGGACGGTTGATACTGTACCTTTTGAATAAGTATGATAATTAAGGAAAGCAAAAAGTGTACATTTGGAGTAAACATGATAACAAGAGCACTCAGAGACCGCCTACCTCCGCCCAATACCGCCAATATTGATTATGAGTGCTATGATAAAAAATAATTTAAGAACTCCTGCATCCAGGTGGTGATCCGCATGTAAAATGTAATCATCTGTGCCTTTGTTAACATTTCCTAAAAATTTTACCACATTCTATAATTTTTGAGCTGTTTTGTGAACAAACAGACAAACACACATCGTCAATTATATATCTTTCTTGGTGTAGGTAAAGAGAAGTCATATATAGTATATTATTCACCAGTATGATATAATTAATGAAGGCAAATGCAGATTTTTTGACACACACTATTTCTGTAGAAAACATGTTTGTTTAATATGATAGTCGTTGAATACATATATGAGAGATTTGCTAATTAAATGTAATATATATGGTAGAATGTGGCTCAACAAGTTAACTGACAGAAGCAAATATGTTGAGTTTTATCCAGCTATATGTTTGTTTAAGTTTAAGGATAGCATAGATGTTACGGGTTATGACCTGAATGTTATAGATTTTGGTTCAAGATTTTTAGGCAAACTGAAAAGCTGTGAAAACTGTGAATACAATTTAGGTTTTTGTTGTAAAGTTTTATTTAGTTTTAATTTACTGCTTCATTCTTATAATCATTAGATAATACAATACAACAAAATGAGTTTGCAAAGTAATATTTTAAGATGACATGAACACAATCCAAAACTTGTTATCATCTTTTGTTATCAAATTAGTACATGGAACAACTCAATTTTTTTACACTGAATAAGTTGTCACCCAACATCTGAAATGGACCTTTTATCTTACTTTGGCAGGTTTTGATGATGATCTAGGGTTTAATATGTTTCTTCACAAATGTCCAGAGAAAAGGCCAAGCCTGCATTATATTTGATTCAGAAGTACTGAATAGTGAAGCGAGATGTTTATACCACACATACCCCCTACTATCATACTTGTGATTTGCACTCTTATCTGCCACTGTGACCTAGTAGGAAAACACTTGCCCAGGAAAACATAGCACTTGGGTTCAATCCTAGTTATAGACAGAAACATATTGGCTAAGATAACCATTTAAAATGGTGGTCCACCTCCACTGCATCATATCCCCAGTGGCAGGCTAAGAACCTCAGGTACATTGATTAATGGGCATCCCTGAGACTCCGTATTCAGTCAGGGAAATGTCAATATAGAGTGTGGACTGAACTAGTGCAGTTGGGATTGGTCAATTAGTGCTTTGAATCCTGCAGAAAAGGAATTATTTCATTGAGTATAAATATACTATACCATACACTCTATCCGTTAAGATTAGATCAATGGCTTATTTTCATTACCTTATTTCATATTGTACTGAATTAATTTTGTTGATTTTGTAATAAAATTCTGTTACCTTTCTGTCTTACGTAGTATCATAATCCCACCAATGACACATAACATCAGTGACTTTTTCGCATTTAAATGCAAATGGATATGAAAGGACCTTTGTCATGTTTAATGAAAGATTACCATTTCTGACTAGGGTTCACAAGCTTATATTGTATCAACATTTCTTTCTTACCGTGAGTACAATATCTATAATCTATCAATGGACATTTGGCAGTGATTAGTCTATTGGGAAAGGTTTACTGCATTCTCTCAAAAGTTTTGAATTACGTCTGTTTCTTTATATTATTAGAATAGTTTAAGTATTGTTAATGTGTATTATTACTCTTTAATTTAACTTGATGAACCTCAGTGCTAAAGGATGGCATTGAAAATGTCAAACAAGTGAAAATGAGTCTATTTACTCATACTGTGGGAAATTAGAGAAAAACACATGAAGTAAAATTGAACATCACAAAAGGTGCTTTGGTACAACAAATTAATTTTTATAGCATTAACAAATATAATTAAAAGACACAAAAAGATGTGGTGATTACACGTACATATTTATGAATCTCATTTACACATGCAAGAAGTATTTTTAAAAAGCAGTATATGAACTAAATGGCCTCAACAGTGAACTAAATATAGAATTTAAAGATAAAAAATATATTCCATAAATGACCAACGTGTTTTTTGTAATATAATCATGATTAAAAATTGCAAAATATAAAATGCCAATCCCTAATTAAGGCTCCTTGGTAATATTATGGTAATATTAGAGTGATATGAATCGTAAACCATAGGGTCACATTTTAAGTGGAGAAGTCATAGAGGCTGGCTTCACTTGCCAAATTAAGTCTTGGAATTAAGTCCCTGATTTAAGTCTCAACCATGACTTTTGTTTCAACTAAGCCTAGGCTTAAGTTTTGAACTTTATTGCTAACCACAGAGAGTATTTGTCCTAGATAGCAGGACAAACCGACAGGTTTTTGTAAACCTTGTCACCACTTACTATGGATACTTAGCATAAAATTATAAATTCGTAAACAAATGACAATTTTTCGGAAACTATGTAGCCAAAAGATGTGTTATTTATTTATGACAATCGTGCTTTTGGCATAAGAATTACATAGATGTATTTACATATACATACAGATATAAATACACAAACAAGTAATTAACAAGACATCCAAATTTTAAAATATAAAATTTCTATTTTACATTTATATTTTATCTGAGTTATGGATAAGAAGGTATGCATACTATTAATTTCTTCTTTTACTAAATTGGATACCGTTTTTGTCTCTAGTATATAAAAAATCTAAAATATTATCAACAACTACAACATCCTCCTCACTATACATGGCTTCCAAAGTGTTCATTATCTTTATGTTAAATAGAGCTGGTGGAATACACACTTCTTGCCTTAAACAATTTAACACATTAGACATGGTTTTTATATTTTTGCCAACATTAGATTTGCTACCCATCAACAGAATTCTTACACAAAGTCTAGCAATTGAATTGTAACTATAAACTAAACTGTGAAGAAACAGCTCATTAGAAATGTAATTTTACAAAGCTTTTGTTTGTTTTTATTGCATTAAAATCCATGCAAAAATTATGGCAAAAGCTCAACTTTAAAAATCACGTTTTTATATTCACTGGTGCCTCTATGTATATTTCAAAAAAATTTAGCTTTTCTTTCCTTCTATAAATATGAACATATTTTACTTATCTTGCATTCATTGTGGTGTATGAAAAAAGTAAAAACAACGAAATATACCAGTAACACTGGTAGCCAGTATACGATCTATTTTACTTATAACCTAAACAAATCAGGTAGCCAAAATTCCACCATTTATATGTAATCACAACGTAACAGCCAATAAAGAAACCACAATGTGTTATACAAAAAAAAAAAAGTTTATAAAGGCAAGTGAAAAAATTAACACCCAGCCCCTTAGGGGCTTATAAGTCACTTCATCTAACATATGATAGGTATATTTCAACAAAAAAACACAACATAAATAATTAATGTATAGCTTTTAATTCAGTGTTGAACATAGCTTACTAATTTGAACCATTAATGATAACAAATACTATTCAAACAACAGCACATTTCTATATTCCAATAGTTCTACAATAAATTACCAAGAATTTTATGATGGTCTTTCATAATATTAAGAAATTTTCTTTTGCCAACACAACTACAGCATTGCATCCAGTGAGGATTAACCTATTTGCATGTAGCCAAACATAGTGCTTTATTTGCACATGACCTCATATAAAATTAAGCTGTATTGCACATGCACTTCAGCCAATAAATTTGTCAATTTCGAGTACTGCCTAATATTTATTATAAAACGGAGAGCTGCGCAGTCGACAAAAACGCGTCTGTGCGCATTTCGTGACAGTTCATTATAGAGAAACAAATGTACACTGTTCCATTCAGCAAACACGATTGCGCAACATAATCTTGAAAATAAATTTGAAAAATCAGTGAACATTGGATAAAACATCAATAATCGTTTTATAATAGAAATAAACTACTTTTGCTTGGACTTTATTGGCAATTCAATCACAAAAATACCCTCTAAATTAAGGACTTGGGCCTTCGGCCCTACGTAGTTTATTTCTACAATATCTACACCATGTAGGATGTGCATGTAAGATTCACGAGGACTTGATGAGGTATGACCTTTGCTCTTAAAAAGATATAAAACAAGAAGTTTGACATTTGACCCAGAAACACCTCAATCCAATATTCAAAAAAAAACAAGAAAACTCAAAAGTTTATCCTAAAACCAGGATTTTCCAGAGCTATTTTTGAAAAATGTCCAGACCACATTGTTTTGCTTTACCAAATACATATCTTAATGTAGAGGAACATTACTGTCTGGAAGGGATCCATTTTTCTATATCATCCACTGGATGTTGATTTTATTCATTTTTTCTATCAGTATAATAATACCTGTTGCTAAAGGCTAACCATTGAACCACAATGACGTGAAACTCCCACACTCAGTGAGTTCTAGTTGTAATTGAAGTAGTGTTTGCTTTTATGTAAAAGGGCTGGGGTTGTTTTCAGAAACGGGCTTAGCCCAGAAAGTTAAATATAAGATTTTTGTTTTTGTAAAGTTGTGGTCTAAGTGTATTCAAAATATATTAGAACTACTGGTTTATAAGGTATTACTAATCAAATGAGTGAAGGATTCTGATACTAATTGACACCACAATTAGTACATAAAATAGTCATTTATTTATGCTTCTTCATATTATAATGTTTTGGGATCATTCAATTGTTTGTTTATCTGCCATTCATTTGTCTGCCCATGCACACTGTTCTGTGTTGTCTAAATAACCCCGTTGAATTCATGACCTTGTCATTACTGTTTTATTAATGGACCTCATGTGTTAATAGTGCATGCATAAAATGAACCAGCCCAAGATAGCCATTCCAACCCCACCTTCTCAGCCCTTTGGGGCTGATTCACAAAGGGACTTAAGTCCTGTTTTGAAATAGAAAACCTTGTTACATCATATAAACTTCCCAAAGACAACTTCAGTAAGGTGTTTTGTATAATTATACTTTATTGACAGCCATTTCATATTTTGAAGTGGAGAAAAGTTTATGGTGGCCATATTTAAGTCCTCTTTACAAAATTTAAGCCCACTACCTCCAAGACTTAAAGTTAAGTCCACTGACTTAGCAATTTCATGGACTTAGCTGCTTTGTGAAATCCGCTAAGTCTAAGACCACAGACTTAACATTCTGTTGACAAAAATTAAGACCAAAGTCTTAAATTTAAGTCTAAATCTGGACTTAAGTCTTTTTGTGAAATCAGCCCCAGAGAAGTTAATTATTTACATTTGTATGTAATGCTAGTACCGAAAAGTGTGATCTAGGTATTACTCCATAACTTTTGAATTTATCTTTATGAAATGTTTTAAATGTGGAGAACCTGACAAAGGAATGAAGTAATCAAGTTTTTCGAAAAATCCGGATCATACTCAGGATACCATAAAATCCTGAACAGTATTTGGGTTAAATTACAACATTGGAATATTCGGCTGCCTTTATAGAGGTCTGCACTCTGGGTGCGCTTTCGTTGATATTTATTTCAACAGTCTAAAATATCTTAAAGTATATAAATCGGTCATTGCTCACAATTATAGCAAGCTGTGAACCACAGCATGGAGCTGCATTCAGGGAAACCCTCCTTCTATAAATATACAGTAAGAATTTTTACTGCAACCTTCACAAAGCATTCACAAACATGCATACATTCACTTATTTTGAAACCCAATTGAAAATCTAATCTAGTCTAAACTAATCTACTGCTTTGCAGGCGCAATATCTCGGTGCACTCAGTAAACAAAATTATTGATTGATATGATAGTCGAGCGTCAGTCCAGGTCGGTAATCCACAGTTGTGGTTGCAACCAAACGGAATGAGACCAAGTGGAGAAGCTAGAATTAAAGAAGTAACTTTTAAATGTTTCTTGAAAAAGTGACAGAGAGTCTATTACTGAGTGATTGATACAAACAGGGAATTGCAATAGTTCAGTCTGCTGCTCACCAAAGCATTTGCAAGAAACACTGATGTTTTAAGGTCCAAGAGGGGACAAATTCTGTGCAGGTCTCTTACATGGAGTCTGGTGGACTTTATGACTCGTGAGACATGGACGGAGAGAGATAAATTGGAATCAAATACCACTCCAAGGTTCTTGACATTTTGTGCTGGTGAGACCAGATTGTCAAAAATATACCGAGATGCTTTCCAAACTGATGAAGATATTCCACCCAAGTACTAATCCTATCAAATGCACCTCATGAAAAGCCCATTACATTGCGGCTTGTGGCCCTAGCACGGAAATTTGTGAACAAGTTATAAGTCTGAGACCTAGTGTACAATTGGCCCTTGGCATCCTTGTAAGACAATATGTCTGGAATTTGTAATAACTGTTGAAATATTCATGATACGAGTGTTTGGGGCACTAGTCTGGAATAGGGATCAGGGATTGAAAAGATGCACAGAAGGAAAAAAATCCCAACACATGCAAACGTTTTACATCTTTGTCAGACAATGTATGCAATCCTTATGTCACATTTAAGTAGTCACATTCTGCAGTGCTCATGGTGCCAGACAAGACTTTATGTCTAACGATGAAATACCTGAGTAATAATACCCCAAGTTTGCCTCCTGACCGCCCCTAATTATCATGTTTGTTGCATGACCAATCTTCACACTCGTAGAGGTCAGGTACATATATTAACAGAGTGATTGCAGACATCCATCAAAAATATTTGAACTTTTAAAATCTTTTTCTGATCAGTAATTACCGTCCTTACTAATCATAACTGATCACTTGAGTGGAGATCTATCTTTGCTAAGTAACAACCTGTCAAGCTTGTAATGCACCTGCAGCGACATCATTATATGTCAGTCATCCCGAGTCCAGTACTGAAAAGAGATATTGCATGCAGTATAAATATACTATACATATAATACAACAATATTTAATAATATGTAACACCAAACATCATGGTTGAAAAATGGGTGGGCACAGGAGATATAAATACAATTTGGTACAACTTCTGTTCATTGCACCATGAGCAATAAAGCTCCAACTTCCTAAGCTAAGGACAGGCCCAACAAACAACCTCATCACCTCATAAGTCAGGTTGGTTGGTCAGGTCGGTGCCCTCTGTCACATCCAGCTTTAATGTCAACTTAAGGCATCCACTCAATGTTTCAGTGAGTTGTATTTAGGGTATGGTACTTGGTGTCTTGATTTAACAAATATTCAACAATGCTATGGGATATTAATCTAAAACAATTAATAAACAATTACAATGGTTACAATTTTATTTTGTAAGTTGAAGTTTCTATATTCACTGGTGGACATGTATTTATTGCAGCCTTTTCATTTATTTATTTTTTGTACTGTGTCTCTCTATATCAAGTTACCAAGAAAGGTTGCAACAGCAACTGATGCCCTTGTAATGTTCTTTTCAGAAATTAAATCTGTACCAGATAAACTAGCCAACCTCCACAACAGTGAAACTGCAGCAGCTGCCCTTTTACAGACCATTTTGAAAATCTTGAAAATAAATTTGAAAAATCAGTGAACATTGGATAAAACATCAATAATCGTTTTATAATAGAAATAAACTACTTTTGCTTGGACTTTATTGGCAATTCAATCACAAAAATACCCTCTAAATTAAGGACTTGGGCCTTCGGCCCTACGTAGTTTATTTCTACAATATCTACACCATGTAGGATGTGCATGTAAGATTCACGAGGACTTGATGAGGTATGACCTTTGCTCTTAAAAAGATATAAAACAAGAAGTTTGACATTTGACCCAGAAACACCTCAATCCAATATTCAAAAAAAAACAAGAAAACTCAAAAGTTTATCCTAAAACCAGGATTTTCCAGAGCTATTTTTGAAAAATGTCCAGACCACATTGTTTTGCTTTACCAAATACATATCTTAATGTAGAGGAACATTACTGTCTGGAAGGGATCCATTTTTCTATATCATCCACTGGATGTTGATTTTATTCATTTTTTCTATCAGTATAATAATACCTGTTGCTAAAGGCTAACCATTGAACCACAATGACGTGAAACTCCCACACTCAGTGAGTTCTAGTTGTAATTGAAGTAGTGTTTGCTTTTATGTAAAAGGGCTGGGGTTGTTTTCAGAAACGGGCTTAGCCCAGAAAGTTAAATATAAGATTTTTGTTTTTGTAAAGTTGTGGTCTAAGTGTATTCAAAATATATTAGAACTACTGGTTTATAAGGTATTACTAATCAAATGAGTGAAGGATTCTGATACTAATTGACACCACAATTAGTACATAAAATAGTCATTTATTTATGCTTCTTCATATTATAATGTTTTGGGATCATTCAATTGTTTGTTTATCTGCCATTCATTTGTCTGCCCATGCACACTGTTCTGTGTTGTCTAAATAACCCCGTTGAATTCATGACCTTGTCATTACTGTTTTATTAATGGACCTCATGTGTTAATAGTGCATGCATAAAATGAACCAGCCCAAGATAGCCATTCCAACCCCACCTTCTCAGCCCTTTGGGGCTGATTCACAAAGGGACTTAAGTCCTGTTTTGAAATAGAAAACCTTGTTACATCATATAAACTTCCCAAAGACAACTTCAGTAAGGTGTTTTGTATAATTATACTTTATTGACAGCCATTTCATATTTTGAAGTGGAGAAAAGTTTATGGTGGCCATATTTAAGTCCTCTTTACAAAATTTAAGCCCACTACCTCCAAGACTTAAAGTTAAGTCCACTGACTTAGCAATTTCATGGACTTAGCTGCTTTGTGAAATCCGCTAAGTCTAAGACCACAGACTTAACATTCTGTTGACAAAAATTAAGACCAAAGTCTTAAATTTAAGTCTAAATCTGGACTTAAGTCTTTTTGTGAAATCAGCCCCAGAGAAGTTAATTATTTACATTTGTATGTAATGCTAGTACCGAAAAGTGTGATCTAGGTATTACTCCATAACTTTTGAATTTATCTTTATGAAATGTTTTAAATGTGGAGAACCTGACAAAGGAATGAAGTAATCAAGTTTTTCGAAAAATCCGGATCATACTCAGGATACCATAAAATCCTGAACAGTATTTGGGTTAAATTACAACATTGGAATATTCGGCTGCCTTTATAGAGGTCTGCACTCTGGGTGCGCTTTCGTTGATATTTATTTCAACAGTCTAAAATATCTTAAAGTATATAAATCGGTCATTGCTCACAATTATAGCAAGCTGTGAACCACAGCATGGAGCTGCATTCAGGGAAACCCTCCTTCTATAAATATACAGTAAGAATTTTTACTGCAACCTTCACAAAGCATTCACAAACATGCATACATTCACTTATTTTGAAACCCAATTGAAAATCTAATCTAGTCTAAACTAATCTACTGCTTTGCAGGCGCAATATCTCGGTGCACTCAGTAAACAAAATTATTGATTGATATGATAGTCGAGCGTCAGTCCAGGTCGGTAATCCACAGTTGTGGTTGCAACCAAACGGAATGAGACCAAGTGGAGAAGCTAGAATTAAAGAAGTAACTTTTAAATGTTTCTTGAAAAAGTGACAGAGAGTCTATTACTGAGTGATTGATACAAACAGGGAATTGCAATAGTTCAGTCTGCTGCTCACCAAAGCATTTGCAAGAAACACTGATGTTTTAAGGTCCAAGAGGGGACAAATTCTGTGCAGGTCTCTTACATGGAGTCTGGTGGACTTTATGACTCGTGAGACATGGACGGAGAGAGATAAATTGGAATCAAATACCACTCCAAGGTTCTTGACATTTTGTGCTGGTGAGACCAGATTGTCAAAAATATACCGAGATGCTTTCCAAACTGATGAAGATATTCCACCCAAGTACTAATCCTATCAAATGCACCTCATGAAAAGCCCATTACATTGCGGCTTGTGGCCCTAGCACGGAAATTTGTGAACAAGTTATAAGTCTGAGACCTAGTGTACAATTGGCCCTTGGCATCCTTGTAAGACAATATGTCTGGAATTTGTAATAACTGTTGAAATATTCATGATACGAGTGTTTGGGGCACTAGTCTGGAATAGGGATCAGGGATTGAAAAGATGCACAGAAGGAAAAAAATCCCAACACATGCAAACGTTTTACATCTTTGTCAGACAATGTATGCAATCCTTATGTCACATTTAAGTAGTCACATTCTGCAGTGCTCATGGTGCCAGACAAGACTTTATGTCTAACGATGAAATACCTGAGTAATAATACCCCAAGTTTGCCTCCTGACCGCCCCTAATTATCATGTTTGTTGCATGACCAATCTTCACACTCGTAGAGGTCAGGTACATATATTAACAGAGTGATTGCAGACATCCATCAAAAATATTTGAACTTTTAAAATCTTTTTCTGATCAGTAATTACCGTCCTTACTAATCATAACTGATCACTTGAGTGGAGATCTATCTTTGCTAAGTAACAACCTGTCAAGCTTGTAATGCACCTGCAGCGACATCATTATATGTCAGTCATCCCGAGTCCAGTACTGAAAAGAGATATTGCATGCAGTATAAATATACTATACATATAATACAACAATATTTAATAATATGTAACACCAAACATCATGGTTGAAAAATGGGTGGGCACAGGAGATATAAATACAATTTGGTACAACTTCTGTTCATTGCACCATGAGCAATAAAGCTCCAACTTCCTAAGCTAAGGACAGGCCCAACAAACAACCTCATCACCTCATAAGTCAGGTTGGTTGGTCAGGTCGGTGCCCTCTGTCACATCCAGCTTTAATGTCAACTTAAGGCATCCACTCAATGTTTCAGTGAGTTGTATTTAGGGTATGGTACTTGGTGTCTTGATTTAACAAATATTCAACAATGCTATGGGATATTAATCTAAAACAATTAATAAACAATTACAATGGTTACAATTTTATTTTGTAAGTTGAAGTTTCTATATTCACTGGTGGACATGTATTTATTGCAGCCTTTTCATTTATTTATTTTTTGTACTGTGTCTCTCTATATCAAGTTACCAAGAAAGGTTGCAACAGCAACTGATGCCCTTGTAATGTTCTTTTCAGAAATTAAATCTGTACCAGATAAACTAGCCAACCTCCACAACAGTGAAACTGCAGCAGCTGCCCTTTTACAGACCATTTCCTTTGAACACTTTAAATTGGACTCAATTGCACAGGAACTGTCTTCAAAAGATTTAGTTTAAGACTAGGAACAGTATATGGCATCTCTTTAAAGTTTGATTTGTCACATTAGAGTATATCAAATAGTTTAGTTTTTGTGATGTTATTATTCAAAATTATTCAATTTGGTAGGTGATCTAGACCACTGGATCTTGGAAGGTTTTAAAGGATTTTTTATCATTGCTGTCTTGTGCCTTGGCATAGATATGTGCTCTTCAAGTTCATGTTTATGCATGAAAGAGCATGATATCATGAGTTATATTTAGTAGAAGGTTTCATAATGGTAACAAATGATTCAAACTTTGTTTACACTGTTTAAAGTACCAACCACCATCGTCATCCACCGGCAGGTACTTACTGCGTTACAACTTCCTGAAGGACTGTTTTATTTTGTGGATTCCAGCGCGTCAAAAGACCTTGATCAATTTTGCACTATACAAATGTTTCTATTATTATTATCGTTTTTATTATTATCATCATTATTTTTACACCTCATTTCACCAGTTAAGGTCAAACCAGGATAAGTTACTAGTTTTTTTTCTTCTTATTGTCATGATACCATGAGCTAGTTTCAAACTAAAGAAATGCAAAGGCCAGAACCAAGTCTTAAAAGGGCAAACTTGGCATCCATTCTATTTTAGGAAGAACAAGAAGGTGGGACAGATGGTACAACAGAGTCATATCTAATACCTTGTTGAGTACCAATTTAGTGCCAGACACCCCGCATAAAATGCATGAGCATATATTTATGAAATAACTGAAACTCAGCTGCTATGAACATTCATACATTAAGCATCAAAAACTCAGAGACAATAATTCCATAAATAAAAGATCCTTTACTTAAAAATTGTTAAATATTTTACCATATTTGATGGCCAATTTAAAGATTTATCGCTAATTGTTTTGTACAATTATGATTTTCAATAGGGGATGTAACATTCGGTGGAGTGGAAAAACTTTAGTGTAACAGAGTTCCCTGGGCTTTTTAGGATTTAGTCTCAGAGCAATCTCATCTCTCCTGCAACAAAGGAAGTGTTTATCAGACTGGCGGTACTCAATACTTCCATATCTTCACTCTTCATATAAAAATCATGCAAAAATTTGTAATGACACCTTATACACGGAGACATCTAATGCCTGCTGCAGGAAAAAGCGCAAAACTTACATGTTTGTTAAAAAGCCATTTGCCTTAGGAATCCCACCGCCTCTGTCTCCTCTACTATCACCTAGCTATGTTAATGGAATAAATCTTTCAATATATTTATGGATAGTTGAGCCTTATAGCTAGTCAGAAGATAGAGATCAAGCGATATACAATATTTTATTAGAATAGATGATTTAAAATGAAGAACTATGACATATGCTTGAAAAAGATTATACTAATAAGAATCAACTGTTGAAGAGTTTGATAAAGTCTAATAAAGTCCAGAAGTCTAATTTAAGAAAAGCAAGATAATAGAATCAAAGATGGAGTTAGGACCTTGCTGTAGATGCCTAGTATTCAATATCTTAACATTTTAACATTTTAAGTAAAACCACTGTATTTATTTATTTGGTTTTTAACATAGCTTTCAACACATATCACCACAGGTGGTTTTATGGGCAGAGGAAACCAGTACATACAGTTGGTCAAGGCTCTGTACTGTTAACTGCCGACCAATGGCAAGCAACTACCAGCTTTCCCACTTGAGGTTGGGCTGGGAATCGAACTCCAATCCCAGAGGTGGGAGGTGAGAGTGTTACCACTCTGCCACCGCAGCCCCCTCAAACCGCTGCAAATGCTGCCTTAATACTTTAGATGTACATTACAATAAAGGATTAAGTTAGTCAGGGAGATCTACAGTCTGTCTGCATGGATTCTCCCCCATAAATTATCCCTGAGCAACAATTCAAATTCTTCCTGCTAATGGGTTACCATCAAAGAACCAACAACAAACAACGACGACAACAGTAGAACAACATGGTACAAAAGGGCTTCACTTTGGATCCTTTTTGCCTATACCTTTATTTTTAACACTTGTCACTGTTTTTTTGTATAGTTAACTGCACAGAATGGTTGGACAGCAACTGTTGCTGTAGATATAGCTCTCTCAGGTATTAAAGATACACCAGATAAAAGCACCAGCCTCCATTAAACTAAAGTTGCAGCAGCTGCCCTTTTGCAGACAAGTTACTTTGACACCTTTGATTGGACTCAATTGCACAGGGGTCCTTTCCACAAAATACGGGTCTTTCATAGCAGACATTTAATGTGACACTGGTACCAGTGTATGACATCTCACTATACTCTGATCTGTCATATCAATGTGTTTTGTTGACTTTCAGTCTTTTTCCTGGATAACTTCAAATAGTTTGTTTATTTTGCTGCTATTTTGTTTTCTTTCAATCAGTGTGATATTTATCATATCAAATAACATTCAGAATATAATGTTTTCAATGCAGCTGAATTGACTGTGCTTCATTTTTGCTGTGATGACATTTCATCAAAAACTAAACTTTGTTTTTTCTTTCTTTTCAGAGAAATATTTTAATCAGAGAAATTATACTGAAACATGCTGTTCCAAATTTTAGCTCCAAGATGTGTTAATTATACCCAATCATGTAAAAACAGAAATCATGAAACCAAGTGCAAACTGTTAATTTACATAACTGTAGAAAATAAGTATAGTCTACTGCTCCCAGCTTTTAACTTGGCACAGCTTGGGCAAAAGCTTCTTCTAAGTGCTTATTTTATATATAGTAAGACTAATTACCTTAACTTCCTTAAGAGTAAAGGCGAGACTAGTAACTGGGTTCATTTTTCTATCTGTTAGTCTGTTGTCCATGCACACAAGTTGAAAACTATAAATCAGATCTGTGTCATATTTTCACACAAGGTGAGGTTTAACCATGGTTCAGTCCAGATTGAGTCTGGAGGATTTTTTTCCCTTTATATTTTCATAAATATTTCATACTTATTGCACACAAAAGGTGACAAAACAGAAGACTATATACTAAGACAAGGAAGATATGTAGCAGGGTCATTAAGTGCAAAGCAATTAAAGGGGGGAAATGAGAAGACAATATTATGGTCATTCCTGTAGAAAACAGATTTCTTTTTAATATAATAAATGTGAAAGCAGAATATGATAGGATTGCTAATTTAAGAAATATGGTAGAATTATTTTCAAGATTTAAATTAAAATAAGTAAATGTTTAGAGTTTTATCCAGCTGATAATTAAGTGAAACAAAGGCAGATAGAAAAAACATCTATCTTTGAAAGTTTAATGTTAGCATAGATGGTAGACATCATGACCAGTATTACAATTTAACGATAGATTTCGTTTCAAGATTATTAATCAAACTGAAAACCTGTGCATACTGAATAACTGTGAACCAAATTTGGATTTTATTTTAATGTTAATTTACTGTTTCATTCTTATAATCATTAGATAATACTATACCACAAAATATGCAAAAGTGAGTTTGCAAAGCCTAATTTCAAGATGACATGAACACAATCAAAAATTGTCTTCATCTTTTGTCAATGAATTAGTACATAAGCCAACTCAAGTCGTTCACACTCAACGAGTTGTCACCTAACATATGAAACTGACCTATTATCTTACTTTAGCAGATTTTGATGATGAACTAGGGTTTAGTAAGGTTTCTTCACAAATGTCCAAAGGAAAGGTCAAAACTTCATTACAATGGCGGTCCACCTTCATTGCAACTTTTATCCCCCCATGCAATGTTTGTATAGAGCAGATACTTTGTTTATGTCTTTTTGCATTTTGAGAGTGGTATAATTTTGTCTCTGGATTTGGACAGGCTGATTTGCATATAATTCCTGGATGTCATGTGCTTCCAGCGACTGGGGTTGGCGGGACTGCTGCTTTGTCAAGTTGTTTAAATTCTGTGGTTCCTGCCCCCAGGCATGATCAGTTTACTGAGGACATTGTCGGCCGCTGTAGTTGCTGGCTTAATTTATTACTTGCTATATTGTGCTTATGGACTATTATATTTCATGAACTATTGATGTGGACTGTTGCATGCTATGAACTGTTGATATGGACTATTATATGTAATGAACTGTTGATATGGACTATTATATGTAATGAACTGTTGATATGGACTATTATATGTAATGAACTGTTGATATGGACTGTTATATGTAATGAACTGTTGATATGGACTGTTATATGTAATAAACTGTTGATATGGACTATTATATGTGATGAACTGTTGATATGGACTATTATATGTAATGAACTGTTGATATGGACTATTATATGTAATGAACTGTTGATGTGGACTGTTATATGTAATGAGCTGTTGATGTGGACTGTTATATGTAATGAACTGTTGATATGGACTATTATTTGTAATGAACTGTTGATATGGACTGTTATATGTAATGAACTGTTGATATGGACTGATATATGTGTGAATTGACATTTAATAATTATTGCATGTGATTATAAATATATATACTATATGGCTCTTTGAGAGAGACTATTATTGCAAAAGCTTCCGATTTTAGTTATTAGTGCCTGACCCGTTGCCTAGAACTGTAAAGTAATTTTTAACAACGCAGCAGACCAGCCACACCTTTGGTGTGTCAGATTGGATGTAACTTTTTATACAACTTAATCTCATCAAGGTATTTTACCACTGCTGTCTTTTTATGCACATTCCAGTGCTATATTTTTGCTTCTACTGCTCCATTACTAGTACCATGATATTTTTCGTTTATTTGTTATTTATTTAACCTTTTTCTTCAAGGGATGCACAATTTTTAACAATCCTACCATGATTTGCTATCTACAGTAAAGTATATCATACTCAGATTGTGCATATACATTCCAAATCTTGATTTGACTTTCAGATATGACCTTTGCCTTATTGGTCAAATTCAACAACTTCAGCCCTTGCCTGGCCAGTTTACATACCCCTGCTTGGGTACATTTCTGTCTTTGGCATTAATTGGGATTTACAGATATTGGATAACAAAATTTGTAAATTGTATCTGGCAGGTGTCATTATGGGTTTGCCAGGTCTTATGACCTAGTACTTATATAAAACCCTCATTTCAATTGGAGCATTTTTGCTTTGGTATTTTGCCTCCTCCTCCGCCATGGTCGTGGAATTTATTATTTGACACATTTGGGATCAACCGTTTGATAATTGGGGTTAGTTGTTTCAAAATTTATCTGAATTGTAAAAAAAGTTAGTTGTTTCAAAATTTATCTGAATTGTAAAAAAAATTGGCATATGTCAGAGATTTTGGGCAAAATACCTGAAGCTCCCAACTTAGTAAATAAATAATCAAATATTTTATAGAGATCTTACCATTGACGTTTTAGATACATATAGATTTATATAAGTGTTATTGATAAAATCTGATTCTAGTTAATAAATATTACACCAAATTTGTTGGTTCTCTGGAATCCAGGATGATGTCATTACATCCTATCCCCAGTGGCAGGCCAAAGAACCTCAGGGACATTGCTAAATAGGCATCCCTGAGACTCCATCTTCAGTCAGGGAAATGTCAGTCAATAAAGAGCATAGGCTGTACGTGTGCAGTTGGGATAGATCAAATAGTGCTTTGAGTCCTTTAGTAAAGGTGATATTTCATTGAGTATAAATATACAATACTCTGTATCAATTAAGCTTACATCAATGAATTGTTTTTATTACGTTATTTATTTTGTACCTGGCTTAATTTTGTTATTTTGTAATAAAATCCTGTTACTTTTCTGGCTGAATTTGTATCATAATAGTACTACTGACACATACCATTAATAACGTTTTTCATTTAAATGCAAATTGATATGGAAGGACCTTTGTAATGCTCAATCAAAGATTAATAATATAACAACATTTTTTGCAGTACGATATATACAATCCACCAATGGACCTTAAGCACTTATCAGTTTATTTGGAAAGACATATTATAGTCTCTCTGGAACTCTTCAGTAAAGTCTGTTTCTTTATATTATCAGAAAAAAATTTAAGTATTGGAAATATATATTATTACTCTTTAATTGAACTTGATGAACCTCAGAGCTAAAGGATGGCATTTAAGAAGTCAAACAAGTAAAAAAGAGTTGTTTTACCCATACCGCAGGAAATTAGAATAAACACATGAAGTAAGAGGTGATTTGGGTGAATTAATTTTTATAGCATTAATAAACATAATTAAAGGATAAAAAAACGTGTAGTGATTACATGTACACATTTATGAATCTCATTTGCCCACACAAGAAGTATTTGAAGTGAATGGCCTCAACAGTGAACTAATAAGAGAAATTAAAGACACAAATATATTCTAGCACTGGCCAACTTGATTTTTGTAATATAACCATGATTAACTAGAATTATGCTGCTCGCTTTATTGTGAGTCGGCGGTGTATCCCTGAACATAGCAAACCAGTAGAAGCAATAATAAAAGAGATCGCAGCTGAAGATTCCTAGCACATTATTTGCTATAGGTTGTTTTCACATTTCAAACTTCTAGGACCAATAATAAGCGAGTTATAAGCACTTTTAAGTTTGGCTATCCTTGTTTGACCTTGAAGGAGGGGCCCAAGGTAAACTGAGCAACATCAGAAGATTCCTAGTCCATGATTTCCTATAAGTTGGTTTCACATTGTAAACGTCTAGGACCAATAATAAGCGAGTTATAAGCACTTTTAACTATGGCTATCCAAGTTTGACCTTGAAGGAGGGGCCAATGGTCAAGTATGACAACATCAGAAGATTCCTTGCCCATGATTTCCAAAAGGTGGGTTTCACATTTCAAACCTCTATGACCAATAATAAGTGAGTTATAAGCACATTTAAATCTGGCTATCCTCCTTGAGGGGAGGGGCCCAAGGTCAAATCTGACCACATCAGAAGATTCCTAACTCATGATTTCTTATAGGTTGGTTTTAAACCTCTATGAACAATTATAAGAGAGTTATAAGTACTTTTGCAATAGTTGTTAGGTTACAACTGATTTACTCAACAGTGAGAACCTTAAAGTAGCTATTACTTGGCTATGCAATGAGTACAGGTCTGCAATTTTATTATGTTGTAGCTGACCCCAAAGTAGCTGAATAACATATTTTTAAAAAAATTCTCTAAATGCAATAGTTTTCAAATGACAAGTTAATTTTTTAATGTTTTGGACTCCCTAGAGCACAATTTTGACTCCTGGGGTTAAAATAGCTATTACTCGTTTGATTTTGATCCCAGGCCTACGAAAAAGATAGGGTGGTGAGACGTCATACCCACCAATTCATGTACTAAATATAAAATAAATCTGGAAGAAACTGTGCCCTACAGCTTCAACAAGAGCAATAGTCACACTTTTTGACGTTTATGACTCTCCAGAGCATAATTTTAACCCCTAGGCTACCAAAAGAATAGGGTTTCAGATCTTTACCATAGCAAGCCATTTGCAAACTTTAAAAGAAATCCCAAAAGAAATGTGACTTGTAGGTTGAACACAAGAAAATATCTGAGGACGATGACCATGCATGATCCATAGTATCCCCACTTTTTGGGGATACAATAATGCAAAATATGAAATGGTGATCCTTAATTAAGGCTGTTCAGAAACATTATGGTAATAGTATAGTAAGCATAATATGAATTGTAAACCATGGTGTAATGCAAAATAATGCATTCTCATAAATAGTGTATCTGTTACATGCCATTTTGACTCCATCTGCCATTTAAAATGGCAGTCTGCTGTTTTAAATGGCGGTCCACTTTTTCAAATAGCAGGCCGCCGTTTTTAAATGGCTCATCCAAGTAGATAACAGGAACACATACTTCATATGATAGTATGCATGAATGACATATGAACCATCTGACTTTAGTATGCCACTCAGCCATAATTCAAGAGAACCAGCATTCTACTGATTGATGCAATTGCAAGTTATAACACTCCTTTGTACATTACTTGTTTATACACATTTGCATTTGATTAAAGTTGCTCAGGTGTTTGGAGTACACATATTCTGATGTTTGAAATTCATCCTTTTATGAATTGACCTGTGATTTGTACATCAAAGGGGGTAATAACCTGATTATTTCTCCCTGTGTACTTATCACCAGAAAAAGGTATGTCAAATAACAGCACCTTTCTGTATTCCCATAGTTCCACAATAAATTACTGAGAATCTTATGATGGTTTTTCATAACATAAAGAAATTTCCTTTTGCTACCTGAAGTTTCAAATTCTGACCATTTTGCACCATACTGAGTAAAATATTTTTTTTATTATCCCAGATTTACTACAAATGCACATTGAATTAATTTTGAATTACATAAAATCTTATTTAATCAGATCACAGCAGCCAGATGATTTTCTTATTTACATACAACCATATCATAGAAGCCAATAAGGATTGCCCTATTTGCATATAGCCGCAACATAGTAGCGAATGAAGTTTTATCAATTTACATATAACTACAGGATTGAACCCAGTGAGGTGTACCCTATCTGCATACAGCCGAACATAGCAGCCAATGAGGTTTGCCTTATTTGCACATGACCTTATACATGATTAAGCAATAAGGTACACTTGCACTTTGGTCAATTAACTTGTCAGTTCCAAGTACAAATATACTACCCAATTATCTAAGACCCATAGCATGTAGGATATGCATGTAAGATTTATAAGGACTTGTTGAGATATGACCTTTGCTCTTAAAAGTATATACAACAAGAATTTTGACATTTCACCCAGAATCACCTGAATCCAATATTAAGAAAAAGAGCAAGAAAATCCAAGAGTTTGTCTTGAAACTAGGATTTTCCTGAGCTATTTTCAGACCAACGTCTAGACCACATTTTGTATTGCTTTTCCAAATACATATCTTAATATAGATTAACATGACTGTCTGGAAGAGGCCCTTTTCTATGTCACCCACTGGGTGTGGATTTCATTCATTTTTTTTCCTGCCAGTAATAAGCCTGTTGTTAAGAGGCCTGTTCCATTTTTGCGACTGTGGTTTATGATAGGTTTGTGATTTAAATTAAAGTAAAAAGAAATGCACAATCCAGAGAAAAGTTAACGACTGGGTGTACAATGGCTTTACGATGCCTTCCTGATGTACAAGATATTTTACTGATAGCTTCCTGATTGGATAGTCTTCTGATCCATCCATCCGACTGGTTTATGAGTCCCTTAAGATGAAACAGATAAGTTTGCGATTGCTATAAGATGGAATAGATTTCTGTACAAGTGCAAGATAACTTAACATTAAGTTTAACATTGCTGTAAGATATAAAATATGACAATGTGATTGATGTACAATGTTATAAATCTGATAAAAATCAGAAAAGATTTGCAACAATTTAAAACATTTTGAATTCTTGTAAATTGTTCCAGATGGGTTTACGAGTGCTGTACTCATAAACCTATCAGGATCTCTGTGTGATGGTTTTAAGATTATTAAGATGTATAAGATTCAGCTCCCATTTCCTGAAAATTGACAATCCGGATCAAGGTTTACGATATATCGCAGAAATGGAACAGGCCCATAAAGGCTAACTCACTATCATTAACCACAATGACGTGAAACTCCCACACTCAGTGGGTTCTTATTGTAATTGAAGTAGTGTGTGCTTTATATAAAGGGGTTGGGGTTGGTTTCACAAAAGGGCTTAGCCCAGACTTAAAGTTAAGACTTTTGTGTTAAACTTAGGATAAGTCTGTAGATTTAGCAGATTCACAAATATATTTGAACTAATGGTTATAAGAGAAAATAATCAAATGAGTGAAGGATTCTGATGTTCATTGACACCACAATTAGAATGCAAAAATGTTAACTAGAAAAATGTTTTGCTAACAAAAACAAAGCGTCCCCAAAAGTTATATACAATATAATATAAAGTAGAAAAAGGTTTTTGAAAATAAAAACATGGAGCACTCAGAGAAGAAGTGAAAGTTAAGCAGACAATGTGGAGGTTTATGCACTAACATGAAAGAAGAGTTTAAGCTTTATTTTGTTTTCTATGGTCATAAATTGCGAAAAGTTAATTTAGTAAATGCTATAGTTTGTAAGAAGAGTAGTTTTAAAGGTTATATAAGGCAAAAACACAAAATTGGTCTTTTATGACCCCAGTTTGACCCATAAAGAGGGTCAGGGGGTAAATCTCACCGGCTATATAGACTCTCCACATATGGTTTTCCAATACCTCTTTATACATTCTAAAGCTCTAAAAGCAAGAATAAAGGAGATATAAGGCAACAGCACAAAATCGGCTATTTTATGCCCCCAGTTTGACCCATAAGGGGGTGTCAGGGGGTAAATCTGACTGGCTATCTAGACTCTTCACATATTGATTCCTAATACCTCTTAACCAATTCTAAAGCTTTAAAACCCACAGTAAAAGAGATATAAGGCAAAATGTCAAAATCAGCTATTTTATGACCCCAGTTTGACCTCTCTGATAACTGCCAAATATGGTTAAAAAGCTTCCAACAATAAGAGAGATATTCAAGGGAGACCATAATGCGACGGCGGCGAGGAAACTGAAGCAAAAACAAAAAAGCGTCCTATTCAGGGATGCTTAATTATTTATGCTTGTTCACTTTATTATCTCCACCAAGGAGGTTATGCTTTTGGGATCATGTAATAGTTTGTATAATCTCGGGGTGCTTTTGTGAATATCTATTTCAACAGTCTAAAATATTTTCAAGTATATATGATCAATCTCGTTTGCAGAAACTGTACCTGTAACTGTCCTCATTCCATATACATAGTATCAGTCTACAATTGTAATAGACCTGCTGCCATATTCATGGAAGGCCTTAGGCAAGTGTTAGGCTTAACTTTTACATATAAATATAGCCAACTTCAGCCTAAGAATTGTCTAAGACCGTTTATGAATGTGTTTCCTGGCTATTTTGTCTCTATGCCCTTTTCTTGCACGTGAAGCTGTGGCAGAACACCAGTTATAACCTAGACTTGCTTTAAAAACACTTCCCATTCAAATTACCACAGCCGTCTAATTGAATCATTGCTATAACTTTATGAAGCAGGTTATAATGAAATATCAGAGAAGATAATGAAACTTGTTTTTCTACTAATTAGTCCCTAACGTATCATTATATGTATATATGTATAATGAAACTGCCTTTTCTACTAATTTGTTACTATACTGGCATCTGTTTTTTCCATTGTATATTTATACTCCGGGCAATATTCCCTTTACTATAAGTGCCATTTGACCCATCACAACTGTACAGGTACAACCCAGTTCACTGGTGACTCAGATTCTTTTACCAGAAAGACAGAGTACCAAGGATGACCAATTATCTAAATCCCTGAGGTTCTTTAGCCTGCTACAGGCGATAGGATTCAATTTTAGAAGCCACAATATACATATGTTTGCTACCTTTCTTAATATGTTTTTCACTGTTGAAATAAAAGACTAATTTGTTAATACAAATACCTTATGCATTAAGTTATGTGTGCATTATGGTTTAAATAAAATATTGTATAATAATGTAGAATATAATTAAACCATTTGTTGATTTTTATTGAAGTGGGACATCTTTAAACCAAATATCCAGTTCTACGTGGGGTTGTCCCAGAGAAGTAAATTAGAGCCAAGCTAATCATAGTCTGATTTCATGACAGGACTTAAGCTAGATCTCAGACTGCTCCTATCAAGGAGGAACCTCAGGTTTCAAATCAAAAGTGTTCATCAATAACGATTATGTTTATAATTGTCTCAGTCTAGAATAAATTAGAGCCTCAAATATCCCAGAGTGTATGCATTGAAAACAACTAAATTCACAGTATTTACTTTAGTTATAGTTGAAGTATTTGTTTCAGACCAGTCTCAGTCGAGTCAGTTTTTTGAAAGAGATTTGAGTCCAAAATTTAGCTTAAACCAAAACTCAGATTTAAGGCAGGGCCTGAATTTGATACCCATGTCTACAATTGTGGCTGGTTGGATTTCTTTCCAGAGCTGTAATATTAGCTTCAAGTTGATTGGTTAAAACTTGGTAAAATCTCAAAGTTATTTCTTGGTGTCCTAACCTGGCATACATCTCAATTTGGCACAAAGTGGAAGTACATAATAAACCCAACAATTGGATATGAACAACAACACTAAAAATGTCCGGGAATGTAGATGCAAAATAAGAATTGAATGATTGTAATCAAAGTGACAATGGACAGAATATAACTGCTTTCAGGATATTCTGTGTGCAAACGTGCCAAGAAGGAGCTGTGATTTTTCAAGTTGAAATTATATTACTATCCCTTTGAGAGCACTGTAAAGGGTCAATTGTTTTGATTCTCTGTTAGTAAATTAATTTATTTGAGTTTAACATCACTTCCAACACATTGTATAGGTAATATCACGCGGGTAGTTTTAAGGGCAGAGGAAACCAATACATACTAGCTGGTCTAGATTCTGCACTGCAAACTACAGGGATCTGTAGGCAACCACCAACTTTCTCATATAGGATCTGGGGGTTGAACAGTTGGCCTCAGGGGTGGGAGCTGAGTATGCTGCCCACTACACCAACAAGCCCCCCCCCCCCCCCCCCCCCCCCCCGCCATTAATATGCTATGGAAACATACTTCTATTAATAAATGCTAGAGTCTGTCCATCCGTCTGTTTGAAATCCCTAGCCAACCAAGTCCTCACATTTAGAATTGTGGACCCTCCCCGAAAGTGCCGCTTTTAAGCAAGTTTTGATCAAGGGAAACTTGTCAAAACAAGGTCATTTCATTGAAAAGTGGATTATGTTTCAAAAAGTGTTTTCTTTCAATTTGAAAATCTTCTTCTCTTTTCGTCAGTCAAATAGCACGTGGCAACATATGTATCTGAAAAAGCACATCCTGTGAACCTTCAAATGACATCCATGTATGCACTTGTGTACTTTTCATCTAGATGCTGCAAATATTGTACACCTTTTCATAGCCAGTGTCAATAAGTTTTATTGTCATAAATAAAAGAATATTTCTTTTCACTCAATAGGTCCTTTTATGGCAGAATTTCAATGCCACCTTCGACAAGGACAGGATTATTGCACTTTGAACAGGAATATGAACTGAAACAAGGCCACTGCCGCAGCATTTATCTCCCGCCTGGAATCAGTAATAATGGAGAACTAAATGAGATAAGGGCTTTATAGTAAGATAACCCCACTTGACATTGAAGAATGGGTCAAAGGTAAAAGTCAGCAGTCTCAGGCCTTTACTTCCTTTAAGTTGTTTTCACATTTGGAACCCCTATTAGCAATGATAAGGGAGATATAAGGCCTTTTTAATAGGATAATCCCATTTAACATGTGATAAGACAGCCAATTTGGCTTGGAAACTAGGTCAAATTACTATCAGCTTAACTTTCCTGGCCATATATATTTTGCGCATACTTGATGAACCTAGCTGCAATATTTCACATTTTAGAGCATCTTAATGAATTTTAAATAATTGGATATGGTGGCCATTTTGTTTTTCAAAATAAGGCCAAAATTTTTCTCAGACAAAACATTTGAAGGCCAAGAGTTTTAATGGTCTGAACCTGTAAGAGCAATATTAGGGGAGATAGAAGGCCTCTTAAAATGTAAATTTGATGAAGGTAGGTGGAATTTTCGACATTTAGAACAACTGTATGATTTTTAAACAATTGGCTATGGCGGCCATTTTGTTTTCCAAAGTGAGCCCAAAATTTTGCATAAACATTCCTTGCAAATTTGATGAAAATGTCTTTATAAATGAATAAGATATTAAGGTTTATGCTGAAACCTGACAAACGGATGCACGGACGGATGCACAAACAGATGCACACATGCATGGAAGCTGTTTACAATTTTAGACCACAGCCTTTGCTTTTCATGGTCTGTCTTTACAATCTGAAGCCACAGCACCAATAATATGGGAGAAATAAGGACATTTTAGTGTGACGACCTTGAAGCAGGGGTCAAAGGTCAAATTCAACACATGGAAAAGATTACCAGGCCATGACTTCGTACAAGTTGTTTTCACATTCCAAACCTCTAGGAGCAATATTTGGGGAGATATAAGGCCTTTTTAATAGGATAATCCCGTTTGACATTAAACATGCGATATGGCGGCCATTTTGTTTTTTGAAGTAGGTCAAATTTATTATCAGGCTAGCTTTTCTAGCCATATAGCTTTTGTGCAAATTTGATGAAGCTAGCTGGAATATTTCAAGATTTAGAGCACCTTTACGATTTTCAAACAATGAGCTATGGCGGCCATTTTGTTTTTCAAAATGAGGCTAAAATTTTTCAGAGACAGGTTTTCATAGCCATAAACATCCCCTGCAAATTTGGTGAAGATATGCAATATTTGGGGAGATATAAGGCCTTTTTAATAGAATAACCCTGTCTGCCATTAAACATGCGATATGGCGGCCATTTTGTTTTTTGAACTAGGTCAAATTTATTATCGGGCTAGCTTTTCTAGCCATATAGCTTTTGTGCAAATTTGATGAAGCTAGCTGGAATATTTCAAGATTTAGAGCGCCTTTACAATTTTCAAACAATTAGCTTTGGCGGCCATTTTGTTTTTCAAAATGAGGCTAAAATTTTTCAGAGACAGGTTTTCATAGCCATAAACATTCCCTGCAAATTTGGTGAAGATATGCAATATTTGGGGAGATATAAGGCCTTTTAATAGGATAACCCTGTTTGACATTAAACATGTGATATGGCGGCCATTTTGTTTTTTGAACTAGGTCAAATTTATTATCAGTTTAGCTTTTCTAGCCATATAGCTTTTGTGCAAATTTGATGAAGCTAGGTGGAATATTTCAAGATTTAGAGCACCTTTAGGATTTTGAAACAATTAGCTATGGCGGCCATTTTGTTTTTCAAAGTGAGGCTAAAATTTTTGAGAGACAGGTTTTTATAGCCATAAACATTCCCTGCAAATTTGGTGAAGATATGTTCATAAATGAATGAGATATTAAGGTTTATGCAAAAACGTGACGAACGGACGGACGGACGGAAGGCGTTTTATAATCTCCCGACCACGGCCTTCGGCCGGCGGGAGATAATAATGCTATACTAAATTGCTATAGTACTGAACAGCTGGTACAGAAAATAAGTAAAGATTAATGGTGTAATTAGATAGTTTGAGTAAGGTAAAAAAGTTTGGTTTTAAGTCATCTTCTGGTTGGAGTCCTAAGTTGGCACACACCTTAACTTGGCACAAACCAGAATAAAGATTAGTAATCAATAATTGGTTGCTATCTGTAACAATCATACAGTTATTTACTCAATACAGTTATTTACTCAAAGTGATGGTGTACCTAAATTATTTTCAGGAATTTTTGCATGCAAATTGTGCCAAGTTGGGGAATTACTTTTAAACAGAACTCATATTATTATTCCTTAGCAAGCATAGAAAAAGGTTCTGTGACCCATATCATTAAGTAAAGACACTGGTGGGGTTTATAATTTTATTAATATTTACTATGTTATGCTACAACAACTAGCTCTACACATATTTATGTATTGGATTATGATAGTTTATGAACTACATACATTTACATACATTACTGTAAGTAATGAAAGTTAACGCTTTAATAATCATAATGCCACCATAAGATCACCATAAGTGAGTGTAAAATGTAGATAAATTTAAGGTCACATTAAAATGGCCAAATTAGGGTGGCCTCAACTAACAGTTACGAAATTTTAGGTCATATTAAGTATTACCTGGCCAATTTAAGGTGGCCTTAGTAAAACTTTTGCCACTTAAAAGCTAGATATGTGGTTCAAACCCCATTCTGGCGAAAAAAGATAAAACAGAACTTTATGCTTGAGCCAATTCTTGTGTCAGTTCATATTTACATCAACTGAAATCTATGGTTTTCTAAGAAATGATGGGCTATGAAGTGTAAGTGGGGTGAAATTTGACCTTTAACCTTGGTCTCCATACAGAAAAGGGTGTATCTCACATTTGGGAATTCTCTGTGCATTGCATTACAAAACTCCAGTCCAGGACATGGTGTATTGAGATAGAGTGTCTAGTGCACTAATATTTGCACTAAGTAAGTAAACTCCAGTGACTTGTAACAAAGACAAATTACACTAAAATCAATTGCTTCCATATTAGAAGAGGGGACTCGGTGATGTAGTGGATAACACACTCGCCTCCCACCTCTGAAATCTGTGGTTCAAACTGTGGACCCTATGTTGGAAAGTTGTGAGTTGCTGACTGATTCCCTGATTGTTGACTGTAAAACTACACATTGTGATTTTTAACCCAAATAAAACAAATAAAATTATACATGTCGAGAATCAGAATAATAACAGTATATCTGTTGACACTATTGCAAAGATTTGAAATTTTACATTTTAATATGTTGACTTGATTATTTGCATACACCCCATATTCATGTATTGTATGAACCCTGAAAATCAATATATCATATTTATCTGATTGAACACCTGGGGACGATGCATTTTTGGCAATGGGGTGGGGGCGACTATTAGAAACAAACCTTCAATCTGAAGAAATATGCACTTTTGCCTCATATTTTTTATATTTTTCAAGGCGTTATGATCAAAACTGACATGTTTTGTTCCAATTTTCTTTGTTTCTTTTAGACTCTCATTCACCTGGGAGTGTACTAAAATGATTTTTTTTTCGGAATTCCAGGATTGCGAACTTAGAAGGGGCGTTTAATAGGGAGGGGTGTTTATATCAATAAATATGGTAAATCAACAGTAAAATATTATAATATCCTCACGCATATCAGTTCTATTAATACCTGGGCTTCTGGGGATACCCCTTTAGCTCAGCTGGTTAAAGAGCTAGACTTGTGTTTATATCTGTGTGTAATCAGAAGGCTGTGGGTTCGAGACACAGCAGAACCAATCAATAATTTCTCCTTCCCACTACAATATGAAGGTTAAATATTGTGAAAAAAATCAACACTGTTCACATGAAACCAGTAAAACAATATCCACAGTAAAGAAAACAGGGGAATAAAAATAAAACACACAGGTCTGTTTGTCCAAGATTTTAGGTTAAATAAAGTGTTTGGTGGATATTTAATATAGGAATAACCCCCGACCAAACCATGGTAAAATTCTGTGTATACCATGGTTTTGGAGGGGGTTATTTCTATCCTAATATGTCAAATTATTTTAAGATGAATAATTATTTCAAATTTAATCAACTGGTAGAACTTCTTTTGTTATAACAGCCATAATGAGCGATAATATAGTACTACAGCATTATGCTGTATTTTACCAATTAAGTATTTCACCCTTTAGCTAATCAAATCCACGGATACATCTGTGTCATGTTAGCATGCAATATATACCTCCCCCAGAAGGTTATATATACGTGTGTCTGTTTATCTGTTTGCATGATATGATGTTTCTCACCCCAGGGCCAAATTGGGACGATCCTCAGCTATGTCACTTGTCAAAATCGAACCATACAGAGGCGACAGCCTGTGATTAGATGCCAAACTGTCTAACCACTAGGCCAATGAGGATCTCCATGACAGCTCTAAAAGCAATGAACAGATCTTTTAATTTGTTCTTTACCTGGCTAGGGCCTGAGCAAAGGAAGCAATGATTAAATTTTGGGAAAGATCTGGATCATATTCTTGATACAAAAATATGTTTTCAATTATATTTTCAATGACTTTCGCTTTGTGGTTAAGATATTGCTTCAATTTTCAACTTTCTGAAAACGCCCCCTGGCGGAGATCTGCACCCTCTGAGTGCTTTTTGTTTTTACATTTTACCAGACATAACTTTAAGCTGACATCTGGCAAGTGTTAATATGAATGTGCATTGAATGAAGTATTAAAGTTTACTCTTTTTTTCTTCAGAATTTCGTTCATGGTATGTCATAAACTTATATGGTATACTGTAAAGGCAGAATTTGTAGCTTTAACAAAATTCCATTAATTTTCGTTGGTTTTTTTGAGAATTTCACTTTGACTAATGAAATTTACACAATTTAACACAGATTTAAAATGTCAATGGGAATAAACTTTCACAAGCCAAGTTTTTTAAGCTACAAACAGATAAATGCCTCACCAAGATATCTGTGAATACAAGTACCATGTTGGATCTTTGAGTAAAAAGTGAAAACAAAATTGATTGAAGAAGATTGTTTAATGTGAAATGTGTTAGTATTTTTGTGTTTAACTTATCAGGTAGAATTTTATCAGCCTTACACATTTGAAAAAGTGCATGCATTATTAAGCAAACAGTATGTAGCACTCCAAAGCTTTTAAGCTGAGTTTCTGTTTTATGAGAGGCTCTATAATGCATGTTAAAAATCAGGGGTCATATTTATAGAAGCCCTTAAGGGGGTGTCACATTTTCTGGATTATGTTGATTAAGTAGCAATGAAAATGTCTATAAGAGGACTTTTAGGTAATGAGTACCAGGGGCATCTTTATAGAAGGTTTAGACTCAGTCAGGCTTAGGATAAGTCATGGACTAGAGCCATTTGTCTTAGCTTGTATCTTGGCCACACCTTTGTAAACTGGAATCAGGACTGAGTTTGTCTACCTTTAGTTGTAGATTGTTGTCATATGCTCTGCTTTATCTCTCGCATTCAGCGTGATTTGATGGCATTAGAATTTGGGTAGTATACACTCGGCCAATTTCATAAATCCATTGCATATTGTAGTGTGTATTTATGCTGATATTGCTCTAACTGAAAGACAGAGGCTTAAGGATTACCATTTATCAGAGGTTCTTTAACCTGCAACTGGGAAATGGACCCAATTACAGAGGACTGCCGGTTTAAGTGGTCATCCAAGCCACTTTGTATCTGCCTGTACCACAGTTTTAACCCATGTTCTGTGTGTTACTAGGAGAGTGTGTTACCCACTAGGCCACAGTGGCAGATATAGTACTACAAGACTGCTTTTTGAAATATTTGGAAAAAAACCCCAGTGACCTGTCATAAGCTCTATTAAAATCTACATGCTGGAGAGGAAATCAAATACATACAGAAATGACCGCACGGAAAGGCTCACCCAGGCATAAGTCTGGGACTTTTAGTAGATTTCACAAAGGGTGATTTAGCAAAGTCCAATCTTAGGCTGACTAATAAAATAACCTCAGTGCTTTTCTGTGTTATGTGAAAATGTTATGTTTAATGGCGGACTCTACTAGCTGCCTGCCAATTACCGCTGTATGTTGAAAACCACAACATTGGTTTATAAATTTTTACACAGTGGTTCTTCTAGCTATTTTGGACCATCCGTGTCTCTTAGAGTTGCTCTTACAGTACCAGGCATAGTCACCCTAATTGACAGTACCTCACAGTTACTTCTTTCCACCCCTCATTCTATAAGACAGTCAAACAACATTTTCACCATAGTTTTGATTTTATGCTCCTAAGATTTGGAATGATCTTTCAAATAATGTATGCAGTGCAGACATCTGTTGCCTCCTCCAGGCAAAAGCTTAAAATATATCTCTTTGCAAAAGCCTATAAGCCATAGCCTCCCCTGTCACCCCTGTTTCTTCTTGGTATGCCCTGGCTATGTTGTTGGACTTACAATTATTCATATTATTTTTGTTCAGTTGCTCCGAAGAGTCTGGCAATTGATTGAAATTAAACGCTATAAAAGTTTAGATTAGATTAAATTAGAATCAAAATCACATTAGATTAAATCACATTAGATTAGATTAAATTAGAGTGGATCACTAAATGTGAATGACATACATGCAAAGGCACACTTATTTAGTTCAGTAACAATTGCAATAGAGTTCAACAAATTGTAGTTTAAATGCAGAGTTTTATAGTACTCAATCTCCCCTTTATTATTAAGGGACCCTAGCCCACAACAGCACAAAAATGGACGACCAATTTTGATATCTAGGAACAGAGAATGCCAGGTAGATGTTGAAACTAAGGAGGGTATGCTTGGTGTGGAGTTAGGATATAAGCTTCCTTCTCAAAGAGGCAAGGGAGGGGTACGTGAATATCATCACAAAGAGCATTCCTCACTTTGGTGGCAAAGCTATAACCAAATTGTTCGACAGACCTTTGAGTAGATTTGTGAAACTTTGGTACGACAAGGAAATTACCACCACTCTGACTGTGTCTGGTATTGTAAGAACTACTAGTAGAACAAAGGTATGAAGCAAAACACTTGCCAAACCAGTGCGAAGAGATTTGTAAACAAGTGTTGCTGCTGAAAAAGCACTGAGAAATATTCAATAGGCAACCAATGAAGTTACTTAAGAAGAGGTGTTATACTGGTGTATATACTAGTGTTTGTTACAACTTTAGTCACACTATGTTGGATACAATGTCATTTATGTAGATTGAACTTAGAGAGACTCCTGAATAGTGAATTACAGTAATCCATCCCACTGTGGACAAGAGCATTGGCCACAAGTATAGAATACATCATGAGTTAGAACCACCTGACCAGTTTAAAGTCCATGGACAAAGTGTGATTAGTACCTGTCTCATCACTGAAGTTAAGCAGCAATGGACAATGTTAATACTTGGATGGGTGACCCCCTCAGTGCACTACTCATTGCTCTGATGGCTTCGCGGCTCAAGCTAGTAGGCCCAAACCCCTTTCGGCCTTGTTATTTTGTGTTTCACCATATTTCTTGCCCTAACGCAGCTGCTTCCTTAAGCTAAAATTCAATATTAATATAAATAACTATATATATAAATATTTGTGTGACTCTCTTGTATTGTTTTGCCATCTTTATTCGTGACATATATTCTTCTATATGTCAATCAGGAGATTTCCCATTTAATACTCCAATTGTCTAAAGATGTCTGTACCCTTTCATTGACTTGCCGTGTTCAATCTCTGACATGTGTGAGTGGATACACATTAGGGATTCATGGAGTCAACTCCATTTGACACTTGCCCAATATGGGGGCTGTCCCCGAGTGTGTCCTGTTTAAGCATACAAGACATGTGGGCTTTCCATTAACAACCACTGGGTCTAGGGAGGTTTAGAGAGTGAGGGGGTGTTTTAAAATGACTGACATAGAGGTGTAGAAAAAAGGAGTAGGGGAATTATGTTGTAAAATTTTCAATTTACATTCAGGTCATATATCAGCAACCATGGTTTTTTCCCCTGTAAGATCACTGCCGATATCCTTACAACCAAAGTTGGAATTTTACATCTCCTTTCAACAGTAAAAGGACAGATCCTGACTGAACTCCATATGTTACAATGGACATTATTGGAATCCATGATCACAGAGACAAGAGATGAATGGTTATAAATGCCTAATGGCTTGGTCACACTGTTCTGTTCAGCCGTTTCAACGCATATTTGAATTTTGCTTTTTGACCTTGTCCTTATTGTTTTGAAAATAAACCTCTAGTGCATGCTTAAAAACAAACTGCCCTGACAATTGATGCTGTCTTCCTACCTTAACCTATCTGGCATGTGGCTTTTAGTTTGGTACATGAGAGCTTGTGAGAGGTTTTCATTCTATGTTGTATGTGTCCTTCTCAAACACAAATCAATACCTACGAAACCTTGTGGATACTACTAAAATACAAAATGCCTCAAATGACAAACAAGCTCTGATGAGACATATATTTTACACTTGCTTTATTTATACACACAAAAAAATGAAAAAGGTGAAGCATGAGCCTCACTAGAGTTCATAATTCTAAAGATCACTTTTTCATTTTTTTTGTCACGGGACTTTCATCAAATTGGTGTAGAGTGATGAGTACCCGTCTCTTCACTGAAGTTAAGCAATGGGCTATGCTAGTAGTTGGATGGGTGACCGTCTGAGGCCACTACCAATGTCTCTTATGGCTTTGCAGCTTTTTGGCTGTATTGTATTCTGTAGATCAGTTTCCCAATGTCCCGGAATCAGTATGGTTTTGCATTTGGCGGGCTCCCAATGGACACATTTTTTTTGTATTGCATTGTGTATTTTTTTATACTCACCCAATATCTCCATATACTACAGGACTCAAAGCGCTATTTAACCCATCCGTCTGTACAAGTGCAGCCCCAACTCACAAGTAACTGGCATTCCCCTAACTGGAAGATAGAGGCTCAAGGATGACCATTTATCAATGTCCTTGAGGTTCTTTAGCCTGCCACTGGGGATAGGACCCAATGACAGAGGACTGCCATTTTAAGTGGTCATCTGAGCCACTATGTATCTGCCTGTACTTGGGTTTGAACCCACGTCCTCTGAGTTCCTAGACAAGTGTGTTACCCGCTAGGCCACAGTGGCAGATTCATTTTTGATACAGACCCACTCCTAGTCTCTATGCTTGTTTGTTTTCAATTATGACAACTCCAAAAGGGAAAGATTCAGAGCATACTGTGGGTACAAAAATCCTGAATTTTCAATGTATTTTCAATGTCTTTGGCTTTTTTTGCTTGACATTACTCTAAAAGTAATGAGCGGGTCTTAATGTAATTATTTTATGTTGGTGGGTCCAGGCAAAGGAAGAAGTGACTATGTTATGTGTAACTGCTGTCCCTGGAATATTCAGTGAAAACGGGGTTATGAAACTTTTGTGCTGAATTCCCATATCTCTTAAAGCAAGTTTGGTTAGTCTTTTTAGATATTGTGTCGAAATGTTCCTGCCTAGGGAAACAGATATTTACAGGCTTTCCACGATCACAGTGTGTGATACAATTGTGTTTAAGAATCCGTGAAGAAAGTCCCCGTTTTGAAATGCTGAAAACTATTAGTTCACAAATCCAAGAACTAGATATGATAGAGGGGGTATCATTGTTTATAAACTTCCTCGATACAATCACTTTGGTGTCGAGGTTTGACCTAATATTTGTTGGTGATATGCATAACAATTTACAGTAATTTTACAGTAACAGTTTCCACTCTGACAAAAAAAATTCTATTGTTAAATAAATCATTTATACAGAGGTTTATCTTGGCAGCTGAAAGCACTTAACAGAATATAGGACACATAGTATATATTTTTAATAGGCAACTTTGAAATATAATATTTTCAATAGCGTCTTAAACATTGCATTGTTGGCTGTAGTGTTTTATATCACAAGAGAGGCTTTCCGTAGAAAAGGCCCACAGATGTTGGAAGCCTTTCCTCCAACTTTTGATTTAGTTTTCTCTGCAAATAATATAAAAAAACATACGTAAAGTGATTTTATTTGACATATTATTGTCCCTCTCAGATCTAGGATCTCTTTAGGCTGTGTCAGAATTACGTCAGAGATGAAAATTCAGACAAGTGTGAATCCCCCTTTAGCCTTCTGGAACTATGTGCAACCTTCTGATGAAATGTCACACTGCCTGTTACTTTGTGTTTCCTATAATTATACATCAGTCTTATTTTTGTCTTATTTTATGGGTGAATGAAAAAAATTTTGACAGAGTAAATGAAATATATTTGTCAAATGTAAATCTACTTAACTGATTTTTAGTTTTCACAACAAAATTTGGCATAAACACTGCTACATTCATAAAGTTTGTCATATTGTTTTAATATTCATTCCTTACAGATCTGATAACTAAAATGGCTTTGTTTATGACACAATATGTGAACTGAACTGATTCAGAAATCTCAAACAAACACTCCTTTCATATTTTCTTTTAAGTTACACTTGTGGGATTTTATAAACCACTTCTGGTGAGCGATAATAGGGAGTTTTCTCTCCAGTTAAAACAGAAATGGTAGATTCTAAAGATGTAAAAAAAAAGAATTTGAAAAGCTAATATTTGTACCAATGTTACTTTCTCTTATTAATCTTATTATTAAATAATTTAAGTATAGTTTTGAGATCTAGACAAAGTCAAATAGGTAAAGTCTATTCTTTGAGTTTTCTGTTAGGAGCATGATAAGGGCCTGAGGAAAATATCAGAGACCTTTGTTTGATTTTTTTTTTACTTTTTCATCTAGGAGGAAATGTTAATATTTTGCCAAACAGTAAATGTCACACTCTCCTAATGCATACATAAACACTTGTGAGATCTATTATTGTATTATTCTAGCTGTTTTTCTATTTTTTTTTTTTTTTTTTTTGGGGGGGGGGCTTTTAATGGCTCAAAAGGTAAGACATATTAAATTCACCACGATATGCAAAAATCGCCCGCTTGGAAACCCCCTTTTAATCCCTTTACTTGTGAGCCATCCTTATGGTTATGTTTTACAGTGTGTTTGTCTGTCTGTCTATTTGGGCTTTTGATTATGCTAAATCTATTATTCTCTGTTTAGGGCTTAGCAAAAAGAAAAAACAATAATGAAATATAGAATATCCAGATGATACTCTACATAAAAAATGAAATTCAACAGCCCTATTTTCAATGATTTTATGGGGTTTTGCTAGGATTGCTCTCAAAAACATGATTTGATCTTTCTGAAATTTTATATGTGTATGGCTTGACCAATAGAAAAAACTCCTTACACTTCTAGTGATGTCTGGATCATATTCTACATGCCCCCTTGCTGTAGCAGAAGTTTGCGCTCTAGAAGTTCTTTATAGTTACTCTCCACCAAGGAGGTATTAAATTCATGTCTGTTTATTTGTATGTTTGTTTGTTAGGAGGAGCATTATGCTAATAATACCGCTCGGATCTTCATGATAAAAATGAGAAGATAGTTCTTGATCCAACTTGGATCCCATTAAATTTTGAGTCATCTGGATCACCACCTAGCTACAAAAGATCCGGAATTTTTTCTTTACTTATTATTGAGGAATTTAAAAGAAAATTATACATGCCTCGGTGGAGGTTTGGGTTCTACAAGTGCTCTTCTTTTGTCTTGAAGTGGCGAAATTTCCCATACTGTAGTGAATTTCAAATGACTTTCTCCGCAAACCCCAAAATGTCAACACACATTTCCACTGGCTAGAAAACAAAAGTATAGAAATAGCTTTCTTTCACTACAAGTACCTAAGCCATATTTCTTCTGCATTTTTTGTCATTTTTTTGTAGCAAATATCTCTTCTGCTTGCTTTGCAAACAAATCACCAACAATTTTTTTTTTAAAGAAAAAAAAATTATAAAAGGACATTTTTCTTCTCATTTTAGATGCCACATGTGCAGCTCAAAAAGCCAAGTATATAAATCCTGACTTATGGGACTTAAATGTAACTTCAGCTCTTTAGAAAACAAACCCAAGATGGTGAATTATATAGCAAAGGCCCTGATTATCTACTGTGCAGCTGCGCGAGGTCTCCAAAAAGGGCAAAAGAAGGCAGGGGCGGATATACAAAGAGCATTCATTGTGTCTGTAATGAAGCTTGATACGAACCGATGTCTCCAGGGTTAAGTAAAAGAGTTTGTCTGATTTAGTACTAGATAGTCTTAAAGCCGGGAGGCTTTTGAGCTGAAAGATTGTCAACGATAAACAGGTTTTTGCATTGATGTATACGTTGAGTTGTAGCTGAAGGGGGGGGGGACAGTAGGATTGAAGAGGATATTTTTAAATTATCTCTAAAGTCAAAGTTGGGGTTTTTACAGTCATTTTCACCTCCAGCATAAAAAATGGGACTTCTGACAATTCTGGATTTTTTTTTTTTTGTATCCATAATATGATCCGGATTTTTCCCAAATTGTAATCGCTTATTTCTTTCGCCAGGGCCTACTCCCGGATATAACATTTTAGAAAGATCCATTCATTACTTTTAGAGTTATTGCAAAATACAAACACACAAATAGACAGACAGACAAATGCAACAAAAACATAATTCACAGTAGAGTTAATGAGGTCTCCACGACCTAATGGTTAGTGTGTAGGACTTTGGAGCAGAAGTACAGAGGATCGATCCTCAACCAACTCATGTGGATTGTTGCCTTGAGCAAGGTATTGAGAAACATGTAAACCTCTTAGAAATGGGTCAATAGTGGCACAGGTAAACTTGCAAAACACTGATTTGATTTATGGCAACAAAAATTGGAAGGAAACATTACCTATGTTGTATATATTCTTCCCCTAGCCTTAAAGAATATTCTTTTTAAGTGAGATCACTTTGTTTTCATTTTTGTTTTTTAAATTTTTTTTCACCGGCCTTTTATAAATTGTGGGTAGCTTGATGAGTAGCTGTCTCATCACTGAAGTTAAGCTGCAGTGGGCTACTTAGGTAATTTTATTTGTGACTGAGTGCTAGGCCTGGTATGGGATGTATCTGACTCAGAATTTGCTTTCATCAAAGGCTTTCATAAATTCTAGTACACAACTAGTGTCTCTGATGATTTCCAAGCTCTGATGTGTGCTACTGATCGTCTGTAGATTGAAAGACTTCATGGCCTTGTTTTTTTTTGTTTATTTGTTTTTGTCTTCAGACTTTAGTGAATCGTGCACTTCTCTACGACACTACTTGTGTTTCTCATTGCATTGCAGCTTGTGCATGTAGATCAAAACAAATTTTGGCCTTGTTTTCACTTTGAAAACCCTCATTAATTACCTGACGCTTTTGTAATTTACGACCTGTACTTTTCCTGTTGTTTTAGAATAATAATTTTATTTCTGCAACTTGAAATTGGCTTATACTAATATTAAGCTCTGTAAATCTGTAATTAGTTTAGATGCATACAGTCTTGTCAGGGAGAGGGATCCAATTGTGACTCAGTGGGTATTCTAACCTAATAGCCTCGTAAGTGTAAAAATGTTAGAAAATAATAGATTGTTGACTAGGTCCCTTGGGGACCTCGCAAACAATCCATTATTTTCTAATATTGGACACTTACTTGGCCATAAACCTGTTTACCATTAACAGGGGAATTTTGTCTAACATCTATAACCTCGGGTTATCCCGCCTGTTATGACTGGGTATTAGGACTAGGTACTAGATGCTGTGCTAAATCAATCAATCAATCAACCAACCAATCAATCAATCAGTTAATCAATCAATCAATACTATGGCGACCGCCAAATTTGTGAGCCAACTGTGATAATATAAATTTAGTGAATCAACTTTATATGACTTATGCTAACATTATTTTAATTATCCACTGCATGACGTGTTTGACCCAAAATTGTGAAATAATAAGAGGGCAATAGTATTATTATTCTCAGCCCATCAAATGTGTTAATAACACGTTAAGGTATTTTCACAGAGCTTCTGATCATATTTTTGTTGCATTAAAATCCATGCAGAAATAGTGGACAAACCCTTAGTTTAAAATTGAATTTTTTACATTCACTGATAACCCTTACTTAGCAGATGTTTCACAGCTATTTTTTTAAATTCCTATTGTAAATATGAAGTCATTTTACTCATTAATCAAACAAATGGTGGATCATAAATGTAAATAACCCTGGTGGTATATCTTTATGTTTTATCACTGAAAAATAAAAAAAGTCAAATGTCATCTCTTGAAATTATCATGTCATTTACAACAAGGATACTTTTGTATATTATACAGTAAAAAATAATAATAAATAAATGTCCCTTTCATAGGCTATGGCAATTCTTGTGGGTATGGCAAGCTATATTTCTCAAATGTCTGTACAAAACAATCATAGCGGACAATTTGAAAATACAATAGAAAAGAGAGTGTGGAAGGCCACACCACACCCCAACTATTAAGTAGTAAAGTTTGAAAAAGTTTGAAAATAAACATCAGTCAGTAATATCCCCCGTTGTTACTGAGCTTTATGAATATCTTAGATTTGGGTGGTGTCAGTGCCATGAAGAACTATTAGCCCATGTCCCATTTATATACCGCTGTTACACTTTCACAAGTTATTTCAAGACCCAGCTGATTAAACTCCTTTCGGGAAGGCAGGGATAGGTTCTGATAAGTCTTGTGCAGTCATCAGGGCGAGCTCTAGCAAGGCTTGCTCTTCTAGGGATCACTTTTTTTTTTGTCTCCAGACTTTTATGAATTGTGGCGTAGTGTGATGAGTATCAGTCTCTTCACTGAAGTTAAGCAGCAATGGGCTATGTTAGTATTGGGATGGGTGACCACTTCAGTGCACTACTTGTGTCTCTGGTGGCTGTGTGGCTCACGCTAGTAGACTGAAACTCCTTTCAGCATTGTTTTGTGATAGGATCACTCAGCTCCATTTTTACAGCAGATTGCACAACACTAGCAAACTAAAATAAAGTCATAAAAGAATTATCATCAAAAAGATCGCTTGTGGTAACAGCCGCAGATCTCTATGGCAGAGATTATAAAGGTTTATAAATGTGTTTAAATTTATGATCTATGATCACAGTAATTGCACTACAGAATTTTACGACTGAAAAGGTAAGTCATACAACTAAGTAGATTATGTTTTCAACTATATTATTGGGACAGGGGTATAAACTTTTGTCCTTTACCACAAACAACACATCATGAAAATTTCAAAAAAAAAAAGATTCTGACAGTACCTTCATTACGCTTATCTGCCAACAGACAGACAAACGTATAAATAACACAATAGTTGCCAGTTTAAACCCTGATCTTGTTTCTAGGCTACCTTTAGACTTTAAACAGTCACTTTAAAACTGTAACTACAATTCTCTGCATGTGATTGCAGCCTGTCCTCTTTTCTTGCTAAGCCAGTTCCTGTAAGTGGGTTAGGCTAAATGACTTAATCTAGATTCCATTAAATTGAGATGGCTCAGTACTTGATTTGATGGAGTGTTTAAGTGGGCTGCAAAAGCTTGCATTACATACAAACAAACTATCCCCTCACACTTTGGTCACAGCTGTGGCTTGGGTATCTTTAAATCTTCTTTTCTAATTTCACAGAAGTGCTTGGTATTTTAAATAGACGGTGATACATTTATGACCAACTGGTAGGCTGTACTAACAACTGAATAAATGACCACTGTGTGATTAATATTTTGTGTTATATCTTATTAACTTAAAGCATGTTTAATATTTAAGGGGCTGTTCCACTGGTGTGATTCATTTTGGAACGTACCCAAATAATCATTTTTATCTGTCTTAGTCATTCTGAAGCAAATCCCTCTCTGTATGTGAATCACATATGTCATCCCCTTGCATTCAGTGAGGTACAGAATGAGTCACCAATTGATTCCCGGTTGATCTATGATGGTAAAAAAATGACATTGGAACTGCTACCAAAGTGATCCAGAAGAGTTAGGTATTTATTTGGTTGAGAAATATCTCACTTAAGACAACAAAAAATGGAAAAGAATGCCTCACATTGACAAAGATCTATATGGATCAGCTTATAAACAACAGCAGGAGGTTATGTCCTTGGGTGTATTTATTTGTCCGTCTGTCTGTTTGTGTCCACGTAGCACCAAAAGTAATGAACAGATCTTTCTGAAATGTTGTACATGAGAATGATTCAATTTCTTGTAAAAGATTCGGATCATATTCGGGATACCAAAAAATCGTGATTTTTTTTAAATGGTCCCATTTTTAATGTATTTCAATGACTTTGGCTTTCTGGTTGTCATTACCTCAAAAGTAATGTACAATCCTTAATGAAATTTTCTTTATGTGGACAGGGCCTCGCCAAAGGAAGAAGTAAATATTGAGATCATATTCCAAATTCAAAAAAGCACAAATTTACAGAAACACATCCTGGCGGAGGGCTGTACTCTATGATTACTTTCTGCTGTTACCAATACTGTCTGAAGCAATGCGTGGATGGTTGAATACCCTAAACAAACCCGAAAGTATATAGTTGGCAAGAACATACTCGTGAACACTGAGCAAACATAACCAAACCCTCTTTGTTTATTTCTAAGTTGTCCGAGGGAGACATTCACAACTGAATGGATCAGCCCTTTAATTTTTAGTATTCAAACTGAGATATAACATAATTTCAGCAGATTCCAGAGAATACAAAATGTCTTATGCTGTGTTGTGTGTGGCCTGAACGCATTCAGTTATGTGTCACTGTACTCAAACAAACTACACTGGCTGTTCATTGAGTACCTCATACTGTTTTCAATAGCAATCAGTCTGAACTTACCTGCATATGTCTCATCTCCATATCTCTCACCCAGTGGCCCAATACAGAGTAACAACCTTTCTGTTTCCTCCACCAGACCCAGTAAATGCATGGGGATGCACAGTTTTGCTGTAGCTGCTCCTACAGAGTGGGGAAAACTCCCCCAAGCCATCAGAACCCAGGCTAGTGTCCCTGGGTGTAGACGACAGTTAAAAACTTGCCTATTCAGACTAGCCTATTCACTCCATAGTGTTATCCATCAGAACCCAGGCTAGTGTCCCTGGGTGTAGACGACAGTTAAAAACTTGCCTATTCAGACTAGCCTATTCTCTCCATAGTGTTATCCATCAGAACCCAGGCTAGTGTCCCTGGGTGTAGACGACAGTTAAAAACTTACCTATTCAGACTAGCATATCCACTCCATAGTGTTATCCATCAGAACCCAGGCTAGTGTCCCTGGGTGTAGACGACAGTTAAAAACTTGCCTATTCAGACTAGCCTATTCTCTCCATAGTGTTATCCATCAGAACCCAGGCTAGTGTCCCTGGGTGTAGACGACAGTTAAAAACTTGCCTATTCAGACTAGCCTATTCTCTCCATAGTGTTATCCATCAGAACCCAGGCTAGTGTCCCTGGGTGTAGACGACAGTTAAAAACTTGCCTATTCAGACTAGCCTATTCTCTCCATAGTGTTATCCATCAGAACCCAGGCTAGTGTCCCTGGGTGTAGACGACAGTTAAAAACTTACCTATTCAGACTAGCATATCCACTCCATAGTGTTATCCATCAGAACCCAGGCTAGTGTCCCTGGGTGTAGTACAACAGTTAAAAACTTACCTATTCAGACTAGCCTATCCCCTCCTTAGTGTTATCCATAATTGGATGCTTACAAGGAGACACTTTGTAGTATTTGAACTCTCCCTGAAAAATCAGCGTTTTAACAGCCTCCTCTCGACTTGTATGATTCATGACGATAAGTTCCAATTGCTCTTGTGACAAGATTTTATAATTTTTGGAAATTGGTATCTTGAAGAATATCTACATCACTTTGTCAGTTTACAAATACTTCCTAATTATTATTAATATTATTAAATGTTGACAATGGTGCAAGGAACAGAATGTTAGAATTCGGTAGTGATCTCGATCACCATCTGGATCTGGGAATTTCTATAGGATTTTTAATATAATTTACTCAAAATGTTGTTGGTTGTGTTGGGCCTAGGCTAGGATATAGTCTTGTTGGTTAGGTTATTTCTGTGCCAATTTCAGCAAGTGCCAATTTAGCCAAGTCATGCATGTGGTACTTTATCAAGATTCTGTGTCTTGTAAACCAACGGTTGGGAACTCCTATTCTTTCTCATTTTTTTAAAGCGTCAACATTTATTTTGAACGAGAAGTAGCAAGAGTGTTGATGAAGAGTGGAAGTTTGTCAACGGGTACAGTTTAAAGCAAGTGGTGATTGCAGCAACAGGATGCAACGGTATGTTATATTTTATTTATCCACCACAGGCCGTATTTAATTGTACAACAAGCTGCGATGTTTCATTAATATGCCTGACACTATGTAGGCTATAAATATAGAAAAGTACTTTGGCATATTTCTGCTTGTTTTCGTAGCATTAAAATCTCAAATTAAAAATTGAAGTCATTTATAGTCACTGGTACCCCCTTTATATATATTTAGTTAACTCAGCGCAGTGAATTCCCCTTTGTGGGGAAGATATTGCGCCTGCAAAGCAGTAGATTATATCAGATATCACAGAGTTATTTGGCATTCGTTAAATATTGACTAATTTTTACTTTTTATTGTCTAACCCATTGCCACTTTAATTCAACCAAGACCAAGTTGCATTTTTGAAGTAAGTTCAAGCTTTAGTAATCACCAAGATAGGTAAGATAAATGCCCTACTGTCACGCCATCTCTATCAAGAGACATCTAACAGCTACATGCCTAACATTGAAGGACAGTTTTACATTATATGGAGGAAATTACAAATGCCTTGCTGTAACCTTTTCAGCACAAAGTCAGTCAGTTTTCTTTTGTACACTGGCCTTTTCATCGCCTGTCCGACTCCGCCCACCCTGCATTGCCGAGTTGTTTTATAAGAGGAAGAAAGGTAGCATCTTTGTCATAATATGTGAATAACTCCACCCCATAACACTGAAAGACAACCTAAGATCACACAGAAGAAATAAAATATATCTTGCTCTAACCTTTTCAATAATTACTCCATCTGGTTTTTTTTGTTGCCGGTTACTTCACAACTTCAGCTCTGCCAAGACCCCATTGCTGAGTTCTTTATAAGAGAAATAAATGAAACATATTCACCACATAATGTGAATAAAATGTGAATAAATCTTGCACTTTATTCACTTTGTATCTTGTAATATTCTCATAAACATTATTAGATATCACAATGTTTGCAATAAATATCTGAGGGCTATGCATTCTTTTTTGAAAAGTGGGAAGTTTATCAAAAAAACAAAAAAAAAAAAACAAACATTTTTGGCATATAAATTAACAATACGAATCATGCTAAAATGTTAATCTGTCCTCTCTTTCTTTAGTGTTTTTATTCTTCCTGTTAGTGAAACAAATATATCTGACAACAGAAAAAAATGTTACTTGTATATGGGCTATTCACTAGAAGTATTTATATCTAATCTTGTTCACTAAATGTATTTTTTACATCTTATTGGAGACTGAGGGGTGTATAATTTGAGAATAACAAAAATTACTGTATTTGAGGTCAATTGTATTGTGTGAAACAGAATTTCCATAATTACCTCTGGGAAGGGGGCTTATTTTCACTACCATTTGCCTGTTTGGGGGGGGGGGGGGGGGGGGGGGGCATGGTGTTGCAGTGGTAGCACACTCGCCTCCCACCTCTGAGGTCAGTGGTTCAAACCCCGAACCCTATGTGGCAAAGATGGTAGTTTCTTTCCAATGGTCGGCAGTTTACAGTACAGAACCTTGACCAACTGTATGTACTGGTTTCCTCTGCCCATAAAACTATCTGTCGTGATATGACCTAAACAGTGTTGAAAGCGATGTTAAAACCCAAGTAAACTTAAAATTCATGAAAAAGTCAGAAGATGGGTCTTGGTCCAGTTTAGAGCCAATTAAATTTTGAGACTGATCTGGATCGCTGTCGGGATAAAAAATAAAAAATCCGGATTTTCCCATTTACTGAGTATCACATGTCTTGGCGGAGATACGTGTCATCTGAGGGCTCTTGTTTTACATACTCTTAGCTCAGTTGTAAGAGGATATTGCCAGGGCAAATTTCATCTGCTGTGCAGTTACAATATATAGTCTACTCACATGTCAACACATTTCTGCCACCCATTCCTACACTTCAAACACAAATATAAACCGAGGTCTTTCATCTATTTCTTCTGGAATATTTATAACAACAAATCATGACAAAGGCTTGGTTTGCAGCTAAAATAACTATTCTATGACATTCAGAGCCACAAAGCCTATTTATTGCCTCTTTTCTTATTAATTTGCAAATCAATCATACTGGCTTAGTTACCTCTTGGTGAGGTTCATTTGCATATTAAAGAGATAGTGTGGTAGACATGCAATATGCCAGGAGATTATTTGTACGCAAATAGTGACCTGATTCTTAAGCCCCAATTCCAAATTTGTGAGCAGTCAAAATCAATTTGTTACTACTTGATAACTTTCCAAAGCCTGACCTAATGGGGTCGTTCCACTTGAGCCGATCCTCAAAGACTCTGGGATTGGTTTAGTTTGTTAGTATTTCGATAAATTGAGAAGAGAAGATTAATCCGCCGACGTGTAGGACGAAACTTGTCATGGGACAAAATAAGTCGGTGCCATTTTCATGAGAAGGTCATATTATGGAAAGAGTGCACTAGATACATTATACAACTAACAAGACCAGTTGCAAATCCCCCCAAATTGGACAAGATTGGTCAATACAGAAATGCTCAAAGACGAAAGGTTTTAAACATATTTAAAATAATAGATGATCATCTTCTGACCTTAACAAGGGAGTGTGGTTTTTGTGGCCTTTGGTTAGGGTGTTGGACCTCTGAACAAAAAGCTCTGGGGTTCAATCTTTGGCTGGGTCAGCGAGACTGTACAGTTGGACAAGGTCCTTTGTACATATATATGTCCATTCTTCACCAAATAGTATAATTGGACACCTACACAAGTTGGGCAGGTAAATCTGTGGCAGGCTGTTCAAGCGGTAAGTAATGACTTACTTTATTCCACAGAAACCGGAAGTAAACACTGGCTATATGGACCACTAGGTGTGAATAATAATATTACATTACCTTAACAAGTATAAAGAGAGGTAGCACGACCAATAGATTTACGACCTGGACTGCTATATCAGGACGGTCCGGAAACAACTGGTTACAGTATCAAAATAGTGATATAGCATGCGAAAGTGTGCATCTATACCGAATTTAGACTGATTAACAGGGCACAAGGACAAAGGCGAAGCCCGATTGCTTTCTGATCTTTAAATTGTCTAAAATTCTGGATAGATGCATGCTTTTGAATGTTACATGCCTATTCTGACATGGCATCATTAATATTTACCGTTATTTATTAAGTGACACACTTTTTGATAGTTTAGTGTGGCAAATTTGTTTGTAAACAGATCAACCAGAAGAACAGAAAATAATTCCTTTGGTGTATGATAGAAGAGCATTTGGTGTATGCAGAATTTTAGATCACTTTTAAGCCAATCAGAATCGCGGACACAACTATATCACGTTAGAATGGGGCATTAAGCACCTTCAACATTATGATTTCTCTGTACAGGCCTTTGCATTTTATTATTTTTCTACTTATTACAATTTCCGTTGCAGTGAAGTTAATCTTAAGTTGAAGTTAACATCTCAGAATCTACTAAATATTCCAGAAAAAAAATAAAACCATTTTTTTTGTCTTCCACACAATAGAGTAACATATTCCTGTCGCTCTACGGACAAAAGAAGGCCTTTCCCCCCCACAATGGCGATAAGGAGAATTTTATTTTTAAGAAAGCAGAAACAATGGATTTTAATGAAAAAGGAAGGTTGACAATTGCCATACATAAACCTACTCACGTGCTATACAGGCCAGTCGGATAATGATCAATTATCTGCAATGTAGCTGTACCAAAGCTAAACTGATAGGCTCAGGGTGATACTAAAGCACCAGTCACAGCTACCAGTTACTGGATTCAATAAAGTCATATTAAATAGTGGAGCAACCAACAGAACTAAATAAAAGACAGCCTTTTATGACACCAGAAGTTACACAGGGGACCCAAACTAAGTTCAACGAACTCCAAGCTCCAATTTCTGTTTTCAGATCCCCTGGGGCTGATAGTTTGCATTTATTGTAATATTTTGGGATTAAATTGTGAATTTTTCGTCCAGAACATTTCTACTGCAAAAGAAACATGTGCAATGGAAAATCCCAATAATACACACTCATACCTCATGTCTTTATATTTATTTAACTAATATACAATAGGTTATGTTTTTGACTGTTTGTTCGTCTGCTTGTTTGTCTGTGTGTGTTCACAACAACTCCAAATATAATGAAAATATACCTTTCTGAAACTTTTTATGCTAACAATTTAACTCTTAATTTCATTATGACTGAAAAGATGAGTCATATATGAACAGAATGATAAGCCAAATGACATAACAGATAATGCCATGTGACCACCCGACCACAATGATTTAAGAAACCCCATCAAGTCACAATCACTCTTGCAATGCTGGGAAGATTAATTGGGAGACTCGCAAGAACCTGATTATTTTCTTTATGAACAAGATGTCTTCGACTCCAGTTTATCTGGACATTATAATACTTAAAGTCATATGATACCAAAGAGTGGAAAAGACAGGTTGTAACACACTAAGATCAGTTTTATTATTCCCCGTAGAGACAAATACAGGGACCTTATATATCTTTTGTTTCTGTATTTCCTGGTAAAACTTATTTTGAAATATTTAGTGTCACAAATTCAAAAACAAGTGCAAATTTATTGTTAATATTCAGAAACTGTGTGACTTACAAACAAGTTATCACTGCAAAAGTGTTTTTACAGAGATTCTGTTAATTTCTGTTGCACTAAAAGCCATGCAGAGAATGGCTGAGAAATAGCAAGTTACAAACGAAGTTTTTGTATTCACGGATGCCGTGATATACATATGACAGCCTTTTTGCAATCTTTCTTTTCAATACTGACTTATTTCACCCATTATTCATACAAAATGGTGAACAATAAAAGTAACCCCCCCACCCCCCATCAGACATGTACAAAAAATATACGGCTCGTAAAGATGAAGAAAATAATACGGTCATCATCCATGACTTATATTTTTTTTTGCTATATGCCATGTTGGAAGTATTCTTGTATCACCCCATATACAGGTTGAAATGCTAATCACTCTTGCATAGCAGGGGAGATTGAAAAAAGCAGATTTGTAAGACCTATATTCTTTAGGGCACAAATCAAGAAAGCACTTTAGCCACAACTTAGCATCTGATGCTCCAACTTTGTGGAAAGAGCTCCCTGAAGACATCTGAACAGTGGTTTCTCTGTCATCTTTCAGGCATACAATTAAAGACATCCCTCTTTTGATAAAGAGATTAAGCAGCAATGGGCAGTGTTAGTACTTGGACGGGTCACCACTTCAGTGCACTACTTGTGTCTCTGATGGCTTTGCGGCTCGTGCCAGTAGATAGAATCCCCCTTTTGGACTGGTTTCCTTTTTCTCTTTATGACTAGAGCACCTCAGAGTTGGTCGTATGATGGAAAGTAAGAGCTATAAAACACTTCATTCTGGGTAGTGGCGATATAAAAGCTCACTCACAAAGGTCTTTCAAACATGTTTGGCAGCTTGGATAGACATGTACGATATCCATGAAATACCCGCCTTCACTAGCATAAATACAGGTCACATGATCAAGAAGATGACATTCCTGACTACATTATCACAGTGGGTCAGTTATGTCTAGGGCCACAGCAGTTGTTTCTGTATTTGCTTTATCCTCAATGACCTTGTCTGTGTGACTCTAAAAAGAGACCTTGTATTATGGTAGTATATGTTGAAGAATGAGCATCCCTGTATATAATAAATTACCTCCTCTACCATATAGATTTTAATACTGCCAGCGAGAAGTCGCCGGAGGTTTTTCAAATCTTTAAAAAAGGGGTCCCAAATGCAAATTCATATGCGAGTTTTGTTGTACTGAGTGAACTGAAGGTACACAAGCCTGTTCAGTTGTAGCTTGTGACCCCAGCATAGAAAGGTATGACCTAGGTATTACCAAATTCGTAACAGTGGAACTGTGGTCTTTGTACTCACTACACGCTGGTGATTTAACCCTACCTGACACGTTATCTCCATCAATATAGCCAACTGCTACTATTCCTCTCTAACCCCCTCCCCACTCCCTCAATTTGCAAATCATGTGACGTGACTGCCGGATTTCGTGCCCTCCTCAATTAGTCTTTTCCACTTGACAGTGGGCGGTATAAGGCCACTGCTATAATGGATGTCCACCTCACATGTCCACTGAAAGGGAAAATTACTGTAATTTATTGGCCATAGGTTTTAAACAGGGAACAGATACATACTGCTGCCTGTAAATCTGCTACTGTAGAAAGAGATTGCTCTCCTAAAGTTGTAACAGTGCTTGATTTGCACCTTGTATTATTCATTTTATGCAGTTCCAAAATCTGTACTGTCTTTCAACCAATTATCACCAAGTACCAATTGCCGCCACCAATAAATAAAATGTTCATATTTCAGCAACAGCCAGATATCTTCAAAATGTTTTCATGTGCATTTGTCTCAATCACCTTGAGAACAATTTAGTAGATTTGGATGATACTGTTTTTACAAGTTAATCCATTTAATTCTGCCTGGGGTTAACTGAGAACAATGCAGTATGGGGACTAAGAATGTCAAGGCCTGGGTTTGAGCAACCTAGTGTGAATTCGTTTTTCACTGAAAACAATCCCTCACAGAAACTGCAAGGAATTCTGGGAAATTCCAAGGACTGTAGCTTACAATTTGTTCCATTAATTTGTATCTATTAGTCAAATTTTTACATATATCGATAAAATATTTATAATAAATATTGTTATACAAATTTAAGTATATTTGGAAGAGAATATATGCAAATTGGGGCTGAAGTTAGCACCCAGGTAATCAACTGGCATTAGACACTGTAATTTCGGAGATAGTTTTTGATTAAACAAAATCTCGTAAGTGAATGGGGTTTGTGAGTAACCTTGTACCCATCATCAGTAAGTGTTAATAATGGTACCATGTTCCCACATCCATACTGAAAGCGTCAACTTTCAATATAAATTGCTTGAAGTTTGTGAGCAATTTTCTCATCAAAGCTCCATAATAGAGAACTTCTAAATATTAAACATTTTATGTGTGCAGCCTATACAATCTATTTTAAGATAAAAAATATCCTTTTCAAAGATTCATGTGTGTATTTTGTAATTTGTGTGCCTTTTTCTAGCACCTTGAGATCTGCCATATTGTTTACAATGCTTACATTTGAAGCACACTATTCTCATGTTTTCGGTATTTCCTGAAAGATAAATCACAAAAAAGTTAACAGGTTAGCTGATAGCTTATACAAACAGTTACTCAGTGATCAAATTAAGCTTATTGTTTTATCCTTAGGGCCCCACTTGGCCCAATGAATAAGTGTGGACTTTTATAGCACTTAATCTGCATCCATTGACAGACTCTAAGGTGCAAATGGACAGAACCAATGTGAATAATCTGGAGTTCAATAACTTGGTAAGGGTTGTACCATGAAGACACAAGGGTGACAGAGAGGCTATGGCGGATAGGCTTTTGCAATCAGGCAAGTTTCGAGCTTTTTCCTAAAGGAGGCAACAGATGTGGCGCTATGTACACCATTAGAAAGATCATTCCAAATCTTTGGAACATCCAAAGCAAAACTAAAGACAAAGTGTTTGGCTTGTACAGTGAGGACTTCACCGTTTTTATCTCGGTATTGAGACCAATTCACTTCAACGCCTTTGTGACACTTTACAGCCGATATTTCGAATGTCAGTATATATTATTGTGACAAAACATAAAGTATTAAAAACATACCTTAAATCTAAAAAATTACAAAGTTTTATCACATATTTTTTATATATTAGCAGTATTAGAGTGATTTCTTTCAGAACTGCAATGTTTTCTTTTCGCGAATCTTACTTCTGGTTGGTCGGCCTAATCGATTTTGGATATTATAAAACGCAATTTCTTCTTTCGGTATCCTGGAATCGGTACGGTTTTACTCTGGCGGGATACCGAAATGAAGAATCTGCTACCGACCCTGCAAGGTACCCTGGAACTGAAACCAAAATAATGCAGTCTGCATGTGTCCATTATGCATTAACTGTCACCTGATCCCAATGGAATTACTGCCAACTCTAATGAAACCACTTCATCAAATGACTGATGGGGAACTGACCAGTGGTTGATGGTACAATTATGTGTGTGCATTATGTTATTACCATGGGTCACTGATATCCACTTCATAACGAATGAGATTACTGCGGTATTCAAAGGTTGGGGGATGGGAGTAGGGGTCGCAGGGATCACTTGAACTGAAAAGATCAAATATATCAGTGACATGGAACCTGGCTATAAATCTGCAGCAACTTGCAAAGTGTGATCAAAGTATCTACTGTACCTTTGATCATCTGCAAGAGTTTCATTTATTGATCAATATTTGGATTTTTTTAAATGATATTATGGATGAAAACAGCATTATATGCCATCTAAATGAAGCAAAGTAGTGAGAGGGATAATAACTGGTCAGAGGCAAAAAAGAAGTTATTAAACAATGCACCACAAATTCCACTGTTTTTCATGGAACCATTAGTTCCTCCGTCTCTGTTGTGGCTGATTAAAAGATCCACCCAGATCTGAAAACTAATCCATCAAAGCACATTGATCAAATTTAGTCCATAATTTGATTAAAAACTCGGATCACATTTTTTGTGAATACAAATATTAGTTGATCCAAAATTCTGATCTAAAATTGATTATTTCTGCTGAAATCTGATCTGATCTTCACTGATTTTTGTTAGTGAATACCGCCCCAAGATGCAAAGCACTATTTGACCTATTTCAACTGCACAAGTACAAGCCCAAGCTCTCTGGTAACTGACACGCCCGTAACAAAAAGACCATTTTCAACATCCCTGAGGTTTTTTTCAGAATGCCACTTGGGCAAGGATCCAAGGAGAGAACAATCATTCAAGTGGTATTCCGAATCATTATTATCTGTCTATACATGGGTTTGAACCTACGTCCCCTGTCACAGTCATCCACTAGGCAACAGTGGCAGATGTTGAAGTTGGTACAACTTTTAAGTGTCTATATAATTATGTACTCAACTGACATGATATATGCCTTTTATGCTTTAAGCATTTTATTTAGTCACTTTTTTCGTTTCATCATGTAAAGTGTTGTAACTCTAACTACAACAGCTATGCTTGAAATGTCATCATTAAAAATGACAACAAAGTTACAATAGTGGCCTTTATATCCCATTCAACAGTTCATATCAGGACATGTACTCCGTGAATCCCAGGTTGCCATGGAATCAAACCCGCAACGACATAGGCGAGAGGCCAGCAATTAAATGTCAAACTGGGCCATGGTAGTAGAGTTAGAGTTGTAATCCAAACCTGACCTCAAGTGGGAAAGTTGGTAGTTGCTTACCATTGGTCGGCAGTTTACAGTACAGAACCTTGACCAACTGTATGTACTGGTTTCCTCTGCCCTTCCAACTACCCGTCACAATATAACTCATAAGGTACTAGGCTTGATATAAAACAGTAAATAAATAAATATAAATAAAAAAAGGAACAAATAAATGTCCAAACTTTTTGTCACCGTCACTGGCAAACCACTATTCATAGATATTGAATGAAACAATGGTAAAAATACATACAAAAGTTAGCAATTTTTATTTCAGTCATAATAAATACTCCAACCAAAATAGTGGTAAACATTATTATTATTTTCTTAATTTTAAAACTGAAATGAAATTCAACAATTGATACCTGAAATTATCTGCAAGTAAATACTTATGGTAAATCCTCAACAAAAACTAGACCAAGCATATCCTGAAGAACCAATGCATATTTATATATTTACCAAAAAGATAAAGCACCCGAGTTTGGAGGTACACTTAGTCTAGGTTTTAGACTATGATTTCCTATAGGCCATTTAATTGATAAAGCCTAAAGGAGTGTTCCCACAGGTCTGTTTGGGCATAACAACTCATTTTAGAATTTTGCTTCATGACCTTGTACTTAGGACCTGATATCTTAAAAGTACATCTTCAAGTACAAACCGCCCCACACAGCCATTCGCCCCCCTACCCCTCTTCAGCCCTGCATTGTGTACACTTTAGTTGAACATGTGAGAGCTGGTTGTAGGTTTTTCAAAAATTTAAAAAAATCTGTTACATGTTGAAATGGCCGTCCATATTGTATCGAATGCATCCTACCTAAAAACAAATTCCGACTTATTTACACCTACAGGATTGACCGGATACCATGAAAATACAAAATGCAATGAGTCACATGAGCCCGAACAAGTTCAATATAATGTAGTTGATGAGGTCAGCACAGAACTGTGTGAAACAGGCCCTAACAGCGAAAATGAAATGACCGTCTTTGACATTACAAACCTCCAGGACCAAATTGGCAGGAAAATGCTTTCTTGACAGCGTGCAAGATGACTCAGTGTACACTTGTCGAGATAAATGTGTTCTAAGCAGAAATTCAAGACAGATGCCAAAAATGCCACAATTTTTGGCAAAAAGTGCCAGATGACTCTGCACATATCCTGGGGGGTAAAAAAATTGTGCAAATCTCACACTGTTTCCCTGAGATAAATAGATTTTTGCATTTTTACGAAGAAATCCAAGATGGCCACCAAACGTGGTGGGAAAACAATTACTGGCAAAAAGTGCCAGATGACTGTGTATACTCTGTGGACATCGAAATAGCTTTGTCTCACACTGTTTCTGAGATTTTTCATTTTCATCATTAAGATGGCGTTTAGTTTACGCACCAATTTGCACAAATTTTTGTGGCACCTCATGATCCGCCATATTGTTATTTAAATCTGGGTCACATCTGCATGTGACGTTTATGGTATTTTCTGTAGTTTGGTTCCCAATCTATATTCCTCTCTCCAAAGATACAGATTGTTACCGATTGGTAACAACAGATTAATCAATATGAAATGCCAGAGATTACCAGGTGACCAAATTTGGCTAATATCTTCCACTTTGTGTAGCACTTAATCCAATACTACTTAGAACTGTATAATGCAATGAAATGCATAAAAATCTAAAAAAAAAAAGTACAATCTTTTTTCTTCATTTCTCTCCTACAGGACTGTCTTCCGCATCCATTGGAAACGAGGCCTGGAATGTGATTGGCTGACACTCCATGGTGCGTAGATTTACCAGGACACAGGTGGCGCTAGTACTGAATCGAGGTATCGTCACCAAAAGAACACGCTGCCCATTTGGTCCTACAAAAAACACACCAAAATTTACAATGTTGACAGTAATAAAACTAAATACTACAAGGCTGTAAGTGAAGACAATGGGCTGTTGAATAAGCGACCAATGGAGTTTTTCTGGAAAAGGAATAAATTAAATGTGAATTTGGTTATTTTCTGCACCCAAATAATGCCGTTTATTGTATTTGCAGTTCAAAGTCACCATAGAGCCCTATACAACAGTCACAATATATGTGACTAGCCATAACACACAACAAGATGTCTGTGAACTCTGGAGCTTTCAAAAGTATTACAAATGAAGAAATTATTATCACTTGTGCTCATTAATTCATCAATTTTGCAGCATGCATGAAGGATTGAGGTAACCTCACATAAATGTGCTTTTTAATGGTTTTATCACAAAAATATGGTGGGAATTTACCAAGGGTTGGAGGGGGGGGTGGATATTTTATTTTACTATTTTGGGGGGAAATACATACAGCTTGCACACAATATGACATATATGATCCTGTTATTGTCTTTTTTTAAAATTAATCCTAAATGTTTTTGCCCATAAATTGCTCAATTATGTCATTCTAGGATAAATGAACTCTACTAAAAACCCAACAGTATCTCCAATTTAATTACTTTATATCACTTTTCAATAGTGCTGGGACGATGTTTGCAAACTTTGGTATTATCGCTCGCTGGCTCATTGCCAATCAATGATCGGTAAAATTTAAGTAAAACCGATATTTGCTAAATCCATTTCTTTGCAGCCTTTTGGTCACAATAAAATGCTAACCTTAATAATATTTTGTAAAAATCTGAAATATCCATCAGTTAAAATCACAAAACTAGCCGTGATGCAATAAAAATAACGTAAATAGAAACACCTTGGGGTTTTCCAACTGTTGTCAAGGTAATCATAAAATCAGCCAATCACAAGTGAGGATACATCAAGCATGGTCTGTTAGTGAGGGAGACGTCTGTGAATGGCTTTTAGATTATATTTTGGTCATATTTGTGGCAATTTGTGTGTATTTTACTTGATATAATTTAATATTAATATTTTATCTGTCTTTTTTACACTTCGACTCCATAATCGGAAATGTTCAAAGTTTGGTTACAAATGTCCCGATACGAACATCGACAGGGAAAATCCAAGCGATCTCCCAGCACTACTTTTCAACATAACATTGCTTGTTTCAGCAGCTATTTCACAACTTAAAACAAGTTATTTAGATCAACTGCAGCTTCATTCCATCTGATGTACACTGAATTGCCATTACTAAGATTCGGGTTATTTTTTTTCACAATACCCGCTCATTTACATTTTCATAAATGCCCATCCCAAATTTTTGCAAATACCCCTGGGCTTTGGGCATATTCATGGGTGGCTCTCAGGGACCTAAGTCCCAATGGTTTCCTTTTCCACAATAGGGAAATTATAAGTAGATCATGAGCAGGGGGTCAAATTCAGAATATCTTTCTGAGCAAAGTTGTGATTGGTTCCCAAAACCTTCTGGCTGGTTCCTGGAAAACATTGCTGAGAAGTTCTGAAATCTTCAGATTACTCCCCAAAATGTTCAGAATGCATAACAAAACTTACAAAGGTCTATACAATCACTATGACTGACTTAAGATCCAAAAGATTGTGTTAAGAAGGTTTAGATAGCTTTAGGAGTAGTTAGTGAATGCTAGATCTGGTAAGAATTGCTGGCAATTGTAGAAGGTTTGTGAAAAGTGCAAACTGTTTGAACATCCGGAACTTCGGAAGACATCTGAATGTTCCTATTGGTTCCCAAACATTTCTAAACATGTTCACTGCCAAACCTGAACAACCCGATCATAACCCAATCATGGAAGGATGATCTCAAAAGTGAAACAGTCTTATAAGTGGGGATAAACGAAACAGAGTTAGTGAAAGTCTCACAGGAATAACAAAAATTAATTCAGTTTCCACAAGAAAATCGCTCAGGTAGATTATGGAAGACAAAACTCAGATTGCATGCTAATAAACATCTCTCACTCTGACCTTTGTACCAAGGCAGAGAAATGGAGTAATCGATGTGTTAGTGCACAAAATACAATAAAATCTCTCTTATCTCAGCATACCGGTAAGATTTTGTTTGTATGATAGAAAGTTCTTAAAATAGGATAAAAAACTAACGATGTTCCTTACATTTTAATTGTAAATTAATGTTTGCAAACATGGCTCCTTTCTTCAGCAGTTTTATCCCACTGACAAAGAGGGTTTTGGTCAAAAGGGTGCAAAGCTCATGGTTCTTTCTTGTAAACCGACTCTATAATAAATATGGTGAAAATGGGAGATAAATAACCTTTCCCTAACCCAATTCTCTGACACTGCAACAGGTAAAGAGGTGAAAAACTAATCAATACAATCACATTTGTGAGGACAATAACTTCCCTCCTATCCACTGTCAACATCACATTTAAGCTGACAATTTATCTCAAAAATTTCTTATTTCTTATTCTCAATAGAATCATATGTATAAATATTATACAAACTTGACCTTGAAACTTGAGATAAGTTACAAAGAATCAACTTATCCAAGACAGTAAAAATACTGTGCAGCAATATAAATAACATCAGATAATGCAGTTCTCTGAAACGCAAAGTATTCTAGTTTATGGTCGGCTTTTTCATGGAGAAAACTGTTTTGTGAGAAGTAATTTCTTTGAGCTATAAAGCATTTGCTCTGCTTTTGTTCACCTGTAAAACAACAAACGCTGATAATGCTTCCTCTAGGGGCGGCAAAATCACCTTGTCGCTTCTGCTAAATTAATTTTTCCATCTATTCTTTTGTTGTTGTTGGTCGGGGTGGGAGGGGGGGATCTCTTTCGTAAGTGGCAACAGGTTTTACTTGCCTTTATAGGCTTTCACGCATAAATAGATCCTACTGACCACAATGGTGGGATTTAAACATAAATACAGATAATTCCTAAAATAATGTAAAGGCACAAATTAATAGCTGGTGCAAATTAACAGCTAGTGCAGAATATCAATAGCTGCATCCTGTCATAATTTAGCATGTGTCTTAATTCAGCATAAATACAATAGAAAACATTCAATTAGCTCTAACCATGTAGAATGGTTGATACATGAAATATTCAATTAATTTGCAAGGTGGATGTTTGAAAGATTTGTGTGTGGATTTTTTTCATAAAAATAGACTGACGCTGCATGTTAACACAAATCCAGCACCATATAAGGATTCTGATGACCTTGTGTGCTGAAACATCAGGCAGCCAGAAGATGACAACAATTTTTGTGAATTTTTTCCATATATATCCACAACAATAGTATGGAAGTGTGTCCGAACGGTTGCAAGCATTTGTTAGTGTCACAATCATATTTGGTGTGTCAACAAAAACGCTTTTCCCCCCCTTAACTATCAACTTTAAAAATATATAGAGGATTTAGAATGCAGGTTTTTGCTCACAACCACATGCGTTCCCTCAGCTGATGACACCAGAGCTATCTATATATATTAGGGCCGTCACGACAAGCTGACTAATGGACAACAGTTAGAATAGTGCTATATACCAATTTCATATTTTAAAGTATGAATAATCACTCAATGTAGTAAAAGATGGCAGAAGGTCTGAATCTGTAAAATTATGTCCATATTGTGACATAAAAAAATTTAAAATCCAACAAAGCCACGTTTTCTGTACTGTTTATGCATTCACGTAAAACCAGAAATACTAAATACCTCTTATATTGCCCACTTCCTGTATGAGAAAAATGCATCAAAAGTCACAGAAAAATGGCAAATTTACTGAATTTGACGGATTATGGACAATGGCATATATTTTAAATTTCTTTCACATATTTATCTTTTTCATTGCTTTTTAGAATATGAAGCTTAAGATTTTGGTAGTTTCTTAAATTCGAAAGTTATTTGGTGTTGACACAAGTAGAACTTGCCGATTGGCCAGCATGAGATATTTGGAGTTGTGATATCCCTAATATAAATATGACCCGGATGTTCTGTATAGTTACAGAGCAGATGTTATTTTCTTCCACTGCCCATATTGATCAGAAAAATTTATGACATGACATAACATTTGACACAACTTTTAATATCAAAACCAGAGCACTTGGGGAGCACATATCTCGGCCAAGGCCCACTCTGTAACTAAACCTAACGAATACTTATGGTTACTGTCGCCTGACTTTCAAATACTCACTGTATTATTTTTGTGAATGAAAAATGAATATCTGATGCTTTGCTTTCGGACTCAAAAATTAATCTCATTTTTATTTTTTTGGAAGTGCCAAAAACCATACACTTGCCGAAAAATCTTTTGTGCCAGTAAGACGTGATATTTTTAGTGTAACAAGCAATTTGCAATGACCTTCTTACTTAAGGTATCATAAACAGGGCCATTATCCAACCATTTCTTTCAATGGAAATGAAAAAAAAGACAGAAAGTAAAGGGATTCATGGAAAGACACTGTGTGGGAGGGAGATTTTCATCCAATTTGATGCATCAGGGAACCATGGGTTATTGATCCTTACAGTAAGCTCAGATTTATGGTCTATCTTCTGTCACGAAGTTAAGCTAAATAACAAAAGTGACAAAAAAGACCATTTTAAAACCAAATGTCACAGAGAAGTAACTACTGGGGACAATTTTATATGAAAGGGCCTAAGTCTGGTCTCAGGCTCAAATTTGAAACCTCTGGTTCAGATAATCAACATTATTTTCCAGAGTCCACAGACTCAAGGAATTTCATTAAAATGATCTTAAGATTTGCCTGAGGACTTTAAACTTTGAGCCTATTGAGGAGGTGTCTTGAAATTGAAACTTACAGTCTCCAAGCTTATTTATATTTAAATTGATGAAAATTGCAATAAAGGCCACTGTTATCTGAACTGACGCCAACAGAGTTGACATACTTTTAATATAACTCATTCTCAACTCTTAAGTTTACAGATTTAATGCAAAATAAAGAGTCAAGCTTTTGACTGGGAACAGTTAGTACCCAGTTAAGGGTGACTCTGATCCAGATCGAGTCTTCAGAGAATTTTTAAGCACAAGCCTCGGAGATCCCTCTTTTTGTGTTACCGGACTTTCATGGAATCTGCGCTTCCAGCAAGGAATATGCCCTTCCAGTGTGCAGTATTTGTCTCTCTGATTGCTTCCAAGCTCTGATGTCAGTGCCCAACTGATGGCTTGGCAGTTTGCACCTGTAAGATCAAAAGACTTATCGGCCTTGCTTTCATTACACACAAAATGTGACCACAAAGAAGACTATACAGAAAACAAGGCCGAAAGGGGTTCCAGTCTACTAGCGCGAGCCGCAAGCCATCAGAGACACCAGTAATGCACCGAAGCGGTCACCCATCCGAGTATTAATGTAGCCTACTGCCGCTTAACTTCAGTGAAAGTCAAATACTCATCATGCTACGCCACAATTCATGAAAGCCAGGAGACAAAAAAAAAAAAAAAAAAAGGGGAAAAAAAGTATTCTCTAGAAGCGAGAGCCTCGTTAGACGGGCGTTTAACAAAGGTGTTTAGTAGGGTCTTTAAATGCAACCCAATTAATAGGGGAAAAGGAGAAGACCAGATGACTGTCATAGTGATTGCCTCTTTTTAAATTTCAAACAACTCAACTAAGAATGCATCTGTCACAAAATTCATTTTGTGTTTCTTTTTAACACTACCCCTGACCTTTTGGACTCCACTAAGTTTTGTGCTTTATCTCCTTACACAAAAGCTAAGTTAATCTCTTAAAAAAACAAGGTTTTATTGCAGCATATGAACATTAAGTTTAATAAGATGCAATATTTTATTTTTACAAGATGCACATTTTTGCAAATTTAATAACTTTAAAGTAAATTAAATTTTTATAAGTTAATACACTATCCAATGGACAATTGCTTTACCGGTTGGTGCGACCGGTCCCGCCAAACGCCAGAAAAAGACGTCCTGTATATACTACCGACAGGACCGGTCACGGAGTGTGCATTCGCTAGGTGTCGCCTCGTACTTCCTTCCTGTCTCGACATCATGACGTCATAGCATATTTTTCGTTGTCTAGTCCTTTTAAGACCCCTAGTAAGCTGATAGCGGGGCTGGATGGGTGGGCCTTGCCTGTCCATTGGATAGGATATTAACTTGTAAAAATTTAATTTACTTATTAAATTTGCAATTTTATTGCGTTAACACATCCTATCCAATGGACAATCGCTGAATAACTACCACTTGGTAGGCGGGTAAGATACTAGGGACTCAAATGAACTCATAAACAAATAAAACTGAGAAGGCCCGGTTTGACCTAGGGTCAGAGGACTCTGTAAGGTCATGTTCGGTTACCACTAACAGGTTACCCGGAAGTCTACCGACGTTGCCCCCCCCCTTTTTTCAGGCCTGCTCTGAGAAAGAGGAAGAGAGGGTTGAGTTCAGTCCCATAAGAAATAAACTTCCCAAAGGAAGCAAGTCACACTTTTTTATACTTATGTACTATATACAAAGTATATACAACATTTACATATATACATATCTCCTCATTTCTGGGTCTGGTGGTAGACCTGCTGAGCAGCCACCACTGGACCGAAATGGAAGAGCTCTGAATCAGCCCAAGTCACATCCTTCAAATAGAACTGTGTGAAGGTGTTATGTGATTTCCAGTGGCAGGCTGACAAAATTTGCTCTAAGGAGACCCCCGAAGGAAGGCCTTAGAAGCAGTAAAGGCCCTGACATCACGGGCTTTAACCTGATGTAATGTGCGGGCCTCTTGGTCAGAGAGCTCATAGCATAGGATCACAGTTTGCTTGATCCATGAGGAGATGGTGGCAGGTGAGATGTCCTTATCAAAACCTTTCTTGAAGGAGACAAAGATCAACTCCTTGTTCTGCCTAAGATCTGAGGTCCTGTCCAAGTAATAGCGCAGTGCTCTGACTGGACATAGGGACCTGTCACCCTTAAGTGACTTATCCAGAGTGGGGGTCACAGCTGGTATGACCACCGGGGCCACACTATCTGGGCCCTCTCTAGCCAGTTGGTTCTTGGATAGAAAGCTGGGTGAAGGGTACAAGGACACTTTAGACCAGTCTGACTGGTGTCTGATGTTATGTGACCAAGCATGGATCTCACTCCTGCGTTTACCAGAACCCATGGCCAGCAGGAAAACAGACTTTAAAGTCAAGTGTTTCAGTGAGGCCTCTTTTAAGGGTTCAAAGGGAGCCTTTGTCAGTTGGTGTAGGACCAGGGAGAAGTTCCAGGAGGGGATACCCCTCCTGCCCTTGGGTCTATCTCTATGGAAACTATCCAGGAGATGGGTGAGATTATGATCTTTGCTGACATTAAGAGGGAAGTTGCCCAACTTGTCAGCAATGGTTGATCTGTAGCCATCAATGGTGCCCGGCTGTAACTTCCTGTCCTGGAACAAGTACAGAAGGAAGTCAGCTCAGAGGTGGTGCCCTGAAGCCCACCTGATTACTGAGGCACCACTTTGTAAAAATGGTCCACTTTGCCTCATAGACGGATCTGGTTGATCCTCTTTGAGGAGCCTCAATTTGTGCTGCCACTGCCTCAGAGAAGCCCTGCTCCTTGATTGCTGTGGCTCTAGGAGCCAGGCATGTAGCTTCAGGTTTGACAGATTCCTATGCAGGGTCTGGTTGAATGGTTGAGTCACCAGATTGGGCAGGTTGGACAGGCACAGTGGAATCTGACTGGACATTGCCCCCAGATGCCAAAACCAGGGCATGTTGGGCCACCCTGGTGCAACCAGTATGATCCTGTTGCATGGGTAGTCCTGCAACTTCTCCACCACTTTGCCCAAGATGGCTGCTGGTTGGAAAGCATATGGGTCCAGATCTTCCCAGGATAGACTAAGTGCATCCACTGCCCATGCCTGGGGGTCTGGAACCGGTGACACAAACTATGGCAGTTTGTTGTTGAACCTGGTGGCAAAAAGGTCCACTTGCGGCTGGTGCCACCGGGAGCATATGGCTTGGAAGACCTCTGGGTGAAGGGGCCATTCTGTCTGGATGGTCTGACCTAGCGTGGATAGCTTGTCTGCTATCACATTCAGCCGGCCTGGGATGTGTCGAGCTTTGAGAGTTACCTGTCTCCTGGCACACCAGGTCAGGATTCTCCACAGAAGGGCACACAGAGGGCCCAACTTCATCCCCCCTTCTTTGTTTATATCGTCAACCACTGTAGCAGTGTCTGTGGCCACCAGAACTATGTTGTTCGAACAAAGGTCTTGGAACTCTTTTAAGGCCAGAAAGACCGCCTTTAGTTTGAGATGGTTTATGTGTAACTTGCTTTCTCGAAGGGACCAGGTTCCCCTTGCAGTGTGTTTGTTTAATTGAACGCCCCACCCTTCTTTTGATGGGTCTGAAAAGATCTGCAGAGCATGTTTTAGTGGGTGTAATGGTTGACCTTGCAGCACATTGCTTTCCTCCAGCCACCATTTTAAGTGAGGGTAGAGCGACCTGGGAACTGATATCACCTTTACTAGTGACTCTGGTACCATCTAGTTGTTTTTCAAGTGCCACTGGATGGGCCTCATATGGAGCCTACCTAGGTGGACTTGTTTTTCTGTTGCTGTGAGTAGACCTATAAGGGACACACCGGACTGGGCAGTATTGCTTGGATCTTGGTTTTTAAGACCTGCCAACGCTCTGGTGTGGGTCTGACCCTGCCCTCTTTCAGGTCGAACTGGTAACCTACGAAGTTGAAAACCTGTTTTGGGACCAGTTCTGATTTCTCCCTGTTCACCAGCCAACCTAGCTCTCGACAAAGAGCTACCAAGGTCTGTGTATGCTGGAGACAGGTATGGGAGGACCTGGCTCTCACCAACCAGTCGTCTAGGTACTGGTGGATCCTTATAACCCTCTGTAAAGCCATCAATTTGACCTCTTTGGCTGCCTCTGTGAATTCCATTGGTGCTGTGGACAGGCCAAAGGGTAGGGCTTTGACCTGGTAGGACAGACCCTGGACGTGAAAACACATGTACTTCCTGGACTGACTGTGAATTGGTATGTGGAAGTAAGCGTCCTTGAAATCTATGGAGGTAACCCACTCCCCAGCCTGTAGGGAGGTTCTTATAGTCTCTGGTGTCTCCACTTTGAATGACGCTGTGTTTAGTAAACTTTCACAGTGTTCAAGGTGCTCAGGTCCAAGATAGGTCTCCACCGGTTGTTGGGTTTGTGTACCAAAAATAGCCTGTTGTAGAACCCCAGTGATTTTTGAGTTGCTACCGGTTCTACTGGATTTTTGTTCACCAGCTGACGCAAGGCCTCCAACAAGTGGAGGTTTTTGTGGGGATTGACATAGTTATTTGTGACAGTTGGTGACCGGGTCAAGTTGGGTCTGAATGCACTGTTCAGTTTTGCCGGTTTTGAGACCAGGAACACACAGTAGATCTATCAGAGTCCTTCTTATCTGTATGCATCACGTACCATCTGGAAGGCCTAGGTGTCTTCACAAATTGGTCTCTAAGCAGACCACCAGTCTCTGTATTTCTGAAAGGGTAGCCTTCAGACACAGTGAGGTTTAACTTCTCAAACTTCCTACACAGCCAATCATCTACCGGTAGTTTCACTGATACTTTCCCGGTGGGCTTGACTCGGGAAGCGGCAAATGGATTGTCATCTAAGGAAGATGAAGAACTGTCGAAATCAGGGATCTGGTGCCAGTCCATAAATGATCTGACCCCTCAGAGAGTCTCTCTGTAATTGGCTTCCTCAGAGAGGTCCTGGTCAGCTGTGTCATCCCTGTCTGGGGACCTGTCCCAGAAGTTGCCAGCAGTAGGGGAGCCCGGTTCACTCTGCATATCTTCCTCACTCTCAGATCCACTGGTGACATCAGGAAGATTTCCACTGGTAAGAGATTGGTCTAGCTCTACAGTGTCACTACCGGTACCAGAAAGCAAAACATCAGGACCTGCACCGGGAGCCTCAACATGCTGGGTGGCCATCCCTGCACCAGTAGCCTCGACAGGCTGGGTGGCATTCTTCTGGATCACATCTCCCCTTCTCGTACTGGGAGCCTCAACAGGCTGGGTAGCTTTAGTGACAGCAACTTCCTTGGCGGAACAAGGCTGGGACCGGTAAAACTTACATCTGAGACCCCACCGGAAGTAGACTGGCTGGAACAGGTTCCAGGGTCAAAGAAGGGCTTCTCACTGTGATAACTTCTGTAGATTTAACCACCGGTTCAACAGGAACTGCAAATGACTTTGCAAGAATCATAGCTTCCAGCCTTGCAAAGCGTTCAGCCCACTTGTCGTCCAGACTCTTCAGATCTTCAGTAGATGGTGTACTGCTTGACCTTTTCTTGCTGGGTTTGGGAGATTCATCAGAACGCTTCTTCTTCCCAGTAGGGGTTTCAGGCTTCTTAGCAACCTTATCTCCATCTACCCGTCCCAACACATGGACTTGTGAAGGGTCCACAAGAGTGGGGGTAGGGGAGGCAGAAATCATCAATCTTGATTCTTCTTATCTCTGTGGGTAGGGGTGGCTAGTTGTTGTAGCTGCTCTGGGGTAAACGCCTTACAAATGGAGCAGTCCTTCTTAAGCACACTCGGATCGTCTCCAACCCCCTTGTCTTTACATCTTGCGCACTTAAGGTGACCATCAAACACAACCATAATATGGCCTCTCTTCTGTTCTCGGGATGACATGATGATCAGTATTCTAGTAGAATTACGTAGATATAAATAAAAGTTCAATAAAAGTTTGAATTCGTTGTAAAACTTCAAGAACCTCTCTCTGTAGAAAACACGTCTGGCACACTCCAGTTGTGGCAAACGAAAAAGATGCTATGACGTCACGATGTCTAGCCAGGAAGGCAGTACGATACGCCACCTAGCGAATGCACACTCCGTGACCGGTCCTGCTGGTGCCGACCGGTAAAGCAATTGTCCATTGGACAGGATTAACACAATAAAATTTACTAAATATCTTTAATAAACATGTTTAAGACATATACTCAAAAACTGCTCAATTTTCTCAATACCTCCACCTAGGTGGTTACATTTATGACGGTATGCATTTGTCGGTTTGCAAAATAACTCGAAAAATTATGGGGTGGATACTGATGAAATTTTCAGGAAATGCCAGGCACAGATGATTCGACTATTTCATCCCTGCATTTTGGCGACAGTTATTATGATATTGCTCACAGAAATAGACCATGACATATTTTCTGTGGTCGTACTGGCCCTAAAAACAATGGGCTATGCTTGAAAGCTTTATTGTCCTTTTTTTCTCTGGCAAAATGTCACCACAAGAGCTTAGTACCATATGAGGTCAATTCTCAGACAATTGCATGATTTATCAGATGGTGAGGTGAATAAATTGTCAGTTGTTTGGAGGATTTCTTATTCGGTGTTCAAACAGCATCAATCGCTGACCCTCAGCAGTGGTGCAAACAGTAAATTGGTATTTAACAATTTTATGTTTTATTGTGGTGTAAAGTAGAGCTGAAACGATTAGCAAATTTTGCTAGTCGGGTAGTCGCTTGCATTAACCGTCGACTAACTGATGAACTGGTTTTGAGATTTAGCATGTACGAGAAATACCGAAATTGTGTGTTGCAGATGTAAACAAACAAAATGGCAGATTGCGAGATATTAGAAAAGCAAAAAAATTACCAGATTGTTGGGTAAATTGGCTAATAATGTAATATTTTGATATTTTAAAAATAAAATACCGATAAAATACTTTAATTTGATAGCTTTTAAGGCAAAATATTGATAGTTTCAACGATCACGTAAAAACCCATGTGTGGTGATATACATGAGAAAACAGTTAACCGATTTCACAATATTGGCGTCGACCAGTGCTTTGATAACCTAATAATCGATTAGTACGAATAATCGTTTCAGCTCTAGTGCAAAGTAGTCAAATTCACAAAGAATATTTGAATACAGTTTACTATTTTACCATTATTATCATCATTTTAGGCTTTCTTATAATGGCTGACACTTCATAAATGTATATATTAAGGTTTAACATGTAATATTTTCACATACATCTGTTCATTTAAAAGAAAATATGTCCCAAAATGCATTTCCAGTTTCAAAGTATGTGTCATGTATGGCAGTAGCTGAGTTTCCATATTGGACATTGTTTCCAGTGAAGGTACATTCTAAAGTTCTCACTCAGTGCTTGTTTTCAAGCTGAATTTTTGTTCATGAGTATTCAACTGCAATCATCTGTACTTGTCCGATCCTCTACTGTATATTGAATTAACCTATATGACATACATCACTAAGTTCAGACATTGGCAGGATACAGTTTAAGATGAGGATACATAATCCAGCTGCCACATTTAATACCCTTAAAGCTCCCCTCTCTTGGGGGAATACAAATTGTGGTAGAAGATTTTAGAAATTCTAAACAAGAGGGTCAGAGGTGCCCCAAAAGGCGGGTTGCGCACACAGGAAACAAGGTTAGCAACTGCTCTTATTAAAAGGAGGTGCTGCTGACATGCATTGCAGAACCTCAAAAAGTGTTACCGAAATGGTATATTATTTGGAATTCAATACTAGTTGGTTAGTAACTATAATTATTTACTAATAAACTCATTTGGCTAAAAGTGTATATGATTAGGTGCCTTTTCTTATCTTTATAAGGGTCTGCAAAACAATGTAAGTATATGCTATAAAATAATAAAGTAAAGAGTAAAAACTATGAAACGGTAATAACCAAAAATTTTGGTGAAATTATTTTAGTGAGAACTTGGGAAATTTGGCTATAGCATATACTTACAAAATGTACCATAATATTGCATGGCACCTAATCACAAAAGATAATTTATTAAAATAAATGTAAGTCATAGTATTATTTACCATATGTACAGGATAAATGTGGACGGACAGACAGATGGACAGACAAATGGACGAAAAACAGACAAACGAACAGACGCAATTTCACCAATTTCGAAAGGAACCTAGCTATGATGGAGATCTATCTCCCTATCAAGTTTGAATCTGATTGGTCAAACCATTTTCGAGTTAGAGTCCGGAAATGAAAATGTAGACAAACAGATGGATGGACAAACGGACGAAAAACAGACAAATGAACGGACGGAATTTTACCAATATCGAAAGGAACCTACCTATGATGGAGATCTATCTCCCTATCAAGTTTGAATTCGATTGGTCAAACCGTTTTCAAGTTAGAGTCCGGAAACGAAAATGTGGACAAACAGACGGATGGACAGATATACGGACGAAAAACGGACAAACGAACGGACAGAATTTCACCAATATCGAAAGGAACCTAGCTATCATGTTGATCTATGTCCCTGTCAAGTTTGAATTTGATTGGTCAAACCGTTTTCAAGTTAGAGTCCGGAAATGGAAAATGTGGACGGACAGACGGACGTCGGACACATCAATCTAATAGGCGGGTTGGTTACATGCAACCCGCCTAAAAACGAACAAATGGACAGAAAAACAAGACAAATGAACGGATGGATTTACACCAATTTTGAAAGGAACCTAGCTATGATGGTGATGTATGTCCCTGTGAAGTTTGAATTTGATTGGTCAAACCGTTTTAAAGTTAGAGTCCGGAAACGAAAATGTGGACAAACAGATGGATGGACAGACAAACGGACGAAAAACGGACAAACGAACACACGGAATTTCACCAATTTCGAAAGGAACCTAGCTATGATGGTGATCTATCTCCCTGTGAAGTTTGAATTTGATTGGTCAAACCGTTTTAAAGTTAGAGTCCGGAAACGAAAAATGTGGACGGACAGACGGACGTCGGACACATCAATCTAATAGGCGGGTTGGTTACACGCAACCCGCCTAAAAAGTCACAGAGGGAATACTCTGGGTATCTCATGAAATATCTAGATAATTATGTGTCTTTCTTTTTGTGAGTTGACCTTTTCTTTAACCTGTACTTGAATTAAGGATGGGTCTGAGTAGGCCCGGTATCTCGGTATCGAGAGCATTTTACTGGAATACTGTGATGAGATTTTACAACCGCCACTTCGCTTGTCAGCACATATAATGGAAGGAAAACTTGAAATATTGGAAACAAACAAGAAATCTGAAGAAATTCTGCATTTTTATGTCATATTTGGTGTATTTATGGACTTTTATTGCGATGTCATTAAGAGGAATGTCCATCTTTTGGTTACGACAATTTATAACATAAATCTCGCTTGTCAGCACATATAATTGAAGGAAAACTTAAAATACTGGAAACAAAAAAGAAATCTGAAGAAATTATAAGCTTTTATCTCATATTTTGTGCATTGGGCCACTTTTATTGAGATTCGCTAAGAGAAAACGTCCATGTTTGTTTGGGGTGTACTAAAACACGAATTCCCGGAATCGGTACGGTTTTGCATTGGCGACCTCTTGATGTACACTTTTTTGATACCGACCTATCCCTAACTTGAATATATTTTGTGTATCATCATTTCGGCAAAAATGAAAGTGGTTTACTATTCACAACTGCAAAACACTACTTCAAGGTCCCTCTCTCACAAATAAAGTCCACAAATCCCACAAACATCTTTCCAAGTCCTTTGCAGCCATTACACACCGACATTTTGTGTCCCCCACTGTTTAAGTATCTTCTTATTGTTAATTTTGATACCACTCTGGATTACTTACCTAGAACATCCCATATCTCTTTTGTCAATTCACTTTTTAGTTTACCACACAGAGTGCCACTGCATGAAGACGACCTTTTTTACCATGAAATCCACCCCTTTTCATCTGTAGATCATGATCGATTCAAGTTTTTCCTATTGCCATTGGGAGACAAGGTATATTATTATATTAGCAATATTGGACAGGCCCTGAGCATTGTAATTGTGGGGGTTAAACACAGAGGTGACGGTCTATAATTAGATTCCATGCTTACTTACCAAAAGGCTACTGAGGACCTAGCATGCAAAGAATAAACAATCCTTATTGAAGTGTTGTGGCCACAGCAATTATTGTCACCAACACAGCTATGCCTCTATAAATCCTGTACTTAAGAGATTACACTGGTTACGGGTGGCTACATTGAAAAGAGCCTACGTTGGTTTACAAGTTCTTGTATTTATTTATTTATTTGGGGTTTTACATCGCTTTCAACACTGTACAGGTCTGATATATATATCTGATAATATCACGATGGGTAGTTTGGGCAGAGGAAACCAGTACATACAGTTGATTAAGGTTCTGCACTGTAAACTGCCGACCAAAGACAAGCAACTACCAGCTTTCCCACTTGAGATCAGGCCGGAACTTGAACCCCAATCTCAGAGGTGGGAGACGAGAGTGTTATCACTCTGCCACCGTGGCCCCTACAAGTTCCTGTAAACCAGCTATCCTGCACATTTGAGTCCTTTTCCAAAAGCCAGCAATACTTAAATGCTGGGATGATGTTTGCAGAAGTTCAATAGTTCTAGTTCGCTTGTTGACTGCTGCGAAAATGAAGTTTTGGTTCAAAATTCTGAAATTTGGACTCCATTAAACATTTAGAAATCACCAACATTGCAAAGGTTGCTAGTTTCGTCCATATATAAAACTTGTATTCTATTAAGAATACGGCGATACTTTCCCAAAATATCTATGGATCTTACATTTTAACATATTTTCAAAGTGATCAGATTTTATGGTAGATTTCTTGCTTTTTACTACTTTGAAAAAGTTGGTTTTATGCTCAAACTGGATTGATGTTTACTAGCTTGTAGAGATACCAAACATAGAAAATGAAATTCTAGATGATTTCACAGCACTAATAAATGCGCTGTATACCAGAAGAAGTCACATGCATGGTGAAGTTCCAGAGGTTCTGCTATTTTTTTCCATCCGTATAGAAGTCTCCCAGGTTTTGTTTCAGCCTTACAGTATCTGCTCAGCCAAAAGCATTTATACCTTATAGTGGTAGGACTGTTTACAGAAATAAAAACTGGTTACTGGGGGCTTTGAAACGAACGAAATCCGGTATTTCGTATGCTTGTTACTGGCAGTGATTATTTCTCGTGGGGCGTACATGAACCAGAACTTGCAACTGGAAATGGCTTTCGCGAGATATTAAAAAGTACGTAAACATGACGTTTGCTCAATATAAAGTAAAAATGTAACTTATTTCACAAAATATATATATTTTTTGTTGTTTTGATGAAGTATCAGCCATTATAAAGCCTAAAATGTTGACGTTTTCAACAAACATTTATCACCAAGAGACAACCTCCATTTACCTCCACTCATTTTATGTCACTGTATTACACTGAAACACGACCGAGTCGCAATCTTATATACACATATGGACCACACCTTCAGTTACCATATGAAAAATGTCATCTGCGCAACACTGCTCTTCAATGTACCTTTTCTTAGACGTTGACCGGATGCCTGCGGCCATCGGAGATCAGCATTCAGTTCCACATGGTAAGCTATTGTAGCGCAATAAAATTTAACTTTTTAAAACTTCCATTGGACGCCCAAGGAACTGGATGTTTCACCACTGCGTCAGGTAGTAGTTGAAGGAAAGGAGCGATTTGCCCAACACCTACTACCGCAGGCTGTCGCACCTGTAGTGTGAATGGGGTACAAGTTCTTTTATGTCAGTATCCTCTGTAGTACTGACCCACTTTTAAAATTACCTGGATTTTTAATAATTGGACATCAGACTTTCTACTTGAAGCAACACACAAACTTTCGAAGGTGATTAAGTGCTAAAACATTTTATTAGAATTTAATCTGGGCAGAAAGCCATCATGATGGTGGAAAAAAGACACCTAGAAATAATGCATGGTCTATACCTATCAGTAACATTTTCATCAAAAAAGCTTTACTAAGAAGCCAGTGTGTTCTAACTTTGTCACTAATTTTCTTGTAGTAAATTTTACCAAATATCTAAAGCAATAGTTTTTTTTCCACCATTTTTTTTTGTCAAAAAAGACTAATGCCTTATTTCCAAATGTTTATTTTTTCCATAATGCCTTTATTCACCTGCATTTAATATGAAATGGATAATTTTCTGACCTTTTTCACAGGAAATTTGCAAATTTAATATTAAATAAATTAAATTTTTATAAGTTAATACCCTATCCAATGGACAAAAATAAGGTTGAAAATCCGTCATAATGCACACTTTTTCCTTTTAAATACTCTGGAGATGTTGAAAACACGTCTGCAAAGTACACACGCCAAACAAAAAAGATGCTATGACGTCAGGTTGTCTAGATAGGAAGGAAGTACGAGGCGCCATCTGGGGAGTTTATAGTACTGGGACCGGCCAGCCGGTGGAAACACAGGACATCTTTTTCTGGCGTTTGGCGGGCCGGTTAGGCCGACTGGATTAGCAATTGTCCATTGGATAGGATGTATTAACGCAATAAAATCGATTTTCTTTGAATATTCAATCACTCAAAAATATATTGTAAATTTGTAATGGCGACTTAAGAATACTTTAATGCAAAATTTAAACTCTTCCTTGCCCTACTTTTCTCCAAATGGCTTCTTGCCACACGATAATACAGCATTAATGTCAACCGCACTTGATATTTTTGTTCCCATTTTTCTAAAAATCGGGGATCTCATCTCGCTATTAATTCCATTCAACAATGAGTTTACAGGAAACTGCATTGCTCACTAATGAGAAACTACTATGGGCAAAAATGGCATTGAAAGAAATCCTCACGAGCAGATTAATGTAAATACTGCGGATAACATGACATCTTTACTATCTTCATTGTATTCTACAACCTCAGTATATTTGAGTCAAATCTGGGGAAGACTACTATGAGGGCTCATTTCTTCAGAATCTGATTTCATGAATTTCAAAGGTCTCCCATTTAGCCCAGTCCCTGGCTCAGATCTGAAGTTTGTTTTTGGTCTCAGCTGAGTTTTCAGGCTCTAACCCATTTAACATAATTTATGTTGATTTTACTGAGACTAGTCTGAAACAAAAGTCTCGACTACAAATTATGTAAATTCCATCAATTTGCTTTCAGTTTGTATACCTTGGAATATACATGATTTACAATTACAGTAAACATAATCATGAATGACTGACTTAAAAAAAGAACTCTTGAGACTCTGAGAATTGAGCCAAAGGTTTCAAAGTTGAGTCTGAGACTAGGCTTAAGTCCTTTCATGAATGAAATCAACCCAGAATTCATCAGAAAGGCTGAAAAAATCATCTCTGAATCAATAAAACAAATAAACAGAAGGGGGTGGGGGTGGGGGGTGAGTGTGGTGTGAAGAGCAGATATAACAATAGGCTGTTATGTTGGCAACAAAGAAGCAGTTTTTATCTCCATTCTGGATGGACAGAATTACCCCTGGAATATTGAAAACTATTGTGTTGTGATACCTGTGCAAACCTAAGCAGAATGAGTGATTGAATGCATAGATCAAGGTCATATCATTTCTCTGCGTTAAATGCCAAGCTATGTGTCACTGTATCTTAGCGAGTCACACACACATATAGGAGTGCTGGGTTCGATCCCAGGTAAAGGGAGATACAAATAATAGTGGCTCGAATAACCACTTAAAATGGAGGTATTCCGTCACTGGGTCTTACAGTTACTGGAATGTCAGAAATTAGAACTTTAGGCTAAGTACTTGTGTAGTGAGGATGAATCGAGTAACGCTTTTGAGATATCGCGTGGAGTACAGATATATACCGTATTTATCCATATAAATGCCTTCTCCCTAGTAAACATCCCCCCACCAACACTTCAAATAAAATTTGTTATTGTGAGATTCTGAAAAAAAAAGTTATTGCCTCCACGATCGAAAAAATGCTTAAAGTAAATGAAATGAAGAAAATCAAAAAGCATGGCAGCTTTTATTATGAAAATATTAAAATTAAAAAAAATGGGACAAAAGTTTATAATACCACTAAATACTAGATACTACTACAAAAGGTAGAATTTACCTCATTACCTTTGCCCCTTGCAGGGGTCATGGGCGAGTGGTATTGTAATCAGGGTGTGTGTTTGTCTACGTGTATAACTTAGAAACTTTTTTACAAAAGGTGGGGTTGGGGTTGTAGGGGTGGGGTGGGGTGGGGTGGGGTGTCTAACTGTGGCTTGGTCCTCCTCAGTGACAGTGACAACAACTTGGGGGAAATAGTTTACGGTCTATAACTTGAATAGTTGTTAAAATATATAATGCAATTTTCAAATTTCTGTGAGAATTTCACACAGAATACTTGACAAGCTATTTATTAACAATGGCTTCCATGATGTTACAAATGTACAGATTTTACATGAATTATAACATTTAAGGAAAGTAAAATGTAACATGACTTTGAAGCATAAAAATAATTCAACATTTTTTAAACTATGCATTCAAGGTTACAAAAGGCATCAACCTGTATTATAACTCAATACGACAATCAGAACATACCTTTTGGAACTAAAATATATAAAATATTGCACACTGAAATTAAAAAATGCATGTAAAAGTAGATGACAGACTTTCCAGTTTAATAATATTGACCCTTTTGCATCTATTTCATTTTGTTACATCAGGACACCAATTTCAGTAAACATCCTTCAATTTGGGCACCAGAAAGCAGGTCTTGTTGCTGTTCTGTGACCAAGATAATTTTTATGCTTTGCCTTTATTATTCATACACTTTAGTTCTGTAAAAATGAGATAATATGTTTTTTTAAAAAATATTTTTGAAAATTGGTATGACTATTCTTCAGAGGTACCCTGTGGGTCAAAAATTTCGTCGAAATCCCTCTATCTAGCACGGTTTTCGAGATATAAGCATTTTTATGTTTTGCAATTTTTGCGAAAAATTTGAAAATTCAAAATGGCCGCCATTTTTTGCAAGACAAATTTTTTTTTGAAAATTGGAATGGCTACTCTGCAGAGATACCCTGTGTGTCAAAAATTTTGTCGAAATTGCTATATCTAGCACAGTTTTCAAGATATAAGCATTTTTGTGTTTTGCAATTTTTCCCGAAAAATTTGAAAATTCAAAATGGCCGCCATTTTTGGCGAAACAAAATATTTTTGAAAACTGGGATAGCTACTCTGCAGAGATACCCTACAGGGTCCAAAAGTTCGTCGAAATCGCTCGATCTAGCACGGTTTTCGAGATATAAGCATTTTTGTGTTTTGCAGTTTTTGTGAAAACTTCGAAAATTCAAAATGGCTGCCATTTTTTGCGAGACAAAAATTTTTTGAAAATTGGAATGGCTATTCTGCAGAGATACCCTGTGTGTCAAAAATTGTCGAAATTGCTATATCTAGCACAGTTTTCGAGATATAAGCATTTTTGTGTTTTGTAATTTTTGCGAAAAATTCGAAATGGCCGCCAATTTTGGAGACAAAATTTGTTTGAAAATTAGGATGGCTACTCTGCAGAGGTACCGTGGGTCCAAAATTTCGTCGAAATCCCTCTATCTAGCATGGTTTTCGAGATATAAGCATTTTGTGTTTTGCAATTTTTCTCGAAAAATTTGAAAATTCAAAATGGCCGCCATTTTTGGCGAAACAAAATATTTTTGAAAACTGGGATGGGTATCTCTGCACTACTCTGCAGAGATACCCTACAGGGTCAAACATTTTGTCAAAATCGCTCTATCTAGCACGGTTTTTGAGATATAAGCATTTTTGTGTTTTGCAGTTTTTGTGAAAACTTCGAAAATTCAAAATGGCTGCCATTTTTTGCGAGACAAAAATGTTTTGAAAATTGGGATAGCTACTCTGCAGAGATACCCTACAGGGTCCAAAAGTTCGTCGAAATCGCTCTATCTAGCATGGTTTTCAAGATATAAGCCTTTTTGTGTTTTGCAATTTTTGCAAAAAATTCGAAAATGGCTGTCATTTTTGGTGAGACAAAATTTTTTTTGAAAATTGGGATGACTATTCTTTAGATACCCTGTGGGTCAAAATTTTGTCGAAATCGCTCTATCTAGCACGGTTTTCGAGATATAAGCATTTTTGTGTTTTGCAATTTTTGTGAAAAATTCGAAAATTCAAAATGGCCGCCATTTTTGGCGAGATAAAATTTTTTTGAAAATTAGGATGGCTACTCTGCAGAGGTACCCTGTGGGTCAAAAATTTCTTCGCAATCCCTCTATCTAGCATGGTTTTCAAGATATAAGCACTTTTGTGTTTTGCAATTTTTTTGCGAAAAATTTGAAAATTCAAAATGGCCGCCATTTTTGGCGAGACAAAATTTTTTTGAAAATTACAGTAGCTACTCTGCAGAGATACCCTGTGGGTCAAAAATTTCATCGAAATCGCTCAATCTAGCATGGTTTTCAAGATATAAGCCTTTTTGTGTTTTGCAATTTTTGCAAAAAATTCGAAAATTCAAAATGGCTGTCATTTTTGGTGAGACAAATTTTTTTTTGAAAATTGGGATGACTATTCTTTAGATACCCTGTGGGTCAAAAATTTCGTCGAAATCCCTCTATCTAGCACGGTTTTCGAGATATACCGTAAATGACCTATTTAGCGCATCCGCCCTTGTAACCGCACCCTACCTCTTTTTCCCAGCAATATCGTCAGTGACAGTGCACAATATCCTCATATTTTTCTTAATAAATTGACATTTTTGTCACGGCTTTCGAGTTTGTTTTCATCTACCGCCATATTTACAGGAAGTGGGTATTTCTAAATGTCGAGAGACCGTTTTTCTACCGGATTGACCTATGCTTCATAACGGAAAGTGTTTCATGATGGGTGCGCTAAAAGGGACATTTTTTCTCAACAAATATTGAATAAAAACAGACTTTGCTTAGCGCACTGTGCGCTAAATAGGTCATTTACGGTAAGCACTTTTGTGTTTTGCAATTTTTGCAAAAAATTCGAAAATTCAAAATGGCCGCAATTTTTGGAGAGACAAAATATTTTTGAAAACTAGAAATAGGACGCCCTGTTGATAGTAGCTGCGACATATGAATAGAAACAGGATAGCATGGAAGAACACACATTATCATGTGTAATGTCCACCCCATGAACCTTTTGCCAGAATTGTACAGTAGTCTTACAAGACCCTGTTTCATTTGTGAAATATATCAATGATGGTTAAATATTTATTAGTGTACATGTAAATTATTTCAGCTTCATGCCTTTTTGCATTGGTTGGGTCAAAAATTTTGACGAAATCACTCTATCTTGCACGGTTAAGAAGATAGAAGCGAATTTCTGTTTTTCTATTTTTGGCAAAAATTTGAAAATTCAAAATGGCCGCCATTTTTGGGAAGAGGAAATTTTTTTTGAAAATTGCCAAGAGTACATTTCTTAGATAACCTATGGGTCGAAAATTTCAACAAAATAACTATTTTGCACGGTTAAGGCAAATTTGTGTTTTTCCATTTTGGGTCAAAATTCGAAAATTCAAAATGGCCGCCATATGTGGGGAGGGGAAAATTTTTTGAAAATTGCCAAGAGTACATTTCTTAGATATCCTGTGGGTCGAAAATTTCGACGAAATCGCTCTATCTCGTACGGTTAAGGAGATAGAAGCAAATTTGTGTTTTGCCATTTTTGGAAAAATTCGAAAATTCAAAATGGCCGCCATTTTTGGGGAGGGAAATTTTTTTGAAAATTGCAAAGATTACATTCCTTAGATACCCTGTGGGTCGAAAATTTTGACGAAATTGCTCTATCTCGCACAGTTAAGGAGATAGAAGCAAATTTGTGTTTTGCCATTTTTGACAAAAATTCGAAAATTCAAAATGGCCGCCATTTTTGAGAAGGGGAAAATTTTTTGAAAACTGTAAAGATTACATTCCTTAGATACCCTGTGGGTTGAAAATTTCGACGAAATCGCTCTATCTCGTAAGGTTAAGGAGATAGAAGCAAATTTGTGTTTTGCCATTTTTGGCAAAAATTAGAAAATGGCCGCCATTTTTGGGGAGGGGAAATTCTTTTGAAAATTGCAAAGATTACATTCCTTAGATACCTTGTGGGTTGAAAATTTCGACGAAATCGCTCTATCTCGCACGGTTAAGGAGATAGAAGCAAATTTGTGTTTTGCCATTTTTGGCAAAAATTCGAAAATTCAAAATGGCCGCCAGTTTTGGGGAGGGGAAGATTTTTTGAAAATTGCAAAGAGTATATTCCTTAGGTACCCTGTGGATCGAAAATTTCGACGAAATCGCTCTATCTCGCATGGTTTAGGAGATATGAGCACATTTGCCTTTTTCAGTATTCAAAATAGCCAATTACTCATTTATTTAATTAATTACTCACTCATCTATGAAGCAATTACCCCCAAAAGCAATCCCATACAAGCTATTAACCCAATGAACCTCCATACCAAATTTCAGAAAGATAGGCTTAATAGCATTCCTTAAAATGTCTGGAAACCAGAGATACTCAAAAGTAGCAAAGTAGCTATTACTCAGTTAGCTATAGAGCTATTATCACCAAAAGCAATCCCATACAAGCTATTAACCCAATAAACCTGCATGCCAAATTTGGTAAAGATAGGTTAAGAACTGTTGCCTAAAATGTCTGGAAACCAAGTGGGACGGCGGACGTGGGTGGACATAACTAGATTGGGCCAACTCGGCGCCAACATATCCCCAGACAGGTCATCACTCACGCCACAGGTTTTGATCGGGAATTTTTTAAAGCATAATTACCCATTATTATATGAACTTCAGCACATCAATCTACTCTGTTTGTATCTTCCCAAGAAGATGGTGTATCCCCAGACGCCGAATACATAACTCAAATTATATTTTCAATCTTCCTGCAATGATAACTCTAAACCTATTTTCAAAGTATTTATTAATAAATGATTGATGATTGAATGTCCATTCTAAAATAATAATCCCAAAAGAGCATATCTCTTTCTATATTTGTTGACAAATAAAATATTATTTTTAACTCAACATCATACTTTTCAATCTTCCTGCAATGATAACTCTTAACCTAATTTCAAAGTATTTAAATGATTGATGATTGAATGTCCATTCTAAAATTCATAATCCCAAAAGCGCATATCTGTTTCTATATTTGTTCACAAATAAAATATTATTTAAAAAAAAATTATTTATATTATTATTTTATTATATTATTTATAGAATTTGTAAATTGTTTTCAGTTATTCATTTCCTCTATTCCTATATATGTGGTCCATATATATGCAACCTAAATATGTGACACAATCTCAGTTCTGACTCCCCTTTGTGTTATATGATGAAGCCCACCACCTCCTACCCCACCCCTCTCCCCTTCTCCACACCTCTCTCACTATTACACAAGATCTGCAACCCCATTGAGTTCTTTGTTTCTCATTTGATATCACTAAATACCTTTGTTTATTTAGTGTCACTCAATATAGCTGGAGGTCCCAGAGGTGGGTGGGGGATGTGGGTTGGGACTACAGCATAAATGGTAAACAAACAATCTGATATATATCAAAGGGGTAATCAAATACAAAAAGAATTGAGAATTTTAAGTATGTGATTATCAACTGAAATGAGTTCATAACTGTAGGAGCTGTGTCAAAATTAACTGAGGCAAGTTGAATAAAACTGGGCTAGTTGAGGGTTAAAAATCCCCTAGTTTTACTACATAAGGATATACTTTTATTAATATTGGGACTTAAAGCTCACCAGAAAATAACAGTGTCCATTTTGCCTACTTGAATATGTTTAACCAGTTTCATTTTAAAGAGTTAAAAACTCAGCAAGCAGAGGTACAACACACAAAAATAAGTTCTTAAAAGACTAAGATAGCCATAACATCATTAATATTCAAAATTTAAAGAGACAGGCACTTCCTTTTAAAAATTCAAAGATTTCAGCTCTATGACCCACATAGTTTGACAGTTACAGGGCTTTAAAGTGGCATAATGTCCATAAATTGGGTTTCTGTGGGCATTTTACAATTGTTAAAGAGACCTTAGCAATTAAACTACAGATCTGAAACTTTTTGGGGGACATACATAACAAACAAAAATTAGATATAATACAGTTTAAGACTTGTCACACTAAGCATTTCCAAATTACAGGGCAAAATACAGTAGAAAATGTCAAAAAAGGTCACTTGGATGAGTGTCTATGGTCGTCATACACAGGTTCAATGTCTACTACAGGCCTTGATGTTCGGTACATGGAAAAAAAAGACGCTTAATAATGTATTCCTAGTTGAGATTTCAGCCCTGTCAGTCACATAGTTTAACAGTCACAGGGCTGAAAAGTGGCAAAAAGTCCAAATATTGGGTCTCTGTGGGCCTTCTAGAGACCTCAATGTGACCTTCAAATTAAAGCTTCAGACTTAAAATCTTTCACAATCAGAGATTATACATAGAATGTATATCTAATATAGTTTGAAACTTCTCAGACTTACCATTCCAAGTTACAAGGCAAAATATGTAAAAAATGTCTAAAAAGGGTCACTCGGGTGAGTATCTATGGTCGTCATACACAGGTTAAATATCTACTAAAGGCCTTGATGTTCAGCACATGTAAAAAGAACATAATAATATATTCCCAGATGAGATTTCAGCTCTATCAGTCACATAGTTTAACAGTCACAGGGCTTAAAAGTGGCAAAAAGTCCAAATATTGGGTCTCTGTGGGCCTTTTAGAGACCTCAATGTGAACTTTAAATCAAAGCTTCAGGTTTAAAATCTTTCACAATCAAAGGTTACACATAGAATGTATATCTAATACAGTTTGAAACTTCTCAAGACTTACCATTTCCAAGTTACAGGGAAAAATATGTGAAAAATGTCTAAAAAGGGTCACTCGGGTGGGTGTTATGGTCCTCACACACAGGTTAAATGTCTACTTAAAGCCTTTATTTCTGGCACATGTAAAAATGACATAATGATATATTCCCAGGTGAGATTTCAGCTCTATCAGTAACATAGTTTAACAGTCACAGGGCTTAAAAGTGGCAAAAAGGCAAAATATCGGGTCTCTGTGGGCCTTTTAGAGACCTCAATGTGACCTTCAAATCAAAGCTTCAGACTAAAAATCTTTCACATTCAAAGGTTACACATAGAATGTATATCTAATACAGTTTGAAACTTCTCAGACTTACCATTTCCAAGTTACAGGGAAAAATATGTGAAAAATGTCTTATAAGGGTCACTCGGGTGGGTGTTTATGGTCCTCACACACAGGTTAAATGTCTATTAAAGGGCTAAATTTTGGGGCAGATATAAGAAAACACATAGATATATTCTCAGATGATATTTAACTTAGATGAGAGACATAGTTTGAAAGCTACAGTGCTCGAAAGTGGCAAAAAGTGCATAAATTGGGTCTCTGTGGGCACTTTTGAGACCTTAAGTCGACCCCTTTGGGTAAACCTACAGCCCTAAAATTTTCTACAGACAAGGATTACATATCAAAGTTATACCTAGTGCAGTTTGAGACTCATCAGAGTTACCACTTCCAAATTATAGGGCAAAATATGTGAAAAATATAGCAAAAAATCCTTAAGTGGGGGTCTTTATGGGCCTCAAACACAATTTTCTCCTCAACTTAAAGTCGTGATTTTCGGCACATGTACTAAGAACATATTAATGTGTTCTCAGGTGAAATTTCAGCCAGCTGAGCATCATAGTTTGTGACCTAGAGGGCTCTTAGTGGCCAAAAGTGCAATTTCTGACCTTAAGGTGGCCATAAGTTCTCTTTTATTGGGAGTTTAAGGTCACCTTAAAATAGGGATCTTCCTTTGGGCACCCTTAACATGTGTACCAAGTTTGAAAAAAAAATATTAATTTGTTTTTGAGTTATCGCGTCCACAAGGAAATTTCTACGGCGGCGGCGGCGCGACGGACCTGAATCCAATATATCCCCGACTTTCGTCTGGGGATATAATTAAGATGGCTACTCTGCAGATGTACCCTGAGGGTAAAAAATTTCGTCGAAATCGCTCTATCTAGCACAGTTTTCGAGATATAAGCCTTTTTGTGTTTTGCAATTTTTGCAAAAAATTCGAAAATTCAAAATGGCCGTCATTTTTGGTGAGACAAAAGTTTTTGAAAATTGGGATGACTATTCTTCAGAGATACCCCGTGGGTCAAAAATTTCGTTGAAATCCCTCTATCTAGCATGGTTTTCGAGATATAAGCATTTTTGTGTCTTGCAATTTTTGTGAAAAATTCGAAAATTCAAAATGGCCGCCATTATTGGTGAGACAAAAGTTTTTGAAAATTGAGATGACTATTCTTCAGAGATACCCTGTGGGTCAAAAATTTCGTCGAAATCCCTCTATCTAGCATGGTTTTCGAGATATAAGCATTTTTGTGTTTTGCAATTTTTGTGAAAAATTTGAAAATTCAAAATGGCCGCCATATTTGGCGATACAAAAATTTTTTGAAAATTGGCATGGCTACTCTGCAGAGATATCCTGCAGGGTCAAAAATTTCGTCGAAATCGCTCTATCTAGCACGGTTTTCAAGATAACAGCATTTTTGTGTTTTACAATTTTTGAGAAAAATTCGAAAATTCAAAATGGCCGCCATTTTTTTTTTTTGAAAATTGGGATAGCTACTCTGCAGAGATACCCTGTGGGTCAAAAGTTTTGTCGAAATCGCTCTATCTCACACGGTTTTCAAGATATAAGCATTTTTGTGTTTTCCTATTTGCAAAATTCATAATGATTAATCATTAATTACTAATGTCTTGTCCATTTCTTAACCAATCAATGCCAAAATCTAATGATTTCCAGATTTTAATAGAATGAATGTATTTGCCAAGTTTCAGGTGAATTGATACAATCCCTTTCAAGTTATCATCTGGACAAGCTTACCCATCAAAAAAAAGACATTTTTGGTCAATGACAATTGTGACCTCTCTGATTGGTCGAAATGTCACTGCAGCATATTCAAAAAAATTCCCCAGGGCTACTGCATACACCTGCCATATTTGAAAAGAATCCGCCCAACGGTGACAGAATTATGAGGAAAAGAAAACGCGGAGCTCACGGAGCCAGATATCCTCCCATATACAAACAAGCGTCCCGCAAGGGACGCTTAATTATGTGAAAAACTAATATCAGTTAAAGAAATCTGACAGAATACTAAGGTTTATCAGAGTATTTCATTGATTCACACTATGTTTCATATTTTTTCGGTTACCAGCTTCGCCAGTTTGTACTTGGTTTCTTAAAGAATTTGGACCATTTTCAGGTAACCTATCACAGCTTTAGTTTTTAAGTTTGAAGTCAATGCAATACTTGGTTATTTTATAATGAATTTTTAAAATTAGGTATCTCTTTTCATGTATCACAGATCTGTTGGTTCAAGCATCCATATCAAACAAGTAACATTGTAACATAAGTTGCAAGGATCATTGTAGTAAAATCAACCTATGTTGATATTTTGTGTTGAGGACTGCCACTGGCCAGCAGATTCTGAGGTCGTCTAATCGAATCGTGTTTCTAAAACGCCACAGATGCACTGGATGATAATAGACGAACTTGAATTTGTTGTTAAATATTGGATTAAACAGTTCTTCCTTCTTGCTATTTTTAATGTAATCTAATTTTTAAACTTTGTACATCCTAATTCCTTGCTGCAAAGACTTGGTAGACCGATGGGACAGAAACTCTGAAGAGTTACTGGACTGTCTCCATAGCTGGTGGTCACAGGTTGATGGACCAGAGTTAGTTCCCAACAAGTGGTCTGATTTTTGGTAATATCTGTATATGAGGCTTTGTGTGGTCTCTGGCATTGCTTATGGGTGCTAAAATTGGATCAATGGTCAAGTGAGTAGCACGTTGGTTGGATGTGTGGATATTTGTCTGATTGAGAGGTGGCTTAGGAGGTTCTCAGTGGCCAATTGATTTAAGCAAGTTTGGCATCTATCCACAGGCTATCATCTGTGTGGGTTCGACTCCCACAAGGACAATGCTGTGGGCCAGTGTCTTAAACCCAGGCTGTTGAACAGGATGCCAAAACTCTAAATTTGACTTTGCCCTTATCAAACTTCTACTGGAAAGGAACTCTGGAGGTATATTGAAAGTATAACAGCTCTAGCCATCATTAATAACCATAAAACCAATCAACACAACAATGACACTGAAACAGTCTGTCTGCCATCTTGGGAATAATATTGCTTGTATTGAAGTCTTTGTTGTTGTAATAAAGTCTTAATGACGCCGTAATTCTGCCATTTTAGTACTTTTTACTTTTACGGAACCCATTTATATCTGAAAGCCAGACATCACACACTACGTAATACTATTTAAATATTGGCCATAACAAAGTATAACCATAATTTTATAAAATTGAATGCCTGGACATTACAGCAACCACAGAGCCAGATTATGACAGTATTAATAATACATTAAATATACAGCTTTATAAGCCATGCTTAAGGCTCAAACTTGCATCAATACAGAAGTGTAAGTCTAGCAGTCTTGCCAGGGGAAATAATCTTTTCCCATAGGCCAGGACTGACAGTAGATTTTCCATTTTGGTGTCCTGTCAATGTGAAGCCAACCCAATTCAAAGAAAAGACTGCATTCTAGCATTCCCTGATTGAATAGGTCCACCAACAAGAAGTGAATTTTGTGAAAACAAAACATAGCAGTTCTTTCCACTGATGTTTAAACTGACCACAAAGTGTGGCTTAAAAGCAATACCTTGATGTAAAAGCCAGTGAAAATAATAGTACATTAAATAACCCAAGAAAAGCTTTTTCTCAATGACAGAAGAACTGGAGTCTTAGCAAGGCTTCTATATCAAATTCAACTTAATGCACAGACATTTAACCCAGTACTGCCTTTGTTAACAGCTGTTCAGGCCATGGTTTTTGATATGGGTATAAATGAGGTATAAAACTGGGGCCTTATGCAAGTCTACTATTTCATATACAAAGTAATGCAAATTAGACATTAAAACTAAACACTACTGTGGTTAGCAGATGTTTGGGCCATAGTTTTTTGTCATGACGTAAAATGAGTAATTAATCTTTGTGTACTCATTGTGTGATATTTAAATCAAACAATGTTTTCCACCAACAGTTCAAATCCATGATAAACTAAGCAAAACTTCTAGCACTCACAGTGCCACATTAATACATTGGGAAACAAGTCCAAAAGGTGTTTTGGTCCCCTAGCGTGAGCGCAAAGCCATCAGAAACACAAGTAGTGCACTAGAATTTACGAAAAAGTCTCGTGACAGAAAGAAATTCCAACTTAGATACATCTCACAGCTGGTCCCAAACTGAGACGGTCACCCATCTAAGTACTAACATAGCCCTTTGCCGCTTAACTTCAGTGAGCAGACAGTCATCACTCTGTGCCACAATTCCTGAAAGTCTGATGCAAGAAGGACATACTTATGGGAAAAAGCCAAAAGGACATGTGTCCTTTTAGGTATTGGAGAGCAAGAGAGGGATATTCAGAATGCACAGATGTTGTCAATGTCATCAAAGTCCGGAGAAAAAAGGACATATGTATGGGCAAAAGCCAAAATGTTACATGTGTCCATTTTTTTGGAGAGCAAGAGAGGGAATTTCAGAATGCACAGGTCAATTTCATCAAAGTCCGGAGACAAAAAAAAAAAGTGATCTTTAGAAACGCGAGCTCTAGCGTCAAGTTCGCGCTCAAAAAAAAGTGATCTGTAGAAGCACAAGCTCTAGCGAAGCTCGCGCTTTAAAAAGGTGACCACTAGGCCTAATAATAGTGGGTAAATTGTTTATCGATATTGCCGATATTTATTGTTTTGGAACTGGACTCCCGATATCGAGATCTAAACACGTATTTCAATATCGCCATTTTAAGTAAAACTGTAAACTTACACTGTTAATATCCGAAATAAAGCAAAAATCTTAAGACATTGTACACTTTTATCTCACATTTTTGAAGTTTTCAATGCGTTTTTGATGAAAACTGCATTGTTTTGTTTTGATACATTTCGCTTCCTGTTAGCGGTTCGGGAAACACTAAAATAAAACGTTTTCAGTTTCCCGAATTCGGACTATTTGGTAGACAATATGAACCCCCCGATATCGCCCGATATTGAAATATTTTTACATTCAATATCGATACCCACAAGGCCAAACGATTTACCCACTACCTAATAACATAGATAATTGATGCAAAGGTTGGTAAGCTTACAACAATATAAGCTAGTGTTGGGATGATTAGATGTGTGCTCGATTAATTGTCGGTGAAAATGTACAATCGCCATCAGTTCTTTGTCATTTTCTAATAATCAAATTTCAGCTTAAATCTTACCCTTTCCTAATGTACCTGAATATCTAAACATTTAAAAAATATTTCAGGTATTATTTCTTAATAAATTGACAGATTATACATAGGGTGTATCCACTAAATTTCAATATTTTTCCATGACTTTTCCATGACCGAAGCTTTAATATTAAGGACCTTTTACAGGCTTCGTGGCATGAAAGAGACATGTACCGAGGCCACGAGCTCCCGCTGGTTCTGCCTTTGAGAACCACTCACAAGGTTCCAGTCCCAGTATAAGAAGGTGGGGAAGATACCAAAATTTGATCATGATTACATAAACGTATCCTTGTATTGAAATGCTGGATGAAAGAAAGGAACAACGCGGTTTCGCGAAAGGATGCCTTTTAATTTTCATGACTTTTTATGAATTTTCCAACACCTGGAATGAATTTCTATGACTTTTCCAGGCCTGGAAAAAAATAATAGAATTCCATAACTTCTACAGGCTTTCCATGACTGGATACACCCTGTATACAAGCAATTATAAAGGTGAGGAAAAACAGAGGCAGAATGCTGTACCTCCTTTGAAACTCAGATACAAACCTCTACCTACAGATTTGCTACAGAAGAGAATCAGAACTGCATATTGGATGGGCAATGGATACAGCTAAACACAGGACAGATAGAGAAGAGTTAGAGAAGAGACACAGACATCAGTTTTAGCACGGACCACGGAGACGTCGTTTTCTCGAAAACAAAATTATAAACTCCAATTGTAACAACAATCCAGCATATTAGTACACATTTCTCAGTCCAATTATTTCAATTATTGTTTTACTACACCATGTTTTCATTTTTGCTACCACTTATGTAGTCTATAGTAGTCTGCTCTTTTATTACCCCATAATCGGGTATTATCGCCCATTTACCGGGAATTACCGTGTAACTGTCCAAACTATTGGTGTATCATCCCTATTATTTATCTTTCACAGAGTTATTCCAGTAACCTTTTTTGCTGCTTTGTTGTATGGTTCTTGTGTTATATAAGTTATTGTGGCTATCTTGAGGGCAGTTTTAAGGTTCTGAGGCTTATTGGGGTGAATAGGGTGCCCGTGAGTCGCCCACGGGACGAAGATCGGAACGTGAGCTTACTAGGGACATTTATCATGAGTCACCCCAACCACTTAGTTTGCTAGGTGTCTATTACTCTGTCTTGCCTGCTCCTTAGCTATGATGTTGTTGGGTTTTCTGTGCTTCAGTCTCCTCTTTTGGCTGAAAGTGGCTGACCAAAGTCAGTTCTTAGTCTCTCCCTGTGCCCTTCGTGTTCCTGCCCCGATCAGGGATTACTCCTGTAAAATTTTCTCAAATAAGTTTCCTGCATATGCCAGGGTCAAATGTCTTTTGATTCTGTTGTTGTTATCTGGTGACATCGCCCTTAATCCAGGTCCTGTAAACTTTGGCTTTGTGAATTGCCGTTCCATCAGGAATAAGGGTCCCTTGATCTGTGACACAATTGTCTCGAATAATCTTGATATTTTGGCACTTGCAGAAACTCACATTCACATTTCTGATACCGACAGCCTACTGAAGTCAGTAACTCCGCCTGGATTTCAACTCACTCATAGGCCCCGGACGATTGGTCGCGGTGGCGGAGTGGGCTTCCTTTCCAAGAAAAACTTACCTGCTAAGACTGTTGATGCACCAACACATTCCACTTTCGAAAACATCGTTATATCAATTGTCACTAACTCAAAATCATTTGTTATGGCTTGTGTCTATCGCACCCCAGGTTCATGTTCCTCTGCCTTTCTTGATGATTTCCTGCATTTCTGTGGTTTTCTGTCATCTCTCACTTCCTCCTTCATCATCTGTGGTGACTTCAATGTCCATGTGGACACAGATTGTATTGACCAAGAAAATTTCTCAATCTATTAGATACCTCTAATCTTGCCCAAAATGTTAATAAAGCTACCCACTTGCATGGTCATACACTGGATCTGATACTTAGCCCAAGCGATTCATCCTTTGTCAGTAATGTGACAGTTGGGGAAATGGTCTCAGATCATGCACTGGTGAAATGTCATTTGGATTTTGCATGCCCTGCAGTACCGAAGGTTGACAGTATTTCTTACCGCAGGTACCATAAAATCAATATGAAGAGCTTTTGTGAGGATCTTGCAAACACATCCTTGTCACATCTCCTGCTACAGTGGCTGCAGACCTGTATGACCAGTATATTCGTAACCTTGGTGGTGTGTTGGACAGGCATGCACCATTGATTTGTCGAAGAGCTAAGAAAACACCAGCTGGATGGCTGTCAGATTCTTACCGTAGGGCCAAATCTATCAGGCGTCAATTTGAGCGCATATGGCATAGGGATAGGTCACAGTTGAGTAGAAGTAGATTGCGCAGACAGATTGCCCGGTGCAATGCAATCATAAATAGAGACAAGGCTGAATACTATAGCACCATCATTAGTGATAACAGCCGTGACCCAAAGAAGTTATGGCATACACTTCGTCAAGTCCTCAATAGTGGTCAAGAGAGTACTCTCCCTCCTCATCAGTCTGAGAAATCCTTAGCAAACAAATTTGCTTCCTTCTTTCATAAAAAAATCAAAAGGATTCGTGCTATGTTCACAGCCTCTTCGGCAACAGTCATATCACCCATGTGTACACCTCCCAACCTACCTTCCTTCAATGAGGTCTCGGAGGACGAGGTACTAAAAATCATCAAAAATTCCCCTACAAAATCATGTCTTTTAGATCCAGTCCCTACTTTTCTTTTGAAAGATTGTGTGGAAATTTTACTTCCGTCAATTACAAAACTTGTCAATCTGTCATTGGCTGAGGGTGTATTTCCTCAAAAATTCAAGAAGGCAGTTGTCACTCCTCTCATTAAGAAAGCATCACTTCCAAATGAGGATTTGCAAAATTATCGACCGGTATCAGGACTATGTTTCATGTCAAAATTGGTGGAGCGTGTAGTTGTTAAACAGCTCATGCAACATATCAATAGTAACAATCTTGATAATCCTAGGCAATCTGCATACAAAAGTGGTCACTCCACAGAAACCGCCCTGCTGCTTATCAAAAATGAGATCCATCTCTCACTATCACGGGGCGAGCCTACTGCATTGGTCTTACTGGATCTGTCAGCTGCGTTCGACACAATTGACCACCCGACTCTTCTTAATTGTCTTAAATCATGGTTTGGTGTGTCTGGCACAGCCTTGAAATGGTTCACGTCCTATCTCAGCCACCGTTTCCAGGCAATTAAAATTGGGTCAACCCTCTCTGATTTGCATGAGCTGTTGTTTGGAGTACCACAAGGCTCCGTCCTTGGTCCTCTGCTGTTCTCCTTATACACCACTCCTTTGAGTAAGGTTATTGGAACGCATCCTGACATCAAATACCACTTTTATGCAGACAACACACAGTTGTTTATTCATATCTCTCACAAAAATGCAGCCCTGGCTTTTAACAAACTGAATTCTTGTCTTCTGGATGTTCAAAAATGGATGTCGTCAAGTATGCTCAAACTAAATCCTGACAAAACAGAGTTTATCATCTTTGGATCCCATGCACAACTCAAGAAATTAGATCCCTATCTCCCAGTTAAGATATTTGGTAATTTCATGCATCCTGCAGTTGTTGTTAAGAACCTTGGTGTCTGGTTTGATGCTAATTTTTCCTTTGCTAACCATGTCCGCAATATTTGTAAGACATGCTTCATTCAAATTCGTGATCTCAGGCGGGTTAGAAAGCACTTGACTGATGAGGCTGCTATCCTGGCAGCTAATGCCTTGGTGAGCAGTCGCCTTGATTACTCCAACTCTCTCTTCAGGAGTCTGTCCAGTCTCAATATGCGTAAACTACATTGTATTCAAAATACACTTGCCAGGATTGTCACAAACTGTAACAAATACACGCGGGCATCTCCTATTCTCAAACGACTCCATTGGCTCCCAGTTGAATCTCGCTGTATCTTCAAAACTGCCACTCTAGTTTATAAGTTTCTTCACAGTGGTCATCCCAGTTACTTTGGTCCTCTTCTGCCCACTTGTTGCGGAAGATATAGTACAAGATACAACCATCCAGATAAAAGGTTCCTGGAGGTTCCTCAATTCTGTCCATCTGTACATAAATCCAAAAATCACTTTGGCCACAGCTTTGCTTTTGATGCCCCCACAGTCTGGAATCATTTGCCTAATGAGGTACGTTCTGCCCCAACTCTCACCTGTTTCAGGAAAAGGTTAAAATCATATCTCTTCCACAAGGCATTCCCACCTTAGCTTACACTCTATCCGGCATCTCCGTGGTACTGGACTTGGCAACGGCTATGGACAGATGATTTCTTAAACTTGATTTTTGGTGTTGCGCCATAGAGTCTGCCTAGCAGAGATTAAGCGCTATAAAAGTACAGAATAGAATAGAATAGAACAGAAAAGACACGTAAAGATACAATAATGTTATGGAAAACATTTGGCTTTATTGCAGATATAGGAAGATACAGAATGACACAGAATAAGCAGCTTTATCTCAATCGTACAACAGACTCCACAAGATTTTGCAGCCAAAAAAAGGAGAAAAAATTCAGAATATAACTTAAACTTACACCCACGTCAAACGATTTTTGAAGGTGAATATATTTGCAAATAGAAATTTCTCAGAAGTTTGTTGCAACTTTGTTAAACCAGTACTTTTCATTTTATAGCATAATGAGATGCCTTAATATCTTAATGATATTAAAATCATATTTAACACATGTAGAAGCATTTCATAGCCTATTAGTACCTTATTTATCAAAACAAGAGGAGAGTGCCCGTGAACGGGCACTGTGTCAGCTGACTGAGTGTTTTTGATTTGTGAAGGTGATTAGAGGACAGAATAATTATCAGGAAAAGGGCTGTACAGAAATACAGTAAATGGTAACTGAACAGCAAGTTCGAAAGAAATTCCGAAGCTGACAGAAGAAAAGGATAAAAAAGTTGTGCCCTGTAAATGGTATTATGAAGGAAAATAACAAGGTAATTGTTTAAGTGTAAAAAATAGGTTAAAACATATTTAAAGAAATACTACAAATGCAATATCCTCATTCGACCTTGAAGAAGGGGTCCAAGGTCAAATCTAACCACACAAATACATTCCCAGCCCATGATTTCCTATGGTTTACCGTTCCAAACCTCTAGGACCAATTATAAATGAGTTATAAGCACTTTTAAGCTTGGCTGTCCTCATTTGACCTTGAAGGAGGGGTCCAAAGGTCAAATCTGACCATACCAAAAGATTCCGAGCCAATGATTTCCTATGGGATGGTTTACCATCCCAAATCTCTGTCACCAATAATAAGCGAGTTGTAGGCACTTTCAATTTTCGCTATCCTCATTTGACCTTGAAGGAGGGTTCCAAGGTCAAATCGGACCATATCAACAGATTCACAGCCCATGATTTCCTGTCTGTTTACCATCCCAAACCTCTGGGACCAATAATAAGCGAGTTATAAGCACTTTTAAGTTTGGCTATCCTTGTTTGACCTTGAAGGAGGGGTCATTGAAGGTCAAATCTGACCACACCAAAAGATTCCCACCCCATGATTTCCTACAGGTTGGTTTATCATCCCAAACCTCTAGGATCAATAATAAGGGAGATATAAACACTTTTCATGACTGACAAAAAACACCTGTGGCAGCCATCTTGTTTCTCAAAATGAGGCCAAAAATATTCCCAGACAACATTTTATGGTTATTAATATATACTGCAAACCTAAGAAAGCTAACTATAATATTTTTTTTCATCAGAGCAGTAATGGTGAAATCTCTCTCTACACACTGCGGCTATCCAGTGGATACAATGATTTACTCATACTGAGCTACATGTCTGAAATTTTACTATGTTATAGCTAACCCAAACGTAGGTGAACAACATATTTAAGCAAACTACTGTAAATGCAATAGTTTTCAAGCTACAACTGATTTACTCAATAGTGAGAACCTGAAAATAGCTATTGCTCCGCTATGCCATGAGCTATAGGTCTGTAATTTCACTATGTTATAGCTGACCCAAAAGTAGGTGAACAATATATTTTAACAAAATACTCCAAATGCAATATTTTTCAAGTTATAGCTGATTTACTCAACAGTCAGTACCTGAGAATAGCTATTGCTCAGTTGTGCCATGAGCTATAGGTCTATAATTTCACTATGTTATAGCTGACCCAAAAGTAGCTGAATAACATATTTGCACAAATTTCTGTAAATGCAATAGTTTTCCAATTATAACTGATTTACTCAACAGTGAGAACTTCAAAGTAGCTAATACTCAGCTATGAAATGAGCCACAGGTCTGAAACTTCACTATGTTATAGCTGACCCCAAAATAGGTGAATAACATAGTGAAACAAAATACTCTAAATGCAATAGTTTTCAAGTTATAAGTGATTTACTCAACAGTGATAACCTAAAAGTAGCTATTACTCAGCTATGCCATGAGCTACAGGTCTGAAATTTTACTATGTTATAGCTGGCCCAAAAGTAGCTGAATAACATATTTATACGAAATTCTCTAAATGCAATAGTTTTTAAGTTACAAGTGATTTTACTCATGATGGACGTTACTGAAAAGCCCAAAAGTAGCTATTACTCACTTAGCTATTGAGACAGACACCCAACTTACTCACCATATTGTAGCTATGAAAAAAGTAGCTGAATAACATATTTTAACAAAATGCTCTAAATGCAACACTTTTCAAGTTATAAGTGATTTACTCAACAGTGATAACCTAAAAGTAGCTATTACTCAGCTATGCCATGAGCTACAGGTCTGAAATTTTACTATGTTATAGCTGACCCAAAAGTAGCTGAATAACATATTTATACGAAATTCTCTAAATGCAATAGTTTTCCAGTTATAAGCGATTTACTCAACAGTGATAACGTAAAAGTAGCTATTATTCAGCTATGAAATGAGCCACAGGTCTGAAACTTCACTATGTTATAGCTGACCCCAAAATAGGTGAATAACATATTGAAACAAAATACTCTAAATGCAATAGTTTTCAAGTTATAAGTGATTTACTCAACAGTGATAACCTAAAAGTAGCTATTACTCAGCTATGCCATGAGCTACAGGTCTGAAATTTTACTATGTTATAGCTGACCCAAAAGTAGCTGAATAACATATTTATACCAAATTCTCTAAATGCAATAGTTTTCAAGTTACAACTGACTTTACTCATGATGGACGTTACTGAAAAGCCCAAAAGTAGCTATTACTCACTTAGTTATTGAGACAGACACCCAACTTACTCACCATATTGTAGCTATGAAAAAAGTAGCTGAATAACATATTTTAACAAAATGCTCTAAATGCAACACTTTTCAAGTTATAAGTGATTTACTCAACAGTGATAACCTAAAAGTAGCTATTACTCAGCGATGCCATGAGCTACAGGTCTGAAATTTCACTATGTTATAGCTGACCCAAAAGTAGCTGAATAACATATTTATACGAAATTCTCTACATGCAATAGTTTTCAAGTTATAAGCGATTTACTCAACAGTGATAACCTAAAAGTAGCCATTACTCAGCTATGCCATGAGCTACAGGTCTGAAATTTCACTATGTTATAGCTGGCCCAAAAGTAGCTGAATAACATATTTATACGAAATTCTCTACATGCAATAGTTTTTAAGTTACAAGTGATTTTACTCATAATGGAAATTACTGAAAAGTCCAAAAGTAGCTATTACTCACTTAGCTATTGAGACAGACACCCAACTTACTCACCATATTGTAGCTATGAAAAAAGTAGCTGAACAACATATTTTCACAAAATGCTGTAAATGCAACACTTTTGAAGTTATAAGTGATTTAGTGCATGATTTCATGAATTTTAATGCATTAAAAATTATTAAAAAAATTTATTAAAAAAAAAGTAAGACAGATCCAGGTCTCATACTCACACAAGAGAATCTACCTCTGGCCTAGTACATATATGCAAGATATGAGAGAAATCCCTGCAATAGTCACTGAGAAAATTGTGATAAAAAGTTGAAATTTTCACACTTTTGGTGGGGGTACCCCTCTTGTAATGTCTCTAGCAAACAGATGAACAGACAGATTTGCATGCCTTGAACAATTTTTCATCCTCGATAGATAAGGTATCTTTAAAAAAAAACAGCATGTCTCTAGGCCTTGTAGTTTTGGAGAAGAAGTTGTTCACGCGGACGCGTACGCCCACGCCGCAGAGTGATGACATAAAAATATATATCTATATATATATATTAGCTAATATATATAAATCTCATCAACACAAGACTGCTTAGTATACAGTGTACACAATCAGATTTCTGAATGGTCTCAAGGGAAATCTTCCAAAATAATATGAATATTGATGATCATAGGATTAAGTAGTTTATATAAAAATACTACATTTGGAAAACACTGCCTCGTGAGGAAATAAACACTATGATGGGAGCGATATTGAAATACAGAAAGCTATATTGATATATAACATTGAAATATCGATAATATCAATGCATGACTATTTCTCCCTTATATGGCACTAGAATCAAACCAATTACAATAGTGAAATCATCTGCAGTAGCTTTTTGGGCCCTTCGCTGAGAAGACCGGAACAGTTGGGGATGAGCGATAATGCGAGGATGGATGATACAGCAGAATGGGAGATATGGGGGCATGGGCGATATGGTGAGATTAAGCCTATGGGTGAGGCATTGTAACTGTCACAGCTCAGCCAATCAAAACCCTTAAAACTTCTCTATATGGGGATTTCCCATGCTTATTGGTTGTTTATATTTTTGCCATGCTTAATCTTGTGTACTTTTCAAAAAGTTAAGCAGATGAAAATCAAGTAAAATATGTATTAAAACTCCTTAAACATTTATCTGGACTTGCAATTTTGCTGCAAAGGGTGGGTGTTCATGCATGTTTCACATGTTTCTGGGGATGGGCGATAGGCAAATGTGGGCTCTTTCAGGGATGATTTTGGTACAGTAAGAAATCTAAAATTCGCCAGTAATCTAAAATTCGCCACCTCTAAAACCTTAGTTAATTTTATGAAGAAAATGATGTTTTTGTCTAAAAATTGGTATTTTTCAGTTCAAAAAGACTTAATTTACTATACAGTCAACAAAGCTCACCACAATTCATTTATTTTATTAGTATTTTCGCATGTGGCGAATTTCAGATATGTGGCGAATTTTAGATTTCTTACTCTATATGATATTTATTATTTACTCCTCCAAAAGATCATATTTTTGGTTGTGTTTGTTTATTTCTGTGTCCGTTAGTCGAGATCACTACAACAGCAATAAACAGACATCTTTTTGGAAAAATTTTGTGTCAAGGTAGGACCTGACAAAGGGATGATGTGATTACGTTTTGGGAAAGATCCAGATCATACTTTGGATGTAAAAAGAATTTTCAAAGGTCTGATTTTCAATGACTTTGGCTTTCTCGTTGACATTACTCCAAAAGTAATGAGCAGATCTTCATGAAATTTTTTATGTGGGTTGGGCCTAGCACATTAGGAAGGAGGGGCTACATTTGGGGAAAGATCCAGATTCATTATCAGGATACCAAAAAACACATTTTCAGAAATGGTCCCCCCTGGCAGAAGTCTGTGCCCTACAAGTGCTTTCTAGTTAAAAATAACAACAGTCCCAAATGGCCATCTTGTAAACATGCATTATTAACAGCACGCAAGATTAATGTTATCATCCCTACAAAAATATCCTTGTTCTTTTCTTTCATGAATTCATAAAAAAATTGATAGTTTACAAAACCCACAATGCACCTGTCGCACAAGATGAATTGCCGACTCTTTTGAAAATACAAAATGCTGCAGTCATAGGATGTGAATAAAAAATGTCCAGTCACTGTTCATTACAACAAATTCTTACCAACTGTAGAGTTATAGGGGGCTTTCACACTTCTACAAATGAATAGGGAAACATAATTACTCAACTATTTACCTTTAGCGAGTTATCAAATACTCAGAGGCAACTGTAAACTTATAGTGCAGCTATGACTACTCCTGTCAGAAAAAGACAGGAAAACAGTGACACTTCATGTGGTTAGTCCCAAGTGAAAAGGTAGGTCGTACAATGGAAAACGCTCGGTCTTGTCACCTGCTCTGAAACTTGTAATTAAGGCTGTGGCAGGTTGACCAATAAATCATCAAAAGTTTCAAAACGGTCTGAATTCCTTGAGAAAGCATTTAATATGATTAAGCAAAGTGGTAACCCCCCCAAAATATTGAAATACACTTTAAATGATTAAACTATTTGAGTAAACCTTATTATCAATTTATCATGTCAGCTTTGTGTATCTTAGTATTAGTTATTTCTCCTGCTTTAAAGACAAAAAAAAAATTCTTTTTTAACAACATCTATTTATATCATTGTTACACTCATGCTCGAGTAAATACCCTCTCTTTCATAAATTATATGACTGGCTGTCTGTTCATGAGGTCATGTGTTCATTTTACAAAGACAAATACTGAATTTCACACATGAATTATTAAATTAGGTACATTGCTAAATTCTGTAACATTTTGAGGTTTTGTTGTGTAACTTTTATTGTAAGTCTCATGCTGTGGCCCGAGCTCCCGTTATTGCTTGGTTTGTGGCGCATGTCTCATGTTAAAGTCTTAATTTTGATCTCGACACCTGGTTAGAATATCAAGAGCAAGTGGGTTTCCTATACATCTCAACAGGCAAAAATAGAGAACACTTAATTCGCAGAAATGATAAATGCTCCTGTTAAAAGATTCACCCTTATAGAGGTGCAGAAACAGATTAGTCGTCTTTATGAGCTCTGTGGCTAACCCTCTCCCTAAACTCAAGGTACCTTCATATTTGTCCTGACATTACAAGAAGATTTCAAAAAAATACTTGTTAGAGAAATACAGTTTACCAGCCAATGGAGTCATGTACATTTAAGGTTGTTTTTTAATGACAAAATTAACTAGAAAGCACTTGTAGAATGCAGGCCTCCACCAGGGCTTGTTTCCACAAATCTGGGATTTTTTTTTGCATCCAGGACATGATTCTGATCTTCGCCTAAAATTTAATCACATCTTCCCTGTGGAAGTCTGTGCTCTACGAATGCTTTCTAGTTACTCAATAAAATCATTATTCTTTGGGCATTCTAAAGGCACATATGTTCCAACTACAACCTTGTAGGAAACAATATAATTAAGATGGAGCTAGTCAGAGTGACATATTTTGGTGTATTTAGCACTAAGGGCAATATGAATGATTTCTATTCACCAACTTTTACTGGCAGGTATCATCAGCATACAATGGGACTTCATTCAAAACAAGAGCACAGGGGGAGTGCAAACCTCCACCAAGACCCAACACTCCCCTAATGCGTACGAGTAGAATGATAATCCTTTAAAAACATCCTGTAACTGATTTCAAACTAGATTGCGCCGACTTAACACCAACATATCCCCAGACATATTATGGCAGTTATAGAGCTTAAAAACAGTAAAAAGTCAATAAAATGGGGTGTCTGTGGCCATTTTAGAGACCTTAAGGTGACCTTAAATTTAAACTTACAGACTTAACATTTTTCACAGACAACATAGAATACATGTAGAAGTTATATCTCCTACAGTTAGAGACTTGTCGGACTTACCATTTCCAGGTTACAGGACCAAATATGTTGAAAATGTCAAATAAGGGTCACCCGGTTGGGTGTTTATGGTCCTCATACAAAGGATAAACATTTATTTAAAGCCTTTATTTTTCTCACAAGTAAACAGACCATAATCATACAGTGTTTGCTCTCGTCAAAAATGAATGCGAGACAGACTGTCTCCCTTCACTTGAAAAGGAGAGACAACTGTGAAAAAATGTGAGACATGTTTTGCGTCAAGATATTTTGAAATATTTAGTTCCAATTTGGGACTGCATAATATCTTCTTTATTTAAATAATAAGAAATAGATGCTAAACTAAAAGTTCAAATAAATAAAATATTTAATTCTGTTTTTATTTGTCTTATTTTTTTTTAAATTTCACTTCTAACCACATCTTAATGGCCTAATGGCTGGGTGCTACTGGCTTTTTAAAATTTTTTTTATATTACTGTTATCTGGATTCATCAAATAAATAAATAAATTGCATTTCTTCTCTTTTCTTTGAAGAAATATATATTTTGTCTCTTCCGATAATAGACAAATTTCTTTGGTCAGTAGTTGTTTCGACTGGTTCACCTGTGACACAATATGCAGAAGACGAGTTAAAAAATAGACATAAAGAACGGAATTCTCGTGAGAATACCCAAAATCTCGCGTGAATTACTGTTAGCTGGATGCATCAAATAAAATAAACTCACTTTCATGTCTTTCTCACCTATTTCTATGAGGAAATATGTACGTTGTCGCTTCCGATAATAGACAAATTTCTTTGGTCAGTAGTTGTTGACTGTTTCGCCTGTGACACTATAAGCAGAAGACGAGTTTAAAAATCAACAAAAAGCACGGAAATCTCGCGAGAATACCCGAATTCTCACGTGAATTACTGTTAGCTGGATACATAAAATAAAATAAACTGCTTTTCATGCTTTTCTCAAACATTTCTATTAGGAAATATGTACGTCGTCGCTTCCGATAATAGACGAATTTCTTCCGTCAGTTTTGAGTGTTTCGTCTGGTAGCGAGAGCACAGACGTGTTGGTGAGTTGGTTTTGCGACAACTCGCCCCAGAGTGTGTACAAACTCGCGAAATCGTGCTCGAGAGCGAACACTGATCATATATTCCCAGGTGAGATTTCAGTTGGGTCTCTGGGCATTTTAGAGACTTTAAGGTGACCTCAAAATAAAAGCTACAGACCTAAAATTTTTCGCAAACAGAGTACATGTAGAACAAATATCTCCTGCAGTAAGAGACTTGTCAGATATACCATTTTTAAGTTATAGGGGAAAATATGGGGAAAAAATGTCTAAGTATGGTCTTTATGGGCTTCAATGACAATTTTAACATCAATATAAAGTCTTGACTTTTGGCATATGTAAGGAGAATATAGTGTTCCCATGTAAAATTTGAGCCACATGAACCACATAGGGGGCATTAAGTGGCCAAAAGTCAAATTTCTGACCTTAGGGTGGCCACAACGTCTTTATTATTGGGAGTCACCTTAAAATAGGGTTTCTCTCCTGACCCAAATACATGTTTGTGCCAAGTTTGAATGAAATCAGTGGAAGCGTTTTTGAGATATCATGCACACAAGTCAAAGCTTACGGCGGTGGTGGTGGTGGTGCGACAGAAGTGAAACCAAAACATATCCCCGACTTTCATTTGGGGATATAATTATTCCCAAAATTATAGGCGTTCTATCATGTTAGAGCATGATTCAACCACTGCAAAAAACTGATGTAAATAGAATAGAATGTAATGATCACTTAACCTCCTTTTAACTCCCTTATTTCTGGATTGATATAAAAAAAAATATTTTTGACAGTGTCTTCAGTTTAAAGCTCTTCTTACCTGAGCTTATTGGATATTGCAAAATTGATAGAGTATTTTTTTGGTGCAGTTTTTCCACAAGTAATGCCTTTTTACTTGTCTACTACTAAAGTATTATTATTTAAATCTGTTTTTTTTTTTAAAATCTGGAGATATTATGTGCATTCTGTCATTAATTTTTGGAAAATCTAAAAATTCTAGAGAAATACAAAAATTCCTTTTCTCAGAATTTTTTTTTTTTATTTTTGCTAAAAATTTTGCCAAGAAAATGATTTCTGAAAATTTCCAAGAATAAAAATGTTTGCCTACATGAAAACAAACCAAATTCATTCATGGCAAACTAGTTTAACTAAAAAATCTGACATTTTAACAGCTAAGGAAAATTTAAATGAAAATTTATTGTACCCTTAAAATAAAACTCCCCCTCCCCAGTATCTTTGTGACTCATAAACAAATTCTGCATGTCACATTTTCAGAAAAAAGCCTCATGTTCCTTGAATTTATGGATGTTCTTTAGATTTTTACTGAATTGAAATGATTGGTCCAAGGGTGCAACTGCAAGACATCAGATGTTTAGGAGTGTAGTACTTGCGATTTATGGCCTTATGACAGATCTATACCACAGGAAATTTACCAGAGTCTTATATATTTTTAAATGTTTTTATGAGTAATGACAGCAAAAATTTATTTTTTTTTTTTGTCATTTTGAGTGATACAATTTGAAAACATAATTCATAAGGGTTATAGGACATTTTAACCACCATTAGAAAGTAAAATAAGTTCACATTTACATAGAAAATGCAAATAAAGCCATGGCAGTGATGACCAATACATCTATAACAAGCAATCAGTGCCCGTGAACGGGCTCTGTATAAGCTGAGTTTCAGAGTAGAAGTGAAAGAAAAAAAGGACACAAAAGTTATGCCCTGCAAATGGCATTCAGAAGTAAAGTACAAAGTTAACTGTTAAGATGTAAAAAGTAGGTGAAAAAGATATTCAAAGAAAATACTGTAAATGCAATAGTTTTCAAGTTACAACTGATTTACTCATCAGTAAGAATCTTAAAGCAGTTTACCTCACCTTATGCAATGAGCTACAGGTCAGTGATTTTACTATGTTATAGCTGATCCAAAAGAAGGTGAATAAGGTAAGGGTATTTTACGCAATAAAAAACTTATTTAAAGAAAATTCTCTAAATGCCACAGCTTTCAAGTTACAATTGATTTACTCAACAGTGAAAACCCAAATGTAGCTATTGCTCAGCTATACAATGAGCTACTGGCCTGCAATTTCACTATGTTTTAGGTAACCCATAAGTAGGTGAATAACATATTTAACCAACATTCTCTAAATGCAATAGTTTTCAAGTTACAACTCATTTACTATTAAACAGTCAGAACCTGAAAGTGGGTATTGCTCAGTTATGCGATGAGCTATAGGTCTACAATTTTACTATGTTATAGCTGATTGAAAAGTACATGAATAACATATTTATACAAATTTCTGTAAATGCAATAGTTTTCAAGCTATAACTAATTTACTCAATGGCGATAACCAAGTATTTTATGGCTGATCCAAAAGTAGGTAGGAATAATATATTTAAAGAAAATACTCTAAATGTAATAGTTTTCAAGTTCTAACTGATTTACTCAACAGTGATAACCTCAAAGTAGCTATTACTCAGCTATCCAATGAGCTACAGGTCTGAAATTTTACTATGTTATAGCTGACCTAAAAGTAGCTGAATAACATATTTGTACGAAATTCTCTAAATGCAATAGTTTTCAAGTTACAAGTGATTTTACTCATGATGGAAGTCAAAAACTAGCTATTACTCGCTTAGCTATTGGGATAGACTCCCAAGTTACTCACCATGTTGTAGCTATGGAAAAAGTGGCTGAATAACATATTTTAACAAAATGCTCTAAATGCAATACTTGTCACGTTATAAGTGATTTAGTGCATAATTTCATGGATTTTACTGCATTAAAAATCATTTTAAAAATTCATAAAAAAAATTAAGAAAGATCCAGGCCTGATACCCACACAAGGGAATATACTTGAGGCCTAGTACATATTTGCAAGATATGAGAGAAATCACAGTGATAGTCAATGAGAAAATTGTGATAAAGTGTTGAAATTTTCACACTTAGGGTGGGGGGGTACCTCACTTGTAATGGCTCTAGCAAACAGACGAACAAACAGATCTGCATGCCTTGACAAGTCAGCTGACATAAAAACTTTAACTTTTAATACTATATTTCTCAGCCATTTATGCATGGATCTTTTGCAATGAAAATTAACAGAAGTTGTATAAATAGTATAATTCTAATTGAACTTCTATAGAGTGTAATCTCCCTTCACAAACGGGACTCAAGGTGCAATAAAAACAAGACGGTCAACCAAAAATTCAGTATCCAGGGACAGTAAAGAGGTCGAGCACCACATAGAATGCCAGGGGTCGATTAAGACTAAGGAGGGTATGCCTTGGTGTACAGGTAGGTTTTAAGCTGCTTTCTATAATACTGGCTACTCTAATGATATACAGAACATATATGTACCTTTCTAGCTTCATACTTTTAGTTGTTGAAATACTTATGAAAAATTGATACTTGTACATATATATCTACCTGTGCCGCGCTCTATAACGCCCATGGGCAATGTGACCAAATATTTGCAAAAGTTGGGGATGGGCGTTTACGACAATGAAAACAAGCCGGGAGTTTCGAAAAAGATAACCCGAATTTAGGCAAACCGTGTTTTAGCACACACCGACTGGAAGTAAAATATGCGGTTGGTAAACAAATCTCGATGCAATAAAAGTTGTCATAACTGCTAAAATGAGGAAAAGTTTGTTGAAAATTGATATAAATTAATCATATTTCACCGAGTATTGGGTTTATATGGAGACAGGTTACCTGGAAACGACATATTAGCAATTTATGAGTGATAACGTAAGATTGTGGATGGGCGCTTTCAAAAGCATGAGCGTTACAGAGCGCGGCTACAGTAATATATAAATTGTCCACAGTAAGGGGCCCAATGGAATAAAATTAATAATTTCTCAATATTTATGTCGAAAAAGAATCTTGGTCTATCAAATAAATATGGCTTTTGTCAGGGCTGATTATGTACTGATATATTGTTGATGGCAGGATGATGGTATTTTTATAAAATTAATAACTAGAGTGGTTTTACAAAGTTAAATATGTTTAGGTAGTTAAGAGAGTAGTGACAAATTTCATTGGTCAATTTGATAGTACTCACTCAACTGAAAATGTGGTTACTCTAATATAATGAACAAATATTGTACTAAAAATGTAATCAGCTCAGGGTTGCTTTGAATTTCTCTTTGAGTGCTTAATCTCTTTGTGGACATAGTCAAGCAACTTGATTTGGCAATAATATGAGAAGAAACAAATGGGTACAAAAAATCAACTAAAGGCCTTTTGTTCAAAGTGATGCTATGAAGCATGTAAATTCAGGACATAAAATAGACACTAATTAAAGCAGTAATTCTAATAGAACCTAAGGGTGAAAATGGCTTGCATAATTTGATGGCCGGGTAGCTGCTAACCATTGACAAACTGGTCAAAGCTTTCTGATGTATAGTATCTTTGGAGATAGACAGGAAATCCCGAAAAGGTCAGATGTGTATCTAATCTAATCTAATCTACTGCTTTGCAGGCGCAATATCTTCCCCACAAAGGGGAACTCAGTGCGCTGACTTAACAAAATCATTATCATAAAGAAAGTCAGGGGGGTTCAAGGTCAGTAATCCAGAGTTGTGGGTGTGACCAAGAGGGAAGGAAACTAAGTTGGAAAACTAGAATTAAAGAGGTGGGTTTTGAGGTGTTTCCTGAAAGATGTGACAGAGGGGCTATTTCTTATTTGGAAGGGGAAGGAATTCCAGAGAACTGGGGCATAGTGACTGAAAGAATTGGAGAAATGTTTGACTGATTTATGAAGTCAACCTTATGGTCGAAAGTGGGAGTGTGAAGGAATTTAAGTTTGGGGGTACTTCACCTTGTGTTCCTGGAAGAAGTGTAGGGATGAATTAATTCTCTAAGGTAAACTGGTTCACCCTGGTTGAGAGTTTTGTATGTGATGAGACCAATTTTAAATTGTATCCTGTATTTGATAAGGAGCCATTATGCAGTTTTTTTAATTGAGGGGTAATGTGACAGTATTTGGAGGACCGGGTGACAACCCTACAGAGTGAGTTTTGGACTAACTGCAATCTTCTTAACTCAAAATCTGTAAGTGATAAGAATAAGGAATTGCAGTAGTCCAGTCTGCTGCTCACCAAAGCATTTGCTTGAAGAACTGATGTGTTAAGGTCTAAGAGGGGACGGATTCTATAGAGGTCTCTCGCATGAACTCTGGTGGACTTTATGACCTGTGACACATGGTCTGAGAATGAAAAATTGGAGTCGAACACCACTCCGAGGTTCCTAACACTTTGTGCTGGTGAGACCTGATTGCCGAGAATATTGATCGGAAAGTGAGGAAGGCGTTGTTTACGGTTGTTTTTGGAGCCTATCAGGATAAACTCAGTTTTCTCAGGATTGAGTTTTAATTTGTTTGCAGACATGAAATTTTGAATGTCGCTTAGACAGTTTTTTAGTTTTTGTATAGAGTGAGAGAAGTTTGTTGGTGTTAGTGTTATGTATAGCTGAGTGTCAACGGCGTAGAAGTGGTGGTTTATACTACTGTGAGAGTGAATGATTGAACTAATTGGGTTAGTGTAGAGGGAAAACAGAATTGGACCAAGGACGGAGCCCTGGGGGACCCCATACTGGAGGGCAGCAGGATGGGACAGTGTGTTACCTACCTTGACCGAGTGTGTCCTTCCTGACAGGTATGATTTGAACCAGCCAAGTGCTAGTTCACTGATACCGTAGTGAACATTAAGTCTGTCTTGGAGAATTGTGTGGTCAATGGTATCAAATGCGGCTGACAGATCCAAGAGGGTGAGGGCTGTGACAGACCCTCTGGTCATATTGAGGAGAATGTCGTTGTGGATATTAAGGAGAGCACTTTCAGTTGAATGATGTTTTCTATATGCTGATTGAAAGGCAGTCATAAGGCCAGCTTCGTCAAGGTGAGTTTGTAACTGGACTGCCACTACCCTTTCAAGTATCTTTGAAATGAAGTTCAGATTGGAGACAGGCCTATAGTTTTTAAGAATTTCTTTGTCTAAGGATGATTTTTTGAGGATGGGGGTAACATGGGCCTCCTTGAAGAAATTAGGGCACTTCCCTTGTTCAAGGGAAGCATTAATTATTGAAGTAATGGGAGTAATGAGAAAATCCAAATAATCGAGAACAAGAAAAGTGGGCCAAGGGAACATGATTTACTTGGAGATTTCATTATGATTTTAGTTACTTGATCCTCAGTAACAGTAGAGAAGGTGGAAAGCACTGGGGGAGGAGAGTCTGGGGCGATGTGTTAATGTGACTTCTGGGAGATAGGAAAAGTTGAACATATGTGCATGTGCCCTGGATATAAATATTGCAAACAATATGGCAGATAATTGGAGGTACTAAAAATGCAGAAAAAAATCATGTAAATTATTCTATATATTCAATGTAATATACAGAAAAAATGCTTGGAAATGTGGTAGCTAAAATTTTGGGTTGTAACTCCAAATATTAAGAATTTGAACAATCAAACAGTAAATCCTATGCGAGGTGGTTTTCCATGAACTGGTTCAACAACATTGGTCCATCAGAGCCTAGTAGTTAGTAAGTTTGTCATCTAATATCAGGCTGTCAACCCTGTGTAGTTATTGACTGTTTACAACAGGTGGACACTACCTGTTAATTTGAGTCTAACAAAGACACCCTCGTTTCGCCTCAAGTGACATGACAATTGAACAGCTCAAAGCCTCGTATAAAAGAACTGGCTATTGTTGGCCAGTCCCTGAAAATCTGTTATTGAAGCAAGGGTTTCTCCAGTAATTACCCCAGCAATTGTCTCTGGCAACCCATCAATATCCTGAAAGACTCTGATAATAAATAAATCCTTCCTTTTGTCAATGAGACTACCATGTAGAATGCCAGTACAATTCTAGTTATTCTATCCAGGTAAGTATGGAACAAGGTGATGTTTTACTAAAGGAATACAAAAGCTGCATTCTTCAGTATGTCTTGAGCTGGTATGTACCTTTCGTGAACTGATATTTACCAACAGGAAGCTTTCTGTGTTCTTCAGGTATTCACGACCTGTATGTTTACATCTGTATGTAAACATACAGCCTTATTTCAAGTGTCAACTTTGAAGCAGTTATTGACAACTTTCACCTTGATATACATTAAAACTGAAACAATTAGCTTAATTTTCCTGCATTAGCAAATTTAACTGTAAATTGACTGGTTAACTGTGTTCAATGTACAGTATCTTTATTAGAGCTAAAACGATAAGCAAAATTTTCTAATCGGGTAGTCGCTTGTATTAACCGTCGACAAACCGATTAATTGTTTCCGAGTTTTAGCATGTTTGACAAATACCAAAAACATCACAAGTAGTGTTAGGAATCGGTCTAAAAAATCAGAATCGATTAATCGGTAACTCTGAGCAATTGATTATCGATTATAATCGTTTTTCTGCTTGCTTTGTAAGAAAGACAGAATATTCTTTTTTACCAAATATAATAACAGTAGTCTTCCGATAGGTCAGTGGTGAAAAAAATCTAGGTTATTTGCTTACATTTTGGGGTAGGGAAGGGGGTATGTTAGGAAACCAGTAGGTTGAAGAGTCAACAAGTATGTGTATCAGCAATAATATAATAATCTATTAAGGTGGCCTTAACAGTTACAAAATAATATTTATTTTGTATGACTGTATGACTTTATACTAGAATGTGGGGCTGACAAAAGTACTGTTTCAGCATAGAGAAGGATTTTTCCCTCCTTAAGTGGATGTATAATGTTTTCATCTATGTCAGATTTAGTGAGATGAAAAATACAAAGACTTGGTGCAAGTCTATTTCAACCCCTTTTGTTCAACATCACCATGTGGTACACCCCCGTGTTGTGAACTCAGGACACTTTGTATATATGCAACAAAGAAGAATAGAATATGTGCTTATCATTATCATATGTCAAGAACAGTGACTGCCAAGCAGCTTCTGAAAATTATCCTGAATAAAATGCTTCTTTGGTAACTAAACAATACATAGACATGTGTTCATGGAATTTTCCTTCCATTTTTAACTCAGGACACTTTTCAAAGACATGCTATTTTCATTAATCAAATGGAAGAGTGACTTTTATTGTTTCTGGTCAATATTGATGTTTTGTAATATATACTAGGTTATATGAAACAGTTTGGCACAAGTGAACATGCATTTCAGCATTGTCACTCAAGTTTATGTGTATTGGATGGGGTCTGGAAAATCTGACTCTTATCTCAGGAATAATATGATGAAAATTTCTCAAAACAGCATATATATGACATAAATAGTTGTGTATCATTGATAAATGGATGGTGCAGTTATTTTATCAAGTGTATTTAGCACTTGTATGTGTTTCAGTGCATGGGTGTCCTGAGTTAAAACCTTCCCCAGTTAGCAACACAGGTGTAGTTCAAACTGAAAGTATCTCCTAGCCTGGCCTTCCAGGCTGTCTGAACCATAATGCAAATGTGAAATATTTTGCCATAATGCACACTGTATCAAAGGCCTTTCTAGTCTGGAAGTCTCCTCAGCAAGCTAGGCTAAGTAAGTGTATGAGAACATTATGAAAAATACTTATAATGCAGTCAAACAGTTGTGCCTTCTTTAAAGATATAAATGCCTGTGGCAAGGCTAAGTATCTCCCACCAGCTTCAACGAAGTCAGATCCCCCTCACTCTCTCTCTGCCTGTTTATGTTACTGTAAAGCATTTGTCTATTATTCTGTTAAATTTCTCTCATCCTGAAAACAATATTCCATGAATTTCCTTTTTTAAGCAGATCTTCATGACCTATTCATTTCATATAATTATAATTTCTTAGATACTGTAAAATTCTAAGTATGGCAATGTAGTAAACATTTTAGTTTTCTTGTTCAACAAAATTTGTCAAAAGTATTCATGGCAGACTGCTGAAGTATTACAGTAGTGTGATCTCACTCCACTTGATTTATGGCCAAGGTTGTTATTCCCCATTTATAGGGAGTATACATGTTGTGTGTGAAGCAGTGAAAGTTAAATTTAATTTAGGTTGAACTTAGTTTATTGTATTAAAAGATCTTCTAAATACCTACAGAAATTTTGAGTTTTAGTTGTAACCAACAGGAAGTAGATACCAGTGAAAGAAACATGGCAGATAATGTAAACAAATGTTACGAAAATAAAATGTTAAACATCTGTAGAAAAAGGGAAAATTAGGTGGTTTATAAGTCTTACTTTCGATTCACAATCGATTCTTAAAATGAGAATCGATTTTCTACATCGAAAGTTTTAAATAGACGATGAATCGATTTTCCGTCTAATCGTAGGACCACTAATCACAAGTATAGGTGTTCCGGATGTAAACAAACAAAATGGCGGTTCGCGAGATGCCAGAAAAAGCCAAAACAATTCACCAGATTGTTGGGTAAATTAGATAATAATGAAATATTTTGATATTTGAAAAATATAATACAGATAAAATGCTTTAATTTGAAACCTTTTAAGGTGTTAACTATGTATATTCATAGTTTTAACGATCGCGTAAAATGCCCTATGTGGTGATATACATAAGAAAACCGATTTCACAATATTGGTGTCGACTAGTGCTTTGATAACCTAATAATCGATTAGTACGAGTAATCGTTTCAGCTCTAATCTTTATAGAAATATTGATAATGACAGATGTGTATACACAGCAAATGTGAAACACTGATTGCGTTGGGGGTGGGGTTGGGGGTGACTTCATTTAACCTGATAAGACAAAGACAAGATTAGAGTGGGAGTAAGACATTCAGGAACAAAGAGTGATGGCTAAGCTGGGGTTTGTGGATGATGGGGCAGGTAATTCTGACCCTAAATATTTAATTCTGACCCTAAATATACAGGAACTGATCCCAAAGTAATCTTGTGATGTATGGGTGTGAACAACCTGGGAGTGTTTTAGTATTTAATTCCTCGATGGAACCCAAACAAAATTGCGACAACATGATGAAGAATGATTTACACTGAAAAAAATCGATAAAACATTAATCTGTGAATGTGCTACAAACTTCACAAAGATTTATGTCTATGACAAATGCAGTCTTTAAACGATGTCATACTTTGAACTTAATAATTCTGAGTGATCCAGGGTCAGAAATTAAAACAACCACTAAAGAGCCCAGTTGGAGATCCAAACATTTTATAGTTTTTTTCATTGGAGCGGTCAGCTTGCGAGACGGCAGAATAGCTAATGGTCCATTACATTTGAAGTATTAAGACAATAATATTACCATTTGTGGCAATATTTTAAGAATTATTCTAATTCTAATTCGACTTTTATAGCGCTTAATCTCCACTGAGTAGTGGACTTTAAGCCTTAACAAGACAATAGCAATATGCAAATTCAAAGTCCAGGGACACATATAGGTCAGCACCACGGAGAAGCCATAAGAGAAAATGAGCTAAGGAGGGTATGCCTTTGCGTAGAGATAGGTTTTGAGCTTCTTTGTAAAAGAGGCAATAGTGGGTGATGCATGAATGTCTTCATGAAGTGAATTCCAAACAGTGGGAGCATCAAAGGCAAAACTGAAGCCAAACTGCTTAGTGGACTTGTGAATTGTAGGTTGAAATTTTGGTACATTGAGGAAATTGGCAATACTCTGACTACGTCTAGTATTGTAAGTATGTGTAGTGCAGTATGTGGATAGATGTGGAGCGAAATATTTAGGGAAACCCGTACGAATAAACTTGTACACCAGGGTAGCCAGTTTGAACTTTGAGCGAAACTGAACAGGGAGCCAATGGAGTTTCCTGAGTACTGGAGTTATCGGAGTGTATTTACATGAATTTGTAACAATTCTAGCAGCACTATTTTGGATAGACTGTAATCTATGAAGATTGACTTTAGACAGACTCCTGAAAAGTGAGTTGCAGTAGTCCAACCGACTACTAACAAAAGCATTGGCAACCGACACAGCTGCATCCTGAGTCAAGAACTGCTCAATATTTAATTAATTATGGCACACATAACTCAAAAACTATACATTGGTTCAAGGTCATATTTTTTTCACACAATATGGAATCTATCCCTGGCTTACTCTTACTCAAGGATGATCCAGTTCTGCACTTGGACTCCAGAATTTGCTTAAGGAATTTCATCCAATATCTTGTTCCGGACTTCTGGCGGATGATTTGTGCTCCCTCTGGCACTATTTCCTTCATGTTGTCACCTGTGATCCCCCATTCTAAATCTAATAGTACTTTTATAGCACTTAATCTCCATCTTAAGATCAGAGCCAGGGAGAGACACCGGGAAAAGCAGAAGTCAGGGTGGATATGCTTGTGCAAAGAGATAGGTTTGAGCTTAATCTTTCTGATTGAGTGGAGAGAAAGTGGCTGAATGTATATCATCAGGCAAATCATTCCAAATGTTAGGAGCATCATAAGCTAAGATTTGACATTCGACTGCGGTTCTGTAGCGGCGTACTTAATATAGCGGATTTCAAACATTTCTTAGTCAAAGGGAACCATTCACAATGCAAATTTAAGGGAGAAATTTACTGAAACAATACAAGACAAACAAAAATGTAAGTGCACGTGCCTTATCTTTTTCAAACCTCAGTGGCTTAATGGGACAAAATGGGCAAAAATGGTACTTTCACAACAGGAATTTCTACAACGATTTTCTTTATGCTCACAGAATCATCTCTTTATCTTTTCCATTTTTTTTGGTTGGCATGACTTTTTTGTTTGTCATTGATAAGCATGCAAACTGTGTTTCGGTTTTTAAACTTGTAGAATGCATCAATTTCATTTAAATTTTCTGTTTTATTAAAATCTGAAACTGATAACTGTGGGTGATTAGACGTGGGCTAGATTAATCGTAGGTGACAGTCAGTGACAATTCCTTTTAATCCCTAGTTCACATACACAGTGTTAAAGCAACATATTCCAGTACTGATTGCCACAGAAATCTAAACTGGAGTATGATATTAATGTTGATAATTTGAGTTAATTTGATTTTTTTTCTGGGTAATTAGCACCACATTCAACACATAATATAAGTTATATCACAACCAGTAGTTCAAAAGGCGGAGAAAACCAGTACATATCAGTTGGTAAGATTCTACACTGTAAATTGTCAGGCATCGTCAAGTAACTACCAATTATTCCTCATTTTAGAAGAATCGACTCGGTTAATCGCTTGATTATCGCCCACGAAATAAACTGCTTCATATTTTGACATAACATAGCCCATATAAAATGGCTACAAACCACACAACAGGAAATAATTTTGATAAATTATTGAATTTTGGCAAAAAGAGGCATTTATAATGCAAAACATAAGAAACTTTAACCATCTTTATATTGCGAGATTTGAGGCGTCTTCGAAATACGTTATAATAAAATACCGTCTTATAAAATGTTGTTACACAAAGAATCAAAGTTTGCAAATACTTAAAATATAAAATACTGAAACGGAAACTCCTTATATTAGTAAAATATATAAATATATTCATATACTTAAAGAAAAAATAGAATTTTGTAGTAGATTTTACGTCTATGTTTAGTTGTTTTCGAAGACCCAGTTCACTTTTCTTGCCTCGAGTATTGAACTGAATCATTTCATTTCCGAGTAACCAAAGATTATTGTTGCAGCCCTAATAAAAAGGTTCCTGGAGGTTCCTCAATTCTCAAGTCACTTGGGCCACAGCTTTGCTTTAGATGCTCACACAGTTTGGAATGATTTTGATGCTTGTTCTTCCCCAAATCTTACCTGTTTCAGAAAAAAGCTAGACTCTTATCTCTTCTAAACGGCTTTCCCATCTTAACATTATAAAATATCCAGTGGTATGAACCTGGCAATCTCTATGAAAAACTAATTACTGAAATAATTTCTGGTGTTGCTCCTTTAAGAGTTGGCCTTGGGAGAGATTAAGTGCTCTAAAAGTACAAAATAGAAATAGCTGGTGAGTTTATAATATGCTGGCTTTTGTATCAAATCCAGACTGATGAGCTTATATCTCCTAATTTTTACGAACACTTTATGAATACCAAATATTTATGTACATGTTTGAAAAAGATATGGTACAAATTTCCGCCTTAAGCAAGGCTATGCAAAGTGCAAAATTAATCACATTTACAAGGTTTTTCATTATCAAAATGTAAGAGTAATAAAATCATAAATTGTGAAAATAAAAAAAAACATTCCTCAAAATTAACATCAGCCAAAAGATTTTAATTTAAAAAAAGGAAACACTATCTGTCCCAATAATCACATGTGTTATTGAATATTTTTATAACTTTTATTACGCCAAAACAAAAATATTTGATAACTTTTTACAAATAACATATTTTAAAATTTGATATGGCTGAGACTTTAATCTAACAATAGTATCTATGTTAAACTTTATCACTGGGAGTATACTTTTATAAGTTTGACAGTTCGTTCGCATAATTGCCTCGAAAGCGAAGTTCGATTTAAACAGCTGAAATTTCGACTCAGATACAAACTGTTATGAAATCACCAACATCCCAAAGGATGCAATTTCATTTTCACCCATCTATAAAACCTGAACTTTATTGAGACTATGGTGACATTTTCGCAAAACATCAATAGATTTTATGTTTTTACCATATTTTTAACAAAGTGGTAACATTTTATGGAAGATTTCTCTATTTTCACTCAGGTTATAAAAATGTTGCTCTATTGGTTAAGTTAAATGAAGTTCGCAAGCTAAATGTAGAGATACATAACATAGATCCAAAATCCTAAACAAGTTTCCAGCACTACTTTCTATTATAAAGCAAATTTATAAGTTTTGAGGGGCAATTCTTTAACCACAATTGTCCCTTCCCGATAGGTTTGCGAACCTGAAAGTTTGCGGTTTGCGAGTATTCAGGAAATGTTTAGGATGCCATTCTTTTTCATTTGGCAGGTTGATATTTATTTATTTGGGGTTTTACGTCGCTTTCAACACTGTACAGGTCATATCACAACGGGTAGTTGGAAGGGCAGAGGAAACCAGTACATACAGTTCGTCAGGGTTCTGTATTGTAAACTGCCGACCAATGGCAAGCAATTATCAGCTTTCCCACTTGAGGCCATGCCGGGAACCGAACCCCAGCCTCAGAGGTGGGAGGCGAGAGTGTTACCACTCTTTTGGCAGGTTTGTAAACCCAGATCTTAACTGTCAGTTTGTTTCGATTGAAATCTGGGAGCAAATCGCGTGTCTTCCCAATAAGTTCAAATTTTCTTAAACAGGATCTCAATCCTAAAGGTATCTAAACATTTGTAAAGTCATTTTCCGATCTTAACTCAGTTGTAGCCAGTTAGCAAAGTTAACAGGAAAACTCTCCACATCCACTAGACCTTCGACTCAAAAATATTACAGGTCTGTAGCAAAAGTTGCCAGTCCATATTTCAATGTAGGTTTAGGTTAAATCAAAATTGAGTTTTAAAACTGACCAAGTGGCAAGTACTAAAGAATCAATGGTTCAATGTTATTGTCTATAATGGCAAGAATGTCTATCGTGGTGGCCCTGGTCCCCCAAAAATTAAGCAAATTAAAAAGATATACATGAACAATTTCTTAAGTTACAGGACATCCAAACTTATACAGCTAGAAAGATACAGGTCTGTAGGAACAGTTACCCTGAGTCTCGGACTGGCGTAGGTGTTAATTTTGTACAATGGTTTTACCGATCATATAGGCATTTGCAATAATGTTTTGTGAACCCACTTCGAAGGATTTGGGAGGCCATTAAGAGTAAAATCCACCCCTCTACACCTGATTCACCGCCGATTTAAGTAATTTTTCCAATCCGGGACAAGGCATACAATTAGATCGTCATAATGGAACAATCACCTTACTAATTTTAGTAGTGCAATCAGATATCTGTGAATATTTCAATTACATAAATATATCTGGGTCTTCAGACAGAGAATTACTTTTGATATTAACAGCAAACAACTGCAGTAATTTTTCTGAAAACAGAAAATCCACCTCATTTTCACTGCCTTATCAGTTTATGAACAAAGACAATAACCGGCAATAAACCACCGAGAATTACACCAGCATTATCATCTCTGCATTCACTCTAAGTCCCAGTTCCCTTCACACCGATCACTGACGACTCATTTGTGGTGACATTAAAGTTTTACTACTGATACATGTAGAAAATACCAGACTTTGTTTCAAAACCCTAGAAACTGATTTTGGTGTTCAGAAATGGCTCCACAACTAAGAAGCGCAGATGAAGATTAGGACAGGGTCGGTAGCAGATTCTTCATTTCGGTATCCCGCCAGTGTAAAACTGTACCGATTTCAGGATACAGAAAGAAGAAATTGCGTTCTAGCATATCCCCAATCGAATAGGCCCACCAACCGGAAGTAAGATTCACAAAAAGAAAACATTGAAGTTCTGAAAGAAATCACTATAAAAGTGATAAAATATATAAAAATATTGGGATAAACATTTGTAATTTCTTCAGATTTGAGGTTTGTTTCTAATACTTTACATTTTCTCACAATATTATATACTGACATTCGTAATACCAGCTGTACAGTGTCATCATGGTATTGACATGAACTGGTCTTGATACCGAGATACCGGTGTTGCCGACTCTGCCCTAATAAAGATATATCTGCATATAAAAGAGGTAGAATCACTAACAAAAATTACAATGAGTTTCCGAAACTTTGAATCAATGAAATCCGGATTCATATGTTTGTCACTGATGTGGACAAACTTAACCACAGTCATACAATTCATGAGCTAATTTTACTTTAAAACTGAAAACGGTTTCGCAAGGTATTATGAACTGAATAAACATTATTTTTACCCAGTATAACATAAAAATGTGAAATATTTCACCAAAATTAAATGTTAGTTTAATGATAGGACTACATGTCAACCACAACAAAGCTTTTAATAACCTTTTCCAACATATTCCTTGCAAGAAAGGATGAAGCTGGTCAGAATTACTTTGATGGCAAAGAGTAGTTAATGTACTCCAGCTATGTAGAAATCCCTCTAGATTACTCAAGACCGGCTAGGGATGGAAAAATATGATCATTCAGGAAGGTGTTCCAAAAGCATTTATGATTTCTAATAACCCAGTATGAAATACTTTACAGTTTCCTCAAAATCACTGATAGGGATAGATTTGTCATTGATCTACAGTTTCACTGTGTTGCTCCCACTGAACTAACCTATCCCCACACCATGGACTCATCTCCTATCGGATGCTTAAACATCAGCTAACTGGACTATACTGTTTTGGACATTTAAAAGACCTTAAGAGTCAGTTTATCATTTTGGCAGCTTATAATTATCCTTTCAGGCATCTGGGGCCGATTTCACTAAAGGACTTAAACTAAGTCCCTTTATTGGCTAAGTCAGAGACTTAAATCTAAGACTTTGGTCTTAGCTAGGTCTGGGACTTAAAATGGATTTCACAAAGGTGACTTAGCGAAGTCCAAGCTTATCAAATAACCACAGTGGTTTTCTGTGTCATGTGACCTTTTATATCTATTCAAAATATAATATTGGTGCCATATATCCTTCATTTGATGTATTTTATCTAAGGATAAGGGCTGTTTAGTGAGGTGTTCTGTGTAATTATACTTTACTTACAGCCATTTCAAATTTTGAAGTGGAGAAAAGTTTATGGCGGCCATATTTAAGTCCTCTTTACAAAATTTAAGCCCACTACCTCCCAGACTTAAAGTTAAGTCCACTGACGTAGCAATTTCATGGACTTAGCTGCTTTGTGAAATCCGCTAAGTCTAAGACCACAGACTTAACATTCTTTTGACAACATTTAACCAATGTCTTAAATTTAAGTCTAAATCTGGACTTAAGTCCCTTTGTGAAATCGGCCCCAGGTGTCCATGTGTATAATCACCAAACTAATGGAATCCAAGGCACACCATCCAAAAGCACAAATCAGAAAGTCTTAAAACATAGTCAGGTCGTCACCAAGGGGACCATCGGTGTTCAGTTGTAAGAAAAACTAGCAAGGGAAAAACTTCTGAAACAGAAAAGTTTTTAGTCACCTTGTGAAACATGGAAGTGTAGGAGCAGTTCGAATTTCAATTGGCAAGTCATTCCAGAGTTTTGGAGCATCATATGAGAAGCACTTGTTGAAATGAACTTTAGATTTATGAACTGAGACATCTTTTCTGGATTGCTACATCTTGTTTTAACAGCAGATTTACACAAAGACAAATACAGGGCAAAGTACTTTGGCTTGCCAGTGGTGAGGTACTTGTATACGAGCACCAGAGTTTCAAAGATGATCCGTTATTTAACAGGAAGCCATTGAAGCGACTTTAAGGTTGGAGTGATGCCTTATTATATTGGATGAGAGTGATTGGCAGTTATGTGTCGTTGGTTGGGAAACAGCCACATACAGAGTTCCTGGTTGCAACCTCCAACTGGGAGAGAGTAGAACACAGTTATGGTCCCTGTAAATAGGCACACATTAGCTGATAAGTAGTTTTTAATGGGCTTTTGCGGCCTAGATTTCAGTGAGTGAGGAAGAGTTTTAATTAAATGGGATATCTGCAGGGATCAAGAGTAAATCAAGCCAGGCAGTCGATTATTTTTTCAGCGCTCAAATAAGCTCCTGCTACACCAAACTGACAATTAGCTATGGTCAAGTACTAAATTTTCTATATCGGTATTAGGGATACCTCAGTTGCGTCTGTATCTCAGTGTTAAGAGCATTTCACTGTAATACTGTGATGACATTTTGCAACTACCACCTCACCTGGTGTCAACACATATAATTGAAGGAAAATCTGAAGAAATTGCAGACTTTTATCCCATATTTTTGTACATTTTGAGAGGAAACTGCCATGTTTTGGTTCATGAGTTTCACTTCCTGTCAGTGGCCTCTTTGATTGGGGTTGTACTAAAACGCATCTTTTGTTGTTTTTGAAATCCCCAATCAAGGCGTTTTAAAAATAATTTCTAAGCTAGAGCCTCAAAAAGGCTCATTCTTCTAGGGATCACTTTCTTTTTGTGTGTGTGTTTTTCATTTTTTTTTGGTCTCCTGACTTTAATGAATTGCGGTGTAGTGTGATGAGTATCTGTATGTTCACTGAAGTTAAGCGACAATGGGCTACGTTAGTACTAAGATGGTTAACCTCTTTGGTGCACTACTCTTGTCTCTGATGGCTTTGCGTTCGCACTAATCTTGTTTATTATTATATTCACATGCAATGTTGGAGTTGTTGGACCATGGCAGAGGTATCCACTCTCTGAGTGCTGTTGCAGTACTTTACTTGTATTCATATCTATTTTTGCCAGGGACTATATTATTATCCCAACAACAAGAAGGCCAGACCCCGGGTTCTGGACATTCAGTCAATTTGTAAGGTGTAACTGGAGCCTAAGTACAGACTTACTGAGCACAACATTCTGTCACAGTAGCTGGTAAATCCTGATTGATAAGGATTATTAAAAGTTTTCCCTGCGCTGTTACACCGGCGATATCCACCAAACAGACACAGTAAATAACAACAAATTTGCCAAATCTTGTAAGCCTTTTCTCACTTTAAGACCCAAACAGGGTTAGACCAGCAGTCATTTTTGAGGACTGAATAACTTTTTTTCCAGAATTTGGTGCTGATAAAAGTTTGAATTTCACCAGACAATTAGGCACTCCACTGCTCAGACGTATTCGTAATGATTCCATGTATGTCAGATTTGGTGGAATTAAGAAATTCAAAGACTTGGAGCAAGTGTATATATATGTATGTGACTTATTACATCCACCATCTGACTTGCATCATCAATGACTTCTACCTCTATTCTGTTCTATTCTGAACTTTTATGGTGCTTAATCTCTGCTAGGCAGACTCCCATATTTGGGTTTTTACATTAGAATGCCTGAGTCCAACTTGTGACACTCGATATCTGAAATCAGATGTATGTTGAAAAAGTTGTGACAAAAATTGTGACAGGGATATCGGATGTTGTAAAAGACATACATTTGTACATGGGTAAAGCGATGTGAAACACATTAGCTTGAAAGAAAAATTTAAAAAGTCCTTATCAAAGCCGCTATTTTATTTTAGGTTATTTAAAAGCAGACAGTAAGAATATGATAGAAAATATCAAATGTTTACACTGGGGGGTGGGGGGGGGGGGGGGGGGTGGGGGAGTATTTGTCTGTTGGTCTATTTGTATGACTGTCTGTTTACAAATTAAGTCAAAAGGTAGGGATATATTTTGATGAAATTTTCAGGAAATATTGACAATAGCATATTAAGGAACCTGTGATTTTATTGTGGTGGTGATATTTGGGCAATATTATAGCAGATCTTGACTTTTACTTTAGGACATTACCGCGATTATTTTAGAGAGTTCATAAATTTAAAGAATGTGAGCAACATAGATATTTTCAAGAAACAGTTAACACTGTAGAGAGTCTTTTTCCCCCTTTTATTATTTTTCTTTTTTTTTCGTAAATAACAAAACAAAAACGAGAAAATAGCATCAGAGATGCCCGTACCCCACAGCCTACTAGGGAAATATTTTCAACACCATGAGATACAGAAGTACTGTACCAGTACAAACTTCAGGATACTTTCAGAGCACTGTCAGTTATATAAAGGTCCAAACAATGTTTAAATGAAGAAATAATGTTTAAAAGAAAGACAATGCATATAAAGATGAAGTACTGAAACAAGATAATTCAATAACAAGATAACAGCATTAATCAGCAAACTAAAATTCAACACTCTTTATCTACACCTGCATGGCCCAATTATGGTTTAGATGGTTTGAATATTATCTTGCATACAGAAGTGGTAATACATTTAATGAATGCTTATGTGTGGTGTTGGAGCAAAATCTGTGGCTCACTTGATGAAATTCTATCTCTTACAATGGGAAGTTATGAAAGTAAAATTCTTAATAAATTCTAATATGACTTTAACAGTGCTAAATCTGCATCAAAAAAACAGACTCAAAGGTGCAACAAGATTTTATAGGTCAAGGTCACTACAGCAAGGTCAAAGGTCAAATCAAGGTCAGATCATGACGTTGCACAACTACACCCCCTAACCAATGTCCCTACCAAGTATCAACTTCCTACACCTTGCGGTTTCCGAGATATAGCCCGGACAAGATTTTCGAACTCAAGGTCACTACGGCAAGGTCAAAGGTCAAATCCTTGTCAGACCATGACATTGCACACCTACACCCCCTAACCAATATCCCTACCAAGTATCAACTTCCTACACCTTACGGTTTCTGAGATATAGCCCGGACAAGATTTTATAGGTCAAGGTCACTACGGCAAGGTCAAAGGACAAATCAAGGTCAGACCATGACGTTGCACACCTATACCCCCTAACCAATATCCCTACCAAGTATCAACTTCCTACACCTTACAGTTTCTGAGATATAGCCCGGACAAGATTTTATAGGTCAAGGTCACTACAGCAAGGTCAAAGGTCAAATCAAGGTCAGACCATGACGCTGCACACCTACACCCCCTAACCAATATTCCTACCAAGTATCAACTTTCTACACCTTACGGTTTCCGAGATATAGCCCGGACAAGATTTTATAGGTCAAGGTCACTACAGCAAGGTCAAAGGTCAAATCAAGGTCAGACCGTGATGTTGCACACCTACACCCCCTAACCAATGTCCCTACCAAATATTAACTTCCTACACCTTACGGTTTCTGAGATATAGCCCGGACAAGATTTTATAGGTCAAGGTCACTACGGCAAGGTCAAAGGTCAAATCAAGGTCACACCATGACGTTGCACACCTACACCCCCTAACCAATATCCCTACCAAGTATCAACTTCCTACACCTTATGGTTTCCGAGATATAGCCTGGACAAGATTTTCAAACTCAAGGTCACTACGGCAAGGTCAAAGGTCAAATCAAGGTCAGACCATGACGTTGCACACCTACACCCCCTAACCAATGTCCCTACCAAGTATCAACTTCCTACACCTTACGGTTTCTGAGATACAGCCCGGACAAACTCTTTTCCCGCCGCCCACCCACCCGCCCGCCCACCCGGACACCATGGGTGAAAACAATACCCCAACAGCCCTTAAGGGCTGTGGGGTAAAAACTGATTAATGACACAAAGGTACACCAATGGGTCTGTCCCACTGTGACCTTGGCTGTTAATTTAAAGGTCACATGTCAAACTGTAAATTTGTAATTTCACCTAAAAATTATGTGAAATTAGACAATAACTTCTTCCTTACATTTCTTTTGTTTTGGACTATAAAGAATAAAAACTCCTAAGTCCTAAATTACCATCTTCAGCTAATTTCTCAGAAATAACTCTCTGGATGAAAGGTAATTTCCCTCCCTTGATAAAGAAAAAGATGAACTCATTTTTTTCTCTTTTTTTCCTACCTCATTGAGAAAAGCTGAGACCTCCCCCCTCCAATTACTTTCCAGTGACAAAACCAAAGGCTAATTTGGGCTTGAGTTGCCAAGCATGGCTGTTGCAGTGTTAGAACTAATCAATCCGTTGCAAAGTTGTACTTGTAACTGGATGACCCCTTTCATTCACTGGATGCTCCCATTTCCTTCCCTCTGTTTTCAATAAGCTGAGAGTGTCCATTTCTTTTGCAAGAAAAACGTTTGATAGTGGCAGGACTGCCTCTCTAGTGATGGCGAGGGATTAAATGGGCAGGCAGTGTTACAAGTGCTAATCCCAGCCAACCGCTCAAAAACTGTCAGAAAGCCAATAAACAACAACCATGAATGTAGTCCATAGTACTTAGACTAACTGTGCATTTCCATAAAGGTGAATTCTGGTGATACAAATGGTTAACTTTTCCCACTTTTCATATTGTTTTGGAAGAAATAATTAAATCTGTGAAGAATATTTGAGAATAGGTTATTGAAAACATTATTATTTTATGCTATCTAATGGCTGATAAGTCATCCAAAGAGAATATTACCTCAGATCTTTACTTTAATATATATATATTGGGTAAAAATGGAGTTAATTCACTTTGAAATTTCTCCTGTAACGCATTTCAAGCTTCTAATTATGGCTCAGGCAGGCTTGTGGTTAAGTATTATCATATCAACTTGTCATTTTTGCAAAGGAAAATATAGGATTTTGTTCTTTTCTAAGACTCAGAAATGCTTATGATTTTTTTTTTGTATAGGTCCACCACTGACATAGAAAATATAGGGGTGGGGGGTGGGGGGGTGGGGGTGAGACCCCTCTGTATAAGAAGTGGGGGAGCAAGTACAAGAGTGGGGCATGTACTAACTATGAACCTCACCTTATATTAATTAATTTTATTCAACATACCTAAATTGTGTCTTTACTACAATATACAAGTAATTTCTTTTAAAAGTATACAATATGGCCAAAACAATATCGGAAACATGTTTGTGGAATGAAAAAAAAAAATCGTCACTCTCATTATGTACACTTTATTTCCAAAAATGATTGAAAACTCATGTCCTGTCACTTCTAACACCTGAAGCTGATCTATTTTAAGATATATTAAATATGATTTTTCAAAGCTTTTTCAAGACATAACAATATGATTTTAAAGTTTTATTGTAATGCTTTAGGAAAGTTAATTAATAATGCTTCAGAATTTCTCTACAAGTTGGTACTTCATTCTCAAAATGGCGGCAAATGAATTTTTTTTGTCGTCACTACAGATGTTTTATGACACTATAAAAGCATCAGTGCCTATACTGTAAGCTGTGACCAGGGGCCGATTTCACTAAAGGACTTAAACTAAGTCCCTTTTGTGGCTAAGTCTTGGACTTAAATCTAAGACTTTGGTCTTAGCTAGAAAAATGGATTTCACAAAGGTGACTTAGCTAAGTCCAGGCTTATCATATAACCACAGTGGTTTTCTGTGTCATGTGACCTTTTGTATCTATTCAAAATATAATATTGATGCCACATATTCTCTTTTAATGTATTTTATCTAAGGATAAGTGCTGTTTTGAAATTGAAAACCTTGTTAGCACATATAAACTTCCCAAACACTACTTTAGTGAGGTGTTCTGCATAATTATAATTTATTTACAGCCATTTCAAATTTTGAAGCGGAGAAAAGTTTATGGCGGCCATATTTAAGTCCTCTTTACAAAATTTAAGCCCACTACCTCCCAGACTTAAAAGTTAAGTCCACTGACTTAGCAATTTCATGGACTTAGCTGCTTTGTGAAATCCGCTAAGTCTAAGACCACAGACTTAGCAGTTTTTTGACAAAATTTGAGACCAAAGTCTTAGATTTAAGCCTAAATCTGGACTTAAGTCCCTTTGTGAAATCGGCCCCAGGTGTTGTGACCAATTCAATAGTGGTCGGACCGGTTTTGAAAATAAAAACCGGTTTTCGGGGCTTTGAAACCAAACGAAATCAGGGATTTCGAAAGTGTGAAGAGATATGGTAAAATTTTTTAGCTGTATTATCAAGAGGAAATATGCATTCGCGAGATATTTTGCACTTTATAAACTGCATTTACCATGAATATAAAGTGAAAATGTAAGTTGTTTCCTCAAATATATATATTCTTCATTGTTTTGACAAAGTATAAACCAGTAGTAAGCCTAATATAATGACGTTTTCAATAACCGGTTATTAAATATTCTTTGCAGATTTCGTCATTTCTACCTAAATGAAACAAAATGTGGTATACCGGTTTACCGTTGACACCACCACAATTCAAGGTGATATACTGGTGATGATTCATACCTCTCTGTGGCCTTGTGGGTACTGGGTAACACACTGTCCTAGGAACACAGGAGACTAGGGTTCAATCCCTGGTACAGGTAAATATTTGTTTGGGGCTTGGATGTCCATTCAAAATGGTGGTCCTCTGTCATTTATAAGTCCTCATTATCAGTGGCAGGCTAAGGCCCCCCCCCCCCCCCCCTCCCATAGCTTCAAGGGCTATACTTGAATTTATACATTGGATGTTACTAGAGAATATATCGTTTAACAATATTGAACAATATTTATTGCATTGGGACAAATTTGCCGATATCGATGTGCAAAGACATCCATCAATATCGCCAATTCATGATTTTATGCATAACCATAAATTTACAAATTGAATGCAAATGTTTAAAATAAACCCTAAATCTGAAGAAATCGTACACTTTCATTTTTACAGCTTTTAATGCATTTTTGATCACAACTGTAATATTTTGCTTTAATAAACTTTACTTTCTGTTAGCAGTTGGGGATATGCACGAATATAACTTTCTCAGTATCTCAGATTCAAACTTTTTAGTAGCAAATATTACCCCTCTTCTCCCTCCCCTGATATCAAATGATACATTTTTTTTATTCGATAGCAATGTCCACACAGAAACACAATGTGCCAACTAGATGCCACTCATCAGGATCACTGCTCAACAGTATATCGTACTACTTCTGCCATCTGCAATCTATATCAATATCTTTGATGAACAGTTACTTTGCTATTTCAACAATGCACTGATAATTCCTTTTCCTTGCAACAAAGACAGCCTTTTTCAGTGATTGTAAATTAATGTTCGCAGCAAGTGGGGCCTTTTGTGTGCTGAGGAATAGAAAGGACAAAATTTATGTATTTTCACCCGTAAAAACACAGACTACGTCTTTGGGGAAAACACAATGTTGTAGTCTGGTTGTTTACAAGAGTGACGGCTATAGCAATAAGAAGAAAGTCGTGGGTTATTTCCTTTGAATAAAAACTGTCTCTCCTAACAATAAACATACACACAGACATAAACACAAGAGCTACTCCTTTTGAGGAAATGCGTCACTAGCTACTAATATAACCACTTAGAGAATGTCTTGAAGCAGATTACCCGAGAGAGATTTTGTGTCGTACTTAAACTCACACTTGAAAGAGCTGACAGGTCTCTTTAAGAACCTGTCACAATAGTCCGTTCTAAACTGGATTCATCTAAGGGGCCGGTCGAATTCACAAAAAGACACAAATCCATCTTTTGGAAGCATACGTCCAAATTTTTTTCTGCAATTCACAAGAGGGCTTAAACTCATTTTTGATATAAGTTTTGGCTTAACTTTGAGCATGACACAAGGGTATTTGAGTTTGGCAAAGGAATTTAAAGATTAAGGTGAATAGCCCTTGTATCTGTTATATTTTTGGATAAGGATGTCGATGTCGACACCTGTCTTTGATACTTCACACAAACTCCATTAACCAAGAAACTTTGGACAAAGTAGCTTTAATGAAAGTCCCCAATGTCACCACGTCATCGCATACAATATACACAGAAATCGTCTGTCACTGTGAAATTAGTAACAAAGGACTTCAGTTCTATCCCAGATACAGGCAGATACATAGTAGCAACTTAAACTTCAGGAGGTCCTCTGTGATTAGGTCCTTTAAATCCCTAATGACAGGCCCGACAACCCCTGGAACTTTCATAATTGTCATCAGCTTGAAGATTCTGTCTTTCTCGGTTAGACGAATCAGCTTTACCTGTGCAGTTGGGAAGGGTTAAATTTAATCGCACTTTGAATCCTTTAGTATTAAGGACATACTGCACCGAGTATAATATACCATATAATTATTTTTGTCTAATGTAACAGTAAAGGAAAGCTTAATCTAGCCACCAGTATAGAGTGGAATTTTATAATCAAACCACTAAAAAACTTTGAACTTGATTTATTGCCAATGGATATATCTTAATTTTTGTTCTTGGCTAAAGTGATTCATATGCCTAATAAAATCAAGAAATAAAATAAACTCTTTCTTAGACCAATTTATCTGGAATGGCCTCACAAAATCAGTAGACATGTTGGAGCCCAACTTAGGAGTCAGCCCATCTTAAGATGGGCTATAGCCCAACTTTAAGGATCCTAAAGATTTATTGTGTTTATCTGATCTGAAGATTTGGTAACAGGTATTAGCCCAATAATTTGCACACATAGTTTTTATTTTTGAAATTGAAATATATTTACTTTTTTTTTTACTAAAATGTTAATTCTTTTCTTTACCTCATTATGCATTGAGAGGATTAATCTTAATTCCCTTTTTGTTCCAAAGCTCTGTCTCAGTTAATTTGACAATGGAGGGTCATTAGGTCATAAGGTGTCTATTGTTCAACCACTGCTTTCAACTTGATTTGTTTCACTTGTGGGAAGTGACTAGGAAACTGGATTAGATTTTGATATATCTATTGTTTCAACATTTCTTTTAAGTTGATTTGTTTGACTATGTGTGTGACTTGGTAACTGGATTAGTCTTAGATTTACCTTTTGTTCTAGCATTCTTTTGAACTTGATTTCTCTCACCTCTGGTTGAATGACTAGCTAACAGGATTAATTAGGCATAGTTGTAAGACTGCATACAAACTGATTAATTTAATCAGAATTTTCAAATGTTTAATGTTAAGTTCTTAAATGGACATTTAGCTGTATAAGGTAATAGAAAACACCAATTTATATGCAATGTGTATTTTATCGATTTTTATCAGTTTTATGCATCAGTGTGTTTGACTAAAGTCATCAAATTAAGTTGTTTGAGTTTAATTGCATTTTCCAATTAATTAGTGGTACTGAGCTCCCAAGATAAAGTGCTTTATAAATCCTGTTTAAATACTGTCTAATAATATAAAAAAGTAATTCTTCTTTAAACTTAAAATATACAATCAGGCTCACCCATAAAATCACCCACTATATTTGTCTTTCTCCCTCATAGGACTGATAGAATTAAGCCTCATAATATTTGGAGATTACTTTGATGTTGATTTGTTACACTTTATGATTTGGGGTATTCCCTATTGTGTACTTCACCCACCCCAAGTGAAAACAAATCAACATCAATAGAATGTTGAAACAATAGGCACAAATCCAATTAAGAAATCATTCCAATGAAAGACATAGAGGCAGACATCAAAGGAATATTTTAATGCTTTTGAGGCTCAGGAAACACAATTAATTTTAGTTTCTGAAATTAAACACTTTTCATTGAGGTTAGATAAGTTAAACATATTTATATAAAATAAAAAATAAGTACAAAGTATTTAAGTACAAGGGTCAGTTAAGTATATCAATGTCATCTTTTTCATGAAAATAATTTCCTTGTAAATGGTTTATATTGTATTCGATATAAAAATCATTCTTGAATTTTATTATCTTAAGTTGGGCTGATATGTTCTAGCCCAACTTAGGATCCTTAAAGTTGGGCTATAGCCCATCTTAAGATGGGCTGACTCCTAAGTTGGGCTCCAACAGACACATTATATTAATGCAAAATTTGAGTAATAGGGGATATAATATGTATGACTTCAGTGTTATAGATAAAGCTATTAAGGTAATGTCTATAACATAGTTTTTGTTTATTAAAGCACAAATCCCTCGTGCATTTTACAAAGTGCAGTAGTAAGCAACATGTACATCTTCTTTAGAATGTTTGATGATAATTGTTCACAATTCCTAAGTGGCTCTCTATTTCAATACGGTTTGCGGTTATATAAAAGATACATTTGATGAATATGATGAAGAATGCTCAAGATATAACCTACAATATCTATATTGTGTTAGATATTCTACATCAGCATATTGTGTTTTTTTTTGTTCTGTTTAGTGTCTTGTTTTATATATAAAATAAAAAAACGTAAATAAGTTATATGTAAGTATCAAGTAATGCACATATTATAAGTTATACTGTGTATATGACAATTTTCTAAAACCCCAATGGGGGGGGGGGGGGATGTGCCACTCTCACCCCTCCAGTTGTCAAGTTTCTTGTGTAAACAAATAAATAAATTGATTTTTTTTTAAATCTATGGCAATGATAATGTCTGATGATCTGAAAGACTATCCAGCATTATCATGCTATTGTGGCACACTGTAGATGAACCCAAAACTGACCAAACCAACTAACAACCAGATACACTGGGATTCCAATTATAACCTTACAGCCACTGGACAGGTGCTAATCATTTACCAAAACATAAAACATTTGATAAATAACTTAAATTTAAAACATTAAACTGCTGTTACAAGTAATTAAATTCCATCCAAAATCTTAAGAGTAAATCTTCCACTGTGTGAATATTGATGATCGAAATAAGAAGTGGTTATAAATAAAACAGTATTAGGAAAGTATTACAAAGCATTTTCTTAAGATGTATTAGAAACAATATTGAAACTAGAAATAGGACGCCCTGTTGCTTGTAGCTGCGACATATGAATAGAAACAGGATAGCATAGAAGAACACACATTATCATGTGTAATGTCCACCCTATCAACCTTTTGTTAAGAAGATAGAAGCAAATTCCTGTTTTTCTATTTTTGGCAAAAATTCGAAAATTCAAAATGGCCGCCATTTTTGGGAAAAGGAAAATTTTTTGAAAATTGCCAAGAGTACATTTCTTAGATACCCTATGGGTCGAAAATTTCAACGAAATAACTCTATTTTGCACGGTTAAGGCCAGTTTGTGTTTTTCCATTTTTGGCAAAAATTCGAAAATTCAAAATGGCCGCCATATGTGGGGAGGGGAAAATTTTTGGAAAATTGCAAAGAGTACATTTCTTAGATACCCCTTGGGTCGAAAATTTCGCCGAAATCGCTCTATCTCGCACGGTTAAGGAGATAGAAGCAAATTTGTGTTTTGCCATTGTTGGCAAAAATGCGAAAATTCAAAATGGCCGCCATTCTTGGGGAGGGGAAAATTTTTTGAAAATTGCAAAGATTACATTCCTTACATACCCTGTGGGTTGAAAATTTCGACGAAATCGCTCTATCTCGCATGGTTAAGGAGATAGAAGCAAATTTGTGTTTTGCCATTTTTTGCAAAAATTTGAAAATTCAAAATGGCCGCCATTTTAGGGGAGGGGAAATTTTTTTTAAATTGCCAAGAATACAATGCTCAAACACCTGTGGGTCGAAAATTTTGACGAAATCGCTCTATCTCGCACGGTTAAGGAGATAGAAGCAAATTTGTGTTTTGCCATTTTTGGCAAAAATTCGAAAATTCAAAATGGCCGCCATTTTTGGGGAGGGGAAAATTTTTGGAAAATTGCAAAGAGTACACTCCTTAGATACCCTGTGGGTCGAAAATTTCGACGAAATCGCTCTATCTCGCACGGTTAAGGAGATAGAAGCAAATTTGTGTTTTGCCATTTTTGGCAAAAATTCAAAATGGCCACCATTTTTGGGGAGGGGAAAATTTTTGGAAAATTGCAAAGAGTACAATCCTTAGATACCCTGTGGGTTGAAAATTTCGACGAAATCGCTCTATCTCACACAGTTAAGGAGATAGAAGCAAATTTGTGTTTTGCCATTTTTGGCAAAAATTCTAAAATTCAAAATGGCCGCCATTTTTGGGGAGGGGAAAATTTTTTGAAAATTGTAAAGATTACATTCCTTAAATACCCTGTGGGTCGAAAATTTCGACGAAATCGCTCTATCTCGCACGGTTAAGGAGATAGAAGCAAATTTGTGTTTTGCCATTTTTGGCAAAAATTCGAAAATTCAAAATGGCCGCCATTTTAGGGGAGGGGAAATTTTTTTTAAATTGCCAAGAATACAATGCTCAAACACCTGTGGGTCGAAAATTTCGACGAAATCGCTCTATCTCGCACGGTTAAGGAGATAGAAGGAAATTTGTGTTTTGCCATTTTTGGCAAAAATTCGAAAATTCAAAATGGCTGCCATTTTTGGGGAGGGGAAAATTTTTTGAAAATTGCAAAGATTGCATTCTTTAAATACCCTGTGGGTCGAAAATTTCGACAAAATCGCTCTATCTCGCACGGTTAAGGAGATAGAAGCAAATTTGTGTTTTGCCATTTTTGGCAAAAATTCAAAATGGCCGCCATTTTTGGGGAGGGGAAAATTTTTGGAAAATTGCAAAGAGTACACTCCTTAGATACCCTGTGGGTTGAAAATTTCGACGAAATCGCTCTATCTCACACAGTTAAGGAGATAGAAGCAAATTTGTGTTTTGCCATTTTTGGCAAAAATTCTAAAATTCAAAATGGCCGCCATTTTTGGGGAGGGGAAAATTTTTTAAGAATTGGCAAAAGTAGAATTGTCAGATACCCTGTGGGTCGAAAATTTTGCCGAAATCGCTCTATCTCGCACGGTTAAGGAGATGGAAGCAAATTAGTGTTTTGCCATTTTTGGCAAAAATTCGAAAATTCCAAATGGCCGCCATTTTAGGGGAGGGGAAATTTTTTTTAAATTGCCAAGAATACAATGCTCAAAAACCTGTGGGTTGAAAATTTTGACGAAATCGCTCTATCTCGCACGCTTAAGGAGATAGAAGGAAATTTGTGTTTTGCCATTTTTGGCAAAAATTCTAAAATTCAAAATGGCCGCCATTTTTGGGGAGGGGAAAATTTTTTGAAAATTGTAAAGATTACATTCCTTAAATACCCTGTGGGTCGAAAATTTCGACGAAATCGCTCTATCTCGCACGGTTAAGGAGATAGAAGCAAATTTGTGTTTTGCCATTTTTGGCAAAAATTCGAAAATTCAAAATGGCCGCCATTTTTGGGGAGGGGAAAATTTTTGGAAAATTGCAAAGAGTACAATCCTTAGATACTCTGTGGGTTGAAAATTTTGACGAAATCGCTCTATCTCACACAGTTAAGGAGATAGAAGCAAATTTGTGTTTTGCCATTTTTGGCAAAAATTCTAAAATTCAAAATGGCTGCCATCTTTGGGGAGGGGAAAATTTTTTACAAATTGGCAAGAGTAGAATTCTCAGATACCCTGTGGGTCGAAAATTTTGCCGAAATCGCTCTATCTCGCACGGTTAAGGAGATAGAAGCAAATTTGAAAAATTTTGTTGTAATTTTAATTTTTATTAGATAAATACTTACCATTTCCTGACCATTGCTATATGTTGGTGCCATCCAACTCACTGGCCAACGTTGAGAAACGTTTTAAGATACCTTAAGAGGCCAGTGAGTGAGTGTGAACTAGCATGTCCCCCTAGTGGTCATGTGACCACGCTAGTAAACAACCTTCATTATTTTTGTTGCAGAAAATACTCCCCTAGTACTGAATCTGCGGGGAGGTAGGGGGGGACTATCCTGGTCAGGAAATGGTAAGTATTTATCTAATAAAAATTAAAATTACAACAAAATTTTTCAATTTTATTGCGAAAAATACACTTACCATTTCCTGACCATTGCTGAATGCAGCCTTCATGGAAGGAGGGCAGTACTAGAATTTAAAGACCCAGTACACCACTCTGCACAGCTATCATACACAGCACAAACCTATAGGCATTCAGATCCAAACTCACCTCCGAGATGAGGCAGAGGAACTGTTGAGCACTACAAAACAACACAACCTTGTTGTTGTTGCTGTTGTAGGAAGGAAGTAATCATTACAGAGACTCACTACCTAGCCTACAACTAAAACATTATGAGAAGTTTACATTGAAATTTATATGCATACAACAACATATAAACTTCCAACAGTCACCACATACCAACCAGATCCCCTAAATCATAGTATGTAGTTGAAGTTCTCACAAACTGACAGTTATTGCCACAGTTGAATGCTGTATCTAGACAAACATCCAACACCCACACAGGTGACACAAATATTGGAAGTGTCATCAGCATATAGTGTAATTCCAAGTCTGAATGAAGTCAACCATTCTGCCAAATATAAATACAGATAGTATGACAGACATACAGATGCAAATGCATACTAAAGTATCAATATAAGTATCACAAATATACTTATAAGATAACAAACTGTAGGACACAATATCAAAGTCTGACCACAAGCCAACCAAGCAGGTGAGACTGAAAAATGGTAAAAAGTTATGGTTTCCAGTAACATGCATCTAAAAATTCATATACAGAAAACTATCCTAAAACCTAAAGATTCTTGCTTTGACTGGCTGCTGTTTAGAGTCAGAATTTGACTTCTCCTCAGTCAAAATGATCGTCTGCCTACAGCAAGATAAGATAGTAGACCTGAAAATATCTGCTGTAAAGCCTTCCTAACTAGGCACAGACAAACCATAATAATTCCTCGTTGAATCCTTTGTCCCAAGTAAAAGTATTTCAAAACCTCACAAGACAAAAAGATCTATCTTGAGTAAAACTGCTGTCCCAGTGATTGAGAGCTGGCATATCGACCGGCTTAACTGAAGTAGGCCCATCCGATTCTTGGCTAATAAATGGCCAGAGCCACTTGTGAGCAATACTCATTAAAAGTAAGGGAAGACAATGCTAACGAGAATTACCCTTCTTCCTTTGCCTGATGCCAAAGACAAAAGAAAGACCGTCTTGAAAGTTAATTACCTCCAAGAAATCTTCCCCAAAGGCTCAAAAGGCTGTCTGGTGAGACCAAACAAGACCAGAGACAAAAGGTTAGGAAGGCTTAACCTATTGGCTACTGGATTGTCTCTATAGAAATGTGTCAACAATCTATACGGCTGAAGAGTTCTAGAGACTTATTCCCCTTCAAGCAAAGCAATCTACCATTGTTATTCTGTAATGAGCAATAGTAGATGGATTTAGATTCTTTTCCTTAAAGAAATAATTAAGGAAATTTGCTACATCTAGAAAAGTAGTATCTGAGAAGTTCACCACAAAGAAGCCTCAGATGGAGGTTTGTGCATAGATCTACCAGGTCCCACAACCAAGAACATCCACCATGACCATCATGATTCAATCATGATGAATCTGCACCTGAAGGTGGGCATCTTCTAAATCACCTGAAGAATCCTTGGCTATCCTGGTGCAACCATGATGATTCTGCTCCTGAAGGTGATCATCTTGAATCACCTGAGGAATGGGAGCCACTGGAACAAACCCAAAGCTGTCCAGATCCTCCCAAAAAATGAGTAATGCATCTGTTCCCCAAGCCCCACAGTCTAAGAAAGGAAACACATACACTGGAAGCTTAAGATTCAGGTTGTTGGATACCAATGGCAGAATGATTGAACTCACCTACAAGGGAAGCCCTAACAGGAACCTTTGTGGAACAGATCCACCAGATCCCAAAAATAAGACATCCCTAGCCACTCTGATGCAAGATGATTCTGCACCTAAATCTTGGAGTAGCCCTTCTTAATAGCTACAAAAAGAATTTTCTTGCCTTTCCTGAGATCTTTTGACTTATCAAGATAACCTCTCAAGGCTCTCACTGGACAAAGAAACTTATCTGGCACCAAAGCATAATGTAAAGAAGGTTTCAAAGCAGGAATGACTACAGGTTGAAAATCAAAGGAGCCTTTGAAGCCAAATGATTCACCTGCATCACCTGAAGAATCAAGGTCACAGGACCAAACAAACTGTCCAGTCCATCCCAAGAACAGTTGAAAAAGGCAAGCTTGTGGTTCAAACTAGTTGCAAAAACAAATCCATCATTGGTGATTGAAATCAAAGACAGATTTGATTGAACACCTGAATCAGAATAGAAGATTCAAAAGTCATTCAAAACACATTCAATTTGAATCATCTTGACTCTCATGAACAAAGAATTTGTTAGAACATTTGGATACCCTGGGAAGTGATATGCCTGAATCTGAACCCATGGCATTCGTCCAAGGAATGATTCTTCAGATAAGGAAACACATTCCTGAAAGTGGGTACCTCCCTACCTGTTCAGATAGGAAACCACTGAAGAACTGTCTGTGGAAATCAACAGATTTAGAATCCGAATCAGACTTCCAAATGGTAGTAGCCCTGTTAATAATACAACAGACCACTGGCTGTTTGATGCCCTAATTGCGCATCCTAACCCTTAAAGAAAGCTAATAACAGAAGATTGCTCCTTCTGATGAAGTAGTGGGACCTCCTTCAAACTTGAAAAGTCAGTCCACCTCTGAAGATGATCCCTGAGAACCTGAAGACTGAAGATATCCTTTGTACATTATCAGAAAACCTTGGGGTCACCTGATAAACTGTCTTCTCCTATGAAGCCATGCTGCCAACCCAAGACACGGCTTCCTTAAAAACCATTAACTCAAGAAATTGCTTTGCTTTGCATGAAAGATCTACCATAGGGTCGAATCTGCAATCCAAATTAAAAACCCTGGAGCTGGAACTTAATCTGATGTAATAAATCATGATCCAACTCTGCTTTAGTGAATTCTTTTTTTTTTTTTTTTTTTTTTTTTTTAATGTTCCAAATGGTGACACCCAATGCCTTCTACTGCAGCCATCAGGTTCACTATCCGCTGATATAATAGTAAAGTCGCAAATAAACCATTTCCAAGAGCAAGGCAATGAAATGGTCTCTATAGAGGTAAATCAAGAAGCGTTCTTATAGATCCCACAAACTCACCATGTACTAACATAGCAAACAGGCAGTGAACACGGAAGTGAAGATAAAATTTGCGTGAATCCGGCTACGAAAGAATGCAACTGTAAGGAAACGAGTTGACCCATTCACTTACTAGTAACAATTGGGAAAATTCCAACTATGGTAAATTAAGGTACATGTAAAGGTTTATTACCTGACCTCAACTATTAGTGGTAGCCATCTCTTCCCAGCTTATCACAACCGATAAAGTGTAAAATTGTAGCGATATCACCATCTCACTGGTGTTATCGCCCTTTTGTCGATCATTCCATAAACAGCTTTAATTAAAATTGTCTCTCGCATTTTTTTTTTTTTTTTTTTTTTTTTTTTTTTTTTTTTTTTTTACATAACTTCAACCACATGTCCACAAGTGCTTTGTAAGTATTATTGCCTGCTACTGTCGCTTGAAAATTGTGCTGTTAATATCTGAACAAGTAAGGAGTTGTATATCTGTGAAAAACTGGACATACATTCCTCCCAAAGATTACTCCATTAAAACATTGCTAGCTATATAAGTTCTAACTCCCCTATGTGAAACTGAGGAGCAGTGTAAGTGCCTTTTATGGCATTTCCAGTCATATGTAGGAGTTTGCTCCTTTCTAAACATAAGAATCCCAATACATATAAGATTACAAAATGAAGCTTTTCTGACATGTGTTCACCAAGAAATTCCTCATTGGATATTAACGGTGAAAAATCCACTCCTTATCCCACTAAAAATAGAGATAAGTTAGAGCAATGAGAGACCTGTAACACTCCTAATGAATAACAATTTGAGTAACAAGCACTTCCCAACAAAAATTCAGGATCTTTGAGGAAAGTAATTGCAAAAACTCAGGTCACAACCCAAGAAATTACTGATACTCTATGAGATGCAGTAAATCCTTAGATCCTTGAAGCAGTCCTACCAGAGGTACTGATAGACCACTTACAATAATTCTTATCCAAGATTTACTGCTGAATAATAAATTTGACAAAGGGTAGTTGTGTAAATGTACCGGTGCCGGTTTCCAGCAGAAAAACCGGTAAGAAAAAACAGAATGAAAAGCCAATTGCTGAGATGAATCACAAACCCGGTCACCTGTCAACCCGATTGCAGACATTTGAGGAGGTATGAAAACTCGATTGTATTAGGATGACGTCATGCAGGTAGTTTCCTCCGTGAAAAGTTCCGAGTGAAACCCATCGGAAGAAATAAATGGAGAAACAGATCAATTCTGCATTCGGAACTTGTCCACGATGCAGCATCCAAGAGGAACTTTGATGTCTTCCTCCATAGGGGATTCCATCCGGTCACCCATTCGGCAGAGAATGACGTGGTGAGATATTTGCTTCCAAACGCCTGGCTATATGAACCCGATGTGTGATCAGGTTTATACCCATCGAATTGTTTTTCATGGCGACTTCTTTGGTTGCCTAGCAACCTGTAAACTGTCCCTGCCGGAGCTAGCAAGACTGCCGACAGTTTCAGTGTATGTGGTTGTAAATCTTCAAACTAGTGGACAAAAATATATAAAAATAAAAGAACTTGGTCATTCTCATGTAACACAAGCCTTTTGAAGAAAAAATTCTGAATACGTAGAGGAATAGTCTTCATCCAACAATGAAACATCAATGCCGCCATCTTATAAATAGTGGCGCTCACTCCACCATAAAATGACCACAAAAGCACTTTTCCTCTGTGCTTCTTTAATTTCATCCTGAGAAGACATTGTCAACACAGATGTCTTACCACAGAACTCAAAAGCCACAAAAATCCATCCAACTTAATAAAAATCCAAAAAGAAAATAAATACGTCCACACTCTGGGATGGCCAACAAAAATAATGAAGGTTGTTTACTAGCGTGGTCACATGACCACTAGGGGGACATGCTAGTTCACACTCACTCACTGGCCTCTTAAGGTATCTTAAAACGTTTCTCAACGTTGGCCAGTGAGTTGGATGGCACCAACATATAGCAATGGTCAGGAAATGGTAAGTGCATTTTTCGCAATAAAATAGTGTTTTGCCATTTTTGGCAAAAATTCGAAAATTCAAAATGGCCGCCATTTTAGGGGAGGGGAAATTTTTTTTAAATTGCCAAGAATACAATGCTCAAACACCTGTGGGTCGAAAATTTCGACGAAATCGCTCTATCTCGCACGGTTAAGGAGATAGAAGCAAATTTGTGTTTTGCCATTTTTGGCAAAAATTCGAAAATTCAAAATGGCTGCCATTTTTGGGGAGGGGAAAATTTTTTGAAAATTGCAAAGATTGCATTCCTTAAATACCCTGTGGGTCGAAAATTTCGACAAAATCGCTCTATCTCGCACGGTTAAGGAGATAGAAGCAAATTTGTGTTTTGCCATTTTTGGCAAAAATTCAAAATGGCCGCCATTTTTGGGGAGGGGAAAATTTTTGGAAAATTGGAAAGAGTACATTCCTTAGATACCCATTGGGTCGAAAATTTCGACGAAATCGCTCTATCTCGCACGGTTAAGGAGATAGAAGCAAATTTGTGTTTTGCCATTTTTGGCAAAAATTCGAAAATTCAAAATGGCCGCCATTTTTGGGGAGGGGAAAATTTTTTGAAAATTGCAAAGAGTACATTCCTTAGATAACCTGTGAGTCAAAAATTCTGTCGAAATCGCTCTATCTCTTACGGTTTCTGAGATATTAGCAAATTACTCAAAAGTAGTACTGAAAATACACAATGAAGTACCTAAATGGCTATTACTCATGTACTGACAAAGCTATCAGTCCCAAATGCAATACCAAGCGAGCTATGGACATAACAATCTTGTATTCAAAATTGTAGTAAAATATCTTTAATTATTTTGGCTTAAATGCACGGAAACCAATGGGTACTGAAAATAGCTGTACTTAAGTATTACTCAGTAAGCAAAAGAGGTACAACAGCCAAAAGCAATCCCAAGCAAGCTACTGACCCAATAAGCCTGCATACCAAATTTGGTGACAATAGCTCTAATACTTTTCCTTTAAATGAGCGGAAACCATGCGTGACGCCGGACATCGGACGCCGGACATCGGACGCCGGACATCGGACGGCGCAAAAAGCAAAAATAATATATCCACCCCCCAGGGGGGTGGACATAATTAGAAACCATTAAGTCAACACAAGGCATTGCCAACATAGACTATCCTACTTGTAATATCTCTAACGTGCTAAGCTTTAAGCAGGACTGATGGCCTCTCATTGTGGCTTCCCCTGTAGTAGTACATTATGCAAGAGTATGAAGGTCCTCAGTGGTCTAGTGGTTTAAGCAAATGCCGAGCACCTGTCCCAATATGACCCCTGCTGTTGAACGGGACATAAAAGCAATTTATAAGCACTTTTAAGTTTGGCTCTCCTCGTTTGACCTTGAAGAAGAGGTCCAAGGTCAAATCAGACCACAACAACTTTGACTTTGACAAAGAGTATAAGATAAAGGGGTCTGGGCAATCCAACATAAAGCTTGCAAATATAAAACCAATCCGTTACATTATGCTACAACACTGACTAACAGTCCCCCTTCAAACACAACAAAACAGTGTGAATCTGGAATCTTTAGGCTCATTAGTATGGTTAAAATTGTTGGGACACCTATGTGTCACACCTTTTTCCTCACTGGAATCACAAGCTACAAATAAAAATGGGGTTTGTGTACTTTCTGTTGTAAATCATTGTGATACAGTGTACTTCCTGTCTTGGTCTTCGGTACAGTTGGCATTTTACGGTAGGACATCTTTAACATAAGATAAAACGCAATAAGTACAATTTACATTCTGGCCTGCTTTGTTAAAATGTTTTAAAAAACTGCCACATTCTCTCACAAACTGTATTACAGTCCACACACTGGAGAGGTGAGGTGGCGGAGGGATATTAGAGAGGTTGCGAACAACGTTTTTGAAGCCTGTATCTGTTTTCCACTATGTTACACGTCACTGAGTTTTGTGTTGAACATCATTTCACAACGTCGCAAAGTTCCAACCCTTACGTATTTCACGTTAAAAAGAGCTGTCCCATGTTGATTTCCGCCCCAATCTTGTTTTAATTTATGTTGCGTTCTTGTGCTACGTTTTCAATAAAATGTTGCTTGCAACCTCTCTAATATAACAGGGTGGCTCATTCCTCAATATTTATTACTAGGGATGGGTCGGTGTGAAAAATATGTACATCGGGAGGTCGCCAATGCAAAACCGTACCGATTTGGGGACTGTGTTTTAGTACACCCCAACCAAACATGGCCGTTTCCTCTTAACATCACAAGTAAAGTCTCTAAATGCACAAAATATGGGATAAAAGTATATAATTTCATAGGATTTCTAGACCAGGGTTGTTTTAAGATTTCTGGTTTGTTTCCAATATTTTAAGTTTTTCTTCCATTTTATGTGTTGACAAGCGAGATTGAGGTTATCAAGTGTTGTAACCAAAACATGGCATTTCTACTCAATGTAATCGCTATATAAAAGTCAGCAAATGCAAGAAAATATGAGACACAAGCTTATAAATTCTTCAGTTTTTAGGTATGTTTCTCATATTTTAACTCTTTCATCCATTGTATTGAATGGTGGTTTTAAAATCTCGTCTTGGTATTTCAGTAAAATGCTCTCGATACTGAGACACCAGGCCTACAGACCCATCCCTATTTATTACCATGACCAAGATGTCTCTGTTCACAGCCAAAAGGACAAGGTCACCTGTAGAAAATCCAATACTGATATAACCACACAGAAGGGGGTAACCTGGGCAATAGCATTTCAAAATATAGATAGCATTCTATATACCTTGTCATAATACAAGAGACTAACCTGTTCTTTAAATATTTGATTTTCTCAACTCATTTCCACTCTGCCTAATCTGTAACTTTAACTGCTTTTACTGTTACCAGTCGCTTGTTTTATTTTACAAATCTTCTACTCCTACTCTCTAAGCAGTGTAGCATGTTGGGATAACCGAGGTAATACTATAATTTACTGATACCGTGAAAGAAACATGGCCAATTTGAAAGCACTTGAAAGAGTTCTGACCTCCATCAACACAGCCAAGTATCGATCTTCTACACCTTACGGTTTCTGTGATATAGCCTGGACAAGATTTCCAAATTCAAGGTCATTACAGAAAGGTCAATTCAAGGTCACATCATGACGACGCATGCCGTAACACCAACAACCAATGTCCGTACATCAGTATCAAAATCCTACACCTTACAGAGACACAGCCCGGACAAGATATTTACACCCACCTGTCAGCCCAGTCGGACGCCATGGATGAAAATAATACCCACACCGCCTTAAAAGGCTGTGGGAAAAACTAGCCAATACCAAAACCAGTTTCCCATTTATAACCTTAATAAAAATAGACATGTTATTGCTGAGTGTGTCAGCTAAAAATATCGCTGACAATTCAGTCAAGCCATACCAATTAGGGGAGGTGTCTGCTGAGCCATTTTCACCTCTCATTATGCTAGAGAGAGATAGATATTGGGTTGAAACTGTGTCACGAGGACAGACAGATAATACAGTAAACTTTCAAATTATTGTGTGGACTTACAACTGACACAAGGGGTCGGTTTTATGACAGTTATGTTTTTATCACCAGACTGGCCTGTATCAATGTCAGTTCCTGCATTTAGTTATTTGGGGTTTGACGTCGCTTTCAACACTGTACAGGTCATATCACGACGGGTAGTTGGAAGGGCAGAGAAAACCAGTACAATACAGTTTGTAAGGGTTCTGTACTGTAAACTGCCGACTAACAGTAAGCAACTACCAGCTTTCCCACTTGAAGCCACTTGATTTGACCTTTGACCTTGTTGATGTTTTAATTTCAGATTAACATCGTCCCGCATTTTGTAAATTGAAAAACTCCGGGAGATTATTTATTGTAAAACCCCAAGCGAACATGCCTTCAGTGATACGTGTGTTTGATTGGTAGTGCTTTGTTGACGTCTTTTCTTTTCTACACGTTGTCAGTGTGTGAACCTACTCGGGGAGATTATAAATTTGCGAAACCCAATCGAACACACTTTCACTGATTGGCGCATTATCAAAGAAGTTGTGTAGCGGGGTCGTGTAATTGAATTAATCCCTCCCTATTGTAACAATGGTAATAAAGATGAAAGAAGTTAGGCGTTTCTGTGAATGGTACATTTTTTAAGCACTGGAATTCATCGTTTCCGAGACTGTGTAAAAAGTTGTATTATCGCTCATGCTAGACGGTGCATTATATATAGGGAGACACGATTTCGGTTCGGTTAATCCGGAGATTCGGATAATAGAAGGCCGGATAATCGAGGTTCTACTGTATCAACTTCCTACATCTTACAGCTTTTAAGATACCACCACCTACCCACCCGACCATCCAGACACAGTTGGTGAAAACAATACCCACACAGCCCTTCAAGGCTGTGAAGCAACAAAATGACATGCATGACTAAAAAGTGCTCAGGGTAAAATTTAAAATATTTTTCAAAATCCTAGGCTACAGTTTCCTAAACCTTAAGTGCAATAAGAAAGGAGATATTTAGCAATAACTAAAAATCTGACCCATAAAGGGTAATAACAGTTTGTATTTATTAATTTTTTCAGGACTTGACATAAACTTTATGATACTGGTGAAATGACTGATACAAAATAATGTCATGTCACACCGAATAATTGCACAAATAGATTTTCCAGCCATATCGACATATTCTTAATTAACTTGATGTTTCATCCATTTTGGCAAAGAAAACTTTATGTACCAAGAAAAAAAAGAAAATGTCCTGACTTGTGACAAAGTTCCATCTTTTTTATCTGACATTTCTATTTTTATCATCAAAACCACGATTATGTTTGACGTCGCTACTTGTTTGTTCAGAATGGAAGCAAACGTAGTCCAACACAGGAAACCTGCCCTCCTCTGGAACGGATATTGTTGTTCACAAGGAATTGCTAAATACTCTCAAGTCAGCAGAGAGAAAAGCCCGGTCAATTTGAGCCTGCTCCAATCCCTCCCCTCCCCGCTCCAAACACGAAGAATTCTGAAATGGGCACTCCATAGTCTGGTCTTAGGCTCCAGAGTTTCTCAGGAAAATGGGGTCTAGCTTGTGTGTGCACAGTTGGAACAATCAGTTTTACACCAGATTGAAGGTCTTATCACCTTTTCATTTCTTTATTCAAAAGAACTGCACAAGTGTCTTCCAGGATGTAGATAAGTATAATAACATCTATCAAGTGATTTTTACAGTGATATAGTTCCTTGTGAGGTTAAATGAAATGAAGGTGGTCAGATAATCTAGTAGGCATCTAGACAGTAGATAGGTCAACAGGCAGATAGGTTTGAAGGTTTGACCTGTACATGTCTACCAGCCTACTAGCTGACCCATAAACATGACTGCCTCCCAAATAATATAATATAAACAGTAAAACCATAAATATTTACTTCCAGGAGGGAAATTCTGCAATTCAGCCATTTATTTAGCATTCAGAATGGTGTCCTGATCTTGGTATAGCTAGAGGTGAGGCAACTGTTGTTGTGCTGCTTGACCAATCGGCAGTGTTTGATACGACTGACCATGACACACTCCTAGATTGTCTGTAGGGGTGTTACGGTCACGATTTTTTTCCTTCCGGTTTCACATCTAGCACGTCCCAGTCGGTTACCGGTTAACCGTCTCTTGTTTAACAAAACATGAGAACGAAATAGTCTTCCATACTGTAAAACAGGAATTTTAACATGACACGGATGTGTCCTCGATTCTGATTGGCTAAGCGACGAAATACATGGTTTCTCCAAATTATTGTTCATTATGGCTGTCTTACCACAGTAAAAAGAAAATAAAAGTGGATTATGACATTTATTTTGTATGTATGAGGTGAAAGCGGAAAACTGGTAGCTGAACTTATGATGGTTTACACTAATTTATTTAGAGTACCGACGGTACTGGTACTACTGCAACAGCCCTAATTGTCTGAGCTCTTGGGCTGGTGTTGGTGATGTAGTGATGGACTGGTTCATGTCCTACCTCTCTAATGGTTCACAATGTGCCAAGATTGGATCTATTCTATCTGTTGCAAAGATTAGCTTTGTTTGGTGTGCCTAAGGGCTCTGTCATTGGTCCATTTATTTAGGTATTTATATGGGTTTTAACATCGCTTTCAACACTGTATGGGTCATATCATGAAGGGTAGTTTTATGGCCAGAGGAAACCTGTACATACAGTTGGTCAAAGTTCTGTACTATAAACTGCCGACCATCAGTAAGATACTACCATCTTTCCCACATTGGGTTTGGGGTTTGAGCCTCTGATCTTAGAGGTGGGAGGTGAGTGTTGTCCTTGGTTTAATACTCTTTTCCTTATATACTATTCCCCTCAGCAAAGTCATTCGAAATCATCCCGGCATAGGTTTCCACTTCTATACAGAAAATACAAAGTTTTCTGTTCATCTCACACACAAGAATGTGGCTCATGCCTTTGACAGGTTAAAATCTTGTTTGGACGACATCAAAAAGTGGTTGGCTACAAATATGTTGAAGTTAAACCCAGATAAAACTGAATTCATTATTTTTGGGTCAAAAATACTTGAAAACTCAACACATCTTTCTCAGTTACTATTCTTGGTAATTTTCTCTATCCTGCTTTGGTTGGGAGTCAACTTGACTACTACAATTCCTTATTTAGGAGTCTCTCTGCTCATGATCTTCGTAAGCTGCAATGTGTTCAAAATAGTCTGGCTAGAATCGTTACCAAGACCACTAAGTACTCACACACCATTCTTGTTAGAAAGACTCTCCATTGGTTGCCTATTGAACACCCTTCTATATTTAAGACTGCCTTACTGGTGTACAAGTTCCTACATATTGATTATCCAAGATATTTTGTACCTTTCCTTAAACCTAGGCAGAGTGTTTATAACACACATAAAAGCCAATCTGATGGTGTGTTGCTTGTGGTCCCACACTTTGCACTTCAGTATATAAGTCTACTAATCATTTTGGCCTTAGCTTTGCTTTATAAATTGCTCCAAAGATTTGGAATGATGATGTACGGTCAGTCACTTCTCTCCACTCATTCAGAAAGAAGCTTAAAATCCATCTCTTTGCAAAAGAATATACATTCTAATTTCTGCTTTCCTGGTCTCTCTCTGTGCTGCTTACTCCTGCGATGTCTCAAGTTAATGATTATAGTTTTCTGCTGATTATGGTGCACCTAGAGTCTGTCTGTAGATTGAGATTAAGCGCTACAAAAATACTATTATTAGAATTATCCTCTTGAAGCATGCAGTTTGGTCATTTTAAGCACGCACCTCAACATGGCTTAAAACAAAATCTGCAATATAAAATTATAAATCAAATACAAGTGACGTCTGAGGAAAGGCTAGAGGAAAGGCTAGACATTTCAGTTTATTCTCATTGCAATTTCCTTCAATCAAATAAAACCCCATTTTAACTTTATCTACCAATAACAATTAAAAGAGTTTTCATCATGCACGACAGCTTGCAAAGTGTTCCTGGTCACAAGTCTAAATGGGTTTTATCAATGCCCGTGTACCAATTTTAATATCTAACAAGCGGGTTTCACTTTTTTTTTCTGTACACCTGAACTTAGCTGATTAGACATATGACAAAATAGTCAGGAGTCAGTTGGCCATCAACAAATGTGAAAGGAATATAATATTTCCCAATAAAATTGCAGCCACTATTGCCTCTGTTTATTGCCCTTTTATATATGGCTTCATTCTTCCATATACTGCCACACTCCTGTCAGTAAAGTTTTTTATACTGTGGCATTCTTTACTTTCTGTGGTCACCCACAAGAAAATTTTTGAAATCATTTAAAATTTTTGCCTACCACAGACTGTATCGAATTCTGCAGGGTAATTGCAACGTATCTTTGATGCCTTTACTCACAGTCACACTACAAGTGATACGTCCCATGGTTACAGGTTTAACTCAATGGGGGAACCAACTCTAAGGATGCCTCATTGCTTCCAAGATTTGGTGTAGCCATCACAATACAGGTGGTATAATCTGTGGTTATTAGGTGTTGGTAAAAACACTCCAGTCCCTCAACTACCGTCTGAGGTTCCTATGCCAGGTTCCGACACAGTGGTGAAATGCCCATTTAGCTACACTTCTTTTTAATTAAACTGACACTTATTTTTTGTTTAATTGACACAAAACCACTAAGATCTTACTGAGAAAAAAATTCTTTTTGTTTTACATTTTTGAAGATCTGTTTCTGTTAAGATTCTTGTTTCTTTTAAATATTAATCAAGATTCTTATTAATATCAGAACAAAAGTTCTACAGATTCAGAAATTTGATAAAATATAGAAAACATTTGCTATTTGACAGCAACATAAATTAACAAAAATAGAATCTGATTCTTTATGAAGGATCCCCAACTGAACTCCAAAGAACTACAAAAACCCAACTCTTAACTCTCCAACTTGGCAGAATTTTGCAATCTTCCAAATGCTCATATTGAACCCTCCTATTTGTGAACCACACATTTATTCTATATAAATAATAAGCATGCTATTGTAGCACAACAACTCAAGTAGCTGCTATTACAACTCAAATGTCCCAACCTTGGCAGACTTTCATGATCCACAAAGAGCTCCTGTTGTGTACATTTATCAACACAAGTCCTAACACTATGACAAGTAATAAAAGGTCACTGCTGTTTCCTCTCAACTGTCAAAACTTGGACAGAGTTTTGCAATCTACTGAATGCTCTTACTCTGTGTTATGAGCCATATGGTCAAGTAACAAGCATTCTGACGCATGCATTTATCTCCCGCCATATAAATTAGATGTACTAAAGATAGTGGAATATAAATTTTCTTGTGAGATGGAGGCACATGTAGAAGTGACAACAAGTTTAATGTTTGATTGCAATACTGTTAAAGACAAAAGGCATTTACTCACTTTAGTAGCTATTACTCTGCCATCCAAAGAGCTACAGTTCTGCAACTTTATTATGCAGTAGATTGTTTATTGTTTATTTGGGGTTTAACGTCGCTTTCAACACTGTACAGGTCATATCACGACGGGTAGTTGGAAGGGCAGAGGAAACCAGTACATAGAGTTCGCTAGGGTTGTGTACTGTAAACTGCCGACCAACGGGAAGCAACTACCAGCTTTCCCACTGGAGCCCGTACGGGGATCGATCCCCGGCCTCAGAGGTGGGAGGCGAGAGTGTTACCACTCTGCCACCGTGGCCCCCTATTATGCAGTAGATCAACCCAAAGTAGGTAAGGACGTATTTAGAAGAAATTGCCTATCTGTAACACTTTTAGAGATAAAAGATATTTACTTATTTTAGTGGCTATTACTCTGCCATCCAAAGAGCTACAGTTCTGCAACTTCACTATGTGGTAGATCACCCAAAAGTAGGTGAATGACTTATTTAGAAGAAATTGCCTACCTGTAATACTTTTAGAGATAAAAGACATTTACTCATTTTAGTAGCTATTACTCAGCTATCCAAAGAGCTCAGTTCTGCAACTTCAATATGTGGTAGATCACCCAAAAGTAGGTGAATGACTTATTTAGAAGAAATTGCCTACCTGTAATACTTTTAGAGATAAAAGACATTTACTCATTTTGGTAGCTATTACTCACCTATCCAAAGAGCTATAGTTCTGCAACTTCACTATGTGGTAGATCAGCCAAAAGTATGTGATTGACTTATTTAGAAGAAATTGTCTACCTGTAATACTTTTAGAGATCAAAGACATTTACTCATTTTAGTAGCTATTACTCAGCTATCCAAAGAGCTACAGTTCTGCAACTTCACTATGTGGTAGATCACCCAAAAGTAGGTGAATGACTTATTTAGAAGAAATTGTCTACCTGTAATACTTTTAGAGATAAAAGACATTTACTCATTTTAGTAGCTATTATTCAGCTATCCAAAGAGCTACAGTTCTGCAACTTCACTATGTGGTAGATCACCCAAAAGTAGGTGCTTGACTTATTTAGAAGAAATTATCTACCTGTAATACTTTTAGAGATAAAAGATATTTACTCATTTTAGTAGCTATTACTCAGCTATCCAAAGCGCTACAGTTTTGCGACTTCACTATGTGGTAGATCACCCAAAAGTAGGTGAATGACTTATTTAGAAGAAATTGCCTACCTGTAATACTTTTGGAGATAAAAGACATTTACTCATTTTAGTAGCTATTATTCAGCTATCCAAAGAGCTACAGTTCTGCGATTTCACTATGTGGTAGATCACCCAAAAGTAGGTGAATGACTTATTTAGAAGAAATTGCCTACCTGTAATACTTTTAGAGATAAAAGACATTTACTCATTTTAGTAGCTATTATTCAGCTATCCAAAGAGCTACAGTTCTGCAACTTCACTATGTGGTAGATCACCCAAAAGCAGGCAAATGACTTATTTAGAAGAAATTGCCTACCTGTAATACTTTTAGAGATAAAAGACATTTACTCATTTTAGTAGCTCTTGCTCAGCTATCTACTCACTTAGCTAAAAAGCAACAAAAAATATAAAGGACACAGGAAAGTAAGCTTTTGAAAAACTAGATGAATAACAAATGAAAAGATTTGCCTAACTTTGGTACTTGTGAAGGTATTTGACGTTTATTTCCATCATAATTTTGCTACAAATAAGAAAATACCTATTGCTCACTTATGACATGCAATGGAACCCCAAACGATATGCCATCTTATAGTTAAGGAAAAAGTAACTGAACAAATTATTTTTGGAAAATCCTGTAACTGCAGTAGTTTTTCAGTTACAATGGATTTACTCAACAGTCACAATTTCAAAGTAGCTATTACTCAGCTGTCCAGTGTGCAACAGGTTTGCTGCTTTACTATCTGATAGCTCATCAAAAACTAGATGAATAACATATTTGAAAATATTTCCCTAACTTGAATACTTTTGAAGATATTTGAAATTTACTTGTGTTGTTATTTTGCTACAAATAAGAAAATAGCTATTACTCACTTATGGCATGCAACAGAACCCCAAACTATATGCCATCTTATAGTTAAGGAAAAAGTAGCTGAATAACATATTTTAGGAAAATACTCTAACTGCACTAGTTTTGGAGTTACAATGGATTTACTCAACAGTCACAATTTCAAAGTAGCTATTACTCAGCTATCCAATGTGCAACAGGTCTGAAACTTTACTATGTGATAGCTTACCAAAAACTAGATGAATAACATATTTGAAAAGAATTCCCTAATTTTAATACTTTTGAAGATCTTTGAAATTTACTCATGTCGTTATTTTGCTTCAAATAAGGAAATAGCTATTACTCACTTATGGCATGCAATAGAATCCCAAACTGTATGCCATCTTATAGTTAAGGACAAAGTAGCTGAATAACATATTTTAGGAAAATACTCTAACTGCAATAGTTTTGGGGTTACAATGGATTTACTCAACAGTCACAATTTCAAAGTAGCTATTACTCAGCTATCCAATGTGCAACAGGTCTGAAACTTTACTATGTGATAGCTTACCAAAAACTAGATGAATAACATATTTGAAAAGAATTCCCTAACTTTAATACTTTTGAAGATATTTGACATTTACTGATGTCATTATTTTGCTACAAATAAGAAAATAGCTATTACTCACTTATGGCATGCAATAGAACCCCAAACTACCGGGAACGCTCGTTATTATGCCCATGGGCGATAAAGGCAGATTTTTGCAGAAGTTAGGGATGGGCGTTTAATTGATTGTAATAAAATTAAATAAAGCACAAATACCTTAATTTCAGTGTACCTAGGAGTTAACATGTCATTGTCTGGGGGTTTTTATTGCCATTTGAGCCTTCATTGCATTGATCGATAATAGACTCCCATTTGTGGTTTTCCGTCGTAAAAACAAGGTGGAGATTAGTGAGGGAAAAAGCTATAAAATTCACATGAAATGAAGAAATATATTATCTGGTACTATTTTATTATTTATTCAACAAATATCTTTTAAGAATGCCACTTGTAATGTCAGTGCAGGTAAATTTCACGTGTGTCAGTGAAGAATTACGGGCCTCATAAAAAACATTAAACCATCTTGATAAAGTACCGGTAAAAGAAGTTTAAAGTCACTCAATGTATGTTCATCTTTCTCTTATTTTATTGCTTCAAACATTTTAACTAATAGTCTTTCAAAGTCACCCAATTATTAAGAGTCATATAAACACACAGAATCTGAGAGTAGAAAATGTGGTTACAAAACTTTTTGAAAAAAATGTCATCAGTAAATTATTTACGTGAACAGGAAGTGTAATCAATACCTGTTGCTAGGCAGCGATCTAAGATAAAGGACGTAAAATTAATGTTAGCAATGCATGTGTTTTCATTCCAAAGAAGATATTTTGTTGTGATTTTATACAATAGCATGATTTTTGTCTGGTTTTGGACCATTTTTCTCATTTTTTTGTACATTTAATGAAAGTTGGGGAGGGGCGTTTAATTGACTATGGGCATAACAACGAGCGGTTCCGGTATATGGCATCTTATAATTAAGGACAAAGTAGCTGAACAACATATTTTAGAAAAATACTCTAACTGCACTAGTTTTGGAGTTACAATGGATTTACTCAACTGTAGAATTTGAAAGTAGCTATTACTCAGCTATGCAATGTGCAACAGATCTGAAACTTTACTATGTGATAGCTTATCAAAAAGTAGATGAATAACATATTTGAAAAGAATTCCCTAACTTTAATACTTTTGAAGATATTTGACATTTACTTATGTCATTATTTTGCTACAAATAAGAAAATAGCTATTACTCACTTATGGCATGCAATACAACCCCAAACTATGTACCATCTTATAGCTAAGGACAAAGTAGCTGAACAACATATTTGAAGAAAAAGTTGTAACTGCAATAGTTTTTGAGTTATGAGCCCTTTACTCCAAGTAGCTAAGATTGCTATTACTCACTTATCTTTAGGCCTAAGTCCATAAAACCAAAAAAATTTTCGAGGGCGTGAAAATTCATTGGGACAATTAATTTACAAAAAATCTGTAGCTGTAGTAGTTTTGGAGAAATCTGTGTGACTAACTAACGCACGCACGCACACACACACAGGCATCATTTCATAATCTCGGGAGATAACAACAATATGCTCTTATTTATACAGTCTGACAAGGGTCTGACCTCAGTGGCTACCAAATTGTTTGGTTTTGTTGTGAAAATGCTGTAGTATGCATTTATCATGGTAATGAAGCAGTATATGCGCCCTTTATAGTATTTTGAAGAGATTTCTCATACATTTTGTATCGTTTGTATCCAGTTATCAGGCATTTCTGGAAAAACCAATAGCAGGTTGTGGCAAAATAAACCAACGGCAACTTTACCAAACCAGGCAGAGGTTTGCATTTTTCCGAGTGCCCCAGGAGTATTCCATTTCATGGGGCACAAAATACTTATATGCCATTTATTTATAACAGTAGTACTAGTTCAAGGTCATAACAATTTTCCTTTCTATTTTCCAAACCTCAGCAGATTTTTGCAATCTACCTAGTGCTCCTGTTCCATTTCTGGACCACACGTTCAAGTCATAACAATGTTCCCTGGTAATGTAGCATTGCAAGGTCACTATAATTATACCAACAAAAGGCATACTGTAGCCTCTATTTTGACTTATTATGTCCACGTTATTACGTGACAGCTATTTTCTGGATGCAAGTTGTCTTTTACCACTCAATTTTGACGAAACTGATTCATTTAGGATATTGTTGTTTCATAAAGACAAAAGACTGGGAAACTCAATTACACTGTTGTGATTGAGGATTTTTTTGTTTTTTAACAACGGGACATCAATGGATTGTAATTTGTTCCAATTTTGATCACATATTGAAACATTTGCTAAACTGATGGCAATACTACGAAATGCAATGACACTTTGTGGCTATAACTGTGATGACAATTTTGACATAAACATAAATGATAAGCATCTAACATTGACTTACAAAGCTTGTGCTTAACAAAACAAATGCATCCACTTTGACTTAAAATAGACAAAATTGCTGTTACAGTGACTTCTGTCCAAATACAATAAACAAAAATCAAATTGTTTGCAACTGACATATTTTTGTCTTTTTGTGGTCGCTTTTTTATTTATATACTTTTTTCCTATTATTACATACTTAAAATCTCAGTTATTTATATCATAAGACCACTTATAACTTTAAATCTTTCAGAGAACCTGAAGCTACGATAAAAATCTTTCATAGAGTTTTGGGACCCTTTTTATAAGCCCCTCCTCCATCCCTCTAATGATCCCATTCCATGTTCAGTATTTACGTCATAACCAATCCATTTCACTTTTGTAATGCAGAGCAGATACTTACAATAGCTCGCTATTAAGAAGTCATTGACGTAATATGAAGTCTGGCGGATTCTAAGACACATCTTTGGGGAGCAAAATCTTCCTCGTCACAGGAAAAATCACAACACATAGTAATAATAAAAAGGGAGGCAAAACACATCTAGAAAACCCTGTGTAACTTATAGCTAGAGGTGATATTTACCAAATAAGGAAGTACCAATTACACAGACAATTGGTGAAATCTGGCAACTTGTTATTCCAGAAACCTGATATTCAATTAATCATAACACAATTTCTTCACTTCTTATAGGACTGGGTGACTGGCATCTAACATGGCTCTAAGGCAATAACTAGAAAGCAAATTACAGAATTTTTTGGGAAGTGGAATGGGATCTGGATTTATTCCAAAATGTAATCACACTTCTTACTTTGGCCCAGCCCTACCCATGTAACAAATTACATGAAAATCCACTCACTAATTCTGGACTAATGTCAAGCAAAAAGCCAGAGTCATTGAAAATTGTAAATTTTAATTACTTAAATTAAGCTACAAGCTTACCATGTGGGACTTAATGCTGTTCTCGGGTTGCCACACCCGGGGCCAACGTCTTAGAAAAAAAAGACAGTTCTTGTTAGCCACCGGATACACTGCTAGTTGTCGTCACGTGATAACCTCTGACCTCTCACCCTACTTTCTCGTTGAAATTTTCTAAAACCTACCCCTCAGCTGTAAACAGCGGGGAGGCAGGGTGGGACTCTTCTAAGTCCCACATGGTAAGCTTGTAGCTTATAAAAGCTACATTTAAGTAATTAAAATTTACAATTTTATTACGCTACAATAGCTTACCATGTGGGACTTGATGCTGAATTCAACCGCCCGGTGGCGGGATTACAGCTGAGACTGGAAGATATGTCATTTTTTCTAAGATTTTGAATTAATATAAATAGAATAGTGCCAGAAGTACCAGTCTGAGTCCCATTTACAGTGCCCCGATCCCGAAGACCGGGCCTGTAACGAGCCAAAAACCTAAATAAAATGAGAGACAGTGCTGAAACTGTCTAGATGTTTGATTGTAGGACGGAAGTGCAGCAGTGCTCACTTCGAGGTCTAAGGGTCCCTGAGGGCCCTTCACTAGTGACTGACCAACCCATGGTTGGACATCTCATAAATTTTTACAACCTGAATATGAGATTAATGACAACTAAATAAGTCCTTAATAGAAGTTACTTGATAACTGAAAAACAAAAAATGACCTTACCCGTAACATCTTGAAGGTAAAGGAATACCTAGATCCTGGGAGAGACTCCTGAAGACTTGGTTGTAGCGGATGTGCCCCCCCCCCCCTTTTTCTTTGCGAGGACAACTGGTCTGAGGGGAAGGATCTAGGACTTGTTGTGCCGCCAATACGGGTCCCAGATACATATTGTTGTCGGTGTCCGACCAAGTAAGGTCTTTTAGGTAAAAAGTTGTAAATGTGTTGTGAGCTTTCCAGTGACAGGCTTGCATGATTTGGTCCACCGATACCCCACCGTAAGAGGCCTTAGAGGCCGCGAAGGCCCGGACGTCATGCGCTTTGACTTGGACCAAGTCCAAGGCTTGTTGATCTGCTTGTTTGTAACAAAGTAGGATGGTTTGTTTCAACCATGAAGAGAGTGTAGCAGGTCTGATGTCTGAGGTATGTCCTTTCTTAAAGGAGATGAAAAGGAGAGAACGAGACCCTCTCAGGTCTTTAGTTCGGTCCAAATAAAACCTCAGGGCCCGCACGGGACACAGGGTCCTGTCTTCTTTAAACTGTCTATCTACAATGGTAGTCAACGCAGGGATAGTCACTGGTGACACACTTTGAGAACCTTCTCTTGCTAGTTGGTTTTTGGCTATGAAATCAGAAGAAGGGGACAAGGCAACCTTTTCCCATTGGCCTAGATTAGATACTTTGTTTGCGACCCAGGCATGGATTTCGCTGCGGCGCTTGCCGGAGGCCAAGGCTAGCAAGAAAGCAGTTTTTAGAGTAAGATGTTTGAGGTCTGTGTCTTTCATGGGCTCAAATGGTGCTTTGGTGAGCTCGTTAAAGACAACAGAAAGGTTCCACTTGGGTAAATTTCTGGAACTTTTAGGACGATCCCTGTGAAAACTGGAGAGTAACCTATGAAGGTCTGCATTGTGTGCAATATGTTGGGCCGTTGGGCCCAAAGTGTCAACGATTGCAGTCCTGAGATTTGTTTCACAGATGGAGTGGAGAAATCCACCGAATTTTCTCTGCACCATTTTTCAAATAGGGCCCACTTTGACTTGTAGATGGTCCTTGTTGATGACCGCTGAGGGGCAGCAATTCTCTCTGCCACCTCCACAGAGAAGCCTTGTTCTTGGAATTGTCCGCTCCTAGACACCAGGTGTGGAGGTTCAGGTGCTGGGAGTTGTTGTGGAACACCAACTTGTGGGACTGTTTGAGTAAGGTCGTTGACACTGGGAGTTGTAGTGGGATCTCTGTTGAGAGCTGCACTAGGTCCCAAAACCAGGGCATCCCTGGCCAGCCTGGGGCTATTACGATGATCAGGCAATGTTTGGATCACCTTGTGAAGGAGCCGTAGGAGGGTACGCATAGGTCGTGAGGTTGGTCCAGTTTATGTTTAGAGCATCTATGTCCCAGGCCCTTGGGTCTGGGATAGGAGACACGTACAGTGGGAGCTTGTGGTTCAGGTGAGTGGCAAATAAGTCTACATGAGGTGTGAACCACTTCTGGCAGATCTGTTTGAACACCTGTGGGTGCAGAGACCATTCTGTTGACTGCACTTGGTTGGACCTGGACAGTAGGTCGGCCATCACAATCAGGCACCCTAGAATGTGCCTGGCTTTTAATGTTATGAGGTAGTGATGGCCCCAGGTCGTGATCTTCCACAGGAGAGCACACATCTCTGCTGAGTGTGTTCCTCCTTGTTGTTGATGTAGGCTACCACTGTTGAGTTGTCCATCGCAACTAACACTGTTTGATTATGGCACTGGTCCTTGAAGTCTCGAAGGGCCAGGGAGACCGCCTTCAATTCTAGGACATATATGTGTAGCCTTTTTTCCCGATCTGACCACAGACCCTTTGTGGAATTTTGGTCTAAGTGAGCGCCCCAACCTTCGTGTGAGGCGTCGGTAAAGAGTTGGATACTGTGGTCTTTGGGATGAAGGTCTGCACCTTTCATCACGTTTGAGGGATTTTGCCACCAATCGAGGTGGGCTGCAATGGCTTCTGTCCAAGGAAGGAGGTTGTCCAGCGACTGAGGATATCTCCAGTGCTCCTTGAGATGAAACTGAAAGGGCCTCATGTGAAGGCGTCCCTCCGGGACCATTTTCTCCGTTGAGGCTAGCAACCCAATTAGAGACATCAAACATCTTGCAGTCAAGACATGTTTTGACTTGAGTAGTAGGATCAAATCCTGAAGTTTGAGCCATCTCTCTTGAGATGAAACTGAAAGGGCCTCATGTGAAGGCGTCCCTCCGGGACCATTTTCTCCGTTGAGGCTAGCAACCCAATTAGAGACATCAAACATCTTGCAGTCAAAACACGTTTTGACTTGAGTAGTAGGATCAAATCCTGAAGTTTGAGCCATCTCTCTTGAGATGCCCATTCGTAGCCTATGAACGAAAAACACCTGAGTAGGTTTCAGTTCTGATTTTTCCTGATTTATTATCCACCCCAAGGACTGAGTTAGGTCTACCACTGCCTGTGTGTTCACTTGGGCTTCCTCCTGAGACTGGGACCTGATCAGCCAGTCGTCCAGGTATTGGTGAATTCTGAGTCCTCTTGAGAGGGCCATTAGTTTCACTTCCTTTACGATCATTGTAAAGACCTGGGGGGCTGTGGCTAGTCCGAATGGGAGGGAGGTGAATTGGAACACCTGTGACTTGTAGCAAAACCTTAGGTATTTCCTTGAGTTTGGACGGATGGGGATGTGTAGGTAAGTGTCCGATAGCTCTATCGACGATACCCACTCCCCTAGAATCAGGGAGGTCCTGATGGACTCTGGAGTTTCCATTTTGAACTTTTCCACGTGTAGAAAAGTGTTGAGCCTGTTTAGGTCTATGACTGGCCTCCACCTTAGGTGAGGCTTGGTACTAGGAACAGGCGACTGTAAAACCCGAGAGATTTTACATTTTCCACCCTTTCTATTGCGTTCTTTGACAGAAGAGACTGGATACATAGGCCAGGACTTGGTCTTTGAAGGGCCTTGTATTCTGACCGGGTCAGGAGTCTGACTGGACTTGGATTGAAAAGAATGACAGGATTTGTTTGCCAGTCTTATCTGAAAGAACGGAGGAGAGCTCCTACTGGTGGACTGAGTGAGGCTGGAGGAGTCATTGGGGGGGGGGGGGAGGGTTTTTATGCCCTCGTCCCCTGGAGTGGGTCGAAAGACCTTGGAGCCTCGGCTACTCGATTTCCCCCTACCTGGGGAAAACGATGGATACTGCTAGGGATGGAATGACCCCCATTGGGGTGGTTCCTGTAGGAGCCTCTAGATGTGGGGAATTGGAAAGGGTTGATTAATAGGGCCTAAACCCTAAGTGTTATTACAGGTGCCTTGATGAGGGACTCCTGTCCCTCCTAAAGTAGTTGTGAATGGGGAACTTTAAGATCTAAAGAACCAGTATCTCACCTGAATTCACCATACCCCTTCTGACTACTTACATGCACCATGAAATTGAGTTTGACCTGTCTGGTAGTAGCCTTGCTACTGTCTTAACATATATCCATAACCAGGTTGTATTGAGAAGAACCTGGTGGAGAGCAGCCTAAAGCTCAACTCTTGCTGACCAGAAGGGGAGGAGGGGCTTACCCAAGGAGGCCCCTAGGGAGATACAGATTTGAAAACTTGTGTTTAAAAACAAGGTTGTTCCATTTTAAGGAAAATAACAGACCAACTTCCTGTTGGCCTAGTACATCATTCAGAGTCCAGACTGTGGGGGATCTAGGCATAAATTCCCTGGGGGCAGGGAGGTTCAAAAAACTGCCTAAGTTTCAATGTCCTCCAAAATGGTTAGGGTGAAGTCAGGCAACCTACTTCCCTAAAAATACAGAGTCAGGACTGACTGAAGGACCTTGTTTAGAAGCCCTCTTGGGCTTGAGGACTTGGGCCCAAGCCCCAATAAGTGATATTTACTGCCAGGCTGGTAAAGTATTAGTCCAAGTGTGTGTTAGGATTGTTCAGAGTTCTGATCTGGAACCATCATCTGAACATCAGAATTAAGGTCTGATCATCCGAGGATTAGATCTACATACAATCATCCGAGCATCGGATTTAAGATTAGATCATCCGAGCATTGGAATTTAGAGTAGCCTCGGATCTGATATCTGAGCATTAGGTCTAGATGCAATGAAAATCTGAGTAGCAAATCATACTCGGATGGATAGAAGTTGGAAATAATGCATCCGATTCTCGGGTGCATTAAAATCTCGGATGAACTAAGATGTTATCTAGCTTTAGATTTAAGCAGGGATCTGATCCACCCTGGAGAAAGAAGTTGGATATTATAATTTCTATGTAAGCTTTCCTTGTAAGTTTTGCCTTTCCTTCTTTGAAGGAACTACACAACTGGATTTACGTAAGTAAATCGACAGTGACACAAGGTCACCTGCCCCACCCGCCTCACTGCAGGTAGGGCTAGTTGTGAGATAAGGAAAGCAGTAAATACACAGAATTTGATTAAATAACATACAGTGTTGATTCTAGGAATTTCAAAAAGTGGGGGCGATCCCCCACCACTACACAAAATGTGGGGGAGGGGCTAAAAATTCTGGGGGACGACTTTATGATAAGTTTAAACTAATAAAAAATACATTTTCAGTTTATTTAGGCATTTTTAACAGTGGACTTCTATTAATTAGTGGTCAATTTTTATTGTCTTGCCCAATAAAAATAAACTTCAAGGCTAGTGATAGAATTTAAAAAAAATACTGAAAATGGTTATTTACATCAAAGTGGCTCCTGTCATGGCATTATGGTTTTAAGTTTTCATCTGAAGTCATGGCATCACAAATTCAGTCATTACACCATCAATTCATACAAATATGTTGGAAAACCCCACAGAATACCATGACCTCATGAATAGTAATGAGTAGTCCACAAATTCTTCAAGTAAAATATTGCTAAAAATCCAATGGAATCGTCAAATATTTTTTACGCATACATGAGCTCTGTAGTCCTTCTAGTATTTGATCTTAAATCAGAAAATATTAAGAATTAAAACCACCACGAAAATCTGTGACCTCATTAATATTAATGAGTTGTCCGTGAATTTTGATCCAGTAAAATATTTTTCTAGGGAATTCCGACAGATACGTAGTACTACGCCAACAGGGTCACCACCGGCTTCACTGCCATATGGCCTGTTATGGTAACAATCCAGTCTGCTGTAAGTTTCGTTTTTCTTGCAGCCATTTTTTATATAATCATCCACTTTCAGCTTAATTTTATATTTTTGGGTATAATATGTCCAAATACTGTCTGTACCTCATAATATATTTGAGTTTGTAAACGATCACGAAACCAAAATCGTCTACAGGCATTATTCGAAGAACGTTTCGACGGAAAAATCAAAACCTCGACAAACTCTCGCTCCACGCATCGTTTCGATTTCTTTGATCTCTCGTCTTTTCGCTTCGTATATATATCCCGCATTGCCTTGTGCTGAATGCGTTCTTTTACAATCTTGTCCCCGCATGCTTCGATGAAATCCGCAAGCAAAAGCAAATTAATGCGAGATATCACAGAAAACGCATCCTAGAAGCAACTCTGAACATAGAATCTAAAAGGCAAGTACAATATTTCTTATATTATAAAGCTGGAATTAAAATATGTTCAAAATAAGGAAACCATGGTTACCCTAGTTTGAAGAAACACATACTGTCTAGACAATTAGATGAAGGATTCTATTCCTGTTATTTAAGAATTAACATTATAAATGGTCAATAATACAGGAAAGAAGGGATAAAATATTTTATTTCATTTTATTTTATTGATAAACGTACTGTAAGAAACCCGCGTCTCTCAGCACATGCGGTCTAGACGTGACGTCATCACAGGGGTTTCCCCGAGGATTCCCCCAGTTAGAATCGTGCTTTATGTCATATTTTAACCCTTAAAATGGACCAATAGAGTAGAAGAACGGGGATAAACCCTTGCAAAGTTTATTTTATTTGATTTCAACAGGCATATATTCCTGTATATAAACTACCTACCTATGAGACGTGCAAATTGCAAGAAATGCTGTCTCGACAATAAAAACGGAAGTTGTTTCCGAAGATTTTACTCGACCAGGACTGGTTTGTGTTACATTTATATATATTTAAACCCTAAAAGGGGTCCAATAATGAAGCAGATAGGGCTCAAATATTTTATTTTATTTTATTTACTGACAGGCATATATATATATATCCTGTATTAGAAACCACATAAACGAGTCGCTATTGCTTTACGTGAATCCGGAAGTGGACTTCAGTTAGCAAATATAGTAAAGATACTTATCTGAACTATGAAAAGCCATTGAATTGTGATTCTATGCAATAAAATAAAGAAACTGGTGTAGTTTCCATATCCAACAACAAGTATATCCTTGTAAAAATGAAATATTATTCCTTGTAAAATAAGGCATTGCTAATTGGCGTGGCCAACGAGAAAGTAGGGCGAGAGGTCAGAGGTTATCACGTGACGACAACTAGCAGTGTATCCGGTGGCTAACAAGAACTGTCTTTTTTTTCTAAGACGTTGGCCCCGGGTGTGGCAACCCGAGAACAGCATTAAGTCCCACATGGTAAGCTATTGTAGCGTAATAAAATGGGACCTTTTAAAATTTCTGGACTTTTTGTATCATGAATATGATCCAGATATTTATACAAATTTAATCACTTCTTCCTTTGGTCAGGCTGCACCCAAAGAAAACATTTCAGAAAGGTCACTTCATGATTTTTGGAGTTATCATGAACACAGACAAACAGATGCACCCATAACATAACTTCCTTGTGGAGGTTATAAATGTCATATATGATCCTGAAATTCTTATATATACAGAAGTGATAAAATACTTAAAGAGGTAACACAATAGTGTAAGTTTTTATTCAGTACCTGATTGTTCATTTAACAATTACAGCCTTAATTAAAACAACGCTGAGTTTATTGCGCTATGAACATGGACAGCCTGAAGTCTGAACACCAAACAGATGACCCAGCGAGTGATTACACAGTATTAAGTATTGCAAGAGAATTCAATTGATATGTTTACTAGTAGTGCTGGGACGAGTTGACGGAAACTCGAGTTGCAACTCGATGGGCGATAATTGGGGGACACATCGATCTGCGCTATTGAAACTCGAGTTTTTGAAAACGTCAATATTTTCACCATCTAAGGCTGACACTTAACCAAAACAATAGAAATATCTGAAATTTTCAAAAATATATTGCATTTTTACTTTATTCTGGCTTAAATCAATGAAGATTTAATTTAAATTATATCGCGAAACCCCATTTCCAGGTCCAAATTTTGCCTCATGTACGGTCACATAAAATATTTTCGCCATATTAATGGCTAACAAACGAAATACTTTATCCCGAAAATTACTCGAGTTTAACTCGAGTTCAACTCGCTACTAACAAGTGATACTCGATCTGCCATTTAAGCTGCCGATCCCACCACTATTTACTAGTAAATTAGTACTTGACATTTTTCAAAGTGGTTGCAAGTAGAAGCTGCCATTAGTGCACGTTAGTAAATTGCTGACATTTTACAACTTCGACTTAGACTTGTTACATATATGGGCACTGTGCCAATGCATTGTTTGATCTAAGCTTTATGTCTATATATTACCATATAAGGTAATTGTGTTATTGATTCTTATATGTGTTATGTAGTACTGATCTATTTATAGACTGGAAGAATCCCTCTGGGCTAACCTCAGTGATTCTATTAATAGATTTGGGGAAACCCTGTAGGTTCTAGAACGTCCTTAGTGAGTCTGGTAATAGGTGTTAAATTCAAGTCAGTTCTATAACTGTCTGGAAGTTTCCATGCTTGTATATAAGGACTGTACACCTGACCATAGATGAACATAGTATTCGCTGGCTATAAGGAAGGCTTGTGTTTTTAAAGTACTTCTGTTGTTGTGAACTTTTGCTGGAGTGAATTTTCTACAGTGTCTAGATAGCTTTGCTGTAATTTGGATACTTTTTATCTCTGCATGCAGTGTGTGGTTCTACAAGAGAGTGGACTTACTGAATTTTGGACATTGTTCATATCTTGAAGCAGAGAGTACAGTTGTGCAGACTTTCTGAATACTTCTATTCCGACATTTTATTTGATTGGATATCGAAAGGATCACAAGATTAGGATATTTTGTGTTATAGGACATTGAACAGATCACAGGATACAGATATCTGTGTATTGATGGACATTGGATATCACAGGACAGATCACAGGACAGATTACTGGATACAGTAGACAAACTAACTGTCAGTCAGTGGCCAGGTCAGAATAGTTTCATTACTGTATCATTGTATGTACTATTGAGAGCACACCAGTTGACTGTAATCATAATTTTTAGTTGTCAAATAAATTTGTTAAGTTAAACTTTTGTCTTTTCCTGTTGCAACTCAAAGGTAAGTGGTAATTGCTACCGCAATTGCCCATGACCGTAACAGACTGAATCCTAACCATAGTTATAAGCAAACAACTTAAAAGTCTAAGATTGTCAATATTAATGAATACATTTTACGTCATCGAAAAGCAATTGAAAATCACTGTAAGACTGTAGAAAATATAATTTTATTGAGTGACATTTTTTCTTTTATCTATGTTTGGAATATGAGGGCGCACAAATTTTAGGAATGGCCGACAAAAAGTGTCCATGTTAGTAAGTTACTTGCCCCGCTGCTTGAATCTGTGTCCCTGGCTTCTCATTTAACATAGAAACATCTTATACCCCAGTCACACTACTACTGAATTTGTGTCCCTGGCTTCTCATTTAATATACCAACACCTTATTCCCCAGTCACACTACTGTTGAATCTGTGTCCCTGGTTTCTCATTTAATATACCAACATCTTATACCCCAGTCACACTACTATTGAATTTGTGTCCCTGGCTTCTCATTTAATATACCAACATCTCATTCCCCAGTCACACTACTATTGAATCTGTGTCCCTGGCTTCTCATTTAATATACCAACATCTTATACCCCAGTCACACTACTATTGAATTACTGTCCCTGGCTTCTCATTTAATATACCAACATCTCATTCCCCAGTCACACTACTATTGAATCTGTGTCCCTGGCTTCTCATTTAATATACCAACATCTCATTCCCCAGTCACACTACTATTGAATCTGTGTCCCTGGCTTCTCATTTAATATACCAACATCTCATTCCCCAGTAACACTACTGTTGAATTTATGTCCCTGGCTTCTCATTTAAAATACAAACATCTTATAACCCAGTCTCACTAAAGGTTGTACGTCCTGTGAATATAGGCTTTGGATGAAATGCCCCTGCCTTTCAACTATCGTCCGTGTTTCGTATGTGACCTTGTGACACGTCCAATACCTTCTGCATTCTACAGAAGTTTTAAAATGTTTAAAATGTCCACCTCTGGCGGCCTAACCGTAAGCATGAAGATAAATTTTTTTTGTAACTGATTTGTCTTTAATTCAGGCTATGTCTGTGGTTTTACTACTGTCTTAGACTTAGAGGGTTTCACAAAGCAGCATTGTCTCAGTTTTGACAAAGTCTCTCTTGGCTTAATTTGTGTAAACTTGAGTTTAATATGGCTGCCGTTAATTTTTCCCATTTCAATTTGAATAGTTGGATCTGGGTTGATTGTTTCACAAAGAATATCTGAGGCCTTGTTAAGTCCCTCTGTGAAACAAGGTGTTGGGTATACTATGTGAAACTATCGACCTAAAATCCAAATACTCAAATTTTAGTTGTTACCAACTCGAAGTACTAGTACAGTGAGTACACTTAATACTGTAGATATTTTTTCAAAAATATGAAAGGCCAAATATCTGTGAGTGAAAGGGAAATATGTTAAAAATAAATAGATAAATCTGGTTGAATTTTGGGTTTTGACCCTCGTTATTTGTGGAAATAAACACTATTTTAATTGTTTCACAGATCCCCTGGGTTACTAGTTCACACTTGTTTTTGACCCCAGCTCAGAAAGATGTGACCAAGGTATTAATAACCAGATTGCAATCGTTAATTTCATGGCATGCCATTATTGATGCATGCATGCCTTTTAAAAAGTAGAACTTTACTACAATGAAAAATGAAATTAAATTGGATGAATCACATTATTTACTTATTGGAATCAATAGATTGCAAATATAATTAATTTCACAGGACACACACTTTTTGCTTTCACAGAATAATCTCATTTTAAAAAAACTTACAGAAAAAAGTTATTTACACTGATAGCATGTTTTATGATCAAATTGATTAGTTTCTGGCTATGTTTACAAAAACATGTTTTACAATTGGTCTGATCAATCAAATTATCTCTGTCATCATTGAAGAATTTCAGTATTTTACTGAAAATCTAATATTTCTGAAATTACTCTTGCAAGAACTAATAATCATTATTTGAAACTATAACTGTAAATAACTCTAAATTAAACTGAAAATTGTAAAATGATAAAAAAGCTGCTGCTGTGTACCCCCCAAAAGCTAATCAGCTGTAGATCCTCTTGGGGTAAACATATCCTGAAAATTTGATGAAAACCCATGCATGGGTTTAGGCTGTGAAACACCTACAAAGTTTAAGACCTAAAAATCTTAAAAGTGTTGTCATGGCACCAGATATTACCGGATACCCCCCAAAACCTAATGAGCTCTAGATCCACTTGGGGTAAACATCCCCTGAAAATTTGGTGAAAATCTGTGCAGAAGTTTAGGCTGTGGAACGCCCACAAGTTTTATGCCCGCCGCCGCCTCCGCCCGGACGACTATAACCCCAGCCCATAAAAATACATCAATTCAAAGTATATCATTCGTAAGTTATCAGAATCCAGAGCAAAACCCCACTCAGACCAAACCCCATCAGGCAAAACCACACTCAGACACAACCCCGCTCACTTATATTAATTTCTGGACAAAACCCCACTCTTAAAATTATTTTAAAATTTGAAGATGTTAAGATAGTTTTTTTTAAATGTTAAGTTAAATCTTAAGTTAGAATTGGTTCAGAGGTACTAACTACGCTTTTATGATTAAAGGAACAGTTAAATCTGCTTGTGTTTGAAGTTGGCTTTGTGTTCAGTTGTAGTACCTACTCGGGCTTTTATGATTAAAGGAACAGTTAAATCTGCTAGTGTTTGATGTGGGCTTTGTGTTCAGTGGTAGTAGCTACTCGGTTGCAATCGACAGTTAATCTGCTATGATTATGCAACATGAAAAGCAAGGTGAACCATCCAGACGTACTCGACGACACACAGTTCAGCTGCAGAACAGACTGTACACTTTCTGTACTGCCACTCGTGACGGCAAGAAATCAGTTCCAGAGACACTGCATGGCGTTGGACTCTGTGTTACATTCAAATGGTGCATGTATATTTTACTGACTGTAGTTTGAAGGTATTGGACAGTGTGTTTGATGAAAATTAATATGACTGACCAAAGCTATTTTACAAGTAACTGATACTATATTGTTTAAAAGAAATCTCCTATTTCTCTACTGCTGCTGTGTATCTGTTTTAAACAGGGATATTTTTTGTGTTTTTGTATGAACAATACATTAAAGCTGACGAAGTTTTGGTAAAGGCTTGTTTCTGGCTTAAGGATAAAGTATGTATTCTTCTGGTAAGTGAAATTTATGTTTTGGTATTTTTTATAATGTGGCCAATGTAGAGAATAATATGTTGCTGATGCTTATAATTGTATGAATGGTAATTAGTGAAAATTAATTCTAAAGAAACCTTCCTGCGAGTAAGCCTAATCAATGTGTCAAGTTTAACTGATGTTAGGTGAACAGTATGTCAGCTGGGGGCTGAAAACTCATTTTTTACTGTAAGATGGCCATAGGAGGACTTCAAGGTGGACAGAAAATAAGAATGTCCCTTTTGGCATCCTTTATAAGTGTGCAAATTTAACTGAGGTCAGTTGATCAATAAGACAGTTGGAGGCTGAAAAACCCCTTCTATTTCTGTCAGGTTTCCATAACTTCATTCATATTGAGGCATTAAGCTGACCATAAAATAACAGTGTCCTTTTTGCCATCCTTTATAGGTGTGCAAAATTTAACTGAGGTCAGTTGAACAATAAGATAGTTGAAGGCTGAAAACCCCCTGATTTCACTTTAAGGTAGCTACAATTTCATTCATATTGAGAGTTTATGGTGACCATAAGTATTCTTTTTATCTATTGTAATACCAGTGATAATTTAGATATAAAAAATGGAAAAACAAAGGAGCCAGAGGATTTTATTCCAATTTGATGACTTTAAACAGGCCATAGGTCCATTAACATTTTGAGTTTAAGGTCACCATAAAGTCAGGATACTCCTTTAGTAAATCTTAATATATATGCCAAGTTTGGTTGAAAAAAGTGAAAAACTAAGTGAACTGGAGGGTTAAAACCCCCTTTTTGACACTAATGTGACCTTAAGGTTGCAGATACAGGACTGAAACTTCGGCATGTGAAATATTATCAAAAAGTAGCTGAATAACTTATTCAAACAAAACACCGAAATCCTGACCATTTTTGAGATACGGACAAAGTACCCATTCTTTAAAAATTTACGAAAATCAAACGCCTCCCATCTAGGCATCTATGGTCCAATTGATCAGAAAATGCTTTCCAACCTGCGAATGTAGGTCTAGAATCTACCTGATAAATTTTATAGCACAGGTATGTGTTTTTTTTTCCCGAAACGCGATGACGGGATGTTTTTGAAAAATGCTTAAGGTTACCTTAAGTAAAGTTTAAGGTCTCGTCAAAGTATCCCAAAAATTTTTCCCGCCCTATAGTTGTAAAGAAAGATAAAGAGGAAAGAAAAATTTGAAAGTCTAAGATGTTATTCAAGGAAACCATAATCAGGCGGCGGTGATCAGTCGAACCTATGTGAAAACAAATAAGCTCTCCTGACGGGCCACTTAGTTTCAGCCTCAGTGGTGTATTTCTAAATAAAATCTACTTTTTGGATTCACTGAATGTAAACTGGCCTTGAGTCATATTTTACTGAAGATTTATAAGTCTAAAGAATCAACATCACAATAAAATACAGGTCCGATAATCATCTGTCAGAGTGTATGACGTTAAATATACCACTAATTGCATTACATATAAACAAATGATCCACTGGCCAAATTACCACATTAGCCACCCACACATACCGTTATTAGTGACCAAGCTTTCAGATCTAACTCTCCAATCCATATTCATTCTTCAAGTTGATGACACATTACGTTGTTTACACAAAATGGTTTCATACATTACAATGAGCAATTTATTGAAACAATTTTGTGCCATAAATCAGCAGTCTATATTAACTATGACACTATCGCTCTGTACAAAATATTAACCACAAACTTCTGGGATGCTATCCTTATATACTGGCATTCAAAAAACATTAAAGTTACAATTACCCTCCCCCTCCTCTCTACTTCAGGCTCCAACTGCAGAGTTCAGAGGTAGAAACTTGGAACCAAAACAGGTCAAACTTGGTGTCAAAATATCCCAGTTAACACCCAGGGTCTTATTGAGGCAGGTCCACAATACCTCACACTTCTTGTATTCAAACTTACACAGTCGTCAGTCAGTGTTTAGATGCCAAACATGCTCACCTGTTGGGCACTTTGGATTTTGGCTTTGAAGTAGTAAAATAACAGTGTTGTAACTTAATTCTACACAGTAGAAATAAAGGTTATATAAGGAAATAAGGTGAAATAAACAGTATCTAAACATCTGAAAATGGAATTTACAAAACTGTCACAGCTACTGTGATATAAGATCAAAAGGAAGAAGCCTGAATTGGAAATCCTTTGATCTGGTCATTGTGGTTCCTGAAATGTGACATTCCCCAGAGGGGAGGGGTGGTAACTTCTGAAGCTGAGCCACAAATGTAAAATTCATGCAAACTCGGCAGCACATCAGATAAAAATCTCCAACAAAAAGCACTCAGAGAGCACAAATCTCTGCCAAGGCACGAATGACATTTCAAAAATGACAAAATAATTAGGAAATGGGAATATTTGGATCTTTGATATATTTCTGTATCCAGGTGATCTGGATCACTCTCAAAACTTAATGGAATCGAAGTTGGCCCAACACCAATCTAATCATTATTTTCCATGATACAACCTGTAGTAAAGAAGAGTAAGCTTAATTTCTGCAATAAACACCAGAGTTGTGGTTGATTCCACATAAACCGCAATAAATATTACCAAATTTACGGAGTGGTTATTTATCCAACGGCCGTCTATGCTAGTTGTGATATTGGTCTAGCATACCAAACGGCTGTGTATACAAGATCTATGTCATCGCTAGCATACCCAACGGCTATGTAGTATGTACACAAGATCACTGCTAGTGTTCTGAAATTTTAATCACTTCTTCCTTTAGTTAGCTCATTTCTGACATGTCCTTTAAACTTTGTCAGAATGTAACAATAACCAAGTTATTTTGCTGTTTCACAGTGCATACCCATGCTAAGCTGAATAATTTTAATTCAGAGTGATCGTTGGCCCATTTCTGACTACTCAAAACAAGGTCTAAATGAATTTGGCACTTTTCTAATAGTGCCAAGTTTGGTCCATTTTTCAATCACTATAATAATTTTTGCCATAAATTGGCCATATTGTGCATTTTATAATCTGTATACACTTAGATAGGAAGCTTGAGCAATATTTTGAATTCAACCTTGTTTCAGTACAATGTTCAACCATGTCTTTCAGTAACATTAGTAATACTTTATTCAATGAGAATTGGACTAAGCCTGTACAAATTAAAAAAGAATTGTGAAAAATACTCTGATATAACATAATGATTGAATTCAACCATGTCTGTCAGTAATATTTGTGATCCTTTATGCAGTGAGAACTGAACTAGCCAGCAAAACTTGTACGACAGAATTATGAAAAAGAGTCAGATATAACAGGAATAAGTCATGATTGAATTCAACCATGTTTGTCAGTAATATTTTGTGATCCTATATGCAGTGAGAACGGAACTAGCCCGGGCAGCTTGCAGTACAGAATTATGAAAAATACTCCGATATAACAGGAATAAGAGATGATTGAATTCAACCATGTCTTTTAAGAAACTTTGTGATACTTTATTCATTGAGAATTGGACTAGCCTGTTCAATTTGTAGCTCAAAATGGTGAAAAGATATTGCCATATAACAGGAATAAGCGATGATTGAATTCAACCATATGTTTCAGTAATATTTGCGATTTTTATGCAGTGAGATCTGCACAAGCCTGCACAACTTGTAGCACAGAACTGTGAAAATAGTCTGATATAACAGTAAGACATGATTGAATTCAACCATGTCTGTCAGTAACATTTGTGATTCTTTATTCAGTGAAAATTGGACTAGCCTGCACAGCTTATAGCAGAGAATTGTAAAACATACTTGGATATAACAGTAATAAGTGATGATTGAATTCAACCATCTCTTTCAGGAATGTTTATGATCCTTTATGCAGTGAGAAGTGGATTAACCTGTGCAAATTGTAGCACAGAATTGTGAAAAATGCTCAGATATAACAGGTATAAGAGATGATTGAATTCAACCATATTTTAACATTTGTGATCCTTTATGCCGTGAGAACTACACAAGCCTGCACAACTTAGTGCACGGAATGATGAAAAATACTCAGATATAACTGGAAAAGAGATGATTGAATTCAACCAAACTTTCGATTGGACTAAGTCTGCACAACTTGTAGCATAGAATTATGAAAAAATATTTTGATATAACAGGAATAAGAGGTGATTGAATTCAACCATGTCTGTCAGTAATATTTGCCATCCTTTATGCAGTGAAAACTGCTGTAGCTTACACAACTTGTAGCACAGAATGATGAAAAATACTCAGGATATAACAGCTGTAAGTTATGATTGAATTCAACCATGTCTTTCAGAAACATTTGTGATGCTTTATTCAGTGAGAATTGGACTAGCCTGTGCAACTTATAGCACAGAATTATCAAAAATACTCGGACATAACAGGAATATGACATGATTGAATTCAACCATGTCTTTCAGTAACATTTGTGATACTTTAGTCAGTGAAAACTGGACTAACTTTCACAGCTTGTAGCACAGAATTATGAAAACAATATTCATATGTAACAGTAATAAGAGTTGGTTGAATTCAATCATGGTTTTCATTAACATTTGTGACCCTTTATGTAGTGAGAACTGAGAAGTGAGCTAGTCTGCACAACTTGTAGCACAGAACTGTGAAAAATACTCTGATACATCAGAAACAAGAGATGATTGAATTCAACCATGTTTATCAGTAATATTTGTGATGTTTTATGCAGTGAGAACTGCTCAGGCCTGCACAACTTGTAGCACAAAACTATGAAAAATACTCCAATATAACTGGAAAAGAGGTGATTGAATTCAACCATGTTTGTCAGTAATATTTGTGATCTTTTATGCAGTGAGATCTGCACAAGCCTGTGCAAATTGAAGGTTAAGTACAGATTTATGAAAATACTCGGATATAATCGAGAATTTTGAACGCACAACATAAATAGAAGATACCTTTAACAGATATGAGTAATTGAAATAAACCAAAGAAATTCAAGACAGGAACCTCAAAGAGCCAAACCTTGTTCAGATCTCTTGGTGCAGATCTCATCAGTGCTGTTTTAGTTCAAAAGGTTATACTCTAAAAATATGTCACCCATGTCAAAAAAAGAAATTTGTTCACAAATATCTATTAAAGTGACAAGAGAATTTCCAAGAAACTGAACAATCGTTTAATTAAAATTATTCAAAATTGACTGAAAATGGCAATTTGTGAGCACTTGAAATCTCAGAAATTATATGACAAAGCCTAGTTCCTTACTCTTGATTTGAAATGGTCTACAAATGATTTCAACCTGAAACATTTGAATTCACTGTCACCTGGCAGAACCGAAGCAAGTGCAGTTGGCATTTGCAGTAGAAAACCACTGCTAAGTTGATTTTTGTTTTGTGCAGCAATTCCATAAGAATTCCATTTGAGGAAGAAAGATCTTACAATGGATTCAACAACATAATTCTGTAACATTTTCAAGTTGCTCATTTTAATTAAATCAATATTTTTTTTCTACATTCTAATTTCAAATTTGTGAATACAATCTCTGTGAAATTTTGGACCCAAAGATTTGGTAGCCTTGATAAATTTAAACCCCAAAAGCAGATGGACCATACCAAATTAATTCAATGTTAATTTACAGAAATTTAGGCTTACTGTTAGACTGTATGTCTAATTCCAACTTTTTGATTCAGGGTTTCGTTGATATTTTTATTAAAATGTGGAACGATTTAAACTGACAAATCATATATACACTCCCAGATGATGTATGCAATGCATCCTATATGTACATTGCCAGAGCAATGTGACAGTGTGCACTCCTAGTACTTAATATTCTATTGTCATATCATGTCCGAGATGATATTGAGGGGCAGAAAGAGATTGGTGTCATATTAAATTGTCCATATAAGAAATATTTAAATTCCTCCAAGCCAATTCAATGCTTACTGCTTTATGACCCTTTCAAAAGTCAGCCATAACAGGTTCCAAGTATCTGACAAGAATGGGATTCCACCACCTATCCAAATACATGTACATAACTTCTGCTTTTTGGTAAAAAATTTGATGTGACATATGCCTTAAGATCAATAAGATGTAACAGATTTTTCTGTAACAGTTTTCAAGTCTAGATTGGTAGCAAGGTTTACGATATATCTCAGAAGGGGAACAGCACTAAAAGCAAAAGAGGAAGTGGTTTGACCTTGACAAAGAATCACCAAAGGGAGATATAAGGCCTTATTAGTATATTAGCCCTAGGGCCAATAATAATGGAGATATAAGGCATTTTTGAATGATGCACCCAGTTAACCCTGAAGTACGAGATATAAAGGTCAATTTTGACACTTGCAAAAGGTTAGGAGGCCATGATTTTTGATACATTGCTGTTGCATGTTGAAGCCCTAGAAGCAATTATTAAGGGAGATATAATGCCTTTTTAGTACGATGGTCCCATTTGACCTTGAAGGATGTGTCAAAGGTAAACTGTGACACTTGCAAAAGATTTGCAGGCCATAATTTCCTGTATGTTGTTTTCACATTCTCAACTAATGATAAAGGAGATTTAAGGCCTTTTTAATGTGATGGACCCATTTGAACTTAAGATGTTATATATGGTGACCATTTTGTTTTCAAAACAAGGCCAAAATTACTCTTATGCAAGCTTTCCCAGCTATAAATATTATGTGTATATCTGACAAAGCTAGCGGCAATGATTTAAGTGCTAGAACATCTTAATGAATTTCAAACAATTTGCTGTGGTGGCCACTTGGTTCTTTAAAATGAAGCCAAAAATTTTGGAGATGTGCCTTCATAGTTTTATGTACAATGTGTCGAACAGAAATATCCACAGACTTAAACATGCATTCATGAATGGAAGGCCTTTTATAATCTCCACATCCTGGCCTTTGGCTGGTGGCATATAATAAACATTGTTGATTCTAGGAATTTAAAAAAGGGGGCAATTCCCCACCACTGCACAGAATGTGGGGGGAGGAGCTAAAAATTCTGGGGGACGACTTTATGATAAAGTTTAAACTAATGAAAAATACATTTTTAACAGTGGACTTCTATTAATAAGTGGTCAAGGTCACTTGGCTACCCAAAAAGTAATGGTTATCTACCATTGCACACCCACCTTTTAGCTAATATTTTCAAATTAATTAAGTAAATAATATTTTAAATTCTATTAACAGGCTTTGATTAAAATATAACTGTACCAGAATACTAATCGATAGATATAGTATAATTAGCAGTTGTAGGTCTGATAATATTTGCTTTAAAGCTATGTATTTTAAAAATTACATCGATTATCAGTCATTATATGCCAGTGAACAGTCATTTAGTTTACATACAGAAGCATTTGTCCTTGACCTCTATTGTATTGAAGAAATATAAGGTGGGTGTTCACTGGTAGGTTGGTGTTGACTGGCAGAATGCCACTATACACAGCTACAGCGAGCTATGTACAAAGTAAATGCCAGTTGATTGTCTTGCCCAATAAAAATAAACAAGCCTAGTGATAAAATTTTTAAAGAAAATATTGAAAATGGTTATTTGCATCAAAATGATTCCTGTCATGGCATCATGGTTTTAAGTTTTTGTCTAAAGTCATGGCACCACAAATTATACCAAGTCATTATACCATCAGTTTGTACAAACATGTTGGAAACCCCACAGAATACTGTGATCTCATGAATATTATTGAGTAGTTCACAAATTAAGTAAAATATTGTAAAAAAAATCCCACAGAATTGTCAAATATCTTCTACGTATATATAAATATTCATGAGCTTTGTAGTCATCTAGTATTTGATCTTAAATCAGAAAATATTGTTAAGAAGCCACTATGAAAATCTGTCACCTCAGTAATATCAATGAGTTGTCCGTGAATTTTGATCTTCAAGTAAAATATTTTCCACATGTACATTGTTGGGAAACCCCACAGATACGTAGGGTTAGCACCAGCTTGACTGGCTTGTTGTGGTAACAATCCAGCCTACTGTCGGTTTCATTTTTCTTGCCGCCATTTTTCATATAACCATCCACTTTAAGCTTAATTTTATGTTTTTGGGTATAATATGTCCAATTGTATCCACCGGAAGCATCCGGTGGATACTTTGGTTTAACGTCCGCTACGCCGCCGCCGCGCGTAGAGAGATTTTCGGCGTTAACACTCTAAGAGGAAAACAACAGCAGCTAGGTTCACCAAATTTGCAGGATATCTTCATTGGGGGGTAAGCTTCTCTGGGAAGGAAAATAGCCTCATTCTGAAAAACAAGATGGCCGCCACGGGCATTTCTTTGAAAATAATCGACATTTTTCTACTGGCTGTTCCTCATAGGTAGAAGGATGAATCTCTTCAGAGGTGATATGTATGACACATATACATGTCCTCTATAACCTTGCACACATTTGACCTTGAAGCTCCTAATTCAAGGTCATCCACGGAGTGCCGAAGTAACCCACATAGCGGACTTTAAAAGTGCCTATATCTCCCTTATTATTGGTCCTAGAGGTTTGCAATGTGAAGCCAACCTATAGGAAATCATGTGCTGCGAACCTTCTGATGTGGTCACATTTGACCTTGGACCCCTCCTTCAAGGTAAAACGAGGATAGCCAAACTTATAAGTGCTTATAACTCGCTTATTATCGATCCTAGAGGTTTGGGATGGTAAACCAACATGTAGGAAATCATGGACTGGGAATCTTTTGGCGTGGTCGGATTTGACCTTGGGCCCCTCCTTCAAGGTCAAACGAGGACAGCCAAACTTAAAAGTGCTTATAACTCGCTTATTATTGGTCCTAGAGGTTTGGGATGGTAAACCAACCTATAGGAAATCATGGGCTGGGAATCTTTTGGTGTGGTCGGATTTGACCTTGGGCCCCTCCTTCAAGGTCAAACGATGATAGCCAAAGGTAAAAGTGCCTATAACTCGCTTATTATTGGTCCTACAGGTTTGGGACGGTAAACCAACATATAGAAAATCATGGGCTGGGAATCCTTTGGTGAGGTCGGATTTGACCTTGGGCCCCTCCTTCAAGGTCAAATGAGGATAGCCAAGCTTAAAAGTGCTTATAACTCGCTTATTATCGATCCTAGAGGTTTGGGATGGTAAACCAGCATATAGAAAATCATGGGCTGGGAATCTTCTGGTGTGGTCGGATTTGACCTTGGGCCCCTTCTTCGAGGTCAAATGAGGACAGCCAAAGGTAAAAGTGCTTATAACTTGCTTATTATTGGTCCTAGAGGTTTGCGATGGTAAACCAGCATATAGAAAATCATGGGCTGAGAATCTTCTGGTGTGGTCAGATTTGACCTTGGGCCCCTCCTTCAAGGTCAAACGAGGACAGCCAAACTTAAAAGTGCTTATAACTCGCTTATTATTGGTCCCAGAGGTTTGGGATGGTAAACCAACACATTGGAAATCATGGGCTGGGAATCTTCTGGTGTGGTTGGATTTGACCTTGGGCCCCTCCTTCAAGGTCAAATGAGGACAGTCAAACTTAAAAGTGCTTATAACTCGCTTATTATTGGTCCTAGAGGTTTGGGATGGTAAACCAACATATAGGAAATCATCTGCTGGGAATCTTCTGGTGTGGTCGGATTTGACCTTGGGCCCCACGGTCAAGGTCAAATGAGGACAGCCAAACTAAAAAGTGCTTATAACTCTCTTATTATTGGTCCTAGATGTTTGGGATGGTAAACCAACATATAGGAAATCATGCACTGGGAACCTTCTGGTGTGGTCGGATTTGACCTTGGGCCCCCCTTCAAGGTCAAATGAGGATAACCAAACTTAAAAGTGCTTATAACTCGCTTGTTATTGGTACTAGAGGTTTTGGTGCATTGTCTTTACGGTGGATACAATTTGCATCGGTTCTCCAATGCGCTAGGTCTAGTTACTGTTGGTAGCACATAATATATTTGAGTTCTTTTACGTATGTAAATGATCACAAAACCACATCGTCAACTTGCATTATTCGAAGCACGTTTCAACGGAAAAATAAAAACCTCGACAAACTCTCGATCCATGCAGTGTTTCGATTTTCTAGATCTCACGTTTTTTTTGCTTCATATATTTCCCGCATAGCCTTGTGTACTATGTGTTCTCATGTAATTTGGTCATCACAGACTCCGAGAAAATCTGTAATCCCATAGAAAACAAGTCCTAGAAGCAACTCTGAATAAATATATATTTTGTGTGTGTCACTTAAATTGTAGGTATTATACCTCCCACAGGTGAATTTTTCAAACGAAATTTGTTTTATTTTGCAAAATTCATCTGCTACTAAATATTTAAGTACACTGGATAAACAACAAGACTACTGTCTCAGTGATTATCTCCTGCCTTAGGATCAGTAATAATGGAGAACCAAGGAAGATAGAAGTCATTGGTTGTAGGATGACTTGACACTGCAGGGGCGGATCCAGCTTTTAAGTAAGGGGGGGGGAGGGGGTTCACATCAGAGTAAGGTGGGGTTCACATCAGACATACCATAACTAAGGCGGTCGGGAGGCATGCGCTCCCGGGAAAAAATTAATTTTTGGTAAAAATATAGTGCATTTCCAGTAAATTTAACACCACTCTCAAGAAATAATTTTGTACTTTGGGTTGAACCCCTTTACATTATTTTTCAAGGAGGGGTTTGAACCCCCCTCCTGGATCCGCTATTGCACTGAAGGGTCAAAGGTCAAAGTCAGCAACTAAAAAAGATTCCCAGACCATGACTTCCTATAAGTTAATTTCACATTCCAAACCCCTATTAGCAATGATAAGGGAGATAGAAGGCCATTTTGATAGGATAATCCCATTTGACATTAAACCTGATGTGGTGGCCATTTTGTTTTGAAACTAGCCCAAATTATTATCAGGCTAACTTTCCTACCTGTAGATCTTTTGTGCAAATTTGGGAAACCTAGCTGCAATATTTCAGGTTTAGAGCATTTTAATGATTTTGAAAGAATTGGCTATGGCGGCCATTTTGTTAATCCAAATGAGGCCAAAACTGTTCACAGGCAAAACATTTGCAGGCCAGGAATTCCCATGGGCTGCTTTTATATTCTGAAGCCCTGGCACCAATAACCAGTGAGATATAAGGATGTTTTAGTATGATGACCCCCAATTAACCTCGAAACAGGGGTTAAAGGTCAAATGCAACAACTGGAAAAGATTCCCAGGCCATGACTTCTTACAAGTTGAGTAATGGCAAGGGAAATATATAAGGCCTTTTTAACAGGATAACCCCATTTGACATAAACATGTGATATGGTGGCCATTTTGTTTTGAAACTATGCTATCTAACTACTATCAGACTAGTTTAGTAGCCGCATATTTGATAAAGGTAGCTGGAATATTTCAAGATTCAGAGCATCTTTATGATTTTCAAACAGTTGAATATGATGGTCATTTTGTTTTTTAAAATGAAGCCAAAATTTTGCAGACATGTTTTCATGGATGGATGCACGTACGGAAGGCATTTTATAATCTCCCGACCATGGCCTTCGGCTGCTGGTGGGAGATAATTAAAAAAGAAACCTTAAAATAGCATGACACAGCTAGACTGGCGGTTTAGGAGTTAAATTTTGTTCATATTCTTATTACAAAATTGTTTTTAATAGATAACATATTTAAATATATAGTAGATATCTTTGAAGATATAACATGGGAAAAATATTTATATCAACATCAATGCATTGTTTTATTAAGGTTATAAAGAAAGAGAGTGATGATTCTCACCAAAATTTGATCCAACTGTGATTTTACCATAGTGCTATCTTCTATGACTGTCAGTTGTTGATATCCCACCCCACAAAATATTATCCATACTTGCATTATAATTTATAGACCTTCGATACACTCTAAAACATTGTACTTCATTTTCTTTGAAAGCTAAGAATACATTTCACAGACTCAGTGTTCTTCACAAGGTATGATACATAAAATACTCCAGTACACAACTTTATAAAAAACAGCTTATTAGTGTGGTGTACTGTGTAAAATACCAGATTACACTTAGACAAGAAATCCAGATGTGAAATCTTTATGGTTTGTGGTAATTCATTATCAGCACCCTACCTAGTTAAAATATACAGTACAGTAGTGACTGTTTGGGATGAGTAACCAGAGAGGGAGCAGATAGACCTTCCCCAAGATTAAAGGGGACTGAAATGTTTTTGTGTTAGAATTTACACCCAATGAGAATCCCACATAAACCTTAGCCTTTCTGTTAAATACTGTTACTTTAATAGATCTCAGACTTGTGGTTTAAATTGCCAGATATTTTTTAACAATTAACTACACACTTTAGTTCACTACAAAACAGAATGGTATACCACTGTGACCTCTTCGAGGAGACTGTATTTTGTACATTTGTTTGTCTCTTTGCAATAACTCTAAAAGTAATCAGCAGATATTTATAACATTTTTATGTTGGAAGGGCCTGGCCAAAGGAAGAAATAATTAACTTTTGAGAAGAAATATAAATAGAATAATTAAGTTTTCAAATATCTAACACATCATTCCCTAAATAACATCAGTGTTATTTTGTTAAAATATTTTTGTTGCATATAAATTAATTTGTAAATCTCTTAATGTTAAAAATCTTAAAGTTAATACATGTATTTGTATCCACCGGATGCATCCGGTGGTTATGCAGGTGTTCCACTGAGCCCACCCCGTAACCGACCCTATGACCCTAGGGTCGGATACAAAAGTCGTAGGGTTGTGAGAAAAAGCGCATGAAAATGCTGAGTCAGTTATGAAATCCCCAACACTTACAGACAGGTCGTAATGACCATCCTGACAAGACGTTGGGTCGGGAATGCTTTTTGCACAGCCAGTCGTAGAAGTACTGTGACAAGCCCTAAACCCCTAACAGACAAGCCGGATAACAAACAGACAAGCCGTAAAGACAAACAGACAAGCCGGGAACATGTTCCCAACCCTTCCCGACAGGACTGGTCGGGATCTATATAAACTCCCATCACATGTGATTTGCCATTCATTTCACAGTTCAAAGATGACAGGAATACAGCAAGAGCAAGCGATAGATCAAATGAGACTTTTTTATTGAGTTTAATTTTTTATTGTACTTGATCTTTACAAGACACCAAAGACAGCAGAACCCAGCACCTGCCCAGCCAGCATCACCATCATCCCCACCCCCCAGAAGGCCAAGGAAGCCACAGAATCCATGGATCCTGCCATGGATACAGCAGAGGGAAGAGAGAGGTTGCTACAGAACACTCTTGGATGAACTGATCACTACTGATATACCAGGCTACAGAAACTTCACCAGGATGGAACCTGCATTTTTGACTTGATTGAAGAAAGAATCACCCCCCACCTCAGGAAGAGAATCACCAACTTCAGGAAGCCACTGGAAGTCGGCTTGAAACTTGCAGTTACTTTGAGACACCTATACACAGGGGAAAGCTACACCTCACTGCAATATCAATGGAGGGTTGGAAGAATGAACCATCTGCAAATTTGTCCCCCAGGTCTGCAAATCCATTTTGAAAGAATTTCGACAAGAGTATCTGGTGTGCCCCACTGATCCTGAAGACTGGAAGAAAATTGAAGAAAGATTTAGACACAGATGGAATGTCCCCCATGCAGTTGGTGCACTAGACGGAAAACACATTGCTATCAAGAAGCCCAAGAAGTCAGGCAGTGAATATGTCAACTACAAGGGCTACTTCTCCCTGGTACTTTTGGCTTTAGTCGATGCAGATTACAAGTTCCTGTGGGTCAACGTGGGGTCCAGTGGCTCATCATCTGATGCTCAGATATTCAACCGCAGCAAACTGAAAAGAAGAATTGAGAACGGAACCCTGGGAATACCACTACCTGAGCCACTAGGACCTGGGGGGGGGGGGGGGGGGGGGGCAGATCTGCACTACTTCCTGCTTGGGGACAATGCCTTTGCCCTGATGCCTTGGCTTATGAAGCCTTACAGTAGACGTCAACTGACCAGGGAGGAGAGAATAGCCAACTACAGAATATCCAGGGGGAGGAGGGTGGTCGAGAACTCATTTGGTATACTTATCAAGATATTCAGGGTGCTGTTGACCACCATGGAACAGAGGCCAAAAGTAGTTAGACACATGGTGTTAACATGTGTGGTACTACATAACATGTTAAGAAGCCATCAGGGGGAGGAGACAGACCACCCACTCCAGCCGACGACATAGTAGCACCACAGGCAGACCGAGGGAACAGGGACAACACGAAAAATTCAGAAACCCATCGAGGGAGGCCAAACATCAACGAGACCTACTGAAAGACTATATTAATCACGTGGGGGCACTGGCTGGGCAGGAGGACAGAGTGTAAGAAGACGACTGAGGGGAGAAGACTGAGGGGGAGAAGATGCTGTCATATATCAGTCCTTTTCAGGACTACCCAAATAATCCAAGAACTTTTATTAAGCCAAGTGCTATTTCCCAAAAAAGTAACCCCAAATTTCCAACAATTTAATTCAAATTCACCACAGATATTCCCCATCACAAACACAATTCCATTCCACATTCAGTTGAAAAAAGCCAAATTATATCACAGATTCAAACCCAGGTCCTCACTTAACAAAGTAGACATGCCACCCCAACATAACCTGGCTTTATTCTCGTAAAAAATATTTTGCAAAGTGGTATTAAAAACAGTGTCCAAATAAATATCTGTAACTATTTCTTGCCAAGAATTTACAAGAATTAAAAAAATTTGTCAAGTAAATTGGCCAGAAAAAAGAAATGCAAGCTTTGCAATCCCAGATAAATAATTTTTTTTCTCAGTTTATCAATTCCTTGCCACACACATCTTAGAATATTTTGTTAGGGCTCACGTTTTTTGGTCTGTCAGTGTGGATGTGGCTTTTTATTTACTGTTAGTTTCTGGGACACAGGGACATGGGTTTGAGTCCACATCTTTGTTTTGGGGGGGGCCGTGGGTTTGAGTCCACATCTTTGTTTTGGGGGACGTGGGTTTGAGTCTACAACTTTGGTTTTGTGGGGTTGTGGGTTTCAATCCACAATTTTTTTTTTTTTTTTTTTTTTTGGGGGGGGGGTTGAGTCCTTTCTTTTGTTGGGGAGGGGTTGGGAATTTTTTTTTAAATTTTGTTTGGTTTGGGTGGTGTTGGTTTTACTTTGCTTTCTTAGGTTTTTTTTGTTTTTTGTTATGGGTTGGAAGTTTATTAATATTTGTTCAATATTCATTCATTCACACAATTTTTTTTGTGTTCTATGGGGAAGTGTAAGTGTTGGACGGTGTGCTTTCTTTGTTTTTGGGCTATCAAACATATAGCTTAATAATTGTTTTTGGAAGATTCCGGTGGCTCTGAAAAGGGTCGGGTTTGGTGCGACTTGTGCGGGCTAATCTGCTGATTTGGGCTGACTGAATGCTGGCTGGACTGGCTGGGAGGTCTTGACTGTTCTTGATGAGTAATAGATGGCACTGGTGACGGTGCTGGTTGAAGTTGAGAGGGTGAAAATGGCTGTGGTGTGTCTATCTGCTGATACTGGACAACACTTGGAATAGCTGCAAAGAGATAATCCTGAAGTGTTGTGCTGACTCTCCTCCTATTGTGAAGGTGCAACTGAAGGGGGGTTGTAAATCATCTGTCTGGAAGACCCAGGCTGTTGGTCATCCACAACTACGTAAGACATAGCAGGCTGTGTAGACAGTGAAGATGAAGGCCTTGGTGGTTGCGGTTGATGAACTTTTGCAATCACTGTAACAGGTTCTCCAGTGGAAGTCTGTGTTGGCTGTACAACTGTAATGGAAACTGTCTGAGTTTCTGGAACGGTGAGTATGTATTCACGCCCTCCTGTGGCCTGTGTTGCTTGTGGAAGTTGAAATGTGGTGGCCTGTTGACTTGTGGTGACCTGTCTCTTGCGTTCTTTGGCCTTGTACTGTATTTCACTGAGAAGCTTGACAGCATAGTGGAGATAGTTGCAGAACGACTGTCGTGGACTTGGAGTGGGTCCTGACGTTCACCCGGAAATGTGGAAATCATCGACCTCATCTGCTGGAACTGATCTTGCAGTTGCGACTGGAGGCTGTCGTCACTTAGGACTGGTGCTTGAAGGCTGATGAGTAACATCTGATGCAATACTGATTTCCATCTCCGATTCTGTGTCTCTGGATGTATCCTGAACTGAAACTGAGGCTGTGGCTGCAGAAGGCCTCTGGGGTGACTTGAATGCAGAAGACTTGGAAATTCCTTCTGATGTGACCTCGTAGAAAACTGAAACTGTCCTTCAGCCAGGTCTGACATTCTGTGCTCTTGTGAGCTGCTTGTCCTGACTTCATCTGAGTGAGCTTGCCATATCTGGTATGTTCGAGTGTCGAACCACTTCTTCACAGTCTTGACAGGCAAGTTTCTGGTAGCTGCTAGCTGCTAGCTGCTCCCAAAGTATTTCTTTCTTCTGCTTGTCTTTGAAACTGTCATTGCTCTTGTCAAACAGTTCCTCGTGCTGTTTAACGTACTCCACGATGGCTTCTTCGTCTGAATCAATCAGGAAAATGGACGTTATCTGACCCTTCTTCTGTCTGGATTGAGTTGATTCTACATCAGTATCCAAAAAGAGTTGTCTCTTAGTACATAACCATTCAAATAGGTCTATTGACAGGAGTGAAACATCATCAAATACACAAAAATATGGGACAAAAGTGTGTAATTTCCTCAGATTTTTATTCCAATATTTAATGTTTTTCCACAATAAAGAGGTCTGTTGTAAAGTGTCATCACTGTATTTTAGTAAAATGGTCTTGATACCGGCATACCAGTGTTACTGATGCTGCCTATGTGAAATATCAACTTTTTAAAATATTTTGGCATCCTAGCGCTCACTTGAACCAAATATCTTGTTTTCACATGCCTAAAAGGATGCATTGATACCTTTGCAAAAGCATGCAATGGGGTAGGGGGAAACCACATTTTAAAGGTTACTGAAGACACTAATTCTGAGGATTGAAAGGGCTTAAATTACAAAAGTCATCCCAATAGGTTTCTTGAAAGAGCTGTGTATGGTTCCACAGTAAACAAGGCCACTGCCGCAGTGGTTATCTCCCGCCTTAGAATCAGTAAAAATGGAGAACTAAAGGAGATATAAGGCCTTTGTAGTAAAATAACCCCACTTGACATTGAAGAAGGGGTCAAAGGTGAAAGTCAGCAATTGTAAAATAGTCTCAGGCCTTGACTTGGTATAAGTTGTTTTCACATTTGGAACCCCTAGTAGCAATGATAAGGGAGATATAAGGCCTTTTAATAGGATAATCCCATTTAACATGATATGATGGCCATTTTGTTTTTGAAACTACGCTAAATTACTATCAGGCTAACTTTCCTAGCCATATATATTTTACGCATATTTGATGAACCTAGCTGCAATATTTGAAGTTTTAGAGCATCTTAATGATTTTTAAATAATTGGCTATGGCGGCCATTTTGTTTTTCAAAATAAGGCCAAAATTTTCTCAGGCAAAACATTTGAAGGCCAGGACTTTTGATGGTCAGTCTTTATATTCTGAAGTCATAGCACCAATAATAACGGAGAAACAAGGATGTTTAGTGTGACGACCTCATTTAACCTTGAACCAGGGCTCAAAGGTCAAATTCAACACCTAGAAAAGATTCCCTGTCCATGACTTTCTACAAGTTGTTTTCACATTCCGAACCTCTTGGAGCAATATTTGGGGAGATACAAGGCCTTATTAATAGGATAACCTGTTTGAAATTAAACATGTGATATGACTGACATTTTGTTTTTTGAACTAGGCCAAAATTACTATCAGGCTAGCTTTTCAAGCCATATAGCTTTTGTGCAAATTTGATGAAGCTAACTGGAATATTTCAAGGTCACTACAGCAAGGTCAGTGGTCAAATTAAGGTCACACCATGACATTGCACACCTACACCCCCTAAGCTGATGTCCCTACCAAGTATAAACTTCCTGCACCTTATGGTTTCTGAGATACAGTCTGGAAAAACTTTTTCCCGCCGCCCGCCAAACTGCATGACCACCCACCCACCCATTCGGACACCATGGGTGAAAACAATACCCTGACAACCCTTTAGGGCTGTGGGATAAAAATGAACAAATTCAATCAGTACGAGCCAATTAAAAAAGACTGTGGTTGCCTGGGAAGGTAGGATATATTGTCATGTGATCATATTGGAGATCAGATATTTGGATATCCGTTGAGATCACCAATTATATTGTATATAGTATTACATGAACCATATTACATAATCCCAATTGATTATGTTATGACAATCCATTGTCTTGTATGTGACAAAATAGTAATACATTAGAATTTTTGTTTGTCTTGAAGATGAATTAAGTTTAATTGCCATTATATTGATGTATTTTCATCTATCTTTAAGAAGAAAAGTTACTCAATTTGCCGTGTATTCTCACCAAAATCAGGGGAGAAAAGTGTCAGTGTAAAATGGTACAGGGAAACTAAACAAAATCAAAAATTTCTGTTGACATTTGTGTTCCAGTATCCATGAGTGTGTGAGACAACCCTTGGCAGGGCTACTGAAGTGTGAACACAGATAAAATACACAGTATTCAGTGTTTTTGCAGGTTCAGGGTTTGGAGATTATTTTGGAGAGTGAACCCTGGGAACACTGATCCCAGCACTGATTTAAACAAACATTAGCCAGTACTTGCTTACACATGGAAGTAATTAAAACAGTTCAACATGTGGTCTCAGGTTAGATTGGCCCATTCCCCCTTGAGAATCATATGAAAGTGTATTTGTTTGCATTGAGATTCACTGATCATTAGGAAAATCTGCATCTCTCTACCCAAAAAATGGGCCACCCCCATCTCCTACCCACCCTGTAATGTTTATCCAGATGTGTGAAAAGTGAAGAATGATTAACATGCTAGTAAAATCTGATAAAATGGGTGGGTTTCTGTGTTTGTTCTGTCCAGAAGCTTTTCCAGTTATTTCATTCATATTACCCCCCACCAAAATAATTTTGTTTGTGATTATGTTTGTTTGTGATCATGATAACTAAAAAAGTAATGAAGGAATTTTTACGAAATATTTTAAGTGAGTAGATAAATTATTGTATTCTGTTTGGAATACTCATATTATACGCTAAAACAATCATACAAGCCAAATATATGCTTGAACAGTTTGATACTGGAAATTCATGGAACATGTGAAAGGGCTTGAAAACACAGTGTAGTATGAGTTTTGACACACACAAATAAGCTTTCTTCCAGGACTGGCAACACATTTTGTATGAGAGAGCAGTCACTCACAACCACAAGCAGATGATGGGCTATTAATTATATGGTCTTCAGATAACATAAACACTTTCAGTGGGGGAGCAGATAAGTCTTCCTCATATTTGAGGGGTTGGGATGGAATAATTCCCAGGACTGCACAGTTTTAATCAAGTTGAAAGAAATCACATCAGTATCCTGACCACTCTCAGAGCAATGAAATTCATTAAGGTGGTGGGGGGCAAGAGGAAGGGACTTCAACTAAGGAAAAATTTTCATCTTTCCCTGACTGTTTAAACAAATCTTGTTATTTCATTGGGGTTGTGTAGCCTTGCTAAAGGTTCCCGTTTCTTTGTAATTTAGAAAAAAATTCAGTTTGGATAATGCACTTCCAGTTCATATAATATACATATGCTGGCTTTTACATCAGCATACTGCTAAGACAGTATGGTTAGCTTGTATGGCCTAACTTGTACTAATGTTTTATGAATATCAAGTAAATATGTATGTACATGTTTTTAAAGACTTGGTACAAATTATTTTGCGCCTTAGAATCCTCTTAATATAAGGGAGATTAAAAACTATAAAAGTCCTATTAGAATTAAAAGTTCAATTAGAATGTAAGGCTAGGGCTGTGGTGCAGCAAACTTTGAAGAAATAAGAGTACAGGGTAACGGTTCTTGTGTGTGAGGAGTGTAATGTTGTTTGAGGATCAAATGTGACCCCAATAGTAACTTAGAAATCATCTTCACGGCCCTGAATTAAATACCTCTTTTAGATTTATGATGTTAGTGACATGTACTCCATTGTATGGCTTCTAGTTTTTTTAATGCTGGTGAACGTTAAAATATAAAGTTTATTCTCAGATTATCCGATTTAACCAGAAAATAATTTTGTGAAAATTTTGGGGTTATTACTTATAAGAAGCCCAATTCTTCAGCCTTGCACCATATTCTTACTTTGTGTTTTGGTTGTGTGGTACAGGCTCTGTCAGCGCTTTTGTTGGTTTTTATGTTTGAAATTACTCATCACTATTAAGGCATTGGAACAAGATTAAAAATAGCTAGCCTCAGCAGAAAAAGAACCCTAGCCCACAAGTACAACTAAATGGGCAATTACATTGAAACAATGATTTTATATTAACAATGATTGTGCAATGAACCAGCAGACAAATAAATATGTACTTCAATTGGGGATGTGCAGATGACTATTTTACATTTTAATTGACTGCACATACATTTTCATTTGTAGAAACCAGCACATGAATAAATATGTACTTTAATTAGGGATGCGCAGATGACTATTTTACATTTACACTGACTGGGCATACATTTTCATTTTTAGGCACCAGAGACAAAACCGTTAATTAATTTATTTATTTGGGGTTTTACTTTTTTTTCTTAAATGTTTGAAACACTCTCCCAAAGTTCCCCAAATAACAGAATGTATTCACAGTTCAGTGAGTAGTAAATGTTTACACAAGGGACCCCGCTGGATCTATGTTTTTTCAGCATTCCCCATCACAAAAAAAAAAAAATCTTTATCACCTTTTACCATGAGGATATCTTTATTTTAACAGTGTATGTGTGTATAGGTACACTTTTGGGTACATTTTATTCTTGGTATTTGAGACACACATCAACAGTGTTTTGACCAGTTGGTTTCTATTACATGATATAATAATCAAGTATTATTGTTGTTCACTCTTTAATAGAGCAGAGTTTAATGGAACATATTTGATTGCACTATTATCAGAATTAATGAAAATATGGTGTTTGTATCCAGCATGTTTTGTTTATGTTGTTTTTGGAATTCAAAAACTTATGAGGTGAGTTTTCAATTTAAAAATGTCCAAAAGAACAAAAAGCACTATAAAATATATGTTTAGTGGTATGTGCATATTACAGTAAATATATAAAATCAGTATAGTAAAAAAAATATATGTAAAATATGTGCATATGGAGACTTTTTTCATTCTTTTATGCTTAGGGGTTGTCTGCTGGGTCATACTCACTATTAAAAATTATTTAAACATTTAAATGTCATCATCACAGTCAAAGTTTGATACTTGGTTAAAATCCAGCATTATTTTATTTTATAGGTAACTAATTTACCTCAGTTTATAATTTCATAAGCAGTTAGATGGGATATGTAATGTTAACTTTCAATATTTTTTTCATTTACAATAAATTTCAATGCAAATGGACAAGTTTATACATTCAAATGTAATGATTATGACCAAATATTTCTCAAATTGTGCTACTGTATAAAAGAATAACAAGCAAAGAAATAAGTTTAAGATAGAAAATGTAATTTTATCCCGTAGTATGACTCTTTTCCTGTATTTGTAAAAGATTACAAACTAGATATTGCATCTCGACACAGTGTATCCCCGGATGGGGCATGGTTGAAGCGTGACATACAGAGTGATATACACCATTATAGGTATGAAGCACCACATTTGACCTTCAAGGAGGGCTCCAAGGTCAAATGTGACATAACCAAAAGATTTGGGGCACATGATTTCCTATAAGTTGTCTTCACATCCAAAACATCCACGAGTAATAGTAAGGGAGGTATAGGCCATTATAAGCATCAACGACCACATTTGACCTTGAAAGAGGGGCCCAAGGTCAAATGTGACCCCACCATAAGATTCAGGGCAGATAATTTCCTATAAGTCATCTTTACCGTCAAAACCTCTACGACCAATAATAAGGGAGATAAAGGCCATTATAAGTTTCAAGGCACACATTTAACCTTAAAGGAGGGATCAAAGGTCTAATCTGACCCCACCAAAATTCGAGGCAAATGATTTCCTATAAATTGTCTTCACATCCAAAACCTATAAGACCAATAATAGGGGACATATAGACCATTAGAGGTATCAAGTACCACATGTGACCTTGAAGGAGGGATCTAAGGTCAAGTTCAAATATGATTGGAAAAAGCGTTTTTGAGTTGGAGTGCAGAAATGGAAATGTTGACCGAGGTACAAACCGACAAAAAGACAGACAAACAAACGGACAGACAGAATTACACCAATTTCAAAAGCTATGATGGTGATCTATCTCCCTGTCAAGTTTGAATTCAATTGGACTAAGCATTTTTGAGTTACAGTGCAGAAACGCAAATGTTGATGGACAGACAAATGGGAAAAAAACGGACACACAAACTGACAGAACTAGACCAAGGATGCATCTGTGGCCAGATGCAGGATGTATCCACCGACAAAGGCCAACTAACATAGTTTAGAAGATAAACAGCATTTTTCGTTAATAAGCAAGCTGAAAGCACTTTTAAGTTTGGCTACCCTTATTTGACCCTGTAGCAGGGGCCCAAGGTGAAGTCTGACCTGATCAAAAGATTCGCAGCCCATGATTTCCTATAAGTCGTTTTCACATTGCAAACCTCTAGGATCAATAATAAGCAGGAGGGGCCCAAGGTCAAATCTGACTACATGAAAAGATTCGCAGCCCATGACTTCCTATAAGTTGTTTTCATATTAATGAGTTATTTGAGAAATACTGGCTATCTGCAATACTTCTAGAGTTAATTCGCATTTACTCATTTTGAGTAGGTGAATAATTAGCTACGGGTCTGAAACTTCACCAAGTGAAAGCTCTCCCAAAAGTAGGTGAAGGAGTTATTTGACAAAAATTGGCTATCTGCAATACTTTTAGAGATAATTCACGTTTACTCATTTTGAGTAGGTGAGTAATTACCTACAGGTCTGGAACTTCAGCATGTGAAAGCTCTCCCAAAAGTAGGTGAATGGGTTATTTGAGAAAAATTGGCTATCTGCAATACTTTTAGAGATAATTTGCATTTACTCATTTTGAGTAGGTGAGTAATTACCTACAGGTCTGGAACTTCAGCATGTGAAAGCTCTCCAAAAAGTAGGTGAATGAGTTATTTAAGAAAAATTTGCTATCTGCAATACTTTTAGAGAAAATGCACAATTACTCATTTAGTAGGCAAGTAATTTAGCCACAGGCCTAATTTAGACATAAGGCCTACCAATAGAATACTGTGGTGCACCCTCTAATATACCTTGCAAACTTGAGAAGGCTAGTTATAATATTTTTTTCGTTAGAGCGGTAATGGTGAAATCTACACACTGCAGCTATCCAGTGGATACCATGATTTACTCAACAGTGAGAACCTGAAAGTAGATATTGGTAAGCTATGCCATGACATAGAGGTCTGCAATTTCACTCTGTTATAGCTGACCAAAAATTATGTGAATAACATATTTAAACAAAATACTGTAAATGTAATAGTTTTCACGTTATAACTGATTTACTCAACAGTGATAACCGCAAAGTACCTATTACTCAGCTATGCAATGAGCTACATGTCTGAATTTTTTCTATGTTATAGCTGACCCAAAATTAGGTGAATAACATATTTAAGCAAAATACTGTAAATGCAATAGTTTTCAAGTTACAACTGATTTACTCAATAGTGAGAACCTGAAAATAGCTATTGCTCAGCTATGCCATGAGCTATAAGTCTGTAATTTCACAATGTTATAGCTGACCCAAAAGTAGGTGAACAACATATTTTAACAAAATACTCCAAATGCAATATTTTTCAAGTTACAAGTGATTTACTCAACAGTCAGTACCTGAAAATAGCTATTGCTCAGTTGTGCCATGAGCTACAGGTCTGTAATTTCACTATGTTATAGCTGACCCAAAAGTAGCTGAATAACATATTTACACAAATTTCTGTAAATGCAATAGTTTTCCAATTACAACTGATGTACTCAACAGTGTGAACTTCAAAGTAGCTATTACTCAGCTATGCAATGAGCCACAGGTCTGGAACTTCACTGTTATTGAAACAAAATACTCTAAATGCAATACTTTTGAAGTTATAAGTAATTTACTCAACAGTGATAACCTAAAAGTAGCTATTACTCAGCTATGCCATGAGCTACAGGTCTGAAATTTTCCTATGTTATAGCTGACCCAAAAGTAGCTGAATAACATATTTATACGAAATTCTCTAAATGTAATAGTTTTTAAGTTACAAGTGATTTTACTCATGATGGAAGTGACTGAAAAGCCCAAAAGTAGCTATTACTCAATTAGCCATTGAGACAGACACTCAAGTTACTCACCATGTTGTAGCTATGAAAAAAGTACCTGAATAACATATTTTAACAAAATGCTCTAAATGCAACACTTTTCAAGTTATAAGTGATGGAAAGAAATGTGGACTGTAGGTCGCTAACAAGCAATATTCCACATTTTAGACATTTTTGTCTACCACAGGCCTAATTTAGACATAAAGCCTACCAAAAAGATAGGGTGGCGAGTCCTCTACCATATCAAGCCACCTGCCAAATATGAAAGAAATCTGGAAAGAAATGTGGACTGTAGGTCGCTAACAAGAAATCTCTGTGGACGAGGGCGCGGACAGCCACGATGATGAATCCATAGTATCTTTGCTTCGCGTCGGGGATACAATTGCAACAATTTTGAAAGCAACTTAGCTATTATGGTGATCTATCTCCTTGTCAAGTTTGAACTCGGTTAGACAAAGCGTTTTTGAGTTAGAGTTCGGACATGGAAATGTTGATGGACAAAGAAACAGACAGATTTACATGATCTATCTCCCTGTCAAGTTTGAATTCAATTTGACAAAGCGTTTACAAGTTAGAGTCTGGAAACGGAAATGTTGATGGACAGACAAATGGACAAAAAATAGCATCAGAGATGCCTGTACCCCACAGCCTAGGGAAATATTTTTAACACCATGAGATATAGAAGTACTGTATCAGTACAAAGTTTAAGATACTTTCAGAGCACTGCAGTTATATGAAGGTTCAAACAATGTTTAAATAGAGAGAATAATGTCTAAGAGAAAGATAATGCATGTACTTTATCTACATCTGGCATGGCCGAATTATGGTTTAGATGTTTTGAATATTGCATATGGAAGTGGTAATACATTCAATGAATGCTTATGTGTGGTGTTGGAGCAAAATCTGTGGCTCACATGATGAAATTCCGTCTGTTACAATGAGAAGTTGTAAAAGTAAAATTCTAATGTGACTTTAACAGTGCTTAATCTGCATCAAAAGACAGACCCAAAGGTGTAACAAGATCTTCTAGGTCAAGGTCACTATGACAAGGTCAAAGGTCAAAGCAAGGTCACACCATGATGTTGCACACCTACACCTCCTAACCAATGTCCCTACCAAGCATCAACTTCCTACAGCTTACGGTTTCCGAGATATAGCCCGGACAAGATTTTATAGGTCAAGGTCACTACATCAAGATCAAAGGTCAAATTAAGGTCAGACAATGACGATGCACACCTACACCCCCTAACCAATGTCCCTAGTAAATATCAACTTCCTACACCTCATGGTTTCTGAGATATAGCCCGGACAAGATTTTATAGGTCAAGGTCACTATGGCAATGTCAAAGGTAAAATCAAGGTGAGACCATGACGTTGCACACCTACACATCCTAAACCAATGTCCCTACCTAGTATCAACTTTCTACATCTTATGGTTTCTGAGATATAGCCCAGACAAGATTTTATAGGTCACGGTCACTCCAGCAAGGTCAAAGGTCAAATCAAGGTCAGACCATGACATTGCACACCTACACCCCCTAACCAATGTCCCTACCAAGTATCAACTTCCTACACCTTACTGTTTCCGTGATATAGCCCGGACAAGATTTTATAGGTCAAGGTCACTACGACAAGGTCAAAGGTCAAATCAAGGTCACACCATGACGTTGCACACCTACAATCCCTAACCAATGTCCCTACCAAGTATCAACTTCCTACACCTTACGGTTTCTGAGATATAGCCTGGACAAGATTTTCAAACTCAAGGTCACTACGGCAAGGTCAAAGGTCAAATCAAGGTCAGACCATGACGTTGCACACCTACACATCCTAACCAATGTCCCTACCAAGTATCAACTTCCTAAACCTTATGGTTTCTGAGATACTTTTACCCATTGTTGATAGACAAACGGACAAACGAACAGACGAAATTACACCAATTTCGAAAGCAACTTAGCTATGATGGTGATCTATCTCCCGGTCAAGTTTGAATTCGATTGGACAAAGACTTTTTGAGTTAAGAGTCCAGAAACAAAATGTTGACCCACAGACAAACCGAAAAAAACGGACAAACGGAATTACACCAATTTTGAAAGGAACTTCAAGGTCAACAAACTGGATGCTGGTACTCCATCATGTACTCAACCTCCAAAGCCTTTTTCATTAGTTTCCATGCAGTATAGCGTTAAGTATAAAAATATCTCCAACAAGCCCCAAAATGGCCTCAGTGAGGTACTTTGGCGGTCTGTGGATAACCTTCATTGAAGAGCTTCAAGGTCAATTTTCTGCATGCTTACAGAGGACATTTATATGTATTTTATATACCATCCATAGGATGATTTAACTTTCTGTATATGAGAAATGGACCAAAATGTGAAAAATTGGCCAAAATCTGACCTTTAAGAGGCCACCAGTGACCTTGAAATTGAAGGTCAAGGTCACCAGCAATAGCGTTCGTGGCATAGCTCATATATACCCACATACCAAATTTGAAAGGTCTTACTAAAATATTTTTAAGTTATCGCGTCCGAAAGAAAATCACTACGGCGGCATGACCGTACTGAATCCTAAGTATCCCCGACTTTCGTCCGGGGATACAATAAAATTTACATGTATAATTAGAATTAAATAATGTCAAATCTTTCTAATGGAGGGAGCCAAACCATAACCATAGATACATTAAGAGAGATTAAGTCACTGAAAGACAATGGCAAAATCCAATTAGGAGAAAACTTGCTTTATTAGAGTTGGGGCACGCATGTGCCTTCCATCTTTTCACAATTCTGTGCTACAAATTGAACAGGCTAGTGCAATTTTCAATGAATAAAGTATCATAAATGTTCTTGAAAGACATGGTTGAATTCAATCATCCCTTATTCCTGTTATATGGGAGTATTTTTCATAATTCTTTACTGCTAGTTGCCCGGGTTAATTCAGTTCTCACTGCATATAGGATCACAAATATTACTGACAAACATGGTTGAATTCAATCATGTCTTACTGTTATATGTAAGTATTTTCACAGTTCTGTGCTACAAGTTTTGCAGGCTTGTGCAGATCTCACTGCATAAAAGATCACAAATATTATTGACAGACATGGTTGAATTCAATCACCTCTTTTCCAGTTATATTGGAGTATTTTTCAAAGTTTTGTGCTACAAGTTGTGCAGGCCTGAGCAATTCCACTGCATAAAACATCACAAATATTACTGACAGACATGGTTGAATTCAGTCATCTCTTGTTTCTGATGTATCAGAGTATTTTTCACAGTTCTGTGCTACAAGTTGTGCAGACTAGCTCACTTCTCAGTTCTCACTACATAAAGGGTCACAAATGTTAATGAAAACCATGATTGAATTCAACCAACTCTTATTACTGTTACATATGAATATTGTTTTCATAATTCTGTGCTACAAGCTGTGAAAGTTAGTCCAGTTTTCACTGACTAAAGTATCACAAATGTTACTGAAAGACATGGTTGAATTCAATCATGTCATATTCCTGTTATGTCCGAGTATTTTTGATAATTCTGTGCTATAAGTTGCACAGGCTAGTCCAATTCTCACTGAATAAAGCATCACAAATGTTTCTGAAAGACATGGTTGAATTCAATCATAACTTACAGCTGTTATATCCTGAGTATTTTTCATCATTCTGTGCTACAAGTTGTGTAAGCTACAGCAGTTTTCACTGCATAAAGGATGGCAAATATTACTGACAGACATGGTTGAATTCAATCACCTCTTATTCCTGTTATATCAAAATATTTTTTCATAATTCTATGCTACAAGTTGTGCAGATTTAGTCCAATCGAAAGTTTGGTTGAATTCAATCATCTCTTTTCCAGTTATATCTGAGTATTTTTCATCATTCCGTGCACTAAGTTGTGCAGGCTTGTGTAGTTCTCACGGCATAAAGGATCACAAATGTTAAAATATGGTTGAATTCAATCATCTCTTATACCTGTTATATCTGAGCATTTTTCACAATTCTGTGCTACAATTTGCACAGGTTAATCCACTTCTCACTGCATAAAGATCATAAACATTCCTGAAAGAGATGGTTGAATTCAATCATCACTTATTACTGTTATATCCAAGTATGTTTTACAATTCTCTGCTATAAGCTGTGCAGGCTAGTCCAATTTTCACTGAATAAAGAATCACAAATGTTACTGACAGACATGGTTGAATTCAATCATGTCTTACTGTTATATCAGACTATTTTCACAGTTCTGTGCTACAAGTTGTGCAGGCTTGTGCAGATCTCACTGCATAAAAATCGCAAATATTACTGAAAAAATATGGTTGAATTCAATCATCGCTTATTCCTGTTATATGGCAATATCTTTTCACCATTTTGAGCTACAAATTGAACAGGCTAGTCCAATTCTCAATGAATAAAGTATCACAAAGATGCTTAAAAGACATGGTTGAATTCAATCATCCCTTATTCCTGTTATATCGGAGTATTTTTCATAGTTCTGTACTGCAAGGCTAGTTCCGTTCTCACTGCATATAGGATCACAAAATATTACTGACAAACATGGTTGAATTCAATCATGACTTATTCCTGTTATATCTGACCCTTTTTCATAAATCTGTCGTACAAGTTTTGCTGGCTAGTTCAGTTCTCACTGCATAAAGGATCACAAATATTACTGACAGACATGGTTGAATTCAATCATTATGTTATATCAGAGTATTTTTCACAATTCTTTTTTAATTTGTACAGGCTTAGTCCAATTCTCATTGAATAAAGTATTACTAATGTTACTGAAAGACATGGTTGAACATTGTACTGAAACAAGGTTGAATTCAATCAGTTGTGGATAAAGATTTAAATGATAAAATATTGCTCAAGCTTCCTATCTAAGTGTATACAGACTATAAAATGTACAATATGGCCAATTTATGGCAAAAAATATTATAGTGATTGAAAAATGGACCAAACTTGGCACTATTAGAAAAGTGCCAAATTCATTTAGACCTTGTTTCAAAAAAGTTCCTTAAAAACTAATTGCTTCACAATGCCTTTGGAGCAGACTTGTTGAGTACACCGTAAAAGGTACTGATATCAAGTGCACAACCATTGAGTGCATACTACCTTGGGTAATGTGAAATTGGGTAGGCTGTAAAGAATTTGGAGTGGTTGGTTACACTAGCAGCGATACAGATCTTGTCTGCACAGCCACTGGGTACACGTCATGACCAATATCACTGCCAGTGTAGTAGCGACTTGTGTACACAGCCACTAGATATGCCAGCAATGATATTGATGTTGGGTGCACAACCATTGGAAAAATAGAGTTTACTGCCTTGGGTACAGGGTAGCTGGGTATGCCAGTACCTTACACAGCTTTTGGGTACACTAACACAAAACAATGACATAAATCTAGGGTACATAACCATTGAGACAAGGCCACTGCCGCAGCAGTTATCTCCCACCTTAGAATCAGTAATAACGGAGAACTAAAGAAGATATAAGGCCTATGTAGTAAGATAACCCCACTTGACATAGAAAAAGGGGTCAAAGGTAAAAGTCATCAGTTGGAACAGTCTCAGGCCATGACTTCCTTTAAGATGTTTTCATATTTGGAACCCCTAGTAGCAATGATAAGAGAGACATAAGGCCTTTTTAATATGATAATCCCATTTATCATTAAACATGTGATATGATGGCCATTTTGTTTTTCGAAACTAGGCCAAATTACTATCAGGCTAACTTTTCTAGCCTTATATCTTTTGTGCAAATTTGATTAACCTAGCTGCGATAGTTGAAGTTTTAGAGCATCTTAATGATTTTGAAATAATTGGCTATGGTGGCTATTTTGTTTTCCAAAATAAGGCCAAAATCTTCTCAGACAAAACATTTGCAGGCCAGGTCTTTTCATGGTCAATCTTTACATTCTAAAGCCATAGCACCAATAAAACGGGAGAAATAACGACGTTTTAGTGTGATGACCCGATTTAACCTTGAAGCAGGGGTCAAAGGTCAACTTCAACACCTGAAAAAGATTCCCAGGCCATGACTTCCTACAAGTTGTTTCGCATTCCAAACTTCTAGGAGCAATTTTAGTGGAGATATAAGGCCTTTTTAATAGGATAACCCTTCGGCCGCAGGCGGGAGATAAAAATAGAACTTAGTGCTTTAATTGGATACAGGATAGTTGGGTATACAGTTAGTGTACATACACAGCCGTTGGTATGCTAGCAGTGATATAGATCTTGTATACGCAACCATTGGGTACGCTTATTAGCCTAGCAGTGGAATACATCTTGCGTACACAACCGTTGGGTGCACTAACAATGCTATTGATCTAGGGTGCACAACCATTGGGAACATAGAGTTCACTGCCTTGACTGCAGGGTAGCTGTGTGTGCCAGTAGTGTACGTACATGCTAGCAGTGAAATAGATCTTGCGTACACAACCGTTGGGTACGCTAGCAGTAAAACTGATTTAGTGTACACAGCCGTTGGGTAAATATCTTCTACCTTATAAACCACGATATGTTTTTTGAAGAATTTTTTTTGTAATCAACCAAATGGTTAGTATCTTGATAAAATATATTAAATAAATTACTGGAAATATTGCTTGTAGTTGAATATATGATGAAACAGGTTGCCAGTATATGCAAATGAAATATAACCAGATCAGTATCTTTCAGTCAATCAATAGGTTTCTGGTTTACCAGCTTATATGCTACTAACGCCTAAGGATAATGCATTTTTTCAAAAACACTGGCATTGATGGCAACTGATAACACTTATATAACATTTACAATGCCACTTTAACAACCACCTTAAAATGTTTCAATTAATTCTCTCTTCATAGAATTTTTGGATTTACTTCAAACTGGAAGTGGAACGCATGGAACCAAAACATTTCCTCTCAATGAAAAAATGGGATAAAAGCTAAAATTTCTTCATATTGAGGGTTTGTATCTACTATCTTAAGTTTTCCTCCCATAACATATTGCGATCGTGACAGTTGTAAAGTCTCGCCACATTGATCTGTCACTGTGGTCTAGCGGGTAACACACTTGGAATTCAGAAGACGTGGGTTCAAACCCAGGTACAGGCAGATACATAATGGCTCGGATGTCCACTTAAAATGGCGGTCCTCTGTCATGGATCTGTTGCACCGCAGAAGTTTGATTTGGCCTTAAGTCAAAGAATTGAAAAGTTGTACAAGAAAGTGAACTTGACTGATCATGTTTGTCTTACAAGATTAAAACATCTGTCAGATGTCTGACTGGTATTCAACCATAGTTTGAACAAAAAATGTTTTTAAAGAGGTTTAATCAATTCACCAACTAAACAAATAGACGAGCGAAAACAAAAAATATGAAAACACTAAATATGTGTGAGTTATACCCCTACTATCCACAAAAGTCAGTTTTAGATAGTGGTAGGAAAAACACCTAGCCTCAGACAACTAAATAAGTAACAATATCAAGATTTCGGAAAATCTAAGGAACAACTTCAATTGTAAAAAGTATAAAGAACCCACAAAATACTGTCACATGTAATAACTTTTGTTACAGTTGAAGAAGAGGCAAAAAAGTTATGTATTTTTACTATTTTATTCATTCATTATATGAGGAGTTCTTTTTATTGACAGGAAGGCATCTGTAAATTTAGATGGAAGCCTAAAATAAAACAACAGTTTGTCTAGCATAAATATAACGGTGCCGCGCTCTGTAACGCCCATTGGCAATGCGACCAAATATTTGCAAAAGTTGGAGATGGGCGATTACAACAACGAAAACAAGCCGGGCGTTTTGAAGAAATAACCCGAATTTGGGGAAATTTTAGCACACACCAACTGGAAGTAAAATATGCGGTTGGTAAACAAATCTCGATGCAATAAAAAGTGACATAACTACTAAAATAAGGACAATTTTGTTGAAAATGGCTATAAATTAAACAAACTTCACCGATTATTGGGTATTTATGGAGAAAGTTTACCTCGAAACAACATATTAGCAATTTATGAGTGATAACGTAAGATTGTGGATGGGCGCTTTCAAAAGCATGAGCAATACAGAGCGCGGCTACGGCATATACAAAAATACAACTGTAGTAACATGAGTCTAATAGTGCCCCTTTTTAATGAAGTAGTTTAAAACCAAAATGTATTAAAAGCCTTGGTTGCTGTTGCCAAAACCCAATACCCTATTCACACTTCAGTTGGTATTCCCCACGGTAGTCTGGTTTTGGTAAAACGTCCTTCAACTACCGTCTGAGGTACGTATGCCACCTTGTGACGCACTGGCAAAACGTCCATTACCTTGCGCGTCCTACGGAAGTTTTTTTAAATGTTTAAAATTTCCGCCTCTAAATTCGGTAAAGTGGGCATGCACAGAAAAATGTGATCATGGGCGGATGAATTTCTTGCTGCGGTAACTGAAGGTAGAGTCCACGGTGTATATAAGGCTGTGTGATTCAGTGTAAGTAATACGGCAAAATAAGGCGAGTGGGGGTAAATGGACGTTTTGCCACTGTGTCACAAGGTTGTACACGAACCTCAGAGAGCAGTTAAAGGACAAGGTTGTTTTACCAAACACGGACTACCACCTGTAGTGTGAATGCTACACCAAATCTCGGAAAATAAAAGGCATCTTTGGAGGTGGGTTTTGTCGCCTCAGAAAACCTGTAATCGTGGGACGTACCACTTCTAGTGTGAATGGTCATAATAAGCTCTTCTTGAGATAGACACATCCTGAAAATCTAGTGCAAATCCATGGAATGTATTCAGGCTGTGGAAAACTCATAAAGTTTAAGACCCAAAAGTCTTAAAAGCGTTGTCATGGCAACAGGCGTTGCCAGATACCCCACAAAATCGAATGTGTTCCAGATCCTCTTGGGGTAAACATACCCTGAAAATTTGGTGGAAATCTGTGAATGGGTTTAGGCTGTGGAAAACCCACAAAGATTAAGACCTGTCCAGAAAATCTTAAAAGTGTTGCCATGGCAACAGTTGAAGCCAGATACCCCCTAAAACCTAATCAGCTCTAGATCCTCTTGTGGTAAACGTATCCTGAAAATTTAGTGAAAATCCATGCGTGAGCTTAGGCTGTGGAACATCCATAAACTTTATGCTTGCCAGGTGGTGCAGGGTACGACTATAACCCCAGCCTGCATGGGCTGGGGTTTTACAAACTGAAATATTAATGGAAAACAGCTAAATATAATATAAATATTATACTACCTGATATGAGTCATATACATCTGTGTTGTCTTCCAACAATATTACTAATCAACTGCAATATTTAGAAATGCTTAAAATGGAAAATAAAATAAATTAAATTTCATGGGTTTTTCAAAAGTGGTGTGAATGGTAAGCCGGCCTACCACAATTTGTTTCATTTAGTAGGTAGAAATCCACAAAGAATATTTAAGCATTAGTTATTGAAAACATTATTATATCAGGCTTTCTACTGGTTAATAACTTTGTCAAAACAATTAAAAACATATAAATTTGAAGAAATATCTCACACCTTTACTTTATATTCATTGTAAACTAGAAAAAGGACGCATCTGTGGCCAGATGCTGGATGTATCCACCGACAAAGGCCAACTAACATAGTTTAGAAGATAAAAAGCATTTTTCGTTAATAAGCAAGCTGAAAGCACTTTTAAGTTTGGCTACCCTTATTTGACCCTGTACCAGGGGCCCAAGGTGAAGTCTGACCACATCAAAAGATTCGCAGCCCATGATTTCCTATAAGTCGTTTTCACATTGCAAACCTCTAGGACCAATAATAAGCAGGAGGGGCCCAAGGTCAAATCTGACCACATGAAAAGATTTGCAGCCCATGACTTCCTATAAGTTGTTTTCATATTAATGAGTTATTTGAGAAATACTGGCTATCTGCAATACTTGTAGAGATAATTCGCATTTACTCATTTTGAGTAGGTGAATAATTAGCTACGGGTCTGAAACTTCACCAAGTGAAAGCTCTCTCAAAAGTAGGCGAATGAGTTATTTGAGAAAAATTGGCTACCTACAATACTTTTAGAGATAATTCGAATTTACTCATTTTCAGTAGGTGAGTAATTACCTACGGGTGTGGAACTTCACCATGTGAAAGCTGTCCCAAAAGTAGATGAATGAGTTATTTGATAAAAATTGGATATCTGCAATACTTTTAGAGATAATTAGTATTTACTCATTTTGAGTAGGTGAATAATTAGCTACTGGTCTGAAACTTCACCAAGTGAAAGGTCTCCCAAAAGTAGGTGAAGGAGTTATTTGACAAAAATTGGCTATCTGGAATACTTTTAGAGATAATTTGCATTTACTCATTTTCAGTAGGTGAGTAATTACCTACGGGTCTGAAACTTCACCAAGTGAAAGCTCTCCCAAAAGTAGGTGAATGAGTTATTTGAGAAAAATTGGCTATCTGCAATACTTTTAGAGATAATTCGCATTTACTCATTTTGAGTAGGTGAATAATTAGCTACAGGTCTGAAACTTCACCAAGTGAAAGGTCTCCCCAAAGTAGGTGAAGGAGTTATTTGACAAAAATTGGCTATCTGGAATACTTTTAGAGATAATTTGCATTTACTCATTTTGAGTAGGTGAATAATTAGCTATGGGTCTGAAACTTCACCATGTGAAAGCTCTCCCAAAAGTAGATGAATGAGTTATTTGATAAAAATTGGATATCTGCAATACTTTTAGAGATAATTAGCATTTACTCATTTTGAGTAGGTGAATAATTAGCTACAGGTCTGAAACTTTAGCAAGTGAAAGCTCTCCCAAAAGTAGGTGAAGGAGTTATTTGACAAAAATTGGCTACCTGGAATACTTTTAGAGATAATTTGCATTTACTCATTTTCAGTAGGTGAGTAATTACCTACGGGTCTGAAACTTCACCAAGTGAAAGCTCTCCCAAAAGTAGGTGAATGAGTTATTTGAGAAAAATTGGCTATCTGCAATACTTTTAGAGATAATTCGCATTTACTCATTTTGAGTAGGTGAGTAATTAGCTACAGGTCTGGAACTTCAGCATGTGAAAGCTCTCCCAAAAGTAGGTGAATGAGTTATTTAAGAAAAATTTGCTATCTGCAATACTTTTAGAGAAAATGCAGAATTACTCATTTTTAGTAGGCAAGTAATTTAGCCACAGGCCTAATTTAGACATAAAGCCTACCAATAGAATACTGTGGTGCACCCTCTAATATACCTTGCAAACTTGAGAAGGCTAGCTATAATATTTTTTTCGTTAGAGCGGTAATGGTGAAATCTCTGTACACACTGCGGCTATCCAGTGGATACAATGATTTACTCAACAGTGAGAACCTGAAAGTAGATATTGGTAAGCTATGCCATGACATAGAGGTCTGCAATTTCACTCTGTTATAGCTGACCAAAAATTATGTGAATAACATATTTAAACAAAATACTGTAAATGTAATAGTTTTCACGTTATAACTGATTTACTCAACAGTGATAACCTCAAAGTAGCTATTACTCAGCTATGCAATGAGCTACATGTCTGAATTTTTTCTATGTTATAGCTGACCCAAAATTAGGTGAACAACATATTTAAGCAAAATACTGTAAATGCAATAGTTTTCAAGTTACAACTGATTTACTCAATAGTGAGAACCTGAAAATAGCTATTGCTCAGCTATGCCATGAGCTATAAGTCTGTAATTTCACGACGTTATAGCTGACCCAAAAGTAGGTGAACAACATATTTTAACAAAATACTCCAAATGCAATATTTTTCAAGTTACAAGTCATTTACTCAACAGTCAGTACCTGAAAATAGCTATTGCTCAGTTGTGCCATGAGCTACAGGTCTGTAATTTCACTATGTTATAGCTGACCCAAAAGTAGCTGAATAACATATTTACACAAATTTCTGTAAATGCAATAGTTTTCCAATTACAACTGATTTACTCAACAGTGTGAACTTCAAAGTAGCTATTACTCAGCTATGCAATGAGCCACAGGTCTGGAACTTCACTATGTTATAGCTGACTCCGAAATAGGTGAATAACATATTGAAACAAAATACTCTAAATGTAATACTTTTGAAGTTATAAGCAATTTACTCAACAGTGATAACTTAAAAGTAGCTATTACTCAGCTATGCCATGAGCTACAGGTCTGAAATTTTACTATGTTATAGCTGACCCAAAAATAGCTGAATAACATATTGAAACAAAATACTCTAAATGCAATAGTTTTCAAGTTACAAGTGATTTTACTCACGATGGAAGTTACTGAAAAGCCCAAAAGTAGCTATTACTCACTTAGCTATTGAGACAGACACCCAAGTTACTCACCATGTTGTAGCTATGAAAAAAGTATCTGAATAACATATTTTAACAAAATGCTCTAAATGCAACACTTTTCAAGTTACAAGCGATTTAGTGCATGATTTCATGAATTTTAATGCATTTTAGACATTTTTATGTACCAGAGGCCTAATTTAGACATAAAGCCTACCAAAAAGATAGGGTGGCGAATCCTCTAGCATACCAAGCCACCTGCCAAATATGAAAGAAATGTGGAAAGAAATGTGGACTGTAGGTCGCTAACAAGCAATATTCCACATTTTAGACATTTTTGTCTACCACAGGCCTAATTTAGACATAAAGCCTACCAAAAAGATAGGGTGGCGAGTCGTCTACCATATGAAGCCACCTGCCAAATATGAAAGAAATCCGGAAAGAAATGTGGACTGTAGGTCGCTAACAAGAAATCTCTGCGGACGCGGACGCGGACGAGGGCGCGGACGACGACGATGATGAATCCATAGTATCCCCGCTTCGCGTCGGGGATACAATGAAGTGTATACGCTTAAAAATATCTTGCGCAACATATGTCCTGTGTAAATCATGGCTCAAGCACATTTGTGGTAATTTTTCACCATATTAGTGCAAGCGTTGAAAATCCTGGGGTGGTATTCACTAACATTCCTAATCTCAGTCTTATCTTAGTCATAAAATTTATGACATTTGTCTTAGTTAAGATAGGTCCCAACTTGGTATTCACAAAGCATGTCCTAGCTAGGACAATTTTCCTAATCCTATCTTAGTCCACTGTTGCAAATCTTGTGAAACTTTGTATAACCACATTATAATCACTGAGATTTCATCACGTGATGTAACCATTCTTGTCTGCTTTTTGTGGCACAATGGATGAATTAAGTACAGTTGAGACGGGTTCTGAACAAGACTTATGACCATAGTTAGGATTAAGATAAGACTATGATGCTTTATGAATACCAATTTCACTAGGACAAATTTCCTAACATATTTTTATGACAAAAATCCTAAAGTTAGGACTAAGACTAACATAGAAATGTTAGTGAATACCGCCCCTGGGATTTTATTCAGTTTCTAAGTCCCAGAAACCGGTTTCCATATTGGGAACCAGTCCGAACACCAGTTTTCAGGGCATTTAGTAGTGGTGGGATCATTTGCGAAACTCAAAACCTGGTAACCGGAGCTTTGAAACAAACGAAATCCAGTATTTTGTATTCTCAGTTCATACTGATATGGTAAAAAATAACCGCGAGTATACATGTGCCAAAATTTACAAATGGAAATGTCTTTCCTGAAATATTACAAAGTGTGAAAGCGTTCTTTTTGAACAGTATAAAAGTAAGAATGTGACATATTTCTTCAAATATGTACACTTTTTGTTGTTTTCATGAAGTATCAGATATTATAAAGCCTAAAATATTAACATTTCCAAGAACCGGTTCCCAATATTTTTTTCGGACTTTGTTATTTCTGCCACAATGAAATGAAAAAAGACATCTGCTTTATCGTCACACTACTAGCATTTAGATACCTATACACTTCAACTGGCTTTTCTTAACCCCTTCAAGACCTCATCTGATGATCAGCTGCAGGCAGTAATGTGTTTTCATCAGTGCCATGTCTGTTAACTACCAGTCGACACCCTGTATAGCTGTGTTAGTTTCCTTCAGTACTGAGTAATTTACACACTTGGTACATGGCAATGCGTAATTTAAAATACTATGTATGAGGACATTATGGATTATGAGGACCACTTGTCCGGGGGGGGGGGGGGGGGGGGGGCGTTGATATTGTCTACCAAATAGTACAAATTCGGAAAACCGAAAACCTTTTATTTTAGTATATCCCGAACCGCTAACAGGAAGCGAAATTTATCAAACCAAAACATTACAGTTTTCATAAAAAACGCATTGAAAACTTAACAAATGTGAGTTAAAAATTGAACAATTTTTTCAGATTTAGGCTTTATTTGAAATATATGCAGGGTAAGTTTAGAGTTTTACTTAAACTGGTGATATTGAAATACGTGTTCAGATCTCGATATCAGGAGTCCAGTCCCAAAGCAATAAATATCGGCAATATCAATAAACGATTTACCCACTACTAAAAGCCTTCTCAATCATGAACAAAAAGGTTTGCTTTTCACAATATACTCCTATGTGTTTGAAGATACGCTATTATATATATATAGAGAGAGAGAGATTGAAAAATGAACCCAGTGTGTGGTCACAGCTAAAAGGAATGCAGAATCATCCTGGTCTCTAAAACACTTCACTAAGCTCGGTCATTTCATCTGACACATGCAATTCTCCCCTTCAAACGGAGAACCCTCAACATCCTCAAAACTGATCACAGAAAAACAAGAGAGAAATGGCGGATATGTAATATTGGTGCAATACATAAGGCATTAAGCCTTTATACCTCAAGGCAGTATTATTTTCATGACTTTTTTTCTGTTTGTCCGTTCGTCCATTTGTTTGTCAGCAGGATTTCACAAATACTACTGGTTGGATCTTTATGAGAAAAATTAGAAGAAGGGTCTTGGTCCAACTTAGATCTTATTAAATTTAGAGAGAGTGATCTGGATCACTGTATGGATACACCAAAATAATCCAGATTTTCCCATTTACTTATTACTAGGTACCTTGGCAGAGGTATATACTCTCCGAATGCTCTTGTTTTACACTTTCCTCTTTATATAAAGAAAACTAATGCACTTACCCTCGAATGTTTTGTGTTGATACTTGGGCATGTTCCCTGCAAAGTAAACATGAGGACATTCTTCTATGATGAAAGGATCCCGGTCAGCAAATGGGTAGCAGCCTACAGTACAATGAACAGAATTATTGTCTCAACAGCACACCTCCAGTTTCAGGAGCCAACACAAGACATACCTGTTCAGACTGGCATACCCACCACCACAGTCATCCCTTCCTGGCAGGCGCTTACTAAGACATGAGCTCTGCCTGCTTTTGGTCTCCCAGTTTTTGTATTCCAGCAAATTAGATAATTTTCATTAATTTTGTGCTGTATATAATTATGTTCCTATTATATTATAAAGAGTCTGTGATGATGAACCCATCCATAAGGATGAAACGTTTAACCATAGTACTCTGTATTGACACCATACTTACAAAAAAGGTACCATGTTTATCCATACAAATGCCCCGGGGGCAATGCATTTTTTAAAAGGGGGCTACTTTTACAGATAAAAAAATAGGCCAAGGCCTGCTGCTTACTGGCGACCCGCATGTTGTTGTGTTTTTCCATTTTTTGCGAAAATTCGAAAATTCAAAATGGCCGCCATTTTTGGGGAGGGGAAAATTTTTTGAAAATTAACAATAGTACGTTCCTCTTATACCCTGTGGGTCGAAAATTTCGACGAAATGGCTCTATCTCGCACGGTTAAGGAGATACAAGCAATTTTGTAGTTTTCCATTTTTTGCGAAAATTCGAAAATTCAAAATGGCCGCCATTTTTGGGGAGGGGAAAATTTTTTGAAAATTGGCTATAGTACATTTCTCTTATACCCTGTGGGCCGAAAATTTCGACGAAATCGCTCTATCTCGCACGGTTAAGGAGATAGAAGCAATTTTGTGTTTTTCCATTTTTGGCGAAAATTCAAAATGGCCGCCATTTTTGGGGAGGGGAAAATTTTTGAAAATTAACAATACTACATTCCTTTTATACCCTGTGGGTCGAAAATTTCGACGAAATCGCTCTATCTCGCACGGTTAAGGAGATAGAAGCAATTTTGTGTTTTTCCATTTTTGGCGAAAATTCGAAAATTCAAAATGGCCGCCATTTTTGCGGAGGGGAAAATTTTTTGAAAATTGCCATAGTACATTCCTCTTATACCCTGTGGGTCGAAAATTTCGACGAAATTGCTCTATCTCGCACGGTTAAGGAGATAGAAGCAATTTTGTGTTTTTCCATTTTTGGCGATAATTCGAAAATTCAAAATGGCCGCCATTTTTGGGGAGGGGAAATTTTTTTGAAAATTAACAATACTACAGTCCTCTTATACCCTGTGGGTCGAAAATTTCGACGAAATCGCTCTATCTCGCACGGTTAAGGAGATAGAAGTAATTTTGTGTTTTTCCATTTTTGGCGAAAATTCGAAAATTCAAAATGGCCGCCATTTTTGGGGAGGGGAAAATTTTTTGAAAATTAACAATACTACATTCCTGTTATACCCTGTGGGTCGAAAATTTCGACGAAATCACTCTATCTCGCACGGTTAAGGAGATAGAAGCAATTTTGTGTTTTTCCATTTTTGGTGAAAATTCAAAATGGCCGCCATTTTTGGGGAGGGGAAAATTTTTTTGAAAATTAACAATACTACATTCCTTTCATACCCTGTGGGTCGAAAATTTCGACGAAATCGCTCTATCTCGCACGGTTAAGGAGATAGAAGCAATTTTGTGTTTTTCCATTTTTGGCGAAAATTCGAAAATTCAAAATGGCCGCCATTTTTGCGGAGGGGAAAATTTTTTGAAAATTGCCAATAGTACATTCCTCTTATACCCTGTGGGTTGAAAATTTTGACGAAATTGCTCTATCTCGCACGGTTAAGGAGATACAAGCAATTTTGTGTTTTTCCATTTTGGGCGAAAATTCGAAAATTCAAAATGGCCGCCATTTTTGGGGAGGGGAAAATTTTTTGAAAATTGCCAATAGTACATGCCTTTTATACCCTGCGGATCGAAAATTTCGACGAAATCGCTCTATCTAGCACCGTTTCTGAGATAAACGCGTTTTTGTTTTTTCAACGTTAAGAAAAATCGTGACATTTAGTAAATCATTAATAAGTCGGCCATTTTGTATTGGATCGTTTCGAAAAGTTATTGATTTCCAGACATGTATATAACAAACCTACTTGCAAAATTTCATGTGAATTAGATGAAGCGCTTTTTAAGTTATCATCCAGACAAGCACACCCTTTTGAAAAACATGTTTTTGGTCATGTGACTTTTCTGATTGGTGGAAAAACATGCAATGAGGAAAAATGATAGTCCTCCACCCAAGGAAGCTCCATACCAAATTTCAAAGAAATCGGTGCAGTAGTTTCTGAGGAGAAGAGGCTGGAAAAAAAATTGTTGACGACGCCGACAACAACAACAACGAAGACGACGCCAGGCCATGCCATTAGCTTACGGCCGTTGGCCAGTAAGCTAAAAATCAACTCTCGAGTCCAGTGGCAATGGCCGATAATGGACACTTGCAGCTTTGATCTCACTTGCCAGCATGTATAATGGCCGGAGAGCTTAAAATATTAGAAATAAACCTTAAATCTGAAGAAATTTTATACTTTTATCTCGTATTTCTGCAGATTTTAATGCATCTGTGGTCAAAACTGCCATGTCATTTTGTTTATTTCACGTAAGTGGTATTTGATTGTGGAAGTTCTAAAACACATCTTTTTTTGGAATCCCGGAATCGCAAAGATGCTGGCTGTTGAGTGAGATGTAAAACCCCAAAATATGAACCTTGAAAAGGTTGAGAGGGGGGGGTGGGGATTAATAGGGAGGAGGCATTTGTATGGATAAATACGGTAATTTCCATATAATGCTGGTAATCACAAAGCAAAAACATTCAGGGACATGAACAGAGCTCAGCATGACGGAGAAAACAGCTGATAAGAATAAACTAGGGTGGGTATGCCTTAGTGTAGGGATCGAGTGCCATGTTGAGGATCGATATCGAATGAAAATTTAAGGTAGTGGATCGATCGATATTTCAATATCGGGACCGTTTAAATGCAAGCCGTGGGCGATAATACAGGTTCTTTGAAAATGTGCACATATTAATTCAAGAAATAATTAAAACATGCTATTTATCCACCAAATTGCAAATTTTAATTAGTAAATTAAATTTTTATTAGTTAATACCTTACCTAACAGACGATAGCTATTGTCCAGCGCCAGCCGGTCCCGCCAAACGCCAGAAAAAGATGTCCTGAGTTTCACCTCCGGCCCGACCGGTACACTCCCATCCACTCGCCAGGTGGCCTAGTTCCTGCTTTATTCGCCAGAGGGACGTGACGTCATAGCATCTTTTTCGTCCCAACTTAGGTTAACTGAAGCTGAAAAGCGGGGAAGGCTGGGTGGGAATCTCCCGTCTGTTAGGTAAGGTATTAACTAATAAAAATTTAATTTACTAATTCAAATTTGCAAGTTCATTGCATTAATACATCTTACCTAACAGACGATAGCTAGAATAACTACCCAGTGGAAGGAGGGCAGCTCCCTTAGGACTAGAAGGAACTCTATAAATAGGCACGTAAACTCTGGCCCGGTTGACAAATAAGCTCAAAACCGCTCCTTAAGGTACCAAGCAGTGCCACTTCCCCCCCCCCCCCCCCTCTTTTTTCTGTTCTGAGAGGAGGAAGAGAGAAGAATTCAATTCTAGAGATTCCATTTAGCCTGTAAGAGTGGAATAATGGTTCCATACTCAGTGCCTCAAGCAACTCAGTAAACAAGAGGAGACTAAGGGCACTGTGTCAGCTGACTGAGTGTTTTTGATTTGTGAAGGTGATTAGAGGACAGAATAATTATCAGGAAAAGGGCTGTACAGAAATACAGTAAATGGTAACTGAACAGCAAGTTCGAAAGAAATTCCGAAGCTGACAGAAGAAAAGGATAAAAAAGTTGTGCCCTGTAAATGGTATTATGAAGGAAAATAACAAGGTAATTATTTAAGTGTAAAAAATAGGTTAAAACATATTTAAAGAAATACTACAATTTAATGCAATATCCTCGTTCAACCTTGAAGAAGGGGTCCAAGGTCAAATCTAACCACACAAATACATTCCCAGCCCATGATTTCCTATGGTTTACCATTCCAAACCTGTAGGACCAATTATAAATGAGTTATAAGCACTTTTAAGCTTGGCTGTCCTCATTTGACCTGAAGGAGGGGTCCAAAGGTCAAATCTGACCATACCAAAAGATTCCGAGCCAATGATTTCCTATGGGATGGTTTACCATCCCAAATCTCTGTCACCAATAATAAGCGAGTTGTAGGCACTTTCAATTTTCGCTATCCTCATTTGACCTTGAAGGAGGGTTCCAAGGTCAAATCGGACCATATCAACAGATTCACGGCCCATGATTTCCTGTCTGTTTACCATCCTAAACCTCTGGGACCAATAATAAGCGAGTTATAAGCACTTTTAAGCTTGGCTATCCTTGTTTGACCTTGAAGGAGGGGTCATTGAAGGTCAAATCTGACCACACCAAAAGATTCCCACCCCATGATTTCCTACAGGTTGGTTTATCATCCCAAACCTCTAGGATCAATAATAAGGGAGATATAAGCACTTTTCATGACTGACAAAAAACACCTAGCTGTGGCGGCCATCTTGTTTCTCAAAATGAGGCCAAAAATATTCCCAGACAACTTTTATGGTTATTAATATATACTGCAAACTTAAGAAAGGTAGCTATAATATTTTTTTTCATCAGAGCAGTAATGGTGAAATCTCTCTACACACTGCGGCTATCCAGTGGATACAATGATTTACTCAACAGTGAGAACCTGAAAGTAGCTATTGCTCAGCTATGCCATGAGATAGAGGTCTGCAATTTCACTATGTTATAGCTGACCAAAAATTCTGTGAATAACATATTTAACAAATTACTCTAAATGTAATAGTTTTCAAGTTACAACTGATTTACTCAACAGTGAGAACCTCAAAGGAACTATTACTCAGCTATGCAATGAGCTACATGTCTGAAATTTTACTATGTTATAGCTAACCCAAAAGTAGGTGAACAACATATTTAAGCAAACTACTATAAATGCAATAGTTTTCAAGCTACAACTGATTTACTCAATAGTGAGAACCTGAAAATAGCTATTGCTCCGCTATGCCATAAGCTATAGGTCTGTAATTTCACTATGTTATAGCTGACCCAAAAGTAGGTGAACAATATATTTTAACAAAATACTCCAAATGCAATATTTTTCAAGTTATAGCCGATTTACTCAACAATCAGTACCTGAGAATAGCTATTGCTCAGTTGTGCCATGAGCTATAGGTCTATAATTTCACTATGTTATAGCTGACCCAAAAGTAGCTGAATAACATATTTGCACAAATTTCTGTAAATGCAATAGTTTTCCAATTATAACTGATTTACTCAACAGTGAGAACTTCAAAGTAGCTATTACTCAGCTATGAAATGAGCCACAGGTCTGAAACTTCACTATGTTATAGCTGACCCCAAAATAGGTGAATAACATATTGAAACAAAACACTATAAATGCAATAGTTTTCAAGTTATAAGTGATTTACTCAACAGTGATAACCTAAAAGTAGCTATTACTCAGCTATGCCATGAGCTACAGGTCTGAAATTTTACTATGTTATAGCTGGCCCAAAAGTAGCTGAATAACATATTTATACGAAATTCTCTAAATGCAATAGTTTTTAAGTTACAAGTGATTTTACTCATGATGGAAGTTACTGAAAAGCCCAAAAGTAGCTATTACTCACTTAGCTATTGAGACAGACACCCAACTTACTCACCATATTGTAGCTATGAAAAAAGTAGCTGAATAACATATTTTAACAAAATGCTCTAAATGCAACACTTTTCAAGTTATAAGTTATTTACTCAACAGTGATAACCTAAAAGTAGCTATTACTCAGCTATGCCATGAGCTACAGGTCTGAAATTTTACTATGTTATAGCTGACCCAAAAGTAGCTGAATAACATATTTATACAAAATTCTCTAAATGCAATAGTTTTCAAGTTATAAGCGATTTACTCAACAGTGATAACCTAAAAGTAGCTATTACTCAGCTATGCCATGAGCTACAGGTCTGAAATTTCACTATGTTATAGCTGGCCCAAAAGTAGCTGAATAACATATTTTATACGAAATTCTCTAAATGCAATAGTTTTTAAGTTACAAGTGATTTTACTCATAATGGAAGTTACTGAAAAGCCCAAAAGTAGCTATTACTCACTTAGCTATTGAGACAGACACCCAACTTACTCACCATATTGTAGCTATGAAAAAAGTAGCTGAATAACATATTTTCACAAAATGCTGTAAATGCAACACTTTTGAAGTTATAAGTGATTTAGTGCATGATTTCATGAATTTTAATGCATTAAAAATTATTAAAAAAATTTATTAAAAAAAAAGTAAGACAGATCCAGGTCTCATACTCACACAAGAGAATCTACCTCTGGCCTAGTACATATATGCAAGATATGAGAGAAATCCCTGCAATAGTCACTGAGAAAATTGTGATAAAAAGTTGAAATTTTCACACTTTTGGTGGGGGTACCCCCCTTGTAATGTCTCTAGCAAACAGACGAACAGACAGATTTGCATGCCTTGAACAATTTTCATCCTCGATAGATAAGGTATCTTTTTAAAAAAACAGCATGTCTCTAGGCCTTGTAGTTTTGGAGAAGAAGTTGTTCACGCGGACGCCCACGCCGCAGAGTGATGACATAATGTCAGCTGACATAAAAACCCTTAAATATTATGTACACTATTTACACAACAGGAGCCTAGAAGGTTTATTGGTGGATCTGCTGTGCAGCCACCACTGGACCTAAATGGAAAAGCTCCGAATCTGCCCAGGCAACATCTTTAAGGTAGAATTGTGTAAAGGTGTTGTGGGACTTCCAGTGGCATGCAGCTAAGATCTGGTCTAGTGAAATGCCACCCTGAAAAGCCTTAGAAGCCGCGAAGGCTCTAACGTCATGCGCTTTTACTTGGTGAAGGGTTAGCGCTTCCTGATCTGATAGCTCATAGCAAAGGATAACCGTCTGCTTAATCCATGAGGAGATGGTAGCAGGAGAAATATCCTTCGTGAAACCCTTTTTGAAGGAGACAAACACCAGCTCTTTTCCTTGTCTGAGATCTTGAGTCTTGTCCAGATAGTGGCGCAAGGCTCTAACTGGGCAGAGAGACCTGTCCTCCTTCAAGGACTTGTCCAGAGTAGGAGCCAGGGCTGGAATAACCACTGGAGCGACACACTCTGGACCCTCTTTTGCCAAGTGGTTCTTAGCCAAGAAACTTGGAGACGGGTAAAGGGACACCTTTGACCAGTCAGCTTGGTGTCTAATATTTTTGTTCAGCCAAGCATGTATTTCACTCCTACGCTTTCCAGAACCCAGAGCGAGGAGAAAAACCGTTTTAAAGGTCAGATGTTTTAATGAGGCCTTTCTGAGAGGGTCAAATGGTGGTTTGGTGAGTTGATGCAAAACCAGAGAGAGATTCCACGAAGGAATTCCTCACCTACCATTTGGTCTATCTCTGTGAAAACTGTCCAAAAGGCGAGTAAAATTTTCATCTTTGCTCACATTCAAGGACGAATTGCCTAATTTGTCCGCAATGGCTGATCTGTAACCATCAATGGTACTGGGTTGGAGATTCTTCTCCTGGAATAAATGTAGGAGGAAATCTGCTATCTGTTTAACAAATGGAGACCTGAAGTCCACCTGACTTGATTCACACCATCTGACAAAAACGGACCACTTTGCCTCATAGACTGTTCTGGTTGAACTTCTTTGAGGAGCCTCAATTCGTGACGCCACTGGGCTAGAGAACCCCTGCTCCTTGATAGCCTCGGCTCTAGGAGCCAGGCGTGTAGGTTTAGATTGGTCAGATTCCTGTGACGCGCCTTGTTGAATGGCTGCGTCACTAGGTCGAAGACCTCCTGGTGAAGTGACCATTCCGTCTGAATGACTTGGCCTTGACGAGACAGCTTGTCTGCGATCACATTGAGACGACCAGGGATGTGTATGGCCTTTAGCACTACATGTCTCAGACTGCACCAACACAGGAGTCGCCATAGAAGGGCACAAAGTGAGCCTGACCTCATACCGCCCTCCTTGTTGATGTATGCCACAACTGTGGTGTTGTCTGTGGCAACTAGAACAACTTTGCCTTGTATCAAGTGCTGGAACCTTCTCAAGGCCAGTAAGACCGCTTTTAGTTCCAGGAAGTTTATGTGAAGATGACTTTCTGGCACTGACCAAACGCCTCTTGCTGTGAAGTCTCCTAAGTGAGCACCCCAGCATTCTTTGGAGGTGTCTGTAAAGATTTGCACGGCATGACTCAAAGGGTGCAAAGGCTGTCCTGTTAAGACATTTGTCTCCTTGGTCCACCATAGAAGGTGTGGGTGAAGGGACCTTGGAACCGGAATCTCCTTTTCCAGGGATTCTGGAACTCTCCAATGTCGTTTTAGGTGCCACTGGATGGGTCTCATGTGGAGTCTCCCCAGGGGAACCTGTTTTTCTGCTGCTGTAAGCAGGCCTATTAGGGACATAAATTCCCTAACTCGGCAACTTGGTTTGGATAGGATGGATTCCAACTTTTGGAGGATCGACTCCCAACGGTTCTGGGTCGGTAAGACCAGTCCTTGAGAGAGATCGTACTTGTAACCCACGAACTCGAAAATCTGTTTGGGTACCAGTTCTGACTTTTGTAGGTTCACTATTAGTGTTCTCAATAAACCCTTTTTACTAGGACCGGGTATGCAGTGGTTTCAGCGGGCGGGTACCCGGGTACCCGCGCCGATGGGCGATAATAGGTGAAACTACAAATATCTCCATATTTACAGACTTAAAACCTACAGAAATAATGGGATGCAACCATTTGCTTTATTTCTTGTTGGCCACGGTTTTGCATTCAAAACAATATTGCACGGAAGAAAGGTTAAATAAAAAAAGACTTCTGTACATTCAAAACACGGTTGTTTATATAAAAATGGAGTCACATGACCTATCACAAGAGCATTACACTACAACTCGAATGTAGTTTCGGAATTGAAACTTTATTTTTATTTCAGGATGTAAGTTAATTTTATTAACGTAAAATTATTAACTACTGTGTGAAAATATTGTACTCTTATTTATTTAAGGAGTGCATGTCACTATATATGGCCAATATACAGCGTTTTATGGACTCGGAATTAAGAAACTGTGTTGATATACTGACGATTTTCAAAGGGTTCCGGTATTTGACAATGTATAAACAACTAAAATAAAAGACAAATAAAATACTATAAATGGTGTACAAGGGTGAGAAAACAATATTATTATGCATTTTAATTGAATAGTTTCATTTTAAAGTGAATTAATGAAGTCCAGATACGTCTGTACTTGGTCAGTCAATGTGGGCGATATTAACAGAAATAAGCTTAGATTCGGGTACTCGGGTATGAGATTTCAGATTCGGGTAAGTATTCAGGGTTCGGGTACCCGGATATCCGGGTACCCGTTGAGATCACTATTCACTATCCAACCCAACTCCTGGCAAAGGGCGAGGAGGGATTGAGTGCCCTGGTGGCAGGATTCTTTGGTAGGGGCTCGAATCAACCAGTCGTCTAGGTACTGGTGGATCCTTATACCCCGGGATTGAGCCATTAACTTGACCTCTTTGACCACACAAGTGAACTCCATCGGAGCTGTGGAGAGGCCAAAGGGAAGGGCCCGGAACTGATAGGACTGATTTTGGAAATGGAACCTGAGATATTTCCGGGACTTCAATGAACTGGAATGTGGAAATAAGCGTCGCTGAAATCCAGCAATGTCACCCATTCCCCTTGTTGCAAGGAAATCCGAATTGTTTCTGGGGTTTCCATCTTGAATGTTTTTACGCTCAAAAATTTGTTTAGAGCACTGAGGTCCAAGATTGGCCGCCATTTCTGGTTTGGTTTTGGAACTATGAACAGTCGGTTGAAGAAGGCTAGAGATGTTCGAACCCTTACCATCTCTACCGCCTCCTTTTGCAGTAAGGCCTGCAAAGCCTCCTTCAGGTAGAGGTTCCTGAGGGTGTTTGCATAACCACTGACTATCAAGGGATCCCTTACCAGAGGAGGTCTGATTTTGAATGGGAGAATGTAGCCGTCCTTCAAGATGGACACTACTCTCGGATTTGCACCCAGGAGGGACCACTTTTGCCAAAATTTTTGGAGACGTCCCCCTATCAGATGAGCATTGACAACATTGTGGCCATTTGGAACAACAGGGGCAAAAACGCAATGATCTACAGAAAAAGCATCTTTGACAAATTTTATTTCTTGCTTCATTTTTAATGAGGGACTTCCGTCTTTCTTTTGTGACTGCCCTCTCACACTTAAGACAAAAGGTACAGGACTGGCAACAGGACATGACACAGCTTGTTGAACAGACACAGAAAAGTTTTGTCTTTTTACATTTAGAACACTCTTGCTTGGCCGGGCCACTGCCACCGGACTGAGAATACAATAATTGTCATTTATACTGCCCTTGATCCTTAGGAGGGCGGGTGCCGCGTCCGGGCTGACATCCTCTGCCTCTTGCTCTACCACGACCCCCAAAGGACTTCCATGCCGGCATGTCTTTACCGGTGGGATTTCCGGTATGAGCGGTATCCTGACCTGGTTTCCAGTTAGTAGAGTAAGGCTGATATCTAGCTTGTTGTCACTTTTGATTTCCGGCGAACCCACCACGGCCCGGACCGGGCTGGTGAGTACGCTTAATAGTCTCAAACTGAGCAATTTCATCTTCTGCTTTCCAGATTACAGCATCCGGAAACAGAACATGGGTGTTCAAAGGGCAATTCCGCAGAGCGGAAAAAGTGTTCGGTTTAATACCTAACTTCAAATGATCCAGATAAGAATCTCGACGCACTAGGGTGAGATTGGCCATCTGTACAAAGGTAAAGTCGGAAAGATGCTGGACGGATTTTCCGACCGCAAAACTCACATTCTGGTTGAATGATGTAAGATAATGAAGTTCATCCAACGCGGCCTGAGCCTTGGGAGATGATTTGCCCTTTCCAAGTTCACTCTGTAAAATCTTTAACTGATCCTGGACACTGTCCTGTATTTTAGTAATACAACGGTTGAACCCTGCAGACTGGTTGCATATATAACTAGTCTCCTTGGCAGCCTTTTCCCACTTTCTGAGCGTGTCCTGAGCAATGGGCCGGGAAGAAGGTTGAGACGTAGTAGCAGAGGGTTTTGCAATGCGGGCAAAGGCACTATTAAGTTTCGCCGCATCATTCGGCCAAGTTGTCACATATTTTCCAGGTCTGGAGATGTCTTTGGGTTCTGCCGGATGAATCCCATACCACCTAGACTGTGATTTAGGGGGGCCGGAGATAATGGTCCGTATGTAAACCTCCGGGTTCTGCGGATTTTGAAGGGTAGCCTTCAATCAGTACCAGATTCAAATTCTCCAGTTTTTTACATAACCAATCCTCTGGGGGGAGGTTGACGGACACCTTTCCTACTGGCTGTGATCTATGTCCTACCCACGGATTATCAGCCCTGGAAGAAGGAGAATACTCTAAATCCGGGATATGTGACCATCCCATAAAGGCACGTACGCCCCTCACTGTCTCCCTGTAGTTTTGATCCTCGCTCATAGCGCGGTCACTTTCAACATTGTCTTGATCTGGCTGATCCTCCAGTTCCGACAATTCGCCCTCTTCAAAATGAGATGGTGGAGATACGTTCCGGGCAGACACCGACAGAGGGTCAACACTTTGGTCATAAGGCACCGGGCCAGAAGAAGCAGGTCCAGCAAAAACCGGCTCCGGGTCAGGGTCCTGGTACAACTGTTCCAGAGGAGATACCATATCCACATTAGAAGAACTCTGAGTTCTATCCGGACCAGAAGCCGGGGCGGCTTGGCCGGAAGGAACTGAAGTCATTAGGAAAGGGGCTTGAGAAATAGATCCGGCAGGTGCTTTGTGAGTAACCGGTGCCTTCAGCTAAGCCAGCTAAAGACCTACTTGTTTAGGCTGGCATACCCCCCACCTTAGTTATACCCTGGCGGCGCTTTTTAGATGTCGACCCATGCCTGTCCCTGGACTCTCCCTTCTTGGACTCAAGTGCATTAGAGGATTTGTATCAATTTTGCACTATATAAATCCTACTATTATTATTATTCACCGGGGAGAAAGATGGCTGAGAAGCTGGACGGTGTCCCAGTGTTAAAGAGAGCTTCGAGACGAGCCATGCGAACTGACCACTTTTCATCCAGTTCTTGGAGGTCCTTACGGAAGGATGGCTGTGGTAAGGAAAGATCAGAAGAAGGTTCATGAGTAGAAACGGAAGGCTCCATGTCCTGCGGATCTACTTGGGCTACAACTGTAACAGAAGCTGGGTCAATTAAAGTTTCTTTGCTCTTTGCTTTTTCCTTTCGCAGTTTATAGGTTGGTGTAGCCAACAGAATCACCTGCTCCGGAGTTAACAAATCGCAGTACTCACAGGGTAACTTAGCCACACATGGATCCTCACCCATGCCTTTGTCCCTGCAACGGGCACAACGAGAGTGGGTGTCAAAGGAGGCAATAATATGGCCGCACGCCGCTTTCATTTGTCCTGGAGATGCCATGATGAAGTAAAATTCAAATGACAAAAGTTCAAGCACACACAAAAAGAATTGTTCGAATTATCCACAAAATACAAAGTTTCCAGAGAAAACACAACTTCAAAACTCGCGCCAAACGAAAAAGATGCTATGACGTCACGTCCCTCTGGCGAATAAAGCAGGAACTAGGCCACCTGCTGAGTGGATGGGAGTGTACCGGTCCGGCCAGAGGTGAAACTCAGGACGTCTTTTTCTGGCGTTTTGCGGGACCGGCTGGCGCCGGACAATAGCTATCGTCTGTTAGGTAAGATGTATTAACGCAATGAAAAATACATTTCTGCAATAGAAAATATAAAGAAAAATAACAAAAGTTACATAAAAAACAAGAGTTTTATCCTTTCCTGTATATTAGCTCTCAGGTTTTGTATCTCTTCCGTGAAACCGGAAGTAGGTCACTGACAATGTAAACAAAGATGGGGGCAGACTTGACCCCGTTTTGTTTTAGTTGAAACTGCATATTTTAAAGATTTTATGCAATAAATATATGCTTAAACTGTAAAATTAGCATTTTTAAAAATTTTGTCTGTTTGGTGTATGTTATTTTGATATTGAAATACTGGTAGTATGTGTCGATATCGGCAGTTCCGTGGGATGATCGATCGATACTGAAAGATTGAGCACCAATCCCTATACTAGTATGCCTTTACAAAGTGTACTGTGGAGCTAATATTGATTACCTCTGTCGAACCTCGATCCCAGTGCTTTTTGGATCACACACAGAAATAAACTAACGTCTAGCTCTGCAAACAGCTGAGCTACAGAGGAATCCCTGGAAGGCCAGGTGTTAACAGAACTGATATATATTGATGAGGATATTCCAAAAGCGATAAGATCTGGTTAAGTTCTTTTGTCTACCTTTGTGCAGATTTGTATACATTTTACTTGTTTAAGTTAAATATTTGATCAGAAATGTATTATCCAAGTACCTGTAGCAGTTAACCATTTACACAATATCTGCATCAGTGAGTATTTGTAAAACTTAGGTTAAACCAATTTTACACTTACCTAAGGTGTCTGGTGCAGTAGGTGCCAGGTGTCCCCATACCAAGGTGTTCTCTAACAGCTTGAGATGATCCTCTGCACTGGAGAATCTATACATGTCACTCACCGGCTGACCCGAACTGCCCAAAAACCTGCAAACACATGCCGACAACAACAACATTAGAGTTTTACTTGGTTTCTGATTTCCAAAAACCACAGATGCTTCGTTACAACCAATTTTACTGTTGAAAGTACAATCCTAAAGGTTAATGACCTCTCTTTGAACTCAGGGAGGTCAGGGGCTGGTTTAACAAAAGGAATTAACCAAGACTTAGAGTAACAGTTTTATTCCAGACTTGGGCTATGTCTGCTAGTCTTAGGACTTCAGAAAGAAGCTAAGACTACCCTATGGCTAAGTCTAAGCTAAGTCTTAGTGCTTAAATTTAGGTCAACCTTAGTGTAGGGATTGAAATGCAATTTCAATATCGATATCAAACTCTATTTTGGCTTTGCATATCGATCAATATTGAAATATTGTTTCACACCATAAAATCTGTTATTTTGCACCTACTGATTTTTCAGTTATAATAAATCATTCTGCTAACATGTAAGTTATACAAAACTGACCATGAATTTAATACAAGCAGCCTATAAAAACAATTAAATTTCATGAAAAACTCACAATAAGTCTTTTTAATGCATAAATATTGATGATCAAACTACAGGGAACTGATAAATTACAGAACTATTTGAAAATTTCTTCCTGGTGTGTGATGGAAACGATATTGAAATGCCCACTTTTAGTATCAATATTGAAATTTAGAAAGACATATCGATCAATATTGAAATTCGATATATGATCCCTTCACTAGTCAACCTGGGAGTGGGCTTAATTTTGCAACAAAGACTTTAATAATGCCGCTATAAATTTGTTCTCAGTTTCAAAATTTGAAATGGTAAAAAATAAAGAATAGTGTACAGAACACCTCCCTAAAGTAGTCTGGAAGCTTTTATGTGGTTACAAGGTCTGCCACTGCAAAACAGCGGTATATTTTGAGTACAAAAAAGGTCATATGACACAGAAATCCATCGTAGTTATTTCATGAGATAATCTTAGTATGGTTTTGACTAAGTAAAGTTTTGTGAAATCCACTTAAGACCAAGACTGGGCAAAGTCAGAAGGTTCAGATTTAAGTTGGACTTAGTCCAAGAGTGACCAGGTCAAAGAGTCTTTGTGAAACTGGACCCAGGAGCCAAACGTAGGAGATTTTAGATGCTTTTCTGATTTTTTTGGAAAAAACTTTCTGTTTTGAGTACTTCTGTTCCAAGTTGTCACAGCCAATCATTTTGACCAGAGGTTACTCAGGAGTAATCTTTAAGAAGTTGCAACTGATCTTTTTGCAGCTACAACTTATCTTCTGCACTGGTCTGTAAAACTAATTCAGGGTAAACTAGTGGATAAATCGTTATCGATACGGGTAATATTTATTATTTTAGATATAGTTATAAATGGCAAAATGCTTGGAAAAAAACCTAAATGTCATCAAAAGTGACTTTAAAGTAAGAAATCTTAAATAAGCAGGCAATATTTCCCACCAAACACTTCTCAGATCCTTTTTCTTTAAATAAAACAGTCCAAATCTAATTCAGCCTCAAAGCTAGCCCATGAGCATGAGGGAATTCTAGCCGTTCTTCAAACAAAACCGTCGTTTTAAATCACAGGCTTTTGTGGTCGCTTTATTTATTTAAGCCGACCCTGTCTAAATTAACTATCAAACAGCATCTTGCAGTTTGACACTGATTGAAGAGAACTACCTTTCTCCTTAAAAACCCACAAAAAAGATCAAATGGTTACATTTTCTCTTTGTTCTTCCTCAAATTGACAAGGCCAATAATCGTAGGAATGGAACCGAAGAAATTACTTTAGTTTTTTTTGAAAACCAGCAGGGTGTTTCGAAAAAAAATAACCCGAATTTGGGGAAACCACGTTTTAGTATATACCGACTGGAAGTAAAACATGCGGTTGGTAAACAAATCTTGGCACAATAAAAGGTGACATAATTACTAAAATAAGGAAACTTTTGTTGAAAATGGATATAAATTAACCAAAGTTGACCGATTATTGGGTTTATAACTTTATATGGAGAAAGTTTACCTCGAAACAACATATTGGTAATGTATGAGCGATAACGTAAGATTCTCGATGGGCGCTTTCAAAAGCATGAGCGTTACAGAGTGCGGCTACAGTAATATATATAGAAATGTTAACTGTATGGCTCAGTAATTAAAATGGGACAGATACAATGTGAATACTACCCTGACTTGTTTCAATCAGTTGACAGATGAGTATTTATTAAAAGGTATTCATGAAGATTATAGTGTCACTGTAGTTTTCTCTAAAATGGACAACTTTTTCTATATTTTGCATTACAAATGTGTCTTATTCTCTTAATTGAAAGAATTACCATATTTATCCGTATAAACGCCCCGGGGGCGATGCATTTTTCAAAAGAGGGGGTGACTATTACAGATAAAAAAAAATCAACTCTCGAATCCAGTGGCAATGGGTGATAATGGACACTCTCAGCCTTGCTCTCGCTTGCCAGCATGTATAATGGCGGGAGAGCTTAAAATATTGGAAACAAACCTTAACTCTGAAGAAATTATAAAGTTTTATATTGTATTTTTGCAGATTTTAATGCGTCTGTGGTCAAAACTGCCATGTTTTGTTTTGAGTTTCTTTATTTTCCGTAAGCAATATTCGAATGGGTGAGTACTAAAACGCATCTTTTTTCGGAATCTCATAATCGCAAAGGTGCTGATTGTTGAGATGGATGTAAAACCCCGAAACATGAACTTTGCAAAGGTTGAAAGGGGGTGATTAATAGGGAGAGAGCATTTATACGGATAAATACGGTATTAACATACTTTCATGATTTATACATTTAATACCCCATTCTCACTACAGACAATATACCCCACGGTAGTAGGCACAGGGCGAAACGCCCCTGTATTTCCACTACCATCTGATGTCCATATGTGAACTTGTGACACAGTGGCAAACGGTCCAAATGTTTAAATTTTCAACCTCTGAATTTGGAACCATTAGGAGGCGCAGAAGAATTTTTCATACGGTAACTGAAGGTGTGGTCCATGGTTTATATATAAGGTCATGTTTTGGTGTAACACGTTAGTGCCACGGCAACATAAGGTGAGTAGAGGTAACTGGAGGTTTTCTCTGAGTGACACATGTTTACACTACTCTCGTCCCAGGGGCGGATCCAGCTTTTATGTAAGGTGGGGGTTCACATCGAGTAAGGTGGGGGTTCACATCAGACATATTATAACTAAGGGGGTTGGGGGGCATGCCCCCCTGGAAAAAAATAAATTTTCGGTAAAAATAGAGTGCATTTCCAGTAAATTTAACACCACTGTCAAGAAATAATTTTGTACTTTGGGTTGAACCCCTTTACAATATTTTTCAAGGGGGGGGGTTCGAACCCCCACCCCCACCCCCCCCTAGATCCGCTACTGCGTCCTACTGCCATCCTACTGTTACTTATGGTTACACACTGGCCAATTAGTGGCTGTGCACATCATACATTATGGATACACCAAACCTCGGAAGATATGAGGCTTCCTCAGAGGCAATTCTGTTCTTAGTATTTGTTAGTAGAATCAGTAATGAGATAAATAGTACCCAATCCAAATTAGAGCACACAAAATCAAAAATCCTAGCTTCTCCCCTGAAAATATATCACTTCTCACATGTCACACAAGCATTTAACACATAAACAAATTTGAAAATTTTAATTACTTAAATGTAGCTTTTATAAGCTACAAGCTTACCATGTGGGACTGAATGCTTTACTGGTTGCCGCGAGGCACAGACGACCAACGCTCGAGAAAAACAAGCATGCAGTTGGTTCGGCCTCATAGGTTGTCGTGACGTCATCACTTCCTGTGTATCAGCCTCCTTTTCGTTGAGATTAAACCCATGTCCCCTCAGCTGTGATACAGCGGGGAGGTAGGGTGGGACTCTTCTCAGTCCCACATGGTAAGCTTGTAGCTTATAAAAGCTACATTTAAGTAATTAAAATTTTCAATTTTATTGCGCTACAATAGCTTACCATGTGGGACTGAATGCTGAATTCAACCGCCCGGTGGCGGGATTACAGCTGAGACTGGAAGGTCTGAATGTTGTTTTTCTCGAATTGAGAGTAATAAAAAATAGTTCCAAAAAAATTTCCAGTCTGAGTCCCATTTACAGAGTCCCAATCCTGAAGGTCGGACTTGTAAAGAGCCAAAAACCTGATGAGAATACACAGTGTCGTACACTGTAGGGTGTTTGGAAGGAGGATTGTGTACCCGGAGTACACAGATAGGAAGAACCCCAAAGGGCTATGACGTCAGAATGAGGTCAAGGTTCGAGAATTGCTATTTGCAACCTTATTTATAAGACAACCTTATGGTCCCAAGAAGTTAAAGTTAACGTAAAGTTAATATGTGTGTGACCTTACCTGTAACACCCTGATGAGGTAGCTTATACCTAGACCTGGGGAGACTCCTGAGGATTAGCTGTAGCGGACGTGCCCCCCCCCTTAAGTTTCCGAAGAAGACATCACTGAGGAGAAGGGTCTAGGACCTGTTGAGCCGCTACTACTGGTCCCAGATACATGTTGTTGTCGTTGTCCGACCAAGTAAGGTCTTTTAGGTAAAAATTGGTAAACGTGTTGTGAGCTTTCCAGTGACACGCTTGCATGATCTGGTCCACCGATACCCCACCGTAAAAAGCCTTAGAGGCTGCGAAGGCCCTAATGTCATGCGCTTTAACTTGGACTAAGTCCAAGGCTTGCTGGTCTGCTTGCTTATAACAAAGTAGAATGGTTTGTTTCAACCATGAAGAGAGAGTAGCGGGTCTGATATCTGAGGTATGTCCTTTCTTGAAGGAGATGAAAAGAAGGGACCGGGACCCTCTCAGGTCCTTGGTTCGGTCCAGATAGTACCTCAAAGCCCGTACAGGACACAAGGTCCTGTCTTCTTTGAATTGTCTATCTACAATGGTAGTCAAGGCAGGAATAGTCACCGGAGACACACTTTGAGAACCTTCTCTTGCTAGCTGGTTTTTGGCTATAAAATCGGATGAAGGGAACAAGGCTACCTTTTCCCATTGGCCTAGATTAGATACTTTGTTGGCGACCCAGGCGTGGATTTCACTGCGGCGTTTGCCGGAGGCCAGAGCTAGCAAGAAAGCAGTCTTGAGAGTGAGATGTTTGAGGTCTGTGTCTTTCATAGGCTCAAAGGGCGCTTTTGTGAGCTCATTGAGGACAACAGATAGGTTCCACTGAGGAAGGTTTCTGGAACTCTTGGGGCGATCCCTGTGAAAACTGGAGAGCAACCTGTGAAGGTCCTCATTATGGGCAATATGCTGGGCCGTAGGGCCTAGAGTGTCAACAATAGCTGTCCTGTAACCATCAATGGTAGAGGGGCGCCTGTTTAGGTCTTGGTACAGATACATAAAGAAATCTGAGATTTGCTTCACAGATGGTGAGGAGAAATCCACCGAATTATCTCTGCACCATTTTTCAAATAGGGCCCACTTTGATTTGTAGATGTTCCTTGTTGAAGACCGCTGAGGTGCAGCAATTCTCTCTGCCACTTCCACAGAGAAGCCTTGTTCTTGGAGTTGTCCACTCCTAGAGACCAGGCGTGGAGGTTGAGGTGCTGCTTGAGGAGAGTTGTCGACACCGGGAGTTGTAGAGGGATCTCTGTTGAGAGCTGCACTAGGTCCCAGAACCAGGGCATCCCTGGCCAGCCTGGGGCTATTAGAATGATCAGGCAGGTGCATTGCCTGATTTTTTGGATCACCCTGTAAAGGAGAGCCGTTGGAGGGTAAGCATAAGCAGTGAGACCCGTCCAGTCTATGTTTAGAGCATCTATGTCCCAGGCCTGGGGGTCTGGGATAGGAGACACGTACAGAGGGAGCTTGTGGTTCAGATGAGTGGCAAAAAGGTCCACGTGGGGAGTGAACCACTTTCGGCAGATCTGTTTGAACACCTGTGGATGGAGTGACCATTCGGTCGACTGAACCTGGTTCGACCTGGAAAGTAGGTCGGCCATCACATTCAGGCACCCTGGAATGTGTCTGGCTTTCAAGATTATGTGATAGTGGTGGCACCAGGTCATGAGTCTCCACAGGAGTGCGCACATCTCCACCGAGTGTGTTCCCCCTTGTTTGTTTATGTAAGCTACCACAGTTGAGTTGTCCGTGGCAACTAGCACTGTTTAGTCCTGACACTGGTCTTTGAAGTGTCTCAAAGCCAGAAAGACAGCTTTCAATTCTAGGACATTTATGTGAAGTCCTTTTTCCTGAGGTGACCACAGCCCTTTTGTAGAACTTTGTTCTAAGTGAGCGCCCCAGCCTTCGTTTGAGGCGTCTGTAAAGAGTTGGATACTGTGGTCTTTGGGATGAAGGTCGGCGCCTATCATCACCTTTGCAGGATTCTGCCACCAGTCCAGATGAGCAGAAATGACTTCTGTCCAGGGAAGGAGGCTGTCCAGCGACTGAGGAAATTTCCAGTGCTCTTTCAGGTGAAACTGAAACGGTCTCATGTGAAGGCGTCCCTCCGGGACCATCTTCTCCGTTGAGGCTAGCAACCCAATTAGAGACATCAAACATCTTGCAGTCAAAACATGTTTCGACTTGAGTCGTAGGATCAAATCCTGAAGTTTGAGCCATCTCTCTTGAGTGGGTTTTACAAGGGCTGAATCTAGGTGGTATTCGTAGCCCACGAACGAGAACACCTGAGTTGGTTTCAGTTCTGATTTCTCTTGGTTTAAGATCCATCCCAAGGACTGGGTGAGATCTACCACTGTCCGAGTGTCCACTAATGCTTCCTCCTGGGACTGAGACCTGATCAGCCAGTCGTCCAGGTATTGATGAAGTCTGAGTCCTCTGCTGAGGGCCATGAGCTTCACTTCTTTGACGACCATGGTGAATACCTGGGGGGCTGTGGCTAGTCCGAATGGGAGCGAGGTGAACTGGAACACCTGTGACCTGTGGCAAAATCTTAGATACTTCCTTGAGTTTGGATGGATGGGGATGTGGAGGTAAGCGTCCGACAGGTCTATTGACGCTACCCATTCCCCCGGAATCAGAGAAGTCCTGATGGACTCTGGCGTTTCCATTTTGAACTTTTCTACGTGTAGAAAAGTGTTGAGCCTGCTTAGGTCTATTACTGGCCTCCACCTTTGGTGAGGCTTGGGTACAAGAAAGAGGCGACTGTAAAACCCGAGAGATTTTACATTTTCCACCCTTTCGATAGCGTTCTTTAACAGGAGAGACTGGATGCAATCGGCCAAGGCTTGGTCTTTTTGAGGGGCCTTGTACTCTGACACAATCAGAGGAAATCTTATCAAGTTTGGCCTTGAGAGGAATGGCAGAACGTAGCCATTGGTGATGATATTTAACACGTTGGCTGAGCAATTGTTTGCGTGCCAGTCTCTCCTGAAAGAACGGAGGCGACCTCCTACTGGTGGATTGACTGAGGCTTGATAGGAGTCATTGGGAAGAGGGGTTTCCACGCCCTTTTCCTTTGTTGTGGGGTCGAAAGCGACCCCTGGAGCCTCTGAAGTTTGGTTTTCCTCTAGAAGAGGGAAACGAATAGTTGCTGCTTTGGGAGGAATTGCCCCCAAAGGGGCGTTTCCTGTAGGAGCCTCTTCTCTTATTGTGGTGGGAACCACGAAAGGGCTTATTTTGGTAGGGTCCGAAACCCTGAGCATCTTTTGAGGTGCCTTTTTTGAGAAGGAAGTCCTCGCCTTCCTTCACTGACTGGGAGTTGAACAGGGAACGAGTCCAGAGAGAGGAATTCCTGAGCTCTTGACGTCTGGTTTCCCCTAATTGTGGCTGCAGATGGGACATTTCGGCTTCGCGTCTAAGCAAGCCGGAAGTTGCCATTGTATAAAGTTCCCTTTGTAAAATATGGGCAAGGGATTTGCTCAGGCAGGTTATGGCCTTATGTTGAATAGTGAGGGTCTTCTCCCAGAGATCAAAGTAGTCATAGGCCTCATCATAACCACGTTTTACTGCTTTTTCAGGGTCGGCACCTTTCCTGAACTGGGACTTGACCTTCTTGAAGGTTTCTTTTAGTCCATAACGACACCTCCTCATGGTAGAGTTACAGGAGGAGGATGTCTTGGCAAAAGTGGTCGTGAAATTCAAAGTGGTTAGATTGTACCTTGCCTGTTGTTCTAAGTCCTTGAGGACAGAGAGTGGGACCTTGCCTAAAGGGGCCCCCGAAGGTTTAGGAGATATACAGATCTTGGCAAAGTCTGCATTTAAGTCTTGGAGTTTCTCCGAAAAACAAGGTTGTCCAACCTTGTACCACTTAGAAGTGGAAGGGGGGGGCTTTGGGTATTTGCCCTCTGCCAGGTTTGCAGCCATAAGGTCATTGTTGAATTTGTCAAAGGCATCTCTTATACCAGAGTTGAGGGGCAACATAGCTGATGGACCCGTAGGTCTCAGCTCTTGGACGGCCACCTCGTCATCGATACCTATGATAGCAGTAGCAGGTCTGGGGACTGAATCCCTCGGATCAGGTAATTTGAGGATACGTCGAAAAGTATCTACCTCCTCCGCATATTGATTTGGGATGTCAGCCAGAGCCACATCCCTATAGTAGGGCGGGTCAAGGTCAATTTGAGGATGTTCCTGATCATCAGAGGCCATTCTCTGGGGCTTGGGAGACCTGTGTTTACGTCTAGGGGACTGATCCTCCCCAGACGATGAGGGCAAATATGCGGACCTTGACTTATGTTTAGACTTGTCAGAGTGCTTTTTAGGTCTAGAATATGAAGGGCGATCATGATCGGAATCAGATCCCGAACCTGAGATCGGAGCATGGCTAACCTTGTGAGAGGACGTCTTGGGGCGAACAGACTGTGTCTGTTCGGAAGAGCTAAGACGAACGTCCGAACCTTGCTCGGCCTGAAGGCGAGGAGGAAGAGAAGGGCCATATTCAATATCCATGGGTTCAGAAGCACTGACAGAGGTCTGAGGTTCGGTGCGAACAGCCGAAGAGGCGATCTTATCAGCCAGCCCTTGTTGAGATTTTAGGAAATCTTCACGCATAGATTTAAGGGCATCATAGATGTTGGCCTGAAAAACACCGAATTTCTGATCAAATTTGTGGTCCAAAGACTTTTCTACAGAAGAATGGACTTTATGATGTAAGGCTGTACTGGGAGTGGGAGGAACAGTACGCCCTGGTGTAGTAAGAGGCAAAGGATCGAAAGATAAGGGTCTGGGACGTGGAGGTGAAGTAAACAAATGATCGGCCGCAGCTTCAAGTTCGGCTTGCGATCCAGAAAACGATTCAAAAGAATCGCCAAGAACCTCGTCCCGATCTTTGTCCGATGCCTGAGAAGTGGGATGTTTTTTCTTGTATCGTCTTCTATTAGCAATTTTAGTGGACTGTTCGTCTGTGAAAGACGCACAGATTTGACAAGTACCAGCTTTTGTAACACACAGATCATCGCCCTTCCCTGCATCTCTGCAGGAAGGGCAATAGCCATGACTGTCGAATGGCTGACAGAAATGATTGCATTTGCTGGATCTGGGTTTATCTTTAGAAGACTGGTGGGCGGTGGCCATGTTTTAATGCAATAAAATATGAAAATACTTCGAACCGAAGATTCGAGCAGTACTAGTGTAGTGGCGAGCACACAACACGCGAAAAAAGAAGACGTTAAAAAACTGACAAAATACAGCACCGGAAGTGCTGAAAATTGGGTATAAGATTCTATACTGCCAAATAAAGGAAAAGCCGAATTATGGACGAATGACAAACAATATATCCAGAGATATAATAGAAAACAGCTTTGAAAACTTAGCAGAGCATCCAATATGGCGGCGACCAACGAAAAGGAGGCTGATACACAGGAAGTGATGACGTCACGACAACCTATGAGGCCGAACCAACTGCATGCTTGTTTTTCTCGAGCGTTGGTCGTCTGTGCCTCGCGGCAACCAGTAAAGCATTCAGTCCCACATGGTAAGCTATTGTAGCGCAATAAAAGGAATAATTATTTCAATTATTCTTTCTGGGTCCACAAGATAAAGTAAACTTGTTAACATATTTTCAGTGTCTGTTTTTGATGGAAATTAAGTAATTAAGGACTTGTAAAAGAAGCCTAATATCTATAAACCTTATTTGACACAAAGAATAGAAGTCTCTTGTAAAACTTACTACTAAATCATAAGGTGTTTTTCTAGTTCATGTGAACTGCCAATTAAGTAATAGGCAAAAAAAAAGAAAACTTAAAACTATGTAGAGTAAGAAATCTAAAATTCGCCAGGAATCTAAAATTCGCCACCTCTAAAACCTTAGTTAATTTTATGAAGAAAATGATGTTTTTGTCTAAAAATTGGTATTTTTCAGTTCAAAAAGCCTTAATTTACAATACAGTCAACAAATCTCACCACAATTCATTTATTTTATTAGTATTTTGACATGTGGCGAATTTCAGATATGTGGCGAATTTTAGATTTCTTACTCTACTTAATATTTCAGCCTATGTTTTCTTTCTTGAAAAAAAACCTTATTCATTAGAGTACAGTTGACAATAAACAAACCTCATACTTTTGAAACCCATAAAGAATGGTTTTTTTTTTTGGGGGGGGGGGGGGCGTCAGATTTCTTATACCTCTGTTTCACCTTCACAACCGGATTTCATACTGAGCCGCCCATTTGAAACTCCCGAGGGAGATATGTCATTCATCTAGAATGAAGAGCTGGGCCTTAGAACCAGCTGCCACTTGCTGTGATTCATAAAGGTCACTTGTTAAAAGGGGTGAGTTGGTAGCATCGATGTCTTGGGTGTCGACACCACTTCACTGAACTACCCTGACAACACTTTACAACCGGCATCTTAATTGGCAACAAATATAATTATAACTTAATATATTGGGAACAAACCCTAAATCTGAAAAAAAACTGATGAATATCTCTAAATTTTAATAATCTACATTGATTTCATGGAGCAGAACTAGCATGCTTCATTTTCATAAACTTTTAGTTCCAGATAGTGGCCATATTCGATTGGGAATGTTCCTGCAACTTTCTACAGGATACTTAAATAGAAGATATACAACCGTCACACCCACACTCATTACACCAAGTACAGATCTATCTTGGAAAGCAGAGACAACTATGAGCAGAATCATATAACATATCTCTTGGGTCAAGATCATTCAGTCTCATTTCATACCCTGAAAGAGTGAACAAGAAGGTCGTAACACCCAAAGGATCCACACCATAACAGTTCACATAGTTTTGTGTGAAGGTAACAAGTTGTTTTTACAATTTTGGTTTCATGACCATATTGTTGCCCCAAAGTGATACCCCCCTTAAACTAGACTTGAACAAGATGCACTCAGAGAGAGCAAAACGCTCGACTCCATGTGACCAGTCTCTCAAGTGACAGAAAGTATTGTAAGGAAGACAATAAAATAAAACCAAACATGTAAATTAATCTTCATAGAAATATCAAGTAGAAAGCCAAAGTCATTAAAAATACATTGAAATGGGACCTCTGAAAATTCATGATTTTTTTTTTGTATCCAAAAGAAGATCCAGATCCTTCTTTTAGTAAGTTCTTCCTTTGGCCAGGTCCTATCCACCAATTTTTAATAAAGATCTGTTCATTACTTCTGGAATAATCTAAACACACACACAAAAAAAATCAGACAAAGAGACAAACAATTAGCAAACAAAAACATAAACTGCAACTGCTGGTGGAGGTAAAAATATTGCTTAAAGATCATGGTAATTTTTTGTCAAGGAATTGAAAGAAAAAAAAACAGAAAATAAAAACAGAAATAATAATTAATAAAATGATGAATATACCACCTCCCTCTCTATTATCTTTATGTCAATTTCAAGACATAAAACGAAAAGAAATATTTTTACTTAAAGACAGCAAGTATCACACCCTAGGTTTGTGACCTCACAATGACAATTGTATTGTGACATCACTGAGTAATGACATCATCAAGAGCAAAGTATTGATTTTTTACGTATGGGATGAAGAGAAGCAGTTTCACTGTGTATTCCCAATTAGAAATAAGAAAAACTCTCTCCTGACTTTATTTTCAAACAAATTACACCAAATTTGGAAGAATCTGTCTGTACCCCATGAAATACCTCCCCACCAAATTTGAGATTGGTTGATGTTATAGTTTTTGAGTTATAAGGGCACAACGGTGCACAGACAGACTGACAGACAGACAGAAACAAACTGATTACAATAACCCTCTCCTATCGTCGAGCGTTAACTAGTTTATTTCTGTTGTGTGCCTTGTAAGGAGTTTATATGATAAATTAGACTTTCATCAAGTCCTTTTGTCTAAGGTATTATATGAGGACTGAATGACCTTTTTACCAGAATGTGGGGCTGACAAAAGTATTTCTCTAGACAGAAGCTTTTTCACTCATCACATGGGTTCATAATGATTTCATGCATGTCAGATTTGCTGGAATGAGAAATACAAAGACTTGGAGCAAGTCTAATGATAAATGATTATTTAAGCAGTAAAATTACTGTGTTTATTTTATTTTTGTCTGCTTCTTATATGTTATTTTATTTATTTGGGGTTTTATGTCGCTTTCAACACACTGTACAGGTCATATCACGACGGGTAGTTGGAAGGGCAGAGGAAACCAGTACCTTCAGTTCGTCAGGGTTCTGTACTGTAAACGGCCGACCAACGGCAAGCAACTACCAGCTTTCCCACTTGAGGCCGTGCCGGGAACCGAACCCCGGCCTCAGAGGTGGGAGGCAAGAGTGTTACCACTCTGCCACCGTAGTCCCCTGCTTCTTATATGTGGTTTCGATATTGAAATAATGGTAGTATGTGTCAATATCATCAGATGTTGAAAGATCGAGCAACTATCACTACACTAGGTATAAAATGTTACGAATATTTTTTATTGAAAGCCACAACTGGTCACAAAATCGCCAAATATTTGGGGCAGTGAATATCCAACAATTCGCAGCAATTGAACAGGGGTATGAAGTGTCCGTGTTTTCATTATTATTAAAAAGCGTATACAAGAACTTATTATATTAGTGCTTTGTAGTTTTTTAAAATTTATTTGACGATTTTCATGAACTATCACAAAACAGTTGGGACTTGGGAGTAATTTTAATATGCATGACAGATACTAACTAAGCATGGTACAGATTTATTGACGCAAGAAAGAAGGATTTAAGTGCTTAATACTTTAATTTCTGTCTCATTTTAGCCATAAATAACAATGCAGCTTCATTTGGCTGTCAAATAAACCAATTGGCATGTGATTTAATATGCTCAATAACACCATTGTTTTCACTTACGGATAATTTGCCTTCTTGTTTAAACTGCATAAAATTTAAAACTCTGACGATAATAAAGTCGTAAAATGACAACTAAATGACCTAAGACCATAATTGGGTTAGTTGTCCAGGATGAAGTAGACACTGACAATTTCAAATATATGCAGTTTGACACTGTCTAATACCCCAATTCCACTGTCGGTAGTACATTTATTTTTCTATTTTCATGTTTAACAATAACCTTTGCGAGTGATCATTTATGTCCTGAGTATTGAATACTCATGTCCAATCCGGTCAGTTGTGTAACGACTTGAGTACAGATTGAAATACATTTTCAACATCGATATAAAAGTCACGTTTGACTTTGCGTATTGATGGATATTGAGATCTTGTCTCACATTGCATAATGCATGATTTGGTAGGTACCCCATTTATCAAAAACTACATATACAACAGATCATTTAGATAAACTTTAGGCTGCTATACCAGTATCGTATTTATCTGTATTAACACTCCAAGGGGTGTTGCATTTTTCAAAAGGAGGGGGTATGAGATTATATGAGGTAAAGAAACCACTCAAGTGTCTGGTAGCAAATGGGTGATCATATAGTTTACAACCAGCATCTCAATCATTAATATATTATTTTAAAAGAACATAAAATATTAGAAACCATAAATCTGAAGAAATTACAAATACTTATCTTGTATTTTTGTAGATTTTAAGGCTTCTTGATCAGAACTGCCATGCAGGCCTGGGGTCAAGTACATGGAGCCAAGTACAAGTACAATTACTTTGCCAAGTTGCAAGTACAAGTACTGATCTCAAGAGTCAAGTACAAGTACAAGTACTTTGAAAAATTGCAAGTACAAGTACAAGTACTTTTATAGCGTACGACCCCAAAACTATAATAACTAGATAATCACTATTTATTTAAAATTAATTATTTATTGAGACATACAATTTAAAGCAATCATTCAATAAACACTGATGAGCTAAAATCTGCTCCATTACTTTTCTGGTTACACTTAATAAATACAGGTCTTTCAAAAATTTTGTCTGTGAGACTCACAGTGTGAGTAAACACCTTAATGCATGGAAATCCTGTCTTGCAATGCTAAAAAATCTGATTTCAAAAGATCCACTTGGACATCAGTATGCTTGTGTTGACAGATAATGAATTATTTACTTGGGGCACATAAAACATTTTTAAAGGGTTTGTACCAGTCCTTTATGTAAAACTGATATTACATATGGTTGGTGGTTGGAATACATTTATTAAATAAATGAATGAACAAGTGAAATAAAACTTTATATTTAAGGGCAATTGTATAGTGTAAAAAGCCAAAGCAGATATACTAAACATTGATATTTGTTTATAAAGGGGTGTATTGAAATGAATGAGTCAACAGTTTATTTGTGTAAGGGATTAGCTTGTTTGTCTTACATAAACAAGTAATTGGCCCTCCTGTCCACTAAGCTTGGCATCAACACTCAGGCTGAGTGGGTCTTTTGTGTGAAAATGAATAAGGGTAGGTATATGACAAAAGCAAAGCTATGCTGTGACTGAGTGGATCTTTTGTGTAAAAGTGAAAAAGGATAGATTAAATGCAGCACCTTTATGATTAAAACACAGCTATATTCTGAATGAGTGGGTATTTTGTTTAAAATGTAAAAAGGTGTTGATTAAATGCAGCCTTGTTATAATTAAAGAAAACCAAAGTTCTGGCTAACTAAACAGCCCTTTGTACTTTGACAAAACAACACAAACTATAATCTATCTACACTCTGCTGAAAGAAACAGTAAAAATTTACACCTAATAAGTCACTTATTAATTAAAGTTATAAAACTACAAAATCAATGTACTTGGAATGTACTTGAAAGTAATTGAAAAGTACTTGGATATTTTAGCTAAGTACAAGTACAAGTACTTTTAATTTTCAACTGTCAAGTACAAGTACTTGAAAAAGAGTAATTAAGTACAAGTACCAAGTACAAGTACTTGTACTCGCCCCAGGCCTGCTGCCATGTTTTGTTTTGATATAGCAGTAATTCAATTGGGGATCTACTAAATCCCATCTTATTTTCGGAATTATGGGGTATGGGGAGCGAGGGATGGGCATTTTTCAGAAAAATACAGTAAACAAATTTCTCATAGATCTTAGAATAAATTTTATACAAATAATGATGACCACACTATGAAGTAGTCACATAATACTGCCTTATGTAGTATTATTGATCAATGGTATTGAATGTAATATCTTTGCTATATATTTTGAGATCCAAGAGGCTACATCAATCAATATTGAAATGTCTATCTACCATACCCGCCCTAATTAGAACTATGTTTTGGGTGCTATAAGATATGTTTACAGTTGTACAACATATCACATCCAGACATCTCTTGGTACAACATATATTCCTGTAAAAACGTAGTTGATTGATCTCTTCCCACAAGGAGATAGATCTTACGAGCCTCCTGATGAATCTTCCTAGCTCACCAACAGTGATTGTGACTTGGTCTTATCAGTTATCTTCAAGAATCGTGGTGGTTGGGAAGAGGTCAAAAGACCCATCTTAAGACTTATCTTTCCGGTCATCTGACTAATTTTATGCTGGTCACAGAACTAAACTCTTTGCTTGAATGATTAAACTTTTTTTGTTGAATAATTATTGTTATTTTGTCGCAATTACTCATTTTTAAACGCGAGCTCGAGGGAGACTCGAGCTTCTAGAGACCACTTCTTTTTTCCATTTTTTTTTAATCTCCAGACTTTCATGAATTTTGGCGTAACGTGATGAGCACTTGTCTTATCACTGAAGTTAAGTGGCAATGGGCTATGTTAGTACTTGGATGTGTGACCACCTCAGTGCACTACTCGTGTCTCTGATGGCTTTGTGGCTCGCGTTAGTAGACCAAAACCCCTTTCAGCCTTGTTAATGGTTGTTCCACTCATCCTTTTGCATTGTTTAACTAATTTTAGACTGGTGACATGATTCATTTTTTGCAGTCTAACAACTGAAATCTTTTTGGTCATAACGCAATAAAAGTTCAAATGAAAGCACACATTTTTCCCTAATCTTTTGGCTCCATTATTGCTTTGAACACTCGTCAGAGTTCAAAATCAGCTTTCTCTTGTGATACACCAATGCAGTGGAATTGGGGGTTATTGGCTCTGTACAAACCAACTGGTACAAAGATGATCAATCAGAACTTAATGACTCCACAAATGGCATATTTGTACGACATGCATAGACCCATATTTATGCCGAGTTTACGATCCATTTTAATTGACATACAGAAAGAAATGGCCTCTAAAACTATAAATCAGTGTTTTGCTGTTTGTATCCATCTGTAATAGCTTCTGAAACAATAAATGTAAGTACACAGTATCAGCACGCCTTCATCCAACTACAAATGGAAAGCACTGTTAAGAGTAGATTGAAAAATGGAAAAAAATAACAGGATGGTAATGCACTGTATATTTATACTCTACTAATATAATAATAATATCTCCTTGTTCACTGGACTCAAAACACTAGTGCTGGGAGATGACCGTGATTTTACCTGTTGATGTTTGAATCCGAAAAATGTGAACAAAGATCGAACACTGCCGATCATGGAGTCACAAGGGTGAACCAGACACAAAAAAAATCAAATATTAAATAAAAATAAGGAAAATGGATACAAATTATCACAAATATGGCCAAAATATAACCTGAAACTTTTTTACAAATGTCAAACTCACTCCACGACATGCTTTCTGTATCCTCGTTTGTGACTGGCTGATTTGATGATCCCCTTGACAACAGTGGGAAAAAAGTTGTTTTTTGTTTACTTAATAATTGTGCCTTTACGGCTAATTTTGGGATTTTAACTGGTAAATACATTCAATTTTCAACAAATAAGATTTTTTATACAACAAAAAGGCTACAAAGAAATAAAATTAATGAGTTTCGCAAATATAGGGTTGTACTCAAATTTACCAGTCATTGATTGGCAATGAGCTAGGGAGCGATAATACCGAAGTTTGCCAACATAGTCCCAGCATTACAAAACACTACTCCACTCATCCTGACTACACTAGTGCCACTCAAGCTCTAAACTGACTAACATTCCCTAAACCTGAAGACAGATACTAAAGGATGGTCATCTTGCAACATAATAATAATAATCGTTAGCTCTTAACGAGCACAATTCTAGTCGCTATCTGGCTAATCACTCTGCTACTCCAATGAAAAAAGCACTCTTACACAGAAAGGTTTTAAGTCTTTTCATGGAATTATTTAAATCCAGTTCGTTGTTACCGACATCATCAGGTAGGCTATTCCAATACTGTGGTGCTGCAGTGTGTAAAGATCGGTATCCCTTGCTTATCAGGTTCCACTGATGCTCTTTTAGTTTATACATTTTGTCACCAAAACATAGTGGTTGGTTTATGGAAAGCAAGGACTGAACATAGTCAGGGGCCCACCATTGAGGTTCAGTTTGTAAATAATGCGCTGTCTTACGGGTAGCAAGTGCAGTCTCATCAGATAAGTTGTAACAGAGTCGTACATCTTCAAATTCAGGACAATCATTTCAATATCGAATTTAATAACAATACACCAAACAGACAACATTAGAAAACCTGGTAATTTTACTGCTTAAACAAATATTTATTGTACAAAATCTTTAATTGATTTATTTATTTGGGGTTTTACGTCGCTTTCAACACTGTACAGGTCATATCACGACGGGTAGTTGGAAGGGCAGAGGAAACCAGTACATATAGTTCGTTAGGGTTCTGTACTGTAAACTGCCGACCAACGGCAAGCAACTACCAGCTTTCCCACTTGAGGCCGTGACGGGGATCGAACCCCGGCCTCAGAGATGGGAGGCGAGAGTGTTACCACTCTGCCACCGTGGCCCCTATAAAATCTTTAAAGGCACAGCTTCAGCTGAAACAAAATTTGGTCAAGTCTGGCGCCATCTTTGTTTACATTGTCAGTGACTTTCTTCCTGTTTCAGGGAAGAGATACAAAACCTGACAGCTAGTATACAGGAAAGCATAAAAAGACTTGTTTTATGTAACTTTTGTTCATTTTATTTTCATTTTCTATTGTGAAAATGTAATTTTTTGGTGGATAAATAGCACATTTTATTATTTCTTGAATTAAAATGTAAAACCTCTAATTTCGCCCGCGGCTCACGATAACGGTTCCCATACTTGAATATCAATCAATACAGCAACCTTAATTTTCATTCGATATCAATCCTTCATATGGCTGTCAATCCTTATACTAGGTGTCAATGGAGAGAGTGCAGTAATCCAATTTTACAGAGGTAATGATGGTTTTAACTGATAATACAGTCAAAAATGGCCAAACTGTACAAATATTCCTCAGAAAATGAAAGCAGGACTTGCAGATGTAAGTTACGTGATCAATTAATGTAACCTCCTCATCGATGAAAACACCAAGGGTATTATTAAGCGCGAGCTCTAGCGATGCCTCACTCTTCTAGAAATCACTTTAACATAACCAGTTAGATGGTAGTTTATATATACGCGAGTAATCACCTCTTAAAATTGGGATCGATTTGTCATTAAATTTGGCTCGTTTATAGAGTGTCGATTACTTTGCCGCAGCCCTAGTTTCTCCCTTCACAGTAACACCAGTATCTGCCACTGTGGCCTAGCGGGTAACACACTTGTCTAGGAACTCAGAGGACGTGGGTTCAATCCCAGGTACAGGCAGATACATAGTGGCTCGGATGACCACTTAAAATGGCGGTCCTCTGTCATTGGGTCCTATCCCCAGTGGCAGGTTAAAGAACCTCAAGGACGTTGATAAATGGTCATCCTTGAGCCTCTATCTTCAAGTTAGGGGAATGTCAGTTACTTGCGAGTTGGGGCTGTACCTGTACAGTCGGATTGGTTAAATAGCGCTTTGAGTCCTGTAGTATAAGGAGATATTGCGCTGAGTATAAATACATAATAATAATAACTAGAGGAATGCTTTTGCTAACAAAAGCGAAGCGTCCCTTAAAGTTTAAAAGCAACAATAAAGGAGATATAAGGCAAAAACTACAAAGCAGCTATTTATGACCCCAGTTTGACCCATAAGGGGGGGTCGGGGGGGTAAAACTGACCGGCTATTTAGACTCTCCACATATGCTTTCTCAATACCTCTTAATATATTCTGAAGCTATAAAAGCAACAATAAAGGAGATAAAGGCAAAAACTCAAAATCAGCTATTTTATGACCCCAGTTTGACCCATAAGGGGGGGTCGGGGTATAAAACTGACCGGCTATTTAGACTCTCCACATATCCACATATGCTTTCCCAATACCTCTTAATACATTCTGAAGCTATAAAAGTGACAATAAAGGAGATATAAGGCAAAAACTCAAAATCAGCTATTTTATTACCTCAGTTTGACCCATAAGGGGGGGCCAGGGGGTAAAACTGACCGGCTATTTAGACTCTCCACATATGCTTTCCCAATACCTCTTATATATTCTGAAGCTATAAAAGCAACAATAAAGAAGATAAAGGCAAAAACTCAAAATCGGCTATTTTATGACCCCAGTTTGACCCATAAGGGGGGGTCGGGGGGTAAAACTGACCGGCTATTTAGACTTTCCATATATGCTTTCCCAATACCTCTTAATATATTCTGAAGCTATAAAAGCAACAATAAAGGAGATATAAGGCAATAACTCAAAATCAGCTACTTTATGACCCCAGTTTGACCCACAAGGGGGGTCGTGAGGTAAAACTGACCGGCTATTTAGACTCTCCACATATGGTTTCATATTACCTCCCAGTACATTTTATAGCTCTAAATGCAATACTTAAGAAGATAATAGGGGGGTTGGCCTAAATTTAAGGCTTTCAGATTGGAAGGTGTCAGAAAATCACTCATAAATGAGACATTTTTCAAGGGATTGCTCCCAAAATCTAATCAGCTCGCGTTTTCGATAGTATGAACAGGTGTGTCAAATTACAAGGCTCTGTAGCAAGTAGTTTTTCCTGAACTGTGATGACGGGGGGGGGGTGTACTTCAAAAAATAGTTTTTGATCATGTGACCTTCATAAAGGTCAAAGGTCAAATTTAAGCATGCAGAAAAATTTTCCCACGCCTAAGGTATATAACTGCCAAATATGGTTTGAAACCTTCTAATAATAAGGGAGATATTCAAGGGAGACCATAATGCGGCGGCGGCGGTGGCGGCGAGGAAACTGAGGCGAAAACAAATAAGCGCCCTTTCAGGGACACTTAATAACACGCACCTGATGCCATCCACTGTACACTGGTAAGGGTTGGTCACCGTGTGAAGGGTAGGGTACATCATGGCCTGCGGGAACATACACCGGTGGAGGGGTTGCTGTGGTAACGTGAAATTGACCGGATCGTGCTCCCCACACATCACATCCACTTCCATAGATGCCTGCAACAGATGATAAACAAATGGGCGTGTCTCACAACTACAGCAGCGGTCATCACGAGTAAGTAGTTAGATTGTTTACAAAGATCTGAATTGGTTTATTGGGCTTTGAATAGGGGCGTCACGACTAGCCAACTAATCGACAACGGTTAGAATAGTGCTATTAACCGGTTCATATTTTAAAGTCGGAATAATCGCTCAATGTAGTGTAAAAGATGGCAGAAGGTCTGAATCTATGAAATATGTCCAAATTGTCACACACGATAAGCTTAAATCCAAAAACAGCCACATTTTCTGCATTGTTTATGGATTCATGTAAAACCCGGAAGTACCATATACCTCTTATATCGCCCACTTCCTGTCTGAAATAAACAAAGCAGAAGTTGCAGGAAAACGGCAAATTTATTAAACTTTACAGATTATATGCACATATTTTCATTTTATTTCACATATTTATCATTTTCAATGCTTTTTACAAAATGAAACTTAAGATTTTTGGTTGTTTTATAAATTTGACGGGTATTCGGTGTTGACACGAACAGTACTTAACGATTAGTCGAGATGAAATATTGTGAGTCGTGACGTCCCTAGCTTTGAAACTTATTATTTTGTAAGCTTGAGACCGATATAGTAAAACTTAACCATGATAATACATTACCCATAATTTACAACAAGAAACATCTTTGATATTTTGAATTTAATAACCTTAATCGTGAACAAAAACAAATGAAAATGTCAGATATTTTTTGACATTAATTTTTTTTTTTTTTATTGTTCATAAAGTATCAACTTTTTTAAAATAACTGATTGTTCAGGTTAAACCTTATTTACCTATATACATATGAAAATCCATGTGCTTTTTAAACATATTAGGCAGTTTTATTCAATAACATGATAATTTTTTTCACTAATTTTTTCCTTTAAGCAATAAGCACTAGTGCTACGACAATGTTTGTAGAAGATTAATCTTTCTTTTATTTACTATCCCGAAATTGAAGCTCTGTTCAAATGACTCAAATTTAGATTTTGCAAAACATTTCAAAATCACCAGCCTCACAAAAAAATCCTAAAGGATCCTATTTTCACCTATCTATAAAAGTTGCATTTTATTGAAAATATGGTAATATTTATTTTAAAAAATTAAAATATCTGTTGATTTAGTATTTTTACCTTATTTTAAACAAGTATACAATCTATATGTTAGATTTCTGTGTTGTTACTGTTTTCGGTTCATTCACTCACCACGAGTTGTACAAGCACATCATCCAGAGCCTTCACTGCTTCTACACTACCCGCACTCGTCTTCTTGGTCAGATACATCGCCTGAAAGGTGCAGGAACTACATTGTATCTGGCGTCGTGTCAGCAAAGGGCTTTCTCTCATGAGATATCGTTTCAACTTCCCTATTCAGACTAGCTAGTCTAACTATAATCTTAAACTTATAACATTTTAAATAAACCCTAAATCTTGAGAAATTATAAACTCTTTACTTATATTTTTGCAGATTTTATTGCGCTCTTTATCAGAACTGCCTTGTTTTCTTTTTTTAAACTTCACTTCCCATTTGCGGGATATGTTAGTTGGGGATATGTTAGAACGAATCTTTTTCAGTGTCCTACAATCAAACTTTTTAGTAGATAATATAGTACCACTCGATATCTGCCGGTGTTGAAATATCTTGACATTCAATATCAACATTCACACAATAAAACAATGCACCCAGACAGAAAAACTCCACAAATCCAAACATTGCTGGAGACTCACAATAAGTTTTTCAAACCGGGACTTCGGATACTGCAGAGACAGACAGAGGGTGTAAAATGGGTGAAAATAAGGGATTTTCCATTTAATATGTTATAAATTTTGATACAGACCATTAAAAACACACATTGCAAGACCATTTCATTGTTAAAAGTATTTTTGTGTGAAATCCTCCTTATTTAAATAATGAAAATAAGATACTCCTTTCTCGGTAATGGCATTGCTTCTCAACTGTGTCATATCTTCTATTTTCATTTTCGGAAATCCGCCATAATACTGAAGGTATGTTGAAATGCAAAGGGCTACAAATTTACTGTAAAACATGGATTTCTTTTCAGATGACATCAAGAGAAGAACATACATTTTTTAGCTCTTACAAGTCAGCTTTTGTGATAAAGTAAATTAGGGTTCTGAAAATCTTCTATTACAGCCCACAGAAACCATTAGCTACAGCAAACATAATATAAAAACATAAAAAGATTTGGTGGACATGAGTTTTGCTTGGTTAACCCAGATTTTCAGTCAGACAGTTCCCAGATATATGGGTTCTTCTGTGTAATTTGAACTAAGTTGGGCTATTGTAGAAGTTATAACTTCTGGTCAGTGGAAATACCAAACAAATCGAAATTCAAAACAATTTTATGACACTTGTGGAAAGTTTGAGTGCTCATTGTAACTGCCAGCTTTAATTTATTATTTCTTAACATTTTACGCAGGATCAATCCAATGAAATTCACAAACAAAATGTTTTGCCCTTTCTCCTCTATTTTAATCCACATAACATAGATCAACAATGTACCCATTCAAGTACCACCTCAGAATTTTACATAATGTCCTAAAGAAAAATAATTTAGCCAATTCAAATAAATCACTTTCTTCTTGTGTACAAAAGGCCTTCTTTTACTGAGCGATGCCTGGAGGAGATAGCAACACTACCTGTTTCCAGGTAACCAGTCAATGCCCTATTTCCAGTCTTAAACACCAGTGCACCGACTGACCTTTGAGAGTTGCTCCTTGTCTCTCGTCTCCGCGCTGAGTGAATTGCCAGCGATGATGACGCGTGTGATCTGTGAGCACATCTTCTGCTGTGACTCGTCACCCAGACTCCCGCTCAGCAAATCCACCATCAGCTGCAGGGAGACAGGGTCGTCATGTGACCTGCCCAGGTCAAGGCCAGATACCAAGGCCACGTACCTTGAGACAAGAATACCATGTCAACAGGTTAGGGCCAGACAATATGGGGACAAATCTGAAACTGAGGCAAGAATAAAATGCAAAAAGAGTCAAGGTCAGACTCTTAACCTACATAAACAGTGGCAGGAATATCAAATCTTCATATGATCTGCTCCAACTCCCACTTAAGTGAAAAACAAACATGTTGTTAAATGCCTCATCATTTGATCAGCCAAAGTCAAGGACATCATGTTAAAAGCAAGGTAATTTTTTTGTGACTGTAGATTTCCAAATCTTTCTCACCCCAAACAGTTTCAAAATTAATAGTATATCTAATGTAATCTAATTTCAGACTTTTATCAAAGATGGACTCTAAGGTGAAACTACACAAACACATGTTGAATAATCACAGATCCAGGGTGTATATGGATCAACATTAATAGTAAATCTAATCAAATCTAATATGGACTTTTATAGTTCTTCATCTCCATCACTGACAGACTCTGAGGTGCATATACAGATAAACATATTTAATAATCATCCAGCATGACTATGGGGCTGGGTTGTGTCAGTAGGATCTTGCAGAGCCAGTTCCCCTTTAACTCATATAATGGAAGGAAAACTTCATATATTGGACACCAACAAGAACTCGTGCTTTTATCCCATATTTTTATACACTTTGTGACTCATATTGCGATTTCATTGACAGGAAATGTCCATTTTTTTGGTTTCATGAGTTTCATTTTGTTTTACATTGGCGACCTACTGATCTACGCATTTTTTATACTAAATCACCCCTACTATGGGGGATAGGTGTTTGTCCATAGTAAGTTTTGAGATTGGTGAAATTTCAAATTATTTTTTTTTTCTTTTTCCACATAACTTTTCTTATTTTCACATATCCGACATTACATTTTATAGATTTGTTCACATCAAACACCATATTTGCATTAGCAGTACTTCCTTTTGGTAAACACTAACATGCAGCTACCTAGATTCAGGTCAATTCTTGCAATACAGATTCTCATTTTTGTTGCCCAAAGTCATGACTTTTAATTTAATTTTTATTTAATTTAACCATCATGTTGGCAAATGGTAGGAAGCCAGTACTTGTCCTCTTCCAATGGAGTTCTCTCAGGCTGTGCTGGCAAGTCCTGGAAACAGACATCTTCCACCTGGAATTTGCCCGGCTCATCGTCTCTCTCCATCCCGAGTACAGCCACAATCACACCTACAACATGTACACATATTACTGACGTTAGCCATAAATAGGGTAATAAATGACATATCGGAAATGGAAACAAAAAATGTATAAGATATTGCACACAAAAGTCCAATAATTGTAATTTTAAGAGTTCTGGATAAAAGCTTATATTTTCTTCAGATATGGGTGTGTCTTCTAATATTTTAACTTTTTCTTCCATTATGTGTACACAAGCAAGGTGGCGGTTGTAAAATCTCATCAAGATGTTTCAGTAAAATGCTCTTGATTCAAAAACCAGGCCTACCAACGAATCCCTACTTCATGTTATCTTGCAAAAGCCAATTTTAGTCAAAAATTGTTGCACGTGTAAGCCTTCTTTTAATTTTCACCATATCAGCAACAAGTAGGGATGGGTCAGTAGGCCCGGTATCTCAGGATAGAAAGGATTTTATTGAAATACTGTGACAGGATTTAACAAGCAATCAGTGCCCGTCAATGGGCTCTGTGTCAGCTGACTGTGTGTTTTGAGTTTCAGAGTAGAAGTGACAGAAGAAAAGGACACAAAAGTTGTGCCCTGGAAATGGTGTTCAGAAGGAAAGTACGACGGTCACTGTTAAGGTGTAAAAAGTAAGTTAAAAACATATTTAAAGAAAATATTGCAAATGCAATAGTTTTAATTTTACTATGTTATAGCTCACCCCAAAATAAGTGAATAACATATTGGAAACTAAATACTCTAAATGCAATACTTTTCAAGTTATTAGTGATTTTCTCAACAGTGATAACCTAAAAGTAGCTATTACTCAGCTATGCCATGAGCTACAGGTCTGAAATTTTACTATGTTATAGCTGACCCAAAAGTAGCTGAATAACATATTTACACAAAATTCTGTAAATGCAATAGTTTTCAAGTTACAAGTGATTTTACTCATGATGGAAGTTACTGAAAAGTCCAAAAGTAGCTATTACTCACTTAGCTATTGAGAGAGACACCCAAGTTACTCACCATGTTGTAGCTATGGAAAAAGTAGCTGAATAACATATTTTAACAAAATGCTCTAAATGCAATACTTTTCAAGTTATAAATGATTTAGTGTTGAGTAAGAACCTCAAAGTAGCCATTACTCAGCTATGCAATGAGCCACAGGTCTGGAATTTTACTATGTTATAGCTGACCCCAAAATAAGTGAATAACATATTTGAAACTAAATACTCTAAATGCAATACTTTTCAAGTTATAAGTGATTTACTCAACAGTGATAATGTAAAAGTAGCTATTACTCGGCTATGCCATGAGCTACAGGTCTGAAATTTTACTATGTTATAGCTGACCCAAAAGTAGCTGAGTAACATATTTACACAAATTGCTCTAAATGCAATACTTTTCAAGTTATAAATGATTTAGTGTTGAGTAAGAACCTCAAAGTAGCTATTACTTAGCTATGCAATGAGCCACAGGTCTGGAATTTTACTATGTTATAGCTGACCCCAAAATAGGTGAATAACATATTGAAACTAAATACTCTAAATGCAATACTTTTCAAGTTCTAAGTGTTTTCTCAACAGAGATAACCTAAAAGTAGCTATTACTCAGCTATGCCATGAGCTACAGGTCTGAAATTTTACTACGTTATAGCAGACCCAAAAGTAGCTGAATAACATATCTACACAAAATTCTGTAAATGCAATAGTTTTCAAGTTACAAGTGATTTTACTCATGATGGAAGTTACTGAAAAGTCCAAAAGTAGCTATTACTCACTTAGCTATTGAAATAGATACCCAAGCTACTCACCATGTTGTAGCTACGAAAAAAGTAGCTGAATAACATATTTTAACAAAATGCTCTAAATGCAATACTTTTCAAGCTATAATTGATTTAGTGCATGGTTTCATTAATTTTAATGCATTAAAAATTATTTTAAAAATTCATAAAAAAATAATTAAGAAAGATCCAGGTCTGACACTCACACAAGGGAATCTACTTGTGACCTAGTACATATGTGCACGATATTAGAGAAATCCCTGCAATAGTCACTGAGAAAATTGTGATAAAGTGTTAAAATTTTCATACTTAGGGTGGGGGGTACCTCACTTATAATGGCTCTAGCAAACAGATGAACAAACAGATCTGCATGCCTTGAACAATTTTTCATACTAGGTAGATAAGCTATCTTTTAAAACAAACAGCATGTCTCTGGGCCTTGTAGTTTCGGAGGAGAAGTCGCTCTCATGTACGCGTACGTACACGCCGCAGCTGACATAAAAACGGCCACTTCGCTTGTCAACACATATGATTCTAATTCTAATTCCAATTCTAATAGCACTTTTATAGCGCTTAATCTCCGTCAAAAGACAGACTCTAAGGCGCATCACACAAAAACATTGTTCAATATTCAAAAACCAGAGACATTGCAGGGGTCAGCACCGCGGAGAAAGCAGAAAGGAGATTGGAAATTTAGGGTGGGTATGCTTTTCCAAAGAGGTATGACTTCAACTTTGACCTGAAAGAGGCAAGTGAGTTTGCAGAGCGGACCTCATCAGGAAGGTCATTCCAAATCATAGGTGCGTCATACGCAAAATTGCTCTTGGGATGGGTGTGTCGTAACCACTGGTTGGTTCAGAGGTGATATTAACACGTGACACTGCATCACAAAAGTCAGTCTGACTAACAGTTATAGAAGGAGCACTCATAGTGAAATACCAAATAAACTACTTCCTGTTTATGTTCAGACTAGGTCAATAAAATAGGATTGCCTTATATAATCAACTCTGTGTTGATTGTATTTCGACTGCTGATTTAAGGGTTCAGTCTCATCAGAGGCTATGATTTTAGTGCATCTGGGCTCCCTGAAGTACTTTAAGGGTTCTGATGTTGAACCACCATCTGTACCTGTTGTGAACCGGTTCTGAACCTGTTCTGAGCAGGTTTTGTACCTGTTTTTACAGGTTCAACAGGTTTATACCAAAAACACCTAATGAATGGTCAATAGGGAGTTCCAGGTGAGTATCTCTCTTAATGAATAAGGTTTATATCATTAGAGGGATTTTTTAACCAATTTTACTACTGACATTATAGTAAATTTAGTGAGGAAGTTTGGACTATTTTTATAATTGATAGCTGGTAAGTAGTGGTAAGTATGGGTAACTTATTACCTTGCTTTTAACTGTAAGCATTATCTTTAAAGGCTCCACTTTCTATCAATATAGCCCTAATTTATTATGGCTTAATTAAAATGTTTAAATGGGGAATATAAATAATCCTTTTGTGATTATTGATTTCCGTAGTAATACATCAGACAAAGTTTTGTCAATTATTTATTTGCCATAATAAATGTATTCTGGGTTGCGTTATTGGTGCAACGTGGTTGCTGCTGTGGTACAGTACAATTTACGCTAAAAATTTATGTCTTAAAGGCTCCATTATTATCTTGTAATGATATTGCCTAGATTCTGTGGTTATGACTACTTTGTGATGTCATAACTATTGAATGCGTCATTGTATTAATGACGTGAATTGCTCTGTTGCGTCATTGTACTGTTGGCTTTATTATGACTCATTTTGGCTTCATATATTGAATAAAATAATTTTAAAATAAATTATTTATGTTTTTTTGAAAAATGGCCATTAAATTTATATTATTCACAAAAATCATGTTCTGATGAATTATTTGTATTTTATTATCGTGAATAAATCATATTTACCGTTTTTAGCGCGTTAAATGTGCATTAAATTAACGGATTTATTTATTTTGATTTTTAATAAATTTGATTTATTCAGCTTTTTATGCTATTTTTATTGACTTATGATGAGTTTCATTAGGTATATAAAACAGAGAGAAAGAGAGGTTGACTACTGAGTGCAAGGTAGCCAGGATTATACCTAAGAAAATCATACAAACTGGTTGATGCCTATGGGGGCTAGGCAGTGTAATTTGAATATCCAAGATAGCTCAAGCCTTCTGCGTCTGGCTGTGTTGGATGGGTCAAATTTTGGTGTACACCACTCCAGCACTGAGAACTTCATGTCCTTGTGGCTGTGTCCATTACTTTTAAAGTGACGGGATACTGGGGTGATTTGTCCATCTTTTTGTACTGAGACTTTATGCTCATACATTCTTCTTGCTCTTGGGATGGGTGTGTCGTAACCACTGGTTGGTTCAGAGGTGATATTAACACGTGACACTGCATCACAAAAGTCAGTCTGACTAACAGTTATAGAAGGAGCACTCATAGTGAAATACCAAATAAACTACTTCCTGTTTATGTTCAGACTAGGTCAATAAAATAGGATTGCCTTATATAATCAACTCTGTGTTGATTGTATTTCGACTGCTGATTTAAGGGTTCAGTCTCATCAGAGGCTATGATTTTAGTGCATCTGGGCTCCCTGAAGTACTTTAAGGGTTCTGATGTTGAACCACCATCTGTACCTGTTGTGAACCGGTTCTGAACCTGTTCTGAGCAGGTTTTGTACCTGTTTTACAGGTTCAACAGGTTTATACCAAAAACACCTAATGAATGGTCAATAGGGAGTTCCAGGTGAGTATCTCTCTTAATGAATAAGGTTTATATCATTAGAGGGATTTTTTAACCAATTTTACTACTGACATTATAGTAAATTTAGTGAGGAAGTTTGGACTATTTTTATAATTGATAGCTGGTAAGTAGTGGTAAGTATGGGTAACTTATTACCTTGCTTTTAACTGTAAGCATTATCTTTAAAGGCTCCACTTTCTATCAATATAGCCCTAATTTATTATGGCTTAATTAAAATGTTTAAATGGGGAATATAAATAATCCTTTTGTGATTATTGATTTCCGTAGTAATACATCAGACAAAGTTTTGTCAATTATTTATTTGCCATAATAAATGTATTCTGGGTTGCGCTATTGGTGCAACGTGGTTGCTGCTGTGGTACAGTACAATTTACGCTAAAAATTTATGTCTTAAAGGCTCCATTATTATCTTGTAATGATATTGCCTAGATTCTGTGGTTATGACTACTTTGTGATGTCATAACTATTGAATGCGTCATTGTATTAATGACGTGAATTGCTCTGTTGCGTCATTGTACTGTTGGCTTTATTATGACTCATTTTGGCTTCATATATTGAATAAAATAATTTTAAAATAAATTATTTATGTTTTTTTGAAAAATGGCCATTAAATTTATATTATTCACAAAAATCATGTTCTGATGAATTATTTGTATTTTATTATCGTGAATAAATCATATTTACCGTTTTCAGCGCGTTAAATGTGCGTTAAATTAACGGATTAATTTATTTTGATTTTTAATAAATTTGATTTATTCAGCTTTTTATGCTATTTTTATTGACTTATGATGAGTTTCATTAGGTATATAAAACAGAGAGAAAGAGAGGTTGACTACTGAGTGCAAGGTAGCCATTTATTTTATTCAATATATGAAGCCAAAATGAGTCATAATAAAGCCAACAGTACAATGACGCAACAGAGCAATTCACGTCATTAATACAATGACGCATTCAATAGTTATGACATCACAAAGTAGTCATAACCACAGAATCTAGGCAATATCATTACAAGATAATAATGGAGCCTTTAAGACATAAATTTTTAGCGTAAATTGTACTGTACCACAGCAGCAACCACGTTGCACCAATAACGCAACCCAGAATACATTTATTATGGCAAATAAATAATTGACAAAACTTTGTCTGATGTATTACTACGGAAATCAATAATCACAAAAGGATTATTTATATTCCCCATTTAAACATTTTAATTAAGCCATAATAAATTAGGGCTATATTGATAGAAAGTGGAGCCTTTAAAGATAATGCTTACAGTTAAAAGCAAGGTAATAAGTTACCCATACTTACCACTACTTACCAGCTATCAATTATAAAAATAGTCCAAACTTCCTCACTAAATTTACTATAATGTCAGTAGTAAAATTGGTTAAAAAATCCCTCTAATGATATAAACCTTATTCATTAAGAGAGATACTCACCTGGAACTCCCTATTGACCATTCATTAGGTGTTTTTGGTATAAACCTGTTGAACCTGTAAAAACAGGTACAAAACCTGCTCAGAACAGGTTCAGAACCGGTTCACAACAGGTACAGATGGTGGTTCAACATCAGAACCCTTAAAGTACTTCAGGGAGCCCAGATGCACTAAAATCATAGCCTCTGATGAGACTGAACCCTTAAATCAGCAGTCGAAATACAATCAACACAGAGTTGATTATATAAGGCAATCCTATTTTATTGACCTAGTCTGAACATAAACAGGAAGTAGTTTATTTGGTATTTCACTATGAGTGCTCCTTCTATAACTGTTAGTCAGACTGACTTTTGTGATGCAGTGTCACGTGTTAATATCACCTCTGAACCAACCAGTGGTTACGACACACCCATCCCAAGAGCAAGAAGAATGTATGAGCATAAAGTCTCAGTACAAAAAGATGGACAAATCACCCCAGTATCCCGTCACTTTAAAAGTAATGGACACAGCCACAAGGACATGAAGTTCTCAGTGCTGGAGTGGTGTACACCAAAATTTGACCCATCCAACACAGCCAGACGCAGAAGGCTTGAGCTATCTTGGATATTCAAATTACACTGCCTAGCCCCCATAGGCATCAACCAGTTTGTATGATTTTCTTAGGTATAATCCTGGCTACCTTGCACTCAGTAGTCAACCTCTCTTTCTCTCTGTTTTATATACCTAATGAAACTCATCATAAGTCAATAAAAATAGCATAAAAAGCTGAATAAATCAAATTTATTAAAAATCAAAATAAATTAATCCGTTAATTTAACGCACATTTAACGCGCTAAAAACGGTAAATATGATTTATTCACGATAATAAAATACAAATAATTCATCAGAACATGATTTTTGTGAATAATATAAATTTAATGGCCATTTTTCAAAAAAACATAAATAATTTATTTTAAAATTATTTTATTCAATATATGAAGCCAAAATGAGTCATAATAAAGCCAACAGTACAATGACGCAACAGAGCAATTCACGTCATTAATACAATGACGCATTCAATAGTTATGACATCACAAAGTAGTCATAACCACAGAATCTAGGCAATATCATTACAAGATAATAATGGAGCCTTTAAGACATAAATTTTTAGCGTAAATTGTACTGTACCACAGCAGCAACCACGTTGCACCAATAACGCAACCCAGAATACATTTATTATGGCAAATAAATAATTGACAAAACTTTGTCTGATGTATTACTACGGAAATCAATAATCACAAAAGGATTATTTATATTCCCCATTTAAACATTTTAATTAAGCCATAATAAATTAGGGCTATATTGATAGAAAGTGGAGCCTTTAAAGATAATGCTTACAGTTAAAAGCAAGGTAATAAGTTACCCATACTTACCACTACTTACCAGCTATCAATTATAAAAATAGTCCAAACTTCCTCACTAAATTTACTATAATGTCAGTAGTAAAATTGGTTAAAAAATCCCTCTAATGATATAAACCTTATTCATTAAGAGAGATACTCACCTGGAACTCCCTATTGACCATTCATTAGGTGTTTTTGGTATAAACCTGTTGAACCTGTAAAAACAGGTACAAAACCTGCTCAGAACAGGTTCAGAACCGGTTCACAACAGGTACAGATGGTGGTTCAACATCAGAACCCTTAAAGTACTTCAGGGAGCCCAGATGCACTAAAATCATAGCCTCTGATGAGACTGAACCCTTAAATCAGCAGTCGAAATACAATCAACACAGAGTTGATTATATAAGGCAATCCTATTTTATTGACCTAGTCTGAACATAAACAGGAAGTAGTTTATTTGGTATTTCACTATGAGTGCTCCTTCTATAACTGTTAGTCAGACTGACTTTTGTGATGCAGTGTCACATGTTAATATCACCTCTGAACCAACCAGTGGTTACGACACACCCATCCCAAGAGCAAGAAGAATGTATGAGCATAAAGTCTCAGTACAAAAAGATGGACAAATCACCACAGTATCCCGTCACTTTAAAAGTAATGGACACAGCCACAAGGACATGAAGTTCTCAGTGCTGGAGTGGTGTACACCAAAATTTGACCCATCCAACACAGCCAGACGCAGAAGGCTTGAGCTATCTTGGATATTCAAATTACACTGCCTAGCCCCCATAGGCATCAACCAGTTTGTATGATTTTCTTAGGTATAATCCTGGCTACCTTGCACTCAGTAGTCAACCTCTCTTTCTCTCTTATCTGGATTTAGCTTGAGCTTATTTGTAGAGAGCCATCTCTTTACGTCTTCAAGGCAGTGTGACAGCTTATCAAGGGCAGAGGCAACATTTTTATGTGTGAGGTGTACATACAATTGTGTGTCATCAGCGTAGAACTGGAAACTAATACCAGGATGATTCTGTATGACTTTACTCAGTGGAGTAGTATAGAGTGAAAAAAGGATTGGCCCCAGGACAGAGCCTTGAGGCACACCATACAATAACTTTTTGGCATCAGATAAAATTGACCCAATCTTAATGCACTGAACACGGTCTGAGAGATAAGACTTAAACCAATCGAGGACAACCCCGCTCACACCAAACCAGGAGCTAAGAGAATTAAGTAGCGTATCATGATCAATAGTATCAAACGCTGCTGATTGATCCAAGAGAACGACAGCAGTAGCCTCACCTTTAGCAAAAGCCAAATGAACATCATTCTTAATTGAAAGCAATGCAGATTCAGTTGAGTGACCTAGTTTGTAGGCAGATTGCCTGACATTCTCAAGTCCGTTCAAACTAACATGGTCATTCAACTGAGAAGCAACAACACGTTCAACCAGTTTGGATATGAAGCCCAACCCAGAAACAGGTCTGTAGTTTTTTAAGTCATTGGGTGGTAGTGATGACTTTTTAATCAATGGGGTTACAATAGCCTTCTTGAACTCATCAGGTACAACACCTTCTGACAACGAGCAGTTAACAAGCCTGGTGATAGAGGGCAGTAAAATATCAATACATTCCTTAACAAGAAATGTAGGCCATGGGTCTAACAAACAAGATTTAGTGGGTGACTTCATGATAATTTTTCTAATTTCCTCTTGAGAAACTTGTTTAAAGCAGCTGAAATTGGGTACATCAGGTGGAGGAGGCAGAGTGAATGAGTCACTAGAGGAAAATGAGTTTCTGATTTTATCTATTTTGTCACTGAAGAAAGTGACAAACCGGTCAGCAAGACCTTTCTTAGATTCATGAGAAGGGAGTACTGCTTCAGAACTAGAGTGCAGTGCGGAACGCAAGACCTGCCATAGCTTCTTGGAGTCATTGGTATTTTCTCTGACCAGGTTTCTGAAGTAATTTGCCTTATCTTTGTTGACCAGTGAATTGCAGCGACCAATCTGTCTTCGAAGTCTAGCTCGATTATAGGCAGATTTATCTTTACGCCAGATTCGTTCCAGCTGTCGCCTGATGGTTTTTGAGAGCCTGTAGGTGTCAGATAGCCAACCAGTAGCTTGCTTAGTAAAAGTGCGAGTAACCAATGGTGCATGCTTGTCGAGCAATTTGCTCAAATCATCTAAGTATTGTTCACACAAACCACTGACTGTATCACCAGGGCATTTTACGTATGGATATAACCAGCTGTATATGATGGAAGAAAGAGTTAAAATATTGGAAACATAAACAATATCTGAAGAAATTATAGGCTCGTATCTCATATTTCCGTGCCTTTGCACACTTTTACAGCGATACATTTAGCAGAACTGCTATGTTTTTCTTACAGCACTTTATAACCTCAATCTCGCTTGACATCACATATAATGGAAGGAAAACTTCAAATATCTTAAAAGTCCCACCATGACAGACCATATTGTATCGGTTTTGCACAAGTCTTTACTCTATAGACATTAACTTGCCTGTGACAGAACTCTGTACGTCTATGTCACCCACAAGGACAATTCTCTGCAGTTCATCCTCCAGTATGAGCTGGTCATCCTCCTGTAGGTACTTGGCACGCTGAGGCTGAGGCAAAAGGTTGTGCTGCAAATATCACAAAATGATTTCACACATTGTGCAACATCATATACAGCTGGTTATATCCTTTGTGTAGCTTCAGTGTAATGTAATGTCACCACCCAAAAAGGCCGACAAGAAAGATATTTTGTTACAATGCCTCAGGGGTGGGTTGGTTGCATATTTTGGGTATCCCACCAATCTAAAACGGTTTTAATCCTGGGATACTGCAAAAACTCTGTTCTAGCATATAACCGATCAAACAGGGCTGCTAACTGGACCTGAAGTTTATGAAGACAAATATGTCAGATAAGATCACAGAAAGTACTGTTGCTGTCTTGAAATGTATAAAAATATGAGAGTAAACCTAATTTCTTTGGATTTAAGATATGTTTCTTACATTTTTAAGTTCCCATGATCACATGTGCTGACACTAGCTACTGAAAGCTATTTGTAAACTATATCTCTTTCACATTACAGGCGGTGTGACCTGTGGTGGCCCCTCGTTCGGTGAAACGTCCCTGTCCTTGGATCACAGTCTGACGTCTGTTTGCAAACTCGCGAGTCAGTGGCGAACCGACCATTACCATGCGCTTCTTACTGAAGTTATAAAATTTTTTAAATTCCGCCCCTGAAAATGTAACATGGTAACATGAACATGCGCAGACAAATCAGAGCATGCGCAGCAGAATTTCTTGCCAAAGTGACTGAAGGTGTGGTCCTCCGTGTGTATAAGGTGGAGTGAATCTCAAACAGTAATTCAAGGACAGGGGTGTTTTGCCAAACGCCTATAACTGTGAACTAAACCGCCTGTAGTGTGAAGTTGTGTACAACTCTGGACTTTCCCTTTTTGACCTCGAGCACATTAGAGGATATTGTATCAATTTTGCACTATATAAATGTTCCTATTCCATTCTAAAATAGTGATATTGATATCATGATATACATCTTTAGACATTGATAGCGACCTAGGAGACGGTTCCACCTCCAAGGAACACCTCAGGCCTCTTCACATACTGCCTGTAGTGTGACAGAGGCATAAGGTATTAGGCATGACATAAAACACTAAATAAATACAATAGGTTACATTCAGCAGTCTTAATGGACTTTTTCTTGATTTTTTTTAAACTTGTTGTTTAACATTTAATTTAAATTCGTAGAATGTCCAGCAGTTTATGTCTGTTCATGCACGTTTTATAATTACAATCTTAATATACACAGGAATAAAATGTTAACAAAAACAGAAAACACAGGTACAGGTTAAGATACTCACCTCTTCGCTGATCTCCTGCAGAACACTTGGCTTGAGTTCCATGTGTTTGAACAACGTGCCCACCACAATGCAACGTTCGTCCTTCTCTAATTCAAAGAGCTTCCTCACTGGTAATGTATCTCCTAATAAAAGTAGGTCAAATTTAACATACAATGATAATTGGTTATATTTATTTATTTGGGGTTTTATGTCACTTCAACACTGCACAGGTCATATAATGATGGGTAGTTTTGTTAGAGGAAACTAGTAAATACAGTTGGTCAAGGTTCTGTAAACTGTCCACCATTAGTAAGAGACTACCAACTTTCCCACATAAGGTACGGGGCTTTGAACCTCAGAGCTGGGAGGCGAGTTTGTTACCACCACGCCATTGTGGCCCCTAACAACTTTTTATAGAATAGAGTTTTTGATAGCAAAGTTATCATCAGTAGTTTTTCTTTTCCATATCAGCACTTGACCCTCCTTTGGGAAATACTTTCAGATGCTCCTCTCCAACTCAAGCTCCCCCCCACTTAGTATTCTTCCTTCTGTTCACACTGAATCTAGGACAAAACACTGGTGGACAAAATGCTAGTTATAATTGCTAGGGAGGACAATAATGCCAGCCATTTATGTGACAGGGAGGAAAAATTGCCACTCCTCTCAAAACACTTAATACACTTTTATTTTTATCTCTTGGGATAATTATGTGATTTTGAAACATACACATTCAAACTTAAAACAATGGCAAATTATGTAAGTACCATACTTGTGGGGATGATATTGTGCCTGCAAAGCATTAAATTAGAACATATTACATTAGATTAGGTAAGATATACGTTATTTGAAAATCCATTATTGCCACATTAACATCTTTAAAGATCATGAATGGACTGTGAAAGATAAATATATCATATATTTCATTGGATCTTTGATAATTTGGAATTTTTATAAAGGTCTGAAGAAATCAAAAGGCATAAATCCAATGGGTAACACACCAGTTGTCTCATATGTTACACATGCTTATATATTGTTGAGTTGCTAATTCACATTTACATACAAGTTCTCGAAATAGGAAAACTTCTTGAATGACATATAAAAAATATATCACGAATGAATGTGACAACATTATATGAGTGGCATTGAGTGCATAACCGAGCTGACAGGTACACAGGAAGTTTTGGGACATCAATTATTCATGACATTTGTTTGGATGATTTGTGACAATTTTAATGGTGGCTTCACTGCAAAGACAATTAATTTGCCCCTATGCAGATAGGGTCATACACAAAAATGACAAAACTTGCAACATTTATTTCAACTTTTATTATATTCAACATAATTTGGAACTTTTATTAAAGATCACATGAAAACAAAATGACAAAACTTGGAACTTTTATTTCAACTTTTATTATATATATTTAACATAGACATAGTTAATAGTAAGGATGGGTCGGTATCAAAATTGTGTACATTGGGAGGTTGCCAATGCAAAACCGTACCGATTCCAGGACTCTGTGTTTTAGTACACCCCAACTAAACATGGACGTTTCCTCTCAACAAGATCGCAATAAAAGTCCCCATATACACAAAATATCAGATAAACTTGTGTAATTTCTTCAATCAATAGTTTGATTCCAATATTTTAAGATTTCCTTCTATTGGAATCTCCAGGGAACACCTACTGGACAGCCAACTTCTTTGCCTCTGTAGAGAGCTTGGTCTTCCCTAGTGCTGTAACGAGTTGACCGAAACTCGAGTCGTAACTCGGTGGGCGATATTTGGGGATTACATCGATTTACGCAATTTAAACTCGAGTTTTTAAGAAATAAATTATGATATACTAATCTTGTTACAAACCAGCACTTTTGCAATTTATCTAACCATAAAGACATTAAAAATCAATGAGCAACGGTCATTTTTTTTTATTTCCCTTATTTATGTGGCTGTTCCATAAAGTGCTCATACATATCTGCACCATTTAACCGGCAACAAAATATATTTCCTTGCAATAAAATTGTACTAAACACATTAATGGCGGATCCCTTGATGACAATATTTAGACAGTGTTATTTTATTTATAATTGTGTCATTTACTCGAGTTCAACTTGAGGTCAACTTGCATCTAACAGGCGATCGCCGATCTACAGAAATCGCTAATGATAACAGCTCTAGTCTTCCCCCTTGTAAAGTTATGCTGAGCTCTGCGTAAAAGACGCATAGCTTACTTCTCATGGTACTCTCCCAGTCCACATGGTATTCATCTTCTTCTTCTCTAGTTGTATGAGAACCCATGCTTATCAGCTTATACTTGCCCATTTGTGGCACCTTTGATAATGTCATAGATGACCACAAAGGAACTGTGGTCTGCCGAATGTGAGGGGAAAATTCATAATTAAGGCTCTATCTTATAAGCATCCATCTCACCTACATCAGGGAGGGATAAATTGACTCCAAAGAAGCTAGAGATTTTGTTTTCATATAAATATGTGAAATCAGTAAATATGCGTACATGTATGCAGTAAAGTAAAGCCAAGGTAACTACATTTACATATTTGCTAGACTTGGGATGCTATTTTTGGTCAAGACGTGACCGTCAAGTTATGACTATTTCAATTCTGTCTGGCGATAATTGGTACCCGCCAATAACTGATAGCAAGGCAGTAATAGTGAATAATCCTGTCACAGTGGGTGGGATGCGGGGATGAAATTGTCCAGTTTCTCAATAAGCCAAATCACGGTTTCGTCTGCGCATGCTCCAGCATACGTCCTTGAAGGGTCAAGTGGGTAAAAACAAACGTAGGAAACGAAACCAGGAAGTGATTTTTAAATGGTGAAAATTGACAATAATATATGTTTCCTTGCATAAGACATATTAAAGTAAATTTTTATTAAAAATATACATATGCATCTACGAAATGGTGTTTTACCATTTGGAAAAAATATATTTAAAATATTGTTTTAGGCCATCTAAGTTGGGCGAAAATAGGGGGACCAACAGAATTACAAATCCATAAACAAGTGCTAGTTATTCTTTTAATATCTTGAAATCTCTGTAAGCTATAGATATGTTATATGCATCACCAGAAAGTAGTTAACAGAGCTTCTGCTTGTTTTTTTCTCGCATTAAAATCCATCCAAATATGGCAATTTAAAAAAAAACAGATTTCTTGGTGCCCCTATATAATTCAATCTTTAAGGTTTAAATGTGGACTTCATTATTATTAAATACAAAAGAATTGATGTAAATCCCTGGGGACTCTCTCAAGTGTGTTTACACGAAAAAAAATTTCATTTCTTTTATGATAAAAGACACAAAACCTTGATTTGTGAAGGTATTTTTACTCCATTAATGTATCAGTATGGTCACTTTATGTGCCAGAAAAAAAAACTGATTTTATAATCGCCAGGAATCCTTAATATGAGGAAGAAATCTGGAAGATTGTGAATACTTATTCTTATTCCCTGTGTACCTGAATACTTCAAAATAAGGTCCTCTGTAGCTTTGCATAACAGTACAATAAGTCAAAAAATAGCTACTGTATAAGACAGATTGCTGAAGGCTAAGTGTCAGTATCATGCAAGAATTTTTTCGTATTAAAAAATATTGTGACAAGATCATCTGACTCACTATGTATCGGCCCCTACCTGTCCATATCAGACTCACTATGTATTGGCCCATACTTGGCCCAGAACTCAGTCGCAATTAGGTAGGAGCATTGCAACATTGGACCAATATTGGCCCAATAGAGGTCAAATGTAGAGATATGCAGCCTAAACAGTGGTTAGAAAGCCACAGATGGCCCAATATGTTGGCTTAAGGGTGGCAATAACTGACCATGTATTACCAATAGCCAGTGTCAGTCCGATGGTGTCATATATTAAATGTGTATATAAGAGTACTCAGAGTGCACATACCTCCGCCAAGGCCCAATACCTCCAATATTGCTTGTGAGAAAAATTAGAAGAAATCCTTCAAAAATTAATAACTTCAATGGCATCATTATGATTAATGAAAGAATACAGTTAAAACCATGAGCAAACTAAAATCTTTTCCCTGGGAATTAAACCCAGCTGACATACCTTTAGGTTAGTGAACTAATAAGAATTGCAAATTTTTTTTAAAATATATAGAAAATAGTAAATAAATATCCAACATTTATATACTCATCAAATCATATATATAAAAATATTAAATATTATATCTCAAACATATTCTGATTCAAATATAAGCCATGTGTTATTATAGATGGTGATTATCCACAGTTTCATAAAATTATATAAGGGGTCTCAAGAGGTCATGTTATTATTTGATATTCTTCATCGTTTGAGTGGACATTAAGTGCTATAAAAGATTATTTTGGCATAACACACATTTTGCTTTTATCCACCATTATGTTTGAACAAGTAAAATATTTCAGTCTAGAAAATAACATCAAAAAAATATATCATATGGGGTGCAAATGAATTTAAACAGTAGAGTATTTTTAAGTTATGGTTTTTCATCCATTACTCTATGGATTTTAATGTCAAAGAAACAAGAAAGAATCCCTGTAATAGTGTCTTTCTAAAAAAAAAATATGTACACTCATATTGTAGATGTAACAGCTTCAGAACTATCAACAAAAAATCAACCCTTGATGGTGAATTTTGGGGGATTTAACATTACAACTGGGCGAAAATAAGTGATTCTTATAAAAACTGCTTCAAATATTTAAGTTAAATTCCATTTTGTAAATAGAAGTAATTTATATAATTTATTACACTACTGCCTCGCTAACAACTATCGCCACGCTGCAATTATCGCCACTCTTGTAAACAAAGTTATCGGAAGTATTGGGATTGGTGATGTTTACTTCCGAGCACTGTGTTATCAAAACAATGCTGCATTCTCCATTTTTACTTTACAGTAAATAAACGACTACTCAACATGAGTTTATCTATAACTGCAATGAGGGTGTCACACCACTATTTCTTGGCATTCCTTGTTTGTCAATGCTAAAATTCTGTATGCTACAGCGTTTTATGAAATATATATATAAATTACCATTTCAATAATGAAACATTGTAGTGAAGAAGAGAAAGCAGAAAAGTTACTGCAAGCTGTGTCAGAAGTTAGAAATGGGAAAATTAGTACAAATGCAGCATCAAAGAAGTTTGGCGTTCCAAGGAAAGCTATTGCTGATCATGTACATGGGAGAGTGGATGAAAAAACGTTACCAGGTGTGAACCGAATGTTAAGCGAACAGGAAGAGAATGCACTGGTGGAGTACATTGAATGCATGAGTAGAAGAAATATGCCTTTACGAAGAAGCGACATGTAACGTGGTACAGTTGTGGTAAGTTTAATGGTTTATTTTCAATTATTTATATGTTATTCATACTTCAAACATCCATTTTATAAGAAGTACATATAATGAAATATGCATACTTATTACTTATGCATTATCTTAATACTTGTAGGACATTATTAGAAGTTGTGGTCCTGAGAGAGCTGCAAGGTGACTGGGTCCACAAATTCCATGCTCGTCACCCAAATCTCAAATGGGCTGTACCCCAAGGTTTAGATATGGCTAGGATATGTCAATCAAATTGCAAATTTTAATTAGTAAATTAAATTTTTATTAGTTAATACCTTACCTACCAGACGATAGCTATAGCCCGGCGCCAGCCGGTCCCGCCAAACGAAAGAAAAAGACGTCCCGGGTTTCACCCCCAGCAGGACCGGCACACTACAATCCACTCGCCAGGTGGCCTAGTTCCTGCCTCACTCGCCAGAGGGACGTGACGTCATAGCATCTTTTTCGTCCCTAAGATTGAATGAAGAGGCTGGAAGCGGGGAAGGCCGGGTGGGAATTTCCCGTCTGGTAGGTAAGGTATTAACTAATAAAAATTTAATTTACTAATTAAAATTTGCAATTTCATTGCGTTAATACATCTTACCTACCAGACGATAGCTAGAATAACTACCCAGTGGAAGGAGGGCAGCCTTTTGAGGATTGGAAAGAACTCTTATTATACTTAGGTGTGAGGTTCTAGTCCTTTGAGGAGACATGTTAGTCTCAAGGATATCTAGACCTACCTGCACCCCCCCCCCTTTTTTGACTGCTCTGAGGGGAGGAAGAGAGCAAGAGTTCAAGTCCATGATTCCCACGGTTAACCTGGAAGAGTAGGGAAAGTCCTATACCCAGAGAATTATTCTGAAGTAAAAAACTTTGAGAAGCCAAGGCATAGGCCAAAAGTGAGCCTGCACCTAAAACTAACTAGAATGTACACTATATATAATTATATACAAAGAAGCTTAGGGGACTAGTGGTGGATCTGCTGGCCACCACAGGACCAAGTGAAAAAGCTCCTTATCTGCCCAGGCAACATCCTTAAGGTAAAACTGTGTAAAGGTGTTGTGGGACTTCCAGTGGCATGCTGCTAGAATCTGGTCCAGAGATATGCCACCTTGAAAAGCTTTGGAGGCCGCAAAGGCCCTAACGTCATGGGCCTTGACCTGATGTAAGGTCAAGGACTCCTGGTCAGAGAGATCATAACACAACACTACTGTTTGTTTGATCCAGGACGAGATAGTGGCAGGAGAAATGTCCCTGTCAAACCCTCGTTTGAATGAAACAAAAACTAACTCCTTTCCCGTTCTTAGATCCTGCGTTTTGTCCAGGTAGTATCGAAGAGCCCGAACGGGGCAAAGGGATCTGTCTTCCTTTAAAGACTTATCCAGAGTGGGGGCTAAGGCCGGGGTGACCACAGGAGCCACGCACTCTGGTCCCTCTTTTGCCAAGTGATTTTTCGCCAAGAAACTTGGTGATGGGTAGAGGGAAACTTTGGACCAATCAGCTTGGTGTCTGATATTTTTGTTTAACCAAGCGTGTATCTCACTTCTGCGTTTTCCTGAAGCCAGGGCTAGGAGAAAAACAGTTTTGAAAGTAAGGTGTTTCAGAGAAGCCTTTCTGAGGGGTTCAAAAGGTGCTTTTGTAAGCTGGTGTAAAACTAGGGAGAGGTTCCAAGCAGGAACCCCCCTGCGTCCTTTGGGTCTATCCCTGTGAAAACTGTCTAACAGTCTAGTCAAATTGTCATCCTTGCCGACATTAATCGAGGTATTCCCCAGTTTGTCTGCAATGGCTGACCTGTAACCTTCAATAGTGCTGGGCTGGAGATTTTTCTCCTGGAAAAGGTGCAGGAGGAAATCTGCTATTTGTTTTATAGATGGGTTCCTGAAGTCCACCTGACTTGTTTCGCACCATCTGACAAAAACGGCCCACTTCGCTTCGTAGACTGTTCTGGTTGAACGTCTTTGAGGCGCCTCAATTCTTGACGCCACTGGGCTAGAGAACCCCTGCTCCTTGATTGTCTGGGCTCTAGGAGCCAGGCATGGAGATTTAGGTTTGTCAGATCCCTGTGACGTGCCTTGTTGAAAGGTTGGGTCACTAGATCTGGGTGGTGTGGAAGACAAAGAGGAACCCTCGCAGATAGCTCCACTAGGTCCCAAAACCAAGGCATGTTGGGCCATCCCGGGGCAATCAGGATTGCTCTGCGATACCAGTGATCTGACAGCTTGCTGACCACCTTCCCCATCAGAGACACTGGGGGGAAGAGGTACATGTCCAGGTCCTCCCAGGACAATGTCAGAGCATCCACTGACCAGGCCTTTGGGTCTGGAATTGGGGACACAAATTGAACTAGCTTGCAGTTGTACCTTGTTGCAAACATGTCCACTCGGGGATAATGCCAGGTTTGACAAAGGAGGTCGAAGGTCTCTTGATGGAGGGACCACTCCGTCTGAATGACCTGCCTTTGGCGAGACAATTTGTCTGCAATTACATTCAGACGGCCTGGAATGTGTCTGGCCTTCAGTACTATTTGATTGAGGCTGCACCAACATAGGAGCCACCAAAGAAGGGCACAGAGTGAGCCTGACCTCATACCTCCTTCCTTGTTGATGTATGCTACAACCGTAGTGTTGTCTGTGGCAATCAGGACGACCTTTCCTTGCACTAAATGTTGGAATCTTTTTAGTGCTAACAACACGGCTTTTAGTTCTAAGAAGTTTATGTGCAACTTGCTTTCGGGCACTGACCAAGTACCGCTTGCTGTGAAGTCGCCTAAGTGAGCACCCCAGCCTTCTTTTGAGGCGTCTGTAAAGATCTGAACTGCGTGTCGCAGGGGGTGTAAGGGCTGACCCTTTAGGACATTTTCCTCTTGGGTCCACCACTGCAGGTACTGATGGAGAGACCTCGGAATTGGGATCTCCTTTTCCAGAGATTCTGGGACTCTCCAGTGTTTCTTGAGGTGCCACTGAATGGGTCTCATGTGCAGTCTGCCTAGGGTCACCTGTTTTTCTGTCGCAGTGAGAAGACCTATAAGAGACATGAAAGTTCTCACTTGGCAAGATCTGTTCTGTAAAAGCACTGTTATTTTTTGTTGAAGGGCTTCCCAACGGTTTTGAGTAGGCCTGACTACTCCGTTGAGTAGGTCGTACTGGTAGCCTACGAAGTCGAAGACTTGTTGGGGTTCCAGTTCTGATTTTTGCATGTTTACCATCCAGCCCAACTCCTGGCAAAGGGCTAGGAGGGACTGGGTTCCCTGGTGGCAAGATTCTTTGGTAGGGGCTCGAATCAACCAGTCGTCTAGGTACTGGTGGATTCTTATACCCTGTGACTGAGCCATTAACTTGACCTCTTTGACCACACCAGTGAACTCCATGGGAGCTGTTGACAGGCCAAAGGGAAGTGCCCGAAACTGGTACGACTGGTTCTGAAAGTGGAACCTGAGGAATTTTCGGGATGTGTAGTGAATTGGGATGTGGAAGTAGGCGTCGCTGAAGTCTAGCGATGTCACCCACTCCTCTTGTTGTAGAGAGGTTCGGATTGTCTCTGGAGTCTCCATTTTGAATGTTTTTACGCATAAAAACTGATTTAGAGTACTGAGATCCAAGATTGGCCGCCACTTGTGGTTCGGCTTTGGGACAATGAACAGTCTGTTGAAAAAGGCTAGTGAGGTTTGAACCCTGACCCTCTCTACTGCCTTTTTCTCGATCAGAGCTTGTACAGCTGCTTGCAAGTGGGAGTCTCTGATGGGGTTTGCATAGCCACTTACTATCAGGGGATCCCTTACTAAGGGAGGTCTTACTTTGAAGGGAAGAACATAACCCTCCTTTAATATGGACACTACTTTTGGGTTTGCACCCTTGTGAGCCCATATTTCCCAAAAACTCTGAAGACGTCCACCCACTGGTTGGACACTTGCAACATTGGGGACATTTGGAACATTTGGAGCAGAAACAAAGTGACCGACAAAAGAAGCACTTTTCACACACTTTATTTGACTTTTGATCTTTGATTTTGGCCTTACGTCTTTCTTTTGTGACTGCCACCTTGTTACAGTAGGTACACGACATACAACATGATAAGAAACATTTGTTGGAACAGATACAAAAGAGTTTCTTGTTACGACACTTTTCACAGAACTGACTGGCCGGGCCACCGGCACCGGACTTGACTTGCAGTAATTGTCATTTATACTGTGTCTTCTCATGAGCCATCTTGGTACCACGTCCGGGTTGACCACCCCGGCCTCTGCCCCGGCCTCTATTGCGGGAACCAAACGCTTTCCAAGCTGGTAGTTCCTTTCCGGCTTGAGAAGTTGTTTTAGCAGTGTCTTGAGGTTTCCAACCAGTACTGTAGGGTTGGTATCTCTGTTTTCTGCCTCTACTGGCGAACCCCCCGCGGCCCGGGCCGGGCTGGGAAGTACGTCGGGAAGCTTCTAATTGGTTTATTTCATCCTCAGCTTTTCTAATAGCAGCATCTGGAAATAACCCATATCCATTCAGGGGGCAATTTCTCAAGGAATTGAAAGTATCTGGTTTAATCCCCGGTTTCACAGCTTCCAAGTATGAATCCCTACGGAGTAGGGTCAAATTTGCCATCTGCACAAATGTAAAGTCTGCCAAATGTTGTAGAGATTTACCCATGGCGAAACTGACATTCTGGTTAAATGAGGATAAATATAAAAGTTCATCCAATGCACCTTGAGCTTTGACAGAGGACTTGCCTTTCTTAAGTTCACTTTGTAAAATATGCAATTGTTCTTGGAAGGCATCCTGTATTTTGGTAATACAGCGATTAAACCCCGCTGACTGGTTGCAAATATATGAAGACTCTTTTGCTGCTTTCTCCCACTTACGCATAGTGTCTTGTGATAGTGGGCGGGATGGAGGCTGAGGAGATGCAGAAGATATGGTTGAAATCCTGGGGAATGAACTATTGATCTTCGCCGCATCATTTGGCCAAGAATTCACCGATTTACCCGGCCTAGTTGGATCTGTAGGCTCCGCCGGGTGTATCCCATACCATCTGCTCTGGGATTTGGGGGGTCTGAGGAATTGGTCCACATGCAGGCCACCTGGATCACTAGATTTTGAAGGATATCCTTCTATCAGTACAAGGTTTAGAGTTTCTAGTTTTCGGCACAACCAATCTTCCGGTGGAAGATCCACAGAAATCTTGCCCACAGGTTGAGAACGGTGACCTGCCCAAGGATTATCAGTGCGGGATTGCGGAGAAAACTCCAGGTCAGGAATGTGTGTCCATCCCATGAACGCGCGGACGCCTCTCACAGTCTCGCGGTAATTTTGATCTTCACTGAGGACCCGGTCCGGGTCTGAGGTTTCCAAGTCTGGGGATTCCTCTGCGTCAGATAACTCACCCTCTTCAAATGTTTCCTGAGGATTGACATCGCGGAAGGTGACCGGCCCGGAGCCGGAAGAAGGTTGTTGAAATGCAGATTGAGAGGAAGCAGACATAGCAGCTGACGACACAGTAGCCACCGGAGCAGGGTGTTTAAACATAGGTTCTGCTTCCGGGTAGAGGTTTTGAAGTGGAGATTGTCTGTCAGCAAAGGAAACATCCTGATCTCTAGGCTCATCCAGGCCAACAGCCGGGCCGGCTGGGCCGGAAGAAGCCGAAGTAGAGACAAAAAAGGGTGTCTGGGAAAGAGCACCTGCTGGAGCAGCATGAGAGACCGGTACTTTGACCGGAGAAAATGTTGGATTTTGTTGCACAGAAAGTGAGGAGCGATGTCCTAAAGTGATAAGTGCCTCAAGCCTGGCCATACGAGTGGCCCACTTTTCGTCCAGTTCTTGGAGATCTTTCTTAAACTGAGGCACAGGAAGGGACAAATCCGGAGCAGAAGAAACAGAAACAGCAGGTTCTTGTTCTGGCTGGGTATCAAGTACTACCACAGAAGACGGATCGACTAACACTTCCTTTGCTTTAGCCTTTTCCTTTCTGAGTTTATAGGTAGGAGTACTTAACTTGAGCACTTGCTCCGGGGTAAGGACACTGCAAAAGTCACACTGCAGATTTTGAACACAAGGATCATCACCCTGTCCTTTCTTGCGACAACGCGCACACCTACTATGTTTGTCAAATGAAGCCATAATATGGCCACACGCACCCTTTTTCTGTCCTGGAGATGCCATGATAGAACAGTCAACTAATGGCAACAATTCCGACACAAATTAAACAGATATAACACAAATATAAAACTAAAAAGTTCACAGATAAAAATCCACAACTTTAAAAATCGCGCCAAACGAAAAAGATGCTATGACGTCACGTCCCTCTGGCGAGTGAGGCAGGAACTAGGCCACCTGGCGAGTGGATTGTAGTGTGCCGGTCCTGCCGGGGGTGAAACCCGGGACGTCTTTTTCTTTCGTTTGGCGGGACCGGCTGGCACCGGGCTATAGCTATCGTCTGGTAGGTAAGATGTATTAACGCAATGAAATATATATATCATAGACCACTTCTTCAACACATTTGGTAATTTTTTACTATGCACACCTAATATATCATACACATATATGACACCAAAATTGTCACAGTCCTTTATGAATAAATTGTAGTGATACAGGTCATCTTGACAAAGAAAAATAATTTTAAGTACTTGTAATATTATAAGGCTCCAACTAGTACACTAATAAACACTACACTGTGAATGAGAGCAGATCCCCAATGCATGTACTGATCTGTATGTATATATGTGTGTGTGGTTAAAAAACAGCACTTCTACTGTGGCATCTTGCACTGTAACATCTTCCTTGAATAAATTAGATGCTTACTGGACTTGTATATTTGGGTGTTATAGTCACAGGGATATAACAACAAGAAAAAATTACATGGTGTCAGAAGTAAAGGAACTCAGTCAATTATTCTGGATATATAAAAATACATAAAAATACATAAGTGGATGAAATTGCAGATTTAATAAGTAAATTAAATTTTTATAAGTTAATACCCTATCCAATGGGCAATAGCTTATCCGGTCAGCGCAGACCGGCCCGCCAAACGTCAGAAAAAGACGTCCTGTGTTTCCACCGGCAGGTCGGTCCGTAGTACTAGTGCACTCGCCAGATGGCGTGTCGTACTTCCTTCCTGTCTAGACAGCATGACGTCATAGCATCTTTTTCGTTGTCTAAACTAATTAGACCCCTAGTAAGTTGAATGCGGGGTCGGTGGGAGGGTCTTGTGTGTCCATTGGATAGGGTATTAACTTATAAAAATTTAATTTACTTATTAAATTTGCAATTTTATTGCGTTAATACATCCTATCCAATGGACAATAGCTGAATAACTACCGCTTGGAAGGCGGGTAAATTACTAGGGACTTATATGAACTCAGAAAAGAACTAACAACTCTCTTCAAGCCTGGGTCGACCTTGAGGTCAGGAAACCCTTAAGGCTATAGTCGGTCAACACAGGCCGGATAACCGGTCCCAACCGACTTACCCCCCCCCCCCTTTTTTTTTTACAGACCTGCTCTGAGGTCGGGGAAGAGAGGGCTGAGTTCAGTCCCAAGAAGGAAAATAAACCTCCCGAAGGAAGCACGTCTGAATATACACTATTTACATATTTACAAATCCCCTCCAGGTCCTGTTTGTTGGTGAATCTGCTGAGCAGCCACTACAGGACCCAAATGGAAGAGCTCTGAGTCAGCCCAGGCCACATCCTGGCAGATAAAATTGCGTGAAGGTATTGTGAGACTTCCAGTGGCAGGCTGCTAGGATCTGATCTAAGGAAACTCCCGACTGGAAGGCCTTAGAGGCAGCAAAGGCCCTGACATCATGGGCTTTAACCTGATGTAGGGTGTGTGCTTGATGATCAGAGAGCTCATAGCATAGGATCATAGTCTGTTTGATCCAGGAGGAGATAGTGGCAGGGGAGATGTCTTTGTCAAAACCTTTCTTGAAGGAGACAAAGACTAACTCCTTATTCTGCCTTAGGTCTGAGGTCCTGTCCAAATAGTAGCGCAAGGCTCTGACTGGACATAGGGATCTGTCAGACCAGAGGGACTTATCCAGAGTAGGAGCCAGGGCTGGTATGACCACTGGGGCTACACTTCCGGGACCCTCTTTGGCCAGCTGGTTCTTGGAAAGAAAGCTGGGGGATGGATACAGAGACACCTTAGACCAATCAGTTTGGTGCCTGATGTTTTTGAGTTGCCATGCATGGATCTCACTCCTCCTTTTGCTGGAGCCCAGTGCCAATAGGAAGGTGGTTTTGAAGGTTAAATGTTTCAAAGATGCCTCCCTAAGGGGTTTGAATGGAGCCTTTGTCAACTGGTGTAATACCAGAGAGAGGTTCCAGGAGGGTATTCCTCTCCGGCCTTTAGGCCTATCTCTATGGAAACTTTCCAAGAGACGAGTGAGATTATCGTCCTTGCTGGTATTGATTTTTTCAATACCTAGTTTATCAGCAATGGCAGACCTGTAACCATCAATGGTACTGGGTTGTAACTTCTTGTCCTCAAAGAGGTACAGTAGGAAGTCAGGAACCGACTTTATAGGTGGTGACCTGAAGTCCACCTGATGAGTGATGCACCACTTTGTAAAAATGGTCCACTTTGTTTCATAGACTGATCTGGTTGATCTTCTTTGAGGAGCCTCAATTCTTGACGCCACAGCCTCAGAGAAGCCCTGTTCCTTGATTGCTGTGGCTCTAGGAGCCAGGCATGGAGATTTAGATTTGTCAGATTTCTGTGAGGGATCTGATTGAAGGGCTGTGTCAACAGGTTGGCCATGTTGGGCAGGCTGAGAGGGACCCAACTTGACATGGTCACCAAATCCCAGAACCAAGGCATGTTGGGCCACCCTGGTGCAATTAGAATGAGTTTCCTGCACGGGGAACCCTGCAATTTCTCCACCACTTTGCCCAATATGGCGGTCGGTGGGAAGGCATGTGCATCCAGATCTTCCCAAGTGAGAGTGAGGGCATCCACTGCTACAGCTAGGGAGTCCGGTACTGGAGATACAAATTGAGGTAGCTTGTGGTTGAACCTCGTGGCAAATAGATCTATCTGAGGTCGGTGCCATTTTTTGCACAACCTTTGAAAAACTTCCGCCAGCCTGGATAACTTGTCCGCTATCACATTTAGATGGCCTGGGATATGTCGTGCCTTTAGCGTTACCCGGTGGTTGGTACACCAGGTCAAGATTCTCCATAGAAGGGCACAAAGTGGGCCTGACCTCATACCTCCCTCCTTGTTTATGTAGGCTACTACTGTTGTATTGTCCGTGGCCACTAGGACAATTTTGGTCGTACAGAGGTCTTGGAACTCCTTTAGAGCTAGAAAGACTGCTTTTAGTTCCAGATAGTTTATGTGAAGTTTGCTTTCGGGTACTGACCAGGAGCCTCTTGCTGTATGTTCGCCAAGGTGAGCACCGCACCCTTCTTTTGAGGCATCTGTAAAGATCTGCAGTGCGTGTTTTAAAGGATGCAGTGGCTGACCTTGAAGTACATTGCGTTTGTCCAACCACCACTCCAAATCAGGGTGAAGGGATCTGGGTACCGGAATGACCTTCTCCAGTACTTCCGGCACTCTCCAGTTGTTTTTGAGATGCCACTGTATGGGTCTCATGTGAAGTCGGCCGAGGTAAACCTGCTTTTCTGTGGCTGTTAGTAGACTGATCAGGGACATGAACTGTCGGACCGGACAGGTCGGTCGAGACAAAATTTCTGAGACTTTCCCTTGGAGGATCTGCCACCGGTCCGGTGTAGGCCGGACTCGGCCGGCCTTCAGGTCGAACTGGTAACCTACAAAATTGAAGATTTGTTTGGGCTCCAGTTCCGATTTTTCCAGGTTTACTAGCCAACCTAACCTTTGGCATATTTGTACCAGCTCTTGAGTGTGTTGGAGACAGACTTGATGGGATCCGGCTCTCACCAATCAGTCGTCTAGGTACTGGTGGATCCTTATACCCTTGTGTATAGCCATCAGTTTGACCTCCTTTGCTACTACAGTGAACTCCAGTGGTGCTGTCGAAAGTCCGAATGGTAGGGCTTTGAATTGGTATGTTTGCCCTTGGACATGAAATCTCAGATATTTCCTGGACTGTTCCTGTATTGGGATGTGGAAGTATGCATCCTTGAAGTCTATGGAGGTGATCCACTCCCCTTGTTGGAGTGATGTCCTGATGGTTTCCGGAGTCTCCATCTTGAATTTCTCCGACTTGAGGAAGACATTCAGGTTGCTCAGATCCAAGATAGGTCTCCACTGATTGTTTGGTTTTGGGACTAGAAACAATCTGTTGAAAAAGCTCAGAGATGTTTGGTTTCTTACTATCTCGACTGCATTTTTATTGCATAAAAACGTACTTACATAATCCCAACAGAAGCTTACGTGACCTACCGTTCGGTCAAGGACACAGACAATGTGTCTCGCCATTTTTTTCTCTTAATGTACACACGTAAACCCCAGCGGGCACCTGCTGGAGGTTATATCTCCACTGTAAGTTGTCATTCTTATTTTGACCGCCGTCAAGTACACACGCGTTCTTTTCGGATCTTCAAAGATTTTTTACCATGTCCGAAAAACAAAGGAAATGCTCCATTTGTGCAGGTGATATGTTGCCTTGGGACAGCCATCAGGCCTGTTTAAAATGCAGAAACGACAAGAAAGGGAAGGATAAGTGTGTGATTGGTAAGGAAAGTGACTGTACTATTTGTGCTGGTGCTTTGAAAATTCCTCATAGAAAGAAATCTTCAAAAACTAAAGGTTCTGACAAGTTTGATGACTCGCTGTTGGATGAGCCAACTCCTTCAAAGTCCTCAACTTCCTCCACTTCTACTCCTGATTCATCTCTTCAGGAGATGTTAAAGGCTATGAATTCTCAGTTATCTTCCCTGGCTTCTCAATTTGAGGAGTTTAAGCGCAGGGATAAACCTTCAGCTTCCAAAACAACTCTTCCACACTCTCAGGAGCAGGGTATGTGTGCCCCTGCCTCCCAGAGCAGACCAGTCCCCTCAGAGGGGGAATTATCTGATGAGGAATCATCTTTACCTGCTACGAAACGCCATAGATCCAGGTCTCCTCAGGGTGATTCAGACACTCATTCCCAGGAATTAGATCCTTCCTATGTGGAAATGCTCAATGCCATCAGGAATCTGTTGGATTTAGAGGTACCACAAGTAGAGTGCCTTGTGGCTCCCTCTGCATTCTCTAAGAAACCTTCAAAGCAGGTGGTCAGAAAACAGAATTTGGCTTTACCTCCTGTTCAAGATATACAGTCCATGTGGGACTATAGATACAGAAAGGCCTCTGGAACAACAGTAAAAGACAAGTCCAGCTCTGAATCTCTATCTCAGGGACAGTTTTTGGCCTTTGAGAGGCCCGACATGATTTATTACACCACTTCTCCTCAAAATACTCCTCTGAAAGCTCCTAAACTTCCTGACTCATACTTCAACATAGCTAAAGTAAAGTCTTTGTCATCTTCAATCTCTGTACCTTCCAAGCAGTTTATTGTACAGGAGACAGTTTGCAGAGAAAATGTTCAAATCCTGGGCCATGTTGTATGGTTTAAAATGGCTATTGAGGAACTCAACAATAGGATCCAGGAGTTAGCTACTGAGATCAAATGTTCAGAAGATCTGGAAACCATCAGGGAATCAGCAGATCTCATGATCAAATACTCTCAACTCCAGGCTTCTGTCACATCTTCCTTAGAAATAGCTCTGGATACAGTCCTCAAGCAGAATATGACTCTGGCCTGCAATATGCTACTTGCAAGGAGAGACAGCTTATTGAAGGACTGCAGCTCAAAATTAGGTCCTAAGGACTTGGCAAGCTTGCGTACAGACCATTTTGACCAACAGGAGGTCTTCAACTCGGATATTTTATCCCAGGTTGAGGATAACATGATCAAAAGATTGTCAATAATGAAGGAATCTGATTCCAAGTCATACAGAGACTCTGTGAAGAATTTCGATTTCGGGAGGTCTTCACATCCAAAGCCCTCACAGGAAGGTAACAGGTCGTTTCGTGACAAACGAACGCAGCAAAATTCAACCTATGGCCACTTCTCTGCGCGCGCATCGCGAGGAGGCAGAGGTGGAAAGAGGAAATGACTTCCCAGGGGCAAGATTGCGGACTTTTTGGCAGGTATGGTCAAAAAACCACGCCCATCCCAGAGTAGTAAGTTTACTGCAACATGGCTATCGCCTAGACTTCAAGTTTCTTCCAAAATTGTCAAAAATTCCGCTCATTTTGAGCGAATATCACAACAAAAACAAAGATGGCGCCCTCCAAGAGGCAGTTCAGGCCATGCTTACAAAAAAGGCGATAGTTCCTGTCAAAAAACTCACTACTCTGGGATACTACAGCAGACTTTTTCTGGTTCCAAAACCCATGAATCGTTGGCGACCAGTAATAGATCTAAGTATGTTAAACCTTCATTTACATGTACCGACATTCAAGATGGAAACAGCCGAATCTATCAGGAAATCGATTCGAAAAGGGGAGTGGGTCATCTCGATAGACCTCACAGACGCTTATTTCCATGTTCCAATACATCCACAATCTCAAAAATATCTGAGATTTCAGACCAAAAAAGGGGTTTTTCAGTTTCAAGCTCTTCCTTTTGGTGTCGCGACAGCTCCCCTAGAGTTCACTCGCATTGTCAAAGAGGTCAAACTCATAGCTCAAGCCAGGAACCTCAGAATCCATCAATATCTGGACGACTGGATTCTTCGGTCACCATCAAAAGATCAATGTCTCAAAGATTCGGAAAAGTTAGTTCAATTGGTCCAAGAACTAGGCTGGCTTATCAATTTTCAAAAATCGGAATTGATACCCACGCAAAAACTGGATTTTCTGGGCTATCATTTCGACCTTCAGAGGGGTCTAGTGTTCCCAACCCAGAAGAAACTCGATCGGCTAAACGCTCAGACTGTTTCCATCAGAAAGTCATTAGTCTTGACTCCAAGAAAGCTCATGTCGCTCATAGGGACTTTAGCTTCCTTGGAAAAAACAGTGCCACTAGGAAGGTTACACATGAGACCTTTCCAGTGGTACCTAAAGTCGCACTGGAAGTTTCCCCAGTCATTGGACATAAGGATTCCAGTAACAGGAAATTTCCTGAAGCACCTAAAGTGGTGGGAGGATATCAAAAATCTCATGGCAGGTGCTCCTATCCATCCTCAGGTACACAACACACTGGTGTTTACAGATGCCTCACAAAAAGGCTGGGGAGCTCACTTAAACGAGATAGTGTTAAGTGGTCTCTGGTCAAACAAGGAAGCCCAGCTCCACATCAATGTATTGGAGCTAAAAGCTGTTCTTCTAGCCCTAAAGGGTTTTCAGGAACACTTACAAGGTCAAACAGTGCTCATTTGTTCAGACAACAGCACAGTAGTAGCTTATCTGAACAAAGAAGGAGGCACACATTCCATAGAGATGTGTGCTCTTATCTGGAGAATTCTTGCATTCACAAATTCCAGAAGAATCCAGATAAGGGCAAGACACGTACCTGGATCCCTAAACGTCATAGCAGACTCTCTATCACGAAGGGACAAGGTCATACAGACGGAGTGGTCACTTCACCAACAGATATTCAACCAAATTTGCAAAGTTTGGCACACACCAATGGTAGATCTTTTTGCAACTCATCTAAATTACAAACTTCCAATTTATGTATCTCCTGTCCCAGACAGAAAGGCTTGGAAAATAGATGCATTGAATATCTGTTGGGAAGGCCTAGACGGCTATGTCTTCTGTCCAGTAGCCATCCTGCCACAAGTAATTCAAAAAATAATAACATACCCATGCAGGATGATAGTACTGGCCCCAGGGTGGCCAGGGATGCCATGGTTTTGGGATCTGGTGGATCTCTCGACCAGGGTACCCCTACAGCTCCCTCATTGGAAGACACTACTGAAACAGCCACACTCCAACAGATTCCACAACAACGTGGAGTACCTGAATCTACATGTGTGGCTTCTGGATTCCAGGAATCCAATTCTGGAAGATTCTCATCTGAGGTGGCAGAAAGAATTAAGGCACCAGAGGGAATCCTCAAGAAAAGTCTACCAATCAAGGTGGACCATTTATGGGCAATGGTGCACAGAGAATAAGGTGGACATCACCTCAACAGCTGTTCCCCAGGTAGCAGAATTTTTAAACTACCTGTTCACAGTCAAAAATCTCAAACCAGCTACAATCACTGGTTACAGAACAGCAATTGCTGATGCTTTGGGTTCACAGGGTGAATTCATTTCAAAAAGTCTAGAACTGAATAGACTTATTGCCAGCTTCACCAGGGATAGACCTAAACCAAATAGGTCCATACCTACATGGGACCTCTCATTGGTCCTCTTAGGTTTGACAAAACCTCCCTTTGAGCCTTTGTCAGAGGCTCCTTTGAAGTGGCTAACTTACAAGACAGTGTTCCTGTTGGCTTTAGCCTCAGGAAAAAGAAGGAGTGAGATACATGCATGGACTCACTCTTCTGTCTCTTCAAGGAGAAATTGGTCAGAAGTTACTGTCTCTCCTTCTCCGGCCTTCCTGGCTAAAAACCAATTGGCTTTGGATGGCCCTGATTCTATTAAGCCAGTAGTGATACCAGCCCTTACTACCATGTTGGACAGCTCGCTGGTGGAGGACAAGTCACTTTGTCCAGTTAGGGCCCTCAAGGTCTATTTACAGAAGACCAAATCCATGAGAAAGGGCAAGGCCCTGCTCTTTGTATCCCTTAGGGAGGGTTATTCTAAGGATATCACAAGAATAACCATTTCCCAGTGGATCAAACACACCATTCAAACTTGCTATCAGTCTTCAGATACGGCTGATCAACAGGTCACTCAGGTTAGAGCTCATGATGTTAGAGCTATGGCTGCATCACTTGCATTTAAAGGAGGTATCTCCTTAGAGCAGGTCTTGAGCTCCTGTTACTGGAAATCCCACAATACCTTTACAAACTTTTATTTGAAGGATATTTGCTGGGAAAATGATGATATCTTTAAGTTAGGTCCCATTGTGTCTGCACAGCATGTAGTGAACAATTGAGACTTAATAATATAATCAGTCTTTATGTTTTCAGGATGTATTGATTTGGACTGGAATGTACTAGGACTTTGATTTGTGGAACAAGAATATGGATAAGACTTCATGTTATGGCTGCTTGGCTTGAGGGACAGCTGCACTCTGACTGTTGGAGTTTTATTCAACTGGGCACAGCTGACCTTTGACCCCTGCACTACTGTATAGACAAGGTGGAGGGTTTCATACATATTATTTGATGTACAGTACAGCATGCTGCTTTCATAAGTGGGTGAGTACTTTACAGCTACTTTATTACAATTACTTTTCACTTTAACAGTACTTGTATTGACTATGACAGTAATAATGATACTAGTATTCATATATGTAGTATATTACAGTGTTTGTAGTATAACATATTGTGTATGCATTTTTTTGTATCTGTATACCTCTCCTATAGCACTTGACAGTCCTCAGAAGTCTACCCACCATGGACCTCAGGGCTGCATTCAAGCTTCTGTTGGGATTATGTAAGTACGTTTTTATGCAATAAAATTGGTTTATTTTATTGTAATTGGAATTTTTATAAATAAAAATACTTACATAATCCCAACAGGGAGAGTCCCACCCTCCTCCCCTCTACCATCTTCTGAGGGGTAGGGTCAAAATTAGAATGACAACTTACAGTGGAGATATAACCTCCAGCAGGTGCCCGCTGGGGTTTACGTGTGTACATTAAGAGAAAAAAATGGTGAGACACATTGTCTGTGTCCTTGACCGAACGGTAGGTCACGTAAGCTTCTGTTGGGATTATGTAAGTATTTTTATTTATAAAAATTCCAATTACAATAAAATTAACCAATTTTGTCTATAAGCTGATGTAATGCCTCCAGTAGGTAGCTGTTCCTCTGGGGATTGACATAACAGCTTATGACGGTCGGAAATCTTACTAGTTTTGGTCGGATCCGGAAGGGGAGGGTATAGCCCTCTTTGAGGATTTGAACTACTTTGGGCCGGCGCCCAGATCCAACCAAGTTTTCCAAAAGTTCTGAAGTCTGGCCCCTACAGACAGATTGAAGGCAACATTTAGTACATTTGTAACAGGATTGACACACGACAATTGAGTGACACAAGAAACACTTTTCACAGATTTTAATTTGCATTCTTTGTATTGACAATTTTCTGGCCCGGGATTTAAATCTTTCTTTTGTGATAGCCCGGGCACAGTAGTGACATGAGGAACAACAGGAAACTTTACATTTAAAGTGTCTATTGTCTGTGTAAGGATGTTGCTCCGGGCCAGCAGTCGTCTTTGGAGCTTGGTTATACAGTAACTGTCATTTATATGACTGCTGGCCCTTGGCAGGTCGGGATGAAAATGAGGTAGCACGACCCTTCCCTTCCCTGTACTGTCTCTTCCCGATGGTTTTCCATGCAGGTTTGTCCTGTCGTGAGTCTTTGTTGCCTGTTTTCTTATCCGGGCGTTCGTAAGGGTGGTACCGACCCTTGCTGTGACCAGAAGTAGAGTGACCTTTCGATTCAAACTGAGCTATGTCTTCCTCTGCTCGTTTGATGGTGGCATCCGGGAAAAGGGTTGGTAGGTGAAGAGGGGCCGTTCTCAATGCTGTTAGTGTCCTGTTTAATTCCTGTTCTGAGATGACTGAGATATGCATCCCGGCGGACTAGGGTAAGATTTCCCATTGTGACGAAGACAAAGTAGGATAGATGCTCCATCGACTTGGCAGCCGCCTGTGAAATGCTTGCATTGAAATCTAGCAAATAGTGAAGTTCATCTACAGCAGGTGAGACCTTTGCCGACCCTTTTCCCTTATGTTCTGCTTTCAGCACTTTGAGTTGTTCCTTCATATTTTGCTGGACTCTTACAAGGCAGCGATCAAAACTAGCAGTCTGGTTACATATGACAGAAGCCTCTCTGGCCGACCTTTCCCATCTGCGTAAAGTCTCTTGAGAGATTCTGCGGGAAGCAGGCGGGGTAGATCCAAGGCCTGTATATCTTGCTATATGACTGTAACTGCTGTTCAGTTTAACCGCGTCGGTGTGCCATGTGGAGACTTTTGAAGGATCAGTCTTCTGGTCGGTGTGAAGCCCATACCACTTTGATTGTGAACGTGGAGTTCGGAGGAAAACGTCTTTGGCCAGTCCTCCAGCCTCCGACCCCCTGGAGGGATAACCCTCAGCTATGGTGAGGTTGAGCTTTCCAAGTTTTTTACAGAGCCATTCCTCTGTAGGCATTCTGACAGATACCTTGCCCGGAATAACAGTCTTTGGTCCGGCGAAAGGGTTGTCGTCTGAAGTGGCAGTTGTGTTGTCGACCTCAGGGATATGGGACCAACCCATATAAGAGCGGATACCTTGCATGGTGTCCCGGTAGTTTTGCTCTTCAGAGACCGGTTGGTCCTGGTCAACTATAGAATGTTCCTCAGACCATTCGCCCTCTTCAGCATATAAATCTAAGGGAGGTCTGTCCGACAGTTCACTTCCATCATTTGAGGAGAGGCTTGAAAAGCTGTCCCGTCTGGATCTATGTAAGGCCGGCGAGCCGGAGTCTGCTGTATCAGACGGCATAGGCCGGTCGGTTGTTGGTGGTCGGTGAGTGCCATGCTGAGTCAGAGGTGTAAGGTCGGTACCAATATCCCCAGCCGGGGTAGGTCGGTCGGTCTTGGTTTGACTGGCAGGCTGATGTGTAGTCGCAGATGAGCCCTGTCCAGGAAACTTAGTTGAGGAAGCAGGTCGGCTGGTTTTAGTTTGACTGGCCGGCTGATGCTTACTAGCAGAGGAGCCCGTACCAGGAAACTTGCTGGATGAAGACTGTTGACTGGTCATTGCTTTACTGGTCGGCTGATGCTTTTCAGCAGAGAAGCCAGTTCCAGGAAGCACAGCAGATGATGAAGGTCGGATGAAGGGTTCAGATCCCTGTTCTATAGAAGATGGAGGTGAATGGGTCGGAGCAACTTTGACGTTAGCAGAAAACTGTGGTTCGCAGTTCTTAGTCAAGATCAAGGCTTCTAGCCGGTTGAAACGCTCCGCCCATTTTGAATCTAAATCTGCTATCTTGTCATCAGTAGAAGATGACGGAGGCTTTGAGACAGAAGCAGTGGGAGATTTGTATTTCTTACCGACCTTCCTAGAGTCCTTCTTAACTTTCTTATCAGGCGGAGGGGCCTCTACAGTAGGGTTGGAAGTACTAGGCTTCTCAACAGGCCCGATAACAGACACGCTAGATGGGTCAACTAAATTCTCACTGTCTTTAGTAGGAGTTGCTTCCAGTTTCTTGGCCTCCCTTTTTTCTTTCTTGATTCTATACGAGGGAGTGGCTAGCTGAAGGCGTTGTTCTTCAGAGAAGGCATTACAGATTTTACAATCAGAAGATTGGGGGTTCTTAACACAATCGTCCGTCCCCTTACCCTTCTCGCGACATCTTGCACAAAATGCATGCGAGTCAAAATTAGCCATAGCGTGTCCACAACCGCCTCTGCGTTGGCCAGGAGAAGACATGATAGTCCTGGTATATGATGAACACAATATATAACTATGAAAAAACAAAATGTTAGCAGGAAAACTCAAAAAACTTCTTTGAATAAAATTCCTTGTGCACTAGCACGCGCCAAACGAAAAAGATGCTATGACGTCATGCTGTCTAGACAGGAAGGAAGTATGACACGCCATCTGGCGAGTGCACTAGTACTACGGACCGACCTGCCGGTGGAAACACAGGACGTCTTTTTCTGACGTTTGGCGGGTCGGTCTGTGCCGACCGGATAAGCTATTGTCCATTGGATAGGATGTATTAACGCAATAAAACACCTTATTTTCTCAAGGTTTATCCTGTGAACAATGGATTCAGTTCCTCAACCAAGACTGGAATGGGAGTCTGGAAACATTCCAGAAGCATGGAAGAAATTCAAGCAACACTTGCAGCTAATGTTCAAAGGACCCTTCAAAGGAAAGTCAGAAGAAGAGAAGTGTGCTTACCAACTTCTTTGGATAGGAGAAAATGGTAGGGATGTCTACAATGCCTGGGAGAGCACAGTCTCAGCTGACGATAAAAATAAACTGGCAACCTACTACACCAATTTTGAAGAATACGTTACTCCAAAGTCCAACCCTGTGTTTGCCAGGTATAAGTTCTACAATAAGCAACAGGACAGAGATGAATCATTCGACCACTTCCTGACAGAACTCAAACTTCTGGTAAAGGACTGTAACTTTGACAAACCAGATGAAATGGTGAGGGACCGTATTGTTTTTGGTACTAATTCTCCAGCCGTGCGAGAGAAGCTCATTAATAAGGGTGGAAATAAGATATTTTATGTTTTATTTTTACTTTTCTAAATTTAGTAAATTTTAGCGCCTTTTGACAGGCTGACTCAAAATTGTAAGTTTGAGTCTGGAAAATGTCTTTCATCAAGTGTCAGCTAGGGTTTGTTTTGATAAGAGATCCCCATACTGAGTTACCATAGCAACTCATCTTGCCTTCTCCTTTTTTTTGCAAAGTTTTAGAAATAAAAAGAGAACAGCAATAGAATTTGATAGAAAAGGACATGGATTTATAGAATAGCAAATACAGAATAGAGATAGTTAGGGATATATATATATATATATATATATATATTATAATTAAAGGAAATAATTAAATCTTTTGACATAACAGCAAATGTTGACATATTTTACAAAGAAACAGTTATAATAAAGTGTACATACATATTTGTAAAGAACATTTGTGCTAAAATTTAATATTGATGTTTTTTTAATGAATAAATAGTTGTATTAAAGAAATCGTATTTATCTATAGTGACACAAAAACACTCCCGAACATTCTTCTGGTAGCAGAGCGTGGTTACATTTGAACAGAGTTAAATGGATAAAGTGTGGTAGTGTGATTATATGAAACAATATAGTCTGTATATCAGGATATAAATATTAAATAGTTAAAAGGATTATAGCAGCAGTATGGCAACTGAGGACTCAATACCAGCAGAGCAGATAGACACGGAGAAAGAGACCCAAGACATGGAAGATTTGATTCGGTCAATGAAGGTTACTAAATCTCGTGCAAAAGGTAACTTCACCAGACAGAAAAATAGTCTGTACAGGTTGATTGAAAACAATGAATCCAGCAGTGCTATAAGTAATAGTAAAGACCGACTTGATGAATTGGCGCAGTCAGTGATGGACAGTATAAGCGAACTGATAAAGAAAGTGGGGAAAGGACAGGCTGATGCACTGGTTCAAGAGTTGGAAATTTTCGAACAAGAATATAACAAGACAGTTTCGAAAATAGAAGAGAAATTAACTCCTTCAACAGTCAGTAATACAGTAGTTAGCCCAGCACCAACCACAGGATTACAATATGATCTGATGAAACAATTGTCGCCATTCCAGTCTTCAATGGAGACAAACACCTATATGAAGGCTGGAAAGCTGCTTTCACAGCCTGTGTGGATAACACATCATCAACCCCAGAGTACAGGTTGTTACAGCTAAGACAAAGTCTGCCCGGGGAAGCCTTAAAAGTTGTGCAGGGACTGGGGCATTCAGCTATAGCCTATGAAGTTGCCATGGAAAGACTGGACAGAAAATTTGGAGGAAAAAGAAGGTGGATAGCAATAAGATTAGAAGAGCTGGCCAACATTCGCCCGATGAGACCAAATAATGCTGCTGACATTGAGAAATTTGCAGATGTTTTAGACCTGGCTGTTGTCAATTTTAAAGAAGCAGGCAAGCAAGATGAATTGACAGATGGATATTTCTACAGTGAACTGTTAAAGAAAATTAATGAGCAAATGTTGACCCAGTACCATCGCTGGGTAGCTGAACAAAATAAAACAGAATCTGTCATCACACTGAGAGACTTTGTAGTACAAGAGGCAGAGTATCAAATAATGGCCTCAGAAAAGGTGCATGGAATGTCAAAGAGTACAGGCAGCTCCGGTACCAGCAGACAGAGGTCATTTCATGCAGAAGCAAAAGGTCACAAACGCAACTGTAAAGTGTGTCATGGTAACCATGGGGCTTGGGCTTGTGACCAGTTTAAGGCAGCTGATGTCAACAAAAGGTGGGACATTGCAAAACAACAGCACCTATGTTTCAGATGTTTAGGAGACGACCACAGTGGCAAGTCATGTCAACGAACAAGGATATGTGGCATTGACAACTGTAAGAAAAACCATAACCGTCTCTTACACAGGTCACAACCACAGCCAATAACAGCCAAGGATTCTAATTTCCAAGTGGCAGCTCCTCCCATGGAGGGGGATGGAGACTCCTCATTCAGGACAAACCATAGCAACAGAGAGAGTGTACCACTGCGCACAGTTCCAGTAATTCTTAGAAATGGCGATAAAAAGATAACTGTAAATGTGCTTCTGGATGATGGGAGTACAAAAACATACATCAATGCAAGTGTTGCTGCTGAACTTGAAATCCAAGGACAGTCACATAGAATAAATGTTGATGTTGTGAATGGTCATACTGAGGTGATTGACACAATGCCAGTTGAATTCATCCTGGAGAGTGTGGATAGAAGAGTATGCCAGCCAGTAAGTGCCTTTACAGTTAATAAAGTCACAAGAAATATGGAGGTTATAGATTGGGCAAGAGAAGGGTAAAAGTGGCCTCACCTCCAGGGGATTACTTTTCCCAGAACAGAAAGAAGGACAGTGGACATACTGATTGGTGTTGACTATGCAAACCTTCATTACTCTTGCAAAGATGTTCAAGGTCGACCAGGGCAACCATTTGCAAGACTGACCCCACTAGGATGGACCTGCATTGGTGGTGCAAGTATCAATAGAACAACTCATTTTGCCAGGACACAGGCTTATAGCAGTGACAGAAAAGTTTTGGAAAGTAGAAGAAGTAGAAGATACTAACGTAAAAGTCATGACACCAGAAGACAGTCAAGTTATAGAAATGACAAAGAATTCCTTGGTCATGAAGGATGGCCACTACAATGTGGCAATTCCATGGAAGCCAGGCACAAAGGAACATATAGATACCAACTACGAAATGGCCCTCAAAAGACTTCAAAACACAGAAGCAAGGTTGAAGAAAACTCCAGACATAGCCAAATCATACAGTGACACCATTGAGAAATACCAGGAAAAAGGGTATATAAGAAAACTGGCAAAAGAAGATACTGCTGATTCTGGTTATTACATCCCCCATTTTCCAGTGATTAGAATGGACAAAGATACCACAAAGACCAGGATAGTATTTGATGCCTCGGCAAAAGATAGGAATGGTGTGTCACTGAACAGCTCTATGTACCCAGGGCCAAAGTTACAGAATGACCTGTTTCAAGTTTTGGTAAACTTCCGCAGCAAACCTGTTGCTTTAGCAAGTGACATATCAGAGATGTATTTGCAAATAAAGATGTATGAAGAAGACAGGAAGTATCACAGATTCCAGTGGCGAGACCTTGACCAGTCCAGAGTGCCAGATGCATGAGTTTTCCAGTTTAGTGTTTGGGACTAGTGCCTCGCCATTCCTTGCTCAGTTGGCAATACAGCAGCATGCACATAGTTTGAAAGATAGGTTTCCAAAGGCTGCAGATACCGTCTTGAAGGCAACATTTATGGATGACAGTTTGACATCATTTGACACAATTGAAGAAGCCAAAGCAGCGTACCAAGATATTATAGAGTTTTGGGCACTTTGTGGAATGAAGGCTAGAAAATGGCTGTCAAACGAAAAAGAGGTCCTGAAAGGAATTCCACAAGAGGACAGAGCAAAAGAGTTTGAGATCAATGAGGGTATTCCAACTGTAAAGACACTTGGAATCAAATGGCAAGCAGATGTGGATGTGCTTACTTTTAATCCTGGAGACACTGAATTGCAAGAATGACTTAGCGGGGATTCCTTAGCAAGCTAGCCTCAGCATTTGACCCGTTAGGCCTGATTGCACCTTTTGTTGTGAAGGGAAAAGTATTGATGCAAGACTTATGGTTAGCAGGCACTGAATGGGACGAAGATATGGAACACCCTTTCAAAAGAGGACTTGAAGAGCTATCAACCGGTGTCCGGTCTTAGCTTCTTGTCAAAATTGGTTGAGCGAATTGTGGCTGCCCAAATTAGATCTCACATGGATTCTCATGATCTTGGTAACACTTTCCAGTCAACCTATAAGTTGGGGCACTCAACAGAAACTGTCTTGTTGTGCATCAAAAATGAGATTCACTTATCTCTGTCCAAGGGCATGCCTACAGCACTAGTGCTACTCGACCTGTCTGCGGCTTTTGACACTATCGATCACGACACACTCCTATCCTGTTTGTCGTCTAGATTTGGTTTTGCTGGATCGGCACTAAAATGGTTTAGATCCTACCTCCAGGATCATTTTCAGGCAGTCAAGATTGGTTCCAGTCTTTCGAATTTGTTCAAATTGAAGTTTGGAGTCCCCCAAGGTTCTGTCTTAGGTCCTCTTCTGTTTTCCCTCTACACAACACCTCTTGGTCAAGTCATCAGAAAATATACCGGAGTCCGTCACCACTTCTATGCGGACGACACTCAGCTGTTCATTCACTTATCCCCTGATGATAGTCTCAAGTCTTTTGACCGTCTTAAATTGTGTTTGAATGATATTCAGGTCTGGATGTCTGAAAATAAACTCAAGCTAAATCCTGATAAAACAGAATTCATAGTCTTTGGTGCCAAAGACAGACACAAATGGCTCAGTGACTCATTTCCTGTCAATATCCTGGGTAATTGCCTCTCTCCCGCAGATGTTGTACGCAATCTGGGTGTTCTGTTTGATGCAAAGTTTTGTTTCACCAATCACGTAAATTCTGTTATCAAATCCTGTTTTATTAGCCTCAGGGACCTTCATCGCATCTGGAGGTTTCTTTCTGTGGATACATCAGTGGTGATTGCAAATGCTCTGGTCAGTAGTCGTTTGGATTATTGCAATTCTCTTTTTCGCAGTTTGTCATCCCGAAATGCTACAAGGCTCCAATATGTTCAAAATGCTCTTTTGCACGTGCACGGTTTGTCACTGGTGCTTCAAAGTACACTCACATTACATCCACCCTTAGGACACTTCATTGGCTACCCATTAGACAACGTATTATCTTCAAAACCCTAGTTTTGGTTTATAAGTACCTCACCACTGGCCACGCTAAGTATTTTGCACCATATCTCCCCTTGTACAAATCTGCCATGAATACAAGACGTTCCAATCCCAAAAATTTGTTCCTTCAGGTTCCCTCTTACTGTGCTTCCATCCATAAATCTAAGGTCCATTTTAACAATAGTTTTTCATATGATGCCCCTAAGTTATGGAATGATCTTCCATATGATATACGCAGTGCTCCAAATCTCTCCAGTTTCAAAAGTCGACTCAAAACCTGCCTATTTCAGAAATCATTCCCACCATAGCTTCTTACTACCGAACAACGGACGACCTCTCTGGGAACGACTCGGAACAGGTCTAATGTCTTATGACGTATGCCTTATGAATTGGATGGTGTGCCTTAGAATCCGTTGATACGGAGATTAAGCACGTGGACATCTGATTGACTGATTGATTGATTGATTGATTGAACATCACTGCTGTGAAAAAGTGCAATTGTGGTCTTCTGAATTGAGAAATTTGGGTGAGATTCATGTTCCAAGATCCTTACAGCCAGAACAGGTGGTTTGTTCCACAGTGCACACATTTGTTGACGCATCAGAGAAGGCATACAGGGCAGCATCATACTTACGATGTGTATTGAAGGACGGAACAATAACAAGTCATTTGATAGCATTCAAAACAAAAGTTGCACCACTATCATGTGTTAGTATCCCTTGACTAGAGTTAATGGGAGCCATGTTAGGTCTAAAGTTGACACAAGTTGTTGTAAAATCCTTGGAAATGGATATAGGCAGAGCTACATTTTGGACTGATAGTGGCAATGTCTTATGGCGGATACGTGGCCACAGCCGGCAATATAAACCATTTGTTGCAAACTGCATCGGGGAAATTCAAAGTACAACCAAACTGAAACAGTGGCGCCATGTTCCAACAAAAGAAAATCCTGCTGACTATGTAACACGTGGCCTAAATATCACAGAGATGGCAAATTGTCAACACTGGTGGGAAGGACCAATGTTCTTAACACAGTCAGAATTTGCTTGGCTGAAGACCAAGGTTGATATGGAGAGTAATGTTCCAGAGTTACGCCAAAAGAAAACCAGCAAAAAGTCATACAGCTTCATGGAATGTGACAAGTCAGCAATTCGCAGTATGCCATCAAGACTTGAACCTAGTCGTTACTCAAACTGGAAACATTACTTGAGAGAATATGTTTATGTGTGTCGATTCATTGAAAACTGTCGGCAAGAAAAATCACAAAGAACAACAGGTAGCATCCAGACCGCTGAAATTGAAGATGCTGAGAATCAAATTCTAGCCCACACACAGAAAGTGGCCTTTCCAAGTGAATATGAAGCGCTATCAAGAGGAAAAGAGCTTCCAGCACAGAGTAAGTTACTCCCATTACACCCAAGGTTGGATACAGATGGTCTTATCCGTTGTAATGGCAGACTACAACATGCAGAATACCTGTCATATGACACAAAAAATCCCATCATCTTGCCAAAGAGGAACCCTGTAATAAAGCTTATCATAAAGCAGTGCCATGAAGACCATTATCATGTGATCGGGACAAATCACACACTTAGTATACTGTCACAGCGTTTCTGGATTATTTCAGCCAGAGAAGAGATCAGACATTGGGAAAGTGAATGTAATATGTGTAAACGTCGGAAAGCCAGAGCAGCAAGCCAGATAATGGCACCTCTACCAGCTTCGCAACTCAAAGAACCACTACGGGCATTTGGTAGAGTCTCAGTTGATTATGCAGGGCCATTTTTAACAGTGCAAGGACGAGGGAAGTGTTGTCGCAAACGTTACATGTGTTTGTTCACATGCATGACATCGAGAGCTGTCCACTTGGAGATGGCCTATGCACTGGATACAGACTCATTCTTAAAGGCATTCTATAGAATGGTGAACAGACGAGGATGTCCAGAAGAGGTCTTCTCTGATAACGGCAGTAACTTCATTTGTGCCAATAAGGAATTGAGTGCCCTTGTCAAAGAACTAGATCAAGACAACATCACTGGGACAGTTTCGAGGAAGGGGATCAAGTGGTATTTCAATCCACCACTGGCTCCGCATTTTGGTGGTGTACATGAAACAATGATAAAAGCTGCAAAGAAGGCAGTGTCAGCAATTTTATCAAACAGTTTAGTGACAGATGAGGAACTGATGACAGCATTCACAGGACCTGAATCACTCATAAACTCACCTCCTCTGACTTATCAGTCCGCTGACCCAAACGATGATGTTCCTCTGACACCAGGCCACTTCTTACATGGACATGTAAAAATGGAAATAGTTCAAAAAAACCCTGACTCCTTAGAAACCAGGACTATTCACCGATGGAGGAGAGTACAAGAACTAATTGGGCATTTTTGGAAAAGGTGGATCAGAGAGTGGCTACCAACTCTTAATTCACAAAAAATGTGGACTGTAGAAAAAAGGGACTTGAAAGAGAATGACATAGTGATGTTACTAGATCCAAACACGCCACGTGGACAGTGGCCATTAGCTAAAGTGACAAAATTGATAAAAGGATGTGATGGTCATGTTCGTGTTGCAGATGTTTGTGTTGGACAGAAAGTCATCCGGCGACCAATTTGTAGACTGTGCCCTCTTGAACTGACTGTTTAATATAGTGAATTGGACATTTTCTATAGTTTTCTTGCACTATGGGAGTACATGTACTTAAATTCAAAATGGAGTTTAACTTTCAGATTTATAGAGACACTTAAGGGTTTTGTATAATTAGTTACAATTAAAAGTTTTCAGATTTAAAGAGAAAAATAGTCAGATGTTTTGTGTAATTAGTAGTAAATGTAGGTTTTCTGGTTCAAAGAGAGAGACTGTCAGATGTTTTGTGTAATTAGTAGTAAACCTAATTTTTTCTGATTTAAAGAGAGAGTTGGTCAGACATATTCTATAATTAGTTGTACTTGTATACTCGTTAAGATTTGTATTTCATAATTTGAATGACTGTCGTCATAAAACGTGTATATTCAAATATTTTACTTGTAGTCAACAGTGTACATTGGCACTGTTGAGGAGGGGGAAATGGAAATAAGATGTTTTATGTTTTATTTTTCTAAATTTAGTAAATTTTAGAGCCTTTTGACAGGCTGACTCAAAATTGTAAGTTTAAGTCTGGAAAATGTCTTTCATCAAGTGTCAGCCGGGATTGTTTTGACAAGAGATCCCCATACTGAGTTACCATAGCAACTCATTTTGTCTTCTCCTTTTTTTTGCAAAGTTTTAGAAATAAAAAGAGAACAGCAATAGAATTTGATAGAAAAGGACATGGATTTATAGAATAGCAAATAGAGATAGTTAGGGACATATATATATATATTTTATAATTAAAGGAAATAATTAAATCTTTTGACATAACAGCAAATGTTGACATATTTTACAAAGAAACAGTTATAATAAAGTGTACATACATATTTTTAAAGAACATTTGTGCTAAAATTCAATATTGATGTCTTTTTTAATGAATAAATAGTTGTATTAAAGAAATCGTATTTATCTATAGTGACACAAAAACACTCCCGAACAAAGGGATCAGATCTGACACTGGACATTGCAGTGAATATTGCCAGGACACATGAGCTGTCGCAGTCCCAACTATGTGCAATGGGAAATGAAAAAGTTGAAGTTCATGGTGTCACTCCAAAGCATAGAGGGAGAGCAAACCACTCAAATCGCAACAAGACTGAACGAAGTCAAAGACACAGGCCTTGTCCAAACTGTGGGTCTGTCCACGATAAAACAAGCACATGCCCGGCCAAGGGAAAAAAGTGTAACTTTTGTCACAAATACAATCACTTTGCTAAAGTATGTAGGGCAAAAGTGGGAAAGAAAGTACACACAACAGTAGCTGCTGACAGTGAAGACTCGCCAACTGATCTGGAAAGCAAGTTCTTCGTGGAAATGGTGGAAAGAGATCGACCACAGCAAATGCCTGACCAGGTGTTCACAAACATAAACGTCGGTGCAAAGTCAGTAAAGTTCAAACTTGATACTGGTGCACAGGTCAACGTCATGCCAATGAACCATTTTCAAAACCAATTTCCAAATGTGAAGCTGTTCACAACAGATCACAAGTTATATGTCTACAGTGGAAAACCTCTTGATGTACTTGATAAGTGCACATTGCCCTGCTCCCATAAAGTGACAAAGCTGAACTTGGAATTCTACATTGTTAAAACCACAGCACCTCCAGTTCTCAGTTTAAGGGCATGCACTGATCTCAAGCTGATCAAGCTAGTCCTGTCTGTAACAGACACAAAGGATAACATCCTACAGAAGTTCCCTGATGTATTAGATGGTCTTGGATTACTTCCCGGTGAGCACTCCCTGAAAGTCGATCCGACAGTGACTCCAGTAGTTCACCCACCACGAAGAGTACCATATGCTCTCAGAGACCTTGTGAAGAAAGAACTCAATCGGATGGAAAGCCAAGGGGTTATTTCAAAGGTCACACAACCGACTGAATGGGTGAACTCAAAGGTGATCGTGGAGAAACCAAACAATAAAAGTATCAGAATTTGTTTGGACCCAAAAGATCTTAATCGTGCACTGAAACATGAGCATTACAGGTCAAAGACACTGGAGGAGGTGACGGCTAAACTCACAACAGCAAAATACTTCAGTCGCTTTGATTGTCGATCTGGTTTCTGGATGATAAAGCTCAACAATGACATCAATGAGCGCTCTGTGCTGACAACCTTCAACACCCCATTTGGAAGGTATAAGTTTCAGACTTCCCTTTGGTCTACATACTTCTCAAGATGTCTTCCAGAAAACTGTAGACGAGGCATATGAAAGCCTTAGTGGTGTAGAAACCATCGCCAATGACATACTTGTGTATGGTTCATCGGTTGAAGAACATGACAGAAACCTTGCTAATATGCTTCAGAGATCTCGGGAGCGTGGAATTAAGCTAAACAATGACGAGAGTGTAATCAAGTCAACAGAGCTCAGTTTCTTTGGCAATATGATCACCAGCAAAGGATTACAAGCAGATCCATTAAAAATATCTGCTATATGCAACATGGAGCCACCTCAGAACAAAAAGGAGTTGGAAAGTTTCTTGGGAATGATTAATTATCTATCCAAATTCCTGCCCCATTTAGCTGAAGAAACGCATTCATTGAGAAATTTGCTGAAGGACAAAGCAGAGTTTGTATGGGACTCCAAGCATACTATGATGTCACAAAAGATGTGTAAATACAAGCTGATGTGTCTCAGTATGGACTCGGTGTAGTGTTACTGCAAGAAGGAAGACCAGTTGCATATGCTTCAAGATCCTTGACACAAACTGAACAAAACTATGCCCAAATTGAAAAGGAACTATATGCCATAGTTTTCGCATGTGAGAAGTTCCATCAGTACATATACGGCAAACGTGTGCATGTTCAGTCTAATCACAAACCTCTGGAGTCAATCCTGAAAAAGCCTCTGGTGGTTGCCCCCGCACGATTGCAAAGAATGATGTTGAGGCTCCAGAAATATGATGTCCACATAGCTTACAAACCTGGGAAAGAAATTCCTGTGGCTGATGCCTTATCGAGAAAGCCACTTGCTCAGAGATCAGATGACACAATATTACAGGGATGGCCAGCAGAACGAGAGCAGTGCTCCCAATTAGTGCAACCCTATTGGAATATTCGCGATGAATTGTCCACTATGAATGGTCTGATTTTCAAAGGAGACAGAATTGTCATCCCATCAGTCCTACACTCTGAAATGTTATGCCTGATACACCAGGGTCATCTCTGTATAGAGAAATGTCGACAGAGAGCAAGACAAGTGCTCTTCTGGCCAAATATGAACAAAGACATTGAGAACCTCTTGCGCCACTTGTCAGAGACATAGAATGTCAAATCCAAGAGAGCCCATGATATCACACCAGATCCCTGATCGTACATGGCAAACAGTAGGCACTGATTTGTTTGAATGGGATGGAAGCAACTTCCTTCTCATTGTCGACTATTACAGCCGATTCATCGAGATAGAACGACTCCGAAACAGTCAGAGTACCACTGTCATCAAGGAAACGAAAGCAATTTTCGTCCAACATGGCATTCCGGAAAAAGTCATCAGTGATAACGGTCCATGTTATGCTAGCCATGAGTATGCAGACTTTGCAAGGATTGGGATTTCAAACATGTAACCTTGAGCCCATTATATCCCAGGTCAAATGGCCTAAGCGAAAAGTCGGTTCAAGTGGTGAAGCATCTTCTCACCAAAGCCAAGGAGAGCCGAATGGATCCATACCTTGCATTACTGGAGCTGAGATGCACACCTGTAGACAGCTTGGAATCCCCAGCCAAGTTACTCATGAGTCGAAACCTAAGGTCAGCACTCCCAGCAACTGACAAACATTTGAAGCCTAAAGTTGTAAAACCCTCCAAGGCTCTTAGACAGAGATCCATATGCCAAGAGAGACAGAAAAAATATTATGATAGATCTGCCAGATCACTGAAATCACTAAGCTCTGGCCAAAAGGCTCATCTTCAAATGCCAGCAGGGCAGTGGCAACCAGTCGTTAATGAGAGGAGACCTGAAGACCACTCTTACATAGTTGAAACTAAAGATGGAGGCGTGTATACAAGAAATAGGAAATATTTAATGCACCACCCTAGTAAACTGCAAAATGATGGCCCAGATGAAGTAAAAAGCAACCAACCAAATGGAGATTCTGTGCCACAAAGTCCACCCAAACGACACCCAATGTTTACCAAATCTCACCCCTATGTGACCAGGAGTGGTAGAGTTGTGAAAAAGAGCCAACATGATTTAGCTCTAATAGCCATTGAAATAACTACTAAATTGTTAGAACAATAATATATGTATTGTTCTGGTTATATCAATGAACAAAGTTTAACTGCCATGGAGATAAACATATTTCATGGATATACATGTATGTGGAATATTACATTTAAATGTACTTGTGCACCCAAGGAATTAGCTAAAGTCAAGTGGTGATTACATTTAACAGTGACCATTGTAAATATAAAAACATTCTGCAGATACCAACAAAATGAAGGACAATAACTGTATTTGTATGAAAAAAAAACTCAGTTACACATTACAAGTGAGTTTCTGAAATGTTTAGTTGTTTAATGGTCTTTCTCTTTGTAACAAATGTGTAATTTTACTACAGTGTTTAACAAGAGTTTAAAAATGTGTGATGTAGAATTCTGTTTCAAATATGTGTAAAATCTCCTAGTTTGTAGTGGCTCCTCTGTACTTAATGACAGCTTAAAAAAAAAAGAGGACAATTTCCTATTCCCACCTGTAATTGCTGGGAAAGAAATGTGTTTTGGAGAACTAGCGTTGTAAATTTAGTAACATTTTACCCATAAATTCAACCACTAAGATAAACCAAGAGTGTCAGCAAAACACATAAAAGCAATTTATCAAGCACAAATGTTCATCTCATTTTAACCTGTGTGCTGTATCTTTGAATAAACAGTGTTCTGTTCTGGACAAGAATGTTTAGCAATATCCCGTCCTAAAATAGCGTACATGAAATAGTCTGTCTGTTCAGATCGATTCTAGCCGTTCTTAGAAGCTATAAAAACCTTGCATATAACAATTTGGTTAAATAGATTTTTGAAGATTAATGAATGCTTCAGTTTCTTCTTTTAAAAGGGGGCGTGTAATATTATAAGGCTCCAACTAGTATACTAATAAACACTACACTGTGAATTAGTGCAGATCCCCAATGCATGTACTGATCTGTATGTATATGTGGGTGTGGTTAAAAAACAGCACTTCTACTGTGGCAGCCGGCACTGTAACATCTTGCTTGAATAAATTAGATGCTTACTGGACTTGTATATTGGTGTGTTATAGTCACAGGGATATAACAACAAGAAAATATTACAGTACTGTTTTACAGAATCACTAGTGGAGAAGTTGGGGATAAAGGACTGGCCAAACAAAATATATAACTGTGACGAAACAGGAATAACAGGCCAAGCAATTAATCATGGAAGAGCTTATGGTGTGAAAGGGCAACGCCATTACTAAAAGAAGGTAACAGCATTTTAAATTAATTGCAATGCTGAAGAAACCATTTACGCAAGTAAGTTAATCAATTAGTATAATTATTTCTACTTATTACTTCACAGATGTGTAGCATTGACCATATAACTGCACTGATGTATGCCAATGCTGCTGGGAAAATGCTTCCCTCATTTTTGGTTTATCCAAAGAATTTTCCAACAATGTGTACAACTACTGAACTTCCAAAGAACTGGTTATTTGCAATATCTCCAAATGGATACACGGATAAGGAATTGTTTCATACTTGGTTCAAGAAAATATTTATCCCAAATTCTGATCAGGAAAGACCAATTAGAGTAAGAAATCTAAAATTCGCCAGGAATCTAAAATTCGCCACCTCTAAAACCTTAGTTAATTTTATGAAGAAAATGATGTTTTGTCTGAAAATTGGCATTTTTCAGTCCAAAAAGCCTTAATTTACTGTACATTCAACAAATCTCACCTCAATTCATTTATTTTATTAGTATTTCCACATGTGGCGAATTTTAGATTTCTTACTCTATACTCGTGCTTGACAACCACGACGGTCATATTTCATATGATGTACTACAAACAGCCAAGGACAATGAAGTAAGTACGTTAAAAAAAAAATTCATTGCTTCATTTTGGCAACAAAAGTTAAAACAAAACAAGTAATGTATTTAAATTAAATTATAATTCCTTTCTGGTGTCTGTAACAAATTCATGAAATTTGAAAGTAAGCATTCATTTTGTACCAAAAAATACTGTTATGCATTCATAAACATAGAAATATTTATATGACTGAAGGAGTGTTTGTGAGTATTTTTCAGGATGTGTGAGTACAGTATGCACAGACATTTTAAAAGCACGTGTTGTTCCATAGCATGGTAAAGGCACCACACTCTTACATTAAAATTACTTGCTTACCTTAACTACCACTGTATGAATTATAATGTTATAATGTTAATAAATGTTATTAAATGAAATATTTGTGTGTTTTTGTATTTTTCTTTCTTTTGCATATTCACTTGAACACATAATAAAATTAACACAGTTTCATGACATTAATTTTAACACCGTTTCTAGTTAATACAATACTAAATGAAGAAAGAAAACTACATGTCAATATTTTTCCACATTAATTTCATATTGAACAGATTGAAATACTTGGCCTACCACCCCATTGCACACACATATTGCAGCCAATGGATGTTGGCATCTTCAATTATCTGAAAAAGAAATTTAACGAAATATGTGTTACATCGGGCATGAAGTCAGCCAGAGCCTGTATTACCAAAACAGTTTTCCCAATGGTGTGGAAGAATTGCGTGGAACAAGCTGGTACACCAACAATCATAAAAAGTGCCTTCAAACGAAGCAGCCTTTGTCCCTTCGACCCCAATGCAATAGACCACAGTCACGTGAAGGACCACACACGGTAAGTTAAGCAAGACTTCTCCCCAAAATAAAAATATATTTACAATTTTACATATATGTACATGTAACAATGACAATGCAAATTACTATAATGTTAAAAGTTATTTTATCCCTTCATATTAATATAATGATTTTTGGGTGGTACATAATAAAGCTAAAGCAGCTCAGGTTATATCAGGCTTTTCATTAAGTGTGTAAAACATGTGGTCATGAAATTGACTGAACAGCCTGATTTCAATATAATTATTTATTGCATAATTTCTTAATTACTCAGCCACTGAGGTCATGTCATAATCGTTAAATCATTTCATTAAACAATTACAATGCAATTTGAAATATCTTTGGAAGTTATTTTTTCCATGAAAGGATTATGAATGAAGCACCATTGTCTGATGAGATAGCACACATCACACCTCACTTTAGCAACAATGATACAAACAATACTGTTCCCTCTACATCCCATGATCACAATTATGACCATACCCCTGTTTCTTCTTCAACAAATGATCCTTGTCCACTTTGTGGCAGCAGACTTGTAAACAAAGTAATAGAAGTAATAGAAAAGTAATAGATTGGAGTCAACTTTGATGTAAAGTAATAGTAATAGATTGAAATTTTTCAAATGTAATAGTAATAGTAATAGATTGAAATTCTATCTATTACATCTATTACTTTCTATTATTTTTCTATTACAATTTACCCTTTGCTATTTTTCAGAAGGAGGTTGTAGAAAAATGATCGCTTAACATGGACTTTAATTCTGTAATGAATTAGTTTTCATATAAACTAATACTTTAAATGGACTTTGATACAATAATGAATTAATTGTCATAAAATCATCACTTTAAATAAACTTCAAAACAATAATGAATTGATTTTGTAGCACTCATAAGTCCAATTCATTTTAAACTTTCATACATAAACTTTTCAAATAATCAACTTGTCATCAAAGAATACTAAATATAATTATTACAATTTATCCTTTGCTATTTTTCAGAAGGAGGTTGTAGAAAAATGATCGCTTAACATGGACTTTAATTCTGTAATGAATTAGTTTTCATATAAATTAATACTTTAAATGGACTTTGATACAATAATGAATTAATTGTCATAAAATCATCACTTTAAATAAACTTCAAAACAATAATGAATTGATTTTGTAGCACTCATAAGTCCAATTCATTTTAAAGTTCGAAGTGTCTGTTGATCCGTTGCCGGTCGAACAATGTAAAGGAATGGAGAACCGTTGACGATATATTTCGTTCGATATATTTAATTGCCTGATTTCATGAATAAGAGAACCGTTGACGATATATTTCAATAATTATGAGAACATTTGCTGATATATTTTCATTAATTACAAACAAGTATGTCTCACTTACTGAATTATTTAATGTTATTAATCCTCACACAGTTATACATGTTTTGCCACTAGCTGAATTCTCTCGATTGTAATTATTTCCCAGCCACTTATATAAGGGGCTAATCTTTCTTGATTGCGATTGTATGTTACTTGTCCAAAATTCAAACTTGATTGCTGTTGTGTGGAAATCAATCGTGATTGCAATTGTGTGACACTTTTCCCACTTCTCATTTGATTGCTATTGTGTGTTATGTGTTATATGCCAACTATTTGAATTTGTTGGTCTCTGCAGTATTGCAATCAATTTTCCTGGACTAGTATAAGTACCCCTTCCTTTGGGGACATTTTCATTCTGCTTCTTGGAAGTATACAAGTGTGTTACAGTGATCAGCATCTAAAGTGAAATGGCTTTTAGTTTTCAAGTGGGTCAGTCTTTTCCTGACTATGACACCTTGGAAAAAAAAGTGAAGGAGTTTGAACAGCAAAACTTTGTGAAACTGTGTAAATCAGACTGTAGAAAAATAAAGGCTGCCTCAGTACGTTGTCCTGAGAAGTCCTTTAAAGACTCAATTGTGTACAGTGACCTGAAGTATTCCTGCAGTCATGGAGGGAAAGCTTACAAATCCAAATCAAAAGGAGAAAGGCCCAATCAATCAACAGCTAAAATAGGATGCCCATTTGTCTTGAGGCTGAAAGCAGCTAAGGATGGGCAGGCCCTAGAGGTGACAACATTTTCTCCACAACATAACCATGAGGTTACTGAACTGGAGTTCAAATTTCACCCTAGGGTCCGAAAAGTTGATCCAGAAACTGAGAAGGAGATTGCTAGCCATCTACAACTGAATGCCAGTAGGAAGTTAGTCCAGCAGAGCTTCAGAGAGAAGACCGGGAAGACCATACACATGAAAGATCTTCACAACATTGCCACACGTGCCAAACAGACAAGCCAGGAGAGCATCACCACATCTTCTTCTGAGGTCCAGGACCTGTCCAACTGGTTGACACAACAGTATCCTGGATTAGATTGTGAATTCGTTATTAATGAGAACAATATCCTGAGTGGTTTATTCCTCCAGGATGCAGAAATGAAGTCAACCTTTAGCAGATTCCCAGAAGTCATCCTTACAGACTCAACTTACAAAACTAATAATTTGAATATGGCTTTGTATGCACTTCTTTGTGTTGATGGTCATGGTGAGAGCCACCTTGTATGTGCATTTTTCGTGGCAAATGAAGACAAGGTTTCACTTGAGGATATGCTTTGTAGATTTAAAGCAAGAAACCCAGTATGGACAGACATCAACACAGTCATTACTGATAAAGACATGACTGAGAGGTGTGTCTTCAAGGGCTCATTTCCACAAATACAGCTCCAAATCTGCCTATACCATACACTCCGTACATTTAGCCGAGAAATAACCATGGACAAGTTGAGTATCACAGCAGCACAGAGGAAGTGTGCCTTGGAACATTTGGAGAAACTGGCCTATTCCAACAATGAGGATGACTACCTGGAGAAATACAATAAATTTTCTGATGACTGCCAAAGATCTGTGGTCTCCTACTTTAACACTAACTGGCATGGAATTCGTAAGGAATGGGTTAAGGGCCTCAAATCATTTCACCTAAAAAATGACACCACCAACAGAGTAGAGTCTTTCTTTTCCAAACTGAAAGCTTATTTTTCCCCACGATCTTCTTTGAGAGAGACTCTAACCGGTGTCATGAGTTGTGTGGAATCACTCCGCTGTGAAAGGAGATTCAGACAGGTGAGACACCTCAACAGAGTGAAGCTTCAAGACATGTCCATATCAAGTGTAGAAAAGCAGTACCTGCAGTTGCTGACCCCATATGCATTCTCTGCTGTCCAGCAGGAAATTCAAAAGAAAGAAACATCCAGCACTGATAGATATGAGACTACAGCAAGTGACTGTCAATGCCTTTTTTTCAGGGGAATGAGACTGCCTTGCAGACACATCTTCCAGTTTCGTGAGTCCATAGATGAAGATGTCTTTGTACCAGACCTGGTCAGTCCCAGATGGACCCATGAGTACAATTCCATTGTAAATGTACAGAATAGGTCTGCAGAAATCAGGGCAACAGTCGGGACACCCATAAGAGAACGGGCTGTGTTGACTGCCAATCAAAAAGACAGGAAAGCCACCACCAAACTGCAGAGATTGGCCAGTTTGATGTCTGAGGAAGGGATGCCTGTCTTCCTTGAAAGAATGGAATTTATTGACCAACTAATCTCCCACTGGGAGCAAAAACAGAGCTGCACTCTATTGGAAACTGTAACATTGCAGAATGACACTGATAATGCCATTGATGGTGAGGTTATAGCCAGCTGCCCAATGTTTCCAGAGCTACCCCAAGAGGCCACTGAAGAAGAGACATCACAGGATCAGGGAATAATTGAAGAACCACATCAGGGATATCAGGAGTCTGCCACTGAGACCAGTCAGGGAGATGTTAATGAGACCAGTCAGGAGTCTGCCACTGAGACCAGTCAGGGAGATGTTAATGAGACCAATGCTGAACCATCTACTATTGATTTCTCCAATGTACATTTACCTGTCAAGGCTAGGACCCGAGGTAGACCGAAAGGAGCAGTAAAGCGTGTTATTGGACTGCCCAAAAGATCACAGAAACAAAAAGATGAGAGCTCAGACCCCAAACCAAGGAAGAGAGGACGCCCAATTTCTGCAAAGGACTCCAAGGATCTTCCCACCAAGAAACACTGTGACACTTCATTGACTCTTCATTTGTCAAAAATTCCAGGATCTACTGAATGGACTTTCAATAGTTAGACTGTAAATTTCGTTTTTTTGTTGCGATATAAGTGGCTACAATAAATATTCTCAATAAATTTCAGTTAGTTCCATACGTAGTGAATATTTACAAAGAATCAAAGACATATAGATCTCTGTGTATGTAGAATGTGTATTTTATCTTACTGTATTGAAAAATGCTTACTGTATTATTGATTTTATAATAAATAAGAGCTAACGGTTTTACAGTGTAATACATTGTTCTACCGTCAACGGATCGTCAGTTGTTTACTTTGTTCGACCGTCAACGGATCCACGTTAGCTCTTAAACTTTTCAAATAATCAACTTGTCATCAAAGAATACTAAATATAACACACAAATGTTAAAATAAATAACTTTGAAATATCAAGGGACCTTTAATTGTCCCTCTTTGATTGAATGTTCTAAAACAACTGTCTTTGAGGTGGTATTATTAAAGACTTAAAGAGGCCAATTTAACCTTTGGAAGGATTAACTAAATGTTCCTGAGTAAGGAGAAACTGTGACACATGAAAGGCAATCACACAGGTCACTATAATAATTGTGTATAATAAGGGCAGCATTGTGGCATGTGTTAGCTGTTTCACAGATTTACATAAAATTACCGGAGTTATTATTTTCAAACATAAATGTCACTCTTGAATCATTTTGAGGTGGGCTCTGCATGCAAAGAATTTGAAAGAAAGGGGTTCTTTGAATGCAGTGTTTTCTTTTGTAAACACTGCTCATCATGTATGTCTCATAATAATAAGAGTTTTTCAAATCTAACAACTAACAAGTGAATAAATATGAGAATTGTTTTACAACAGTGTATTTTCCCCCAGATAATATTTACTGATAATAACATATTTTTCAGCATTTAAAAAGCTTTGCACGGAATTTGCCAGAAATATACCTCTCATTACAAAATTTACAGCACTTAAGTGGCTTTGTATAGAATTCTCATAAATTATCCAAGTAGTCAAGTCATTCTTAAAAAGAATAAATACGGGATCTATTTATTTAATTGTAAATATACCAAGTGATATATTTGTGATATTTTATCCTTGTATGGCATAATCTGAAGCATTTTCAATAAAATTAGATGTATAAAGTATCCTGTCAGTTTTATTTCTGTGTTAAAATTACCTCTCAAGTTTGCGCCAAATTGTAATAGAATGTAATAGAAGTAATAGATGCCAATGTAATAGTAATAGTAATAGATTTAAAATTTTAAAATGTAATAGTAATAGTAATAGATTGAATATTTTCAAATGTAATAGTAATAGTAATAGATTGGCTGTAATAGATTACAAGTCTGTGTGGCAGATATGCACACTGCATTGCATCAGTAAACAAATTGCCTCCCAATCTCCACCCTTGTTTTCCTGTGCCTCAACTAAATAGTACCGAACAAACCAAAAGAAGAATTAATAAATTGGCAAGATCCCTCACCAGTGAAGAGATGCTAACACAGGTAAAACAGAAGGAAGACCACATTAAAGAGAAAAAAGAAAAATCTGAAAAGCGAAAACACAACAATGAATCAAGTAACAAGCCCAACAAACTGAAAGTGGAACTGACATCAGAAAATACTGAAGTCATTGCTCATGGAGACACTGTAAATAGTATGTATAATTGTATATGTCATTAATTACAAGGGAAAACTAATTTATTTACAATACACATATGCCTTCCAGTGTTTCATGAAAAATACAATAATTTCTTTAACTAAACATCAATAACACCAAAAATTAAACACATATTATTACTTTATGACAGCTGATGTTCAACCTGTGGTAACAACAACAAAAACCTATATTTGTTTAGGTAAAACCAGAAAATCTGCTCGTTTGACAGAAAAGAAAATTACACAAGGGCAAAGCACAAGTTCTTCCTATGATGACACTATTGATGAAATACCCAGGCAGCAAATTGGTCGTGTAAATAGCATTGTAAGAAACAGTGCTGGTAATTACTTCTGTAATTTTGAGTTTCATACATACATCTTTCAGTGACTTTCACAATATTAACATACACTACTTTTTATTGTGACGTGTAAAAAGTAAAAGCAGACAATGTGTTATAGTTATTTAAATATGAAAGTTCACATTCATTAAAGTCATAATTGTTTCAAATTGGAATAATGACATTCAACAATATGTACCTTCATTAGAGGTCAAAGAAGATGATGCAGATGAAATTTCAACCATACCTGTTGACACTTCACTATGCTATATTTGCATGAAGAAAATGCCACCACCAAAAGGCAAAGGAAAGGGGAAATGTTCCAAAAAGAAAACAAATGTAAAAATTAAATGGGCTGGCTGTGATAAATGTCCCAGGTGGTTTCATTGTGTGTGTCTGTGTTTAGAAGTTAATGAAAATGACTCATTTGTGACTTTTGTAAATAATATGTTACAAATATTACATGAATCAAGAAAATGTTTCAGTTATCATAATATGTATTATGCTACAACTTCGTCCAGCTGAGTTATTTAGCAGTCAAAAATATGCACACATCAACCATTACTTTGGTATCAATGTATGATAGGAATTTGTTAATTTTAAGAGTGTTTTAAACCTGTAAATATGTATTTAAAATGTATATTGCATAACATGTGATAAGTGTAATATTTCTGTTTACACAACTTTGGAGCGGGCCACGGTGGCAGAGTGGTAAGACTGTCGCCTCCCACCTCTGAGGCCGGGGTTTGGTTCCCGGTATGGCCTCAAGTTAGAAAGCTGGCAGTTGCTTGCCATTGGTCGGCCGTTTACAGTACAGAACCCTGACAAACTATATGTACTGGTTTCCTCTGCCCTTCCAACTACCCGTCGTGATATGACCTGTACAGTGTTAAAGGCGACGTAAAAACCCCAAATAAATAAATAAAGAAGTTTGGAAAACATGTGCCTCTATTTCCTGTGGCAACATAGTGGATGTTCTGTTTATTGGTACATACAATAACAATTAAAGTCCATTTAATGTACAAAATGATAAGGTGTTGTGTAAATAACACATGAAGTACCCTTAAATTAGTGAACAAGATGTTGAATTAGTGTTTCTAATTTTTTGGATCAATTTTAATTGCTACTGTAATTAGGGCTGCCACGAGTAGTAATTTTACTACTCGAGTACTCTTTAACCATTACTCTACTCTTGAACGAGCACTCTTTTTTACAATGAAATCAAGAAAATATACCATTTCACTGCATAATTTGATATATTGCACATCATTTCTGACAAAAATATAGTGGAAAATTCAAAATTTTAATGCAGACAAGTACTCTTTTCCTGATTTTGCACTCTAAATCATCCAGTACTCTACTCTTTGACGAGTACTCTACTACTCTGTGGCAGCCCTAACTGTAATTGAGGTGTTGGTTTGCAAATATTTAAATTGTTATGCATATTACGGTTGTAAATAAAAAGCCTGATTCATTGTTTTTCATTCTATTGTGTTATGGCTTTCCTCTTGCAGTGATGTGTTTGTTTGTGTGAACTTTAAATTTACTGCTGTAAATTATGAGTAGGCTGTTGTTTATTACAAAGCAACTACTGACATTTCCTGTTTGTCAGTGTGTGCTTGATTTGTTGGTTTTAACTATATCTCCATCAAATTTGGATATATTGTACAATAATTAAAGGTAAGTTATCGATATTTTAATGTGGATGGATAATTGAGTAAAACAGTGTTATATAAATACCAATGAATGTCTGTCAGTGGAAACAATTACCGGCTATAAATACTACATGGGTGGATCGATTATTTCACAAAAACACTCCATTCATTTGCTTCTTATAAACTCCATCGTGTGCCCTTACATCATCGGCCGTGGCGATAGTTGTTAGCGAGGCAGTATCTCCATTATAATTTTTATGATAAATATGCGTATATTAGTGGTCGGACCGGTTCTGAAAATTAAGGCCGGTCTCCGGGGCTTTGAAACCGAACAAAATTCGGGATTTCGAAAGTGTGCAGAGATATGTTAAAAAATTTTACGCGAGCGTACATGAGCAATATTCCCAATAGGAAACATGGATTCGCGAGATATTTTGAAGTTTGTAAACTTCATTTACCATAATATAAAGTAAAAACGTAAGATGTTTCCTCAAATATATACGTTCTTTACTGCTCAGCCAGTGAATTTCGTCACCTGCCATTTAAACCTCAAAAACCAGCAATACTTGTGTTTAAACACATGTAACCTTATGATATTAATATGTAATTCAGCAATGGAAACTAAGTGTAAAAATGACTTAATATTGTCATGAAATGCAGGTGACGAAATTCACTGGGTGACGAAATTCACTGGCTGAGCAGTATTGTTTTGATGAAGTATTAACCAGCAGAAAGTATAATGACATTTTCAATTACCGGTACTTAAATATTCTTTGCGGATTTCGTCATTTCTACCTAAACGAAACGAACGATTTACGTGCAACTCGCTGTCATAGGAAGTCGCTAACGGAAACTCACTGACACAACTCGCTGACAAGAAATATATATGTGCGTATATATACATGTTATCTTATTTGCTTATGGCCGTGAGTTCTGTAGTTTAAAATATTTGAAATTACGTGTACGAACTGCGGTATACCGGTTTGAATCCGGGAAAAAAGGCCTTGTGGAAAAAAGACCTTGTGGAAATAAGGCCTTGTGGTAAAAAGGACTTGTGGAAAAAAGGCCTTGTCATTCTTGGAAATTTGGAAAAAAGGCCTTGTGTAAAAATATTTTTGAATAATGAAATAAAAATTTTAATAAAAATTTTCAAGATTTTTAAAGCCAGAAGTAAAGTTAGAAGGTAATGGGAAGTGAAGTAGAGCATAGAATTAAGTAATGGGGGATAATTAAGCCACACAGAGACAAACACAAAACCAGAATTATTATATGTTGACAAATATCAAAAATATAGATACATAGATATAACACAAACATTCTGTAATTAATTATTTCATAATAAACTCCAATAACAACAGAAAGGCCAACATATTTTTTTAATTCCTTTTAATCCAATCCTGAGCAGTTTTCTGAAAGCCAATTGGCCTCTGAACCTTTTCATGAGTTATAATATCTTTAATAGCAGTGTATAATAAAGAAATTAATTGCAATAAATAGAAAGAGGCCAGCCATTTTAAATTGCTTTATAATCCATTCCTGAGCAGTCTTCTGAAGCTAGTACAACTTTGAGGCTTTTTTTACAAAGTAGAAGTTTTTAATAAAGAAACTAATTGCAATAACTATTAAAGCCAACATTTTTAAACAGCTTTACAATCCAATCCTGAGCAGCCTTCTAAAGGCAGTTCACCTTTGAGGCTTTTCTTTAATTGGAAAGTAGAAGTTTGTAATAAAGAGACTAATTGCAATAGCTGTTAAGACTAACATTTTTGAAATGGAATGTACATGAGGCTACATTGGCTGGGGGCGATCGCACCAACAATCACTGTGAGAGTTGGAACAACTCCTTTAAACAATTAGTTGGTCACAGCCACCCTTCCGTTTGGCGGCTTATCACTCACCTGAAGGAGGATGAAAGCTTAATGAGGACTCTCATAATCCAGGAAAACAGAGGACAGCCACCCACTAAGCGTGTGAGAAAAACCACAAAGGATTTACAACGCCGACTACTCTATCTTTGTGAGGCCAGGAAAAGTGGAACCAAATCAGTTGAGGACTTCTTACAGGGCATTGGACATTGCATTAGACTGATTTAAAATTTGTAATTCTTAGACTGATTTACTATGTACAGTAATGCTTTTTAAACAGATTTAGTGTGTGCAGTAGTGCTTTTTAAACAGGTTTAGTGTGTACAGAAGTGCTTTTACACAGATTTATTATATATAGTAGTTCTTTCTGGACTGATTTATTTTGTTTATTATATATAGTAGTTCTTTCTGGACTGATTTATTTTGTACAGTTGTGCTTTTTAAACTGATTTTCTATGTTCACTAGCTTTTCACATATGATGTCTTTAAATGTGAATCAAATATAAATGTGCTTTTTGATTTAATATGTTCTTAATATGTTTAATCTTGTTAAATCTTTTAAAAGAAAAATAAAATTATAAAATAAAATCATAGCCAAAAAATTTATTCCACAAGGCCTTTTTTCCAATATCTAAATATTTACTAGGCCTTTTTTCCACAAGGTCTTTTTTCCACAAGGCCTTTTTTCCGCATACCACCGGTTTACCGTTCACACCACTAGCGTATATATACAGTATTCACATAAATTATATTTTCGCTACTTCCTGGTCCTTCTGTTTGTTTTTACCTACTTCACCTTTCAAGGCCGTTTGCGAAAACAAGGCATCTGAAACTGTTAATTCGCGTATACTGCACCACAAAGTATCCTTACCCCATCTGTTATGAGCTGCTGTTTCAACCTTCCCTCGTAACATCCATAAACGTGATGCATATATATGAGCATATTGTCTTTGAAAGTTTCTCTCCTTCAACAAAAAAGCCTCCGAATTATTTTCATATTCGGCTTCTGATCGTGTATAAAACCCTGGATTATCGCTCGGGTTTGACAACAACTGTCCTGCAGAATTCTCTTGATCCTCAGAAAGAAACATTATTACACGGTACCACAAAGTCTTATAAAACTCTTATATTCTGTTTATTGTCACTTATCAAAGCTGACTTTGCACCAGTTTGTGTTGAAGTTTCTTCCCGCAAAATAACAAATGACTAACCGAATTTATGAACGTATAATTACCTGGCCGTTGAAAATATATTCAATATTTCTATTGCCTAGACAGATAGGCAAAAAAAAAAAAAACTATTATTTTTAAAGCCTTTTGCCTCTGTGACGTGTAACTAAAATAAAGAAAAATTGATTTCATCTAAATCGAACTTAGGCTTATACCAAAGCAACTACGTAATTCTGAACGGCACAATGACTAGATCTAATTGCATTATATGTAAAGTATGATAGGTAAATGATAGGCATTTTTGGATATATATAAACATGTAGCTGTGCGTCTTCAGCATAAAATAATATTTCTTTGATTTGTAGTATTTAGTAATGTGGTTAATATGGTTAAAATTTTTGTATAGAGAGACTATGAGAAAAATTCAAATAACACCCCAGCAGGCACACGCCTTGAAATGTCATTGATTTAGAGTTGAAAATAGGTCCTGACATTGACGTCTGCATTATTAACTACTAAAGCTAAGTTAGTTTACTGACATGAAAAAGTAATGATATTTTGACCAGAAAGCATGGTGATTTTTGGTTGAAAAATTGACACTGACACAATTTCAACACTGTTTTAAAGCTGGTTTTCTGACTGGAAAAAGTAATGATAATTTATACAAAAATCAACACTAAGTCAAGTTAGGTTTTCCAACATGAAATCTTAGTCAGGTTATTGAACAGAAAACAGGTTGAATGTTGGGAAACGAATGTCTAGTGATCGTTGATTGAAAATTATTTTTCTAGACAGAGATATAGTGATTAAGTCTAACATTTTGAAAAAACTATAGCAACAACAAAACTGATGCACCCAAATATAATTTTTATAATTTATAATTATATTTTGATTAATGCAATTCCTGATAATTAAAAAAAAGTTTTGAAGTCAAACTTATCTTAAATAAAAAAGATAATTTCAAACATATTCATCAAAACTTGGTAATTTGAATTTGTTTCTCAAAAGTTCCCATGCACAAATAACTAGTTTTCAGTTTGCAAGTTTACACTGAAAACTTCTCTATACAGAGAACCTAAGTTATAACTATTTGTCACACAACAGTGAGGTCATGGGGTTCCTGGCTTCTCTTATCTGTACCCTGCTACACAGAACATTAGGCCTGTGACTTAAAATAATTAGAGGGGATATGGTGGCAGAGTGGTAGCACTCTCGCTTCCCACCTCTGAGGCTGGGGTTCAGTTCCCGGCATGGCCTTAAGTGGGAAAGCTGGTAGTTACTTACTGTTGGTGGCAGTTTACTGTACAGAACCTTGAACAACTGTATGTACTGGTTTCTTCTGCCCTTCCAACTACCTGTCGTGATATGACCTGTACAGTGTTGAAAGCGAAGTAAAACCCCAAATAAATAAATAAAGTAATTAGATAACAGCAGGGGTGGAGGTGGGGTTTACCCTTGCTCAATTGCATGCATGGTGTTTACTTCTTTACGCCTGTTTTTGTGGTCAGAACTGACAACTAATTAAGGTGGCGAGTAATGGGTGGAGTCCTACAAAAGTTTGTATGATAAATTTGTATGAGACACAAGCATCTGAACTGAGCATTGTGGCTTTGCTACATGATTATAGCTTCTTTATAATTACAATATAATTATAGCCAACTTAATAAAACATTTAAAAAAACTGATTGGATAAAATACTGAAGATATGAATAATGTCACAATTGTTTGTATTTTACAAAGAAAAAAATATAAATTTATTTTAAAATTTCACAAAAAGAATTTCTATTGAACACATTGAATAATACCGGTCCTATTAATAAGATAAAAATGGATATCTAGTTGGAAAATATGGATTTACTTATCTTGAGCAATTATATTTGAAATTATGTGTCATTACAATATCCTCAGAAATAGAATATTGAATATACAATGATTCCTGAAAACATGTCATCTTGGAAAGAATTATTTACTTTGAAGTTGTATCCAAGTTGTAAATATATATATGGATAGTTATTGTATAATATTATTAAGAAGCTGTAATTATGACACATAATCTACAATGATTCAAATAAAGAAGACAATGTAAATAACCTGATTTTACCCATTGAATTCAACCCTATTTCATACATTGGATCCAACCAAAACCTGTTTGCAAAATTTACATGTATATCAACCAGATTTCACCCATAAATACAACCAGATTTCACTAGTTGGTTTCAAAATGATTCAACAGTTGGATATAACCAAAAACGGTTTGCAAAATCTACACGTATTTCAACCAGATTTCACCCATAGATTTCAACTAGATTTCAAAGTTGGTTTCAACATGTTTCAACCTGATTTCAAAGTTGCGTGCCTGCTGGGATAGAGCTCCAGCTCCAGATTGAGTCTCCAGAAAGCCTTTTCTTTATTTTTACAAATATTTTTCACTGGTTGCACACAAAAGGTGACAGTATACAAGACCATGTACATGGACAAGGAAGGTGTGTAGCTGGATTAAGGTGGATACATGAGAAGATAATCAAGATGATGGTCACAGTGACAGCCTTTTTAAAATCTAAAACAACTCACCAAAGGATAAATCTGCCGTAATATTAATTTTGCGTTTTTCTCCAGTTGGCAAAGGTTTGTGTGTTCTCAGGTACTGCTTATTAAAAAATGCATAGTCCACAGCCTTTCTAAAAAAACATGAATAAACAATAGGTCAGATATCATTTCTTCCTCTCAACCAACATGATAATGCAGTTGTGAGTGTAATGTTTTTTTTGATAAATAACTTGTATGAAGTGAGTGACTATTTTCATACTCACTGATCACAGTTAAGAGTGCTACTGTAATTTCGTATCGTATCTTCACAGCAATACTGGTTATTTTGTCCACTCTTGTCATGATACAACTAATCTTTTCATAAAATGGAGGCAAATAATCTTGCCCTAAGAGAAGGTATGTTGTGTTAGTTTTCCAAGCTTGATGCTATGCTTGGTGTTATGAATCTTGGCAGTAAAGAAGTCAGTAGACCTATCTGTAATCTATGATTTATTTCTGCAGTCAAAATTCAAAGTTAGTTTTATTGAAAGCTCATAGTTTTCCTGCATTTTTTTCCACACCTGGTCATAAAACATCCACGTTCAAAATCATTGGTCCCTGTAGGTAGAACTGGAGTATAAATTATTGAAGTATCACCACAACCAAATATTACACCATCGCTTTGCTAGGTTTCCTTTGATGTCAAGGAAATTTAATAATGCCAAATTCTGTACTCGTGTTCACATCTGAGCTCTCCAACTGCAATATCTCAGTCAGAAAATTTCAGAAATCTTAATCACAAACATATTGTTGAAATGATGTAATTTTAAGTTATGGTGACAAAACAATGACTTATCACTCTTTTATAGCAATTGCAATATAAAACAAACCGTGCCAGAGAATACATAAACCCTAATGCTACCCCCCAAATTCTGGATTTTTTTATCTCAATCAGGATCATCCGGGCAGACCCCAGCCTTGTGTAAAAACATAACCCTTATCTGATGAATAGTTTTTGAGTTATGCATTCAAATATTGCTGAAAAATAACAATATCTGGATTTGTATGACCTGGATCCGGATTATCTTTGAGGATGACTGAGCCATGAGTACATCTCACCATGTGTGAAAATATGACAACTGTCTGATGTATAGTTTTCAAGTTACGTGCAAAGACAGAGAAACAAATGGATGTGATTACAGTACCTTAACCCTCTCCTTTGAGGTGAGAGTAATTTTATGAAGCTTTTATTTGCCAAGTTTTTACTGGATGTCAACAATTTGCAGTTAGTTCTATTATGCATCATTTTGGTGACCTTCTTTTAGGATACATTGTCTTATGTCCATATAACGTAATGTAGTGTGCAAGATGGCTCCTGTCTGTGTTGTCTGCCTTCTCCCATTATGGGGGAAAGAGGAGTCTGCAGACAGACAGAGAAATGATTACAACACCCCCAGCCCTGGTCTTGGGGGAAGGTGAGGGTAAGTAGATTTGTAGATTACAATAAATAAATACATAAATAAAAGTATTTGTAGATTACAATAAAAATATTCACAATCTAAGCAGGCCTTGTATGTTTATAGCAATTGATAATATTACGGAGAGATTGGGGTCAGACAAAATTCCCTCAGTTTCTGATAATATCCCATGTTTTCATCAATGGTTTTGCGGACTATGTCTGGAAGGGAATTGTCTTCTTCAGTGTCTGCTTGAACCGATCTGGTGAAGGTGTTGGCTGCCATAGCCTGATTAAACCAGAGGTGACACCAATCTTCAGATCCCTACAATACAAAAGGGATATTAGGCTGGATGTGATCATGATAAAGAGTTAGAATGGGAAAACATCCCGAAAAACATATCGTCGAAAAATACATCATAAATAAAGATGACAATATATTATATGAGTGCATAGCATTAGTATTATATTATTAATCTTCATGAGTGATACACTTTTATGCATGTCTAATGAAGGATGGTTTTCTTTTATTATCCACCATTTTGTATGACTTGTGAGTTAAATAAATCCATATTAAAAGAGAGAATGTTACAAAGACTGTCAAGTATGCAGGGGCACGATTGAATATAAACACCTCAGCCTTTAACTTCCGACACCGCAGTAAATTCTGCATGGATTTTTATGCATCAAAAACAAACAGAAGCACTGTAAGAAGACCTTTCTAATGATATTACCACATATTCGATAAACATACATTTTGAGCAAGACACTGTGCAGCAGCACAACAGAATGGAGTAGTTATAATTGGAGGCATGCAAGTCAAAACCATACAACAGACAAAAACACTCGTAGAGCACAGACCTCCATCAGGAAGCATTTCTGAAAATTTGGGATTTTTTTGTGTCCAGAATGTGATTCAGATCTTTCTCAACATGTAATACCTACTTCCTTTAGCCAGGTCCAACCCACGGAAAAGATTTCCTAGAGATCCACTCATTACTGTAGAATTAATCCATGAGGGATGATGGTTTTACACGGCATTTAACCATGGCACTTCCAGTAATAATTTTACGAAGCCGAGGGCAACAGGACATTTAAGCTTATTTGAGAGACTTATTATTTTTTTAATTTTTACAAGGAATAAATTGTTTCACATAGATTTGTTTACATCGTGGTAACCTTAGCAACACGCTGTTCCGCCCATTTGTGACGATCGCGGATCATGCCCACTATTACTTCTGTATAGGTCCCGTTATTAACGCTCGATGATAGGAGAGGGTTATTGTGATTAGTTTGTTTCTGTCTGTCTGTCTTTCTGTCTGTCTGTCTGGCAAAGTTTTGTCCTTATAACTCAAAAACTATAACATCAATCAAGCTCAAATTTGGTGGGCAGGTATTTCATGGGGTACAGACAGATTATTCCAAATTTGGTGTAATTTGTTTGGAAATTAAAGTGAGGAGACAGGTTTTTAAATTTTTAATTGGGCATATATAATGAAATCTGCTGGTCTTCAAAAATCAATATCATGACAGGATTTCTTCCTCATGAATTTGTGTCCAATCAGGTTTTTTTCTGTGGCTGTGAGTGTAATGTGTAGAACTTGTCATCTCATGGTTGGGGTTCAATACCAGTCAAATATAGAGTTTTTTTTTTAATTTCTGTTTTTAGGCTTTTTTAGCAATTTCTTTTAAAGGTTTTTTTAAAGAAAAAAAAATTAAAACACAGCATTTAAAGTTTTGCTGTTCAAAAAAACTTTAACCAAGATGAGGTGTTTCAGTCACCTTCTGGGAGACCCCCCTCCCAAACCTTTGAAGTCACATGGTCCAGAACAGAGAGAAGGGCATGGTATGGGGAGAAATATTGGGTAAATGGGTCACATTTATTTTGGGGCTAAACTGGTAAATTCAGGAGATAGCTCATGTGTATTTTGCTGTGTGTTGTTTATATTTGAAAGTACCTTTGAGGCAGACATGTGCCTGTTATTGTAGTATCTTTAAAGACAAAAGTAACTTCTCTGGCTCAGAAACAAGTAATTTACATTTTCTATTTTAGTTCTAAGTGAGGAATTTCTGGCATATAAATATTTGAATATTTTTTTAAAAAGGGCAATTATATGTAATGAATTTCTGGTAAATTAATATATAAATTTTTAAAAGCTATAACCCCTTTTGTTTTAGAAGTAATGCATCTTTCTAATGTGTTTGGTTAATGGTGTTACTCCTGTGTGTATTTTGATTAGGTTCTGTTGATCTTCCCTCTTTATTTTAACTGTTCCACAACTGGCTGTCAAAACTATTTTTTTTCCTCCCTCTTTTTATCCTGGTACAACATTAGCCTTTCCGATGGCTGCTTGGTCTTGCAGTAAATTATAATAAATAAATTAATTCAAATTTCCCATACTAATTTCTGTTCAAATTATTATTGTTATTAACCAATTGTCATGTAATATTCCTAGCCTTGCTGTAGACTTTACATTTAAATGTTTTTAAGTTGAAGTCAATACTCTGTTTATCCTTTCAAAATATTTCTTTTGGCTACTTCATGTGTTTACCCTTGTATCCATTGTCCTTAAATCATTTAGTCTGTTAGAATTATAGGTCAAACTTTTTCTGAAAAGTAACTTACTTACATTTGCTTCTCCAAATTAGCCTTTTGGCGCACTTTTTATTTAAGCCTGCTTCTTTTGCAGTATTCACCTGTCATTTCATATTTCTGCTCAAAATTATTAGCCTTTCCTATTTTACTTTGGCTCTGTAATTATTTCTACATTATATTTTGCACCCTCAATAATTCATTTATGCTTTAATTTTATGCCTGATGCCTTGTGTTTTTTTTATTGTGTTGCATAAGCTTACTGTTGTGTGCACTGATTGATTGATCCATATTAAATGTCATGTTATCTAAATGTCATGTGTGTTGTCACTTTAAGTTGGGTTTACAGGTATTGGAGTGCCATTTTTTTTAATTTGTTTAGCTATTAAAATTTAGTACCCCTTTTTACAAAAAAGTTAATTGTAAATACTCCTTTAAATTTTGGTGTTTTGATATAATAGCCTTGCTTAAGTCTCTTATAAATTTAACTAGTCAGGTCATGGATCTTAACTAAATTTAGCCTTCCTTAAGTCTCTTCTTTTTAATTTTAATTATTGGGTTTCTGGTTTGTAACTAAATGTAGCCTTTCTTTAGTCTCTAACTATTTAATTTCTCAAATAGTGTTTAACTCCATACCTGTATACATTTAAGTGTCACCTTAATAAGTTCTACTCTTCTCTCAAAATTAATTAACTTGTTCGGTCTTTCTCTGTTTAATATTCTGTTTATACACACATTGTTTTACCTTGTTATAATTTTTGTTGTCAATATATATCATGAATTTCAATACTTGTGTTTTTACTTTGTTTATTTTAAGAAGACTTGTATTAGGGTCTGAACTTTGACTTCACTTTCTGAAACTTGGTCTAGTTGATCTTGTCCCAGGACATCTTTGCAGAGCTTTAGCAGGAACTTGACTGGTAACTTACCTGGACTGGACCTTATTGATGATTTATGGTCATCTCATGACTGTGACTGGTAACATCAACAGCACAATGGTCATATTGGGATTAGTTAAAAGCACCCGATATTGAGAGATTTTAGACTTTATGACACTGTAGTCCACAGCTTCACCCAAGTAATGACACCTTTGAGTTTTGGCTTGCTTAATTAAATGAATACTAGTATTTTAAAGTTGAAATGAGTAACATCTTGAAATTCTTGGTCTTAGAGCACTCAGATCACAATAAGTCATCTTATTCACGTTCTCCTACTCTACGGTTTAGGTCACAATACCAAGAGTTCAAAACAATTCTATAGGTTGGTCTACCTTAAAATAACCTGGTGGCAGCATAAGTGAATTCTATAGGATGGTCAACCTCAATAATGACCTGGTGGCAGCATAAGTAACTCCACTGGTTGCCTGTTAAGTACCAATGTATTTTCAAAACCGCAACACTTGTGTATAAATTTTTGCATAGTGGTTCTCCTTCTTATTTCGAACCGTTCTTGTCTTTTAGTAGTTGTCCCTATAGTACTAAGCATAGTCACCCAGATCGTCAATACCTTACAGTTCCTCCTTTCCATTCATCAGTCTTTAAAGGTCATAGGAAACGTTTTTCACAAAAATTTTGAAGTTAACTTAATTCAGTAGACAAACACCCTATAAGAATGAAAATGTGGTTTATATTAAGAAATATATGGTACAAGAGGCATAAATAGCATTAGAAAAATAAATATCACGAAGTGGAGTAAAAAGCCAACATATTGTTTTTCCTCGTAGAAGATGATTGATGACGTCCCAGGTTCATAACGAAGTTCTGTTTGGTTGGAGATCTAATGTATACATTTACAAACTGAATGAAGATAGCATGTTTCTTTGCCAGAAAAAAGCCCACTAGCCTTTATTTTTTCCAGATGCTGTTTTTTTTCTCAGGTTTTACATAATTTTTAACCACTAACAGTTCTAACAAACACAGATATACTATAAATAGGCCTGTCTTGGAATGCAGAAAGCATAAACATTTGTATGAGATATTACCTCCTCCCATTTTTTTCAAGGTTTTTAAACTGTGATGGGAAAGTAGCCTTTCACTAGTTAAATATTTACATAAAACTAAGGATCTGTTGATAAATTCAAAAGTTGTCATTAAGATGTACTGAATACTGTTTTTCAGCCTTTTATCACTGGTACTTCTATCAAGATAAAGTATGATGTAAAGTGAAATCAAAATATACAATTTGTTTTCATTTGCATAAATCATTTATCAAAGCATGATGTTGTAGTCAAATTTATTAAATTTATTTGAAAGAATCCTTAAAGTTCTAACTTTTATATTATCACTTCATGAAATAATTCAGTATATAATGGGCTTTCCTTAAGATAGTAGTTTAGTACTTTTTAACCATAAGTTTGGATAATTTTAAGTTTTGGAAATTAGCTGGTAAATTTTTTTTTCTAAATTTAAGCCTTTGTTGAGACTGAGAAAATTAAATGTGTTTGGTGGAAATTTTTATCAACAGTATACACTATAGTTTGGTAGCCGCATTCTGTATACTATGATGAAAGCATTGTTTACAGCTTTGGTGGGAAAGTTCTGAACTAATTTGGGGAACATTTGTGATTATCCTTGCTTGAGGCCCAGTTCTAAAGACATTCATGTTGTGTTTATTTCATCTCCTAGCAATAATTAGCTTTCAAAATTAAAAAATAGCTATCAAAACTCAACTCACAGTTGAACCTGGTTGACTGCATTGTTTTGTGATTTTATCCAACTTGCTTGATACCTATCTAAATATTTTTTTATCTGAAACAAATATAAAAGATGTTCTCCAGGCTATTTCAGAAACTTACTGTGGCAGAATGATGTCTTATAAACAAGTAAACTTCATAAAAACAGATAATGCACTTTTTTAAATATATATGTATGTATTAAAAGGCTTACGAAAACGATAGTTTGTTTACATGGTCATGAACCTGTGACGTCAGGGCTAGTACTTTTTACGGGAGTTGTCGAGTGAAAAATAATGGCGACAGTTGTGAAAATCTTGAAAAAACAGCCAGGAAGTGACTGAATATACCATGTAACCTTGTCCAGACGCATCTTATTTTTACAAAAATTGAATTTTCATATGTATATGTAATTGTTGATGAATGATCTGAAAATGTTTCCTATGACCTTTAAGTCAGCCAAACATTTTGGCCATAGTTTTGCCTTTGATGCTCTGAAGATCTGGAATGACCTCCCTCAAGATGTTCGCAGTGCAACATCAGTTGCCTCCTTCAGAAAGAAGCTTAAAACATACCTGTTTGCAAAAGCCTACCCACCATAGCCTCCCCCGTCACATGTGTGTCTCCTTGGTACGACCTGGCTATGTCCCTTGATTAACGCTAACTGCCTTGCTTTATGTTTAGATGCGCCTTATGGAGATTAAGTGCTATAAAAGTCCGCACTAGATTAGATTAGAAATAAATTGGGATTATGGTTGTTTTATAATTCTTGAGATAAGTTAATTGGTAAAACAAGACAATTTTGACAGGTTACCAGGGTTTTTCAGGGTTCAGGGAAAAACCAGGACATGTCCACTCTCCTGCTCAGCATTAAGTTGGTTGGATTTGAGTTCTTGGTGAACAATCTGAGGGGTCACAGGTTCAAATCTGCACAGTCGTTGGGTGAGCAGGGAGGCGGCCTTCGCAGTACATAAGCAGGGTCGCACCTTTGGGTCACTTGAGAGAGGGCGCCTCCGGTCTGTGGAGTGCCGGGGTGCCATCAGCCTCTTTGCCTGACAGGGGCTGTACCCTCTGGTTGTGGGACGTGTCATCCCAGTGGTTCTGGGGCGGGTGGTAGGTGGTAAAACTTACCCCTCTGTGTAGGTTTGTTGTGGCAAGGGTGGGTCCCAGTCCATAATGCACCCATAAAGGATGGATCTCTGTCCACAAGGCACTCATTTAAGGGGAATCTTACTTTCATGGGGGTCCCTGTCCATAAGGCAACCGTGCAGGGCGGATCTATGGGTCCATGAGAATACGGTGATGGAACCGGGGGCCCGACACTCTTAAGGGGTTTACACGGGGGTGGGGGCCCGTCCCGCCACACATTGTACCTTTAATTTTGTATAAAATATGTACAAAAAATATATAAATCACTATAAAATAACTCTATAAAATAAAAACTATAAAATTTGACACTATTTCACACTATAAAATTTTACATTATAAAATTTGTGCAAAATATGAATGTAGGATCGAAGGGCAGTGTAATTGTTGTCGGATAAATGTGTGCACATAGAACTGAAAACTCGTTTCTGTGCACCTCGTCATGTTAGAATTTAGGAGTAATGTCAACAATCGGATATGTAATGCAACTGAAAATACATTAAAGATGGCACCTTTGAAAATTTTGGAATTTTTATGTGTCCAGAGTATGATTTGGATTTTATCACTTATTCCTTGATGCATAAAAAAATTATGAAGATCCATTCATTACTTTTGCAGTTATTGTGAATACAAACAAAGACACAAATGAATGCACCCAAACATGTAACCGCTTGATGGAGATAAAAAGAGTTACCATTGTGGGAAAACACTTGGAAGTATTTTTAACTTAGAAATGACTTGCTTTTAGGGTTTTCAGGCTGTGATGTTAAGTATATACTTTATAAAACTTGGAACTGAATCAAATTATTTCCGGATTGCACCCCTCATTAAACTTTTTATCACAGATCTGATACTTCTATTGTTTGGAATTGGAGAACCAGAATCATTGAAACTGGGCAGCCATTTTCATTTAAATACATTACAATTTGAAGAAGTCTTATCATACTTTATGATAAGACTCACATTTGACTGCAACTGATTGAAGTGATTTAAGTGATTGGAAGTGATTGTAATCGAATACACATACAGATGAAATTACTGATACTGGTGAATAGTTCATTATCTACTCTTATTTGCTATACCTTTTTCACACAAGAAAACACTGCAATATTCATTGAGAAATTAGCATTTTAAATTTTCCTAGTTCACAATAATTTTGTTCAACAATGTTTCACAATTGGGCACAACATTACAATAATGTATATAAAAATAAAAATATTTAAATTGTGCAAAATTGCTAAGTGTCCTCTAACCCACATAGCATTCCACCGTTGGACCGACGTTGGCTGTTGGTTGCATGGTCAGCAGATTTTGCCAACGTTGGGCCAACCATGGCCCAGCGTTGTCTATTGGTCGCATTATCAGCAGATTTTGCCAACGGTGGCCCAACGGGGCTTGCCGACCACGACTCTATTAGATATCTCTATATTTTGCTGACATTGGGCCAACGTTGGGCCAATGGTGGATTTTTGTTCAAGATGGCAGCGAGCAATAATAGGGGAATTTGGGAAACTTAGTAAAAAATTGTTTATTATGGTATGTCTAAAAATCATTTTTCAGTGAGCCCACAAATTTTAACGAACTAGTTAATTGTAGACATAAAAATAATATTCTCATTATAAATTCACACTGAAAAAGTTGTTTATGGACTATCACCTTATGACACTGTTCCACCATTGTTAATGTTTGGTCATGTGACTTATCAGGGATTCCCTTACCTAAGATCCTCCCACAATCTGTCTATCACTTGCCTTCTGTTTAACAATGGCCACATAACACCATGCTACAATCTGTTTGGCTGATGCTATACATTGTGTAAAATCTTTTTACCAGTAGCTTGCGCACATTGGGCCAACGTTGCCTCCGACGATCAAAAAGCCATTGGGCCAACATTGGCAGCTAACGTCGGACCAACGAATGTGCCATATGTTTTCTCTAAATATAAAAACAAGCAATCAGTGCCCATTAATATGCCCTATGTCAGCTGACTTTGTGGTTTGAACTTTGGCCCAATGTCGGAATGCTATCTGGGAATGCACTGAAATTTGTAAAAGGGGAGTTGAAAACTGGACAGAGGCTGCAAACAAGTAAACAAAGTCAGTTAAACCCATTGCACCCCATACCACTTATTGCACCTGTCTGATTGTACCTCCAAAATTACCTACCAGAGTCTGAGTTGGGTCATCAGTCCAGTTGATCATCGAGTCCAGAAAGTCAATCCCCACAGCATTGCAGTATGATCGCATCATGGCCTCTGCATAGAGTTTATAAAGCATAATCAAAGAGCCCCACCTATGTTACTGGCAATTACACAATTATACAAGCATACCAAAATTCTTTTTTCAATTTCAAACAAACAACTTTGTGCATAAACAACAATCAATCAGTGCCCGTGAATGGGCCCTATGTCAGCTGCCTTTGTGGTTTGAACTTCAAAGTACAAGTGAAAGTAGAAACTGGCAGATATACACAATTTAATTCTTAAGGTTTACTAATTTAATCAATTTAGCTAAGCAAAGCTTGGGCATCGCAAGAGGCTGAATTTACTAAAGGAATCAATACCAATTTTTTGGACTACAGACTTCTGTCTGAACTTCAAATTTGTTTAAATCCAATTTTTTTTTGGAATTCACAACAGCACTGAGCCCCCTTAACAACCTAAATTTAGGCGTAATTTTCATCCTGACAGAAAGGGGGCCTAAGTGATGCCCCCCAAATCAAATATTTATGTGTTAACTTCATATCTCCTTCATTATTGGCCAAGGGTGTCTTAAATACGTGTACATGATACACTAGACAACATCTATTATCCAAACAACTGTGGAAAATCCAATACTTATGGATAACATCGACTAAGTAAATAAAACCCAACATATCTTGAATCCTTTATCCCATCTTAGGAAAAGAATGCAAAATGAACAACTTTCAAACACTGCCATAACTCCACTGGCTGTAACTATTTCTTGATAATCTGTTAATTCTGTGGAAAGTAACTTGTCACTCATTAAATAAATGATTTACCTGGATTTTCCACCAAGTCACCAGCATCTAAAACAATAGGATTCCGTCCAGTTCTTGCTTTGATCTGAGAAGCAAGCTCTAGGGATTCCTTGAAGCCTACATCTGTGGGGTCAAATGTCGCCCATCCTGTTAATAAACAAGGATCAACTTGTTAGTTGATAGGTTTCTTCCCTTCGGTAAAAATAGCATCAGTGATGCACGTTCCCCACAGCCTGGGGAAATAGTTTTAAACACCATGAGATATAGAAGTAGTGAAACAGTACCAACGATCGGGATACTTTCAGAACAGTGTCAGTTATATAAAGGTCCAAATAATGTTTAAACAGAGAAAATAATGTCTAGGAGTAATGAAAATGTATGTAAAGATGAAGTATTAAAACAAGACAATTCAACAGCAAGATGACAGCATTAATCAGGAAACTAAAAATTATGACACTGTAAAATTGATTAATAGGAGAATAGATGTCAATGGAAATAGCACAATTGTGTAAATGTATATGTGATAATCAGTTGCAGCAATCCAAATATCTTTGTCATCAGAGAAAGCCGTAACCAATGTCCCCTTTAAGTATCAACTTCCTATACCTTACAGTGTAGCATGTATAATATAACATGGACAATATCAAAGGTCAAAGGTCAAATAAAGGTCACACCATGACATTGCACACCTACAACCCAAAACCATTGTCCCTACCAAGTATCAACTTCCTACGCATTACAGTTTCCCAGATATAGCCCAGAGCAGATTTTATAGGTTAAGGTCACTATGCCAAGGCCAAAGGTCAAATCAAGGCCACACCAAGACGTTACACACCTACAACCCCCAACCAAGGTCTCTACCAACCATCAACTTCTTACACCTTATGGTTTCCCAGATATAGCCCAGACAAGATTTTATTGGTCAAGTTCACTACGGCAAGGTCAAAGGTCAAATCAAGGTCACACCATAGCATTGCACACCCACTACTACCCCCAACCAATATCCCTACCAAGTATTAACTTCCTACACCTTACGGCTTCCGAGATATAACCCGGACAAGATTTTAAAGGTCACTATTGCTAGGCCCAAGGTCAAATCAAGGTCACACCATGATGTTGCACACCTACACCCGCCAACCAATGTCCCTACCAAGTATCAACTTCCTACACGGGCCCACCCGCCCATCCAGACAACATGGGTGAAAACAATACCCCGACAGCCCTTAAGGGCTATGGGGTAAAAATGGGTGAAGTCATTATTCGAGCCTAGTAGCCCATATGACCATTGTTTAATTTCCACTTTCTTTGGCATGAAGTAGACTTGCTCCAAGTCTTTGTATTTCTTATTCCACCAAATCTGACATACATGGAATCATTATGAACTCATCATGATGGATGGGGAAATTACTGAGGGATGAGTCAGCCCCACATTCTGGCCAAAAAGTGATTCAGTCCTCATAGAATACCTAAGACAAAGGGAATTGAGGAAAGTCTAACAGGAAGTGATTTGGATTATTTCTTCTCCCTGAACAGGATGCCAGCCTGTGGCAGGTTTACCTCAAGAACTAGTGTCGTCACCCATTTGTACTCTTGGATCAAGTGGGGCACCTTGTCCAAGGATACAGTCTCCATGACCAAGGATTGAACCATAGACTTTCCGGTCTGAAGTTCACCACCCTATCCACAAGGCTGCAGAAACCTCTTTGACAGGGGTAAAATAGACTTTTAACATATTATTTTGAAGTTATAAGCAACTTACGCATTGGCAAAATGTCAAAATAGCTTTTACTCACTTAGATCTGAAAATTTGCCATGACACAGAACATCAGCAAGTAGGTGAACAACAAATTTCACAAAAAATGCTCTACATTCAATGGGTTTGTAGTTATAAGACATTTACTCAAAGCTGAACATTTCAATATTTTGTGTCTGAACCGGACACCTAAAAATAAGTAAAAAATAGTTATATTGCTTTTTGAATGAGTGCTTTCTCACTATCATGACAAATACTGATAACTTCCCACAATTATGTTCATCACTGACCCTGTCCCGACTTCATGGTTACTTTGTGTAATGATGTCACAGTCTGTTTTGGGTTTCGAATGATCAGTGTATGCACGTATCCTTTTGGCAAGTTATCCAGAGCTTCATCCTTAAAGGCTCGGATTGGAACAAATGCTGCTTCTTTTGCAAAAATTGTATTGTGATCTGAAATTCAAGATTAAAACACACCAAAAAAAAAACAGAATGAATTAATGGCTTCAGTTGTTTCAAGTAAAACTATCACTTCAGGAACTGAACCCCGGCCTCAGAGGTGGGAGGTGAGAATGTTACCACTCTGCCACCGTGGCCCCTTACTATTACTTACATTCAATAGAAGAGGCCACGGTAGCACAGTGGAATCACACTTACCTTTAACCTCTGAGATCTGAGTTCAAATCCAAGCCCAACAAGTCGTGGAAAAGTTGGTACTTAATTGAAGTAGAATCTGGATCAACTGTAAGGACTGGTTTCCTCCAGCCTTCCAACTACCCATTACAATATGACCAATACAAATGTATTGATCTTTGATGCAACATTGTAACATGAAAAATTCAATTATATTTTAATATACTAAAGATTTACAATTATATATATTACTTGGCTTTGGGTTTTTTACTTCACTTCCAACACTAGTTATACACTGTCTGTCACATATAGTTACTTATTAAACTGTAAAACTGATGGATTTAAGAATATTAACAACATAGTATTAACTTCAGTGAATGTAATTATACGTAGAATCTCAAATTTCTATAATCTAACTTTTTGGTCACCTTAAACTGCCATGCATTAAACACAATAACTAAGGCCACTTTACCGTGCTCAATTATCACTATAAGGCAGTCTTAACTCATCATTGTGGTGTAGATATACATTTAATTTAAGCCCACCTTAGTCTTACTCTGTGCTTCTTAATTAAGGTGGGCTTACTTAATGTATGTAACGTTGCAGTGTGTACATAGTGTATAGTTGGTTAACATAGTAATAAAACTAATATATTCCCTGTCTGTTATTTACCATATTTCATGTGTATATAACTCAGGGCACTGTAGGAGTTGACACCTGAACACAGACTGGTCTTTGATGTAACATAAAAATGTTAAGTGTACTTTGATCTAACAAAGATCTGAAACTTAATTAAAATCTCCTTGCAGTCACAACTTAGGACATATTTTATTACAATTTTATTTCAAAGTATACGCTACAATAACATCTGTCAACCCCCCCCCCCCCCCCCCCCCCCCCCCCCGCCCCCACTCTGGTTCGACTAGTGAGATATAACTGCACAGGGCGAGGAATAACATAGCAGAATGCAACAGGCATACCTGGGTAGTTTTCTTCCAAAGAAGAGGTGACGCTCTGGAATGTCAATTCTGGATTAACTGTTTTAAATCTCTTGCTTATCTTCTCTGGGCCCATATAGTATGGTCCAAAATATGCTTCATTGAATCCCTGCAATACAGAACGCTACCTTTCGTCAAGCCAATGTTATTTTATTTTAGCATTAAATACTAAACAGACTGTGATGCTTTTCCATTGTACATTCATGCTTGATAATTAAGATACTGCATTTTCACATTGTAGCAGCTACAGTACAAAATATATCCATCTTTACCTTGTCATTTTAAATTTTTTATTTCACCCCCCCCCCCCCCCCCCCCACACACACACACACACAAAATCATTTTTAATCTCCATTTATTACATTGCATCTATACAGAGGTAATGGTTCAATCACACTTTTCCTTGCAATCATATCTGTATATATCAATCATATCTGTACGTATATCCTTTCTATGTAGTGACCTTGTCCTTATAGCTCAGAAAAAAGAGACTGTTGTATCTATATTGTACACGTTGCAAACGAAGATGTTCTCCCCAGCTGAGGATGCGACTGAAAACGTCTGTCCAAATACAAAGTGGATATAATCTGGTGGAAACAGAACTGAAAATAGACAAGCCCATTTAGTTGTAGCTTAATGTGATTCCAATGACGAAAAGTGTGACCTATGTATAAAGTCTGTAAGTAGCCATAAAATGTAATATGATTTGAAGAACAAAAAACATATTTACCAACAGCATAAGCATAGGTACAGCTAATTACAGTTCCGAACTAAATAAATTAAATAATGACATATCAAACTTATAGGTGGTGAATTCATTTAAATAAGTGCTGAAATGTTGTTATTTTACACATTTCTTATAGATTTTAAAAACATTTTAATCACTGTCACCCCCAACCCCAACCCCCAACCCCCAAAAGGGAGGGGTCATGGGTATTGTAATCAGGCCTGTCTGCCTGTCTGTATTTGTCTGTCTTTGCCAGACTATGAATTGGACATGTTTCCTAAGGTGGATATTTTCCCACAAGGTGGGTTGAGATCCAGGTCTAGAATGAGTCTCAAGAACATTTTCTTTAATTTTCTTAAATATTTTGTACTTATTGCACACAAAAAGTTTCAGTCACTGAAGTCTGTATACAAAAGACGACGAAGGTGTGTAGCTGGGTCATAAAGTGCAAATACTAATGTCAGGGTAAGAAATGAGAAAAAAGAAGATGGTCATAGTGACAGTCTCTTTTTAATGATGTATCTATAGGGAAATTCAATTTTGTGTTTTCATTCATCCCTTTCCACTGGTCTGTGTATTCTCATTCATTGCTAGTTGAGTATTGAAATGGCTGCACACACTAGAAAACTAAACCTTTGCATTGGGTCTGTTCATCATAGCTCTGTAAAATGCTGATGATGCACTTCTTGGTACTGTCCAAAGAAAAATTCTTTTCTGTTCCGTCATGCTGAATCACTGTGAAAAAATAATAAAAGAAAATATAAAAACATATATGACTATAACTATATAATTTCAAAATCTGTAAATCTTAATGTGGAAAAATGACAAGATTTTTGTAAATTCATCAAGTCAATGGGAAATATGTTGTAACTGAGACTTAAAAACAAAATGGACAAACAAAATCTAAATTATTATTCATAGTAATTCATAAAGTTGAATGGATCAATTGGACATTTGAAGCAGCAACAACAAATAAATTTGAAAAACCTCTCTAAACAAGACTAATCAAAGAGTGCCAACATCCCCCCAAGGCCAAATACTAGCAATTAATTATTGCTTGTGAGTACAATGGCAAAGTATCCGTTAAAATTTCTGAATCCAAGTAGTGATTCAGATCACCATCAAAATTTAATTATCTCTTCTTTGTAGTATTGTTGACATTTCCCAAAAATTTCATCAAAATCTGCCCACATTTCTGTTTATTTGGGTTTTTGAGGTTCATTTTTCAACACTGTTTTGGCCATATCATGACAGGTAGTGTTATGGGCAGAGGAAAGCCGAACATACAGCTGGTTAAGGCTCTGTACTGTAAACTGCAGACCATCGGTAAGAAACTATCAACTTTCCCACATAGGGTCCGGGGTTGAACCGCTGACCTCAGAGGTGGAAGGTGAGTGTGTTACCACTGTGCCACCACTGCCCTACCTTTTGAGTTATTTAGCAAACAAACACACAGACAAATGGACACAGCAAATGACATAACCTCCTTAGAGGAGGTAACCATACAAGTCTAATACCACGGTTCACCTGTTGTGACTTATCATTGATGTAGTTGATTTAAAACTCACAGTGCTGCTGTGACTGATTCCATTCTATATATTCTATACAGGACTTTTATAGCACTTAACCTCTGTATTCAAGGAGACTTTAAGGCATAACAACCACAAGCTATATTCCAATTCCATCTAGACTTTCATCAACTCTGTTTGTCTTTTGTGTAATATATGGGTACTGTATGACTTTTGGAGAAACAGCCAGACTATCCCCTTTACTCCAGAATGCTTGTGGTATGATGAACTCATGTAAGTTTCCAATTTCAATTTAATTGTTCAGGTTACTAATGGATACAAATACAAAAACCTCGGAGCAAGTTTAAATTCCATTAGTCCATTTGCATATCAATGGTCGTTACCTAAGAGACACTGGCTACAAATAAGAAACTGTGGTGGTAAAACCCTGGCAAAGAAATATAACTGAAGTTTCCTCCTGAAATAGGTGATAGAGGAAGCAGAATAAAATCAATTTTAACACTATCAAAAAAGGGTAGAAAAACTTACAAAACTGATGAGATTGTCATCAAAACCGAGGATTTGTTTGGCTAGGGGTCCCAGGCGGACAGGCTGTCACATTTGTTATTAATAAATACAGCCATATATGATACTATAGGTGAGACTGCAATATTCAGTCTGAAATGATTAAAGGCTTAACTTCCAAGTAAATTAGTAAGCAAGTAATAAATTGTAACAAATACCTTTTTTACATCCACAAGTGTAAGTAAATTATCCAAGATGTTTATGTTTTGACTTGGGAAGTTTGGTTATTTCACAGTATTTCACAATAACTCACACATTAAGGGCTAGTACCCCTAATAAGAGATGTAGCTATATAAGGAATTCACGTGTTTTCAGGCACATAAAGCGATGGGGGTATATCAATACACATAAAAGGAAAGTGGGAATGCTACATTATTATTGAATATAAGTTGGACTCGTTTTCACTAAAGCTCCTGAAATTTTAGGACACCTTTACAGATACAAGGTAAACGTATCCCTTGGTTATGTTAGCATAAAAACACTGGTTTCTAAGACTCACATGGAGTCTCCTTAAATAAGGAAATGTGAGATAAAAGTAAGTGGTAATAAAATGATAAAACATTGTTAACAACACTGTTACCTATCAAGCCAAGAAGTAAATGTAAGCTGGGAATAAAAAAATATTTATTAGTACAAACAAACTGAATCCATGAAAAAAGCCTTATTAAAAAAAATGCCTTGGGAAAAAATCCTTGTGAAAGAAAACCTTGTCAGCTTTTGAGAGAATGGAAAAAGCCTTGTGCAAGAAAAAAAGTGTGATTAAAAGCATGTGTTAAGATATTTATTTATAATTGGTAAGGATGAATTCCCTGAGTATATCCATTACGTTATTTAAGATATTTACTTTGATCAATCAGATATAAATAATCCCTACAGAACTCAAATTTTTTGCCCAAAATAGAAAGTATGATTACAAGACCGTGTAAAGATAATTGACAATGGTTTGTTGTTACACAACTGAGTTTATTACAAATAATAAATAAGTTTGAAGCTTTGCTTTCACAAGGTGTTTTCCATTCTTTCAAAAGAAGACAAGCCTTTTTTCCACAAGGCATTTTTCCACAAGGCTTTATTTTTACAAGGGAATTTTTTCTTAAGGTTTTTTTTCCTGCACACCACACAAACTGTACACAAACATTTATACTAAAGCTACCAATACTACAATAACTCAGATATACTAAAACTATGAATACTAAACCCAACAGGACTACACTAAGATCATGGTTAGAATTGTTTAGCAAGCTTCATACACTAATGGTATGATTTTTATACGCACAATAAATAATCATTTTTACCCTTCTTGGTGAGGGGCCAAGGTGGCAGAGTGATAACACTCTCGCCTCCCACCTCTGAGGCCGGGGTTCGGTTCACGGCTCTACCTCAAGTGGGGAAAGCTGGTAGTTGCTTGCCGTTGGTCTTCAGTTTACAGTACAGAACCTTGACCAACTGTATGTACTGGTTTCCTCTGCCCTTCCAACTACCCGTCGTTATATGACCTGTACAGTGTTGAAAGCAACGTAAAACCCCAAATAAATAAATAAATAAATTACCCTTCTTGGTCACTGCAAGAACATTAACACCACTATGGGTGCTTGCCAAGGAGAGTGTTACCTTTTTACATTTACCCGGTCAAGATTTTTGGAGACTCAGCGATGGGTAGTCCAGAATAAACTATGAAGACTCTTCTGCCATAAACTGAAAATAAGACAAGAAGAATGAAAAATATATTCTGAGGATGCACTGAGAAAGAGAAACAAGCACAACATGCTGATGACTGCTCAGGCAAATGATTAATATATCTAATAATGAGCTATCCATGGTTGCTAATTGTCATGGTAAACTTCAATGATGAAGAATAACCGCGACAATTTTTAACAACAGATTGTTGTTGCAGTTGCCCATCCCTCTCACCACAGTATTTCCTGTTTACAAGCTACTGTATAAGACTACTGCTCAGTCTGGATGTTTGTCTTAGTCTATTTAGTATTAGTGAATTTTCGAGACCTGCTTTAATCACATGACTTTTTTAGTTTGAGGTGCATTTTGACCGAGAGAACAAGAATTGGAGACTTTTGATTTAAATGACTGCAGCACACTCGATCACCACTCTGTACAGCCCTAAATTTGTGCTTGTGCGTCCACTTCAGCACACTTTAAGCTTCTCTTACATCCCATCGTACGTGGATACACACGTAAGCGTGTTGCAAATATTGTTGAAAAATATGAACGTAGCCTGGTAGTGGGGTAGCAGAGATTTGCATGTGCAAACAAGGTATATTTTCCCAACAAGAGTGTCACTACTTGAAGATCAAAGAACAGACTGTGACTAGCTACAGGTCATACATTGGGTTATATATACATGCAAGGTACACGTGAGTGTATCTTACAGCACATGGAAACAATGTAAGTAAATGGGGAGAACCTACAACACTAGTAAGGAGAATGCACGTGCCGAAGTCTCCCTCAAGTTACCCTTGAGATATGGATGCATTTGTAGCCATGCTGTGAGCACGCAGAGAATAATGTGCATGCCATTTTTCATTGTGAGGAGTCTGCAACCTCAAAAATCTGTTATAAAATCGCAAGTGTAGCTTAAGTTTCCCTTGCAAATCGGCCGATTTTTCTCTGTAACCAGGACGTACGTGCACGTACGATGGGATGTAAGAGAGGCTATACAGGCTAAGTGTTTGTTGGCTAACATGTATCGCTCTTAACCTGTTAAAGGAATGTAAAGCAATATTTTGACTTTTTGGGCGTTGTGATTCAATGTAATAGTCATATTTTTAAGCTAAAAATTCATGCTGTGTACAAAGGTACACACAGTTTTCTGTCAATTGAGGTGGGATATTCTAGCAGTTTTCCCCACAGCCTTTAAAGGATGTGCAGGTATTGTTTTCAACCATGCTGTCCAGATTGGTGGATGGATGGACAGCAGGAGAAATCTTGTCCAGGCTGTATTTCAGAAACTGTGAGGTGGAGATGATGATACTTAATTGGGTCATTGGTTGGGGACTATAAGTGTGCAACGTTATGGTGTTGCCTTGATTTGACCTTTGACGTTGCTGTTATGACTTTGACCTTTATAATTTTGTCCAGGCTATATCACAGAAAATGTGAGGTGTAGGTAGTTGATAATTGGAACATTGGTTAGGAGCTGTAGGTGTCCAACGTCACTGTTTAAAGTTGATGTGACCTTTGACCTTGCCATAGTGACCTTCACCTTCAACATATTGTCCAAGCTATATATCAGAAATCGTTAGGTGTAGGAAGTTGAAACTTTGTAGGGACATTGGTTGGGGAGTATACATGTGCAAAGTAATGATGTGACCTTGATTTGACCTTTGACTATGCCGAAGTGACCTTGAACTTTAATATCTTTTCTGAGCTATATCTCAGAACAGAACCAGTAAGATGTAGGAAGTTTACCTTGATTTGATCTTGGGCCTTGTTATAGTGACCTTGATCTTTACAATATTGTCCAAGTTATATCTTGGAAATTGTGCAGGAAGTTGATCCTTGGTAGCGACATTGGTTGGTGGGTGTAGGTGTGTAATGTCTTGTTTTTACTGCCATATTTTAGACATATTTCTCCTATCACAAAGATATATGAATTGCTGCAAACGATTATTGTATTTACTTTTACCTTATTTTGCTATCTCTATAAATTTCACAGCATTAAAACTTTTACTTTTTCATTTTTTGTCATTTTTTTTTTATTAAATTGCCTTGTCTTGATACTTTGTCTACATTTTCTGTCTCCAAAGTGTTATTACTCCCGTACCTTTTCGTAACTTACATTGCAAGTTCCATATGTAATGGTGTCCAATGCTATTTTTTTCTATTTCTCTGATGCCATTTTTAGTAACTGGATATCTTGGGGTCTCAGTATCAGGTTCAAAGCCTAGCTAGGTAACTATTTAACCAAGCTGTAACTATTTACCCCAGAGGTTTTGCCGTCGTTAGATCACTAGTTTACACTCGGATGTTGTGCGTTCATTCTCAAAATTGCTTGTTTTTGATGCACATCACAAACTAATTTGAAAAAAAAACTTCAAGCCACTGACTTTAAAATCCCAAACAAAATAGATTGCAACCTTTAAGAAGTAGGGCTAGAAAGTGAGGAGGTTTCCTGTGGTAATAATATAGAAAGCACACAGGTTCAAGGTTATCAAGAATGTTGAAACCTGTAGAAAAGGTTTTGCATGGATGCAGTACTTATTTCCAGGGGTGTTCCAACAGCACTTTATTTCAGGGTCCTGGGCTCAAAATGCCAACCTGAATTGGAATGGTAGGTAGATTGGTAGATGCTTGCTAGTACTCCATATTTGTTAGCGCAGAATTATGACCTACTAGTGTCCACTGCCCCCCCCCCCCCCCCATTTCCTTAACTACCCATTGTGATATGACCTGTACAATGAGTTGAAAACAATATTAATCCCATCTTTCATTCCACAGGCATTCACTAGGTATTTTTGTAGCACCAGTTTTGTGTGATTCACAATTATTAAAAATAATTTTTCATTTATTTATGTTTATTTATTTTAAGTCAGTCTGTTAAATTTTAAAAGAATTTTAAAACAATTTAAAAGAAAGTCCTCCTGGTAGATTTTTCTTGGGCCTCATATACAGGTTAAATGTCTACTTTAAGCCTTAATTTTTGGCCCATGTTAAAAAAACCCTATTAATATATTCCACAAATGAGATTTCAGTTCTAACAGTCACACAGCTATATATGTTACAGTGAATTTGTGTAATCAGGGAATTCGCGAATTCCCTGAACATTCTTTGGGAATTCGCGAAATCCTTAAATGAACTAGGGAATTCGTGATTTCCCTAAAATCTCTAGCGAATTCATGAAATCCCTAAAACTTTAGTAAATTTTTTCACAAATTCACTGAATGTTTTTTAGTGAATTTGTGAAATTACTTATTGTGCATTAGTCAATAATTCGGCATTTCATTTAAGGATCTGATTGTTTTCCTTTAGATTAAAGGCTTCTTAACTGATTAACTTTAGGAAACTTGTGAAATGATGATTGTAAAAATATATCTTTTGTTTTAACTAGCTTAGGTTTTATGCGGCGGGCATAAAGCTTGCGGGTGTTACACAGCCTAAACCCCTGCACGGATTTTCACCATATTTTCAGGAGATATATCCCAAGAAGATCTACAGCTGATTAGGTTTTGGGGGTATCTGGTAACAACTGTTGCCATGGCAACACTTTTAAGATTTTTGGGTCTTAAACTTTGTGGGTGTTCTACAGACTAAACCCGGGGCCACGGTGGCAGAGTGGTAACACTCTCGCCTCCCACCTCTGAGGTCGGGGGTTCGATCCCCGTGACGGCCTTAAGTGGGAAAGCTGGTAGTTGCTTGCCGTTGGTCGGCAGTTTACAGTACACAACCCTAGCGAACTGTATGTACTGGTTTCCTCTGCCCTTCCAACTACCCGTCGTGATATGACCTGTATAGTGTTGAAAGCGACGTAAAACCCCAAATAAAAAAAAAAAAAAAAAAAAAAAAAAAAAAAATACAGACTAAACCCTTGCACAGATGTTTAACAAATTTTCAGGGTATGTTTACCCCAAAAGAATCTAGAGCTGATTAGGTTTTGGGGGATATCTGGTAACAACTGTTGCCATGGCAACACTTTTAAAATTTCGGGTCTTAAACTTTGTGGGTGTTCAACAGCCTAAACCCCTGCACAGATTTTCACCAAATTTTCAGGATTAGTTTACCACAAGAGGATCTACAGCTGATTAGGTTTTGGAGGGTATCCAGCGGCAACTGTTGCCATGGCAACACTTTTAACATTTTCAGATCTTAAAGTTTGTTATAAAATCTTTAATGTTTTGTGTAGCTTCATCAGATTTGCACAAAATGCAAATGGATAGGAAAGCTTGCCCGAGAGTGATTGTGTCCTTGTTTTGGAAACAAAATGGCCGCCATATCAATCTTTATGGCAAATAGGAGTGTCATCATATCAAAAAGGCCTTATATCTCCCTTATAATTGTTTCTTTGGCTTCAAAATATGAAAACTACTTGTAAGAAATCATGGCCTGTGAATCTTTAGCAGAACATCTTGTGGGTTCTCCATACTTCTTACAACAGTTATTCCTATGATTTTCTCAAATCTCAATGTTGTTGGCCATTTAGCTGCAGGCTGGGGTTCTTGCCTGCCGAAGGTGGATATTACGGTATTAGGATAAAAAACCTCAAGGACATTAATAAATGGTCATCCTTGAGGCCCTGTCTTCCTGTTAGGGGAATGTCAGTAACCTGACAGTTGGGCTGTGCTTGTACAGTCAGGATGGGCCAAATATTGCTTTGAGTCCTATAGTAAAGGGGATACTGCAAGGAGCATAAATAATCAAAGCAAAACAAAACACATGTACAAAAATTTGTCCACGAGTATATTCCAAACAAGGGTCAAAATTTGCTAAATTTTAATCAGCATAACAATCCTGGGAGATACTCTAAAATTATGCACAGGATGTATACAAAGTTCAGGTTTTACATCTCGTTCCACAGCCAGGGTTATATTGAGACAGGTTTCCAGCTTTGTTACTCATGGGAGTCGAACCCACACACAGGGGACAGACTGTGATTAGATGCCAAACCTGCTGATCCACTTGGCCACTGAAGATCTGATGAATGTATACAAAGTGTTAATTTTATACCAATGCAAACTGGCAAAAATCAATGACAAATAGTTTTTCCAAAACTTATCAAAATCAACTTCTCATCCCCTGGCTATAAAATTAGTCTGAAATTTTAGGTTTTAAACCTGTACACAGTTTTTCTCAGTCATACTGATAAGTAAAGGGGATAAAGTCTTGAAAATTTGGCAAAATCTGACAAAAAATTATGGCCAAGATTATTAGGTCACGAAAACAAAATTTGCACGACATGCCACTAACCACAAATGATAACTACAAAAAGTTTTTTTCACAAAAACAGAGCGCCCCAATAAGTTGAAAATTAAAACATGTTAAATTTTAAAGGATGGGACTAAGGTTAAGAATGCTGTCTTCGCGTACAGAAATAATCCTTCGAAATACAAAATTGTAAAGAAGTGTCAAATATTAAAGTGTAGAAGAGATATTGCAAAAGAATACATTTGATTATTACGAGGTACTTACTGTTTGCCAAAATGCACAATACATTCCTCAGAATTTCCTCCTAATACATTCAAAAGCACTCCAAGCACAAATCAAGGAGATAAAAGCCAAAAACACATAATCTGCGCTTTTATAACCCCAGTTTGACCCAGGGGATAAACCTGAACAGTTTTCTAGACTCCCTGTAAATGGTTTGCTAACACCTCCCAATACATTGAAACGTGCCATGCAAACAGTATTCAGAAGCAAAGTACCAATTTAAGTGTCAAAGTGTAAAATGCAGGTGGAAACATATTTAAACAAAATACTTAGTCCGCTTTGTAATGAGCTACAGGTCTGCAATTTTACTGTGTTATAGCTGACCCAAAAGTAGGTGAATAACATATTTCAACAAAGTATTGTAAATGCAATAGTTTTCAAGTTAATACTGATTTACTCAATAGTGATAACCTCAAAGTAGCTATTGCTCTGCAATGCCATGAACTACCCATCTGCAATTTTGTATGTTATAGCTGACCCAAAAGTAGCTGAATAACATATTTACAAAATTCTCTAAATGCAATAGTTTTCAAGTTACAAGTGATTTTACTCATTATAGAAGGTACTGAAAAGTCAGAAAGTATCTGTTACTCACTTAGCTATTGGGATAGACACCCAAGTTACTCACCATGTAGCTATGGAAAAAGAAGTCGAATAACATATTTTCACAAAATGCTCTAAATAAAACACTTTTCAAGTTATAAGTGATTTAGTGCATCATTTCAGGAATTTTAATGGATTAAAATTATTTTAAAAATTCATAAAAACATAGTTAAGGAAGCTCGAGGCCTGACACTCACACAAGGGAATCTATGTGTGTGCTAGTACATATATAGCTGATCCAAAAGTAGAGGAATAACATATTTCAACAAGATACTGTAAATGTAATAGTTTTTAAGTTACAACTGATTAATTCAACAGTAAGAACCTCAAAGTAGCTATTGCTCAGCCATGCAAAGAGCAACACGTCATCAATTTTACTGTTATAGCTGACACCAAAGTAGATGAATAACATATTTAAACAAAACACTGTAAATGCAATAGTTTTCAAGTTCCAAGTGATTTACTCATCAGTGAGAACCTCAAAGTAGCTATTACTCAAGAAGTATAGAGGACCCACAAGATGTTCTATAAAAGATTCACAGGCCATGATTTCCTACAAGTAGTTTTCATATTTTGAAGCCCTAGACAGTTGCTACCACCATGAGATCAGTACATAAAAGTAAGTGGAGAGAAGAAACAAAGATGAAGAGTAAACCAAAGGGTAATATAGATTAGAACCCAGAGATTTAAAGCAGTGAAAATAAGCTTGGGAATTTTTATTGTACATGTTAGTAAAATAGTATATATAAAACAGGATTTAAGAATTTTATATGTATAAGATAAAATTTTTAAAACCACCACACAGCACAAGTACAGTATCAGTAAAACACATACGTAGCAAAGCTTTAGACCGACCCAGAGTAACTCTTAGGTCAAAGGAAGGTCAAACCCAGATAGGGGTTGTGTGTGAAGAGACATCGTCCCTTGTGGATCCCATACCACTAACATAGTAATGTGGACTGACAACATTCAATCTTTTGTTAACCCCGAATGGTAGGTCAGGAAAAGGTCACAATTGAGGTCAAAGTGATGGGGTTAAGGGAAAACACGCCTGAGGAGGCTTCAATCCTCAGACCAGGGAAAACTGAAAGTAATTCCAGAACATCCTGGTAAAAGACGAGTAAGCAAATGACCCAGGGTGTGTCAGAGTCTATATCAATCCTAGTGGAGAACTCCCAAGTGAGGGGTCAGATCACGAGGGGTCAGGACAAAGACACAGTCAAATCAAGAGGGGGGAGCCAGGGTCAGCCTGGACCACCTAAGAGCCCGAATAGTGGACTCAGGCGGCCTCAGCCGCCATGAGTCCGCATAACAGGTCTCCCTAAGGATGGGCAGCCAAAGGGACCAAATGTTGGATGGTGTGTTAAATTAAGGAAAAAGAAGAAAAAAAAAATTTTTGGAGAACAAAGATGTCCTTAACCACCTAGTGGCCTGTGAATTGTGTACCAGAGGAGGGAGGTGGGTTCAAATTCTTCATGTACACTGATTGCCTTCTGATTTAGAAATGAAGAGCCCCAGCACATTGGGACTAATGATGCAGAACCAATGATTTTGATTGGGCGACCCTTGATTGACCTGGTCAATGAATGCAGTAAAAATAAATTAAGGTAAACAGAATATATGTGAAATAAGGTGGTCAACAACTGACACAGCAGGCCCCTACATGGCCGTGCTCGACACAGTTGCTACCACCATGAGATCAGTACATAAAAGTAAGTGGAGAGAAGAAACAAAGATGAAGAGTAAACCAAAGGGTAATATAGATTAGAACCCAGAGATTTAAAGCAGTGAAAATAAGCTTGGGAATTTTTATTGTACATGTTAGTAAAATAGTATATATAAAACAGGATTTAAGAATTTTATATGTATAAGATAAAATTTTTAAAACCACCAAGCCCAGATCAGAAGGAGGAAGGAATGATGGAAGCGAAGGTAGAGGGGATGATGGAAGGAGCCATAGAGGCATTTTGGAGGTAGGACCACACAGCAGAGCTGCGCCAGAGCCCATGGGCCATGATGTTTTGAAGAGAAACATTATTGTCAAAGGCTAGGGTGGCCCCAGAGCGACGAAAAGTGTGGAAGCCATGCCCAGACAGTGGGATGGCCAGGGAATTGAGGACAGTTTTAAGGGCTTCCCTAATGTGAGTGTCAATGACAGGGTTGAAGGGAGGAGAGATGTTGGCAAAAAGGGGTGAAGAAGGTGGGAGGGGCCTGGAAGTTAACAAAGCTCTGAGGGCTCTAACTGGACATAAGAAATAGTTATCGATTACAGGGAGTTGGATGATATGATGGGCTCTGTGGTCCTGAAGGGTCTTGGTCCATTTAAGAAGCAGGTGGGCCCCTGGTGAGTGAAAGAAAAGGTCCTGCCTCAAAAAATGCTTGGAAGGGTCAAAAGCCCTAAGGGAATGTGGGGCCAGGTTCGACATCCTGAGGAAGCCATAAAAAGCTGTGAGGAAGATAGCCCGAAACAAAATTGGGTCACTTAGAAGATCACAGGATTTAGAAATATGGTATAAAGTAGGAACATCAAAAACTCCCCTGGGAGTGGGTCTAAAATGGGAGTTGATTGATATGCTACGCAGGAACCTAGACAGGGCAGGATGATTGCAATCTGATGAAATTTGGAAAAGGGAACAAAGGGAAGAAAGGGATGACAGATAATTCCTAATAACCTTTGGAGAAAGTGAATTCTGGTGTAAAAATTCCAAAAATGCTAGCAAATTGGGACAGAGAAAATCCTGGGGGAGCTCATAAAAGAACAAGAAACTGAGATAAGTCTTGAAGTGAGTCTTCTGAGATGCCACTGTAGCAGGTCTGTGAGCTGTGATGACCCTCTCCCATGCTGATGCCAGAAGGGTGGAGGAACATTAAGGAGAGGCTGAAATTAAACAAGATAGGAAAGGTGAAATAAAGAATGGTGGACCTCTTCCCAAACACAAGATTTCTTCAACATTTGAAAAAGGTCATAATTTATGCCTTTGTCCGAGTAAATCCTAGATAAAGCATCCGCTAATATGTTTTTGGAACCCTGAATATGTTTGATCTCTAACTCAATATCATAGGTGGCAGTGATAAGCCAAATATTACGAATACAGGCCCCCAAGAAGGGGTCTTTGGTCCTCCCAGAAGAGGCCACTTGGACAACTGCCATGTTGTCACAGTAAATGTACACTGAAGATTGGGCCCAGTGAGAAGCCCACAAGCGAAGGGCCACCAAGAGGTTTAGCATTTCCAAATGAGTAATGGAAGGGTGGAAGTCTAGGAATTGTGGGATAGGTGCAGCATAGACCTTGTGGCCCCAAATTCCCCCCACACCTGTAAGACAGGCGTCAATAAAGAGCTTATTATTATCAGGAATGGGGCTCTTAACAATTTTGGAAGTGCCATTAAAAGAGGGAAGGAAAGTAAGGAACCAATGCAGATCCTGGAAAAACTCCTTAGAGAGCTTAATCTTGGTAGCAGTGAAATTGTTTCTAAAGGTAGCAAGAATACGGTTAACAAAAACCCTAGCTGGCTTAATAACCTTATGCAAGTATATGAGCTTGCCCAAGAGAGATTGAAATTTCCTTCTAGTAAGATAAGTTTTGGTGCTGACTTGCAAACACTCAGATTATATTTCCTGCAATTTATTTTGTTCAATGCTGAGGGTGTTGGCGTCAAGGTCAAAAGAAATGCCCAAACATGTTAACCTCCTAGTAGGGGGGGTTTTCTTGTCAAGATTGATGGGGAGGCCAAGGTCAGAGATAAGGTCATATAGATCTTCAAAATGAGAGTAGGCCGAGTCCTCAGTGGACACCAGGATGTAGTCATCAATGTAGGCAAAAATGTGACGCCCCTTGCGACGCATGGCGTCAGATATTGCGTCGGACGTAAGCTGGAACGCAGCACTGCCGTGAACCCAGCCGAACGCTGCCGAGACGTCAAGATAATACTTGTTCTGCCATTTTAGGCCAAATTTGAAAGTGTCAGCTGGGTCAATACGAAGGTTCCTAAATGCTCTGGCAATATCAATCTTGGCCAATAGTACCCTGCCCTCAGTTGCCTTAATCTGATCAATGATATTGTCAACGGTAGGAAACTTCAGCAAAAACTGCTGACCATCAAAAAAGTCCCTGGTAACCCTATCATTAACTGAATTGGTCCTGGGGTAGGAAAGGTTAAGGATAACTCGCCTTTTATCAACATCCTTCGGCCTGGTAAGGAGTGGTGAACAGTGAAATTCATGGTAAGGGACATCCTCAAAGGGGCCCAAAATGGCCCCCAGATTAACCTCCTTCTGCAAATATTCAGTAACAGCTGAAGGGTGTTGTAGAGCAGAGAAATGGTTAACAATATCTTTGTTGGCAAGGATTTCATGGTTACATAAAGACAGAGGAAAACCAAACTTAAGGTAATCTAACAGTCTGGTATTAGGGGAGTCCTTAAGCAAACTCTCCCAAGCTTGAATGTTAAGGTCGGAATGGACTGGGAACCTAGCTTGCCTGTAGTTAGGAAGACCAGTAGAACGAATACTCTTAGCCATTGATATATAATCATTCAAGGATAAGGAACTGGGGCTGGCCCTATCAGGGCCGATAAATTGAAATTGGGAATCCTCAAGAGCCAAGAACCCAAGTTTCTTAGTGGGGTCAAAGAAGTCAGAGAGCACGTGATCATGAACGGCGTCGAGATCTGGATAGGCGTTGGAAAATGACGCATGTTTATGCATAGGAACAGGGGGGGTAGGTGCCGCAGCACCAAAGACTTTATTTTCCGGCTGATGGTGCCCCCCTGTGGCATCATCAGACACGAATTGACATGCAGATAATTTGTCAATTATATTTTCTATGTAACTGACATATGAGCAGCCAAAAATTTCATGGTAAAATGTGTCTTGCACGTAGTTTGAATGAGCTAACTGAGCTTGAGCCTTATTTACTGGCTCATGAAAAACAATACTCACATTTACACTGCTGCTAATTTGTAGATATCCAGCAGGGGGATGGCTGCATTTGGTAACTAAAAATTTGCCCGAGTACATGTTTTGATTCCACAGAAACCAACCCCTATGGCATGAGCCCTGAATGTAAACAATACAAGTACTAGTATCACAAGTATCGAACCAATATGTATTGGTGAAATGCACGATACAATTGTCAACCTCGCCCTGAATTGGCCAGATATGTGTGTCAACCAATTTAGTACCATATATGCAGCAATCCCCAATGTGGTCAAACGCATATGGACTCGCCAAATTGTCAACATTTAATTGATTGATAAACATGTTATTATTATTTTCACCAACATAATAACCTGAAGGGTCATGCCTCATGTTTGCAGAAGTTAAACTGCTGTTAGAATTAACAGTATTAGAAAGATCGACATTGTCACAAACTTTGTTAAAACTTGTAACTGTACATTTAAGATTAGTGTCAATTTCTTTACCCCTCTCAACAGTATTCACAGTAACATAAGAGGTATTATTACATGCAATAGAACTGCAAAGAATGTCATTGTCAATAGACCCCCCCCCCCCTTGACAGGTAAAGTTTTGATTACAAACTGTGACAATATGTGATGGCCCTCGCCCAAGTGGCCCCACACCATCCTAACTATTGACTGCCTGCTTATCTCTAGGTCTGTTCTTACTATTACACTTGACCTCTGGATGCTGAAGTGATCTTCCTGACCTCTCACAGTAACTGCAGATATGCCTGTAGGCCCCATGATGGTTATCGTATGAACAAGTTCCCTCATTGTAAAATTTACAAATTTTCTTAGAGTTATGTTGTTGAGTAAGTTGGGAGTTGGCCATAGACATCTGTGAGGCGCTGAGGCGGTTGATGGCCCATTGAGTGGCATCATCCCAATGAAGGTTACCCTCCTCCAGGTCATGCATGGAGGTGGCCCACGCGCTTCTAACTGCCCCCCAGGGTAGGGATGTTGCATCTTTGATGGCCAGGATGACCTGGAGGAGGGCGTGCCTGGCAGTAAGAGGGTCCTTCATGTTATATACGTTGTTCAATTGCCCTGTAACCCATTGAGCCATCGACAGTTCATCATAGGGTACCCCTTTTTTCCCAGCTGAAGAGTGGTACCCCTCATTGGGCCAACGAATTTCTGGTGGATTTTGGGCTATATCTGTGGTATTGTACCGACCAGACCGACGTTGCTTACCTAGCAATGAAGACTTGGCCTGATCCTCATATGCAGCCAATGCGTTGGTCACAGCTTGAGAAATGTTGGGCAGCCTCCTGAGGTTCTCCAAACTCGGTACCACCCCATCATGTTGCAAAGCTGTTGTATGACCAGGTACACTTGAAGCTGTAACCCCTGGCTTTGATGCACTACAATTACAATTGTTGGAAGTTGGTAAAGTGTTAGACAGTGTTCGTGACGGCGGGTTAAACGCATACTGAGAGGTGTGATGAGAAGAGTTCTGTTGTTGCAGTGGTGCACTATGAGGGACCAGGGTTTGTGGCCTGGTGGGTGGTGCCCCCATTGCTGTGGTATGGTGAAAATTCGCTCCCTGTTGCTCGATTTTCTCGACTCTTTGTAAGAGAGACTGGTTCGACTGGGTCAGTTGACGCAACATGTCAATCATCACGTCAGATTGGCTGCTGGTGATAATTGGGTTGGTTGGAGTAGTCAGATTGAGGTGGTTCGGATCCGACAACCCCGAGGGTGGAGAGCTCTGTATAAATGACTCCTCTAGCCGAGATTTGGTTGATTTTCTTACCCTAGATGTTGAAACCCGGGCTCTGGCTGAGGCAGTAACCTTTTTCCTTTGTAAAGCTGGAATCTGTTTCTTTCTAGTAGAAGCCATGATTCACATATATTAAAATCACCAGTTAAAACACTAAAACACTAAACTGTAATCACTTCGTGTAAATTTCAAATTCTTCATGTACACTGATTGCCTTCTGATTTAGAAATGAAGAGCCCCAGCACATTGGGACTAATGATGCAGAACCAATGATTTTGATTGGGCGACCCTTGATTGACCTGGTCAATGAATGCAGTAAAAATAAATTAAGGTAAACAGAATATATGTGAAATAAGGTGGTCAACAACTGACACAGCAGGCCCCTACATGGCCGTGCTCGACAAACAATTATAAGGGAGATATCAGGCCTTTTTGACATGATGACCCTCCTATTTGGCATTAACAATGTGATATGGCGGCCATTTTGTTTCCGAAACAAGGACACAATTACTCTGAGACAAGCTTTCCTGTCCATTTACATTTTGTGCAAATCTGATGAAGCTAGCTGCAATATTTTAGGTTACAGAAAATAGTAAAGATTTTAGAACAAACTTGTGGAACACCCACAAACTTTAAAACCCGAAAATCTTAAGTGTTGCCATGGCAACAGTGGCAGCCGGACAGCCCCTAAAACCACCCACAAACTTTAAAACCCAAAAATCTTAAGTGTTGCCATGGCAACAGTGGCAGCCAGACAGCCCCCAAAACCTAACCAGCTCTAGATCCTCTTGGGGTAAACATATCCTGAAAATTTGGTGAAAATCCATGCAGGGGTTAAGGCTGTGGAACACCCACAAACTTTAAGACCTGAAAATCTTAAAAGTGTTGCCATGGCAACAGTTGTAACTGAATACCCCCCAAAACCTAATCAGCTCTAGATCCTCTTGGATTAAACATACCCTGAAAAGTTGGTGAAAATCCGTGCAGGGGTTTAGGCTGTGGAACACCCACAAGCTTTATGCCCACCGCCGCCGCGGCCGGACGGCGCAGGGGACGACTATAACCCCAGCCTTTATGGACTGGGGTTAAAAATTATTTTAAAAATTCATAAAAAAAAATAATTTAAAAAGATCCAGATAAATATGCAAGATGTACAAATAAGTCAACTGCCATAAAAACTAGAGGATTGCTTGCAAAAAAAAATAATGTTTTTGCACAGCAAAAACAAAGCGTCCCGAAAAGGATGTAACAGTGAGTGCTAAAGTATTAAGAAAATGCTCTGCTTCTACCCTTATACTGTAGTGGCAACCAAAGTCTGCGTAGTTTGCTCTATCTATTACGGTTTTTGAGATATAAGCATTTTTGTGTTTTGTATTTTTTGTAAAAAATTAGAAAATTCAAAAAGGCCACCTTTTTTGGCGAGACAAAATTGTTTCGAAAATTGAGATGGCTACTCTGCAGAGATACCCAGTTTGTCAAAAATTTTGTTGAAATTACTAGCACAGTTTTGTGAGATATAAGCATTTCTGTGTTTTGCAATTTTGCAAAAAACTAGAAATAGGACGCCCTGTTGATAGTAGCTGCGACATATGAATAGAAACAGGATAGCATAGAAGAACACACATCATGTGTAATGTCCACCCCATGAACCTTTTGCCAGAATTGTACAGTAGTCTTACAAGACCCTGTTTCATTTGTGAAATATATCAATGATGGTTAAATATTTATTAGTGTACATGTAAATTATTTCAGCTTCATGCCTTTTTGCATTGGTTGGGTCGATAATTTTGACGAAATCACTCTATCTTGCACGGTTAAGAAGATAGAAGCAAATTTCTGTTTTTCTATTTTTGGCAAGAGGAATTTTTTTTGAAAATTGCCAAGAGTACATTTCTTAGATACCCTGTGGGTCGAAAATTTCACCGAAATAACTCTATTTTGCACGGTTAAGGCAAATTTGTGTTTTTCCATTTTGGGCCAAAATTCAAAATGGCCGCCATATGTGGGGAGGGGAAAATTTTTTGAAAATTGCCAAGAGTACATTCCTTAGATACCCGTGGGTCGAAAATTTCGACGAAATCGCTCTATCTCGCACGGTTAAGGAGATAGAAGCAAATTTGTGTTTTGCCATTTTTGACAAAAATTCGAAAATTCAAAATGGCCACCATTTTTGAGAAGGGGAAAATTTTTTTGAAAATTGCGTACATTGAGTACATTCCTTAGATACCCTGTGGGTCGAAAATTTCAACGAAATCGCTATATCTGGCACGGTTAAGGAGATAGAAGCAAATTTGTGTTTTGCTATTTTTGGCAAAAATTCGAAAATTCAAAATGGCCGCCATTTTTGGGGAGGGGAAATTTTTTTGAAAATTGCAAAGATTACATTCCTTAGATACCCGTTGGGTCAAAAATTTTGACGAAATCGCTCTATCTCGCATGGTTAAGGAGATAGAAGCAAATTCGTGTTTTGCCATTTTTGGCAAAAATTCAAAATGGCCGCCATTTTTGGGGAGGGGAAATTTTTTTGAAAATTGCAAAGATTACATTGCTTAGATACCCTCTGGGTCAAAAATTTCGACGAAATCGCTCTATCTCGCACGGTTAAGGAGATAGAAGCAAATTCCTGTTTTGCCATAAATTCAAAATGGCCGCCATTTTTGGGGAGGGGAAAATTTTTTGAAAATTGCAAAGATTACATTCCTTAGATACCCTGTGGGACGAAATTTTTGACGAAATCGCTCTATCTCGCACGGTTACGGAGATAGAAGCAAATTTGTGTTTTGCTATTTTTGGCAAAAATTCGAAAATTCAAAATGGCCGCCATTTTTGGGGAGGGGAAATTTTTTTGAAAATTGCAAAGATTACATTCCTTAGATACCCGTTGGGTCAAAAATTTCGACAAAATCGCTCTATCTCGCATGGTTAAGGAGATAGAAGCAAATTCGTGTTTTGCCATTTTTGGCAAAAATTCAAAATGGCCGCCATTTTTGGGGAGGGGAAATTTTTTTGAAAATTGCAAAGATTACATTCCTTAGATACCCTGTGGGTCAAAAATTTCGACGAAATCGCTCTATCTCACACGGTTAAGGAGATAGAAGCAAATTCCTGTTTTGCCATAAATTCAAAATGGCCGCCATTTTTGGGGAGGGGAAAATTTTTTGAAAATTGCAAAGATTACATTCCTTAGATACCCTGTGGGTCGAAATTTTTGACGAAATCGCTCTATCTCGCACGGTTACGGAGATAGAAGCAAATTCGTGTTTTGCCATTTTTGGCAAAAATTCGAAACTTCAAAATGGCCACCATTTTTTGGGAGGGGAAAATTTTTTGAAAATTGGAAAGATTACATTCTTTAGATACCCTGTGAGTCAAAAATTTCGACGAAATCGCTCTATCTCCTTAACCAATTTGTGTTTTGCCATTTTTGGCAAAAATTCGAAAATTCAAAATGGCCGCCACTTTTGGGGAGGGGAAATTTTTTTGAAAATTGCAAAGATTACATTCCTTAGATACCCTGTGAGTTGAAAATTTTGAGGAAATCGCTCTATCTCGCACGGTTAAGGAGATATGAGCACATTTGCCTTTTTCAATATTCAAAATAGCCAATTACTCATTTATTTAATTAATTACTCACTCATTTATGAAGCAATTACCCCCAAAAGCAATCCCATACAAGCTATTAACCCAATGAACCTCCATACCAAACTTCAGAAAGATAGGTTTAATAGCATTCCTTAAAATGTCTGGAAACCAAAGAGATACTCAAAAGTAGCAAAGTAGCTATTACTCAGTTGCCTAAAATGCCTGGAAACCAAGTGGGACGCCGGACGGCGGAAAAAGCAAAAATAATATGTCCACCCCCCAGTGGGTAGACATAATTCGAAAATTCAAAATGGCCGCCATTTTTTGAAAATTGGAATTGCTACTCTGTAGAGATACCCTGTGGGCCAAAATTTTCGTCGAAATTACTCTATCTAGCATGATTTTCGAGATACAAGCATTTTTGTGTTTTGCATTTTTTGCGAAAAATTCAAAATGGCCGCCATTTTTGGCGAGACAAAATTTTTTTGAAAATTGGGATGCTTACTGTGCAGATATACCCTGTGGTTAAAAAATTTCGTCAAAATTGCTCTATCTAGCACGGTTTTCGAAATATAAGCATTTTTGTGTTTTGCAATTTTAGCGAAAAATTCGAAAATTCAAAATGGCCGCCATTTTGGGCGAGATAAAATTTTTTTTTGTGAAAATTTGGGTGGCTACTCTGCAGTTACCCTGTGGGTAAAAAATTTCGTCGAAATCGCTCTATCTAGCACGGTTTTCGAGATATAAGTATTTTTGTGTTTTGCAATTTTTGCGAAAAACTGGAAAATTCAAAATGGCGAGACAAAATTTTTTTGAAAATTGGGATGGCTACTCTGCAGAGATACCCTGTGGGTCAAAAATTTCGTCGAAATTGCTCTATCTAGCACGGTTTTCGAGATATAAGCATTTTTGTGTTTTGCAATTTTTGCGAAAAATTTGAAAATTCAAAATGGCCGCCATTTTGGGTGAGACAAAAATTTTTTGAAAATTGGGATGGCTTCTCTGCAGAGATACCCAGCGGGTCAAAAATTTCGTCAAAATCGGTCTATCTCGCACGGTTTTCGAGATATAAGCATTTTTGTGTTTTGCAATTTTTGCGAAAAATTCAAAATGGCCGCCATTTTGGGCGAGACAAAAAGCTTTTGAAAATTGGGATGGCTACTCTGCAGACATACCCTGTGGGTCAAAGATTTGTTTCGTCGAAATCACTCTATCTCACATGGTTTTCGAGATATAAGCATTTTTGTGTTTTCCTTATTTGGAAAATTCGTAATGATTAACTAATTATTAATTACTCGGTCATTTCTTAACCAATCAATGCCAAAATCTAGATTTTCCAGATTTTAATAGAATGAATGTATTTGCCAAGTTTCAGGTGAATTGATAAAATCCCTTTTAAGTTATCATCCGGACAAGCTTACCCATCGAAAAAAAGACATTTTTGGTCTTGTGACCTCTCTGAGTGGTTGAAATGTCACTCCAGCATATTCAAAAAAATTCCCCAAGGCTACTGCATAGACCTGCCAAATTTGAAAAGAATCCGCCTAACGGTCACAGAGTTATAAGGAAAACGAAACGCAGAGCCAGCGGAGCCTGATTTTCTCCCATATCCAAACAAGCGTCCCTTGCGGGATGCTTAAATAGCATTGGAGATACCCATACCCCTCAGCCCAGGGAAACCACCATAGCATCAGATGAAGTGAAACCGAAAAAATATCTTAAAATTTTCTTGACTATTTTCTGACAGCAAGCAACCCTGAATACAGTCTGACATGACTTGCTACTATCCCTTCTGTGTCAAAAAGATCAAGGTTGTTTCTTCATCTACCCACAGTCTTTACTATCCCAAGATGACTTGCTTCTTCAAACCACAGCATACAGCTTCAGTTCCAGTAGTGGGGAACCTCCATCAAGTGATAAGAACCGATATCTACATATCTATTTATTTATCCACAATTCATGGTTCATATTGCCTGACAATATATGAAATGCTGGTAATATTATTAAATATTTGATAAAATACCTTTGTCATGGTTATATATGATGTCTTTTAGCTTTCAAAACATTTCACATTCTCTTTGGTGTATATGGTTATGCCCCGTGTATGGACGTGTATGGATGTATGCCCCTAATTTTTCACCAAAAAACAAACAAAATACCCAATATTGTTTCGTTTCAGAACCTGAAAACCATATTTTGTTACTTGATATAAAGGAGCGCTTTATGAGCATCCAAGTAAACTTCATCAACACAAAAAATAGCATCAGAGATGCCCGTACCCCACAGCCTAGGGAAATAGTTTTCAACACCATGACATACAGAAGTAGTGAAACAGTACAAAGACCAGGATACTTTCAGCGCAGTATTACTTATATGAAGGTCCAAATAATGTTTCAGAAGAGAAAATAACATCTAAGACAAAGAAAATGTATGTAAAGATAAAGTACTAAAAGAAGACAATTCAATAGCAAGATGACAGCATTAATCAGTAAAGTAAAAATTATGAAGCTGAAAATTTATTAATTGGAGAATAGCTGCCAATTGAAAAAGCACAATTATATAAAAGTGCATATAATAATCAGTTGAAGCAATCAATATATCTTTGTCAAAAGAGAATCATGTCTCAAATATGGCAGTTGAACACACTTTGGCAGAGCAAAAAGGTCACACCATGATGCACACCTACACCCCATAACCAATGTCCCTACCAAGTGTCAACCTTCTACACCTTATGGAATCCAAGAAATAGCCCGGACAAGATTTTAAAACTCATGGTCATTATGACAAGGTCAAATCAAGATCACACTGTGATGTTTCACACCTACAACCCCAAATCAATAACCCTACCAAATATCAACTTCCTACACCTCACAGTTTCCAAGAAATAGCCCAGACAAGCTTTTATACGTTAAGGTCACTATGGCAAGGTCAAAGGTTAAATCAAGGTCACACCATGACATTTCACACCTACACCCCTTAACCAATGTCCCTACCAAGTCACAACTCCTTACACCTTACGGTTTTCGAGATATAGGTCAGACAAGATTTTAAAGGTCAAGTTCACATCTTCAACCATCCACCAATGTCCCTACTAAGTATCAACTTCCTACACCTTGCGGTTTCTGAGATATAGCCCAAACAAGATTTTCAAACTCCAGGTCACTGTGGCAAGGTCAAATCAAGGTGAGACTGACACTGCACACCTAAACCTCCTAACCAATGTCCCTACCAAATATCAACTTCCTACACCTTACGGTTTCTGAGATACAGCCTGGACAAACTTTTTCCCGCCGCCCACGACAATCCTGACACCATGGGTGAAAACAAAACCCTCGACAGCCCTTAAGAGTTGTGAGGTAATAAAATTTTTTGGAAAGATAAAGTATTAAAACAAGACAATTCAACAGCAAGATGACAGTATTAATCAGTAAACTAAAATTATAAAGCTGAAAAATTTATTAATTGGAGAATAGCTGTCGATAAAAAAAGCACAATTATGTAAAAGTGTCAGTTGCAGCAATCCATATAACTCTGTCATAACAGAAAGATGTCTCAAATATGGCAGGTGAACACACTATGGCAGAGCCAAAGTTAAAGGTCATACCATGTTGCACACCTACACCCTCTAACTGATGTCCCTACCAAGTATCAACTTCCTACACCTTACACTTTCCAAGATATAGCCCAGACAAGATTTTATAGGTCAAAGTCACTACGGAAAGGTCAAAGGTCAACTCACGGTCGCACCACGACGTTGCACACCTATACCCCTTAAACAATATCCCTACCAAGTATCAACTTCCTACACATTACGGTTACTAGCCTAGTCAAGATTTTATAGGTCAAGGTCACTACGGCAAGGTCAAATCAAGGTCACACCATGACGTCGCATACCTACACCCCCTAACCAATGTCCCTACCAAGTATCAACTTCATACACCCAAGTATCAACTGCCTAGCTACACCTTATGGTTTCTGAGATACAGCCCAGATAAACTTTTTCCGCTGCCCACAGGGACACAATGGGTGAAAACAATACCTCGACAGCCCTTCAGAGCTGTGGGGTAACAAAACAACTTTTTCAACTAAAATAGCATCAGAGATGCCCGTACCCCACAGCCTAGGGAAATATTATTAATACCATGAGATATAAAAGTACTGTATCAGTACCAAGTTCAGGATACTTTCAGAGCACTGTCAGTTATATAAAGGTCCAAACAATGTTTAAATAGAGAAAATAATGTCTAAGAGAAAGATAATGCATGTATCCTTTATCTACATCTGGCATGGCCGAATTATGGTTTAGATGTTTTGAATATTACCCTGGATACAGAAGTGATAATACACTCAATGAATGCTTGTGTGGTGTTGGAGCAAAATCTGCAGCTCACTGATGAAATTCCATCTGTTACAATGGGAAGTTGTAAAAGTAAAATTCTTAATGAATTCTAATATGACTTTAACAGTGCTTAATCTGCATCAAAAGACAGACCCAAAGGTGCAACAAGATTTTAACAGTCAAGGTCACTACGACAATGTAAAAGGTCAAATCAAGGTCACACCATGATGCTGCACACCTAAAACCCCTAACCAATGTCCCTACCAAGCAGAAATTTCCTACACCTTACGGTATCCGAGATATAGCCCGGACAAGATTGTATAGGTCAAGGTCACTACAGCAAGGTCAAAGGTAAAATCAAGGTCAGACCATGACGTTGCACACCTACACCCCCTAACCAATGTCCCTACCAAGTATCAACTTCCTACACCTTAAGGTTTCCGAGATATAGCCCGGACAAGATTTTATAGGTCAAGGTCACTACGACAAGGTAAAAGGTCAAATCAAGGTCACAGAAGGGGAGTTGTATGGCTTGACATTATAATTATATCATTATTGCCAGATACTTTGGTTCCTCATTTTACTCAAAAGTTTAGGTTTTACTATATTACAGTGAATTTTTTCACTGGTCGGGGTGGGGAGATTCGCAAAACGCATTCCATCCGCGTGTGACTCCGTCCGTCTGTCTGTTCGTCACATTTTTACATAAACCTTGATTTCTCATTTATGCAAATATCTTTACCAAATTTGCAGGGAATGTTTATGGCTATGAAAACATGTCTGCGGAAAATTTTGGCCTCATTTTGAAAAACAAAATGGCCGCCATAGCCAATAGTTTGAAAATCATAAAGATGCGCTAAATCTTGAAATATTGCAGCTAGCTTCATCAAATTTGCACAAAAGATATATGGTTAGAAAAGCTACTCCGATAGTAATTTTGGCCTAGTTTGCAAAACAAAATGGCTGCCATATCACATGTTTAATGTCAAATGGTGTTATCCTATTAAAGGGCCTTATATCTCCCTTACCATTACTCCTAGGGGTTTGGGATGTGAAAACAATTTGTAGGAAGTCAAGGCCTGTGAATCTTCCCAGGTGTTGAATTTTACCTTTGACCCCTGCTTCAAGGTTAAATGGGGTCATCATACTAAAACTTCCTTATATCTCCCTTATTATTAGTGCTAGGACTTTAGAATGTAAAAACAGCCCATGGATGTCCTGGTCTGCAAATGTGCCTGTGAACAATTTTGGTCTCATTTTGATAGCCAATTATTTGAAAATCATTAAGATGCTGTAAAACTTGAAATATTGCAGCTAGGTTCATGAAATTTAAGAAAGATAATAATTTATATGGCTAGGAAAAGTTAGTCTGATAGTATTTTTGGCCTAGTTTTGAAAACAAAATGGCCACCATATCACATTTAATGTCAAATAGAATTATGCTATTAAAAAGGCCTTATATCTCCCTTATCATTGCTACTAGGGGTGTAGAATGTGAAAACAACTTATAGGAAGTCATGGCCTGGGAATCTTTTCCAATTGCTGACTCTGACCTTTGACCCCTTCTTCAGTGCCAATTTTGGTCATCTTACTACAAAGGCCTTGTATCTCACTTTGTCCTCAGATATTACTGATCCTGAGGCGGTAAATAAATGCTGCAGCAGTGGCCTTGTTTTACATTATAATATACACATTATTGTTTATATAAAATGTTTAATGGAATATACCGTCAGATATTGTAATATATATGGTTGATTTTGGATGTAGTTATACTGAACCACCTTAATGTGTACATTTTGTGAAAAATAAGGGGTTCTTATACCTCAACAAAATGTCTAGCTTTGTGTCAGTTATATGTTATTTAACTTGTCGCCTCATCATTACCTGGTTAATACTAATGTTCTTAACATAGACCAATTTTAGTTCAAATGTAAACATGTTGTTCACACTGGTCAGTGTGGTTTTAAACTCTGTTACATGAACTTTTCATAATATACACAGCAATTACTTAAAATAATGTACAGTTAAGGAATCCTACGTTGGTCATTGAATTTAACCAAACATTCTGTCAAACTCAGGAAATATATATATCATAAGTTGTGATATACGTAGCACAATCCCCCCCACCACCACCCCACCCCCCGACCCCTAAAAACACATCTAACAAGAAAGCCCCTATACAGTTCAGACCTCTACCATGTGAGGGGGGTATTTAAAAAATTGGGGGATTTTTTTTGCATCCCGAATATTGCAAATTTAATAAGTAAATTAAATTTTTATAAGTTAATACCCTATCCAATGGACAATTGCTTTACCGGTCGGCGCGACCGGTCCCGCCAAACGACAGAAAAAGTCATTCTGTATAAAATACCGGCAGGACCGGTCACAGTGTGTACGTTCGCCAGGTGTCGCCTCCTGCATACTTCCTGTCTAGTCAGAATGACGTCATGGCGTCTTTTTCGTTGTCTAGACCTAGTCAGACCCCTAGTAAGCTGATAGCGGGGCCGGCTGGGAGGGCCTTGTCTGTCCATTGGATAGGGTATTAACTTATAAAAATTTAATTTACTTATTAAATTTGCAATTTTATTGCGTTAATACATCCTATCCAATGGACAATTGCTGAATAACTACCGCTGGGCTGGCGGGTAAGTTACTAGGGACTATATTGGAACTCATGCTGGAGTATTGAAAAGAATTTTATTATAATTAAGCCTGGGCAGACCTTGAGGTCAATGCCCCTAAGGCTCTGATCGAATATCATCATCCGGTTCTAAACTTGAACCGTCAGTCGACCTTGCCCTCCCCCCCCCCCCTTTTTAAACAGACCTGCTCTGAGGTAGGGGAAGAGAGGGATGAGTTCAGTCCCAAGGAACAATTCCCAGAGGAAGCATGTCAGAAGATTTTTTTTTTTTTTTTTTACTTAATTGAGTCGATATATATACACTATATACATATGTACAGTGATGTCTCCTTATAGGGCTTGTTGATGGACCTGCTGAGCAGCCACTATACGCCCTAAGTGGAAAAGCTCTGAATCAGCCCAGGCAACATCCTTCAGGTAAAATTGTGTGAAGGTGTTGTGAGATTTCCAGTGACAAGCTGACAAAATTTGATCTAAAGAAATTCCAGATTGGAAGGCTTTAGAAGCAGCAAAGGCCCTTACATCATGAGCTTTCACTTGATGTAAGGTAAGGGCTTGTTGGTCATAGAGCTCATAGCATAGGATCACAGTCTGTTTGATCCAGGAGGAGACGGTGGCAGGAGAGATGTCCTTGTCAAAACCTTTCTTGAAGGAGACAAAGACCAATTCTTTGTTCTGCCTGAGGTCTGAGGTTCTATCCAGATAGTATCGTAAGGCCCTGACTGGACAGAGAGACCTATCACCTTTAAGTGATTTATCCAAAGTGGGAGCCAAGGCTGGGATCACCACCGGGGCCACACTATCTGGGCCCTCCCTAGCCAGCTGGTTCTTAGATAAGAAGCTGGGGGAAGGGTACAGGGACACCTTTGACCAATCTGACTGGTGTCGAATGTTCTTGTGTAGCCAAGCATGAATCTCACTCCTCCGTTTACCAGAACCTAGGGCCATCAGGAAAACCGTCTTAAAGGTTAAGTGTTTTAAGGAGGCCTCTTTCAAAGGTTCAAAGGGCGCTTTTGTCAGCTGGTGGAGGACCAGAGACAGGTTCCAGGAGGGTATGCCTCTCCTACCTTTTGGTCTGTCTCTGTGGAAACTATCCAATAGACGAGTGAGATTCTCATCTTTGCTGATATTAATCGGATCATTGCCCAGTTTGTCTGCAATGGCTGATCTGTAGCCATCAATAGTGCCTGGTTGTAACTTCTTGTCCTGGAACAAATGCAGGAGGAAGTCAGCAATGGCTGTTAAAGGTGGTGTCCTGAAGTCCACCTGATTACTGAGGCACCACTTTGTAAAAATGGTCCACTTTGCCTCATAGACAGATCTGGTTGATCTTCTTTGAGGAGCCTCAATTCGTGCTGCCACTGCCTCAGAGAAGCCTTGCTCCTTGATTGCTGAGGCTCTAGGAGCCAGGCATGTAGATTCAGATTCGACAGGTTCCTGTGAAGGACCTGGTTGAATGGCTGAGACACTAGGTTGGGTATGCTGGGCAGACACAGTGGGATCTGGCTTGACATTGCTACCAGATCCCAAAACCAGGGCATGTTGGGCCACCCTGGGGCAATCAGAATTATTCTGTTGCAGGGATAGTCCTGAAGCTTCTCCACCACTTTGCCCAAGATGGCTGCCGGTGGATAGGCGTATGGGTCCAGATCCTCCCAGGAGAGGCTGAGGGCATCCACTGCCCATGCCCGGGGATCTGGTACCGGTGAGACAAACTGAGGAAGTTTGTTGTTGAATCTGGTGGCAAACAGGTCCACTTGGGGTTGGTGCCACCGGTCGCATATAGCTTTGAACACTTCTGGATGAAGCGACCACTCTGTTTGAATGGTTTGGCCAAGCCTGGATAGCTTGTCTGCTATCACGTTCAACCGGCCGGGGATGTGACGTGCCCTGAGGGTTACTTGTTGCCTGGTGCACCAGGACAGTAGTCTCCACAGTAGGGCACACAGCGAGCCCGACTTCATCCCACCCTCTTTGTTGATATAAGCCACCACTGTTGTGTTGTCTGTAGCTATCAACACTGTCTTGTTGCAGACGAGGGTTCGAAAGTCTTTTAGAGCTAGGAATACTGCTTTTAGCTCTAACTGGTTTATGTGTAATTTGCTCTCTGGAAGAGACCAGGTTCCTCTTGCAGTGTGCTCGTCTAAGTGAGCGCCCCACCCTTCTTTTGATGCGTCTGTAAAGATTTGCAGAGCATGTTTTAGAGGGTGTAAAGGTTGACCTAGTAGTACATTGCCTTCCTCCAGCCACCACTTTAGATGGGGGTGGAGGGACTTGGGAACCGGGATCACCTTTTCCAGAGACTCTGGGACCCTCCAGTTGTTTTTCAAGTGCCACTGTATGGGCCTCATGTGTAGTCTCCCCAAGTGAACTTGTTTTTCTGTTGCTGTGAGGAGACCAATGAGGGACATGAACTGTCGAACCGGACAAACCGGACCGGACAGAATTGACTGGATTTTGTCTGTTAGGGCTAGCCAGCGTTCCTGGGTAGGTCTGACCCTGCCCTCTTCCAAATCGAACTGGTAACCTACGAAATTGAAAATCTGCTTGGGTTCCAGCTCTGATTTCTCTTCGTTTACCAGCCATCCCAAGTCTTTGCAGAGAGTCAGTAATTTTTGTGTGTGCTGAAGGCAGACTTGGGGGGACTTGGCTCTGACCAACCAGTCGTCGAGGTACTGGTGGATCCTTATACCCCGTCTCAAGGCTAGCCATTTTACTTCTTTGGCTATCATTGTAAATTCCCTGGGGGCTGTGGACAGGCCAAAAGGTAAGGCCTTGAACTGATAAGTCTTGTCTTGGATTTGAAAACGCATGTACTTCCGGGATTGGCTGTTTATGGGGATATGGAAGTACGCGTCTTTGAAATCTACTGAAGTCACCCACTCCCCTGATTGGAGGGAGGTGCGTATTGTTTCCGGGGTCTCCATTTTGAAGGTTTGGGTCTTCAGAAAATTGTTCAAGTTGCTCAGATCCAAGATTGGCCGCCACCGGTTGTTGGGCTTTGGTACAAGGAACAACCGGTTGTAAAACCCCAGAGATTTTTGGTTTAGGACCAGCTCCACAGCATTTTTGTTTAACAGCTGATGCAATGCCTCCAACAGGTAGCTGTTCCTGTGGGGATCTACATAGCAGCTTGTTATTGTCGGTTCTCTTGTGAGGTGAGGTCTGGACCGGAATGGCAGAACGTAACCCTCTCTTAGGATTGAAACCACTCTGGGGTTTACGTTCAGTGCAGCCCATTTTTCCCAAAAAAGGTGTAATCTTGAGCCTACAGGCAGATTTGGTGCAACAAGTGGGACATTTGTAACATTGTGGACAGAACTCAACTGATCTACACAGGAAACATTTTTCACAGACTTTATTAACATTTGATGATCGGGCATTACGTCTTTCTTTTGCGACGACCCTTCTGCAAAAAGAACATGATTGGCAACATGACATAATACAGGAAACTGAGTTCTTTTGTCCCAACAACAGTTCTCTCCGGGCACTTTTGAGTCTGTAATAACACCTGACACAGAAGTCTCTATCTGACTCTTTACAACACAATAATTGTCATTTATATTGCTTCTGTGTCTTTGCAGGTCGCTGAGAGAAAGAGGAGGCCTTGCCCCTGTTAGATTTGTTACCCCGGCGCCTAAGCTGCTTCCAAGCTGGAAGGGTAGACGATTGCTCAGAACGTTGGTGGCCTTGCTTTGTAGACTGAGCATAAGGGTGGTAACGTGATGTCTTTCTTGCCGGACCGGGAGTACGCTTGTCCTCAAAATGGCGTATCTCCTCTTCTGCTTTGGCAATCATATGGTCAGGAAACAGTGCACTCATGTGAAGTGGGGCAGACCTGAGGGCCATGAGGGTATCCTGCTTGATGCCGGACCGGACAAAATCTAGATAACTGTCCCTCCTAGCTAAGGTCAAGTTGGCCACATTAACAAAAACACCATCGGAAAGATCTTGCATGGTGCGAGCCATTGCCTGTGTGATAGATCTATTGAAGGTGACCAAAAAATCCAGTTCGTCAGCCGCCTGAGTGAGTTTAGGTGAAGCCTTTCCCTTAACCATAATTCCCTGGATCACTTTCAATTGGTTTGTCATGTTCTCTTGGACCTTGGTAAGGCAACGACTGAATGCTGCTGCCTGGTTGCACATATACGTCTGGTCCCGTGCAGCCCGTTCCCACTTCCTCAGTGTGTCCTGTGACACCGGACGAGAAGCTGGGGCAGAAGGGAGAGAACGACCAGCTATCCTTGGAAAACTGCTATTAAGACGAGCAGGATCACTGGTCCAGGTGTACACCTTGGAACGGGAAAAGTCCTTCTTCTCACTATGCATTCCGTACCACTTCAAAGTTCCAGGTGACTTAATGAACTGATCTTTACTGAGTCCGGCAGTTTCTGTATTACGAGTGGGGTATCCCTCTTGTAAGGTCACATTAAGTTTCTCAACCTTGCGACAAAGCCACTCATCTACTGGTACTTTAACAGAGATTTTCCCAGTCTGTGCTGTTTTGGTACCGGTGAAGGGATTATCATCTTGAGATGAGGAGGCGGAGTCAAATTCTGGGATGTCGGTCCAGGCCATGAAAGACCTAACTCCCCTTAAAGTCTCCCGGTAACTTTGTTCAGCAGAAAGTTCTTGATCACCCTCAATAAGTTCTTCCTGTCCTTGAATAGATTCCCGGTCAGACAATTCCCCCTCGTCCGGTGAAAGAGATGACCGGTCACTGGCAACTTCTTGTTCCGGTTCCTCAACAGGGACTGTGGGACCGGTAGGGATGGTACCGGGAGTAACAGGCAGTACCGGTGAAAGCATCTGAGGTTTATCACCGGAGGTGGGTGAGAAGACAGGTTCCTGATTTTCTGTGTCTGTACCGGGGGCCTCAACAGGCTGGGTAGCTGACACGTCTTCTGGATTCACACGCTGGCTGCCAGGCAGGACACCGGAAACCTCAGGAGGTTGAGAAGCTTTCTTAGTCTTCTTGTGACCGGTGGACTTCTTCTGCTGCTGCATAGAGGTGGAAGCAGCAGTTGGAGGAATAAAAGGTCTGTCTGTAACCGGAACATCAGTTTTCTTAACCGGTTCTACTGGAACTGAGAAGCTTTTCGCCAGGAAAAGGGCTTCCAACCTGGAAAATCTTTCAGACCACTTGTCGTCTAATGACTGTAGTTCAGTTTGAAGCTCTGAAGATTTGCTGGATTTTTTCTAAAGGGGAGATTTGTGAGAGGACTTCTTTTGTTTCTTAGGTGTAGATTCGCCTCTATCACTGGAGCTCTCACCCTTGTTCTCGACCCTACCCAAAACTGTAACATCAGAGGCAGCAACGTGGGTGGGGGAGGGATTTTTCTTCTGGCCAGATTCCTTATGTTCTCTATACTTAGGAGTGGCCAACTGCGTCTTCTGAGCTTCTGTGAAACTATCACAAATGGAGCATGGTTTCTTTGCTACACAGTCGTCCCCTCCAATCCCTTTCTCACGACAGCGAGCACACTTGGTATGAAGATCAAATAGGGCCATAACGTGGCCGCACGAGCCTCTACGTTGGCCAGGGGAAGACATATTGCTCCAGGAATAAGTAGATATAAAACACGTTGACAAATAAAGTGAAAGTCTCATAAAATATAAACTTCTTTAACACTGCAGGAAACACGTCCGTACACACTGAGCGCCAAACGAAAAAGACGCCATGACGTCATTCTGACTAGACAGGAAGTATGCATGAGGCGACACCTGGCGAACGTACACACTGTGACCGGTCCTGCCGGTATTTTATACAGAATGACTTTTTCTGTCGTTTGGCGGGACCGGTCGCGCCGACCGGTAAAGCAATTGTCCATTGGATAGGATGTATTAACGCAATAAAATGATCCAGATCTTTCCCAAAATTGAATATTTTATCTTAAATGTAGCTTTTCTAACCTGTAAGTTCCCATTGGAACTCTTACGCTATTTCAGGAGGTCGCCTCCCAGGTGGCCAAATGTCTACAAAAAAACTGTGTTTTAGGTAGTTCCATCCGGGTTCACTCGATGTCGCCCTAGGCATACGTAAGCTAATTTGAGATTGGTTTCCTTCCTCAATTTCGTTTGGCTGTCGTTATATCAGAAACTACACAAATCTACGACAATTTCAATTAAATAATCAGGGAAGTATAATATATTTTAATAATTAAATCAGTTCAAAACAACTGAAACAATTCAACATACTTAATTGAATATACTGAGAGGCTATCAGGTTTCAACTGACGTGAATACAGCGAAACAAAAGCGGGCAACTTCTATCTTTGGTCAGTCCCCAAATATAGTATCTTTTTTGCTTTGGAAGTAATATCAACTAGAAGGCAAAGTGGTTGCAAATTAGTATTGGGATTGGTGCTCGATCTTTCAATATCGCTCGATCATCCCACAGAACTGCCGATATCGACACATACTACCAGCATTTCAATATCCCACCCTGCCTCCCCGCTGTATTCCAGCTGAGGGTGTATGGGCTAAATTTACGAGAGAAGAAGGGTTAGACGCGAGATTACACTGTTATGGTACACTCTCAGCACGGGGATTCGGTCAATACTAAACATCTATTTTTCTTGGACGTTGGCCGGATGCCTGCAGCCTCCCGAGAAAGTATTCAGTTCCAGATGGTAAGCTATTGTAGCGCAATAAAAGGTATGTTTTGATAATTTCGTGAATTTATATGTGCAAGTTTTCAATGAACCTGTATACTGCCCATGGCTTACATTAACGGTCCCGATATTGAAATATCGATCAATCCATCACACTATATTTTCATTCAATATCGATCCTCAACATGGCACTCAATCCCTACACTTTCGCAAACACATTGAAATTTGAAGCTTTGAAAATTCATGAGTATTTTTTTTGTATCCAGATTATGATCTGGATCTTTCCTAAAACTTTTTTTGTTTTTCGGAATTAATGTCAACTAGAAGGCAAAGGGTTTGAATATACATTGAAATAGGACCCTTTGAAAATTCAGGAATTATTTACTTTTTTTCTTGTATTCAGAAAATGATTTGGATATTTCAATTCTTTCTTACTCAGGCTCTACCCACATTTCAGAAAGATAAGTCCATCACTTTCGGAGTGAACACAAACACAGACAAACTGACATACAAATATTTCAAAATCTTATTAACAAATAAACAAATTGTAAAAATTTCATTGTATTTTCAGTAGCTGTACACAATTAACAAAATGAAGTAAAATACCTTTTACTATTAATTTTGTCATTCATGTATATCACTTGTGATTAAGCTGTTAAATGTACAAGAACTATGTCTGAAAAGTACTAGAGCAATTAAAATGATCAAATTTTTTAAGGTAACTTTTAAACTGTGACATGTTCCAGTGCTGTGTGTTGTTATTAATCCAATCCTTCCCCTCCATACCCCATCCTTGAAAGAATTCACCAACACTGGGTGTTTATTACAGAAATTATGGTATTTCAAATAAACAGTGGACAACTAATGCAAGAAGCCAACAGGACTGTGACATTTGGCCCTGTGGGTCTCTGACTCTTTCAGTACGTGTTTTAGGGCACTATTCAGGGACATGCCCACTTTCTTGCCCGTTTCCACCATATCGAACACGCTTTCTGGGTCCAAACTGCCGCCTCCTGCTTTTCTCAAGTAAGCCAGGTTCCCTTTATCATCTACAGCCAGATAAACTCTGGCTAATGTACATTCTTCTTCCTGCTCTGTGGCATCTACCACGTGACTATGCCCAATCTTGTTCACTGTTACTACTGTTGGGAGATTCGACACGTCTAACCGTGTGACTTGGTAAGGGTCATCAGAGATTTCCAACTCAGTATCCCCTCGCTCAGTACAAGTCACGCGAATGCTAGGAATCCTAGTGCTGAAGAGAGCGGCCTTTACCGCAAGTCCTACGGCATCCAGAAGATTGCCTCCACATTGCAAGAGAACGACATCTACGTTGATCACCCAACACTGTTGCCGAGGGATTAAACACAGTGGCTTAAGGTCGAGACAAGATGGCTGATCATATGTACGTGACAAGACGGCTCCTATTTCTGCTGCTAACTCCTCTCCTCCTCTACCTTCGAAGGCCGGTGCAGCGTTGGCGGAGAAATCGACGAAAAACTCCAAACGTCCCTCATTCTGCCTCTCGGCGGTTGGTTGAGTGATGTCAACTTTGACACCGACGAGGACATCAGTATTGCCGAGACTCAATTTGGCCGAGCCGCTGGCATTGGAGAGGACGTCTGTCTCAATGTCCACATGCCTATAATCTTCACAACCGCGACCGTCACCACGGAAATTATCCTGTACACCGTGTACAATGAATGTCCGTTCAGCCTCACTCATCAAGACCTCAGCCATATTGAAAGAGAGGGCAGAAATGTTTCACCTGCAATATAGACAAGGATATAGAAGTTAACAGTAAAAAACCCATGCTGTGAAGTTTATGATATCGGTTTTTCACTTAATTGTATAGTTGCAACAGAAGTACCAATACTAAAACAAGCATTCTGACGCATGCAATTATCTCCCACCATATTAATTAGATGTACTAAAGATAGTGGAATATAAATTTTCTTGTGAGATGGAGGCATATGTAGAATGACAACAAACAAGAGGCACTTTAATGTTTGATTGCAATACTTTTAAAGACAAAAGGCATTTGCTCCTTTTAGTAGCTATTACTCTGCCATCCAAAGAGCTACAGTTCTGCAACTTTACTATGTAGTAGATCAACCCAAAGTAGGTGAAGGACATATTTAGAAGAAATTGCCTATCTGTAACACTTTTAGAGATAAAAGACATTCACTCATTTTAGTGGTTCTTACTCTGCCATCCAAAGAGCTACAGTTCTGCAACTTGCCCAAAAGTAGGTGAAGGACTTACTTAGAAGAAATTGTCTGTGCAATACTTTTAAAGATAAAAGGAATTTACTCATGTTAGTAGCTGTTATTCAGCTATGCAGAAGAGCTTCAGTTGTGCAACTTCACTATGTGGCAGGTCACCCCAAATAGGTGTATGACTTATTTAGAAGAAATTGCCTATCCAAAATACTTTTAAAGATAAATGGAATTTACTCATTTTAGTAGCTTTGACTGAGTTATGCAAAGAGCTATAGATCTGAAACTTCACTATGTAGCCAAAAGAAGGTGAATGTATTATTTAGAAGAAATTGCCTATCTGTAATACTTTTACTCAGCTATCCAAAGAGCTACAGTTCTGCAACTTCACTATGTGGTAGATCACTCAATAGTAGGTGAATGACTTATTTTGAAGAAATAACGTATCAGCAACACTTGAGAGATAAAAGACGTTTATCCATTTTAGTAGCTATGACTCAGTTATTCAAAAAGCTATAGATCTGCTTCGCCATGTGGTACATCACCCAATAGTAGGTGAATGACTTAATTATCACTGAAATTGCTCTACCTTGCATACCCTAAAAATTTCCTCAAATCCATCCATTAGTTTTTAAGCTGTGTTTAAAAATTATATTTCATGGATCCAGAAGATCCAGATAGTGATAAGGATCACTCCAAAAATTGAACCATTTCTTCCTTTTACGTTTCCAGACATATCCTGAAAATTTCATCGAAATCCATCCATACATTTTTGAGTTATCTGTCTTTAAAAATCACATTTCATGGATCCAGAAGATCCAGTCAGTCATCCGGATCACTCCAAAAATTGAATCATTTTTTCCTTTTACCTTTTCAGACATATACTGAAAATGTCATCAAAACCCGTCCATAAGTTTTTGAGTTATCTGTCTTTAAAAAATACATTTCATTGATCCAGAGGATCCAGATAGTGATCTGGATCACTCCCAAAATTGAATCATTTCTTCCTTTCACCTTTCCAGACATATCCTGAAAATTTCATCGAAATCCGTCCCATAAGTTTATGAGTTACCTGTCTTTAAATATTACATTTCATGGATCCAGAAGATCCAGATAGTGTTCCGGATCACTCCAAAAATTGAATCATTTCTTCCTTTTACCTTTTCAGACATATCCTGAAAATTTCATCGAAATCTGTCCATAAGTTTTGAATTACCTGTCTTTAAAAGTTACATTTTAAATTTTGGATCCAGAAGATCCAGATAGTGATCCAGATCACTCTAAAAATTTAATCATTTTTTCCTTTTACCTTTTCAGACATATCCTGAAAATTTCATCGAAATGCGTCCTTGGATCCAGGTAAGTCCAGATAGTGATCCGGATCACTCCCAAAATTGAGAATTTCTTCCTTTTACCATTTCAGACATATCTTGAAAATGTCATCGAAATCTGTCCGTAAGGTTTTGAGTTATGTCTTTAAAAATAACATTTGATGGATCCAAAGATCCAGATAGTGATCTGGATCACTCCCAAAATTGAACCATTTCTTCCTTTTACCATTTCATACATATCCTGAAAATTTCATCGAAATCTGTTTGTAGGTTTTTGAGTTATCTGTCTTTAAAAATTACATTTTATGGATCCAGAAGATCCAAATAGTGATCTGGATCAATCCCAAAATTGTACAATTTCTTACTTTTACCTTTTCAGACATATTCTGAAAATTTCATTGAAATCTGTCCATAAGTTTTTGAGTTATCTGTCTTTAAATATTACATTTCATTGATCCAGAAGATCCATATAGTGATCCGGAACACACCAAAAATTGAATCATTTCTTCCTTTTACCTTTTGAGACATATGAACAACATATTTGAACAGATTAGCCTAGCTTTAATACTTTTTAAGATATTTCACATTTACCTCTGTCATTATTTTGCTACAAATAACAAAATAGCTATTACTCACTTATGGCATGCTATGGAACTCCAAACTCTATGTCATCTTATAGTTAAGGACAAAGTAGCTGAACAACATATTTGAAAAGATTTCCCTAACTTTAGTACTTTTGAAGATATTTGACATTTACTTCTTTTGTTATTTAGCTACAAATGAGAAAATAGCTAATAGTCACTTACGGCATGCAATAGAACCCCAAACTATGTACCATCTTATAGCTAAGGACAAAGTAGCTGAACAACATATTTTAGGAAAATATTCCAACTGCAACAGTTTTGGAGTTACAATGGCTTTACTCAACAGTCAGAATTTCAAAGTAGCTATTACTCAGCTATCCAAGGTGCAACAGGTCTGAAACCTTACTATGTGATAGCTTACCAAAAAGTAGATGGACAACATATTTGAAAAGATTTCCCTAAGTTTAATACTTTTGAAGATATCTGACATTTACTTCTTTTGTTATTTAGCTACAAATGAGAAAATAGCTATTACCCACTTATGGCATGCAATAGAACCCCAAACTATGTACCATCTTATAGCTAAGGACAAAGTAGCTGAAAAACATATTTCAAGAAAAAACTCTAACTGCAATACTTTTTGAGTTATGAGTCCTGTACTCAAAGTACCTAAAATTGCTATTACTCACTTATCTTTAGGCCTAAGTTCACAAAACTAAAAAAATTTTCAAGGGCATGAAAATTCATTAGGACAATTAATTTACAAAAAATCTGTAGCTGTAGCAGTTTTGGAGAAATCTGCGTGACACACTAATGCACACACGCACGCACGGGCATCATTTCATAATCTCCCTCCCGGGCTAAAGCTCGGCGGGAGATAATATCAGAGTGGTAAGGGATCCATCAGCTTCCAAGAAAGTGTTGAAATATAACCCTCACTCTGTCAAATATCACTTGCCCTAGGGCTTCATAAATCATGATATTGCCCCAGAAAGAAGTGTTTTATTCTGCAAATATAGCCAGCAATGTATTAAAGTTATGATGATCATTTTTTTTAGATCTTACATAATAAATCATTATTTTTGGTATCTGTGGGATTAGTACTAACTTTGAAACCAATTCTGATTTTTCTTAATTTTCTGACCTCTACTACCCAGCTAGTAAATTTTGTCACCCAGTGAAGTTTGTCATCTGTCATTTAAACCCTCAAGGGCCAGCAATATTTATGTTCAAACAAATGTAATTAATGCTTACAATATTAATGTATAACTTATTGTGAAACTTAAGCACAAAGACATTTACATATTGTCATAAAATGCAGATGGTGAACTTCACTGGGTGACGAACTTCACTAGTTGAGCAGTATGGATTGATCACACATGAATTATGCCTTTGTTATCCAAAAGCTTATTTCTTTCATGTTGATTTAAATCATTTCTTCATTGTGAGAAGTTGGCCATTTCTATCTCTGCCAAGGAGGAGTTAAATTCATAACCATTTGTTTGTTAGCAGGATTATCTTCAGATAGCTTTGTAAAAATGAGATGGGTCTTGGTCCACTTAGTACATGGGAACTCTGCCCTCACCATTGTGTTTCCATCAGTATACTGATCAGTAGCAACTGTCAATGGGACAGAAACTCAGTCTAGTGTGAAACAATAAGTTATTGTCTGCATCTGCCAAAAAATGTTCACCACTTCTTCAGATTTCCATTTAACTCAGCATTTCAGAAAGATTTGTACCATTTATTTAAAAAAAACCCACTACTTCAATTATCAATCTTTAAATCTATCCGCATTGACAGCATGTGTTAGTTCTGCAGCCAATATAAGGAAATAGCCTTCTAACTTCTAAGTGACCTTTTCAATTTTCATACTGTACCAGTTCTGAAATCAAGAGAAATATGACCCATCCTTGTCCATTCTGAAGATGCTCTGTATGTATTAATTGGTAGCGAGATGTGGTAGCGAGTTGTTTTCTCTCTCTCTATATATATACACTGTTGTACAACAAAATATCTAGGGGATACTGGTTCAGACATTTGCTGAAGCGGGTGCAGAAGCATAAATATAAGTACATTATGAGTTATAGAATGCAGTATATAATTATGAGCAAGCTGCCAACAAGACAACTCGCAAACATCAACTACTGACAAATTTTAAATGAATTAATGACACATATTATTAACCCACTGTTTGTCATTCTGTGGTTGAAAGACATTACAATATTCAATCATCTGTGCATGTCTTCATACAGACAAAGCACATTCTTGTCAAAGAGATGGATTCAGCTGTCATTTTAATTTTAATGGTGAATGGTCTGTTAAGATGTGCACATACTTAATGCACTAAAGTTAAGACGTTTCATCATATTTTGGCAAGATAACATGTTTTAATGAACTAAATTTAATGACTGCAGATATATAAAACACTTTAAAGCAATTTACGGCAATATTTTAGTATTATAAAAGATGCATTTATGTATAATTTTTGTAAGTAAATTATCTGTCGGCGAGTTTGCTTTTTGGCGACTTGCCTGTAATTCCAATACACGGGTGGTTACAAAGATAAACAGTCATCATAAATTATGACACCAAAACCATTAAAGGGTTTAAACAACAATATAACACAAACCAAATGTTATGGTAACTATTGTTTATGTATATGTTATTTAGTTTGTGCCATTTTGTACTTTACTACTCAGCCAGTGAATTTCGTCACCTGCATTTTATGGCAATATTAAAGAGTTTTTCCTGTGAACTTTCAGCATACATGTATATGTCACAGTGGAAACTCCAATTCAGTGCCATTTCTAATTCCCCTGTGGTAATTCCAATTAGACCTACCACTAGTGCTACTTCCAATTGGAACTACCACTAGTGCCATTTCTAATTCCCCTAGTGCTGCTTCCAATTGGAACTACCACTAGTTGTACTTCTAATTAGAACTACCACTAGGGGAATTAGAAATGGCACTAAATCTTTGAAAGGTGTAATTTCTAAAATCATCAAATCAACATTTTTATGACAACACTAATTTCTAATCTGAATTACAATTACCCCATTTTGTCCATTTAATTGTGGTATCTGCTCAAATGAACAGCTCTCACGAGAGCAGCAATTCCCTTTAATCTTCTAGATTATAGTTGTGCAGGTAATCCATGCCATCATTTGACCAATCTTTCTTTAGAACACATAAAAGTGGGGCCATCAAAGGAATACATTTCTGTAGTTAACTGTGCTGCTGTGTCTATATAAGACCAGCCCATCTGGGCAATGATCAGTTTAACTTTTGGTTACAACAGTGAATGGTTATTATCTCTAAAGTTCATATACACAAAGTATGGATGAACAGAAGTCTGAGTTTGTGAGACAGCTTAAAAAGCATATTGATGGACTAGTGGACAAGAGTAGAAGTACTTTCTCTATATCACAAGAGAAATATGACCAAGTTGTAGCATCTTTAAGGGGTTTCCAAAAACTTTAAAGTACAAAAAATTGGTGCCAGAAATGTGTTGTACCATCTGAAGACTTCCAAACCAGTGGTTCCTCAAGTGATATAAAACATTAAAACTTGTGAACAAACCTCATATAGTGTATTGTATATATTGTCATTTACTGTATGTAAATATTGTATGCATTGTCATTTACTGTATATAAATAAACAGTTTATGATCAATGATGAACTTCTTCATGAGAAATCAAATCAAGAATCAGGGCCATTTCTAATTCCCCTAGTGGCAGTTCTAATTGGAACTACCACTAGTGCCATTTCTAATTCCCCTAGTGGTAGTTCCAGTTTGAACTACCACTAGTGCTACTTCTAATTGTTGTTTATGAGCAAAGGATTAGAAATGGCACTAGTGGTAGTTCTAGTTGGAAGTAGCACTGGTGGTAGTTCCAATTGGAACTACCACTACTGCTTCCCTGCATAAGTTGGCCGCGGGTCGTAAGTTGGCCGCCATCATCATATTTTGAAATTTCTATAAATCTAAAGGCCCGTATCATTCTTGAATGGTCTATTATAATAAGATTTATTATAACTACCACTTTTAAAACCTGTGCAACCACACATTTGTCTGTTTGATACATTTAAATGAGTGGTGGCCAACTTACGACCCGCGGCCAACTTATGCAGGGAAGCAGTAGGGGAATTAGAAATGGCACTGGATTGGAGTTTCCACTGTGACATATTGTTTATTTAAATATGAATATTTCCTATCCTTGAGCATTTTTACGGTAGGTGACAAACTTCACTGGGGTGACGAAATTCACTGGCTGAGCAGTACACTAAATTTGAAAGATTTGAAGGCCGGTTTATCTCTATGACCGTTTATCTTTGTGACCACCCGTGTACTTTAGCTGGGATCAAGTAAAGAGGCACATTCAGTCGAAACACAGCTAATCAAAGGTCGAGGTTAAGATCTTCAGTCAATTTTCCGAGCGGCGCTTCAATATTCCCTGTCCCGACTGTAAACATGCCTTCTGAGCGATAATACCTGATTTTATCTCACTTCGACAGTAACATCAAGCAAACCACAATAAATTTAATCAAATTTCAATCCATGAAGTGCCTAAGTTATTTAGTATCATTTCCCATAAAGATGGGTTCAATCTGAACTTAAATGAAACTTTTTTATTTACTTTAGCAAACTACCACTTTATTTAGAAACATGTTAAACAGTTTCCAACCCGAAAATATCTTGCTGTGTCCCGCTTTTCGATAATGAGCACTTGAATGGCGTACCGGCACGAAATACTCACCAGGGCGGCGCTACGATCGATGTGACCTAAACAAAAAACGTATGCGACAGAATAACCAGGAAGTAGCGAATATTAATTTATCTGATTTCTGGATATATACGCATTTTTCTTATAAAAAATATAATGGAAATAGTGTAATAAATTATATAAATTAGTTCCGTGAAGAATATAGAATTTGTATAAGATATTTGTAGCAGTTTTAACATAAATCCCCTATTTTCGCCCAGTTGTAGCTAAACAGAGTAACGAAGGTGTGTTTCAGACAAAAAATACTGGTTTGAATCTAATGAAAATAAATTTTTAGAGGAAATCAAAAAAAGAAATATTTAAAAGAAATTCATTTCATCAATAAGGCCTCATTTTCTTCGATATTTCCAAAAATATTTAAATCACAAATATGTTATATACATACAAATTTTTTTTTTGTAATTTCATCCCAAATTTTTTCAATTTTTTTTTATTTATGGACTTATTTTACTTATTATTTAAACAAACTGGTGGATAATAAATAAAACACCAAATAAATTGTTTCATATATTTATGTACCTATTTCCTAATATTTTTGTACTATTTTCCCATTATTATCCTATTATAAATTAAATAATCAGTCAAAAATCATCTCCAAAAATAACTGTACAGGTTAAAGAAACCCCATTTCGCCCACCTTAGAAGAACAAAAAAAAAATTCAAAGTACCTTTTCTTGGCCAAAAACCCCCACTATTCTGTAGATCTATATTTATATTTTTATATAAAAAATTAAGCTTAGTGTGTGTAGAGTACATGTTATTTTATCTAAAATTTTCTGAAAATTTTTCGCTGATTTTTTTGGCAAATACACAAATATTTTTAACTAATTAACATGTACGTACCAATTACTGGTGTTCTCAACCATTTTCTAAATTTACCCAGATTCCGACGTTGGGCCAACGTTGGCCCGACATCAGCACATCCGTCGGTCCGATGTTGGCTGCCAACGTTGGCCCAACCGCTTGTTCACCGGCGGTCCGATGTTGGGCCAACGTCGGCAAGACAACGGTAAAAAAATTTTACTCAATGTATAGCATCAGCCAATGAGGTTCCAGCATGGTGTTATGTGTTATGAATTTATAATGAGAATATCATTTTTATGTCTAAAATTGTTAAATAGGTAGTTAAAATTCATGGTCTCACTGAAATATGATTTTTAGAAATACCATAATAAATAATTTTTTACTGAGTTTCACAAAATCCCCTATTATTGCTCGCTGCCATCTTGCATAAAAATCCACCGTTGGCCCAACGTCAGCATAATATAGAGATATGTAACCCGAGATGCAGTTGGCTAGCCACCGTTGGGCCAACGTTGGCCCAACGTTGGCAAAATCTGCCGACCATGCGACCAACAGCCAACGTCTTTCCGAAAAATTTTCAAAGAAATGCCAGGAAATTTTGTATGGATTTTATTTATTTATTTGTTGCTTTACGTCACATTCAACAGCCAGGGTCATATTGCGATGGGTAGTTTACAGGTGGAGGAAACCAGTGCATACTGGACTGTAAACCACCGGGCATCAACAAGTAACTACCAACTTTCTAACATGAAGCGCCCAGCCGGAGATTCGAACCGGCGGCCTCTAACCGCTACACCACTGAGCCCCCTAAAAATTCTGTATGGAAATTAATAGACAAGGATATATTTCTTTGATTTAAAATTACATTTTACAACAATAAGTAATACTGTAGCATATTCTGACATATTGGGAGACCTGGGTTTGATTCCCAGTGGTGTTTCTCCAAAAACATCATAGCTTAGTGATAAAGCACTCAGTTTGTCACTTTTGTTACTCTTTTATTATTTATTCAAAATTAATTTTGCATGGATTTTTAGGGACTACATATGAGCAGAAGCACTGAGGAAATACATTACTAGTGATATATAGAACACATCTCTGGGTTACATAGTGTGAAAGGTTATGGTGTGACCTTTGACCTTGCTGTAGTGACCTTGAACTTTAAAATCTTACAGTTTCTACATAGTGTGCAAGGTCATGGTGTGACCTTTGACTTTGCTGTAGTGACCTTGAACTTTAAAATCTTACAGTTTCTGCATGTGACGGTACACTTACAGAATTGCAAATTTAATAAGTAAATTAGATTTTTATAAGTTGATACACTATCCAATGGACCAGCAAGGCCCACCCATCCAGCCCCGCTATCAGCCTACTAGGGGTCTTCATAGCACTAGACAACAAAAAAGATGCTATGATGTCATGCTGTCTGGACAGAAAGGAAGTACAAGGTGACACCTAGCAAATGCACACTCCGTGACCGGTCCTGCCAGTAGTATAAACTCTTTTTTTGGAGTTTGGTGGGATCGGTCAGACCCCCAACCAACATCCATACCACATAATCCAGCGGCAGCGATCAATCGGTCGCACCCCCAACCAACATCCCTACCACATAATCCAGTGGCAGCGATCAATCGAACCAACCTGAAAACAAATAAGCATTCCCAACAGTCTGCTCAATAACTCTTGGAAACCCTTATTATAGTCCAGGCAACAAGCTAAATACACACAAAATAGAATATGGCTGGCTGGGGTCAAAAAGGGGTATTTTAAACTCATGTTAGGTTCTCAGTAAGAGATATGTACCAATACAAAAAAGCAAATTTTCTTTAAAATATATATATAATTTTTTATCTTATAGTATTGCAGCAACAAAATAACAGACTGAGTGCTCTGTCACTGAGCTATGATGTCTCATTCCACATCACTGGGAATCAAACCCAGGTCTCCCAGTCTAAGCGGACAGTTAATATTTTGTTACAAGAATTAACATCACGGCCTCAAGTGGGAAAGCTGGTAGTTGCTTGCCGTTGGTTGGCAGTTTACAGTACAGAACCCTAGCGAACTGTATGTACTGGTTTCCTCTGCCCTTCCAACTACCCATTGTGATATGACCTGTACAGTGTTGAAAGCGACGTAAAACCCCAAATAAATATATAAATAAGTTACAAGAATGAAAACCAAAAAAAAAAAAAAAAAAAAATTCTGATATGACTTTAAAAAATATTTTGCCTTTGAGCAATATGGCTCAAATAATGGATAATCTTTTTATTGATTGTACTGGTATTTAAAGCATCTGAGGACATTTTTATAAATTAAATACTCACTGACTGTATAAGAAACTTATAACATAATAAATATTGAAATACTAAGGTACCCAGGGTCTTTTTATTTATTGATTTTTTTTTTTTGGTCTTCTTCAACAACAGTGATCAGTTAGACTTTTAAAAATGGAAAATAAAGGAGCCAGAGGGTTTTATTCAAATTTTATTACTTTAAGGACGACATATAGAGCTACTACATTAATATTTACAATTTAAGGTAACCATAAAATCGAAGTATCCCCCAAAATTCTCATCAAGATAGTTTAAAACAAAGTATAATGAAGTAAAAACAATTCCAAAGACAAAGTTGTTATTCAAGTTTGGCCATAATCCGGCGATGGCGAACAGGTGTACCAACGTAAAACATGTAAGCACTCCTCCAGGCTGTTTGAGTTTCAGATACCCCTATTATCGCCCATTTCACATGATAAATACACTAAAAATAAAACATGGCAGCCATCATAAACTGCATCAAAATAAGTATTATGCATCAATTGATAATTCTTATATATATATTTTCGAATAACTCTGCTGTATATAACAGTACAAGAATTTATCCTCATTTGTTTGTGTGTTTGTTGCTGTGTTTGGTTCAAAGGTCACATCGATAACGGCGCCACCTGGATTCGGGTACACGCTACTATTAGTACGCCGGAACGCCATAAAAGTCAAATAATTCCTCCACTGCTTCAATAGTATTTTTGACTAATCCAAAAATTACTGACATCAAAATTTTTGGTAAATAATTTAATAGAACTATTGATACAAAGTTCCACACCAACGGATGAAGTGTTATTTTTACATTTAGAGATAAATTTAGAAAACTTATGGAATGACCAAAATTGCTATGCTTAACAATAGGATAAAATACTCTACTATTCGAACTTGTGAAGGTATATATTGTTGTTTTGTTACCCAATTGATAAATCAGTTCATTAGCTATTCATGGAAATAATTTCATACTCTTCCTTTGTTATGTACAAAAATGTACAATTATCTCACAAACATATTTCCAATTTATTTTATCAGAAAACCATACAAGATTAAGCATACTGAAAGCTGTGTCATTATTGCAAGGACAATGTGGAATGGAAAGTAGATTTGTACTGAAAATAATTTCATTTAAAACTGTGACAGTGGGCATATTTCAAAGGAAATAAATGTGCAAAGTTGTTGCCAAAAAAAAAAAAAAAAAAAAAAAATTGCTATGCTGACAAAATTTACTTGGTAAACAACAAATAAATGTAACTTGGTTAGAATATAATATATTTCTGAAATACACACAAGCACAAAAATAAATACCATGTGTTAAGATGACAATATTATATGAGTGCCACTGTAGAAGTATTATATTGTTAATTTCATGATAAATATAACTTTTCATACATGTCTTTTGAGGCATGTGTTGCTTTTTAATATCCGTAAAACAAGTTCATATTTGAAGAAAGAATGCTATAATATACATTCTTATATATGGCATAAGCTATCATGTATATATAGGACCCCAGTTGATACATCAAAACTTGAATTTTTAACTTAAGATTTCCTTGTCATTTTGGCATGAGTTTAAATGTGATGAAACATGTTTGATGCATGATTTGCCTCATATATGCATGCAGGGACACATTTATAGCTTAGTTTAACAAATTTGTCTCAATTTCAATGAAGAAAATAAGTTTAGAAAGCCTTTTGGGGGTTTATTGTCGTTTTTATTGTGTAGTTATACATTTAGAAATGTCAGCAATATGAAACACTTTTGGCAGTCATCTGATGATAGGTAATAATAAGAAGGATAGAGGATGAGTAATGTCTATGAAAATGATTGTCTTTTCTTATTCCAGTGTATCAGTGGATCTTCATCATGGAGTATTGCTCTTTACAAATGTTTCTTTTCCTCTTCTATTCTTCTATACTATTTCTGTGTCCGTTTTTGTGCACCATATTCCCTATGGGTTTGCAAATAGTGAAAGCTGTGGTTTTACGTCCTGTTTAACAGCCATGGTTATATGGGGATAGGTCCTCAGCATTGTCACTTATGGGAGTTGGACCCATATACAGAGTTGATACCCTGTGACTTGATACCAAACTTGCTAACCATTAGACCACCAGGGATCGTAGAGTTTGCATATAAGGTATACTGTAAAATAACAAATTTGGATTGCATTAATATTTCTTTTTATTTAGAATTGATGTTTCAGTGAAAATAGGACTAAAAATCGATTTTACATGAATAACTGATACTTGAAATACTGATTTTCAGGTGATAAATATTGGCTTAGATTTAACTAATAACACAATAAATTTGTTGCTTGTCTCATGACACCAGGGCCTGTATTCACTAACGGTCTTAGACTTAGCTTATAAATCCATTTTTTTTTTTTAATGTTAAGACCTTTGTCTCATCTAAGCTTTGTCTTGAAACCATATTCACAAAAAATGACTTAACTGAGAGTTTTATCATAAACCTGGGGCTTAGTCCAAATTTTCATATAACCACAGTGATTTTTGATTATCATGTGATATTATTTGTACCCATAAATGTGCTATTGGATGCTGTTTATGTGTGGAATACATATTTTCACTCAAAAGACATATAATCTGATGAGCAAATTATTATGTGAATGCCAGTGGTGTAAAGTGGAAAACTTGTCCACTTACTGTTGATATTTGGGTCAGAAAGGGTTAAGTTTTCCAGTGGAAAAACATTCTGATTACTCATGTTTCCTAGGAAAAAGTTTTAAAAATATTTGGTATGTAGTTTTGACTAATTTAAAGTCATTTGTAAAAGTGAAGTGGGCATTTGTTAATGTAAGTGACCGGCCATATTAAAGACCTGTTTAAGCCTCCTACCTACCAGTCTTAAAGTTAAGCCTCTATCTAAGTCTAAGACTGGTCTTCACTTCCCAGCCAGCACTACATATGAGACCAACAAGGGTCCCAAATGGGTTCTTATATGGGGCCTTTGTGGGCTCCCTATATGGGCCCCAGTCAGTTTTTGCAAATGGTTTTCTGATGGGACCAATATGGTTTATCAATAAGGGTCATATATGGGCCCCATATGGGGCCTTTATTGTGAAATAAATGGGTCCCACATGGGCCCAACTTGTAATTTGAACATGGGGCCCAGATGGTTTTTGCAAATGATTTGGTGATGGGACCAGTATGGGTTCTGTATATGGGTCATATGTGGGTCTGACAAGGGTACTATATGGTAAACTGCATCCAGGTCCTTATTGGTCCTACATATAGGTTCAGATGTATGGATCGGCTCATTTTTTAAATGTGCACTACCAACACAAGGTCCATTTGCAGTTCAGCTCGCATGTAATAGAAGCTCAAAAATGAGTTGATCTGCGTGAACAGTCCGCAATTTCCTTTACACTTTGCCCACATGTTCTGTCTAATATTTTAATACACTTTAATGAAGCCTTTGTAAATAATACACAATACAATCTTGATTCATACTATACTATTATCCAATTTCCAGAATGTAATTCAAATCATTTCAAGTTCAAAATCTTATGATGTACTACATTTGTGTCTAAGCTTGTCTTATACAGAATACAGAAATGTGTATCAGAAACTCATCACTTAATGATCCACCCAAACCCCTTTTCCAGATGGCCCAAGCTAAAACAGCTACACAGCCTTTTGAAGACACAAGTGAAACACATGATGAAATCCTCAGTTAACTGATATAATTAAGCACATGCATTATTTGATTAATAAAGATTTTTTTCATTATGAACTCCCACAAAAATATCATAGTTTATTATTTTAGCCTTATTTACACAATTTTTACAAATTTCATAGATTTCTCACACATATTTATAATCTTTAAATTGTACTGTAATTTGCATCCTAGTGAAGAAAGGCTACCCTGTTTCACACCATGGGGTGTTTTCCCATTTTCCTAGCACTGCCTCAAAATACTATCTGTGTGAAAAGATAAACATATCTGTACTGCATGAGATAGGGGGTTGGCCTATAAATGACCCCTTGAGTTAAACTAAGAGAAACTAAAATTTTACAGATTTTCCACAGCTGTAGACTTAGGATTTCTATACTCTTATACATGAAAAAGTGTTTGTGGTACATTAAGTTAATATAAACCACTAGATTATTAATTAGTGAGATATGCAACAAATTTAATTTAATTTCCTCTAGGATATATATATGGGACCTACCTGGGACCCTTATACCAGTAAATCACCCATAAAAGTCCATTGTGGGGCCCATATTAAACATTGTGATAATAAATCTTTTGTTTACCACTCTTTATGAAGTCCAAATCAACATGATGCCAAATGAATCTATTATTAAATCTGTTTTATTTTCCTCATTTTGTACTATTTAGGGAACATTAAATATTTTTATATAAATGGGACCAATATGGGCCCTCTTTGGGCATTCTGTGCCCATATATATCCTTTATATGACCCATATAGGATATATATGGACCTATAGCCCACATAGGCCCCATATGATCATGCTTGCTGGGTTCTTTGTGAATGCCAATAAGACAAAGACAAAATTCTTAGCCATTTTCTGCAAAAGTTAAGACAAAAGTCTTAACTTTAAGCCTAAGACTTGGCTAAGACCATTCAGGAAAAGGGGCCGGACCCTATTTAAAGTTATATATTAATATAGAATTATTTTAAAAGTTTACCATTTAGTGCATCTACAAATTAGTTCGATATGTTCACAAGTAAGTACCATTCTTGTTTAATAACATAAAAGTCCCAAATCATACTTTGATTTTAGTAGCAACCATGTCATGTGATCTGTTTGTCATGTGATCTGATTTTGTGATGGTTGTCTAACAAAACGACAAATCTAAAGTTCGACAGTTCTAAATATGGAAGAAATTAGCTCTGCAGAAGATGATAGAACAACTTCAAGATGGCGATTCATCAACATTATTGTGTTGGGATTTGCATTCATGTTGATGTTCACTGCCTTTCAGACATCTTCCATGATAGAAGTAAGAACACTTTACTGCCTTGCTAGTGGTGGTGGACTAATTCACGCCCGGGGACCAATTCAGGCCCACCCTCAATTTTCTTGAAGATTTATAATTTTTTATGGAGAAGATGTTTACCACATCATAGATAATCATCAAATGGATCATTTACATTTGTAATTTATTGTTTAACTGTGATTATTTTGGATAAATTTAGGGGTGGGCTAGACCGAGTTTCTGTCCCATCGCCAATTGCTTTTGATATACTGATGGACACAATGGCGAGGGACAGAGCTCACATGTACTTGTTTTCTGTGTAAATTTTGAACGGCATATTTGTAGACATATTACCACAAGTATAAAGTGTTATTTGCATTCTTTAAGGTATGTATATGTGCCGTTCACTAATATTTCATGCCAATAAAATTGGCATGCATATATTTGAACCTGTTTTTATAAATGTAAACAAACCTTTGATGTTACAAAGTTATCTACAAAAGAAGTTCCTGGTTTGCAAAAGCAGTTTAGTTTAACAGTATATGTGTTGCAAAATCGAAACAGCTATATAGACATAACAAGGACTTTTAAAAGTAACAGCAATGATTTCTCATAGTTCGAGATTTACACAGAAAACAGGTACATGGGAGCTCTGTCCCTCGCCATTGTGTCCATCAGTATATCAAAAGCAATTGGCGACGGGACAGAAACTCGGTCTAGGGGTGGGCGTGAATTGGTACCCGGGCGTGAACTGGTCCACCACCACCAATTCACGCCCGGGTAGTGGTGGTGGACCAATTCACGCCCACCCCTAAATTTATCCAAAACAATCACAGTTAAACAATAAATTACAAATGTATATGATCAATTTGATGATTATCTACAATGCGGTAAACAGCTTCTCTATGAAAAATCATAAATCTTCAAAAAATTGAGGGTGAGCGTGAATTGGTCCCCGGGTGTGAACTGGTCCACCACCACTATAGCATGAAAAAGCCGTCTAAACGCAGAATTTTAGACGGGTTGGCATGGTACAAGCACGAAGGCGAAGCCTGAGTGCTTAGATCATGCCAACCTGTCTAAAATTCTGCGTTTAGACGGCTTTTGAATGCTATATTTCTATTCTAACATGACTGTTTCAAATAAAATACCTAAAATACTTGTAAGATTGAAAAATATATCCAAGTGAGTGCAATAGGGCGCCGCCATATTGGCTGTTCTATCGAATGTACAGGGATTATATTTTTCCCTCCAAAGATATATGTACTGTTGACTTTTTCTGAATTAAGGTACAGTACAAGCAAACAATTCAAAAATCCACAACTTTATTCACTATCTCATAGTATATTAAATATAATTATAAAAACAAACTTATAGAGTGTTGTTTTTAATCCAATAATTATGCATGTGGGCCTTTGATAACAGCCGTAATGTTGATGCTAAATTTTAGACGGCTTAGAAATCACTCTCGACCAATCAGAATGACGGACACATCTGTGTCATGTTAGAATACCAATTATCGCCGGCTACCAATTATCGCCACCAGAAAATAAAACGTTCATATTTCAGTAATGGTCATCTATTTTGAAAGCCATTTGTTGTGCATTTGTTACATTCACTTTGGAAATAGTTTTACCTCATTTGCTAGACTTGAGATGCAACTTTGGTGAAGTTAGATCTATTTGAATTCTGTCTGGCGATAATTGGTACCCGGCGATAATTGGTAGCAAGGCAGTAGCAGTGCACTAACTACAGTACCGTGCAGTTCCCTCTCCTATACACAGCTTTGCTACTGCTTGTTGCCATATAATGGCACAAACCTCAACTTGGCACGAAATGGAAGTTAAAATATTCAATAACAGTTGTACTTTCTTGGCCACACTAGTGCATTTGCGCTTCGCAAATAAGGAAGTGGAAGTGACGACAGAAATAACTTAAATATCTTCGGGAATTTCCGTATGCAAATTATGACAAGTTGGAGTACTGATTTCAAGCTTAAAACTGCTCTAAATGGATTGTTGTTTTGAATTTATATCAGTAAAATACTTTCATAAATTGTGCTTGTGTCAATACATATTTCAATAAAAAGAAATCCATGAAACTACACTCAATACAGTACACGTAAAAAGAAGGTTTTTCATGTCCAAGTTGTGTTATGACAGGGAGCAGTATACTGCTCATCTCCCCAGATATGTCACTTAGTGGCATTCTACGGGTCGGGCTATTTACCGCAAGGAGATTTATTTAGTTAGAATATAAGTTTGGTCAGTGCATGTTTATGCTGTATTTAGGCTGTATGATAGACAATCACTACTAGACTACATAAAGACTAATACGGGTGGTCATAATTGTGTCTGGTTCATAATAATGTCCGATTTTTATTGGAGTTTATTTTTAAAATGTTATAACTAGAACTTTGAATATTTTTAAAAAATTAATCCTTTTTGGATTGATATTATTTAATGAAAATTTTAAAAGATTGAACTAAACATCCAAACTGAGTACATTCACGTTCAACAAAGATAAAGGACACATTTATGAACTGGACACTATTGTGACCACCCTTGTAACTGTCTACGCTACATGAAAATAATGAAACAAAAACAAGAATGGTAAAAACAAGCTACACTATAATTAAGGTATAAAAGTAATCAAGTAATAATAAACCATTTATAACATAGCGTTTTCAAAATGCTTTATGTATAACATTTATGAAATGTTTTATGACAAATGTTAGAGAAACTTTACAAATGAACATAGGTATGTGTCAAAAATATTACCTTAATTATATCCCCAGACGAAAGTCGGGGATATATTGGATTCAGGTCCGTCGCGCCGCCGCCGCCGCCGCCGTAGAAATTTCCTTGTGGACGCGATAACTCAAAAACAAATTAATATTTTTTTTTCAAACTTGGTACACATGTTAAGGGTGCCCAAAGGAAGATCCCTATTTTAAGGTGACCTTAAACTCCCAGTAAAAAAGAACTTATGGCCACCTTAAGGTCAGAAATTGCACTTTTGGCCACTTAGAGCCCTGTAGGTCACAAACTATGATGCTCAGCTGGCTGAAATTTTACCTGACAACACATTAATATGTTCTTAGTACATGTGCCGAAAATCATGACTTTAAGTTGAGGAGAAAATTGTGTTTGAGGCCCATAAATACCCCCACTTAGGGATTTTTTGCTATACTTTACACATATTTTGCCCTATAATTTGGAAGTGATAATTCTGATGAGTCTCAAACTGCGCTAGGTATAACTTTGATATGTAATCCTTGTCTGTAGAAAATTTTAGGGCTGTAGGTTTACCCAAAGGGGTCGACTTAAGGTCTCAAAAGTGCCCACAGAGACCCAATTTATGCACTTTTTGCCACTTTCAAGCACTGTAGCTTTCAAACTATGTCTCTCATCTAAGTTAAATATCATCTGGGAATATATCTATGTGTTTTCTCATATGTGCCCCAACATTTAGGCCTTTAATAGACAGTTAACCTGTGTATCAGGACCATAAACACCCACCCGAGTGACCCTTATAAGACATTTTTCACATCTTTTTCCCTGTAACTTGGAAATGGTAAGTCTGAGAAGTTTCAAACTGTATTAGATATATATTCTGTGTGTAATCTTAGTATGTAACAGATTTTAAGTCTGAAGCTTTAATTTTGAAGGTCAAATTGAGGTCTCTAAAAGGCTCCCAAAGACCCAATATTTGGACTTTTTGCTACTTTTAAGCCCTGTGACTGTCAAACTATGTGACTGATAGAGCTCAAATCCTATCTGAGAAGATATTAGTATGTTATTTTTATATGTGCCAAAAATTAAGGCTTTAAGAAGACATTTAACCTGTGTATGAGGACCATAAATCCCCACCCGAGTGACCATTTTTAGACATTTTTCACATATTTTTCCCTGTAACTTGGAAATGGTAAGTCTAAGAAGTTTCAAACTGTATTAGATACATATTCTATGTGTAATCTTAGTATGTGACAAATTTTAAGTCTGAAGCTTTAATTTGAAGGCCACATTTAGGTCTCTAGAAGGCCCCATAAAGACCCAGTATTTGGACTTTTTGCCAATTTTAAGGCCTGTGACTGTTAAACTATGTGACTGATAGAGCTGAAATCTCATCTGGGAATACATTATTATGTTCTTTTTACATGTGCCAAAAATCAAGGCTTCAAGTAGACATTTAACCTGTGTATGAGGACCTTTAACACCCACCTGAGTGACCCTTTTAAGACATTTTTCACATATTTTGCTCTGTAACTTGGAAATGGTAAGTCTGAGAAGTTTCAAACTTTATTAGATACATATTATATGTGTAATCTTAGTATGTAACAAATTTTAAGTCTGAAGCTTTAATTTGAAAGCCACATCGAGATCTCTAAAAGGCCCACAATGACCCAATATTTGGACTTTTTACCACCTTTAAGCCCTGTAACTGTTAAACTATGTGATTGATGGAGCTGAAATCCCATCTGGGAATGCATTATTATGTCCTTTTTACATATGCCGAAAATCAAGGTTTTTAGTAGACATTTAACCTGTGTATGAGGGCCATAGACACTCGCCCAAGTGCCTTTTTTGACATTTTTTCCGTATTTTGCCCTGTTATTTGGAAATGCTTAGTGTGACAAGTCTTAAACTGTATTATATATGATTTTTGTTTGTTATGTATGTCCCCCCAAAAAGTTTCAGATCTGTAGTTTAATTGCTAAGGTCTCTTTAACAATTGTAAAATGCCCACAGAAACCCAATTTATGGATATTATGCCACTTTAAAGCCCAGTAACTGTCAAACTATGTGGGTTATAGAGCTGAAATCTTTGAATTTTTAAAAGGAAATGCCTGTCTATTTAAATTTTGAATATTAATAATGTTATGGCTATCTTAGTCTTTTAAGAACTTATTTTTGTGTGTTATACCTCTGCTTGCTGAGTTTTTAACTTTTTAAAATGAAACTGGTTAAACATATTCAAGTAGACAAAATGGACACTTTAAGTGAGCTTTAAGTCCCAATATTAATGAAATTATATCCTTATGTAGTAAAACTAGGGGATTTTTAACCCTCAACTAGCCCAGTTTTATTCAACTTGCCTCAGTTAATTTTGGCACAGCTCCTACAGTTATGAACTCATTTCAGTTGATAATCACATACTTAAAATTCTCAATTCTTTTTGTATTTGAGTACCCCTTTTATATAGATTGTTTGTTTACCATTTATGCTCAACCCACATCCCCCACCCGGATTCCCCCCACCCACCTCTGGGACCTCCAGCTATATTGAGTGACACTAAATAAACAAAGGTATTTAATGATATCAGATGAGAAACAAAGAACTCAATGGGGTTGCAGATCTTGTGTAATAGTGAGAGAGGTGTGGAGAAGGGGAGAGGGGTGGGGGTGGGAGGTGGTGGGCTTCATTACATATAACACAAAGGGGAGTCAGAACTGAGATTGTGTCACATATTTAGGTTGCATATATATGGACCACATATATAGGTATAGAGGAAATGAATAACTGAAAACAATTTGCAAATTCTAAAAATAATATAATAAAATAATAATATAAATAATTTTTTTTTAAATAATATTTTATTTGTGAACAAATATAGAAACAGATATGCGCTTTTGGGATTATGAATTTTAGAATGGACATTGAATCATCAATCATTTAAATACTTTGAAGGAAGATTGAAAAATATGATGAGTTGAGTTAAAAATAATATTTTATTTGTCAACAAATAAATATAGAAACAGATATGCTCTTTTGGGATTATTATTTTAGAATGGACATTCAATCATCAATCATTTAAATACTTTGAAAATAGGTTTAGAGTTATCATTGCAGGAAGATTGAAAATATAATTTGAGTTATGTATTCGGCGTCTGGGGATACACCATCTTCCTTGGGGAGATATAAACAGAGTAGATTGATGTGCTGAAGTTCATATAATAATGGGTAATTATGTTTTAAAAAATTCCCGATCAAAACCTGTGGCGTGAGTGATGACCTGTCTGGGGATATGTTGGCGCCGAGTTGGCCCAATCTAGTTGGGATCAGAGGTCAAATTCAATATCTTTTCAGGTTGCTCAATTATGAAGATATTATTTTTATGTCTAAACTCATAAGACAGAGGCTTATAAATTGTGCCCCTATTCAATTCTTACTTTAGGGATTGCATGTGGGACAATTTTTGACAAAGTCCTCTTAAATCCCCTATTATTGCTCACTGCCATCTTGCATCTTCTTGTATAGAGAATGTTTACAAAAACTTTTTTTAAACATTACAGAGTAAAGGTTTACTGGGAAAAGTTTATTAACCCAAAAGATAGGGTTTATATAGGTTTTAAAAACATTATGTTAACGTTTAAAGTACTGTAAACCATTTTGAAACATTTTTTTAATGTTCACTGGGTCACTTCTGAAAGCAGTTCTGAAAGAGACTAAGAAGATTACTGCACAAAAAAAAAAAACTGCTAGAATTTTTTTTAAGTCAATACAGCTTCCTTTCATCACTTATTCAGTAAAAACTTCTAAAAATACAAACTTTTGAACAGAACAGAATACCAAAATAATTTTGAACTGTATATTTATGCTTGATTCATCAAACTTAATATTAAACATTAGTTCTAATAATAAAGCCATCTGTGTTGCTCATGACAAAATTTATTTCTAATTTTATAAGTAGTAAGTTACTTGAATTAAAATATTACAACAGGATATTCCATTTAATTAGTATATTGGAATAAAATTTTAAAACTTTCATCATTGGAACTGCCATGAATGAAACTTATATATTTGTACATGACTTTGTCCATTTCATGAAATGGGTGACAAAATAATTGACAGTTGGGTAGCCCATTTCATGAAATGGACAAGGAAATAAACAATTTCACAACTGGGTCATAACATATGCACACAATAATGAGGCCATGGAACTCTCTTGGGGTTTGTAATAGAATTACTGCTTGAAATTAAACTTTAAAGTCTTCAAATTCATGATAAACAGTATCTCCCAAATAACACTAATAAAAACCATATTTTGACATTTCCCGACATATAGCAGCAGAGCAGGGACCCCGACACACAGTAATATATCCTGACGTGACTGACAACTCTTCTAGTGATTTTAACACTTCACGACATATGGTGGCATTCTACCAGTGAATACCAGTCTACCATTGAACACCCGCCTGATATATCCTTATTAGAGGTCAAATAGTGACTTCTACACTGAACCTCAGGACCAATACAGTATATTCAATCAGTAGTTGCAAATACCGTAAATTTCCAAAATAACGCCCAGGTTCAAATAAACGCCTGGCTCCTTGCTGTATTTTGTGCTGGTTCCGTGTAATTGCTGAGACTAAGACACTTGATTGCATTAGCATAGGTACTGAAATCTTAATGCATCTGCACCATTTATCAGGTTGTGGTTTGGGGGTGTAGATAGAAGTCCATAATACTTGAGACAGTTTTATTTAACATCACACTAAGGTTCCATTTCCATGACAATCCGTGTAAAATACATAAACATGATGTTAATTACTTCTGAAACACAATTAACACATACACCAAGTAACACTGTATATTTTTCTGTAATTTGCACCTCTTAATATTGTGTCATAATAACAGTGTAGAATTGCAGTCGGTCATTAACGTTTATTAATGATCGAATATTCAGCTTAAATCTTACCTTTCCTGATTTATTTCAATATCCACATATTATGTATCAGGTTGTGGTTTTTGAACCACCCATTTCATGAAATGGACAAAGTCATGTACAAATATATAAGTTTCATTCATGGCAGTTCCAATGATAAAAGTTTTAAAATTTTATTCCAATATACTAATTAAATGGAATATCCTGTTGTAATATTTTAATTCAAGTAACTTACTACTTATAAAATTAGAAATAAATTTTGTCATGAGCAACACAGATGGCTTTATTATTAGAACTAATGTTTAATATTAAGTTTGATGAATCAAGCATAAATATACAGTTCAAAATTATTTTGGTATTCTGTTCTGTTCAAAAGTTTGTATTTTTAGAAGTTTTTACTGAATAAGTGATGAAAGGAAGCTGTATTGACTTAAAAAAATTTCTAGCAGTTTTTTTTTGTGCAGTAATCTTCTTAGTCTCTTTCAGAACTGCTTTCAGAAGTGACCCAGTGAACATTAAAAAAATGTTTCAAAATGGTTTACAGTACTTTAAACGTTAACATAATGTTTTTAAAACCTATATAAACCCTATCTTTTGGGTTAATAAACTTTTCCCAGTAAACCTTTACTCTGTAATGTTTAAAAAAAGTTTTTGTAAACATTCTCTATACAAGAAGATGCAAGATGGCAGTGAGCAATAATAGGGGATTTAAGAGGACTTTGTCAAAAATTGTCCCACATGCAATCCCTAAAGTAAGAATTGAATAGGGGCACAATTTATAAGCCTCTGTCTTATGAGTTAGAAATAAAAATAATATCTTCATAATTGAGCAACCTGAAAAGATATTGAATTTGACCTCTGATCCCAATTAAGGTAATATTTTTGACACATAACTATGTTCATTTGTAAAGTTTCTCTAACATTTGTCATAAAACATTTCATAAATGTTATACATAAAGCATTTTGAAAACGCTATGTTATAAATGGTTTTCGTATTTTATTTTTCATTTTTTAGCTTTTACCCAATACTTCCTTTTATCCATTTACAAAGCTGACAAATGAAAAGTTATCAAGTTGAAATAGGCTGATTACAATTAAATTGTTGTTGAAATTGGTGAGGTTTTCCGTTAATGATTAGATCTGATTATTGTGACAAATACCTGTCAATTAACAGGTTGAAGCCATTCCTTTAATGATAAAATCTAAGGATTATTTTGAGTAACTGTCCATTTATCAATCAATCAATCAGTTGTCCAGGTGCTTAATCTCCGTATCAACGGATTCTAAGGCACACCATCCAATCCGTAAGGCATAAATCATGAGACATTAGACATGTACCGAGTCGTTGCCAGGGAGGCGGTCCGGTGTTCGGTAGTAAGAAGCTATGGTGGGAATGATTTCTGAAATAGGTAGGTTTTGAGTCGACTTTTGAAACTGGAGAGATTTGGAGCACTGCGTATATCATATGGAAGATCATTCCATAACTTAGGGGCATCATATGAGAAACTATTGTTAAAATGGACCTTTGATTTATGGATGGAAGGACAGTAAGAGGGAACCAGAAGGAACAAATTTTTGGGATTGGAACGTCTTGTATTCACGGCAGATTTGTACAAGGGGAGATATGGTGCAAAATACTTAGGCTGGCCAGTGGTGAGGTACTTATAGACCAAAACTAGGGTTTTGAAGATAGTACGTTGTCTAACGGGTAGCCAATGGAGTGTCCTAAGGGTGGATGTAATGTGAGTGTACTTTGAAGCACCAGTGACAAACCGTGCAAGCGCATTTTGAACATATTGGAGCCTTGTAGCATTTCGGGATGACAAACTGCGAAAAAGAGAGTTGCAATAATCCAAACGACTACTGACCAGAGCATTTGCAATCACCACTGATGTATCCACAGAAAGAAACCTCCTGATACGATGAAGGTCCCTGAGGCTGATAAAGCAGGATTTGATAACAGAATTTACGTGATTGGTGAAACAAAACTTTGCATCAAACAGAACACCCAGATTGCGTACAACATCTGCGGGAGAGAGGCAGTTACCCAGGATATTGACAGGTAGTGAGTCACTGAGCCATTTGTGTCTGTCTTTGGCACCGAAGACTATGAATTCTGTTTTATCAGGATTTAGCTTGAGTTTGTTTTCAGACATCCAGACCTGAATATCATTCAAACATGATTTAAGACGGTCAAAAGACTTGAGACTATCATCAGGGGATAAGTGAATGAACAACTGAGTGTTGTCCGCGTAGAAGTGGTAACAGACTCCGGTATATTTTCTGATGACTTGACCAAGAGGTGTTGTGTAGAGGGAAAACAGAAGGGGACCTAAGACAGAACCTTGGGGGACTCCAAACTTCAATTTGAACAAATTCGAAAGACTAGAACCAATATTGACTGACAGAAAACGATCCTGGAGATAGGATCTATTATTTATTATTGGCATTTAATAATTTGAAGCCATTCCTTTAATGAATAGATCTGATAACTGCAAGTAGCTATCAATGTAACATTCGTTTCATGATCAGATCTGAGGATAATTGCAAATAACTATCCATTTAACAGACAGAAACTACTTCTTGAAGGTGACCTATAAAATTTTGCCTGGGCTATATCTCGGAAACCATAAGATGTAGGAAGTTAATATTTGGTAGGGACATTGCTTAAGGGTTGTAGGTGTGAAACATCATGGTGTGACCTTTGATCTTGCTGTAGTGACCTTGTCTTTTAAATTTTGTCTGGGCGATATCTTTGAAACTGTTAATTGTAGGAAATTGATACTTGGTAGGGACATTGCTTAGGGGTTTTAAGTGTGAAACATCATGGTGTGATCTTGATTTGAGGTTTGCAATGTGAAACCAACTTACAGCAAATCATGGGCTGGGAAGCTTTTGATGTGGTCATATTTGACTTTGGGCCCCTCCTTTCAACGTTAAACAAGGATAGCGAAACTTAAAAGTGCTTATAACTCGCTTATTATTGGTCCTAGAGGTTTGCAATGTGAAACCAGCTTATAGGAAATCATGGACTGGGAATCTTTTCATGTGGTCAGATTTGACCGTGGACCCCTTCTTCAAGGTCAAACCAGGACAGCCAAAGTTAAAAGTGCTTGTAACTCACTTATTATTGGTCCTAGAGGTTTGGAATGTGAAACCAGCTTATAGGAAATCATGGACTGGGAATCTTCTGATGTGGTTAGATTTGACCTTGAGCCCCTCCTTCAGGGTCAAATGAGTACAGCCAATCTTAAAAGTGCTTATAACTCGCTTATTATTGATCCTAGAGGTTGTAGTGTGAAACCAACTTGTAGGATATCATTTGCTGGGAATCTTCTGATGTTGTCAGATTTGACCTTTGGCCCCTCCTTCAAGGTCAACTGATGGTTCACTGGCTTTGGTGAGTTGTCTTTCTGGTGGATACAGATGTGCATCGATTCTCCGATGCGTAGGTCTAGTTATATGTACTTTTACACAATTGTACTATTTCCATTGACAGCTATTCTCCATTTAATAAATTTTACAGCTTCATAATTTTAAGGTTACTGTTAAATGCTGTCATCTTGCTATTGAATTGTCTTTTAATACTTTATCTTTACATACATTTTCTCTACTTAAACATTATTTGGACCTTTATATAACTGACACTGCTTTGAAAGTATCCAATCTTTGCACTGTTTCACTAATTCTGTATCTCATGGTGATCAAAACTATTTCCCCAGGGTGTGGGGTACATGCATCTCTGATGCTGTTTTTATTGACTTATTTTCATGGATATATATTTTCTTGAAAATTTTGTGTGTAATAATAGTTATTTCGTTGCAGCAAACCGTTTTGGAGAGTGCAAAGAAGGACTCCAATGGCACCTTTGAAGGTAGTGGATATACAAGGTAAAATAATAATATATTTATGTCTAATCATATGTTTGCTTTTGTTTGACAGAATTTATTGCTTTCATATTTTAGGAATATATATGGATTAATTACTCTGTTTTAAATCCTTTATATTCTTCTTGCTAGTCATATATATGTAGTGCTTCTTTATACTTTAGTATGGACCATTTGTGTGTATGTGTTTGAAAATTCCTTTCCAGGCTGTATCTATGAAGTCATAGGGCATGGGAAGTTTATACTTGCTGTGGACACTTGTTGGGGAGCACAGGTGTGTAACGTCATGGTGTGACCTTGCCGCAGTGACCCCAACACTTAAAATTTTGTCCAGGCTATATCGCTTAAACTGTAAGCTGCAAAAAGTTGATACTTGGCAGGGTTAGTGATTGGACCTTGACTTGACCTTTGATCTTTCCATAGTGACCTTAATCTTTAAAATCTTGTTTGGGCTATATCTCGGAAACAGTAAGGTGTAAGAAGTGGTTACTTGGCAGTAGTTTTTCTGTCTTTAAGTTATCTTAGCATGTACTTTTCAGTTTGGCCATTATCTATGCAGTCTTTGCCTCCGCCAACTGGATAGCGCCATCTGTAGTGGCTGTGTGTGGTGCAAAGCTTTCCATGATACTTGGTGGAATGTGTTACGCGTAAGTGATATCTCAGTAGTTATATTCAGTCTCAACAAAACTGGGCACTTTTTCTCTTACATTTTTATTTTTTTAATTTAACTGTTTTCAAAGAAAAATTCTTAGAATAAGAAAAAATATCTGAGAATAAGAATTTTTTTAAAATTTATGCGAGTTTTTTTTAGATTTAGAAAGGTAAGATGACAAATTGGATACATTAGGCCTGTTTCAGGGTGTCTTTCTGAGTTACTGGTTAGTGATTAACTATTAAATTTTAATTATTTTACTTCTTTTCATTCTCCCAGAACATTTTTAGCTAGAACTCTGATGTTAAACTTTACAGTATTTATTTAGACTGAAGCATAAAATTTGAGTTGACACATTGACAATAGTTTAAGGCATGATCTCAATAAAGTGGTTATTTATAAAAGTGAGATAAAAACTATGTAATCTTAAAAAAAATATTATTTCCTCATTTTGCAGTCTTTTTATTGCCTCCTTTCTGCACCCAATGACCTGGTCCCTGTATGTGGGCTCAGTGATAGTGGGGGTGGGGGCGGCCGTCATCTGGACAGGGCAGGGAAACTACCTCACCCTCAACTCTGATGCAGAAACTATTGGGAGGAACAGTGGAGTGTTCTGGGCTCTGCTGCAGTGCAGGTACAGTGTTTGCTCTTGAGCACGATTTTGTGTGTTTCTACATACTCTGGGGCGAGTTCTCGCAAAACCAACTCACCAACACATCTGTGCTGTCGATACCAGGCAAAACACTCAAAACAACTACTGACAGAAGAAATTCGTCTGCTATCCGAAGTTACATCGTACATTTTTCTTCATAGAAATAGGTGAGAAAGACACAAATTTGAGTTGATTTTTTATTTGATGAATCTAGCTAACAGTAATTCTCGCAAGAATTCGGGTAATCTCTCGTAGTTTCAATGCTTTTTGTTGAATTTTCGTCTCTCGTCTTCTGCATATATTTCGCAGGAGAAACAGTCAAAACAACCAATGATTAAGAAATTTGTCTATTATCTGAAGCGACGATGTATATATTTTATCAAAGAAAGAGATAAGAAAGAAACAAAAGTGAGTTTATTTTATTTGAATAATCAAGTTTACAGTAACTCTCGTGAGAATAAGGCTATTCTCCCGAGATTTCAGTGCTTTTTGTCGCTCGTCTTTGCATATATTTTCACATGCTAAACAGTCAAAACAACGATTGACCGAAGAAATTTGTCTATTATCGGAAGCGACTTTCCTTCTTCAAAGAAATAAATCCAAATGAGAAGAAATGCAGTTTATTGTATTTGATGAATTCAGCTAACAGTAACAAACATAGTAGCACCCAGCCATTTACAACCACCATCTCACTTGTCAACACGTATGATATAACTGAAGGAAAACTTAGTAGAGTAAGAAATCTAAAATTCGCCACATATCTGAAATTCGCCACATGTGAAAATACTAATAAAATAAATGAATTGTGGTGAGATTTGTTGAATGTATAGTAAATTAAGGCCTTTTGAACTGAAAAATACCAATTGTGAGACAAAAACATCATTTTCTTCATAAAATTAACTAAGGTTTTAGAGGTGGCGAATTTTAGATTCCTGGCGAATTTTAGATTTCTTACTCTATGTGGGAATCAAACTGGAAATATGAAGAAGTTACACACATTTATCCTATATTTTTGTTATGTAAATTTTATTGCAATGCCTGTAACGGGCAACTGCCATGTTTTGGTTTCAAAAGGTATTCTAAAACCCATCAATTTTTGTTTAAATCCCTGAATTGGAATGGTTTTACATTGTGGCTTCCCGACACACACAGTTTTTAAACAACCCATTCCTTGTAACTAGGGCCACCACAAGTAGCAATTTTTGTACTCGAGTACTCCCATATCATTACTCTACTCTAAAACGAGTACTCTTTTCATTGATAAATGCAACAAAATGTGCATTTTCCCCCTTGAAAATTAACAGAAATTTACGCAGTTTATGTTGCTTTTATTGAGAATGTTTTGAAAAAGGTCAATATTTGAGTGTAAAAGAGTACTCTTTCTTCATTTTGTACTCCAAATAATTCAGTAATCTAATCTTTAACAATTACTTGAGTACTCTTTAACCGCCCTACTTGTAACAAGTGAGACTTAAGTTTCTTTGAGAAAAAGGTAATAGAAAAGGAAGCACAAATCTTTTCAGGCATCTGTGCATGCTGTAGGTGCATCAAAAGAAAGACTGTAACCAAATTGTTGCAAGATTTATAACTGGATGAACAAAATTGTAGAACCACAACAAGTTTACCTCGGTACCATCTAATATTGTACAGGAGAAAGACATGCATCAAAATTTGATGGTTAACCAGTTTAAAGTAACTTGTAAACCAGTTTGGCTAAAGTTGCTATGCATTGGAATAGTTAATCTGACAGTCAATTGATGGTAGCCAGCTACCTGGCGACCAAATTATGCAAATTATTACAGTCTGAAAAATAAAAAATAAATCAATTAATGTCACTACTTAATGTTGCAGATGTTAATTTTTACCCCACAGCCCTTAAGGGCTGTTGGGGTATTGTTTTCACCCATGGTGTCCGGATGGGCGGGCGGGCGGGCGTCCGGGCGGGCGGGCGGGTGGGCGGGCGGCGGGAAATAGTTTATCCGGGCTGTATCTCAGAAACCGTAAGGTGTAGGAAGTTGATACTTGGTAGGGACATTGGTTAGGGGGTGTAGCTGTGCAATGTCATGGTCTGACCTTGATTTGACCTTTGACCTTGCCGTAGTGACCTTGAGTTGGAAAATCTTGTCCGGGCTATATCTCGGATACTGTAAGGTGTAGGAAGTTGATACTTGGTAGGGACATTGGTTAGGGGGTGTAGTTGTGCAACGTCATAGTCTGACCTTGATTTGACCTTGCCGTAGTGACCTTGACCTATAAAATCTTGTCCGGGCTATATCTCGGAAACCGTAAGGTGTAGGAAGTTGATACTTGGTAGGGATATTGGTTAGGGGGTGTAGGTGTGCAACGTCATGGTCTGACCTTGATTTGACCTTTGACCTTGCCGTAGTGACCTTGACCTATAAAATGTTGTCCGGGCTATATCTCGGAAACTGTAAGGCTTGGGAAGTTGATATTTGGTAGGGACATTGGTTAGGGGGTGTAGGTGTGCAACGTCATGGTGTGACCTTGATTTGACCTTTGACCTTGCCGTAGTGACCTTGACCTATAAAATCTTGTCCGGGCTATATCTCAGAAACTGTAAGGTGTAGGAAGTTGATACATGGTACGGATATTGGTTAGGGGGTGTAGGTGTGCAACATCATGGTGTGACCTTGATTTGACCTTTGACCTTGCCGTAGTGGCCTTGACCTATAAAATCTTGTCCAGGCTATATCTCAGAAACCGTAAGGTGTAGGAAGTTGATACTTGGTAGGGATATTGCTTAGGGGGTGTAGGTGTGCAGCGTCATGGTCTGACCTTGATTTGACCTTTGACCTTGCCGTAGTGACCTTGACCTATAAAATGTTGTCTGGGCTATATCTCAGAAACCGTAAGGTGTAGGAAGTTGATACTTGGTAGGGATATTGATTAGGGGGTGTAGGTGTGCAACGTCATGGTCTGACCTTGATTTGACCTTTAACCTTGCCGTAGTGACCTTGACCTATAAAATATTGTCCGGGCTTTATCTCGGAAACTGTTAGGTGCAGGAAGTTGATATTTGGTAGAGACATTGGCTAGGGGGTGTAGGTGTGCAGCATCATGGTGTGACCTTGATTTGACCTTTGACCTTGCCATAGTGACTTGACCTATAAAATCGTCCGGGCTGTATCTCGGAAACCGTAAGGTGTAGGAAGTTGATACTTGGTAGGGACATTGGTTATTGGCTATAGGTGTGTATTATCATGGTGTGACCTTAATTTGACCTTTTACCTTGCCGTAGTGACCTTGACCTTTAAAATCTTGTTGCACCTTTGGGTCTGTCTTTTGATGCAGATTAAGCAAAAGTCATATTAGAATTTATTATGAATTTTACTTTCATAACTTCCCATTGTAAGAGATAGAATTTCATCAAGTGAGCCGCAGATTTTACTCCAACACCACACATAAGCATTCATTAAATGTATTACCACTTCTGTATGCATGGTAATATTCAAACCATCTAAACCATAATTCGGAAATGCAGATGTATATAAAGAGTGTTGAATTTTAGTTTACTGATTAATGCTGTCATCTTGTCATTGAATTATCTTGTTTTAATATTTCATCTTTACACGCATTATCTTTCTTTTAAACATTATTTCTCCATGTAAACATTGTTTGGACCTTTATATAACTGACAATGCTCTGAAAGTATCCTGAAGTTTGTACTGGTACAGTACTTCTATATCTCATGGTGTTGAAAATATTTTCCAAGGCTGTGGGGTACGGGCATCTCTGATGCTATTTTTATCTTTGTTATTGATGAAATTTAAAAATTTGTGTAATGGTAATATTTATTTTATAATTAATAATGAGAAAGTCTGTATAAATCTGTCTTTTTTTCAGCTTGCTGTTTGGAAACCTCTACATATTTTTTGCTTTTCGTGGAGATGTGGACAATATTCCCAGCAAGACTCGTTTCCGAGTGTATGTGGTGCTGACTGCGTTGTGTGTGGCTGGCGTCATCCTTCTCGTGTTCTTACGCAATAAATTCCTACGGAAAGCAGATGAACTCCTCCTCAATTCCAGGTAATGAAAAGCTCCAAACTCGCCTTGTACTGTTTTCAAATTAACCCGTTCACCAACATTGGAGCAGTATATTATTATTATTATTATGTATTTATACTCCGTGCAATATCTCCATATACTACAGGACTCAAAGCGCTATTTAACCAATCCGACTGTACAGGTACAGCCCCAACTCACAAGTAACTGACATTCCCCTAACTGGAAGATAGAGGCTCAAGGATGACCATTTATCAACATCCTTAAGGTTCTTTAACCTGCCACTGGGGATAGGACCCAATGACAGAGGACCGCCATTTTATGTGGTCATCCGAGCCACTATGTATCTGCCTGTACCTGGGATTGAAACCACGTCCTCTGAGTTCCTAGACAAGTGTGTTACCCGCTAGGCCACAGTGGCAGATATAGAGCTGTACATAAAGAAATTCTGAGACACAAGAGTTCGCAGACAGTTGCCAGAATAACATAAGTGTTCCTTATCATCCATAATGTACTCGAACATAATATTTCAACTAAAGACTCCTGAAGTACTCAGAGAGAGCAAACCTCCACCAAGGTCCAATACCTATTTTGGTCTGTGAATATACTGGTGTCTTTAGAAAAAATTCCGGATTCAGACGTTGATCTGGAATCGCCACCAAAATTCATCCTTTGTTCCTTGTGCCATTAACGATAATTCCTTAAAATTTCACCAGAATCCGTCCCCAATTTTTGGAATTATTTTAGAAACAGACATATGCGGCTATTACATGTACCTCCTTACCAGTAAAGATTCCATTATTCCAAGAGTTTTATACTATAAAGAGCTGAAGTAAAATAAGCACAAAAGGCTGTTGACTGCTAGTTGGCAGACATGGCACTGAGTAAATCACTTATAACTGTAAACTATTGGAGGAAGAGCATTTTGGTGGAATACTTTACTCACCATAGACTTTGATTGCTGTCCTAGATCATCCCTTGATTATCCCTTTTGTCAGTTGTTAATTCAGTGCATTGTGGGAAATATATGGTAAGATATATATCAGATATAGAAGATTAGATCACCTACTGTTTGATGTCTTGTTTCATGGCAAATTGTCAGAAGTGTAGCTCCGTAGCTAACTGTATAGCTACTTTGATAGTTCACTATTGAGTAAATCACTAATAACTGCAAAACTATTAAGTTAAAAATATTGGTAAACACGTAAGATTTCTGCGCCTAACTTTGAAAATTTATTTTTGATAAATTTTTTACATCAGCAACAGTATCTTATGCACTGGTATTCCACTAAAATATAAGTGCCTTGGTTTGAGTAATTCCTCACTATCTGGATATGCGGCAGGACCCGATGTACACTGGTAGCAATAAGCAGCTTGCTTGTCATGTCTAGAAATTTATTTATAAAACTGATCACAAGTCAAATTTGGCTTATAGCAAAAATTAATTTCTTCCCTGAATGAAACACAGAGTGTCCAAGACGTACCGTAAATGACCTATTTAGCGCACAGTGCACTAAGGAAAGACCATTTTTATTCAATATTTGATGGAAAAAAATTCCCCTTTTAGCGCACCCATCATGAAACACTTTCCGGGATGAAGTATAGGTCAATCCGGTAAGAATAACGGTGTTTCGACATTTAGAAATACCCACTTCCTGTTAATGTAGAAATAATCCATGAGTGATCATGGTTTGTATACGGCATTTAACCATGGCACTTTCGGTAATAATTTTACGAAGCCGAAGGCTGAGTAAAATTATCCGGAAGTGACATGGTTAAATGCCGTATACAAACCATGAGCACGAGTGGATTATTTCTATTCTAACATGACATCTAAGATTATTTAAGGGATTTTTTTTTCATTTATTTTTCATTTTTACAAGGAATAAACTGTTTTACGTAGGTTTGTTTACATTATGGTGCCCTTAGCAACCGGCTCTTCCATCCATTGTACCTTACAACCGCATATTTACAATGTTATGATGCACGATTATTTAATATTTTTTTATATTTTTTTTATATTTTTATATTTTTTTTTATATTTTTTATTTTTATATTCAATAAATATTTCATATTCAATGAAATATAAATAAAAACAACATAACAACATTACTTCTAAAACCCAACCACAAAATATGTAGGGCAGATGGAAGGGCAGTGCGATTGTTGCGAGATAATTGTGTGCACATAGAACTTAAAACTCGTTTCTGCGCAGGTCGTCATGTTAGAATATGGCGTTAGATGAAAACAAACTCGAAAGTCATGACAAAAATGTCAATTTATTAGGTAAAATACGTACGTAAAAAATATGTGGATATTGTGCATTGTCACCGACGATATTGCTGGGAAAAAGAGGCAGGGTGCAGTTACAAGGGCGGATGCGCTAAATAGGTCATTTACGGTTAGTTTTTTCTTTTATTTTTTTTGGTCAGTTCTAGTTCACTAGTTAATATAAAACACCATTTAATACCTTTTTAGGGCTAAGACAACCACATGTATTTGGATGGTGCTTCCTATTAACTAGTTGTAATAGGGTTTCAAGCAAAATTTAACTTGTGCAAAAAATAAAATTGTGGCCCAGTATTTTTGGCAGATACATGCCCCTAGTTTAAAATATCCTTTGTTTTTTTTTACAGTGCAGAATCTAGTCGGAAAAGAAGTCCTCTACAGGCTCTCAGTAAGTGACTTCTTCCTCTGTATCACGTTCAATTTGTAGCATAACATCACCTTTCCATTTGAACAGAACTTGATGTGGGTTTTCACAGCACACATATGGGGTCAAGTACACTTAAGTTCTGTAAATTTAAATACTAGTAGGTTGATGATTAGATGATGTGTGCTTGATTAATCTTTGGTAACAGACTGACAGTGTAGAGTAAGAAATCTAAAATTCGCCACATATCTGAAATTCGCCACATGTGAAAATACTAATAAAATAAATGAATTGTGGTGAGATTTGTTGACTGTACAGTAAATTAAGGCTTTTTGAACTGAAAAATACCAATTTTAAGACAAAACACCATTTTCTTCATAAAATTAACTAAGGTTTTAGTGGTGGCGAATTTTAGATTCCTGGCGAATTTTAGATTTCTTACTCTACCACTGTGGTTGTTCACTCAGAATCTGGTTATAATTGATTATAATCAATTATTCAGTTAAAATCGTGTCATTCTGTATATTTCTGAATATCCGTGTTCTTTTAAAATATTTTATGCAGTTTTTGTTTGATAAATTAATCGTTTTGTAACAGATTTTTGGTTTGATTATGTTTGCAATCATATTTATAGATACTGTGCATTAAGTGGAGATTAAAGTTTGTAAAACACCCAAAAATAATCTTTGAACTTCTCAGGAAACAAAGTTAGAGAAATTATCTATATGTAGTTTCACATAAACTCATTTTATGAAAACAAGTAGTGAAAACAATGTTAATAAACTATAAATATAAGTTACATGTATTTGAAACTTTCTTCAAATGCAAATACTTTCAGAAAGATTTCACAGTGCATTCAACTGCAAATGTATTTGACATCACATGTTATACCCAATAAAATAAGATAGATGAAATCATGAAAGCATGGTATATAGATTGTGTGTGTTGATTATTTCAAAGTTGTACGCCCTCTAACATTGTACTTTAAACAGGACATTCCAGTATGTACCAAGACTTTAATTATACAATGTTAAGGGAAAATAAAATAACGATATAAAGGTGTCGCCTGGCAGTCGTTAATTATTGCACTCATTATTACAATTCACTTGTAAAACTGCTAAAAAATATATTAAGTCTTTAAGAAGCTAAATACAGCTTCTGTGTGTCTGTGGAAAACTTTAAAGGGTTTAAAATTAGAGATATGTAGAATGTATTTTTATTTACTTTGATAGCTCTGGTGTTGGGAATCATCCCCATTTTTCTTGGTTCGGTAATTGCCCAGCTTGCCAACCAATGACCAATCCGGAGTTGCTTATTCACCCATTTTGCTACAAAGTTGGTAGTGGGTAAATTGTTTGGCTGTGTGGATATTAGTGCTGGTATTGTTTATCGATATTGAAATATTTATCGATTCACGCTAAATTTGCCGGTATCAATAATGTAGAGTGCCATATCAATATCGAAATATACTACTTAACAGGTACAAATATGGGGTTTTTCATTCAAATAAAGGAAAATATTTGAAGAATACATTGATTTTCATATTATTTTTGTAAACTTTCACTCACCGCTAAAGTGGAAAAGCTATATTTGTTTACGTTTCGGGAAATACTAAACCTCGCGAAAGAGTTTGGAAGGTGTCCCAAAGGAAAGCATCTCATGCCCCAATATTTCAATATCGATTGATACAGAAGGCAAAAATATAGTTTGATATCGATATGCATATTATTATTCGATACCAACACTAGTGGATATTGATATTGAATGCAAAAATATAGGGGGGGGGGGGGGGGGGGGGGCTGAGATTGTCTACTAAATAGTCTGTATCGGGGATACTGAAAATGTTTTGTTCTAGCATATCCCCAATAGCTAACAGGAAGCGAAAATTTCAAAACAAAATATTGCAGTTTTGATCAAAAATGCATTGAAAACTACAAAAAATGCGACAAAAAAGAGCTTTATGCTTTATTTCAAATATTTGCAATGTAACTTTACAGTTTTAATCAGAATTGCAATATTGATATACATCTTAAGACATCGATATTAGCAACCCTGTTTCAAAACAATAAATATCATCAATATTGATAAACGATGTTCCCACTTATTGTTGGTTGTTGTACCTTATGTCACTTTCTGGAATGTCAATCCAGTCAGAGTTTGCATTTTTGGGAGTTTTCAAGGTTTATCAAAAGTAAAACAAAGATAAGAAAAGGTTGTGACAAATTTACCAATTTAATGAATAATAAATGCACCACATTTCTTAAAACTAAGGAAGCATATGTATATTATGTATAGATATATATAAAAAGGTAAGGTTTATGTTGAAAAATCAGTCATTTAGAAGTTTCAGTGTCATGCTGCAAATTGTACACTGCAACTGAGGAATTCTCGACTAATAGTAGACTGCACTACAAGTCTGATGACCCCACAACTAATATTTTCCCTTTATTATATTTTCAGAGAATTCTGTACGTCTCTTCGTGACAAAAGAAATGATGCTCCTCACTGTTTGTTTTGCATATACGGGTGAGTGCTTACATGTTCTTTTGCATTTTGGGGTTGCCTTCAACCCTTGTAACTGGTTTTCCCCAGCTGTAGCCTCTTTCAGAAAGCAGATTAAAACCTACCTTTACACCAAGGCATACCCAACTTGGTCTTAATCGTCCATGGTGTCCTCTGTGGTGCTTGACTTGTCCCTGGATACTGAAATTGGTTGACTGTTTTCTTGCAGTTGCACCTTAGAGTTCTCGTTTGTAAAGGGGAGATTAAGCACTATAAAAGTCCAATTAGAATTAGAATAGAATTGGACTTTTGGAATTAGCCTCACTCCTTGTTACTGGTTCCCCCTCTTAAGCCTCTTTTAGAAAGCAGCTTAAAACCTACCTGTACAGCATGTTAGTCGTTCGCTGTGGACCCTAACCTCCTTTCTGTCCCTGTATATTGAAATTGGTTGACTTTCTAGTTGCTGTTAGGTATCAGAGTCCCCTTGGTAACGGGGAGATTAAGTGCTATAAAAGTCTAATTAGAATTATAATTGTTCAGTCATTGAGATCTGAATTTGTAGTCAAGTAGATGACACATCTACCTAAGAACGCACATGACCTGGGTTTAATCCCAGGTACAGACAGATACAAAGTTGTTAGGATGACTATGTAAAGTGGTGGTTCTCTGTCTTTGGGTCCTATCTCCAGTGGCAGGCTAAAACACCTCGAAATGTTATGACGTTGATTTGACCTTGGACTTTTGGCTGTGCTTATCACAAAGATATATGGATTGTTGCAACTGATTGTTATATTTACTTTTATCTTATTGTGCTATCTCCATTGATGCTAATTAATGCTATTAATTTTCTAATGAATTATCTTGTTTTGATACTTTTTATTTATACATTTTCTGTCTCTTGAGTTATTTCTCCTGCATCTTTGCTCAACGTACACTGTAAATTCTATATCTAATGGTCTATTATGCTGTTTTCCCAGGGATGTGCTGTCAGGACCTCTGTGATACTATTTGCAGTATTTTAAGTTTCTCCACAATAATATGTACAGATTCTCGAAATGCAGTTTGTATAATGTGTTCAACGTATTTCAGTGAAGTGGTCTTGATACCGAGATACTTGCAACACCAACTCATCCCTAGTATTTTAGTTCATCCAGTTTTCACCAGGTGTCACATTTGTGCCATTTTATTCTATTTAGTCCTCATCAGGTGTCCCAGGTGTTGTGCGTGTTGTATTTTCATGTATTTAATGTTCACCAGCTGTCACAGTTGGTGTATTTAGGTTAAATTTATATTGACTGGATGTCGTATGATTTGTTTTTTAGTGTATTTAATACCCACCAGGTATTTTAGTTTATTCAGCACTCACCAGGTGTCATGTGTTGTAGGTCTGGAGTTGACATTTTTTAGTGGGGTGTACGGTACTTGTGTGGGACATACTAAACTCTTCCATGACCCCACGTCACTACAGGGATTGATGGGTGTGTTCATCGGAGTGGGAGAAATTGTAGGTAAGATTTGACAACTAGAAGTGTCATCAAACCACTGTTTTACTTGTCTTCAGATAAATAAAGTCAAAAATTCATTTGAAGATAAATAAAGTCAAAAATTCATTAACTTTTTTTAAAATTTGAACATATAGAGAATCTAGTTTTTTATTTCCAAGAACTGGCCCCCGAAAGGGCACATATTTGACAACAAAAGTATTAAAAAATTACCCCCAAAGCAACTTATAATGTGCACCTGTATTGCATTTTGTCTATATATACTGAATTAATATCAATAATGTATCACAGGCAAAAACTGCATTTAGTTACAGGAATAACCCCCGACCAAACCATGGTATACACAGAATTTTACCATGGTTTGGGGGTATAAACCATGAAGGTGAAGCTTGAGGGGTTTACCGCCTCAAAAGGTGGTAAAATTCTGCGTTTTGGAGGGGGTTATTCCTATTCTAACATGACAAGTGTTTAAATTTTATAAATATCATTTATTATATACATTTTTATGACAAGAAGGTGTAATTGTCGAGACAGCCATAATGAGCGATAAGAGGAATCTAAAGAGTTATGCTGATTTTACCCATGAAGTATTTCGTCATTTAGCCAATCAAATTCACGGACACATCCATGTCATCTTAGAATGGGGTTTATATTTCATGTATAGGCGTAGAAGATTTTGCAGTTTGGTGTATACTAATTTGAACGAATCCGTTTTCTTGTGAGTTTTGTTTTCAGGACCTGGTGTCCAAATTTTCTTTAAATCATAGCACTACTTTTCGGAGCCATAACGACAAGGTCGTCAGTGTAAAGCAAATACATACAGAATAGACCGTATCGAAAGGTGTGACTAGTAGTGCTGTGAAATCGCTTCGAATATCGGGTTCGATGTTTGGTATCTGTATAAGCTAGCAAACTTCGGTCTAGTTCGATCTTCGAAACAACGTTTTCAAAACCAGTTAAAACTAGTGTTGGGAATCGCCTCCATTTTTCATGGTCGATTATTCGCCCATCTTTCCGACCGATGATCGACCCATAATCGAGTATTTTACTCCATTGTTGTTTGTTATTTAAGAAACACTTTCCGGGATAAGGTATAGGTCAATCCGGTAAGAATATCGGTGTTCCGACATTTAGAATCTACCGAAAGCACCCACTTCCTGTAAATATGGCGGTAGACATAAACAAACTCGAAATGCATGACAAATCTGTTGATTTATTAAGTAAAAATTCGTAAAATATATGGAAAATATGTGGATATTGAGATGAATCAGAAAAGGCAAGATATAAGCTGAATATTCGATCATTAGAAAACGTTAATGACCGACCGCGATTTTACACTGTCACCGACGATTAATCGAGCACACGTCTAATCGTCCACCCACTAGTTAAAACGCAGAAATCTCACATAAAATCTTGTCACTTTATTGAAAATATAGCAAAAATGTAAAATCCATATATATTTTAAATAAATTCCACCATATTTTCAACAAAAGAAACAAGTTTTATAGATGGGCGAAAATGGGATCCATTGGATGTGGTGTGATATTGGGGATTTCTAAACGTTTTGCAAAGTCCGAATTTCAGACGTTTGAACCGAACTCCGAAATCGGTGTAGTAAACGAGCGAACTATCGAACTTCTTCAAACATCGTCGCAGCACTAGTAACTAGGACTGTAACAATTTGCAGTGTCTTTAGGTCTGTCCAGTATTGTACATTTTTTCTGCTAGGTGGCGCACTGTTTGGCCTGATGGGGTCGAGAACCAACAAGTACGGACGTGACCCGATCATCTACTTTGGTTTCTTTGTGCACACGGTCTGTTTCTACTTGATCTTCATCAATCTTCCGCCCGAGTCGCCATACCAAGCATCACACACACAGACATTCCTTAAAACCAGGTAAGTGCAGTGTCCATAATGCTTGGACCATTCCGAAAACTTATAATTGGTTTCCAGTAGGGTTGGGTTAGTAACCCCTAGTAATGGGAATTCCCTCCAAGTTGTATGGTTGATTAATCGTCCATTTTTCCAACCAATGTTCGAATCATAATTGATTCCATTGTTGGTTATATCATGAAACACATTTTGGGATTAAGTGTATGTTGATGCAGTAGGAATAACGGTGTTCCAACATTTAGAATCTACCAAAAACACTCTCTTCCTGTAAATGTGGTGGCAGATATAAAAAAACCCAATATTCGTGACAAATCTGTCAACATATTAAGGAAAACTGCCCAAAATATTTTTAAAAACATGTGGGTATTTAGATAGATCTACATAAGGAAAGGTAACTAAATATTATGAAATTGTCAGTAATAATGATGAATCGATGGGCACTACTTCCAGATCGATACTTACTATATTGCTGTGTGTTCTACACTATTATAAGTTATTGTATTATATGCAAACAGAACACCCAAATAAAGGATATTCTATTCTATAAGTTAAGTATTTGAATCCATGAATGTATGTTTTGAGATATAATGCCATTAAATATATACCTTAGAATTCTATGGTACAGAAATTAGGTACTACAAAGTCATGTTTGATTTGATCGAATCATGCTCTCATGTTTTTATATTTACAGTGAGGTTGTGGCGGGAATATGTGCATTCTTACTTGGACTTGGAGACAGCAGTTATAACACCCAAGTGAGTGAACTGTAATAGCCTCTCTGTTTTGAAATCATAGACCCGAATACCCTCAAATCAATTAAGTAGGACACTTATGCCTGTCAATTCCAATGGGCTAACTTAACAAAAAACTGCATATATTTATCCTAATTCCTTGACTTGCTACGTTTTGTTAACTTAAAAACAGTAATCAGTTTAAGTTAGACCATTTCCGGTCATCAGTGACAAGCCTGAGCCTCATTTGCAATTAAGGTGCCTTCTAAACTTGAAACAAAGAGGAACCCAGAATTTGTCAAAGGTTGTTGGTTGACACTTATGAGGTATTCGATGAATTAAGCCCAGTCGATTCAATAAAGTGAATTAATCCTCTCAGATGTATAAGTAAGGGCAGTGTCTTTTATTAGATGTTAAGGTATTATGAAATCAAGTTAAACAGATATAGATGCATTGTTTTACAAGTGTTGTAACAATACTGTGTATGTCACAATATCGTGAGCTATTGTTTAAAAAACTTATGCACCGATAAATTAGCCATCAATATGGAACATTTTGCTGTAGTTGTTGAAGTCATAGAGAATATTTCTCATAATTAAGCGTCCCTGAAAGGGCGCTTATTTGTTTTCGCCTCAGTTTCCTCGCCACCGCCACCGCCGCCGCATTATGGTCTCCCTTGAATATCTCCCTTATTATTACAAGGTTTCAAACCATATTTGGCAGTTATATACCTTAGGCGTGGGAAAATTTTTCTGCATGCTTAAATTTGACTTTTGACCTTTATAAAGGTCACATGATCAAAAACAATTTTCTGAAGTACACCCCCCTCGTCATCGCAGTTTAGGAAAAACTACTTGCTACACAGCCTTATAATTTGACACACCTGTTCATACTATCGAAAACGCGAGCTGATTAGATTTTGGGAGCAATTCCTTGAAAAATGTCTCATGTATGTGTGATTTTCTGACACCTTCCAATCTGAAAGCCTTAAATTTAGGTCAACCCCCCTATTATCTTCTTAAGTATTGCGTTTAGAGCTATAAAATATACTGGGAGGTAATAGGAAACCATATGTGGAGAGTCTAAATAGCCGGTCAGTTTTACCCCACGGCCCCCCTTATGGGTCAAACTGGGGTCATAAAATAGCTGATTTTGAGTTTTTGCCTGATATCTCCTTTATTGTTGCTTTTATAGCTTCAGAATGTATTAAGAGGTATTGGGAAAGCATATGTGGAGAGTCTAAATAGCCGGTCAGTTTTACCCCCCGACCCCCCCCCCCCCTTATGGGCCAAACTGGGGTCATAAATAGCTGCTTTGGAGTTTTTGCCTTATATCTCCTTTATCGTTGCTTTTATAGCTTCAGAATGTATTAAGAGGTATTGGGAAAGCATATGTGGAGAATCTAAATAGCCGGTCAGTTTTATCCCCCGACCCCCCTTTATGGGTCAAACTGGGGTCATAAAATAGTTGCTTTGGAGTTTTGCCTTATATCTCCTTTATTGTTGCTTTTAGACCTTCAGAATGTATTAAGAGGTATTGGGAAAGCATATGTGGAGAGTCTAAATAGCCGGTCAGTTTTACCCCCGACCCTCCTTTATGGGCCAAACTGGGGTCATAAATAGCTGCTTTGGAGTTTTTGCCTTATATCTCCTTTATCGTTACTTTTATAGCTTCAGAATGTATTAAGAGGTATTGGGAAAGCATACGGTGCAGCTTTGTTCATTCTTAGCTTTACAGCATGCTTATTAAAACCACAAAGCATTTTAAACTTTAAGGGATGCTTCGCTTTTGTTAGCAAAAGCATTCCTCTAGTTAGTTTGTTGAATATTGATACACATCACTTAATATGGATAATTAAGGTTACAAAATCATCTATAAATGGAAATTTTTCTAAAACTATGTTACCTTCAAACATGTTATATACATCAATAGAAAGGTTTTTTTATAGAGCTTCTTCTCATTTTTGTTGCATTAAAATTCATACAGAAATGGTGGAGCAATCTCAAGTTTAAAATTGAAGTTTTCATATTTATCAATGTCCCTATATATATGTTTTATTTTATTTATTTATTTGGGGTTTTACGTCGCTTTCAACACTGTACAGGTCATATCACGACGGGTAGTTGGAAGGGCAGAGGAAACCAGTACATACAGTTGATCAAGGTTCTGTACTGTAAACTGCCGACCAACGGCAATTAAGCAACTACCAGCTTTCCCACTTGGAGGTGAGGTCGGGAACTGAACCCCGGCCTTAGAGGTGGGAGGCCTGTGGTCCCTGCCCCTATATATATGTGACAATTTTTTGTTTTATTCTTACTTTAAATATCGGCTAATTTTAGTGTATTATTCATACAGAATAATATATAATTAAAGTAAGACCCCTCCTCAAACGACATGTAGAGAAATAAAATATCACTCATAAAGATTAACAGTATAATACTCATGCTACATACCGTTACAATATTGTCTTCTGTTCTGATATAGATTTTTTGCTATATGTCATTACACTTCTTTAACTCCTGTTTCAGCTCTATTCACTCCTTGGTTTCCTGTATCCAGATAACAGCGCCCCTGCCTTTGCTCTTTATAAGTTTTTCCAGGTGAGTTTGTTAAAATGATACAAACAAGGGGGGTATTTGTAAAGTGCCAAATTGATCTGGACATCCTCTAAAGCGCTGATATAAGAAAAAAATGAGGTAGTCTAGTGTGTCTTCATTGAGGCTGAAATGATAGCAATATTTGCCTGCTGGGTAGTCACTTGCAGGAACTATCGACTAACCGGTTCACGGTTTCCGATATACAGTACCTGTGGAGAGAGAGGAAATACTGAAAAATGTCGTCTACTGCGGATGTAAATATTGTAAACAATATGCAGATCTCGAGGTGCTAGGAAACAAAATTCATTCAAATTTGTTCGTAATTTGCAAATAAACTGCATATTTTTTTATATTTAACGTAATAAATAGATAAAATGCTTTGAATTCATACCGTTTTCAGTTGTGACTCCAAGTATTAAGAAATCTAACGATCCTGCAAAATCCCATATGAGGTGATATATATTGGAAAACAGTTAACCGGTTCAACAATATTGACGTCAACTAGTGCTTTGGTGACATAATAATCAGTTAGTAGCTTTAGTCTTCATGTGAGCCTCTGATAGGGGAGAAGGGGTTATAGGCTAATCTGAATATGTTGGCTTTCAACTGTCCTCTAGATCCAGTTACGCTATCCTTGGTTCTGAGTTTGTTCCATTCAATACGAACAGCTACAGTGAAACTACAGGTTTACAGCAAATCTATACCTGTCATTGGGTTTGTGTAAACTGCAGAGTGTACCATCCAGGACAGTTCAACTATCAGAAGTGCTTTGGGAACGTTTGGAACGAGTAGTCGTCACTCAGTAGACGAGCCCAATTTCATGCAAATTCTATCCCAGTTTTAAGAGTTGAGTACTCACATATATATAAAATACCGTATTGAACTGGTCATTTGTTATGTAGTGAATAATTAATAACACACCTTACTTACATTAAATCCCACAATGCACCTTTGCTCTCTGACATAATATCCACTATTTTATAAGGTGACAACAGATAAATCCGATTCAAGGGTTTTATCTTTATATATATATATTTTTTTTCGTTTATGGGTGCCACCTTATTGGATGTTGTATCCTGTCAAGGTACCTACAAAACTTTGTGAGAACTCGATGTTGAACTGAAATGCAATCCACGCAATATAATCTAATTATTTGTACTCGCTAATACTAAAAATGGAAGCATTTCGAAAGTGTTGGGAATATCTTCTATAATCAAAGTTAGAAAAATGTAAAGATAAATACTTGTTCGTTGAATTTGAAAAAAAAAATACTGAGTAATTTTAGATTTTTAGAAAAAAAAACAACCCTGCAGCAGTCTCTTCAGTTTGGCAGAATCACCTGGCTCCCAAGTGCATGGTCTTGAGTTCAAATCCACCCTTTTTTTCTATTTTTCCAGTCAGTTGCAGTACCAGGTCATTTTTTTGTGGTGAATTGTTATATTGTGTGCAATATTTGTATGTAATAATTGATTAGTGAATGAAGTGGGCGAGTCTGTAAATAAGTCCGTTATTGAGTTAATATGTGAGTGAGTGAGTGGGTGGGTGTGGTGGGGGGGTGTGTGTGAGTGTGTGTGCACGAGGGTGTGCATGTTTGTGTGTCAGAGAGAGGAACTGAGTGGGTGAGTGAGTGAATGAGTGAGTGGGTGGGTGTGGTGGGGTGTGTGTGCGTGTGTGTGCACGAGCGTGTGCATGTGGGTGTGTCAGAGAGAGGAACTGAGTGATTGAATGAGTGACTGAGTGAGTGACTAAGTGAGTAACTTTGTGAGTGTTTCAGCCTATGATTGGGTATGTAGTTGAGTATGCGAGTCTTTGAGTCATTCAATCAAAAAGAAACAAACTCAGTTAAATCAGTTTGTGGGTAAGTGAGTCATTGTCAGTAAACAACTCACTCACCCAGACATAAATGTCCGATTTTTATTTTACCCATTTCTGCTTGTTTTTTCAGTCACTTGCGGCCGCTGTGGGCTTTTTCTACAGTAACCACTTAGAGTTACATTGGCAGCTCCTTATTTTGGCAGTACTTAATGCCCTTGGTGCTCTAACCTTCATGTTGGTAGAAAGAGGTCACCGACAGCCAGCTGTAATTGTCGGAAACCAGTACACAATTCTAAAGGAAGGGGAGGAAGAGGAGGAGGTCAAAAATGAGGAAACGTAAACCACACTAGTAAAAAGATTAAAAAAAAATAATGAAATTGGCTTCTGGTCATGCGTAAAACCTCAGGTTGGATAAGTGCAATATATGTAGTGTACCATTATTGGATTAAAATAAAGGAATAAATGAAACCTTAATGATTTCTGCAGTGCCCTAATTTGGCAAAAAACTGAAAAACTTGTAACCAGTGAACCAATTGATGAGGTCCTAAAAATGATCCTTTTGCACTCATTTGTACTAATTGTAGAAACTGCAAGTAGTGATGTAATTGTTTACAGTGTAATATTAAAAATTCAAATTATGAGACTGTAAGCTATATTACTGCAATTAATAGTGTGCGTTTGCAGTCTTGTAAATGAAGTATCCATAATGATGTAGTTGTGTCAAATCTAATAGATCTCATACAACTTGGTGTTCCCATTAAGTTTAATTGTTGGGATGATTACTTTTTTTGCTGCAAACAAGTCTGTGGTGCTGTGTCTAGCTTTTTATTTTCTTTTTTTTTTTTGCAGTTGTGTAAAGTTATTGTATGAATGTAGTAATTATGCTGTAATTACTGCAATAATAACTTCAGTACTTTTTGTGAAATGAAAAGTGCCGAGGGTCACCATTCTGGTCCTTTTGTATACCTTAAAAACACTGTAAAATTCTCGAGTCTAGCATTGGGCTTTTTAGTGGTATCATTTGCATTAACTTCTGAACCTAGGTTACTGCAAATTGTTATATTCAAAGTTTTGAGGGCAATAATTATAGAGGGGGTGTTTATCACAGAAATTATGGTATACATATACAAGCTATGATGCCACACATCATAGAAAGGATTGTCCAGTAAAGGTTCAAACAGATGACGTCAGCTGTTAATAGTACTAAGTCCATTGACTAGACCAGTACCAACTGAAGACAGAGAAGTAGTACAAGTTTGAGAGTGTAGAAGATATGTTGTCTGTTCATAGAAAGCTAGCTCATAGAGCTAGAGAAATCACAAATTTTACTTTGAAATATTGCAAATACCGTTTTTATCCATTTTTTGAAAAAAAAGGTGGAGGGGGGGGGGGACTATTATAGATGCAAAATTAACTCTCAAGTCCAGTGGCAATGGGCGATGATGGACACTTACAGCCTTGATCTCGTTTGCCAGCATGTACTGGTGGGAGAGTTTAAAATAGTAGAAACAAACCTTACTTCTAAAAAAAATCTAAACTTTTATCCCATATTTTTGTAGATTTTCATGCGTCTGTGATCGAAACTGCCATGTTTTGTTTTGATTTTCTTTATTTAATAGGGAGGGGGCATTTATACGGATAAATACGGTACTTATGTTGTTGTGTTGAGGTCCTCCATGGCCTAGTGGGTTAGCAAGTTTGACATCTATTCACAGGTTGTCACCTCTGTGATGGTTAGACTCACACAAGTGTCTCAATAGGTTGCTGATGACGTAAAACCCCAACCGTGACTTTGTATCGTTGTGTTGTCTATTGTTGATACTGTTGGTTTATAAGTTTCTTTACAGTGGTAATCCAGGCTATTTCTGTCTTCTTTTGTCTCTTTGTTGTTGAAGATATGGCACAAGATATAATAATCCAGATAAAAGGTTCCTGGAAGTTCCTTAATACTACCCATCTGTACACAAATCCAAAAAACACTTCGGTCACAGTTTTGCTTTTGATGTTCCCACAGTTTGGAATGATATACCTGATGATGTTCGTTCTGCCGCAACTCTTGCCTATTCCAGAAAAAAAGCTAAAATCTTATCTCTTCGATAAGGCGTTTCCACCTTTTCCATATAAACTATCCGGCATTTCCGTGGCATCGACCTGGCAATGTCTATGAAATTATATTACTTAACTGGACCTGATTTTGCACCTTAGAGCCTTACTTGGCAGATATTAAGCGCTATAAAAGTACAGAATAGAATAACAGTAATACACTGCATTCACATATTTTGTAGTCAGTAAAATTCCCCAAAAAGTTGGATGCATCCTATAAGCTGCCAAGGTTGTCACATGTACCCTCTTTGTTGATGGTGGACTTGTTAAATGTTCGTAAGTGTTGAATATCGACAGTGAAAGCAAGTGACACTAACACTAACAAAAAACGAGAGCATTCAGTGAGCATATACCTCTGTCAAGGCCAAAACCCTTGGGTAAATTGCAGAATTTCCCTCCTGGAATACGTTGAAAGTAGTTCCATCAATATAATATTTATATGAATATATATATCGTAAAAAAATATTATTATATGTGCCTACAGTACAGGTGGGCAGGTGGGTACTAGACTGACCTGCCGACCCTCTGACCTGATCACCTGTCTGCCTCTCTACTTACCTTTTAATCAGGAACTGATGGCCTGCCAACCTGTCTACCTGTGAAATTTTCAATTTAATCAGCAACTATATTATTATAAAAACTAATGACCTGCTGGCTCACCGACCTGCCGGCCTGTTTAACTGCAAACAGTTACATCTCTACATTATCCACTTAATCAGGAAATATATTATTGTAAAAAAAATATATTCACTGATATTCATACGCCTGTCTACATCCAGGAAGGGAATTTTGCAATCCTTCCAAAACCTTCACTATATCTCCTGGAGTGCATTGATAAAAAAATCCTTTAAAAAAATCCTCGATCCAGAATTGATTGCCGATCATTCCGAAAAATTTAAATCAGTTCTTTGCTTGACCAAAATTCAAAGTTTGGGTTTTACGTCTCCTTCAACAGCCAGGGTCATATTGGGACAGGTCCACAGGATTTGTCACTTGTGGGAGTCGAACCCACACACTGAGGTGACAGTCTGTGATTAGATGCCAAACTTGCTAACCACTAGGTCACTGAGGACCTTGTTTGCTTAACCAAGACCCACGTAATGTGAAATTTTGATGTAAATCTGTGAAGCTAACTAACTAACAAACGAACATATTCCAGTGGTCACATAACCTGCTTAGTAGAAGCAATGAAAAATGCCAGTTTCTGGAAGCCCATATATTACAATCAATGAACAGTTCAAAGATGTATATTTTTATGTGAAAACATTATATATTGACCCAGTATCATGGCTTAATATTATTGTGAAATGTTGGAAATATCCATTGGCTAATTTTACCCAGTAATGCTATTTTAACTTATTTTTAGCAGATTTTACTTTAAATTATTGCTATGTAATGCCGGTCAATGGAAATTCGTACAAAATGGCTAAAATAATAGATCTACAGGTTGACGGAAGTGTTTTACTCATCGAAGCAGTTAAATATTTAAAAATAAAAGCTTTTAGCTTGTATGTAACATAAGTGCATGAATGCATAATTCTATGGGTTAAACCAAAATTAACTCACTAGGTAATCTTATTTAAATCTTATTTTTACTCCTAAAATTGCTACTTCTACTGAACTTATCCTGTAAAAAACCACAACCCTGCATTGGTTTCTAAAGCAGGTGACATTTCTATACATATGTACAAACCGCTAAGTTGTGAAAATGGCGAAAGCAAATGAAAATGTGGAATTTACAAACATTTTTAAAGTTTACAGTTGGTGACAAAAGAAGACCTAGTAACCCACAAATCTGTAGTTTCAAATGTATTGTCACTTGCACAAAAAATTCTTTTAAAATGTTTAATTGGAGAGTAGAAGACTTTTTACCGACAGTTGCATAGTTACAAATTACTGGTTGTCACTTTGAAAATGCTATGGATTTATGTTTCTTTTTACAGCAATGACTTTAGAAAACTGTGATAGACTTTAGAATATTTTTAAATCAAACTCTGGTTGATTATGTGTTTATATCTGTTTTCTTGGGACTGTTGGCACAGATGTTATTTTTGTACAAATGTTTATTTTTTTATTACACATGATGTTTATATTGTCAAGGGATTAAATACAAATACAGTCATATTTTGTCACAAGGGGGGATGTAGGACTTATAGCTTCGTGTGTCAATTATTTCATGTAAAAGGCCACATAGTTCAGTATAAAAGTTGTTAGATATACGTAAACGTACCAACGTAACAATGAAAAATAATTACAGCACAGTAGATTTGACATGTAACAGCTTGGTCACACCTTTTCATGCTAGACTCACAAGCTATATATAATAGAGAGTTTAAGATACAAGTAGACGTCATGACGCATACTGCAAAGAGAACCCATGACGTCGTCTTAGACGTTTTTTCTCAACTCAGTACATCAAGCTACAAGTACACAAAGTGAAAAACCAGTTCTACAAGTAAGGACAAAACGTGAATGATAACCTAAACTTTTTACTATTAAATCTTCATTTTATATTATCAACTTTTTAGCAATAATATATTCAAGTATCGTACATTATATATATGTTGCTAAAACGCCGTTTTAGACGAAAAATACACTTGAAAAGACTGTTTTTAAAAAGCCTCTAGTTTTTGCCATATTCAACAGATTAGGGACAGACCATTCCTTATCATGCTGTATTGTATTTACCTTTGTGGGAAGTATTTTTTTTTTTAAATGGAAAACTTAAAATTCAAAAGCTTATTTATATATTTAGCCTATTCTGTTGCTAATCTTTGCTTAACAATTGGATGATTTTATGTAACTGTAAATTCTTGAGTTAGTTATATCCCCAGACGAAAGTCGGGGATATATTGGATTCAGGTCCGTCGCGCCGCCGCCGCCGCCGCCGCCGTAGAAATTTCCTTGTGGACGCGATAACTCAAAAACAAATTAATATTTTTTTTTCAAACTTGGTACACATGTTAAGGGTGCCCAAAGGAAGATCCCTATTTTAAGGTGACCTTAAACTCCCAGTAAAAAAGAACTTATGGCCACCTTAAGGTCAGAAATTGCACTTTTGGCCACTTAGAGCCCTGTAGGTCACAAACTATGATGCTCAGCTGGCTGAAATTTTACCTGACCACACATTAATATGTTCTTAGTACATGTGCCGAAAATCATGACTTTAAGTTGAGGAGAAAATTGTGTTGGAGGCCCATAAATACCCCCACTTAGGGATTTTTTGCTATACTTTTCACATATTTTGCCCTATAATTTGGAAGTGATAATTCTGATGAGTCTGAAACTGCGCTAGGTATAACTTTGATATGTAATCCTTGTCTGTAGAAAATTTTAGGGCTGTAGGTTTACCCAAAGGGGTCGACTTAAGGTCTCAAAAGTGCCCACAGAGACCCAATTTATGCACTTTTTGCCACTTTCAAGCACTGTAGCTTTCAAACTATGTCTCTCATCTAAGTTAAATATCATCTGGGAATATATCTATGTGTTTTCTTATATGTGCCCCAACATTTAGGCCTTTAATAGACAGTTAACCTGTGTATCAGGACCATAAACACCCACCCGAGTGACCCTTATAAGACATTTTTCACATCTTTTTCCCTGTAACTTGGAAATGGTAAGTCTGAGAAGTTTCAAACTGTATTAGATATATATTCTGTGTGTAATCTTAGTATGTAACAGATTTTAAGTCTGAAGCTTTAATTTTGAAGGTCAAATTGAGGTCTCTAAAAGGCTCCCAAAGACCCAATATTTGGACTTTTTGCTACTTTTAAGCCCTGTGACTGTCAAACTATGTGACTGATAGAGCTCAAATCCTATCTGAGAAGATATTAGTATGTTATTTTTATATGTGCCAAAAATTAAGGCTTTAAGAAGACATTTAACCTGTGTATGAGGACCATAAATCCCCACCCGAGTGACCATTTTTAGACATTTTTCACATATTTTTCCCTGTAACTTGGAAATGGTAAGTCTAAGAAGTTTCAAACTGTATTAGATGCATATTCTATGTGTAATCTTAGTATGTGACAAATTTTAAGTCTGAAGCTTTAATTTGAAGGCCACATTTAGGTCTCTAGAAGGCCCCATAAAGACCCAGTAGTTGGACTTTTTGCCAATTTTAAGGCCTGTGACTGTTAAACTATGTGACTGATAGAGCTGAAATCTCATCTGGGAATACATTATTATGTTCTTTTTACATGTGCCAAAAATCAAGGCTTCAAGTAGACATTTAACCTGTGTATGAGGACCTTAAACACCCACCTGAGTGACCCTTTTAAGACATTTTTCACATATTTTGCTCTGTAACTTGGAAATGGTAAGTCTGAGAAGTTTCAAACTTTATTAGATACATATTCTATGTGTAATCTTAGTATGTAACAAATTTTAAGTCTGAAGCTTTAATTTGAAAGCCACATCGAGATCTCTAAAAGGCCCACAATGACCCAATATTTGGACTTTTTACCACCTTTAAGCCCTGTAACTGTTAAACTATGTGATTGATGGAGCTGAAATCCCATCTGGGAATGCATTATTATGTCCTTTTTACATATGCCGAAAATCAAGGTTTTTAGTAGACATTTAACCTGTGTATGAGGGCCATAGACACTCGCCCAAGTGCCTTTTTTGACATTTTTTCCGTATTTTGCCGTTATTTGGAAATGCTTAGTGTGACAAGTCTTAAACTGTATTATATATAATTTTTGTTTGTTATGTATGTCCCCCAAAAAGTTTCAGATCTGTAGTTTAATTGCTAAGGTCTCTTTAACAATTGTAAAATGCCCACAGAAACCCAATTTATGGATATTATGCCACTTTAAAGCCCAGTAACTGTCAAACTATGTGGGTTATAGAGCTGAAATCTTTGAATTTTTAAAAGGAAATGCCTGTCTATTTAAATTTTGAATATTAATAATGTTATGGCTATCTTAGTCTTTTAAGAACTTATTTTTGTGTGTTATACCTCTGCTTGCTGAGTTTTTCACTTTTTAAAATGAAACTGGTTAAACATATTCAAGTAGGCAAAATGGACACTTTAAGTGAGCTTTAAGTCCCAATATTAATGAAATTATATCCTTATGTAGTAAAACTAGGGGATTTTTAACCCTCAACTAGCCCAGTTTTATTCAACTTGCCTCAGTTAATTTTGGCACAGCTCCTACAGTTATGAACTCATTTCAGTTGATAATCACATACTTAAAATTCTCAATTCTTTTTGTATTTGAGTACCCCTTTTATATAGATTGTTTGTTTACCATTTATGCTCAACCCACATCCCCCACCCGGATTCCCCCCACCCACCTCTGGGACCTCCAGCTATATTGAGTGACACTAAATAAACAAAGGTATTTAATGATATCAGATGAGAAACAAAGAACTCAATGGGGTTGCAGATCTTGTGTAATAGTGAGAGAGGTGTGGAGAAGGGGAGAGGGGTGGGGGTGGGGGTGGGAGGTGGTGGGCTTCATTACATATAACACAAAGGGGAGTCAGAACTGAGATTGTGTCACATATTTAGGTTGCATATATATGGACCACATATATAGGTATAGAGGAAATGAATAACTGAAAACAATTTGCAAATTCTAAAAATAATATAATAAAATAATAATATAAATAATTTTTTTTTAAATAATATTTTATTTGTGAACAAATATAGAAACAGATATGCGCTTTTGGGATTATGAATTTTAGAATGGACATTGAATCATCAATCATTTAAATACTTTGAAGGAAGATTGGAAAATATGATGAGTTGAGTTAAAAATAATATTTTATTTGTCAACAAATATAGAAACAGATATGCACTTTTGGGATTATTATTTTAGAATGGACATTCAATCATCAATCATTTAAATACTTTGAAAATAGGTTTAGAGTTATCATTGCAGGAAGATTGAAAATATAATTTGAGTTATGTATTCGGCGTCTGGGGATACACCATCTTCCTTGGGGAGATATAAACAGAGTAGATTGATGTGCTGAAGTTCATATAATAATGGGTAATTATGTTTTAAAAAATTCCCGATCAAAACCTGTGGCGTGAGTGATGACCTGTCTGGGGATATGTTGGCGCCGAGTTGGCCCAATCTAGTTTACATTACATTGAATCACAGTGGATCATGAAGTAACAAACAGTCAATCCCTGATTCCTCTACCATATTTTCCTTGCAGTGAAAATGAGAAGGGGGCCTGCCTTCATCACGCAGTACTTGTATCTTAACCAGAAATTACAAACGTCAAACATCTACGTGTACTTATAGATTTTGCAGTACACGTAATTTCCAAAACGGGTATCTTAAACTCTCTAATCAACATGCTTGTGTACTTTTTGTTGGTGGATTGTTGTGGTACGATCGCTTTGTCTTCATGGAACATCTTCACTATTTTTGAGGCTAGGTTCGCTATTGGGTAGGACACAGTCGACCCAACGTGGAATGTGATTTCCATTCAGAACAGCTTTTATAGAATGTTGACCAAAGGTCAAAGGTCAAAGTTGGGGTTTTACGTCCCGTTCAACAGCCAGGGTCATATTGGGACAGGTCCTCAGAATTGCCACTTGTGGGACTCGAACCCACAGAGGTGACAGCCTATGATTAGATGCCAAACTTGCTAACCACTAGGCCACTGAGGACCTTTATAGAATGTTGAAAAAAACCTCCTGCAACATCTAACAAGCTAATCTGAAATGTACATGCCTGAGGTTGAAAGTGGGAGAGATATTGTAGTACAAAGAGTTCACTTTAGCAGTAAGGTCCCTCGGTGGCCTGGTGGTCACGTCTGTGGGTTGGAGTCCCACAAGTGGCAATGCTGAGGACCTGTCCCAATGTTGAACAGGATGTAAAACCCCAGTTTTGACTTCGTAACAATAAGGACAAGAAATGTACAGAAACGACTACACAGAAAGGTGTGACACAGCCATAAGGCTGTGAATAAAAAAATGAATAAGCTTCTCTTACATCACACAGTACATGTTCCTATTTTATTATGTTTTCAAGGGGCAAAATGTCTTAACTTGAATTTGATGGAGTAAGAAATCTAAAATTCGCCACATATCTGAAATTCGCCACATGTGAAAGTACTAATAAAATAAATGAATTGTGAGATTTGTTGAATGTATAGTAAATTAAGGCTTTTTGAACTGAAAAATACCAATTTTTAGACAAAAACATCATTTCCTTCATAAAATTAACTAAGGTTTTAGAGGTGGCGAATTTTAGATTCCTGGCGAATTTGATATTTCTTACTCTAATCAAGTGAAATGCAAGTAAAAGGCAGGTGTTCTGTTGTTATTTTCATAGCACAGATAGCACACAATGGCCACAGAGAAGAATTTGCTTATGCAGATTATTTTCTGTGTGGTTCCAGAAATATCTGACATGCAGGCTACAAAATTCACTTGCTTTGTAAGTAAGATCCCCTTGCAAACATCTATACATCCAATACAAACTGTCCGTGGGTGTAAATTTCACAAAATATTGTTGGGGCCATACGTGTTATAACCCTTATGTTGGGATGTAAGAGTAGTTTTAATCCGACCATTGGTTGGTGTTTATCTTAAAAACCTACAGCCAGGTATAAACAGTCAAGACCATTTGTTACTTTCAGCATTCAAAATACACATTCAAGCTACCATTGATAGCGGTATGGTAGGAGGCTCGGTATGGCTAGCTATTTAATGAAATAAAGGTACCATAATTGTTTGAATGTTTCTTTTTTTTTTTTTCGAAAAAACAAAAATGTATATACAAACAGCATACATGAAAATCAATTTAAGCACATAACATCGAAAGAAAGCTGAAAATGTTTACACTCTAATAGCATAAAGAAAGTTAAAGAAGTACAAAAGCAAACACATGACTGACATGGGTAAATCATTTAATAATAAAGAAGACAAATACTTAAACAGTACAGAAGCACAAGGCTATTTGGTTACCATTTTGCCTGAAATTTTTCTGTACAGCAATTTATTTTTGATATAAATTCCTGGTCAGTGAGGATACATTTGAAGTAGGCTCTGAATCTCATAGTACTTAATATTTTGGCATTTCTTGCACTATCAAAAATGAATTTTTTTGCAATGAGAATAACACAGTTTCTTGAAAAAAAGTCAATGTCCATTTGTAGGACACCAAATATAATTGTGTGCGGACTTAGGTCCAGGTATAAATTGAATTGCTGCTGGAGCCATTTCTTTAAATTGTTCCAAAATTCCAGGACGACAGGGCAGGATGTGAATACATGAATCAATGTCTCTTCACATGTATTACAAAATCTACATGAAGAGGTGGCACTGATCTTTAATTTTCTCATATATGAATGAGTTCCCAGAATTCTGTGGATAATTCTATATTGGAACCAAACTAGGTCGTTTATTTGCAATGTTTTGAAGCAAATTTTGTAGATTTGTTCCCAATCTTTTTCATTAATATCAATATTTAGTGTAATACACCATTTGTTTCTAAGGACATGATTTTCAACCTGTTTGTTCAATTGTTGATATAGCTGCCTACAGCCCTTTTTCTGACTAATTAGAATTTTCAGATTTGGAGGCAGGAAAGGTCTTGAAAGGTTGAGTGTATGGACATTAGAATTTGTAAAGTATCTTTTGAGACATCTTTGTAATCGTAAGTACTCTAAAAAATTGGATTTAATATTGAACTGATTTTTAAGTTCTTCTAGAGTTTTCATGCTGTCATCATTGTTGAGGAGATCTAAGGAAGTTGTAATTCCTGCCTTGTACCAATGTGGATAAAAAAGAGGTTCGGTTGAAATTTGAGGATTATACCAAACTGGACATATAAGGGATTCAATATTAGCTGGGTTTCTTTCATAAAGCAAAAAGCTCCATGACATTAAAAAGTCCTTCCAAAAAGGATTTGTTCTGTTACTTGCAGTAATTTTGGCCCATAGTGGATCCAGTAAATAAAACTTATCAATAGAAATCAAACTTGAAAAGAGTTTTGCCCAAGGAGCATTTGGAGTCTGAACTAGTCGCTTTACCCATGCTACTTTCTGGCATTTTATGAAAATATCAATATCAACCATATTAAGACCCCCATTTATGTAAGAGTTTGTAATCAATTTTCTATTTACCTTATCGGGCTTGTTATCCCACACAAATGAATACAAGAGGTTATTCAATTTTTTTACAAAAATGTTATTTGTTATAGGAAGAGAGCTAAAAATATGGTTAAAACTTGAAAGAATAAAAGTTTTCACCACCATGATTTTTCCGAGCAGCGTCAATCTTCTTCGCTTCCATTGATATAGAATTTTTTCACATTTGTTCAGAATTGGTGTAAAATTCAAAGTAGTAATGTTCTCTAGGTCAACAGAGAAATGAATCCCCAGCAAATCAAATTCAGATGCTCCCCAAAGTAAATTCTCACAGGTGTCATACATGTCAGTTGAACGGGTTTTTTTTGCCTAACCAAATAAGTTTTGTCTTATCTTTATTAACTACTAGACCTGAAAGTGAACCAAAAATTTCTAATGTATTAAGAGCTGCTTCAAGAGAGTCGTTAGTGCCATCAAGGAATAGAGTAGTGTCGTCAGCAAACTGTGAAATTTTGTACTGTTTATTGTGATACCATTAATACTACAGTTATAAATTATCATAAGATATAAAATCTGGGCAGCTAGTAGGAAAAGGTAGGACACAATGGGATCACCTTGTCTACAGCCTCTGTGTATAGTGAAAAAGTATGATAAATGACCTGACTGAAGAATTGTAGCTTGGATGTTCTTATTTAAAATATTAATCCAATGACAAAACTCTTTTCCGAATTTAAAGAACTTTAACACATTATTCAAAAATGTCCAAGAGACTGAGTCAAAGGCCTTTTGGAAGTCGACTAACATAAGCAGGCCTGGCAACTTGTTTTTTCCAGATAGTGCATGATATCATACACAAGACGTGTATTTTCACCAATAAATCTTCCAGCCATGAAGCCAGACTGAGCGTCAGAAATTATTTTAGCAAGCACCGTCTTTAACCTGTTGGCAATTGCTGTGGAAGCTATTTTGTATACAACAGATAGGAGAGAAATGGGTCGCCAGTTTTTTAAAAATTGGCGTGGTTTATCACCTTTATTTATTTGTTTATTTGGGGTTTTTACGTCGCTTTCAACACTGTACAGGTCATATCACGACGGGTAGTTGGAAGGGCAGAGGAAACCAGTACATAGAGTTCGCTAGGGTTGTGTACTGTAAACTGCCGACCAACGGCAAGCAACTACCAGCTTTCCCACTTGAGCCCGTGCGGGGATCGAACCCCGGCCTCAGAGGTGGGAGGCGAGAGTGTTACCACTCTGCCACCGTGGCCCCCGTTTATCACCTTTAGGTAGGCAGTTTATAATACAAGTTCTTAAAGAAACTGACAATTCCCCAGTCTCAAAAGCAAAATTCAGGCTGTGTAAAATGAAGTATTTCAATCCATCCCCCCAAAATTTAAAGAATTCCGCCGGAAATCCATCAACTCCAGGAGTTTTGCCATTTTTCATTTGTTTGACTGCACGAGTAATTTCTTCTAAAGTAAGTTTGCCTTCAAGTTTTGAGGATTCATCAAGTGTTAATTTGTTCAACTTTTTCCTCTCAAACAATTTGTCTAGATTTTGATCTGAAGGATAATGATCTTTTTGGGTGAATAGAGCAGAATAGAAATTTGCTATTTCATTAAGTATAGCTTTCTGGTCAGTTGAAGTTTCGCCATTGTCAAGTTGAATGCATTTAATCGTCTTTTCAACATAATTATACTTTTCCAGTGAACAAAAATACCTAGTAGGTTTTTCCCCCTCATTAATCCATTGTGCCCTTGCTCTTATTGCACTTCCCGTTAGAGCTTTTTGTCTGACCATTTCTATCTCCACTTTTTTGCTATCTAGAGCTTTTAGAGATGTTGGACTACTGGTACAATTGTTTTCAAGAGCTTGAATTTCACTTTTCAACCTATTTTCAAGCTCATTATCTTGCCTTTTGCGGTATGTTGCATATTTTATTGTCTCGCCACGAATTCTTAGCAAAAGCATTTCCAAAAAATTACTGTTGTTTATAGTAAATGTGATATTTTCATCAGAAACAGTTTGCAAATGATCTAAGCTATAAACCGGAAGGGCATATTTCAGTTTTTCTTCTTCTATAAGTTTATTAACTAAGCTAACATATTTGTCATCTTTTAACAAGCTACAGTTAAACTTCCACAGACCTCTACCACGGTGAAACTTGCTCAGTTGTATATTTATTTGAACGATAGAATGGTCGCTTCTGTATCCTGGGTTAATACAGCAGTTGGTTATGATATCATGCATAGAATGCGATATCAAAAAATAGTCTAGCCGTGCTTGACGTATGGGATTTTTTCTTCTCCAAGTACATCTCCTAAGAGAGGGATGCATAAGACGAAAGGTATCCTTTAAATCAAAAGAATTCATTAATTCTATAACTGAATTGCGAGCTTTGGGATTGTTTATGTGCTTGTATAGGTCACAGTCTAACTGAGGGTTCAGTATTAGATTTAAATCTCCACAAATTATTGTGAAAATGTGGTTGCTAGATTCAATATTTGTTTTTACTTTAGTATAAAATTCAGGAGAGTCTCTATTTGGACTGTATAGATTTATAAGTTTGACTGAAATCTCCCCAGTATCAATATCAAGGCTAATCATATTCCCCTCACTATCTTTATACACAGAAAGAAGCTTATATTCAAAATTTGTGTTGAACAGTATTGCAATACCTCTAGAATTAGAGGAAAACCCATTTAAAACACAATCACCTTTCCACAAAGATCTGACATTTGACTCCTCTCTAGGTGTCCAGTGGGTGTCCTGTAGACAAATTATGGAAGCTTTAGTTTTATACAAGTAGGCAAGTACATCTATTCGTTTGTTTTTATTTTGAAGACCCTGGCAATTTGCTGACAACACTACAATTTCCTCACCAATAGTCATAAGACATAGTTGAAGACTCTCCTAGCAACTCCAAAAACATTTGGTTAATAGTCCAGAAATGTTGAGAAATTTTTTTTAGCCTTGTGTTTACCATACTTGTAGAGTACTGTATTGATAACCCAGAAATAGATTGCAAACATGTATGCTTATAAAAATAAAATAAACAAAAACAATTCATGTATGGTAAATAAAAACTAAACAAAGTGAAATTTATATCAAGGCATTATTAATTAGTATACTATATAGCCAGGGATCAAAAAAAAAAAAAGAAAAAGTGCTGAGAGAGAAAATAACATCATTTTCAAGGTTGTTGCAGGCAGATAACATACTGCTTATTGACATATCTATAGAAGTTTTAAAAAGTTAAGATCGGTCACACATTAAGTGTTCATGTAAGAGATAAATATGGTTAATTTGATACAAAAACACAGATATCCCATCATTAAATTATGATACACATATAACAAAACATAACTTTTTCTTCAACTAAAATATATCTGATTTCAGATAACTTTTCGGATGTCTTTGTATAAGGTTAATATCTAGGAGGGATATATAGGGAAAACAAATGATTAATAGATAAATAATAATTAGAATCTTTTTTTTATTTGACTAATATATTAATTTTGTATATTTTAAGAAGGTGATGCATCGACATTTAAGTTTTCCCAATTTTCAGGTACTCTTGGATAGTATTAATATATGCTGCAAAGACTTGCACAGGCAAGTTTGAATCACTCAAATATGTAAATTGATAGCCATATATTATGGAGAAAAAAATTATATTAATTCTAACTCAATTCTAAATTGCACTTATAGTACTTAATCTTTGTCAAAAAACAGACTCGAAGGCACATTGCACTTAAACATATTGTTCAATTTTCATATGATACTGCTATCAAATGTTGATGTCAAATACTGCTGATTAAAGCCCTCATTGGTATGACTCTAGTCAAAAATAAATGTAAAGATATTCACACAGCAAAAATGTTCACAATACCAATTTTAAGCAATTTTGGGCTTTCAAGTATTTATAATACATGCTTCGAAAAACATATATTGGCACTGAATCCCTTGTAATATGTTAGACCAAATAATTATGGAAAAAGACTGTATACATTATAATTAGACTTCTAGAGCACTTAATATATGTCATAAAACAGCCTATAAGGTACATTACACCAAAATATTTGTTCAATTTCATAATACCAAAATAAATAACTGTAAAGATGTTCACACTCCCAAGTTTCAAGTACTCTAGGTGTTTATATTACATGTTTCAGTAAACATAGATTGGCATTGAATCCCTCAAAAATTTGTTGAGATCAATTAACTATAGAAAAAGGATGTGAATTTAATTTCACTTTTATAACACTTAATATTAGTCATAAAACAGACTCTAAGGTGCATCACGCCAAGACACAATGTTCAAATTTTGTAGAATACTGTATATCGATTACAGCATATCAAATGCTTAATTGGCATGACTTTAACTAAATATAAATGTAAAGATGGTCACACTGTATATTTTCACAAACACTATTTTCAGGTGCTCTAGGGTATTTAAATTGCATGCTTCAAAGAGCATACATAGGCATTGAATCATATAAAGTATATTATGAAACAAATTTATTAATGAGAAAAGACTATCAAATCTAATTCTAATTGCACTTTTAAAGCACTTAAAATCTCTGTTAAACAGACTGTAAGGCACATCACACCAAAACACATTGTTCATTTTCATGATGTACCGCATGACAAATAATACATATCAAATGCCTGATTAGTAAACTTCAACCAAAAGTCTATGTAAATATAGTCACACAGCGAAGAGTTTCTAAACATGTTTTCCAAGATTAGAAATAATCTGCTAATGTAACAAAACTATGAAGTAATTTTCTCAATACTACTTCATATGGGAAATAATATCCGAAGGAAATGTATAAAGTCATAGTAATTATAGGCTTTGAATTAGACCGAGTTTCTGTCCCGTCGCCAATTGCTATTGATATACTGATGGACACAATGGCGAGGGACAGAGTTCCCATGTACCTGTTTTCTGTGTAAATCTCGAAGTTTTGGAAATTATTTCATTTACTTTGAAAAGTCCTTCTGATGTCTAGATAGCTGTATCTCGTATACAATACATATGTTGTTGAACTAAACTGCTTTTACAAGCCAGGAATTTCTTTTGTAGATAACTATGTAATGTTGAAGGTTTGTTTACATTTTAAAAATAGGTTGAACTATACACATACCAGAAGGATAGGCATTAAATATTTGTGAACGGCACATGTACATACCTTAAAGAAACCAAATAACACTTTATACTTGTGGTAATATGTGTAGAAATATGCCGTTCAAAATTTACACAGAAAACCAGTACATGTGAGCTCTGTCCCTCGCCATTGTGTCCATCAGTATATCAATAGCAATTGGCGACGGGACAGAAACTCGGTCTAGCTTTGAATGTGATCCAACAAATAAAATCACAAGAAAACATGCATAATATGCCAAGTTATTATGTTATTGAGTCATTTCAAATAAGGATGATATCAAATGATACAATATTAAAACAGTCGAGTCTATGTTCACTGAGTGATCTCAAATGAACACCAGGATAACTCTTCATAAACAGATTTACTGGTATACTAGCATTACAGTTAGATAGAAGTGTAGCATGTCAGTTTTAAAAATAAGTATAGCGTTATTGACATGCGTATTATGACAAATCTTTAAAGTCAAGTTTTTGTAAAAAGTTCACGAGGCTATATGTAAGTGAATTCTACAGTGACACCACAAACTCACTTTTATTTCTGTTTGATGCTTTCTCTAAGTTCACTGAGCATCTTGCCTAAAGTGTTCGAACCCCTCCATTTAGATGGATCCCATAGTTGATTGTCCGAAAGGGAGAAGCCTGCTCCCCAGTAATTGTCATATGGACTGGCTTCTACAAGGGTGGCATCATCGTTTTTTTCTAGAAAGTCCAACAATTCACAGTTTTGAGTGAACTTGGCATGGAGAGCAGTTCTCATGTAGTCATTACGGGCGTTGCGCCATAAATCCATGTTGAAGTTGTGAATCTTCTTTCCTAGGGATTTAGCGACAGCAGGATTGGTAGTTTTGAGAATCTTTTCAGCAGTTACATCATCACCAAAAAGGCTGGCTTTCTTGAACATGAAGAATTGTTCAACAGATTGGAAAGTGGTACCATCTATATCCAATGAGCAGGGGTGGTGGTTAGAGAGCTTGGAATGCAAGGTATAAAATGCTGTTATCCCTCCCTTTGTAATGGTGGACAAGTTGTTTGGTTGGAGCTCTTGCGGCAGTTTGTCAAGGTCACCAACGGTATAAGGTTTGCCATCCAGAATCAGCTTGTCTACTGAGAGATGCGCTTTGTGGTTAGATCTGTAGGCTGCAGTAAGGACAGGAGAAAACATCTTTCTACGCTGGATCACTTCTACAGGGAAGTCTTCTACTACCAATATACCTGATTCACGAAATTTCTGTTTCTGGCGAATCACTTTCAGCTTGTCTTTGAAACTCAGAAATCTTGCTATAATAGGAGAGTCATGTGCACCACGTAATTTATGAGCTCTTTCAATGCAGTTTTCTGGAAGATTCAAGTTGTATCTGTTACACATGTCTAAGATAATTGATTCACAAACTTTGTCTGGCCAAGATATAGACTTGCCTTTTTTCATCAAAACAAATTTCAGGTTGTTCCTTCTGGATACCGTTTCCGTAGAAACCAATCTGTCTTCCAATATGTGACATTTATCCTGCATTTGTTTTAGATTTGACTTTAGAGTCATATTTTCAGCTTGAAGTTGGGTGCATCTTTCTGATAGAACAGTGATTTGTTCTAACTTAGACGTTGCAGTTTGGAGGGAGCCTCTTAAGAGTCAAGCTCACTTCTGACTGGGTCTAGGTACTCCTCAAATAACACACAGATGCTGGCAAGAGAGAGTGGAGCATCAGGAGAAGTGGGTGATACAAACTCATAGCCTCTCCATTGGGTTTTATGAGGGGGTTGAAAAACTGCCTCTCTTGTAATTCTTGATAAAGATGTTGGTGTTTCAGCTAAAGTATTATCGGCCATATCTTCAATTTTATATGTTAACTTGTAAACCACAATTCAGTAATCAAGTAATCACTAAATTTTATACCAAGCTTTTCTAAATAATGCAACACTATAGTATGCCAATGAATTATTCACTAGGAATATATAGTCAAATAGATTTCAATACTTCAATACTTTCCTGCCGTGCATTAGGAAGTATCACATGAACTAGTGGACAGCATATTAGGTATTTCATTCATTGGCATTAAAGGCTCATCTAAAAAGCCCTTTTTACAAAGGCATGTAGTAGTAGTCTTTGAAGGTAATTAAAGTTCTATATTCCAGTAAAGCTTTTTGGAACAGTGTATTGACCAAAACCAATAAGTGAAAATCTATTAAGGGAAGGACCCAGTCTGCAAGTTGGCATTGTGTGTACAAACACTTTAATCAATTGTCTTTTTATCAGATGTTGGCATTAAATGTTCACACCACATATTTACCTGCATGGCATTAAATATTCACACCACATATTTACTTGCATGAATTAATATATTCAATTTGTGCACACTTCAACTTTCCATATAAGGCAATGTGATATCCAAGTCTTTTCTTTTCCCATATTAATACATATTAAATCACATATTTTATTCCTGAATAAACCATAAAAGTATTCCATATTTGTACACAGTGTTTAGCTAAATGTGATCCATGTATATTCCTTTATCTCATTCATGATTTTCAAATTTCCTGCCTGATGCACTATTTGAAAAAAAAACATATAAACTCTCAGCACCAGAAAAAAACCTGTTTGAATGTTTCTTGATTTTTCCACAAATCATGTAACAGATTCACCAACTTTTTGAAGCATCATTTTTGCATTTCACCCAACTGTAAAGCCTGTGAGTTGATAATCTAGCAATAACATATTATTATAATTAGGTAAAACTATGAGTTTACATAGTTACATTTTGGGCTAGTTTTTACTTTACTGGTGTAATGGTAAATCTTCCCCCCCCAAAAATTTTGCCCCCCCCCCTCCGGGGGGAAGATTTTCTAATAAATTATACCCTCCACCTGAAACTGTTCCCCCGCTTAAGGACATTAATCTTCAACTGATAATTTTATGCTTTATTAATTTTTAGAATATCTATCTAGACCTGCAGTTTGTCATTTCATAGTTTACTATCTTTTAAGATTTATGATAATAATACCTTCCATTTTGGTGGATCCATTAGTTTCAATTGTCATATAAATTCTTCGAATGAAACAAAATAGTGAAACTCATTACGCAGACCTGTACTTTATCATTGTATGTTTGTATCACTGGTGGGGGGGATTTTTATTGAGGGGTACTATTTTCTAGATAATTTTACCCCCAAGGGGGGGAGGGGTGTGTGTTAAGATTTACATTAACACCGGTCACCAGTACAAGATTTGGGCGATAATATAATTCCACGTTTTTAACAATTCTGACCTTTTATTTTTATTGTCATACATAGGAATACTATTCATGGAAGTTGGGAGCTTGCCGCCATTAATAACTTTGTTAATTTAATTTCATATTTCCTTGACAATTTCCTGCAATTTTCAAATATGGTGGATCCTGTACCAGTAAAGTAAAATTTCCCCAAATTTTGCTTTATGAAATGTATGCTTATATATGCTGGATTTTACATCATCAAACTGATGAGCTTATGTCTTCTAACATCTAGGAGTTCTTTATGGATACCAAACTTCTGTGTGCATGTGTGATAAAGTTATGGTGTATACTTGAGCCTTAAATAAAGTTACAAGGTGAAGTGATTCAGTATGCACTATTTCATTAAGATTCTGCACTACAATTGGCAAGTAACTGTCAAATTTCCCATGTAAAGTCAATAGTGAGATTTGAATACAACTGACACTGCCCTTTTTACCCCACAGCCTTTAAGCGTTGTGCCAATATTATTTTAGCCTATGGCGTTCTGATGGGTGGGCAGGATAAAACTTGTCCAGTCTGTATCTCAGAAACTGTGAGGTTAAGATGTTAAAAAATCTTGTCCAGGTTATATATCAAAGTCAAAGTTGGGGTTTAACGTCCCGTTCAACAGCCAGGGTCATATTGGGACAGGTCCTCAGCATTGCCACTTGTGGGATTTGAACTCACAGAGGTGACAGCCTATGATTAGATGCCAAACTTGCTAACCACTAGGCCACCGAGGACCTCAGGTTATATATCAAAAACCGTAAGATGTAGGAAGTTGATATTTAGTAGGGACATTAGTCATGGTGTGACCTTGATTTCACCTGTGACCTTGCCATAGTGACCTTGACCTTTAAAGTCTAGTCAAGGTTATATTTTGAAAACTGTAAGGAAGTTGATGCATGAACGGGACATTGGTTAGGGGGTGTAGCAGTGACCTTGATTTGATCTTTGGCCTTGCTGTAATGACCTAAACCATTAAAATCTTGTTGGGGCTATATCTCAGAAACCATAGGTGTAGGAAGATGATACTTGGTAATATTATTGGTAAGTGAGTTTAAGTGTGCAACAGCATGGTGTCACCTTTATTTGACCTATGATTTTGCTGTAATGACCTTGAACTTTAAAATTTTGTTCTGGCTATATCTCAGAAACCCTAAGGTGTAGAAATTGGTACGTGGTAGTAATAGTGATGTAGGGTGTGCAACATCATGATGGGGTCTTTATTCGAACTTGGACCTTACTGTAACCTGTAAAAATTTTGTCAGGGTTATATCTTTGAAAAATGTAAAAAGTGTGAAAAGTGTAAAAAGTTGATACTTGGTAGGGACTTTGGTTGGGTCTGTAGGTGTGCATTGTCATGGTGTAACCTAGATTTGACTTTTAGCCTTGCTGTAGTGACCTCTTTTAAAATCTTGTCCAGCTATATCACCAGAAACCACAAAGGGTAGAAAGTTGATACTTAACAGAGGCGTTTTGTAACCTTTAACCTTGGCTCTGTCAAATTTTATTCACCTGCCATATATGAGGAAGATTTCTCTTATTGCAAAGATATATGGATCTGTGCTACTGATTTTTGTGTACTTTTATCTAATTGTTCTTTAACAGCTATACTTCTATTAATGAATTTTACAGCTTCATAATTTTTAGTTTACTGATTAATGGTGCCATCTTGCTGTTGAATTGTCTTCTATTAATACCTTATCTTTACATACATTTTCACTCTCTTAAATGTAATTATCTCCCGCCCGGCTCGCTGGCGGGAGATTATAATTTGCACCATGTGTGTGTGTACGTGCGTGGGTCACACAGTTTTCTCTGAAACTACTATAGTTACACATTTTTGGTAAATTACTTGTCCTAATGAATTTTTACGCTCTTCAAAATTTTTTTGGGATTGGTGAACTTTGGCCTACTTTTGAGTGAGTAATAGCACTTTTACCTAATATAATTATATGGCTTATAACTCTCAAACTATTGCATTTAGAGTATTTTGTTCGAATATGTTGTTCAGCTACTTTCTCCACAGCTACAACATGGTCAGTAGTTTGGAAATGTACCTCCATAGCTAAGTGAGTAATAGCTACTTTGTCAATTTTTAATGATAACCATAATGAGTGAATGGCTTATATCTTCAAAAGTATTGCAGCTACACAATTTCTCTCAAATATGTTCATCTACTTTTTTGTAAAGTGTAACATATTTAAGTTTCACAACTTTTGCTCAATGTACAAGTGAGTAATTGCTACTTTATTGCTACTTTTAGTGAAAATGTGAAAAATCACAAATATCTCGCAAACCATAAGAGATAGAGCAATTTCGAGCGAATTTTTAATCCACAAGGTGGGACAACAGTAGTAAATAGAAGAGCCGCTAGGCGGTCTTGTGATTGGTTTGTATTGTTCTATGATACAAATCGATGATGTCCTAAAAATATTTTAACTGAGATAGAGATGTAGCATGACAATGAGCCTCTCATACTAATATAAATATTTGAAATTAAATAAGGTAGAAAATTTGAAGAGAAGATATGAGAATTTATAATTGCTCAGATTGGAATATGTTATGACAATGAGCGCAATGACATAACTAATATAAATATTTGAAAATACTTAACCCCTCACATTCCAAAATTTTCCCAGGCTCTGAAATAGCCTACCGTACTATATCTAATCTATGCAACCATTTTATTATTGAAAAAAAGAACAAAAAATGGATTATATACATCTTTGTTTATAAACATCCTCACACAGACAAACTAATCCCCCCTATCTCATTGCTGTCGCCTAAATGGTATGTCACGTGACCCTAATGTTAACTTTTATACCTGAATTTCGAACGTCAAGGAAAGCAACACCAAAAAATCCAAACCTCTGAGTGAGCACAAACACAACCTCAATATATGTCACGTGATCAATATATAAAATAATGCAAATTCATCATCTTTTTATTGTATCACTAGGTATATAAGACTCTCATTGATTAGATTTTGCTCATAAGCTGATTATACCAATAACAATATGTTTTCCAATACACCTAACGGAAAACAGTCTACAGAATCTCAGGATCAAATAGATTCTGTATTAAAACCTGCTTCAAAACCACATATCACTGGATTTTCACTTCAGAACACCCAGAATATCAAATATGCCTATAAAGAACCTGGGAAATACCTAGGGAATAAATCATCTAACATATTTCCATATATTGAAAGGGCACCTTATGCAGCCCTAGGTGAATATCCTAATCATTCTCTGTTACATTTTTCCAGGTATATTCATAGATTTGAAACATTCAGAAATTGGCCAAAGTCACATCCAATAGCAGCCTCAGATTTATGCCAAGCTGGATTTTTATATACAGGACAAGGTGATAAAGTATATTGCCCATGGTGCAGGATAATGCTAATAGAATGGGAATCCTATGACAGACCATTGGAAGAACATAAAAGACATTCACCAATGTGTGATTTTGTTAAGATGATTACTCCATAGTGATAAATATTATTTTTAAACTACAACTAAAAGTCTATATACCTTTAATTAAGTTATGTGTAACACTAACCTCATACTGAATATATATTCTCACGTACTAAATAACTTTAATTATATCTTTATTATACACTCTAAATCTTAAATAAACTTATTGAAAGTAATTACTTTTTTCTCATGCAATGCGTTATCTTGACCATTTACCTTTACCCACTTAACTTTACGTCAGCCATCTCAAGACCCTAACTAATTTAGGCATTAAATTAGGAACTGGACATTACCTCTGAATGCAACCCTGACAATTTTTTTTGTTAATTATGCTGACCAGGTATTTTAATCATTTTGATGAAAATTTTTCACATACCAACCCTGTCTATATAAACCAAGACTTTTTACCAAATCTCCATATTACAACATCAAGACTACCACACACCTTGTAAGAAATCTACAGATACTTACAATAACCTAAAGATGGCAGAGGCTAGTTTGAAATCTACACTTAATAAGAAAAGACGAGTGGATGGCAGTGCAGGAACTAAATCTAAGAAAGCAATGCAAACTTTGTCATCTGAATCTTTGAATGCTTTGAATTCTATTACTGATCTAACTCTATCTGGACCTGTACCATCCACTAGTTCTGGCAATAATTCCGTTATTAAGAAGACCTACCATTTGGGGGGTACCAAGTATATGGTACTTTTTGGTCAACAGGGAATGATCGAGGAAATTCATCTTAAGGAATGGGATGGGGAGAAAGTAACTAGAGAGGGAGTACGACTCAATATATCTAGATTTATTATGATTCTACATAATATTGAGACTGTAGAACACGCTCTTGTTAAGATAATGAAAGGGGAACCAGATGTAGATATAAAAATTCATATAGGAGGGTCTTATTATATGTCTTGTAATTCGCCATATAGATCTGTAGGCATTCGTATGTGGAAAACAGGTTCTAATGGAGAATTATTTCCAACCAAGGTCGGTCTAACCCTGAATTCTAAAGAATTTCAAGAGTTTTCTAAATATGGGAATAAAAATTTTTCAGACAGGATGGAATTATTTACTTATATTCCATGTTTGTTACAACCTGATAGAGAAGGTCACAATAAATTCACCTGTGTGGAATGTATGGAATCTGACGCACCAGCTTTAGGGGAAGTGGATTTTGACATTCCCTTGTGAATGTTTTTATGACTATATAAATATATACATGTTTAAATTTTGGGGAGGGTTTCTCTTTTGGGTTTTCGTAATTGATAATCACAAAGTATAACACTTAACCTTGAATTATATATATATATATATATGCTACTCAGTCCTTTAGCCCTCTCTCATACAAGTTCTCATCTTCTTTTTCCTCCACAATAGTGACCTCAACAGATTTCTTTTGGAATAGAACTGATGGATCTCACAAATATAAAAATTGACCTTTTTCTAGGACGTAGATTTAATGTCTACTACCCTAAACATCTTCCCTCAGGAATGGTTACATTTATGTCATTGATGAACCTGATACAGGAAAATAGGTATAGGGAGGCCTTTACCTGTTTTCTATTGTTCAATGATGTTCTGCAAGGATATATTGTGTAAGTATAATCTCTTATTAGATTAAACAATAATTATTAAAAAAATTTAAAAATATCAAAAAAAAAAAAAAAAAAAAAAAAAACCCACCAAAACGTAGAACTATGTGAGCTATTGTAATTTAGGGCTTTAAATAAGTATATGGACCTAAAGTTTTTTAATTATTTAATTTTTTTTTAATTTTTTTTTTTTTAGCAAGAAATATCCAGCATTTACAGAGTACTTTGTGGATATTATCTCCAAGGCTGAATGTGCTGTATGCAAGGAAAGGCTGAGTAAGGATCAAATTCATCTCAGCAATCCCTGCGCTCATTTCTTCTGTGCAATGTGTGCTTGTCAGTTAGGAAAAATCTGGGAAGAGGAAGGGCGTTTGAGAAGGAAATGTCCAATGTGTAGGGTTCATTTGCAAGATCATCTCTTTGCTCGACCATATTCTTTTACCAGCACCAAACTAAATTATACATCTCTGTTTTTATGGATCCCAAGGACTATATTCATGAAGCAAAATCAGGGACCAAGTCTTATGGAAACTCTAAATAAGAAAGATTTTGATAGGGCTTTCTATTATATGTTTATTTTGAATAGTACTCCTTGCCCCATTGAGGAGAAAATTGCACCAGGCTGGACAGAATTCTATAATGAGAGGAAAGAAAATATGACATGTGTCTCATGTAAGGCTGGAATGCCTTATGACCAGGCCTTTGCAGCTAATTGCTCGCATTTTTATTGTACTGTATGTGCCTCATTTTTAAGAGAATCCAACAGGGAAGGATTACTAAGGTGCAAAAAATGTGAGCAGCTTATTGAGGGTCCGGAAGTAGATGTGATATTTCTCAGACCCTTCATGGAACCATCTTCGATGGAAATTTCAGAGGATGGTGTTGATGTAGTGCAAAACCAGGAGGAGGTAGAGGGAGAGGACCTGCAGGAGGCATAATGATTTAATCAATGTGGGATGTAATATTTAACTCACTCAAAGATAGGTGTTATTGTGCAGAGATAGGTGATATTGTATTGATTAATCTGTCATTTACGTTATGCATGTGATCATCTCATCTATTGATATTTTAATTTTGAATCAAATATAGATGTATATTTTTTAAATATTTAATCCTCGGGAAACATCTATCACAGATTTCGAACGTAAGGGAAAGCACTCTCATAGAAAATGATCACGTGGTTAACAGCGAATGTCAAACTAATCAAGGTCGAATTACAGATAAAGATTGAAGTAAAACAAAGTTCTTAGATGAATAGCTAAAATTATTTCAAAATAACATTCCAACTTTTCATACATTAAAATCAAACATGATTAGATATGACTTTAACGACACAGATTATATATACATATATACTTAATAAGTTTTACAGTCTCTCCTCCGCGTAAATTTTTGTAGCAAATTAACCATGATTTACATGTTTAAAATTACACTGCAGATTTAACTGAATAATACACAACAAAATGATATACTCCTGTACATTACAAAAAGTCTCTGACGTAAAGTTAACATTTGTAATATTCACCAGATTTTGTAGCATTAATAAATACATGTTTGAATATTTAACGGTAGCATTATTTTTTCCTGTAGTAGTTTGGTCTGACATATCTAGCTCCGGATCTAGTACAGAGATACCTAGATTCAGATAAGGAACTTGAACTTGAACTGACAGGTGAAATCTCTGGTGAAAGAGCAATCATATCTTCATATTTATTTGAAAGTTTTTTTTGTCCTGCTATGAACTGATACATATCATTGGGATCTATACTAGAAACAGCCTCATTCGATTCATGCACTGAACTATCTGGTATCCTGTCACTATTATTCCTACTGGAAATTGTTTCATATTCATTATTTTGTACACCCTCATCTTGGCTAAATACTTCAGAGGGATTGATATCTGACCTGTCACCAGACGAGATGTGTGAAATAGAACTATTCGAATTTCTGTGAATACGAATATCATGAATAATCCTGTCTGCCTGAATTTCTATCTCACTGTTCCAAGTCATTGTCTCTCTGCTGGATGACCTATTCTCACAATGAGATGACGAATGCACACTAATATCAGAACTTTTAGGATAAACAGAACTCTCAGAAATTATTATTATGGTATTTCTACTATCCCTTGAATATTCGGATTGCGATATGGAGTCTGTACTACTCTCACTTGTTATATGTATAGACTCACTGTCAACTGTAATGTGTTTTAGATATGTAGTATCTCTGCTGTCTCCACTCTCAGAACTGTCAGGGGAGGAATCATTGTTTAATGAAGGAGACACACTATGTCCAATGTTCGGATAAAGAATTCTTAAGAATAATTTCAAAATAATATGCCAAATACACAGAAAAATGTCATTTCTCATTATCTTCAATCCAACTACAGACATAATAATAAAAAATCCCACAAGAGCTACACAGATCTCAGTCCATGATTGATCAACACTCGGTTTCGTAGTAGTCACAGAATCTTGAGGTGGGAGGGTTGTTACAGACTTCTTCTTCTTTGCTACAAAATACCAGTTGATACATCAATCCCAATAACCTTTTATTGAATATGCATAATTCTTACAGTTATTTAACGATAGATTATACATACAATATTTTTCTTTGGAAAGCTGATGTCCTCCCAATCATTATATACTACAGGAATATCTTCGTATACATGCTCTTCATCAAAAGTACTATCTGAAGTATGAATAAGATATAAAGATAATCACAAATTTGTTGGATACCACCTAAAAGGATTATCACATTATACATAATGATAGGTCTATTCCTAATTATTAAAAAAACAAAAACAAAAAAAAAACTTACCTTGTTTACATCCTAAAACGTTTATCCCTTTGAATGGATCATATATACAAATCCCCTTGCAAAGCCAAAGGATATTCTTTACATTAGGATAGTTCCTCTTAATTGACTTTAATGGTAGTTTTATATATCCAACGCGACAATGACTATATTCAAGAATTTGAATATCTTCGTTTCCACATCTGATGAGATATTTATCAAACTGCTCTCTATTTACAAACCCAGTCACAGTCCCTCGTTCATAGCCTTTAAAAAATCTACAGTCTATCCCTTGCACATTGACATAATAACTGACTAATAACTGTAACATGTAAAATAATAACCATAAAAAAACAAAATCTCCATGAATTTTTGAAATACCGGTACTCCATATCCATCTTGACTAGATTAATAATGCGGTGGATTGGTTTCGATTTGCCTTTACGTCATTGAAGATGACGTATAATCGATTAAAACGTCACATTAATGTGACGTCACAAACTAGTTACATCAAAACACATTTAATCGAGGCATTAAACATTGATCAAAATTAAATTATATAATATATAATATATTTACCCAGATAACTAGTCTCGTTGGAAACAGATAAATCCACCTTTTTATACAGACATTGATTTTCTAAATGATTAATAATACATGTCTCCGTCTCTTTTGTTGTCATGGAACAGCATGCAGGTGCGAGATAATAACTGTGATTAATATAATAATATAAGTTGGTTATGTATTCATGCATAGGATTAAGGGATATTTTAAAAGTTCAATTGTATAGATAAATATATTCATGCTTAGATGTCATCCATAAATAGTCAAAATAATGTATTTTTACTTTTCATTTGTAGAACATCCCTCCATATTTCTTTCATTGACCACGCTTGTCATCTCCATCATGCCTCTTTCTCTCATAATGCTGTTCCTTAACCTTGAACCTCTCTGCATTCCCCTTCTGTTGCAAAATCCTTTCCTCAAACAGCCTACCATGAGTCCAATGATCAAAGAAACTAATATGCAGGAAGGAACACTTGCCAGGAAAATCAAAATCTTGGGAAAACCCTTTTCATGTAAATTTTCCAAATGAGTTATTAATTCATTCCCTTTATTGCTAGGACTACTGGAAGAAAAGCTTGTCATTGACCACCAATTTTCTAGATTTGGAGATGTCATTGATTGCTTTGAGGTGTTCTCTCTATCAGTTGAAATACTTATGCCGGAAGTTTTACTGCTGATTGAGGATAGATGCTCTGAATATGTAGATTCAATCTGAAAGTAGTAATTTTTTAAAAAAAATTAATACAGTATCATATATTGTAGTCTAATCAATTATCATGCAATTTAGGAATATATATTATATTGCATCACGTGACCTAAGTTGATTTTTAAGCTGCGTCTTTTCCTGACGTCTGAAATTTTACAAGGGTCTTTTCTTGACGCTCGAAATTTGAGTATATAAACCTAATGTTGGATCACGTGGTTATGTCATTTGCGTTTGAGGGGTATATAAGCTCAGATCCTGTCAGAGGATCATGTGATTGTATCGTTTGGCTTGGTGGAGTATATAAGGACAGAGCTTCAGTTAACTGATCTTTCACCTAATATGTTTTTTATTCTTTGATCATTAAATAAAGATTATAAATATTGCATACCTGAGGACAGATCGTCTCTAGTTATTGTAGTTCTATCATTTTCTATGGATGTAGTCGCATGAGCCTGGTTAATAGTAGATATATCATTCCCATAGATTGTAGTAGTAACATGCTCCTGAATAAAAGTAGATATAGTTGATCTGTCATTTGTCCTAAATGTAGTAGAAGGTTGGTCACTGAAGGTGGATATTTCGATCTCTGAGCTTGTAGTAGATTGACAAATGTCAATTTTTAAAGAAACCTCTCTAGGAATATCTTTCAACCATTCACATTTGAAATATCTCATGTGTTTAAATGTAATATATTTAAGATTCGGAAGCTTTCTCAAAATAGTGTTAATATCCAGTATCTGAACATTTTGCAAATAAAGTCTGGTAATGGAGGGTCTGTAACGAAATGATGGATTGGTTGTATCCTTACACAGTAAAACAGTTCTGTTACAGGAACATTGACCGTTAAAACAACTGGTAAAACCTGAAACATGATAATAATTCAACACCAGAAATATTACCCAAAGAAATTTCTTTTTTGAATTTTCCATGATTTCAAATATACACGTCCTTTCAATCCAGAAATTTCTCTCCTTCTTATTCATCTAGTAAGCTAAAAACAGATGCTAATTTTATGTGGGTCTTATCTCTGTGTTCCTTGAAGGGGAGATTTATTATATATATAGGAGTGATAAATGCTGACATTAATGTGTTTATTTTGGAAACGCTGTAGGTGTAAACACCTAATTTATCAAATAGAAAGTAATATATGCATTGAACTAGGATGACCTCCATACCATTTACATCACCTTGCACAGTTGTTATATCGGGTCCCACAGGGTCTGGAAAATCTACTTTTACTTTTAAGATTTTACTTAATCTTAATAATATGTTTTCCTATCCTATAAATAAAGTATACTACTTTTACAGTGTCTGGCAAAAAAGCTTTGAAACAGAGGATATTAAAAAAATTGAATTTATTAAGGATATTCCAAATCAAGAGAGCATTGAAAAAATTTCTAACAACTTACATAACCTCATAATAATCGATGATCTTCAAACATCTGCGTTAAACAGTGAATTTATTGCAAACCTATTTAGTAGAGAATCTCACCATAGAAACATAAGTGTATTTTTAATACTACAAAATCTATTTCACCAGGGAAAGTATTCTCGTGATATTTCTTTGAACTCACATTATTTTATTTTATTTAAAAACATTAGAGATTACAATCAAATTAAATATTTGGGTAATCAAATGGGAATTGGAAAAAAATTAACTGAGGCCTATTTAGATGCTACAGCAGAGCCGTTCTCTTACCTCTTAATTGATTTATCACCTTTATCAGATTCTTCTTATATGTTAAGAAGTAATATACTGCCTGATGAATATGTAACAGTATATAAGTAGGTTGACATCAAAGAATATTTTATTAGAGGATGTGTAATCATCAAAGGTGTCATGTTAAATTGCTAGGGAATATATAATATGTCTACTAATCTCAAAAGTGCCAGTAATTTTTTAGAGGTGATTTTCGAAAATAATCAAAAACTTAACAAGTTCATTTTATTGCATGCATCAGCAAAACATCTCGAGGCTATAGCTGAAATATTTTATAACATCTTTCGTCTTCCTTTATCTCCTACTATTAGATCAAATTTCATTAAAAACATTAGGATTTTAAAAAATTTATTCATCACAGGTCTCATAGAGGTGATATAGCTAGAAAAAACAGCAAATTATTCACAGACCTTTTGATATCTATAAAAAGTTATCTCCGTAGTATATGGAAATGAATAAGTTCGTTTTAATTCCTAAAGATCAATTCGATAAATTTAAAGAATTCCAAAGACTTCATTCTCCAGGAAAAATTGAATCTGGTTTGAATGCTATAAAAGATACTCAGAGTGAAGATATTGAAAAGAAATCAAAAAACCAATTAGGTTCTAGTGAGGGTAATAAGGTTAAACAATCTATTTCTGTTTCACCTCCTAAGGAATTTGAGGATCAAAGTGCATAGAGCTCGGATTTAAAAGGGGTAAGCTGGAATAAAAGTAAAGATATTCCAGATCCTCTCCCTCCCCCTGGAATTCCGGAGATTACTGATAGCAAGGTAAAGAAAACAAAGAAAGAGACATCCACAATAAATCAATTAAAATACCAGCATGGAACTGGAAAAAGCGGGAGAGTATACAGAAAAAGGAAAAAAACTAACAGATCAGACTGGATCAAATTCTGGAATAAAAATATCGGATGAAGAGGAAAAATACCTAAAAGATATATATTATAACACAAAAAGTCCTGTTGCATTCAGTGGGTTTCAAAAAATAAATAAATTTATTAAAAAAAATAAAGAAAAGGAAAGTATAACCCCCAAAAAATTAAGAATATGGTTGAGTAAACAAGAAGCATATACATCGTTCTTCCCTAGTAAAAGAAGATTTAAACGTCCTCGAGTAATTGCTTTTTACAAAAATTATCAGTGGGATACAGATACAGCAAATATGACCAAGTATAAGGATTACAATGAGGGATATGGATATTTTGTGGTATTCATAGATATATTTACAAGATATCTTTACACCGCCCCTTTAAAAACTTTAACTGGCCAGGAAATGGTTTTTGTTATTAATGATTTATTTGTTAACGTTAATGAAAAACCTGAAATTCTTAGAAGTGTTCGAGGGAGTGAATACTTGAATAGATACATGAAAAAATTTTTAGGGGATAAGAATATTAAGCATATCTTTACCTATTATGAAACAAAAGCTAATTACGCAGAGAGAGTAATAAAAACAATAAAAATTAAAATTACCAAATATTTGACAAGTAAGGAAACTTTTCGATGGATTGATATAATCTCTGATTTGACATATAGCTACAACAATTCATTTCATAGAAGTATTAAAAGGACTCCTACTGAGGCTCAGACTGGAAACAAATTTAATTTATGGAGTGAACAGTATGCTGAATTATTAATAGCAGCTGATAGGACGAAGAAAAAAACAACAAAAAAATTAACAAAATCCAGAAATATTTATATAAAAAGATATAAATTTAAGGTAGGGGACAGAGTCAAAATAAGTTTCCTGAAGAGACAATTCGACAGAGAGTACTCAGAAAAATGGTCAGGAGAGGTATTCACTGTTATAGAGCGCAAGATGAATCAGGATATACCCATGTACAAGTTAAAAGATTACAATAATGAGGTCATAGAATCTTATTTCTATGAACCAGAATTACAATTAGCATATATGAATTCTGAGGTAGTTTATAAAATAGAAAAAATAATTAAAAAAAGGAAAAAGGGTAATAAAAGGGAAGTTTTAGTCAAGTGGAAAGGTTGGCCTGAGAGATTCAACTCCTGGGTTTTAGAAAGCGAACTACAAGACATATAACAGTTGCGATTACCCTCAGCAATAAGATTTAGAGTGCTTACTCTGACGTTCGAAATTTCCTCTCTGAGAGAGTATATAAGTAAAGGTCAAGGTCATATCACTCAGTTGCCAGCAGGAATATAACTGGAAAGGACACATTCTCGTCATTTAGTTTTATTATGAGATTATTATTAACAGATGAAATATGAGCAGTCATGAGGATATTAGTGGGATATATATTTTTATGTCATCGAATGATTCAAATATATTTCATCCAGATAATCAATGGGACAGCTTTATAATTGAACTTAATGAACAAATAAAATTGGATGGATATTGGGTAATTGCCTTATGTGATGTTAATCTAGATACCATTTGTAATGAGGTGTTATTCGTATATTGCGATCTCTGTGATCATTCTAATGTTAACAGTTCGCTGGAACCTATTCTTAAAGTTATATATCCATCCGAAACTGTCAAGTTTTTTTATTTTAAGGACAGGTATTATGTTCCCATAAAGCAGTCTAATTTTAGTAGGATAAAAATATATATAAGAGATGTTAATAAAAAAATTCCTAGTAGTAGAGGAGAAACCTTGCGTTTAACTGTTCATCTGAAACGTTTATTATGAATAAATACCTTGATTTCTGCAACAAATGTATGCAAGGGAAGATGTCATACAGTGATAAGTTTTATTTACTTGGTGATTCGGATAATGACTTCAATAATTCCTCGGATTCAAGAACAAAAGAAAAATTAGATATATCAGTGGTTACACCAACTCAGGCTGCTGTTGAACAGGCAAGGAGTGAATTAAAGGATGATAAGAGTATAAAAACAGCCCAAAAAAGAAAAATTGTCCAGATAGGTGGGAGAAAGTATAGAGACGTGAGAGATAATAGGAGTAAAAAGATTAATAAAAAACAATAAAAAAAACAAAAAGGAACAAAGGGAAAAGTAGGGGTATAAATAAGAAGATTACGGTTAAAAGCCAGAAAACAAAACCAATGCATTTAAGTAGAAAGGATTACGCTAAAATATGGATATAGTCCAAACTTCAGTCTCTTTATTCATGCCTCCACCTCTGGATAAATCAATTCAAAAAGAATATTGGGTAGAATTCAATCCTATTGCTACAATATCGGAGGGTGGAGTAATAGAGTTTAATATTCCTGGTACCTCATTAGATTACATAAACCTGGCAAAAAGTCGATTAAATATATTTGTTTATTTGTTTATTTGGGGTTTTACGTCGCTTTCAACACTGTACAGGTCATATCACGACAGGTAGTTGGAAGGGCAGAGGAAACCAGTACATATAGTTCGCTAGGGTTCTGTACTGTAAACTGCCGACCAACGGCAAGCAACTACCAGCTTTCCTACTTACGGCCATGACGGGGATCGAACCCCGGCCGCAGAGGTGGGAGGCGAGAGTGTTACCACTCTGCCACCGTGGCCCCTGACGATTAAATATAAGTTATAACCCACAGTGATGGAGCTCCAGTACAAGATATCAGAGATTTGAATGGGGTACCTACAGCAGATTCGGATCAAATAGCACCTGTAAATTTAACCTTACATTCAATTTTTCGTCAAATAGATTTATCTTTAAATCAAAAAATAGTTTCTCCAGATGTTGGTGTAAATTATCCTTACAAGGCAATGATTGATCTACTCTTACAATCGAATAGTGATGTGATCAATTCTCAGGCGCAGGCTGCTTTATTCCACAAAGATACTCCTGGAAACTTTGAGGAGACATTACTTTTAGGTGGAAATCCAGCATATGAGGATAGAGCCATTCCAACAAAAGATGGTGGAATTTGTACTTTAGAGGGGAGTTTATATTTAGACTTTGGGATTGGGCAAAACAGAGCCATTTTAAATGGAGTAGGAATTACACTAAAACTTTTTCAATCATCAGATGATTTCAGATTAATGAGGCATGGAACTAAAATATATAAATTAGTTATAACCTCTGCTATATTAAAGGTCTGTCATGTTGGGTTAAATCCTGCAATGATATTGGCTCATAATGAATCTTTAAAAATGGGTCCTGCATTATACCCTTTCTGGAGAAGCGACATCAAGAGTTTTAGTGTAGCAGCTGGTTCTTTGACATTTATGACTGATAATATTTATCATGGAAAAGTACCCAGTAAATTGATTATTGGAATGTTGTCAAATGCAGCATATTCTGGAGATTTCAGTAAAAATCCGTTTAATTTTAAACATATGGATGCTAATTATTTGGAGGTTACTGTAGATGGTCAACCCGTTCCAAATAGACCCCTTAAACCCAATTTTTCCAAAAATAATTATGCCTCCTCGTACTTAAGCTTATTCGATAATGATCTAAATCGAAAAAAAAGAATAATAATTCAATACGGCGAATATCCTTATGGATACACATTATACATGTTTGATATTCAAAGTTTCTTAAGAGGTAAAATTATGACAAGTTCCATTAATGGTCATGTAAGATTAACTGTTAGATATGCCAAGGCTCTACCAGAAACTATAAATATTCTGGTTTATGCAAAATTTCCTGAATTAGTAAAAATAGATCAGGCAAGGAATGTAAGTTTTGGATAAATGGATTCCCTGACATTAGCCGGATAAATGAAAAGTGATCCTTATATTAATAAAAGATTTCTAGGGGTTTATGCTTCAGATATGATTCCAGACTCAGTTCCTGAAGAAAACATTATTATTGTCAATTTAGATCCGTCTTATAAAAGAGGAAGTCATTGGATAGTGTTACATTATCTTCAAAACAATAAAGTAGAACACTTTGATTCAATTGGAAAGAAACCAACAAAGTACATTCATAATTTATTAATATCTAAAAAGTTAACATACATATACAATACAAAGAGGTTACAATCATATGACAGTTATACATGTGGTCTATTTTGTCTCTATTACAGTTTTTATTCTTGTAGATTTTATAGTTTTCAGAATATTATAAACAAATTCGGTGATAACCTAATTGAAAATGAGAGACTGGTGATTGAGTTTAGCTTAAAAAATTTTCGGATTTTGTAATATATATAGATAGATATATAAATAAAGGTTATTATAATAAAAGATATTAAAATTTAAAGATTGTATCAATGAAAGTATACGTCCTTGACCTAGTACGTAGTAAATGAGTGTTTTTGGTTCAACCGCTCTGCTTGGAATGAATCACGTGACTCATTGAGTTTTGCAATATATATTAGAATTTCGAACGTCAAGGAAAGACCCATCACAAATTCCGAGCTTCTGGGAAAACACCTATGATATTTATTTCTATCACGTGACTGGTTTGTGAGTAAATTCTGTCAAAATTTGTCCTAAAATATTATTTCCAGGTATAGATTTAGTTTCTATTACAGATAAGATTCGTGGAGATGCATTGCCACCCCATATTCGAGCTGTTTTATTATTGAAATTGGGTTGATAATATATAATATCTTTACCTTGATTTTTAATAAGTTCTTGTCGAAATTCATGAGATTGTAAAAATTTTTGCAGAACAGTAAATCTCATAATTCTTTCCATGTGTTCTATATCTGTTTGATTAACATTTAGTTCTTTCATCCTAGTTTGAATTTCTAGGGGATCTTGACAGTTGAGAATATCCTGGGCTAGTTCTTTGTAATTAAGACTATTGGAAATAAGATAATTAAAAAGTTGTTCGGAGGAATGAAATGTTAATTCGTCCAGTCTTATTTGACAGGTGTACAAATTTGACATTGGATTGTGTATGCTATCAATGACTACATGTTGTTGATTCCATGGAGTGAGAATGATATCTAAAGGTTTGGTGGATACCCCATCTGAAAGTACCTCTCTCTTACAATAAAAATAGTTAAACCCTAATCTCTCCTGAGAGTAGGTGTAGAGGGATGAATTTTTTATCCTAAAACCAATATTTGTTGAAACAGCATTAACTTGATTATGTATTGATTTTTCAAACTTTTCCATTGGATTAATCAAATTTTTTTTGGAAATACCCTTACAGGATATCTTTTGTTTACCCTCAGCGTCTTCTATGATATAAGATTTTGAACAGAGAGAGATCATTTTAGTTCCCTCCCATTCTTTCTTGTAACAGCCTACAAAGTGAAAATCTAGAGCTCTATGATGGTTACAGCATCTTCTTGGAAACCAGACAGGATTCAGGTCATCTGAACAGGAATTAAAAATTTCATTATTATATTTTTGCTTATATGAGGTTTTAATACAATGATCTATTTTTGTACGATTTAGGGCCATATACAAACTATCTGTGTCTGTTTCTGTTAACTCGAAGCTGTTTTCCTCAAGATATTTAGATAGGCAGTCATAATAGAATTCTAACATTCTTAATTTAGCGTATTGAAGAATAAAAAATCCTATTTGAATGGGATTATCCAGTCGAATTCTTGATTTATAACTTTCTACCTCGTATGTAGAATTACTAAGTTCGTCTAAGGTTTTGAAAGTATTAGTATTTATAATTTTAGTAACCTTAATCTTATCGGCAATGTATCTAATAGTGGTATGTTTAGATTTGTCCATTAAAATTGATCCATAACTCGAGTTGCTTAATAATTTGTAAGTATCACCTATAACTGCTTTATCTGGATTTCTATCTCCTTCAATTCTGTGATAGGTGACCTTATCTATAAAGGATTTGAAGGCTGTTTCCGGTTGATATTCTATTATTTGATAAATTTTTTTAATCTGGCAGTGATTTTTCAGATACCATTTGAGAAGAGGAGTTGCCAGAAGTATTTTGCTTGCTTGAAGTCCACTTATTAATAGCCTCTTAAAATCAAATTGCATATCTTGATTAAGACAATATTCCTGCATATGTAACCCAATGTCTTTCATATGTACATTACAGGTTGCGAAAAATGGGGGAAATTCTTGAAAATATTTAAGTTTATCTTTTTCTACCTGAATATCAACCTCAACAACTCCGAATAGTTTCCCTTTTTTAATGTCGGATATGATATTTTTTACTGATAAGGCTCCTTTATGGGATCTATAGTAGGATGGTCAATACTTTTCATAGATTTTCGAGCATTTGCGTTTGATATTACGTATAAATTCACATTCCTGTATTGAAATATATTTATATCCCTGGGATAACAGGAACTGTTTCTTTTTCTCATCTCTCTCTGAAACTTTTTTTATTTTTTGAATCCACGACTGATTTTTGATTTGATTAATTATATAACAATTATATTTACAATGATGATAGTAACATCCATTAAATTCATAGACTGTTTTGTTTTCAACGCAATAACCATCAACTAAATAGGACCCTATTCGAACTTCTCTAGTGTGATTAAGTTTATGCATAATCTTAATTTTTTTGGATTTCATTATATAATCCATCCAGACATAAGAATCTATATATTTTTCAGAGGTTTCAGGTTTGAACTGATTTTCTTCAAGTCTTCTAACGAATAACCCTGTAGGCATTGGCTGTTTAATTGCATAAGAATATAGCCCATTGCAATCATAACCTACAATAGATTTACAAAAATTTCCCTCTTGATTTTTAATAACGATTCTATCTTTCTCATGGTACCTATTAAATATTATGCTTGGACCTCCGACTATATTTTTTTTAAAAGTATAATACAGATCTGCATTCTGAGCATTAAAGAGTGCAAAATTAGACTTTGAGGAGGTATACAACATCTTCCTGGCAACACCTGGTAGGGTAACATAATCCTTAAATATATCAATATGTTGATCCTTATATATTTGTACAAAATTATTTAAAGCCTGTGAAAATGGTTTAGTATCTAAATTATTGTAATATATTAAATAATCTCTAAATGTTTGCATATTAGATTCGTTCCATATCTTCTGCAAGCTTGTATAGTCATCATGATTTTTAACTGGATTATCATTACTCAAACTTGAAAAAAAATCTTCTGGTGGAGGTAGTGTTGTTACATCTAACTTGTCCTCATGATCAAACCATTCGTATGGGAATATACCCTTAGCAATTTCACATCCATAAGCTTTTAAAAATTTACTATATGAACATCCAGCAACCAAATAATTGGAAATATCGATAAATTTGAGATCTGGAGTAGAAATTGACAGATATTTGTTATCCTTTTTTATTGTATAGATGTCATTATCTTTATAATTTAAAGCAATATAAGGCATCAATTCAGGTTTAATCAGATTTAGATCATACTTTCCTGAATTAAATCCTACCACAGGAATTTGGTTTATATATTTCTCTAGTTCTTTGTAAATATTTGAAATAAGATTACGAAAATAGGTGTTATTTTTTAATTCATGTAATGTCTCAAGTGATTCGTTTTCAGAATCTGTTTCTAAATTCTCATTATCCTGATACTGCTCCATAATTTGATCCAAATGTGAAAATACTGAGGAAAATTTATTGCGTAAAATATTGGAATTAATGCTACTGATTGTCTTTAGATACTTCATCATTTCAGATATCAGTTTATCTGGTGAGAGTTCTACAATACACTTGGGGTCATCAAATCCTTCTATATTGGAGGCAATACTTACGCTTATTGGAAAATGCTTTGATATCCATTTCAATTTATCATGTTGATGGTTTGTTATATGAATTTTCTTAAGAAGTGCCTCCATATCCCATACAATAAATTTAGAATAATATTTATCATTTTCATCAATGATTATTCCTAAAGATTCGAGTTTATCAAATATAGTGTCAGGAGCTTTATAAAATCCTCCAGAAAATATATATTTAGTTCGGTCATAACATACGGTTATATGTCTTTTTAAATTCCAAAGTTTAATAAATATCTTAGAACATTTCAGACATTCATATTTCTTTGCAAATTTTTTAAAATTAGTGACATAGCTTAGGTGATCTTGATATATGTTCAAATACATAATATTGGTATCTTGAGATAGAGATTCGAATATAAGACTTAGAGTTCCATTGGGATTAAGGGTATATAACATAATTTTCAGATTAAAACATCTTTCTAAATTATACATATCATCTAAATTAACTCCGGGAAATTCTTTGGGGAGTCTAGGAAATTTTTTTCTGTTATTATAAGTCATCCATGCATTAAGGTAAACAAGCAGATTAGCCTCCTGGTGAATGTTGTTTCTTTTATTATGTATGGACAGACACCTAAAGAAACAGAGATTATCTTTATATGGTTGTGAGGTATTCTTATTATATATGACATTTTTCAGATATCTGTTAGATTTAATATAATCTGGAAGTGTGGTTAGTCTTCCTATAGGAAAGTTCGTTAAAAATACATTATATTGAATATTGGTTATAAAAACCAGTGTCCAAGATGTAGATGGTCGATTTGCGTGTGCCTTTTCTATCATATCTATGCTAGCTAATTTATTCATAAGTGAGTTAATATTGGCACGTTTGGATATCATATACGGATAGGTCAAAATACGACTATTATAATAAGGAATAAAATATCTATATTCACCAGTCTGAGAATTAAATAAAATCATTCCGAATGCTAGATTAATTCGAAATGTGACATTTTGTTCATTGTATATCTGAGTTACATGTCCTCTAATTTCTCTATAACCTCTACTTAGGTTATTTGTTTGAAAGTTGTAAATGTTTCTTAATTCTCCATATTTGTCCTCAGCTAGAATATGATTCCTGTTTGTAATGTAAACATCACGAATATGTTCATTATTATCATCCATGATATATGGTGGTATTTCCTCAAGGTTGTCATTGCCTCCATGTTGATTCAATCTATGATTGTAGAGGTCTTTACGTGATGTACAAATACATTTACACAATGAACAGGAATATGAGGATTCTGTTGAGCGCTGTGAGTGGTTTGAGGATTTCTTGTAATGGTAGTTCAATGACTCTGCTGTTAAGAATGGTATCCTGCATTTATAACAATAATATTTACCACATGTCCTAAGATGAAATATGAGTTCCTCAGGAGTATTGAATTCTTTTTCACATATTCTACAGTTATCTCTGGATATATGACTAACTGCACTGGAGGCACATATTCTTTGATGATATATCAGATTCCTCCTATTAATCATATCCCATCCACAAAATCTACACTTACAGGACATTGTATCGCTTCTTAGTTATTAGACAGTGGAGGTGTCGGTGAAATTTATATGGATGCGTTTGTGCTGAGATATGCATTTATTCTCATGTTATATGCCTTGGTTGGTGATTTTCCAGTAGATTGCTTTAATAACACTTGGAGTCTGTAATGGATAATATTTGACATACATGAGAAGGTATGTTATTATGACAATTCTTCTACCGTGGTTTTTAACATCATATCCTCTGAGTACAGATTTAAGGTGTACATAGTGATTCATTAAAGGATGGTTGGGTATCATTAATCTTATTTGATAACCCATTTCAAATATATCTGTAAGTGTGGTGATAACCTGACCCATTGCTTTCTGGAGTTGAAATGATAAACCACGTGACCAAAATGTTTTAGTTAAATAGTTTAATTTCGAACGTCAAGGAAAACACCGCTTAAAATTCCGAGCTTCTGAGAAAGCACCAGCATTTTATTTTATTCGGAGTAAAGGATCACGTGGTTTGACCGTGTAGTGTATATAAGCTGGATCATGTCCTGGTTGATACCATTGTCAAGATAGACGTGTCTTGAGAAGGTTAATTAGCCAGCTGGTATTTATATTATTTCTACAGTAGTGCAAGTTATCACGATTGTTTGGTGAGGAGTGCTTGACATTCTTCAGTTTTAATTATAAAATCTCAAAGTGACCATTCCTTGACATTCTTCAGTTTTAATTATAAATTCTCGAAGTGACCATCTAAAAATGCTTGATTAATCTTGATTCTAGTTATTTATTCTCCATATATTTTTGAAAAACTTTTAGAGGACGGGTGATTAATCTTCAATTTTAATTATAAATTCTTCACAGCAATTTTAAGGCACTTGAAATTTTAAAGTTAAAATATTTCTAAGACCACCATATCATCCTAGAGACGGTTGATTAATCTTCAATTTTAATTATAAATTCTTCAGAGCAATTTTAAAGCACTTGAAGACCAACCATTTCCTTTTGTCATCGATTTGTATCAGAATCATCGGAGAACAATACAAACCAATCAGAAGACCGCCTAGCGGCTCTTCTATTTACTACTGACAACAGTATCCTATGCTAAGGGAATTGGTGAACTTTGGCCTACTTTTGAGTGATTAATAGCACTTTTACCTAATATAATTATATGGCTTACAACTCTCAAACTATTGCATTTAGAGTATTTTGTTTCAATATGTTGTTCAGCTACTTTCTCCACAGCTACAACATGGTCAGTAGTTTGGAAGTGTATCTCCATAGCTAAGTGAGTAATAGCTACTTTGTCAATTTTTAATGATAACCATAATGATTAAATGGCTTATATCTTCAAAAGTATTGTAGCTACACAATTTCTCTCAAATATGTTGTTCATCTACTTTTTTTTGTGAACTGTAACATATTGAAGTTTCACAACTGTTGCTCAATGTACAAGTGAGTAATGGCTAATTGTATCCACGGCGCAAAGCGTCATCGTTGGCGTCTGCGCCCACAGAGATTTCTTGTTAGCGACCTACAGTCCACATTTCTTTCCAGATTTCTTTCATATTTGGCAGGTGGCTTGATATGGTAGAGGACTCGCCATCCTATCTTTTTGGTAGGGTTTATGTCTAAATTAGGGCTGTGGTAGACAAAAATGTCTAAAATGTGGAATATTGCTTGTTAGCAACCTACAGTCCAGATTTCTTTCCAGATTTCTTTCATATTTGGCAGGTGGCTTGGTATTCTAGAGGACTCGCCACCCTGTCTTTTTGGTAGGGTTTATGTCTAAATTAGGCCTGTGGTAGACAAAAATGTCTAAAATGTGGAATATTGCTTGTTAGCGACCTACAGTCCACATTTCTTTCATATTTGGCAGGTGGCTTATCGCTTAAAAGTATTGCAGATAGCCAATTTTTCTCAAATAACTCATTCATCTACTTTTGGGAGAGCTTTCACATGGTGAAGTTTCAGACCTGTAGATAATTACTCACCTACTCAAAATGAGTAAATGCGAATTATATCTGAAAAGTATTGCAGATAGCCAATTTTTCTCAAATAACTCGTTCATCTACTTTTGGAAGAGCTTTCACATAGTGAAGTTTCAGACCCATAGCTAATTACTCACCTACTCAAAATGAGTAAATGTGAATTATCTCTAAAAGTATTGCAGATAGCCAATTTTTCTCAAATAACTCACTTTTGGGAGAGCTTTCACTTGGTGAATTTTCAGACCCGTAGCTAATTATTCACCTACTCAAAATGAATAAATGCTAATTTAATCTCTAAAAGTATTGCGGATACCCAATTTTTATTAAATAACTCATTCATCTACTTTTGGGAGAGCTTTCACATGGTCAAGTTCCAGACCGGTAGGTAATTACCTACTCAAAATGAGTAAATGCGAATTATCTCTAAAAGTATTGCAGATATCCAATTTTTCTCAAACAACTCATTCACCTACTTTTGGGAGAGCTTTCACTTGAAGTTTCAGACCCGTAGCTAATTATTCACCTACTCAAAATGAGTAAATGCGAATTATCTCTAGAAGTATTGCAGATAGCCAGTATTTCTCAAATAGACATAAGACATAAGAGTTTATTTATTATAGTGACATGTAACAATTTATATAACAGCAACAATAAGAAAAAATACATAATAATGAGTTACCCAGCCCACATGGGCTTATATGTCACTTTGAAAATAAAACTGTAAATTAGTACTGTGTGGTGAATTTGTAAAACCACATACATATTTAATAAAATAACTTACTTTTCCTTAAATTCCATGCTAAAGTTACATATTTAATTAGGTTGCGTGAATAACTCATTCACCTACATTTTGGAGAGCTTTCAATTAGTGAATTTTCAGATCCGTAGCTAATTACTCGCCTACTCAAAATGAGTAAATGCCTATTATCACTAAAAGTATTGCAGATAGCCAGTATTTCTCAAATAACTCATTCACCTACATTTTGGAGAGCTTTCACATGCTAAAGTTTTTTTTATGAATTTTTTAAATAAGTTAATGAAATCATGCACTAAATCAATTATAACTTGAAAAGTATTGCATTTAGAGCACTTTGTTAAAATATGTTATTCAGCTACTTTTTCCATAGCTACAACATGGAGAGTAACTTGGCTGTCTATCTCAATAGCGAAGTGAGTAATCGCTACTTTTGGATTTTTCACTAACTTCCATCAAGAGTAAAATCACTTGTAACTTGAAAACTATTGCATTTAGAGAAGTTTGTGCAATATGTTATTCATCTACTTTTGGGTCAGCTATAACATAATAAAATTTCAGACCTGTAGCTCATGGCATAGCTGAGTAATAGCTACTTTTAGGTTATCACTGTTGAGTAAATCACTTATAGCTTGAAAACTGTTGCATTTACATTATTTAGTTTCAATATGTTATTCACCTATTTTGAGGCAGCTATAACATAGTAAAACTCCAGACCCGTGGCTCATTGCATAGCTGAGTAATAGCTACTTTGAAGTTCTTACTCAACACTAAATCATTTATAACTTGAAAAGTATTGCATTTAGAGCATTTTGTTAAAATATGTTATTCAGCTACTTTTTCCATAGCTACAACATGGTGAGTAACTTGGGTGTCTATCTCAATAGCTAAGTGAGTAATAGCTACTTTTGGACTTTTCACTAACTTCCATCATGAGTAAAATCACTTGTAACTTGAAAACTTTTGCATTTAGAGAATTTTGTGCAAATATGTTATTCACCTACTTTTGGGTCAGCTATAACATAGTAAAATTTCAGACCTCTAGTTCGTGGCATAGCTGAGTAATAGCTACTTTTGCCTTTGCCGGGTGATACATTTTGCATCTGGCCACAGATGCGTCCTTGGTCTAGTTTATTGCTACTTTTAGTGAAAATGTGAAAAGTCGCAAATATCTCGCAAACCATAAGAGATAGAGCAATTTCAAGCGAATTTTTGACCCATAGGATGGTACAACAGTATTGTATGCTAAGGGGAAAAATTTTCGCCACTTTTGGCTGCCATCTTGGATTTTAGCGGAAAATGAAAAGTGTGAATATCTTGAAAACCGTAACAGATAGAGCGATTTTGAGCGAATTTTTGACCCACAGGGTAGTACAATAGTGTCCTATGCAAAGGGGAAAAAGTTCAACTTTTGCCACTTTTGGCAGCCATCTTGGATTTTTGCGGAAAATTAACATTGAAAATATCTTCAAAATTGTAAGAGATAGAGCGATTTCGAGCGAATTTTTGACACACAGGGTTGTACAACAATATTCTGTGCCTAGGGGAAAAGTTTCAGTTTTTCACCACTTTTATACTTTTTTATATACCGCGGCAGTGGTCTTGTTTTCTATACTTTAATATTATTTGGACCTTTATACAAGTGATGCTGTTTGCTCTGAAAGTTTTTTGTTCTTTGTACTGTTTCACTTCTTTATATCTCATGGTTTTGAAAAGTATTTCCTTGAGATGTGGGGCATGGGCATCAGCGATGCTATTTTCATCTTTTTTTAAGTTCTTTTTTTTAACCCAGGACCAAAAGGGCAGGATTGATAAGCCTCTGTACCAGCAACTGGTGGGAACAGAGTTTGTGGATACACCTACGGACCTGACCTGCAGATTTTCACCAAATTCTCGGGACTTTTTACTCCCAAGAATGAGATGGAGGTGATTGAGTTTTGGGCAACATCTGGCATGACCACATTTTTTTCTAAACCATTAACTTTGTGGAATCTCTGTGGATTTAACCTCATGATGGATTTTCACAAAATGTCCATGCTGTATTAATCCCAAAATGAAAACTGGAGCTTGGGCAACATCTGGGAGGCCCTTTTGAGAACTTGTAAATTTTTGTGTGCTTTATGATTGAATTGGAGGGTTAAATGTAGTGGGCAGAATGGATAATTGGGTGGCTTGTTCTTCAAATTGCAAGATACCAGGTCTTTTTATGGTCATAAACTGGAAAGGAAATCTTTACAGAAAGAACAGTAAGAAAAGGTGTGACCTAAGTATAACAGTCTAAATGAGAATCATTCTGAGTTTACACCACAACTGGCCCTCTTTCTAGCCCTTACCATGATCTTTAATGTCTGTACATATCATCTGAGCGGAACTAGTTGTGGTTTTCCAACATAATGATCAAGGGGCCAAGGTGGTGCAGTTGTAACACTCGCCTCCCACCTGTGAGGTTTGCGGTTCAAACCCTGGATCCTATGTGGGAAAGTTGTTAGTTACTTAATGATTGTTGGCAGTTTTTTACTACAGAAGCTTGAAGTGTATATACAAGTTTCGTTTGCCCATAAAAGTAACCATCATGATATGACCAATACAGTGTTGAAAGTGACATTAAAACCCAAATAAACCCACAGTAATAATAATGAAGTATTTGTAGTGCCTTAAATTGACGTAGACATCCTGGAGGCATTGGTGTCCAAAAAGGGATAGTTGAATTTCCAGAGACTGTCTCCATGTTTATGTCTCCTTTAGAACTGTCTTTAGGGTTGAGAAGCCAGGGTAAGTTGGGGAAATTGTAGTGTGGAAAAATGAAGGACTGTTGGGCCTTCATGTCATGCCCTATGCACATTAAATTTCATAAAGATATTTACATTAATTTTGGATTAAAAAATGAACACAGACAAACACACTTAAATACATAAGGTCCTGTATACATTTTAATAATGTGTAACATTTAACAGAACCAAAAAAATGATTGACTAGTTATTTCACAGAAAACAACTACTTGAGAATATATAATCTATTAACAAGCGACTATTTGGTGTATTAATGGTTTATAGTTAACGTCCTTATATGGGTTGCTTCATCTCCAGAAAACCATGTTCTCACTCTTGTATAGTTTCCTTTTCAGTTGATATTTGAGTGTCTAGAAGCAGTTTGTACTGTTGTCTTTTGTCCTTCAATCTGATGATGCCATAAATCCTGTAAAACAATTAAGAAAAAAAATCTGCATTATAATACTGCTTACTAGAAAGTACTAGAGAACAGCCTCCTTCCAAGGCAGCCAAGGAACCCATATTATAATTTCACCGAAATGATTTTTTTTTTCATTTATATCCTCAACATTGTAAAACTATGAAATTAGCTGAACTTGGGACTTCTGAAAATGTGGGATTGTAACACTAGTTCCCCCACTCAGTCTCCTTCCATAACACCCATAACTCCGAATTACTGACCCTGACTGCCTCTGAGTATCATTATGACTGATGTATTTGTTACTATAGCACACTGAGTTCCCCTTTGTGGGGAAGATATTGCATCTGGAAAGGTTAGATTAGAATAGATTAGTGCATCTTATAGAAAGAATCATCGCATAATCCTTTGATTTTTGTACCAAAATACAAAGTAGACTGAATCACAACTGAAGGTAGATGAGCTCATTCATGGGTAGCATATAATCCCAGCACAGAAAAATGTGACCTGGATTATTCGCCTGTAGGGAAACTAGGGAACTGTTTCAGGAAAAGTTGAGCCAGGATTATTATTGCAATAGCTGTATTAAATCTAGATACACACCAAAGTATTTTGCTTCATTTTTGTCTTTGTATACATCTGTTGGGGCCATGGTGGCAGAGTGGTAACATTCTCGCCTCCCACCTCTGAGGCCGGGGTTCGATTCCTGGCACGGCCTCAAGTGGGAAAGCTGGTAGTTGCTTGCCATTGGTCAGCAGTTTACAGTACAGAACCCTAACAAACTGTATGTACTGGTTTCCTCCGCCCTTCTAACTACCCATCGTGATATGACCTGTACAGTGTTGAAACCGACGTAAAACCCCAAATAAATAAATAAATGTATACATCTGTTAAAACAAGAATTAGCAATTTAGAAAAGATCTTTCTCAAGGTTTTTTGACAGCTCCTCAGTTCATAAATCTAAAGTTCATTTCAATTGGTGCTTTTCATATAATGCTCCAAGTCTTTTTAATGATTTGCCACCGGAAATTCAAACTGTTCCTGCACTTTCGTATTTCAAATGGCAACTTAAAACCTTTCCCTCCCTAGTTACTCTACCTATCGAACACCGATGGTCCCCTTGGTGATGACTTGATTATGTTTCACGACTTATTGATTTGTGCATTACAATTTGGATGGTGTGCCTTAGAATCTGCTGGTTCGGAAATTAAGCACACGAATACCTGATACGCGTGGGTACATGTCTGGATGGACATCACCTTTTTTTATTTGGCTATGTTTTCAAAACTACTTTTGATATGCAAAATATGATTCAGATCTTTCCCAAAACATAATCATTTCTTCTTTTGGCTATGCCCTACCCACAAGAACAATTTTCGCGAAAATTTGCTCCTTATTTGTGGAGTAATATCAGCCAGAAAGCCTAAGTCACTGAAAATACATTGAAAATGTGAAATATGAAAATTCAGATTTTTTTGGTTACGTGGATCTATCCCAAAATCTCATTACTTTTTCCTTTGGTTAAGCCTTACCCACATAGTAAATGTCAGAAAAATCTGTTCATTACTTTTGGAGTTATCCCGAACATAGACAAACAAATACACCACAAAACATAGTTTTGTTCATATCTGGCACTGCGCTGTAGTGGGCAGCACACTTGCCTAGGAGCACAGAGGACATGAGCTCAAATCTAGGTACTAGCAGATGCATTTAAAATGGCGATCCTCTGTCATTAGATTCTATCCCCATTCTAAAGAACCTCAGGGGCACAGATAATTGGTCATCCCTCGTCATCCCTGAGCCTCTGTCTTTCAGTTGAGGGAATATCAGCCATGAGAGAACATGGTTTGTACGGTGCAGTCGGGATGGATCACCAGCACTTTGAGTTGTGTAGTACAAAAATATTGTGCTGAGTACGCAAACAAAATACAATACAATACAACCTCCTGGTTGAGGTTTTAATATTAAAATTTATTTATTTATTTATTTGGGTTTTAACGTCTCTTTGAACACTGTATAGGTCATATCACAACGTGTAGTTTCATGGGCGGACAAAAGCCCATACAGTAAATCTAGTTGTTTAAGATTCTGTACTGTAAACTGGTGACCATCGGTAAGCAGCTTCCAATTTTCTCACATGGGTCCAAAGTTTAAACCGCCAACCTCAGAGGTGGGAGGTGAGTGTGTTATCACTGTCCCCCTAATGTTTAAATAAGGTAGACATATAGATATATACTTGTTAATGAGATTTCATTGATGTTACTTGTGGAAATTCCTGACGTTCTGATAGTTGTACGAATAACCTTGTTTGTACTTGGTGTGTCAACATACAAGACCCGTTTCCCGAGTACCTCGGTAAACCTTCTCATCCCTCATATTAACTGGGAATGGGTTTGTAGTATATTTTCATTTCAGTGTCCTGCCATAGCAAAACCATTCTGATTCTGGGATTCCATTAAAAGATGCTTTTTAGTAAATCCCCAGTCAAGAGAAGGCCTACTCACTGGAAGTGAAACTGATGAAACCAAAACATATAATATCACAATCACATAAGCATTTGTATAGCACAAAATTGATAAAAAATTCCCAAAAATCTGAAATAGCCTTAGAATAATGTTGTAAAGCCTTACAAATGTCAAGCTATCATAAAACATCCGGATGTGATAGTCTGCCCATTGAATTTTATATTTTTTTTCTAGGGAATTCTGTTATTCTCTGTTCTTGACAGTTTTAAATGGTGTTATGAAAATAAAACCTTATCTGTTTATCAAAGAGGGAAGTAATCACTTCGGTACCAAAGAAGGGAACATATCCATCACCCAATTAACTGGAGACCTATCAGTGTTTTACATACTGACTACAAAACTTTAACCAAACTTTATGCCACTGCAGATTTCAAAAGGTGATCATATAATTTCAGATCAAGTTGGATATGTTAAGGTGAGATTTCTAGGAGAAATTTTCAGAACAATTAAAGATACCCTTTATTATCCCCAGTTATCAAAATTATTAAAGATACATATACAGTTGTAAGATGTACCTAAAAATTACCAATAAACATGTCTTCTTGACATTTTAGAAAATAGCACAGATTTACATTTGTTAAATTTCAAGTATGCATAATAAAAAATTAAGTTATTAACTTTTGAAAAATGATTGTTTCAAAGTGTAGCTAAAATATTTTATATGAATGTACATCTTAATACTGTTTATTTTATTCTATAATTAGGATTCAATAAAATCATACAATAAAGTTCCTTACCCATGGTGTACACACATTTGATCCAGTATCTCAGTGAATACACAGCTATTTTTTAACACAGCAAGGAGATACTACATTAAAATGATTTCAATATAGTATAAATGTTATATTTGTAATTACACGATACTCCACACTTGTCATCTCCACCAGCAATTTTGTTTTTGGGTTGTCTGTATAACTCAAACGGTAATGAATGGAGCTGAAATGTTTTATGTGGGTAGGGTATTGCCAAAACAAGAAGTGATTAAATTTTGGGAAAGATTTGGATCTTATTTTTGATACACAAAATCAATCCTGAATTTTCAAAGATCCCATTTTAATGACTTTGGCTTTCTGGTTGACTTAAACTCCAAAAGAAATTAGTAGATCTTCATCAAATTGTTGATGTGGGTAAGGGTCTTGGAAAAAGAAGAGGAGATTACATTTTAGGAAAGATCCTCGTTAAAAAAAATCCTGAATGCTTTTCAGACATGCGCTGGCAGAGTTCAGTACTCTCTGAGTGCTTTCTAGTTCATTAATGTGAACGAGATGGTTTATGCAAGTCATACTGTGGCCAAAATGCCTGTGTATTAAATGTTTACCTTCAAACATTTCCCAACAAAGATAGTGTTCAGCAATAATAGGGGATTTTAGAGGACAAAAATTGCCCCAGATGCAATCCCTAAAAGTAAGAATTGAATGAAGTCACAATTTATAAGCCACTATTATACAATTTTATACATAAAAAGTATTTTATCGGCCACTGTGGCCCAATGGGTAACACACTCGCCCAGGAACATAGAGTATGTGGCTTCAAACCCAGGTACAGGCAGATACATAGTGGCTCAGGTGACCACTTAAAATGGCGGTCCTCGTTCATTGGCTCCTATTCCCATTGGCAGGCTAACGAACCTCAGAAAGAAAATTTCATTGGGGAGCAAGGTGAACAGATTCATTGTAACATTTTTAAAACATTAGTCATTAAACATTTAAGTAAAAGTATACATAAAACCTTTTGAGAACTTTGAGAACTGGGATATATTTACTCACATTAGTAAGAAAAGAGACACAGCATCAAAGAAAGCTGCCACAAAGAAGAAACATCCAATACAGAACGAAATTGTGGCCACAAAGATTGCATTGAAGAGAGGGGTGCATAGAAACTCTGCCAATACCGCAGACAAATAGTACCCTGCCAAAGCTGCTCCTGTAATGAGAATACATTGTATTCTGTTGTAACAACAGAACAGCTTTCTGAATGAGGTATAAAAGAAGTATAAATCGCAAATAAAGCAGAGAATATTAGAGGACTACATAGCATGAGTATCATATTGTTCTTCTTGCTGAGTGAGTTTTTTTCCTAGTTGTTTAATGAGGTATGTTTTATTTTTATTATCAACAATGTTAAAAATAGAAATTAAATTAACACCTTATTTGGAGGAAAATGCAATATGGTTTTCATGTATATAGGTTTACAAGTGAATATAAAGCAGCTCTGTAAAATACCTGTAAAATACCTCTGCAATGTTGTTTAATAGGAAAACTTCCAGAATTACATTCCAAAATGTCATCAAAATTATTTACCTAGTCTTAAACTTTCAAATATGTCATTCATATGTTTTAGTTATATTCTCAAATTCTACTTAACACAATGTTCCTTTGAATTTTGATTAATGCCTGTACTCTTGTGGTCCTCAATGGCCTTATAGTCCGGCAACAGGATGGGTCAAACTTGCAAAAATAACCCCAAAGTAAGTTATTGATTTTGGTAGAGATAGATTCCACAGGATTAGAATGTTTAAGAAATACAAGAGGGGCCACGGTGGCAGAGTGGTAACACTCTCGCCTCCCACCTCTGAGGCGGGGTTCGATTCCTGGCACGGCCTCAAGTGGGAAAGCTGGTAGTTGCTTGCCGTTGGTCGGCAGTTTACAGTACAGAACCCTAACGAACTGTATGTACTGGTTTCCTCTGCCCTTCCAACTACCCGTTGTGATATGACCTGTATAGTGTTGAAAGCGACGTAAAACCCCAAATAAATAAATAAATTTAAGAAATACAAGAAGGCTTCCAAGATGGCTTTATCAAAGTAACTCATAAAATCTAAAGTTAAATCAATTTTAATAACAACAAAGTTGCAACTCCTCAACGTTTTCAGTAATACTTAATTTTAAATGGTTAACCTGTTACATATCGAGATGGACAAAAATGTCTTGGCTTTCACTTCTGATAACCAGTTTCAGTACAATCCGAGTTGTTAACTTTGAATTGTCTGGCATAAAGATTAAGGTCTATACAAATCTGATTAAACTACTCTTTTTTCATCAACTCACCTTGTTCTTCTGGATCCACAAGATCTGCTATAATAGCTCGTGAAGCAGATGTTACAACAAGGCCACAAGATCCCACACACAAACCAATGAACATCATGGTGTCTGTAGTGGCGAAACCAAAGATGATCACATGGGTCAAATCTGAGAGCAGTCCAATAAATAACAGCCAGGCAGTAGCTCGGATGGAACACTTGACAAACAGTAAGCCAAGGAAGAGGGGGACCAAAGCATTGGCAGCCCAGTTCATGCCATTGTAGATTCCTAGTAAGACTGAACTCCAACAGAGTGGAGGTCCCATAGCATAGATGTTGAACAATGAATTCACCCCATAGATGGAAAAATGCATAAGCCCAACAAGCAGAACAATGATTACCAGGTAAGTTCTTTTGAAGCCTGGTCTTGACCTGATTAAACTTTTAAAAGAATTAGTGAAATAGCTTTTAATTCCATTTTGAGTGGCATTCCAATTAATATGATTACCTGCAGAAGCTTTGGAAAATTTAGAACGGAATAGAAAGGTATAAATGATGACAGACGTATGCATACATAACATACATATGATTACTGGTACGAAACCAGATGCCCTGATCCAATATCCGCCCCCTATCTGACCTGTGGTAAATGCAAGGAGGTAAATAAGGTCGATAGATATCATCATCAGTGTCCTGTCGCCTTCTGTAAAGACATCAGCTGCAATAGAAGAACATGCCACAAATAAGGTATGGCTGCTGGAACCTAAAATACCATGTATGCAGTCACCAACAATAATTATCCACAGAGGCACAGCATCAATCAGAGCAACCAACAGAAGTGTAGTAATATAAACAATAGCTCCAGCTGATGAAATCATAATTGTCAAATATCTTCCATGTTTATCACTGAAAGCTCCCCAAACTGGAACAAAAAAGAAGGATGTTGCACATTGACCCATTCGGGAATAGAGCCGAAAATCAGAAGTCTCTGATTGAGCCTTGTCTTCACTTGTTTTGTTCAGGGACAGTGTACATGAACTGGTGTCATTTGGTGCAGTTTTACTCCCGATAACTCCTCCATGTTTTACATAAACCAACTGGTCGGAAACTGTTGAGAAGTTTGAGTTTCCCAGAGCAGCAAGAGAAAGACAAGGTAATATGAGTAGGAAAGTGGATAACATTTTGTTCCAAAATTGAATGTCTCTTTTATGATCATTTTGAGCCTTGGGTTTAACACTTTCCAAAGAATTATCCATGCTAAGTCTTGTATCTTAATTCTTGTAAAAAATTAAAAAAACACCACAATTAATCTTTGCAAAATTGATGTAAATAAAAGTATTACACTTTTGTACATTGCTATATACTGTTACCTAATGTGTTGATGCTGTACTTTACATGAAATACAGAAACAAGTATGTACACACATATGTCATCGGGTATTCACACTTCTCAAATGTGGCACAGATGTATATCCCTCTCAAAGTGTAAGGTCTGAGCTTGGGTTGCATAGTTTTACAGCCATAGCAGGGGCACCAGTTAATAATAAACAACTATGTACACTATGTATGTTATGTATGTTTTTATAAAGTTTTTGTTGTAAAGTTTTTGTATTTACCAGTGCCTTTCACTATGAATATCACACCTATTTCATTCTTCAGGTAATTATTGACTTATTTCTCTCATTATGCTTGTCCAACACAGAAGAGGGTCAATAGTTTTGTTATCAGGTCTGTCTATATATGGTCTGTGAGCATAACTTTAAAACTATAGAATGGATCTGGGCCATATTTTCAAACATGGTTTGGGTCAATTTGTGCTGTGCCCTTGGCTGTATTCCCCTTAAAGGTGATTGAGATCTGTATCTGGATCAAGCCTCAAATTTTCTTTTTTTTTCGCAAACATATTGCACACAAAATGTGAAAGCACAGAGGCTATATACCAAATTATAAAAACTGGAAGTGTGCAGTAAACGAAAATGATTCTCTGCACATTCAATTAGCAGGCCTTAACAGAAGAACAAATGCCTGCTGAAAACTGGAAGTGCTGTTTCAAATTTCTCGATTGTCTGTTGATAGGAAATTCGTCTACTTTTATGAGAGCGATCATGCATGCCAAACAAATTCCTTGTTTGTGTCACCTCATAAAAATAAAGGGATATTTAATTCAGATTGGCCGGTCTTAATAAATACCCCATGCTGGGACATTTGTTACGCTATTTATACCCGGCCTAACAGTGCTCATGTATTATTCGAATTTTTGACAGGCATAAATAGTGTAACAAATGCCCTCACACTTGTTATTTATTGGTTGTTTGTAGTGGGTTCATTAAGAGTAATGGAATTAAAGGGGGAGAAATGAGAAGACCAAAGATGCATCTGTGGAGAAATTCATTTTGTGATTTTTCAGCCCTTCCTTCCAGTGAGTGTTCTCAGATACTGCTTGTTGTTAAAGGAAATTGATGGCTAATAAATGTAAATAAATGCACATTTTATAAATTATCTTCTGATAAAATTTAAAAGACGAGCACAATTTCTGTCAATTTCACTACACAGACATATGTTAAATAGTAAAGTCATAGCTTACAAGGTTTCAATATATAATTTAATTATTACACATAATTTACCAAATATTTGCATCATAATAAAAATGGATCCATTCATTTGGAGAACTGTGAACAAGGCTTCAATAAACAAAAATACTGTTTGTAATCACATGCCTTTGTTGAACTTTCATATATATTGACAGCCAGTGAATCAGATAACATTGTAATTGAAACGACAAAACAGTAAAGGAAGATTGAAGATATGCCACTTGGTCTGGTCATGTGGCTCAGGCAAACATTAGTTCCATAATAAAGTAACCAATGTAATAATCTAAATTAGACAAACACTTGGAGCATGCAAAACTTCTGCCAAGCAGTTTAATTTTATTTGTACTTTTTTCCTGCTTTGGAGCATTGTATCCAGAATTTTCCTAGAATGCAGATCAGTCCTGGTCATATTATAAACATAATTGTGGGGATTTTCTGTTTTGTATTGTCAACATTGTGACAATTTATTATGGAGGTACACTTTCGTGAAAATGGCTCCATCTTCCAATGATAAAAAATCTTTGAAAAAAATAAAGCCATTGGTCCAGATGGTGATCTGGATCACCACCAAAATAAAATAATCTGTTCTTTGTGCTATTGTCCTAGTGTATTGCAGAATTCAATTGTCTTTGATTTTCTTCATGTTTTGCAAAGAATACCGGAAATGGCTGACGGGATCATTCCAGTTTTTTGCCTGGTTGTACAACTAATATTAGTGAAGTGCCCCTACATTAAGGTAACCCTAAGCTCACAGTAGTAACCAAATTTTATTCACTTCATTTTATGGCAATTTCTGGACAGTATCTCAAATGCTGTGTATTTTATTCTAAGAATGTTTATATTCTTAATGTAACAAACCTGAAACAGAGTCTACAAGAAAACATCACCTTAAACTCTTTATAGTTGGAAACTAACATTGAGATTAATGTTAGGAAAAATATTCTGTGATTTGTTGACAATGAAACACTTGTGATGGTTAAAGCAACTGATGAGTTTAAGGTTACAACATTGTTGTTACCAGTAGCTTTGTTGGTGGACACATAAGCTCAACATCATTATCAAACTTCTTTTTCATAAAGATGTAAAAAAGCCTCATTAAAATCAGAGAAATGTGTCCTGTGTTAAGGTACCTTAATCTACTACTACTAGTATAATAATATATACTACTTTTATGTTTCCAGAGAGTATCATAAAATCCCTTGAACAATTCATTTCGAATTTGCCTATGGTTCTGCATGGTCTGTCGCAAATGGCTTAACATACATGTATAAAATTCAAATTGCACTTTTATTGGTTACATTGTGATATGTATTAAGAAGGACAGAGGAATCCAGTACGTTGATCAAGGGTCTGTACTATAAACTGCCAACCAACAACAAGCAACTACCAGCTTTCGAAAATGAGTACAGGCTGAGATCATAACTCTGATCTCAGATTTCACCGTTTCTACCATCACATGGAAATGTAGCTAGCCTTATAGAAGTGCATTACAGTATGGTGACCCTAAACTCTGAGTAACAACTAACTTATATTCACTGTACAATTTTTTATTACAATTTTTGGACAATATTTCAAATACTGTATGATAGATTGCAACTATATCTAAATTCTGAAAAAAATAACAAACCTTGAACAAAGCCTAAAGATGACCATGTTGCAAACTAACACTGAGCTTAAGGTAAGGACAAATTGTTTTGGTGTTCTGATGATTTTTATGTTATAACTAAGATTTCTCTTTTTTATTTATTAGATATATATTAAGTACAATGATAAATATTCACTCAACATGTACACTTCCATACTAGTTTGACTCAATATCACCAGCAGCCTATGACAAAATGAAAGCTTCATGAAAATTACATTTAGACAGATTTTCTGGTCTGTGCAATTCCATTTGGTTAAAAGATGTTTGAAAATGGGCGCCTTTTGACATTTGTGTATTCGTTCAAAAATCTCCTGACAAATAGTTTTATAGTGTTCACACTTTGTGGGGTGATTATGAGAAAGTACTTTTTGCATTACATAGTATATCCCTAATAGCCCAGTTCCACTGTGACAAGTTTACTATAACTGTCAAAATTGTTTTCATACAAAAGGCATATCAGACTTATTGTAGATGCTTGTTGCAATTTTGTAAAAAGAGTGAACATATCTGCCATGACTGATCTTTTGGTTATAAATTGCATACAACTAATTTTTATCTGCTACAGCTTATTACGACCAATGTTTTGGCTGCTATGACCAATCTTGTTCACTTTTCTGTAAAGAAGAGGTAATCCTTATCATAGGGCTTCTGTTTTCACTCATGCAAAATAACATAACCAGTTGCAGCAACCTCCCAAGTTATAAAATGGTCAGCTGCTAAAATAATGAGTCTTGGAAGTGAAACTGGGGTATTAAGTTTTGTCGGGTATAGATATAGATAGATATAGAAGTATCTGTTCTTGATTTGCCTGAGATCTTAATTGAGTAATAGGAATATTGTGTAAAATTGGACGAAAATTGTCCTTGTTTTCAAATGTTGGAATTGATGATGTAAGTGATCAGGTGTTTGAGATAGGTTGTTGCCTGTTTTTGTTTTCCACCATATTAGAAAACCAAGCATTAAAAGTTTTTGTTTTTTAAACCAGGCGATATTATAATAAATCATTAACATGAAATATTGTGTATGTAGAGTTCAGGTAATTCTATTTCTACTTTGTAGTACTTAATCTCCCCTTCATTAAGGGGAGTCTAAGTTGCAACATCACAAAAGCAGTCAATCGGTCCTAGTATCCAAGGATGGAAAATGGTCAAACACAACAGAGAATATCAGGGAATATAGAGACTAAGGTGGATATGCCTTGATCAAGACCTAGAATTTAAGCTTCTTTCTGAAAGAAGTAAAAGAAAGGGACACACAAATCTCATCATATAGAACATTCCAAAACTCTGGAATAAATGTCATTTCACAGAACAAAAATACTCGAGAGTATCTCATATATTCAGTAAATAAGAAACTATTGACTATCCCACTGACTTCCAAATGTAATTTTTTGATCTCTAGATAGTGTTGTTTCACTCTTGTCTGGTTTCCTTTTCAGATGATACTTGTGTGTCCAGAAGCATTTTGTACTGCTGTTGTTTGTCCTTCAATCTGATAATGCCATAGACCCTGTGAAACCAGAAAGAATATACTACACTATAGTACCAAAAGAAGTACAAGTATTTAACAGTGACTTGCCATATTTATACAAATAAACGCCCCGGGGGTGATGTATTTTTAAAAAGGTTCCTTTCATGGCATTTTTGATCAAACTGCTTTGTTTCATTTTGATTATCTTTGCTTCCTGTTAGAGGTTATTCCATTGGGGATTTTATTTTCCTCTTTTTGGGCACAGGAAACCAATACAAACTGCCGACCATTAGTGAGCAACTAATAACTTTCCCACATGAGGTCCAGGGTTTGAACCACTGACCTCAGAGATTAGAGACTAGTGTGTTACCACTGTGCCAGCGTGGCGACTCCTTATTCTTTTTGGTATGTGCTACAAAATAAATGCAGTGTCTGCCATTTCCAACTATCTGAATACATGGATATCTTAATCAGGTCTGTACCAAAACGGGAGAAAATCTTGGTGGAAGGATTGAGCCTGGAATCTGTGTGGCAGTAACCATCTTAAATCTGGATACACATGCATGGGTGCCTGCATGTTTTCTTATTTGGAGAATCCCTTCAAAACTAAATACTTTTCATTTATATACGGTAAGTGGGTGTATTCAGGCTCAGGAAGGTGCCTTAAAAGTTTTCTGAGGTACTTGGGAGTAGTAATATAGGGTCCAGATCTCCGGGGCTTCTGGGAGCAGCGATTTGAGAACAATGGGTTGCATTGTTTGGAACAAAGGGCGCATTGTCTATCGAGGTAACAGGACAAAGGGTTTCATTTTGAATCGAGGTTAGGGGCTTGGCTAGACAAAGGGTGCATTGTTCCTGGCGGCCACATCCTCTACGGGGGTCCTTATTAAAGGGAACAATGGACAAGGGGTTCCCTACCCTTTGGTTACCTTGGATCTCTCCCCTAAAGGCAATGAGAGTTACCGTTGGAGGACAAATGTTTTTCCTGATGAGTTACCCATGGTGATATATCAGTGAAGCAGAATCAAATGAGGGGCCCATATCAGATGACGCCTTCCACCAGTGAAGATGTCTCAGACCTTGAGAAAGAATAAAGGTTTTCTCACACTACTACTCACAACAGATCCCGCACAGGCTAGAGCTTTGTTAAATACAATCACTACCAAACAAGTAGAGGCTATCGTAGAAATAGCTTATAATTTAATGAGAATTGCTACATCGGAGACAGAAAAAGCCGTAATTAAGAAGAGAAGAACATTGTTGAAGAAACTGGTGAATAAAAAGTTGAAGCTGCCAAAAACTAAGAAACTTATAGCCTTACATAGACTGGTACTATTGAAGACTCTTTTACATTTTAAGAGGGAACTTTTGTATGTGTTACAATGAAGAAAATGGTATTACTTCCCTATGAAAGATATCAGCAGTTATTAAGTAGAGAGGATCCGGACACAGAGGGACATTGTGTTAAAGAAGTAGAAAAAGCAGAAGAACCAGCGAAGCAGGACATACAACTGGTGCCTACAGAAGATTCTACTGGTGAGAAGGTAGTGGAGCCCAGTTCTAGCACAAATACTCTCACTACCGGTACACTCGATAGAGAGCGTTCTGTACCTCCACCACCTGGACAACCAGATATTCCACTGCAGAGAGGCAGTGGAAAAAGCAAGACTAAAAAAGGGCTGTGGCTTGAAAAGTGGACTCGTTATTAATTTCCACAGAATGTTAACTGAGGAAAAAGAAAATTACTTAAAGGAGACATATTATGACCCCAAACAACCCACATCATTTTCGGGTGCAGAAAAATTCTACAAGTTCGTCAAAACACAGAGGCCAGACATTTCTCATGGAGATGTTCTAAAATGGTTACGCAAGCAAAATACCTACACTCTCCACAGAAGGGTGGTAAGGAGGTTTAACAGACCCAGGGTGATGGTTCCAGCAAAGGGGTACATGCTTGATCTAGATACCGCCAATTATGAAAGCTATGCATCAGAGAATGATGGTTTTAAATACATCGCATTTTTTACAGATGTTCTGTCTCATTTCCTCTACACAATTCCACTGAAAACTCTTTCATCTAAAGAGATGGTCGATGCCCTAAAGAGAATATTAGCAAAAAAAAAACCGACACTCATTCGAAGTGACCGAGGAAGTGAAAATATGGGAGCTGCAGATAAATACATGAAAGCCCAAGGTGTAAAGCATGTTACTACATCGGATTATTCTAAAGCAAACTATGCTGAAAGAGTGATCAGAACCCTGAAGGGAAAATTGGGAAGATACATGGCATATAACAAGACTAGACGTTGGATAGACGTCCTGCAAGACATCACAGACAGTTACAATAACACGTATCACAGAAGTATCAGAATGAGCCCCACTGAAGCTCTGTCCACAAATGATGCCATTCTGTGGAAAAATCAGTACGAGAAGCACCTCACACCAGAAAATTCCAAAACAGAAAACGTGGCCCCACCAAAGAGGTTACCCAGGAAGAGTACTTTTAGATTTAAAGTGGGTGATGTGGTGAGGCTGTCCAAAATACCAGGGACTTATGATAAAGAAACCGACCAAAAGTGGACCGATGAGTTGTTTGCCATTAGCTCACATTCTCTTAATCAAGGTATTCAGAAATATGACGTGAAAGATTTTGCCAATGAACCTATAAGATAAATTTTCTGCAGACGAACTTCAGAAGGTTACCGTAGATCGTGATACGCAGTACAATATTGAAAAAATTCTACTGAAATTTTACAGCTGGACTTTTCAAGATGAGATATTTGTTTCTGTCAAGCAGTGATTCGAAAACCAATCACCCAGACAACAAATGGTTTGACTTTACCGTAGACTTGGCAAGCACATTAAATCTGACCGACCAGTGGGAGTGAGCTTTATTAGATATAAAATGCAGCCCCCAACAGAAAGGGACTTTGTCATGTTCACAGATATTATCGATCAAAGTAACATTAGAGGAAAATGCGGCTTCAGTCTTGAGGTACGTCTTTTCATCAGAAACAGTTTTCACTAGACCATACTTTGTACCAATCAGCAGGTCCTATATCAGTCACGTGAGAATCTATATAAGAGGAATGGAAACCAGAGATGAACCCACAGAGTTTGTTTCGGAAGTGAATTGTACTCTGGGTTTTCGTAAAATGAGACATGGCAACTAGTGGTGCAATGTGGACTCAGCATTTTGTGGACATGGCGCGAGGACTAATACCCTATCAAAAGAGACTTTACAAGGTGACGGTACAAACGGGGAATGGCGATGTGCAAATGGTTACACCTACACAGGCTGTTGTGGAGAGAGCAAAATTGGACTTGAAGCGTAAATTGGCAGAGGCGGCCACAGTACAAAAGCCCAAGCGCATCAGAGTGCTCAGTGTGGTTCCGGAGGTAGAAAGAGAAAGAGCACAAAAAAGAAATCTTCAAGAAAGAAATCTACTAAAATGTTAAGAAAGTGAAGAACAAACATCAGACCAAGAAGAAGAAGAAGTCAGTTCAAAATAAGAAGAAGGTAAAGTCACAGATTAAAAAGACGGGCAAGAAGAAGAAATAAACAACAACAAAAATGGTGGACTCAGAAGAAACATATTCATCCAAGTTGGCACTTTTTCAACCACCTGCAGTCAAAACGACCGTTTTTTGAATTTCTGCCATCATCTCCAAAGGTTCGGTGATCGAATTTCGAATTCCTGGAAATAATGCTGAATATATTGACTTGAGCCATTCCAAGTTAAAGGTGAAAGCCAGAATAGTGAAGAGCGATGGAAGTCCTATTAAAGCAGAAAATCATGTGGCACTGGTCAACCTCAGTTTGTCCTCTATTTTCCGTCAAGTCGATGTTCAGATGCAAGAAAAGTTGGTGGGCTCGGGCACCAATATATGCTACCCCTACAAAGCCATGCTGGACACCCTACTCAAATATAACCATGATGTCAAGGAAGGACCCCTGCAGAGTGAACTGTACTACAAAGATGTTGGTGTAATGGATGCCACTCCTCCGGGAAACAACTCTGGTTTGATGAGCAGCGACCAGTATACCGCAGCAGGAAATGAGGTCACCCTTGAAGGACCTGTCCATTCTGATGTGTTTCAGCAGAAATGACTTATTCTGAATGGAGTGAAAATTATGGTGCCTTTTCACCCCGTGGACAACAAGTTTGCGTTAATGAGCAGTGATAGCGAGGAATATGCAGTGTCCATTACAGAGGCTATTTTAAAGGTGTGTCATGTAAAAGTCAGTGATGCAGTCATCCTTGCTCAAAATGAGGCTTTAAACATAAGTCCAGCCCTATATCCTCACTGGAAATCTAAGCTGAGGACCATTTCTGTGGCTAGTGGAGACTCCACTGGGAATAACGATGACATATTTAATGGGGAAATTCCTAGCAAGCTCATTCTTCCTCAAGTTTGTAAAGAAGCTTTTACAGGGAGTTACATACAAAATCCTTTCAATTTCCTCCATCTTAATGCAAATTATCTGGAAGTCACAGTGGATGGACAGAGTGTGCCAGCCAAACCTCTCAGACCAAATTTTGAAACCGGAGATTACACTAGTTTATTCCTGTCTATATTTTTCAATAAATACCCGACCCATGCTGGGAACTGGATCACAAGAGAGGATTACGCCAATGGGTATTCATTGTTTGTTTCGATATCCAAGGTCAGGTGCAAGAAGATTTATTTGCCAAACACAAGAAGGGTCACAGTAGACTGACAATCAATTTTGCCTCTTCAGTGCCATACCCAGTGATGCTGATTGTGTACTCCATTTCACCCGGAATCATTAAAATAGACAAGGCTAGAAACATGATTGTGCAGTAATGGATACCACTGAACTGGAGACCTACATGAAAGCTGATCCTTTTATATCGTCCTTTTATGGTGGAGTTGTTCCCAGGGATGGCCTACCTCTACAGACCGAGAAGCCGACCTTTTACATTGTGAATCAAGACACAAGTGACAAAACTGGCAGCCATTGGATAGTGGTTTTTAACAAAGACAGTGAATGAAGTGAATATTGTTACCCTCTAGGTAAACACCCAGCAGACTATTTTACTTTATACTTAACTTTGCAAAGTAAAAATTACAAGTATAACATGAAAAGGTGTCAGAGTTATTGGTCAAATCTATGTGGGCAGTACTGTTTGTTCTTCTGCTACTTCAGAAGCAGAGGCTATTCAATGGAAACTATTCTAGATATGTTTGACAAAGATCTGGTGTATAACGATCTAATTGTGTATTTGTTTTACAAAACTACTACCTAAAGTAATGTCGTCAGGAGTAAAACATTCTTGAACAAATGTAATAGGATGGTGGGGGGTGGGGGGAGGGTGTTTGTTTATTTGCAGCATTTATGTATGTGTAATAGTGCATTGTTGTATTTTTTTTCTAGTGTTAGTTAAATATTTTGGTGGAAGTCTTTAGTATTTTATATGTTGTACATAAGTTTTGTGTAGAGATGTGCAGTCTTAGATATTTTTTTATTCATCATTGTGTACATTTAGTAGCAGTTTTACTTTTACCACACAAAGATGCTAGTAAACCAAACATCCTGTTTTTTTTGTTTGTTTTTTTAGATAGAAATGAAAAATAAGAGAGAAAAAAACACACTAAGTTTTCTACAAAATTATGTTTGTTTTATTTTAGTATGTAACATTCATGGAAGACAAAATAACAGAATAAAGTATTGAACCTCACACTACATGTGTTATTTCTTTCCTACAGTCACTTAACATTTCACCCAAAATATTTTGCCCAGGATATCGACAACTTTTTGTCAAAATAGCCACATTATAGTCCATACCACGCCCTAAACACATGTCTTTATCTGCATACACAATTTCATTGTTTACTATACTTTGCACTGCAGCCTTAAATTCTGCACATTTGAGCAGCTTGACTTGCAGAGCAACATTTAAAATTTCTTTCAATTTTTCATACCACAGGAGTTTTACTTTGATACCCTTTTGAAATTTGGGAATGTCAGTTTGAGACTCAGTCATTTGAAATAACCGGGTCTCATCTTTGCCTTTATGAAATTCCACCATACTGTAGCTAATGAAATGTTCTATTGACAAGAACTTTGTTTCGCCATGGTAGAAGTCAAAATCGTAAGTGTGACACAGGGGATCGAACCGGTCATTTTTGAATACAAACCTATTGAAATCAGGCCAAGGTGATAATACCAAATCTAAAGGGGAAGTGTGAATTCCATCGTCCTCAACTTTACGCTTACAATAAAAGTAACCGAATCCCACCCTCTGTTGACTGTATGTATACATGGTATTATCTCTAGCTCTGAAATTTCAGTTCACACCTAACTGTCTTGTTTGGTTTTCCAATATACCAGTCATTATGGCTAGGGGGTCTTGCACAAACTTTTCATTGATTCCCTTACAAGACAATTTGAAGTGACCCTCTTTGCTATTTTGGATGACATAGGTTTTAGAACAAGGAGCCACCATGACTTGACCTTCGTATTCTTTTTTAAATAATGAAGGCATTCTCCAGTCAAACAGGGCATCTTTTTTACAACAAGTTCTGGGGAAAAAGGTTTCATGATCGGCTTTGTGAATGGCCCCACATTTTCCCTTGATTTTAAGCTCAAATTCCTGTTTTAAATGTGGGTAGACAGCATCGGGCAAGGTCTCACTTGCCAGACCGAAATAGAGACTGTCGGTGTCCATCTGTATGCACTCGAATTTATTCCGTGGAATATATTTGCATAAATTGTCGTAGTAGAATTGAAGCATTCTCAGCTTCGCATAGTTTAAAATAAAGAATCCTATTTGTATAGGCACATCGAGTCTGACTGACTTTTTGGCACTATCTATTTCATAGAATTCATCTGCCAAAAGTGTAGCTTTGTGAAACTGGGGTTTATTGATTTCTATTTTTGCATTTGTGTGTCCTCGATGGTAAGAGGTGTTTAAAAACCTTTCTTTATCCATAATTGTCGAACCATAAGAACTATTGGATAAAACTTTTCACGTATCACTGATCAAGCTTGAATCTGAGCATTCTATGTCACCTTTTCTTCTGGCATTCGTACAGGTCTCAATAAATTTTTCAAAGCAAGCGATGGGTGAAAATTTGATGGCCTCGTACAAACGAGTTACTTCTAGCCCGAGATTGAGATACCATCGAAGTAAAGCAGTGCTCAACATGATCTTTCTAGCTTTCATCCCCCCCACTAAAAGCCTCCTGTCTGTCAAGGGAATATTCTCTTTAATAGCATATTCTAACATGTGATCTCTGATAACACCCGAGGGCACATCAGTGGTGCAGAAAACTGGAGAAAATTCCTTGAAATACTCAAAAGGAGGCATTTCCGATGTAAAGCCTCCATCACCATCATTCCATTTATCTGGCACCCTAATATCCACCTCGGCAATACCAAACAGTTCACCAGTCCTTGTAGAATTCAATAACCCCTGTTTGTGTACAGTGTGTCTGTGTTTGTTGTAATAACTAGGTAAATATCTCTGTCTGATATGGTCAACATTTGAATCAAACATTTTTTTAACTGACATTCCCATATTTCATGCACTCTGTAACCCAGACTTTCCAAGTATTATCTTTGGGTACAGGTCCTGTCATATTTGGCTTGTTGTTGCTTAACCCACTCCTCTGATTTGTTACATTCCATATTTGCATACATTCTTGACAGGAGTGATGATAACAACCCAAATAACTAAACACATTCATACCACAAATACCATCTACATAATAGCCTATGATGTAATGCTCTTTACCCGAATTAAGTCTGTGCATAATTCTGATATTGTTTATTTCGGAAATTTTGTCCATCCAGACAAACATGTCCAAATACTTGGTCTGAATTTCTGGTTTGTAGAGATTGCTTTCTCTTCTCCTTACAAAGGTACCACATGGCATGTCTTGTGACAGACAGTACGGGTAGAGAGCATTTGCATCGAAACCAAATATGTTTTTACATATTTCATCACCACCTTTTAATTTCTGACCCTTTTTCATTGACCTAGTGTACACAATGCTTGGACCACCACAAATACCTTGTGTAATTTTGTGATACAAGTCTTCATTTTTGCTATCAAAGAGAGCAAATTTGGCTTCCTCAGACTGGAATAACATCTGTCTGGCAACGCCTGGAACAGATATGCTATCTTTGAAAATATCAACATTGTTTTCAATGTAAAATTTTTGTAACTGTTAGTAACCACTTCCGTAAAAGGGTCTATGTCTTTCAGATTATAATAAATGAGAAAATCTCTGATTGTTTTCATACCCTTGTTTGACAAACACACTTTTCCATCTTGCAATGTACACACATTTCAATATTTACACAAGCCAAGTCTAAGTACTCAACCATCCCTTTGATGTTTTGTTTGGGCACACTCGACAGACATTCCAGATCTTGAAACCGTAGCTTAACATCATACTTTTCACGCCACAAAAGCATCTCCTGTTCCAATACATTACACCTCTTTAGGTTACTATAAAAGCTTTGAGGGTAGTAATTCTGTTTCTTCCAGAATGGCCGGATCGGACAAATACTCATAACAGAAAAAACCTTTCTCTTCTTTTGCCTTGTAACTTTTTTAGGAACTGGGCATAGGAATAACCAGGAGCTATGTAGTGGCTAATATCTAAGAATTTCAATGTGGGAGTTGCAATGGTGAGATAACTGTTATTTCTTTTGACTGTAAATGACTTTACATCAGGGTCAGCTAATGCCAAATGCTTGCATAATTTTGACTTGACCAGATTTAAATCATACTTTCAGGAATTGAATCCAAACACTGGTGTACACGAACAGTAATGCTCAAACCTTTGCTTCACTGCTGTAATTTTTTAAACATTGTTTTTCTGAATTTTGCTCTAGTATCCAACGATTTTTCACAAGATTGACTGAGACAGTGTTCATTGTTAACAAGTTCATCGCCATCATTGTTCTCGGAGTCGCCATCGCTCTGATGCGAAGTAAAATTATAAAATTCTGCTTTCGGTGTTCCCAATGCGCTTTTTAAATTTTTTGCAAGGCGGTTCAAATTCATCTACTTCTGTAACAGAAACCTTATCGGACACTTTTTCCGTGTGAATTTCTTCATCTTTGAAACGGTTCAAAAGGGTTTCTAATTTGTCTAATACCCAGAGATACCTATGTTGCTGTATACATTTGGGAAAGCAAATTGTCCAGGTCAAAATCAACAAAGCAGACACCCTTTTCAAAACCCGGGACATTTGACCCCACCCCCACGGATACAGGTGTGTGTCTCTCTTCCCACAGCAGTTTGTTTGTGGAGGTAACTTTTGCAAAATAGCCTCAAATTCATGTGTAATAAATTAAGGAAAAAACCTGTCCTTTAATGGTACAAGAATATCATACTTTTCAAGTTCCTGAGAAGTAGTTATATTAGACTGATAAAAACCACCAGGACATCTTAATTTGGTGACTCTGGAGCAGTTTGGATAATGTTTCTTGAGACTTTTAATTTTTTTGAATAACCTAGTGCACTTATTACACTGAAACCTCTGAGCATACATGTCTAAATCTTTCACATATGACAAGTGATTCTGTTGCATATCTAGATAGAGGTCATTCTGAAAATTGGCTGTGCTTTTGTATATCACCCATCAGCGAATGGTTTTCAAGCAGCTGAAAGACTGAAATGTTGATCTGAAAACAGTTTTCAAGATCTGGAATGTCATCAAGTTTAATACCTTTGAAAAATTTAGCACCGCTCTGGTCAGTAAAATTTAACCAGGAGTTGTATTTGTGCCTAGTTAAAACATCTAAACCAGCTTCAGTTTTCATCTCATGCCAAGCAAGGCAGCGAAAGAAGCACAAGTTACCACTGTAGGGCTTTTTAGTGTTTGAATTTTTTCAAAAGTTAAAATATGTCTGGAATCTTTCACATGTTTTGGAAGTGAACTTTCCGTGACACCCAGTGCATAATTCATTGAAGCAACATCATAATTGATGTTAGTTATGAACACAGGTACCCATTTACTGTTTGGCATATTTTGCATAATGTATTCATAGGGATCAATTTTCTTAATTTTGTTCTTTAAGGTTCGGAGACTCCCATTTCTGGTAACTACAAAAGGTCTTTCAAACAAATAAGAATTTGCATATGGTATATAATAGCGATACTCTTCAGATGTTTTGTCCTGTAAAATAAAGCCAAAGTTTAAATTTATTTTAAAACTTTGATTTTCTTTTTCATAAATTTTCTCAATATGACTCATGATTTCCTCAAGACCGCCCTGCAGATTATCAGTGGAAAAGTTGTATTTTTTTACCACTTCATAGTCTTGGTGTGGTGCTAAAATATAGAGAGCATTGTCATTGTATACCTGTTCTAGTACGGTGTCAACAGTAACCCCTTCTTCGTTTTTCCAAGGTGGACTGGTCAGTTCAAACTGTTGCAATGCATTAGGATCCCCACCACCATGTTGACTGACTCGGTGTCTGTATAATTCACCCCTATTATTAAACTCTTCTCGACATGCACTACATTTAAATTTTCTTGGTGACTTTTGTTTATTAGACAGTACCCTGGAACAGACTTTCTTATGATTGGTGAGATTATTTTGTGTTACAAACTGTTTCTGACATGACTCACATCTGTAGACTGGTTTTGCCATATTTGAACACTTCTCCAAATGTCTCGTAAGATTGCCTTTTCGATTGAACAGAATGCCACATCTCTCACAGGTAAATTTCTTGTGTGGTACAGCCACACTTCCTTCGCAAGTGGTGATATGTTGCACATACCTCTTGTGATAAGATAATTCTTTTCCACATTTGTCACAAGTGTATTTCTAAAAATTAAAAAAAAGCTATTTTTTATATTAACTTTCTCATGATATATACCACTCAGCCATGTCATTGAATTTATTAAACAAGAAGTTCAGTTGTTTTTTTAAAATAAATTCTATAGGTTTACTCACTATTACTGAATCCCTTCATGTCTGTTTCTGCTGTACATTCAATGCATCATCATATTGTGTTTCTAGCTGAACAAGCAAAAAAAAAGACATTAAGATCTATTTGCCATAAAATTGCTTGGATTTCTTAGTACAAAGATATACATTCTACCAAGTCTTTTACAGCAATGACGTAGATGAATAATATATGTACACATGGCCAGAAGTGAGTTCTACTCGATTAAAATGCCGTAATTGGGTTCCTAGTCTTTTACAGCAACGACATAGATTGATAATATATATGTACACACTGCCAGAAGTGAGTTCTACTCAAATTAAATGCAGCAATTGGGTTCCCCAGTCTTTTACAACAACAATGTAGATGGATATATATATATGTACACACTGCCAGAAGTGAGTTCTACTCGATTAAAATGCCGCAATCGGGTTCCCAGTCTTTTACAGCAACGACGTAGATGGATATATAACATACACACTGCCAGAAGTGAGTTCTACTCGAATTTAAATGCAGCAATTGGGTTCCCCAGTCTTTTACATCAACGACGTAGATGGATATATAACATACACACTGCCAGAAGTGAGTTCTACTCGAATTAAATGCAGCAATTGGGTTCCCCAGTCTTTTACAGCAACGACGTATATGGATATACGTACAAACTGCCAGAAGTGAGTTCTACTCGATTAAAATGCCACAATCGAGTTTCCAGTCTTTTACAGCAATGATGTAGATGGATATATAACATACACACTGTCAGAAGTGAGTTCTACTCGATTAAAATGCCGCAATTGGGTTCCCCAGTCTTTTACAGCAACAACGTAGATGGATATATATACGTACACACTGCCAGAAGTGAGTTCTACTCCATTTAAATGCCGCAATTGGGTTCCCCAGTCTTTTACAGCAATGACGTAGATGGATATATATACGTACACACTGCCAGAAGTGAGTTCTACTCGAATTTAAATGCAGCAATTGGGTAAAAACAAGTTGTATATATATAATTTTTTATAACAGTACATAGTTTTTATTCAATTAGGTGTAGACATTATTAATATATGGAGAAACTTCTCACGTACTCTGCATTTACTTTTTTTTTATCTAGTTTATTTTTTTATATGTTCATTCTCATTTTTTTTACATTTTAGATATTTGTATACAAGAAAAAAAATAAAATAAGCCAAAGATTACCTCTCTGGTCTTGATTTGAATCTGCTGCAATACTTCTGGGTGTCTCACAATTCCCCTCACTGTGGCCCAGGCGAGAATCAGGTCTATATTAGGCTGTGTCCGTAGTTGATGTTTCTCCTCTGGTGTGAGTAGAGCATAATTAGAAGCCATTGTGCATAAAACTGGTTGATTGTGGGAAAATATATATGTATTAATATATATAAATAGCTGTATTCTTTCTTAACTGTAACCAATCTGAAGGAAACAAAGTCTTTCAATAGTGGTAAAATATAGGAGTATATGCCTGAAGAAAACTGGTACATAATGTACTCTTTCACTATCGCAGAAAAATGTTAGAGTAAGATGTTATGTACCTGTGTATGTCATTTTGAGGGGAAAATAAATACGAAAAAAAAATTGCACTCACCAGATATGTTTGGTTTTAATTGTGAATTCCAATGATACGAAGTTTGTTTAAGTCCAAAAGCAGTAAAGTAAACTTATTTGTTGTGATGATTCTCAAACTAAATTTTAAAATGAAGTGAATGATAAATCTGCCAAGGTTGCATAATTAGGTACAATTTGAAAGAAGCTGATTGGTTAAAAAATCCAATCTTTCTGTACTGGTAGTTGATTGGTCTTTCATTAAAGTTCATGTGTGTGATAAAAATATTCTCTGAGGCCAATTATTTCAGGCATACAGTGAAGTTATTCAGTTCATAATTTCATTGAATATATTTAGTAAGGTCATTTCCTAATTATGTCAGTACGATCTATATAGTCAGTTTTAGGTGTGTGTGATAATTTATGATAAATGTGTTCTCAGCATTATCAATAGACTCTCACTGAACAATAACTGATATAGACTTAGATATTGCTGGCATTACTTATTTCTTTGGGAATGCACTCAGTGACTTATCTGGGTAATAACTAGTAACCTACCTCAATGAATAGATATAAAGGAATCCTGGTTTCTTAATGAGTAGCCATAAAATGAGTTATAGCTTGGATACAAGTCACTTATTTGATGGTTTCACCCAAATACCACAAGGTTATAAGCTTTTTGTGATACTGCTATCTCGGCTTTTACGTGTAACTTATTTTGTTGCTTGTGCTTACCAAGAGCTATTCCAACTTTAGTATTAGGCTCACCATTTGTGTGTGTAGAGGTGAATTCAGAGATAAATTTCAGCCACAGATTTTTTTTCCTGATGAAAATGAAAATGTTTATTTTTTATGCTCACATTTTTATCCACTACACTACAGTTTTGAAATGATTGCTTAGAACTGGACAAATGTGACTCTTACGACCTGCAGATAATATGCCAAAATATGTGGGATGAACCTGTGATAATTATTTCTGAACCAGACCGCATTATGCAGTTTTTTGTTTTAAACTACTACCTTCCTGGTTTGGATTTCTTGGATCAGTTCAAAAATTTACAGTTATTTAGGATAACAGCTTATGTTAACATCAATTGTACTCTAGTAAATGAAAAGATGAGTGGAGTATCTTATGTGATAGAGGCACCAGGGTGTTCTGGTAAATTGTAAAAGTATATGCATGTCTTAAAGAGGATTTCAAAAAGCAGTAATTTTGATTTCTTTAATTTATGTTGTTTTATTTACAGAATGTATTTATGTTATATATGTTTTATTATTGACATTTTTTTTTCAAAATTCAGTCCAAGCAAGTTCACCAAGTACAACAACTGACTATGTACCTCTCAGCACAGACATTTAAAGAAAACACCCCAAAATATCACTCCCAACAAGAGTTTCTTTCATAACTGTAATGATTCAAAGTTCCCCAGAAAGACAAAGTCCCCCAGAAAGACAAAGTCCCCAAACAAGTGTGGTAACAAGCCAAAGTAAAATCTCTGATAGTTCTTTCAGTAAAACAAATATCACCGTCCCAACCATAAAACCCTCGAACCCTGCTGATGCTACAACGAAGAAAGCAAAAATGGATTCATCAGGTAATTGTCTCTACATAGTGCACATGTGAAAATATTGGCCAAGTAATATTATTAAAATAATAAAAAAAAACTTAGATAGACAGTAGTTTTTCATTGAACCTTTAACCAGGCTAGCATTTTGCACCAAACAAAGCCCGCCCCTTCTTTCCTCTCTATCCTAACTCAAGAAGTGTGTATGTGTGTGTTTTTTTAACAGGAGAATTAATTAAGATCTTGGTGGGGAGTGTTGCTGGTGGTATTTTGTTGATGGCCACTGGGATTTACTGTTATTGCGAAGGCCCTTAATAGAAGGGCACAAAGAAGAGTGGGGGGACATTCCCCAATTTATATGAGAGATCTCTCCCATGGAGAGTCTCAGCTCTAGGTAAGCCTTTAGAAAACACATTTGTTGTCTATTGGTCATATAACACAATATATATATAGAATTATTTTATTCACTGACAGTAGTCATTAAATTATACAAAAGCATTTATAATCTATATTATTTATTTATTTATAATTGATTGACAAGATGGTACAAGATGTAAACAGAATGTGTACATAAAAATTCTCTTACTCAACACCAATTGTTGAAGCGTATAAAAAAAACCTTTGTAATCTTTATTACTTATTAATGATACACAAATTACAAGGTAATAAACAAGAGCTGTGCATTTAACTCTTTTTTTTTCTGCCAGTTCTTTATTGCCAATAATCGTGGAACTGGGCGAGATAACCCATGAAAGCAGAAATTTCTTCTAGCTGTATGAAAATTTCTGATCCCCACACTGTCACCTTATCACCAACAACATTTGTGTTGAATTAAGCTATGTTATCAATTTCTGTGTTATTTACTTTACATTACTACAAGTATGTCTGTGTGCAAAACAATCTCAATATTTTCGTTAAGATTAATTAATGCCCGTCATTGTAGGTGTTTTGACTAAAACAGTATATATATAATATATATTCAGTTAAAGCATATAAACTGAAGAAACCAGTAAAATATTTCTATTTAAACATGACTTCCAGAAAACAGGATAATCTTCAATAAAAAGGGTTCACGTAGAACTTAATATTGGTTATTTTTACTTAACAGTGCTCAACTTAATGAGGCTTGACTACTTACAGATGCTGTCCACAAGATGGGCACAATGGCAAATCAAAGTATTGTTGTTGCTGTTGTTGTTCTACTTCTTGTTGTTCTACCTCTTGTTGTGGCTGTGATGGAGGAAGTATAAAACTAGCTGGGCTAGTTGGTGGACTGATGTAATCTGGGGTGTCTTCATCTGTTGATGTTTCAGGTGCTGCATCCCTGGGTAGAGGAGATTGTGGGGAGTGAAGTGAATCTTGGTTCTCATCCATGGGACTTGAACCGCGAAATACTCCAGCAATCAGCTAAGATTCAAAAGCATCATTTACCAGCTGGTCCAGCTCCCAGTCTTCTGGTGATCTGTGAACAATTCAAAACATTGTGTATAGTCTTGATAACATGTAATCTGAATGTATGGGTAAGTTATATATTCTATAGAAAAAAAAACACATCAAATATGAATTTTTTTTTTGTATAGTCAGATACTTAAGTGTAGTAATGTATTTATGAAATAATTACATATATCATATAAACCTACCCCATAAAAAAGTACTGAATATTTTGTCATCCATAGCTATGTTAAAATTGCAAATTATTTCCTCTAAAATAATAAAATATATTCCTGATGAGAAATAAAATTCTACATACCTTTCCATCCTGATTTTGTTTTTCTCTGTGTATAGTCCAAAGAAGCAAGAACATACAAATAATATCCAAAACTGGACACTTATTTATATAGGCTAGTGGTGTCCTGACAACTAAGATAAATTTTACCACCAAAATAAGGATTAGTGTGTGAATCAGTGAGATGCAGTAGATCCCAAATAAACCATACCTTTATTATGATTTAGTGAAAAACAGATTTCCCTGCTGGAAATAAGTTTACATGTAGAATTTTATACAGTTATTTTATTCATAAAATGATTCTCCAGATATATGTAAACAAGACCACACATAATTCCCTCTTTATTTTAAAGATAGTCCAGTCCTTGAAGATGTTTTTCATTTTTTTTTTTCAAATCCGACAATTATATGTGTAATTATATATTCTAGTGCAGGCAATGGGTCACAGAGGACAGACCATTCTTTATGATTAGTATTATTTTGACCACCTTGGTTGAAATCTGCTGTAAACAGTGGCTTTTTTATCTCTATCATGAATACATGCATTCTTGTAAAACCCACAATTATTTGATATTTAACCATTGGTACTTGGGGTGGTGAAATGGGTGGGATGTACATGGGATGGGGGGTCACATTATTTGCATGTCAACTCTTACCTTGTGATTCTACCTTGGTGCAGAAAACACTGAAGAATTATCAGTTGTTTTTTTTCCGTCCCATCATTTGCCTCACTACAGTGGAGTCATTTATCTTGGGGATAGGAGAGGTGATAAATACACAATATTGTTTTGAATGATCATTAGGGACACCTGACCATTAAAATTGAGGATAAATGCCTTCACATCCCTCATTAGTTTGTACACCTGTATTTAAATAAAGCAATGTTGTTCAAGAAAGGATTTTCATTTATGTTTTTAATTACTATATATGCCTATTTTATCTCCTATATCATGTATAATAGGGGACAATAGATCCTTTGTACAGGGTATAACGGCTATCAAGCCTTGATGCAACCTGGGTACAGAACATACTGAAGAATGACCATCATATGCCTCTCTACAATGAACTCATGACCATTAACATTGAACATAAATAGCTTCATATTCTTCATTGTTTCCTACACCTGTAATTAAGTAAATGTTGTTCAAGAATGGTACACACTTATGTATTTTAATAACTGCCCGGAGGGGGTGTGGCCGCCAGGAACAATACACCCTTTGTCTAGCCAAGTGCCTAACCTCGATCCACAATGAAAACCTTTGTCCTGTTACCTCGATAGACAATGCGCCCTTTGTTCCAAACAATGAACCCATTGTTCTCAAATTGCTGCTCCCAGAAGCCCCGGAGATCTGGACCCTATATTACTACTCTTGGGTACTCTATCAAAAGCTCAAAAATAGAAATATGAAATGTTAGATTGAAATTTGTGTGTGGGGCATTATTAACACAGTTCAGTTATTATTTCAAGAAAGGATCACTTGAGTCTTATGGTTGTAGGTTTTTGTACAACTCAAAACATTTAGGGAACATTGATGGCCTATCCCAACATCACTGTAGCTGCTGAAGTTCAAAAGTCAAACTTAGGATTTTTTCTCCCATATAGCAACTTGGCTAGCTGCTAAAAGGACAATGGAAAGCACATATTTGATAACTAAAGGTAATTTTCATCATGTTTTCCTCTCAAGAAAAACTGACTTTGTATAGATTATTAAATAAAAAGTTTAATAAAATAAGGGTCACCTATACTTCTCCAACATATTTACTCGCAGGCAGCTTCTTGTTGTCATTCACATTTGGCATTAACTCTCATAATATTTTCAAGAATTTGAAAGAAAGATCTTCAAGACACGAAAATCTAATACAGATACATCAAAAAGTTGAATACATAATTTGATAGTGCTTCTGTTCTTCTATTGCATTATTTTCATTCCACAAATAACACAGAAAAAATATTTTAAGTCAGAGTTATTTACCTCCGGCATACAAAACATTTGATCCTAAGGGTCAGAATCTACATTGAAATGCTTTCAAATTTGTATTAATGTTATATGCTTTGATTGCAATATGTACTTAGTCAAAATGCTTGATGCATATAATTTCATTGGAAAAAACATCTTTGAGCACCCAGTTGCAGCAGTAGGCCACAGCCAATGCCAATCACTTCATTAATAATCATTAATTAATGTTGCAAGATGCTGTCTGCAAGTCAACAAAAATACACATAACATACTCACATTAGTAGCAAAATAGACACAACATCGAAGGCAGCTGCCACAAAGAAGAAACATCCAATACAGAAAGAAATTGTGGCCACAATGATTGCATTGAAGAGAGGACTGCATAGAAACTGTGCCAATATTGCAGACAAGAAGTGCCCTGCCAAAGCTGCTCCTGTAATGAGAATGCCTTAATACTTGTTTCTATCCAAAATTAGTATTCAGATATAAAATCTCCTTAATAGAAGTTTGATGATATTTTCTTGCTACTGAATTTAGCTGATGCTGAGGTTAATTGGATAGTTAATCAATATTAGTTATCAAAATTCTGCACTGAATATCAGTGAGTGCTCTCAAGCAGCTACCAAGTTCCCCACTTTGGCCTAGGCATGAAATCAAACCAGGGGAGATATGTGCAATACTCACTATGCCATCATTTTCCCCAAATTGACACAGAAGATGCAAATGTCATATGTGGTACTGTGAATATGAAACTAAACAAAAGAATCTACGCTACCATTTGGAGTCTGTATCATCTGATAAGCTAAGGACATTTAAAACATCAATATATTGTATTAAATTCAAATTGTTAATTATAATCACTTTCAGGGCCCTCTTATGTCTATTCAGTTTAACAACCTACTGGATATCAAGTTGAGCAAATAATAGCTCAGCTTTTACACCTATGGTCATGGGTTCAAACCCAGTTCAAGCAACAAGAGGGAACTACTATTGGTATGATCCAGACTGGGGCTTTTATAGGTTCTGTAAAAACCTGATTTGATTAAATTATTCTTTTCTCACTTCACTCACTCACCTTGTTCTTCTGGATCCACAAGATCTGCAATAATAGCCCTAGAACATGCAGTGACACCTAGGGCACAAGATCCCACCACCAAACTGACAAACATCATAGTGTCTGTAGTAGCAAAACCAAAGATGATAACCTGGCCCAAGTCTGAGAGTAGTCCAATTAATAATAACCAGGCTGTAGCTCTGATAGAAAACTTGAGAAACAGCAATCCAAGCAAGAGGGGGACCAAGGCATTGGCAATCCCACCAATGCCATTGTAAATTCCTAGTAAGGCTGAACTCCAGCAGAGTGGAGGTCCTATGACATAGATGTTGAACAATGCATCAACCCCATAGATTGAAAAATGTGTGAAGCAAACAAGAAGCACAATTATTACCAGGTATGTCCTTTTGAAACCAGGCCTAGATCTGATAAAGGTTTTATAAGAATTAGTAAAATAGCTAATAATCCCTTGCTGAGTGGCAGTCCTGTCACTATGGCTACTTGCAGAGATTTTCAAAAAAGTAAAACGGAGTAGAAAGGTGTATATGATGACAAATGTGTGCATAGATAACATACATATGATTACTGGTACAAAACCAGATGCCTTGATCCAATAACCACCCCCTATCTGACCTATGGTATATGCCAAGAGATAAACAAGGTCAATAGAGATCATCATGAGTGTTCTATCACCTTCCATAAAGACATCAGCTGCTACAGAAGAACATGCCACCATTAAGGTTGTGCTGCTACTGCCTAAAATGCCATGAATACAATCACCAACAATAATTATCCACAGAGGCACAGCATCAATCAGGGCAACCAGGAGAACCATGATAAAGTAAACAATAGCTCCAGCTGATGAAATCATAATGGCCAAATGTCTTCCATGTTTATCACTGAAAGCTCCCCAAACTGGAACAAAAAAGAAGGAAGTTGCACATCGACCAATTCGGGAATAAAGTTGAAAATCAGAAGTCTCTGATTGAGCCTTGTCTTCTCCAGTTTTGTTCAGGGACAATGTACATGAACTGGTGTCATTTGGTGTAGTTTTATTTCCAATAACTCCTCCATGTCTTACATAAACCAATTGGTCAGAAACTGTTGAGAAATTTGAGTTTCCCAAAGCGGCAAGAAAAAGGCAAGGTAATATGAGTAGGAAAGTGGATAACATTTTCTTCCAGTACTGAATGTCTCTTTTATGATCATTTTGAGCCTTTGGTTTAACACTTTCCACAGAATTATCCATGGTGTCTCCTGTATCTCAATTCCTGTAAACATTAAACACAATTAAGTGTAGGAGAAATCACGAGAAAGTGTGGATTCGTGAATCAGAAAATACGAGGCCGAAGGCCGAGTAATTTTCTGATTCACGAATTCACACTTTCGAGTGGTTTCTCTGGCTTAAACCACAAAAAAGGCCATGTGAAAACCAATGTTACATATACATGGCCTAAATCTCTAATTATATTGAATGTGGTGACCTGAACATTGAAAAAAAGTGTTGATTCTGAAAATGTTCAATTTATTTAATTGAATCTTTTGTATTCTGCGGGTGCATTTGTCCTTAGCATTTATGGTGTCAAACTTGTAGCTTTGCAACCATGTTCAGTGAGAATATATGAAAAAGCCTGTTCCTGTTTATTATTCAAAATAAAATAAAAATATCAGTGATTATAGGTTGAAAGGATTTTGAAAAACATACATAACAGAAATGGACTGTGCACAGTGATGTGAAAAGGTAAGGTATTTCACTTTTTGCTATTTTTCATTGCATTTTACCGTGTTTTTTGTACATTTTATTAAATTTTAAATTATATGTCAAAATGTTAATATAAATGTTAACATACAAATTATTGACTGCACTATCAAATGACAAAACATAATTCTGTACTAATTTCTCAGAAAATACACCATCATTAAATATTTTCCCCAAAATTGATTTAGCATCACATAATGTTTATTGTATTGTGTAAAATTGTTTTCAGTTTTGCTGGACTGGATAGCAAAGCTATCTGAGAACTCGGGGGTACAACAAACCAGAGAGTAATGAAAGGTCAGGATCTTAATTTAAATCTATGTACCGAGTCTGCGGTTATTGGTTTAAAGAAAATGGATTCCATTCACTGCTTCACTTTGGAAGGAGGATTTTCTTGCTGAGGATTTGCAGCATATCTCAATTCAGATACAGCAATGTGAAATGATTTAAATGTGCGTAAATGAATGTGCGTCACATGCTGTTTATTCACAAAATGTTTTGGATTGTTGGATAAAGAAAAATTGTGCTTCAGTCATACAGGATACCGCAAGAAGCTTGTTCAGCAATGAAGCTTTGTGATGCTCCATCTTACATTTGGATATTGTTCTCACAGGATAGTTGTACAACTTAATCACTTGCAGTACAAATACACTCAGAGATTGTAAAATTACTCATAATGTTAAAAGCAATTTTTGTTCTGAATATTAAGATTATTTAAAGTCAGTGTCAAGTTTCAAACTTTTTTTGTAACATGAATATAATTTTCATATATTTTGTACAACTGTGGTTTAAATGTGTTAAATCCTTGATGTCTTGTAAAACACACTTCTTAAAAAATTCAACATTATAATTGTCAGACTATGTTCACCTGATTACATTACAATCAGGGCCATTTAATTAAACAATTTAAAAAGTGTGAATTTTTTTTCTAAAAATGTGTTAATTCTTAAACTAAAAAGTGTGAATTATCAACCTTAAAAGTGTGGATTCTGAAGCTAAAAAGTGTGAATTCTGAAGTAAAAAGTGTGGATTCTGAAGTGAAAAAGTGTGGATTCGTGAAAAAGAATTCACACTTTTTCTATTGTCTGTTACCAAAAGTGTGGTTTAAGCACAATTAAGCTTTGTAGAAATGATGTATATAAAAATATTACACTGTTGTACTTTGCTTTATGCTGGTATCTAATGTGTTGTTACTGCATTTTACATCACTTATGTTTGATGTATAAGTATGTATAGTAATATGTCATGGGGTATTCGCACTTCTCCAATGAGGAACTTTAGATGTATACCACTCTCAAAGTTTAAGGTCTGACTTTGGGTTTCATAGTTTAGTGACATCAGTGCATATTTTAATTTTAGCTGCAATAGGAAAATTACCAAATGACATATTTTTAAAGAAATATTTAAAAATAGAAACAACTTACAACTGAGTCTTTTCAAATGATAAATGTTTTAAAAAACTATACTGCCCATTTGACTGCATATTTATTTATCATTATGTTTAGATAGTTAGTAAAATAAGTCAGTAATTAATTGTGTAATGCAAAACATAGTTGTAAAACATATGAATATGTATATATATCACACCTGTTTCATTCTTCAGGTAAATGTTGACTTATTTATCTGATTATGCTTGCCCCACAGAAGAGGGACGAGTTTTGTTATCAGGTCTATCTATTGGTCTGTGCATATAACTGAAAAATTACAGAACAGATCTGGGTACTTTCAAACATGGTTTGGGTAGACTTGTGTTGTGCCCTTGGCTGAGTTCTCCTTAAAAGTGATTGGAATCTGAATTGAGTCTCAAAATTTTTTTATGCATGAGCCTTGAAAGAGCTCGCGCTTCTACAGATCACTTTTTTTTTGTTTCTGGACTTTCATCAATTCTGGCACAGCGTGATGAGTATTTGTCTGCTCACTGAAGTTAAGTGGCAATGGGCTATGTTAGTACTTTGGCAGTATATGAGTCGGAATTTCTTTGTATCCCCAGATTTTCGTAAATTCTAGTGCACTACTCATGTCTCTAATGGCTTTGCACTCGCACTAGGGGACCAAAACACCTTTTAGCCTTGTTTACACAAATATTTCATACTTATTGCACACAAAATATGAAAACACTGAAGGCTATATACCAAAACCAAGAAAGGTGTGTCGTGGTTTCATTAAGTGTAACAGAATTAAAGAGGGAGAAAAGAGAAGATAAAATGACAAAGATAGGATAAAATTTCTGATAAAAATTTAAAAGACAAGCTCTGTCACTTTGTCAGTTTTCTCACAACACAGATAAATGTTAAATAGTGAAGCCACTTGTTGCAAGGTGTTAATATAACATGTTTATATTATACGTGATTTGCCAAATATTTGCATTGGAATAAAAATGGATTCATTCAATTGGAGCAATGTGAACAAGGCTGTAATAAACAAAAATATTGTTAATAATCATATGCCTTTGTTGAACTTTCATATATATGTTGACAGCCAGTTAATCAGATAACATTGTAATTGAAAACAAGTAAAACATGAAAGGAAGACTGAAGATATGCTGTGTGGCTTAGTTATTTGGTACACAGTTTAAATTTGTTTCACAATAAAGTAACCAGTGTAATAATATCTAAATTAGACAATCACTTGGGTAGCGCAAACTTCTGCCAAGCAGCTCAATTCCATTTGTTTGTTTACCTGCTTTGGATCATCTGGAACTTTACTAGAAGACATATCAAACTTGGGTATATTATAAACATTATTGTGGGAACTTCCTGTATTTAACTGTCAAGCAATGTTACACTTTGTTATGGAGGTACGTTTTCATTAAAATGGCTCCATCTTGAAATGATAAAAGATCCTTTAACATAAATTTATTGGTCCAGACGGTGATCCGGATTACTACCAAAATGGAATAATCTGTTCGTTGTGATATTGTCCTTTTGTGTTACAAAGTTATATTGTGTTCAATTTTCTCCACGTTTTTGCAAATAATACTGAAAATGGCTTGACAGATTCATTCCAGTTTTTGGCATGTATGTACAACTGATATTAGTTAGGTGTCCATAGATTAAGGTAACCTTAAGCTCACAGTAGTGACTGAATTATATTCACTCCATGTTATGTCAATTTTGGCACAGTATCTCCAAAAAAACTGTGTATTTAATTCTAAAAATATTTATACTCTAGATGTAACAAACCTTGAATAGAGCCTACAGGACACGATGACCTTAAACCCTTTACAGTTGGAAACTTATATTGAGTTTAAAGTTCGGAAACTTATTCTTTGTTTTTTTTTGACAATATTTCACGTGGTAACTATAATTTGTCATTGCAATTAAAATGTACACTCATTTAGACCTAGATAAATTTGGTAAGCTTATCATAAACTAATGACGAAACTGATGAGTATAAGTTTTACATTGCTGTCACCAGTAGCTTTGTTGGGGACACACAAATTCAACATCATTATCATACTTTATTTCCACAAAAATGTGAAAAACCTCATTAAACTCATAGAAATGTGTCCTGTGTTAAGGTACCTTAATCTCCTACTAACAACACAATTATATTTACTGCTTTTATGTTTCCAGAGAGTATCTTAAAAATGGCTTGAAGGATCCATTTCAAGTTTCCCTATGTTTCTGCACAGTATATTGCAAATGACTTAACATACATGTATTTAATTCAAATTTTGCATGCAGATTTATTTATTTAGTGTTTTTCATCATGCCTTGTACTTTATTGGTTATATTGTGACATGTATTAGGAAGGGTAGAGGAAGCCAGTACCTACACGTGATCAAGGTTCTGTACTGTAACTGCCAGCCAACAGCAAGCAACTACCAGCTTTCCCACATGACGTCAGATTGGGATTATAACTCTGATCTCAGATTTGGGAGGCAAGTTTGTTACCACCGCACCACTTCTGCCATTACATGTAGATATGTATACAGTATAGTGTAGATACAGTATGGTGACCCGAAATTCTGAGTAATAACAATCTTGACTAGAAATTAAGTTATTGGCTGACAGCCTATCACCAACCCTGGCTGGATGATTATGTTAAGAGTTTACTCTATTTACAAATGAGTATCTATGTTGACTTATTATATCAACATGTTGAGTTATTATCTCAACATGTTGACTTAATATCTCAACATGTTGAGTTAGTATCTCAACATGATGACTTATTATCTCAACATATTGAGTTGGTATCTCAACATGATGACTTATTATCTCAACATGTTGAAAGAAAGACAGATTGTTTTATTATTTAAACTTTTGTACCCATATTTTAGACTAAAAAGTTTATTAATATCAGGGCTGTCAGAACTGAAGTGTAATTAACATGACATTCAATGGATTTATATGGGAAAAAGGGAAATTGTAAACAATTCTTATAGACCAGTCTAATGTTACATTTGGTAGATAACATTATAACCAAAACCTAGTAGGGCACATTGATGTGTGACTATGACTTTGTACAATTACACCTGTCCTGCAACCAGTGTGTTGTAAAGTATCAAAAGGCTAATGGTCAACATTGCTATAACAAGGTTAATCCACTGTGACACTACACCACCTAACCAATGTTCCTACCAAATATCACCATCTTATTCCTTATGATTCCCAAGATATGGCCCGGGAAAGATTTTACAGGTGAAAGTCATTTACAGGTCTCACTATGATGTTGCATACCTACACACCCAACCAATGTCACTACCAAATATCAACATCCTACGCCTTACAGTTTCTGAGATATGGCCAGGACAAGATTTTAAAGGTCAGTGTAAGTACAACAAGGTCAAATGAAGGTTGACATAATGTTGAGATAGTAATTCAACATGTTGAGACGCTAAGTCGACATGTTGAAATATTAACTCAACATATTAAGTCAACTTGTTGAGATCCTATCTCAACATGTTGAGATACTAATTCAACATGTTGAGATATTAAGTCAACATGTTGAGATACTAATTCAACATGTTGAGATATTAAGCCAACATGTTGAGATAGTAACTCAACATGTTGCGATACTAAGTCGACATGTTGAGAAATTAACTCAACATGTTGAGATATTAAGTCAACTTGTTGAGATATTAAGTCAACATGTTGAAATACTAACTCAACATGTTGAGATACTAAGTTGACATGTTGAAATATTAACTCAACATATTAAGTCAACTTGTTGAGATCCTATCTCAACATGTTGAGATACTAATTCAACATGTTGAGATATTAAGTCAACGTGTTGAGATACTAAGTCAACATGTTGAGATATTAAGTCAACATGTTGAGATAGTAACTCAACAAGTTGAGACAATAAGTCAACATGTTGAGATATTAAGTCAACATGTTGAAATACTAACATGTTGAGATACTATCTCAACGTGTTGAGATACTAGCTCAACATGTTGAGATACTAACTCAACATTCTGAGATAGTAACTCAACAAGTTGTGATAGTAAGTCAACATGTTGAGATATTAAGTCAGCATGTTGAGATACTAACTCAACATGTTGAGATACTAAGTCGACAATTCAAAAAACTTTTTTTCTGTGGCACTAATACTCTTCCGTAGTTTTATTTTGAAAGCTAAAGGTAAAAAATAGGTAAATAATGTTTTCTGTATCAGCTGCTTGATCTTTGTAGGTAGTCATATGAATGCAATTACAATATTCAACAATCTTGATAATAAATTTGAAATATCTATTATTCAACAGTTATCTATTTTAATGGTACAGCTGTGAAATAAATATGCTACAAACATAAAAAAAAACAATTTCTTAACTGGAATGGCATCTTTTTGTAAAATAAGCATGCATATTATCTTGAATCAAGGTGAAACTCTAGAGTGTATTGCAATCGGCCAAAATACCTTCTACATGCTTATGGTCTGAGGTAAAATAACAATTTACATTGTGGTTTCAGAGGAATAGATTGTTCTTTAATCAGACTTGTGATCTAGTTTTATAAATCCCCTACAAAAGAGTTTTATACAGTAGCTTTTACAACCTTTGGGAGATAAGTCATCTGAGCAGTCAAGGTGGGTTATGATTAAAGTACATGTTACAGTCAAAATCCTGTGTTAATGTGGATAAATAACAATGTAATTTACAGTGACTTGTACAGTAAAACAATGTAGTTGCTGCTTTAATACGTTTATAAACACTAACTGTGTGTCTTTTTAACTTGATCTTTGAGTTAAATACAACAAATATATATATATTTTAAATTATATTAACAATTGTCTGATTGTGTTAAATATGCTCGGAGTTATTATAGGTCTTTCACTTTGATTATCATTTTCTGCAGTAATATATAGACAAATAGGCAATTAAGTTGCCCATTTCATGATATGGACAACATTCTTGCCTACTTCACGAAATGGGCATTTTCGTGAATTTGATGTAACACATATAGAACATACAGATTCACACCAGTAGGATACATGGAACATAAAAATATGCTAGAAAAATAGTGGGAAAATGATAAACAAACAACAGAAGGAGTATAAACATCAATATATTCAGACAAAACTTAAAATTTCCATACTTTTTCTATGTGAAAATATATTAAATTGTCTTCTGTGTACAAAATACATCATGTCTCTTACAAACTCAAAGTCTATTACTGAGACTACAGTGATAGAATTGTTGCACAATTGTCTCATTCTGTTTTCAAAAATTATTAGAACTCCTATCTTCCTCTACTGTACCATATCAATAGCATATAACATTTATAGATTTGCGCTTTCTAGATCTACTGCCATTTTGGTGAAAGTGTATTTTACTCATTTTGTCAGACTCAAACACATATCACACATTTATAACAATCTATACTGCACCAGATGGAAATTGTCAGTTCTTGTGACATTTTGCCAAACATATAGAAATGAATGGTACCTCTTGTAGGTGATGATTTCTGTTATCATCTCAGTGAGAAATATAGGAAAGTGCAGAAAAACTTTATGATAAATTCGGTTGAAAAAATAAAAATTTCAAGAAAGTTTAGCCATTTAGACTAGTGATCTCTAGTGAGTATCCAAATATTCGGGTACCCCATCACTAAGAGTCTACCCGAATCCAAAATCACGTACCCGAGCACCCCCATCTAAGCATTACTGTGGTCACTCGCAAGTGCAAATTTCCATTAAATACTGTAATGTTTTTCAATCCGAATTGAATCATTATTTGTAACTAAACTATTTATTAACACATATGTACAGAACTTGCAACAGGCTCAGGGCCATGAACATGTGCTTCCTCCACACACATACACATACACAGTGATACAGTACAATACACTGTATTAGTACATTATCAGAGCTAATGTTTAGGTTTAAGGTTTCCAACCAAGTTACTGTTATAGCAAATAATACAAAACCATTAAATAATATAATATATAAAAATATGGTCTCTTTAAAATGTCATATGTACACGGTTAATGCAATTAAACTTTTGTCTCTTCCAGTGAATTGTTTATCAAAAGTCTTCTCCATCAAAGTAATTATATAAAACTTATATTAAACAGTCTATATGATCTTATAAAGTTATTGTTAAAGTTATAGATCATGTCATAACAAAGTCTTTGAATTTTTCTGGCAATTTTCTTTGTCTCACGGGTCTTTGTGATAATTCCACTGGTCCACTCTTTTGTGGGGATGGTGGTGTTGGCATGTCAGTCTCAACACCCATATTGTGTGAATCTGATTCATTAGCTGGTATTGCAGGTTTTACAAAAGTAGTGTTTCTCCGATACACCTCATCATCTTCACCCTGGACTGTCAATTCGTTGCCAGTTTTCTCTATCACTTTGTACTGGTTTATACTGAATGTTTCGGACAGTTTATTTTCCCTATCTTGCTTTAAGATAACAAAATCTTCTTTATTGATGTTACTTTGTTTTGCCTGTCTTTTTGCATCTGCATGTACTTTCCCTTGCATCCTGCATCGATAATCACGATCATGAACATCTTTGATGTTTGAACTAGATGCTTGTATGTCCGGTAATTTTGTCCTGATTTCTCTGCCAAATAGGAGTTTTGCTGGAGTCTCCCCTGTTGTAAAATTTGTTCAGCTCATGGTGAATATTTAATTTGTGTGAGTGAGCTATCTTTATTGTTTTCAGCAGTGTCCTATATTGCTATTCTACCTCTCCATTTGCATGAGGCCAATATGGTGTTGATGTTTTGTGTTCAATTCCGTGCTCCTCAAGAAATGTTTCAAACTCCTGTGACACACACTGTCTACCGTTGTTGGTTTTGATGGAGTATGGTAATCCATGAGTAGTGAACACATTTTCTAGGCACCTCACGATAAATGTACTTGTAACACGTCTGATGAAATTGACTTCAAAATAACGGCTGAAATAGTCTACTATCGCAAGAATGTATGCTCTGTTTTTTTGCAGGGGTTCCATCAAATCTACTGCCAGATCTTGCCATGGTCCTTTCGGTAACTCAGCCTCTCTCATTTCTTCTGGTGAATCTTGTAAACCGACTCTCTGACACTCCCTGCAAAACCTGCAAAATTTTTCCGCATCTTTCTCTTTAGATGGCCACCATACCTTTGTGCATAACCTCTGTTTTGTTTTTACAATGCCCTGATGACCTTCATGTGTCACATGGATCACACATTGCCACAGTTTGTAAGGTACAACAGTGCAAGTTCCATGCAATACAGTATTATTAAATTGACATAGTTCATCTTTGGCAAATAAATATTTTGGGTATTTACACCTTCCCCAGTCATTGGAACGAATACAAACTCTGAGGTTTGCTATTTCCTGATCCTCATCTGACTCAGCTGCTGCTGTCATTGCAACTGGTACTGCTGTCTTGGCTACAAAGTTAATGTATTTCTCAATGAATTCACTGATTTCGTAACTTTTATTCTTTTCTGGTATCAACCTTGATATACAATCAGCAATGTTAGTTTTTCCTGGCTTATATTTCACTCTGTATTGGTATTCTTGTAATCTCAGCATCCATACCTCTATAGGGGCTGATGGTTTAGATCTTGGAGCATATATATACTCCAAAGGCTTGTGCTCTTTAATAAGTTCAAATTCTTGGCCTGAAATCTTTCACATTGCCCAGACTGATGCCAATGCTTCCTTTTCTGTTTGTGAGTATCTTCTCTTAACATCACTTAAGGTATGGCTTGCATAGCATATTACACGTTGTTCACCATTTTGTTCTTGGATGAGGATGCAACCTAATCCCACTGGTCAAGCATCTGCTATGACCTTTGTGTGCTCATTACCATCACAATAAGCTAGAGTTTTGGGACTTGATAATGCATCTTTCAATTTGTTAAATGTTTCTTCCTGATCATTTCCCCATTTGAATGGAACATCCTTTCTAGTCAGCCTGGTTAAAGGCTCTGCGATATTAACTAAATCATTGATGAAACGACCACAGAAATTCACCAGTCCCATGAATGATTGGACTTCACTGACACTTTCTGGTCTGCAAGCTTCCATTAGTGCTTTTCTCTTTTCTTCAGTTGTTGATACACCTTTGTCAGACAACACATGACCCATAAATATCAGTTTATTCAGGCGAAACTGACATTTTTCCCTGTGCAGTTAATCCACTTTGCTTCAACTTGTCTAGAACTGCAAATAAGCGTTCATCATGCTGTTTTAACTTGTTCCCATGGATGATCAAATCATTAGAAATATTTTTAACTCCTTCACAGCCCTGCAAAATCTGCTGTATTGTTTTCTGATAGTGTTCTATTGCACTTTTGAGGCCAAATCCGACTACACCCATGTGAATAGCAAAAGCTGTAATTGGTCTTGATGCTTTTTATATTTCTAATTGGTGGTAAGCCATTTTGACATCAATCCAACTGAAATAGGAGCTTTGATATAGATCAAGAATAACTTCATCAACAGTTGAAATGGCATGCTTTTCTTGAAGAACTGCTGTGTTTGGAATCTGCATGTCTACACATATCCTAATATCACCTGATGGTTTAGGTACCACAATAATCGGACTAAACCATGGAGTAGGCCCATCAACTTGTTCTATGACATATTTTTTCTAAAAGTTCCTTTAATTTATTTTCGACCATGCTTCTGAGACTGAATGGTAACCATCTCACCTGTTGAAATAACTCTTCATAATTCTTGTATATATATTGATTAGCTGTTTTGACATCAACTTGATTATCTGTAAAATCACAAGTTCTTTTGCACTTTTATTTCCAAGCAATGCATGCCCTTCACCTTTTATAACTCTGAAGTCAGTGTCTATTATTCTTCTGTCACTTCCTTTATACAGGCACAATTCTGCGTATGGAAAAAGTTGTTTGTTAGCCTTTCATGAGCTACATTTAATTTTCTTTGCTTTCAGATACTCCCACAGCTTACTATCAATGATATTACATGATGCTCTGGAGTCAATCAATAGACTGATATCTGGTACTCCTCCGAGAGTTACCTGTATTTTCATATCATCAGGAAAGAATCCCCCTTCACAGGTGAAAGCATATTCCTTGGCTACATGAGTTACATCTGGTTCATTTACCAGGTTCGCCTTAGACTGTCTCTGACTTTTCTTTTTCAGCCCTTTACTTTTGCAACATCTAGCAAAATGGTCATATTTATGACACAAGTTGCACCTTTTTCCTTTAGCAGGACAGTTTTTATCCTTTGCAAAGTGGTTAGTGCTACCACATCTGTAACAAGTGTTTCCTTGGCTTCCTTGATGACCTTGATGGCTCCCTCTTCTTGGAGTCCATGATCCATTCTGTTTAGTGTGCTTCGTGACTAAATTTACATTAATTGTACCTTTTACATAAACAGCTTTGCATCAATAAAGTAGTCTTACAAAACTGAAAAAAGTAAAGTTGCATTTGTGAAACTACATTTGAGTGATAGTTTAATGCTTTCCTGATCATGTGACTCTACTGTTATTGATAATACATAAATAACTGTGTTTTGAATGCACAAAGGTTTTTTTTTATTTTTCACCCATTGGCGAGAGTACCCGAGTACCAGCCTGATGAAATCACCAGTAAGCCCAAGATTTGAACCCAGATTGATAAAGATTCATAACCAATAGGTGAGATGAAGCAGCGTGCGTTATTAAACCCCTGATTGCCACTCTAAGGTCAGACAAGTCAAGGTCCAGTAAATGTACCAGGTAGTAAAAGATAGATTTGACAGTTTTATTTTAACATGTCAGTACAGAGTACACAGTTGTTAATCTGTAAAGAGGTTTAAAACGACATAAAAGGAAATATTAAAACACCAGTCATTACACAGTATCACAGAAACAACATAGCACCTCTGATAAAACTTTCGACAGCATAATGTCCAATACATTTAAGTTCAGTAAATTAGTAATATTGCCATACAGGTCACATCACCCATTTAGGGTCAATACCCAGTGGTTAGTTAAGGTTAGCACATAACATTAATGAACTGTATGCAATTGGTCTAAGTATGCATGATATAAAGTTTGAGGGGGGGGGGGGGGGGGGGGGGGGGGGGGGCAAGGGACTGCCTGGACGGCCTGAAATCTCATGCCTGAGTAATCTACATCAATCCCATATGGGAGACCTCCCCGAGAGTGAGACTGACTCCCGGGGGTGCCAGTTACTATAAGGTCTGCCAAAATGCACAAGTTCTTGGAAGGCTAGGTCAAAGATGATCAAAACGATAGAGCTCTTTACAACTGCAGTGTGGGTCAAATTTGACTTCCCAGCTACTGATAAATGTTAGCCAGCTCAAAAATGCAGATTAATGATCAAAATCTGTAGGTCTCTAGCCAAGATAACCCACATCAAGAAAAAGAGACCTCCCTGAAGACGAGACTAACCTTCAGGGATTAAGGTTATCCCAAAGCATCTCTATTACAGTTCGAACCTTGGAGTAACTAACCAAGAAGAATATCAAAACAAAAGGTCTCTTATACAACTAAAACCTAAATCAGATCCAAGTAGAGGAGACTGAACTACAGGAATAAGGTCATGGAGAACAAATCAGATGGGAGGGGGTGGGGGGGTCACCAGGGTCAGCCTGGGCCGCCAGTTGCTAAAGAAGGGAGGGTGGGATGGCTAAAATATCTTCCGTACTACATTTCCTTATTTTCAAATGTTATGATGGTATAAGTGATCAAGTGCTTGAGAAATCTCACCATAGAGAACATTCTATTGAATAAATATTATTTCACAGAACAAAATTACTTGAAAGTATCTTAACTGTTCAATAAATAGGAAACTGTTGACTGCTAAATGTGATTTCTTGATGTCAAGAAAGTGTTGTTTCACTCTTGTATGGTTTCCTTTTCGGTAGATACTTGAGTGTCCAGAAGCATTTTGTACTGTTGTCGTTTGTCCTTCAATTTGATAATGCCATAGATCCTGTGAAATCAGGAAGAATATGAACTATAGTACCACAGGAAGTTACACAGACACTTACCATGTATGTCCTAGGGGTGATGCATTTTTCAAAAAGGTACATTTTAAGACAATTTGATCAAAACCGCCATGCTTCATTTTGATATTCTTTCCTGCTAGGGTTTATCCATCTGGGATCTTTTATTGCAAAGGTGGACGGTTTAATGCAAAATATTTTAATTGATTAACACATCCTCTGAAATTCTTATGTCCAAGAAGAGAAGCCCTAGTTTCAAAGTTTTAGTAGTAACCAAATAGGATATGAGCAGGAGAACAATTAGGAAGGGGATCGTCTTTTCTGAAGAGATAAGTCTGTACATGATTTCTGCAACTGGGTACTGTATTCTTTGACTATTTCGAGTGGAACTTGTTTCTTTTAATATTTAATATTTCTTAAGATTTTCATATTTAATATTTCTTATTTGGGGAATTACTCCAAAACTGAATAATTTCATTATTTTTTGGTATGTGGGTGTATTTAGGCCCCAGGAAAGTGCCTTTAAAGACGTACTGAGGCACCCTGAGTCAGAGCCCTCATTTAAACATACAACTATGACATGTTAGATCGGGGGCATCAGTGACATAGTTCAGTTGTTACTATGTTTAAGATATGATCACTTAGGTCCAACATCTTTTACAACTAAGAACATGTGGAAAGCATTGATGACTTCTCAAAATATCACAATATCTGCTGAAGTCCAAAGGTCAAAGTAAGGGTTTTACATACCATACAACAAAGGGCCTAGCCGCTAAAAGGACAATGAATAGCACATATTTGCTCACTGAAGGTAGTTCTGATCATATTTTCCTTTTCAGAAAACTGACTTGGTATAAAATACTAGGTTAATTAAATAGATTATTGCTGTCATTTACATTTGTCATTAACTGCTTATGATATTTGCAAGAATCTAAAAAAGTTATCCAACGCACAAAATCTAATATAGATACATTGGAAAGTCATTCTTGTGGTTCTTCTATTCTTTTATTACATTATTTCTATTCCACACATAAGAGCTAAAATTATTCCAAGTTACTTACCTTTGGTATACAAAACATTTGATCCAAAGGGTCAAAAACTACCTTAAAATTATATAAATGTTATATTTGTAATTTCAATATTTATTTAGCCATGAATGTTTAATGCATATAATTTCATTACCAAACACACAGTTTCAGCAGTAAGCCACAGTCACTGATATCACTTCTTAATTAATGCTGACAAAATGTTGTCTGCAAGTCATACTGAGCGAAATGCCCATATAGCATACTCACATTAGTAACAAAAGAGACACAACATCGAAGAAAGCTGCCACAAAGAAGAAACATCCAATACAGAAAGATATTGTGGCCACAAAGATTGCATTGAAGAGAGGACTGCATAGAAACTCTGCCAATACTGCAGACAAGAAGTACCCGGCCAAAGCTGAACCTGTAATGAGAATACACAATAAATGTTTCTATCCAAAATTAGTATCCAGATATGAAATTTCCTTAAAGTAAATGGAATCTTGCTGACATTTTCCTGACAATGAATTTAGTTGATGTTAATGAGGTAGTTAAGCAATATTAGGTTGTCAAAATTCCACATTGAAAATTATTGGGCACTCTCAAGCAGCTACCATGTCCCCCACTTTGGGCTAGAAGTGGAATCAAACCAAGAACTTCGTAGAGGGAGATAAGCCCAATACTCACTGTGCCATCATTATCCTGTAAATATGAAACTACATAAAGGAATCTACACTGCCATTTTGAGTCTGTATCATGTGATAAACTAAAGAACATTCAGAAAATCAATACAATGTAAATAAAAACTAAAAATGAGTACTTGAGTAGTCAATAGCACTTCTACGGCCCTTGTGCACCAATGTTGGTACAATAATATAGCTTGAAGTGGTATAACATACCTTATTCTCCATCTCCAACTTTTATCAGATCATAAGATATTATCAGCTTATAGTATAACTATCTAATTAAAATAAGTGTAACTTCTTCATGTCTGGGTTTTGATCATTTTAACCCTATTCATACCGACATATTTTAAATCCTATTCATACCATGTGGGGTGATAAATGACCCCATGTATATGTTTGAGAATTTGCCAAGAAAAATTAAATTTTTGAGCAATAAATTTATTTTGTAAACCACATTAAAGTTAGTCATTGTCAAATAAGACTTTTTACATTAATGTGGTATTAATAATCAATTATCGGAATAATAATGATATGTAGATTGAAAATTCATAAATTTTGGCAGAACTTTCGAAATTATGTATGCATATACTTATAAGATAATCTATATGTTCTTGAAGTTATAGAAGTGATAAATGTTTCTTTGCATTAATTACATGTTTTTATATACTTACTGGTAAATAAAAATAACTGTGTCAAGAACAATGATTTACTTTACTGCAATTTAATAGATATGAATATATAACCATACTAAAACCAGTTGTTATCTTAACACATCAAAATTGTGAAGTTACTTTTGAAAACTCATTTGTTGAATGACAAAAGAAAAAGCATGGCTTTACTATCATGTATCATTTTGCACATTTTGGAGAACTCATGGACCAATTTAAACATTATAAAGAACTACACTGTGGAATATTTTGTTCAGGGCATAGTGGATTGCTGAAGTTGAACATCAACAGCTGCCTACCCTGCTAGATTCATAACAGATTAAATGATAACTCTTTTGAGAATATCTTCCATGACATTTCTCTTGGCTGCACCAACAGACTGCATCCCTGTTTTGATCTAGAATATCTTGTCTGCACCATCTTTATAGCCTGTTTTACTTGTACCTTGAGCTCAGGATCTTTTATCAGTGTATCACTTGAGGTATTGCTAAAGTAGTGGAGGGTAATGTCAATATGACTGTTTTCACTTCCCTTCTATTCTATAGCAGTCAAAATCTAAATAATAAAGCTTACCCACATGGTACTACTCATTCGAACTTTTAATAGGGCACAGGGATGTTATAATTAAATTTCTATGGCACTGGCAAAATTGTTTTTTTTCCCTATCCACATCCATTTGCCCCTCATACCCCAAGCCCACCTTTACTCTAAATCTTTCCTTCTACATTGCTAGCTTTTATTTGTATTTCAGCAACATTTCAAATTGGCAAGACAAAAAGTAAATTTATTCTATATTTTATTAGAAAATAATTTGTATAAAATGCTCTATTTCAGCGGGGTCATGTATGACCTCAGGAGTAATTACCATATTCTTTTTTGCTCATCTCATCCATGAATTAGTTTGTCTTGGTTTGTAAAATATTGGTAAAAGAGTAAAAAATTTATGAAACATCATAAAGAAAATTGAACATTAAAAAAAATCTTATAAAGCATTTTTAGTGTGCGGGGTCACAAAAGACCCCACACGCTATGAATAGGGTTAATCACTTTCGGGGCCTTCTTGTATCTATTCAGTTTAGTAACCAATTGGACATCAATTTGAGCAAATTATAGCACAGCTTTCACATTTTTGGTCAAGTCCAGTTCATAGCAACATGTAAGAACTTCTACCAGTATGATACAAAGTGTCACATTTAAAGTTTTCTAGCCTAAAGATTAGGTTCTATACAAATCTGATTACATTAAATTATTCTTTTCTCTCTTCACCCACTCACCTTGTTCTTCTGGATCCACAAGATCTGCTATAATTGCCCGAGAACCTGATGTGACAACTAGGGCAGAAGATCCCACTACCAAACTGACAAACATCATTGTGTCTGTGGTAGCAAAACCAAAGATGGTCACATGGGCCAAGTCTGAGAGTAATCCAATCAATAATAACCAGGCAGTAGCTCTGATAGAAAGCTTGAGAAACAGCAATCCAAGCAAGAGGGGGACCAAAGCATTGGCAGCCCCATTCATGCCATTGTAGATTCCTAGTAAGACTGAACTCCAACATAGAGGAGGTCCTATGGTATAGATATTGAACAAGGCCATCACTCCATAGAGAGAAAAATGCATGAAACAAACAAGTAGCACAATTATTAGCAGGTATGTCCTGTTGAAACCAGGCCTAGACCTGATTAGACTTTTATAGGACTTGGTGAAATAGCTAATAATCCCTAGCTGTGTGGCATTCCTGTCAGTATGGTATCTTGCAGAGGCTTTCAAAAACTTAAATCGGAGTAGAAAGGTATAAATGATGACAGATGTGTGCAAAGATAACATACATATGATTACTGGTACAAAACCAGATGCCCTGATCCAATAACCACCCCCTATCTGACCTGTGGTATATGCCAAGAGATAAACAAGGTCAATAGAGATCATCATGAGTGTTCTATCACCTTCCATAAAGACATCAGCTGCAACAGAAGCACATGCCACAATTAAGGTCTTGCTGCTGCTGCCTAAAATACCATGTAGACAATCACCAACAATAATTATCCATAGAGGCACAGCATTAATCAGAGCAACCAAGAGAAGTGTGGTAAAGTAAACAATAGCTCCAGCTGATGAAATCATAATGGCCATATGCCTTCCATGTTTATCACTAAAAGCTCCCCAAACTGGAACAAAAAAGAAAGAAGTTGCACATCGACCCATTCGGGAATAGAGCTGGAAATCAGAAGTCTCAGATTGAGCCTTGTCTTCTCCAGTTTTGTTCAGGGACAGTGTACAGGAACCGGTGTCATTTGGTGCAGTTTTACTTCCAATAACTCCTCCATGTCTTACATAAACCAACTGGTCAGAAATTGTAGAAAAGTTAGAGTTTCCCAAAGCAGCTAGAAAAAGACAAGGTAATAAGAGTAGGAAAGTGGATAGCATTTTGTTCCAAAATTGATTGTCTCTTTTATGATCATTTTGAGCCTTGTGTTGAACACTTTCCAAAGAATTATCCATATTGTGTGCTATATATCAATTGTTGTGAACAAGAACAATGGAACTTTCCAGAATCGATGTATATGAAATTATTACACTTTTGTAAATTGATGTATGCTGCCAATTTGAATGATTGAACAGATGTGCTGTTGCTGTATTGTACATCACATGTCTTGTACAAGTATGCATTCAAATATGTTATGGGTTATTCACACTTTTCAGAGGTATACAGTTTTCAGACTGTGCCTGCAAGATCTGACCTTGTGTTGCATAGTTTTATAACATCAATGCACATTTTGATCTTAGTACATTAGGAAAATTACATTTTAAAAAAATTGAAGATAAAAACAATTAATGACTAAATCTTTTCAAGAGATAAAACTTTAACAACTATATTGGCCATTTAACTATATATTTATCTACAGACTCTCTACCATTATATTTGGGTAATTAGTAAAATAAGTCAGTTAGTAGTTATGTAATGCCAAAGAAAATAGCTGTCAAACATATCCATAGCTGGGGGCACCAGTTAAATAATATACAACTACAAATATGTTTTGTCTATCATGAAAAAGGTGTTTTGACATAGTTTCTGCTCAGGATGCCACATTAAACTCAGTGCAGAAATGGAGAAATCTTGGGTACAATTTTTTTATATATACCAGTGCCTGTTACTATGAATATGTATCACACCTATTTTACTCTTTAGGTAATTATTGTCTTATTTCTGTGATTATGCTCATCTCCCCACAAGACGGGCAACAGTATGGTAATTAGGTCTGCCTGTCTGTCTATTTGTCCAAGTACATAATTCAAAAACTATAGATAGGATCTGGGTCATATTTTCAAACAAGGTGAGGTCTACACTTGTCTTTGTCCTCTTTAAAGGTCTTTGGATTCTGTATCAAACCCTCCCTCCCAAAAAAAACAACAAAAAAAACAACAAGCCAGGTGAGTAGTGGGCTCATTAAGTGCAATGGAATTAAAGAGGGAGAAATGAGAACACAGGATGGTGTATGTGTGGTGAGATTCATTTTGTGCTCACTACCTCACAGTGAATATTTATCTATTCTCAGGCATTGCTTGTTGTTAAAGGAAACTGCTAATAAATGTAAAATGAATGTAAAACAATGCATACTATTTTGATTTATCTTCTCTGGCGATAAAAGTTTAAAGACAACTGAAATTTCTGTAATTTTTTCTGTTATTCCAGCTACACAGAGATATGCTAAAAGTGAAGTCAGAGTTAACAAGAGTTTAAATATACAAATTTTATATTACACATAACCTGTCAAATATATGTTTCAGAATAATAATGGATTCATTCATTTGGAGAACTGTGAACACAGCTTCAGTGAACAAAAAAGACTGATTATAATCACATGCCTTTGTTGAACTTCATATTTCTTGACAAGCAGTTAATCAGATAACATTGTAATTGAAAACAAGTGAAACAGGAAGGCAGATTGAAGATATGCTGTTTGGCTTAGTTATTTGGTACACAACTTAAATTAGCTCTATAACTAAGTAACCAATGAAATCATATCTAAACAAAACAAGCACTTGGAGAGCACAATGATATTGGATGGGGTGATTAAGAGTTTTCATTGCAATTAAACATGTACACAAATCTAAACTTTAACAAAAGTTATGTAAGGTTGTAAAAAGTTGATTATTAAAGAAACTAATGAGTTTCAGATTACAACATTTGTGACCAGCAGTCATGTTTTGGGGACTCATTAAACATGATGTCATGATCATACTTCATTTCCAGACAGGATGTCAAAAAGAATATTAAAACCATATTTGGCATGTGGATGTAACTGGTTATAGAAATGTTATCTTTCTTAATGTAGGTGTACCACCACATGACTAAGGCTCCCGATTAAGGGTTTTTGGGAGTTGGTTTAAAAAATTTGCTTAGTCCCAGGTGTTCTGTAAGGGTCGGTAGTTGGTGGTTGGGGCCGTGTAGAAAATCAAACATGTTTGATATTTTTACCGACCCAAAGTGACTCTTTTTTCCCGCCATAAACAAAATGTCCAGTCCCAGGCTTCCTCAGGCCTCCTCAGACCAAATTTACACAGTCCTATGCTGTCCCAGCCCGCCTGCGACCCTTAGTCCCAGACCCTTAGTGTCTTAGTCCCAGGCCTTCTGCGACCCTTAGTCCCATTGCAAAACAAGAATCGACCACATTGGTCTGGGGAAGACTGAGGAGGCCTCAGGACGCCTGAGGAGGCTGGGACTTAATCTGGGGTTAGTCGGGGCTTAGTCCCAAGAGGCCTGAGTCGTCCTGGGACCCAGTCGGTATGTGTATGACAAGATCGTGCTTCAAACTGGCCAGAAAACTGGCTTAGTCGGTTCTTAGTCCCAAAACAGTCGGGGACTGTCTGGGGTCACCTGGGGCCTCCTGAGGCTTCCTGAGACCGATCTGACCTTAATCCCAGGCTTCAATACAGACTCAGTATTCCCGCCCATTTTACCTTTTTTTTCAGCGACTGTCCACAATTAAGGGTCCCAGACAGGATCGGGGCTTAGTCCTTTGGTGGAACAGGGGCATTAGGTAATTTTAACCTCCTACTAATAACACAATTATATTGACAATAATTTGTTTCCTCTTTGATTTTGGAATAGGCAAGGATGGTCTGGTAAGTTCCTTGCACACATTTCAATCAACTAATCATTATTATCCTTGGGCACATCATGTTTTGTTTGACTGCCTCTGGTAGTGCTGAGTTGTATCTTGAGTAAGCCAATTTGGCTGGTGGGTTCTGGAGGAGTGGTGAGCATGGGCTTAGACATCACATTTTTTTTTAGAATTGAGGGTGTCTGCAAACACTTTTTTCGAGAAAGTAGCTATTGTTAGACCATCTCTGAATTTGACTATCTCATCGGGGGTGAGAATAATAGGTGGTTATGCTTTTGTTGCTTTATCCTCAGATGTCAACCTGCAGCTATCAGTCTTGCATTAGATTGCTCTGGTGGAGGTTTTTATCAGTAATGAATCAAGATGTTGAGACATTATTGGAGTGTCCTGATCAGTAATTGAATCATTAGAGTTACTGCTTAGTGCCAGGTTATTATGTACGGAACTGGTCTGAGGTGGCAATGTTATAATATCCTGTGTCTTACATGTGACTGGGGATACAGGTTCAGGTGTGGTCATGTCCAGTTTCTAAGCTAGGTCATCCTAGTGTACACACTTGTATGTTGTTGAAGTGCAAATTTTGTTTATGTCTATTTAAGGAGGCATTCCTTGTATAGACTTTATTGCAAAACCTACATACATACTTTGATCTGTCCATTATTAATAATCACTTCTGTCTGATATATTGGTTAACACATTAAAATACTTAGAAATTACTTCTAGTACTCCAGACCTACTGCAGAGCAATAGTGAGCTTAGAAACTGACATCATCTAATTATTTCATGATATGACGTAGTATAGGAATTATGTCACACCCATATGTAATGTAATAGTAAAACAAAAATATTTTTATTGATTCCTTGGATTTTACTGTGAATTTTTAAAACAAATTAGTTTTTTTTTATATATTTTACCTTGTGTGCAAGAATACGATAATGAATCAAATTAAATAAATTGGTAAATGGGATAGATTGCCCTAATATCCCACATCCACCATTTATCTCTCATTTTTCTATGATTGTTCGTCTTCAGTATCTTAAAATGGCTTGAAGTTAAAGCTAGGATTGGGGTTGGAAAATTCCATAACTCTGGTGACAACAAGGCTGAAAGGGGTTTCTGTCTACTAGCTGAACTATAAAGCCACCACAGACACAAGTAGTGCACTGAGGCAGTCACTCATCCCAATACTAGGCCTAAAATCCTTAACATGTATTCGTTCTTTTTAATTACAGACATGTTTTCACCATGACTGTTCACACTGAAATAACAACACAGGTTCAGGAGACCTTCAATTTATAATAAACAGTGATGTCTGTGGCTGATACCCAAGAATCATACTTTGGTAGCCAATGTAACCACCTCAAAAAGACCTCTTTGGGGTGACCTTTAATTTTGCGACTTTATAGTACTCATTTGGAGTGAGCCTCTGTAGCTGTTCTTCATAAAATGTTCCATCAATGGGCTCCCCGGAATAGTCTTTAATTTTGTATGTGGGATACCTTTGCGACCCATCTCTGTTGACTATTTGGAACAGTTTACCACTCCACCTCTGATCATACTACCTTGTGAACGTCTTTCTGACATGTGAGATCCTGACAAAGTTTAAACTTAAAAGTGTTTTTTTTTCATTCTTCATTCCTTCTGATTCAGTTTGCTCATTGTCACTTGTGCTGGTGCCATTTTAATGGAACGGTGTACACTTGAGTTGTAAGCCCGTGTAATGTCTTGCAGTGCATCAATATAATGGTAAGACTGCTTATATATAAAGTACTTGTATATTTCTCCTTTTATGGTTTTGATAGTTCTTTCTGCATAATTGGCCTTCACTTCATTTTGGGTCACAAAGTGATGGATCAAGTGTAATTTGAATAAATTCTGAACTTTGTGTCCTAAAAATTCTGTGCCTGTGTCTGAACTCTTCTGGTACTCTTTATCCCTGAGTGGCACAGTCCATACATGACAAGAAAAGATGTCAGTAGCTAAAAGAATGTAATGATAACCGTCATTGTATTTTGCTACTTTTGTCATGTCCATCAAGTCAGCATCCCACTGTTGATCTATTTTTCTGACAAACACAATTTGGCTTGTGAAATACCCACTGAACCAACTCTTCATGGCACTGAGGGTCATTGGTGTGAGGGATAAAAAAATCGAACTTAAAAACTTATTCATTCTTTCTTTTTCATACTAGGATTTGGCAGTATGTATCCCAAAGATGAACACAACAGTGGTAACCAAATACCCTTTTCATCCCGGTTCAATGACAGGTTCACAATAAATGCTATAATCACAATAGCAAGTATGATCATTTGGCATGAATATTTGACCAAGGTCTTTTCACACCAGTTATCCATGTATCTCCTTTGTGACCATGCAGGTGAATGATGCTTTCTGGCAAGAGAGACATCTATTTATTGGTGTTTTCAAAACTGTTTCAGTGGAGCACCCCCTCACTCCCCACTGGAGAGATGTCCCCGCTGGGTGGGGGTGGGGGTGGGGGTGGGTGGGGTGGTGGTGGTTTGGGTGCTGTTTTGGCCAGTCAATTATATGCCTGTTAACCAATCAATTGTCCCCTTAATCATATACATCATTAACCAATCAGATGTCTGTGAAGTGTCAACCAATGAAATGACCTCTCAACCAATCAGATTGCTTACATGTGATGTCATCAAATGACTGCATTCTATGATATCATCATCCCTCAGATTACAGCATTTGATCATGTCAGTAACCAATCAGGTTGTAGTATTTAGTCATCAGCCAATGAAATGTCTGCATCCTTTAACTTAAGCCAGCATTTAGTCATGTCATCGATCAATCAAATTACACCATTAAGGCTCATCATTAACCAATCAGATTGCAGTGTCAAGTCACATCATCAACCAATCAGATTGCTACACACCACTGCGCATACGCAAACAGAACCAAATCTACCAAGCATATATGGGGGGGGGGGGTTAAATATAGTCATGTGATGTCATCAACCAATCAAATTGCAACATTTGGTCATGTGATGTGACGTCATTACCCCTCAACCAATCAGATTGCTTGTTTCTCTCATGCTCCACTGCACATGCGCAAACGGAAATGCCCCAGTGCACATGCGCAACCGGAACAGGAAGTGCATCGCAATCACTGCGGTATCGGGGTTCTAGTGCCCACTCTATACTACTCATGTGTCATCAACTTCTTCTTCAACAGCCACACTTGCAGAGATTTTAAAGGTTATACCTGACAGTATGATTTCACTGTTTTATTTTTTTTAAATTAGGCAAATTTCCAAAATTAATAAAAAAATATCTGAAGCTCTTTTTGTTGGGGAACAGAAGACGAAATATGTGATATAAAAAATGGAATTACAGTCAAGTTATCTTCTGTCAACAGAAATTAAAATCCTGACCGACTTTGAGATGCCTGTAGCCCACAGCCTAGGGAAATAGCATTGGACACTATGTCATATAAAATAGGTGTAATGGTACAAAGATCAGGAGACTTTCAGAACAGACAATGTAAGTTATGTAAAGGCACAAGAGATAACATTTAAGTAAAGATAAAGATAAAGGATCAAAACAAGACAATTTAATACAAATATAACAGTATTAATTAGTAAACTGAAAGTTATGAAGGTGTAAAATTCTTAATTGAAGAAGAGCTGTCAATGGTGATAGCACAATTACGTAAAAGTACATAAAATTCTAAATTTTTTTACAACAATCCATATATTTCAGATAGGAGAAATATGCCTCTAATATGGTAGTCTAAAAATTCTAACCAAGGCCAACAAAGGTCAAAGGTCGCACAAAGGTCTATCTATCAACTTTTTACACCTTACGGTTTCTGAGATGTAACCCGGACGAAATTTTAAAAGTCAAGGTCACTACAGCTATTATGCCTCACAGCTTCTGAGATACAGCCGAATCATGTCAAAACAAATTATCTACTTGTAAAAAGTCCCGTGGCTGGTTTCACTAAATGACTTAGACATAGCTTAGACTTAAAGTTAAGACTTTTGTCTACGTCTGTGGTCTTAGACTAAGTGGGTTTCACGAAAGCAGATAATTTTAAGTTTTGGCTAAGTCTTGAGCTAAGAGTTAAATCTCCATGGAGAGAGTTTAACTTTTGTGAACAAAGACTTAAATATAGCCACTGTAATTTTTCTCCACTTCAAAATTTAAACTGCCTGAAAATAAAGAATAAATATACGGAACACCACGCTAAAGTAGTCTTTGGATGGTTTTATGTGGTTATAAGGTTTGTCATTACTTAATAGCATTTTTTCAAAGATAAAAAGTTTCAAACAAAGGAAATATGTCACCAGTAAAATATTTTGACTCAAAATAAAGGGTCACATGACACAGAAAACCACTGTGGTTGTGCGATAAACCTGGACTTAAATAAGTCACCATTTGTCAAATACATTTACGCCCAAGACTTAGAAAAGACAAAAGGCTCAGATTTAAGTCCCTGGCTTAGCCTAAGTCCGTGCTAAGTTGAAGACCCTTTGTGAAACTGGGCCCTAGCAATTACTTGGGCTTTACTATTTTGATTGTATCAGTTGTCAATTGACTTTGTTTGATTGGTTTTAATTCAACTTGCCAGGTATGTTATGTCTATAAACGAGGATTATTTTTAGAAAAAAAATGTTATTTTTAAGTATAAGGGGGTTATCAAAGGGAGCTAGTCTCTCAGACGAATAAGGAACAGTTATTAAATAGCTTTGATAAAGGGAAATAGTAAATAATGAGGTCTTAAATCAAATGAGGCTTGGTACTCAGACAAACCGTAAAATAAAAAGTTGCCATAAATAACTTGACTGAAATAAAAGAGTGAATATGTAAATTAGAGAAATAAAAATATATTTACTGAAGTAACTTAAAGCCTGGACCTCAGAGTAACACCCAGAAACTAGGATTGAAGTTGTGATGTTGGAAACTTCAGTGTGATTTTGTGGTGGATTATTATTCTGTCACAATTCTAAATCTAATAGAACTTCTATAACACCTATTCTCTATCTTAGAGACAGACTCTAGGTGCATAACACAGAAAAGAAAAAATCCATAATCATATAACCACAGACATAGCAGGGGTTAGTGCCACAGAGAAAGACCGGAACAAAAATGGAAACAAGGGTGGGTATGCTTTTTTTCTGAACAAATAGAGAGAAATGGCTGAATGTACATCAGGCAGAGCATTCCAAAGGTTGGGATCATTGTAAGAAAAAGCTGAAGCCAAATGCTCAGTTGACTTACATAAAGATGAGGTAAATTACAGATTAAGTCTACCAAAGTGAAAGATACAGGCCACAAGCCTCTTACTGTCAAAGTAAGCGAAGCCTGTAACACATATGATACAGATAACCGAGTCCAGTGAACAAGCGGGCCCAAGTAAAAGTATAAAAGCAAGGGACTATGAATACTTCAAACCCCGTTCAAGCTCAAATTATCCTAATAAGAGATAAAAACTAAAATAGTTTTCAGATCAAGGACAATAAAAGTCAAAATATCATGTGGCCAGGTGAGAAAGCCGACTTGTCCAGCCTCAGAACTAGCATTTATTTCAACTACTGGACAAGGTGAGAGCCCGCTAATTAAAATGAATTGGTTAAAATAGCCAAAAAGAATGTTCAGTCATTTGATCATGTAAGTTGACCTTAAGGTCAAGTTAAGTTGCCCATCAACAACATAAAAATGGTAATAGTTTTTTTTCTGCCCATACAATAATTATAGCAAAGCACAACAGCCACGAAGTAAATTAATGTTAATAAGTAGTCAATATATTTAAAATGTTACTGATTAAATTACCAGCATGATAAGCAATGTGTAACATTAATAAGCTATTAATATTTACAGTTCTTTGTTAGGTAACTTGTATGAGGAGAGTGGGGGGGGGGGGGAACAATCTCCCATGAGGAAAAGTAAGCACATTAATTGAAGTAAGTACATTTAGTAAGGAACACTCACGAAGATCTATCAGACAGTCAAGATGTAACAGACAGTCTACTTTAACTTAAAAGAACAACACTGAGAGGAGGAGCGCTTGTCTTCAAGTCCATAACTTTTTGACAAACGTCACAACATATAACACAATTGCAAACAATACCTGTCCCCAAATGGTAGGATGCTGCAGCCACAAGAACGAAAAACAGGACAGTCCAGGAAAGTAGTTGAAATAAAGTCAAGCCATGCACAAATGACCCAGTCTTGATAGGAAAGGAGTCATTAATTGGGACTATAATTTCACACAAAATAGTCTGTACAGACTATAAGATCAAATCAATTACTGAGAGTAGCTTGGGTTGTTAGGGACACCCAGGTGTCAGTCCACCTCCCAAGGTTAAATGTTCTATATGGACTTAATTCTGGACTGGGTACCAGTCTGATGACATCAAACAGACCTTCCTAGAAATCTGACCAAGTCATCATAGGTAACCAAGAAACAATTTGAATTCATTGGCTAGTGACTAAAACCTTCACTTGAAGCTACTTTGCAAAGTCACTTTCAAACTAATATTCGAAGGACAAACATGAAATTCCCCCTGCGTGCATCATCCCTTTGCGTACAAATGTAAACAAAGAACTCACGGTAGAATAAAATGTAAATTATATGCAGCAAATATGAAGTCTAATAATTCAATGGGGATTTTTATTAATATTTCATTTAAAGATCAACTACTCAGTAATATATATGATATCAAGAAATTCTGTGGGGGATTTCCTAACAATATTTTTAACCAAAAGCCTGTTTACACATCCATCACTATGCATGCTTTGTTAATGGAACAGCCAACATGGAATTGGCTTTGTTTTGATTTTTGCGTAAGATTTACTCTTTATTTTTAACAAATATCAATCTTACCATTCGGGTATCCTGGCTTTTATACAGCCGATCTATAGTTTAAAACCATCACCAAGCGCTCGACTATGTCTTTTAATCCTACCCAAATAGCAAGACTCTGTAGGGCCACTACTGGCCCACTGGCGGCATAGCTGTCAGTCCAACATTGGCTGTAGGTGGTGGCCAGTCATTGGCGTGACCGGCTGATAGGCGGTGGTCCACCGTTGGTAGCCAACAATAAGCTTTTCTAGTGGTCCTTCAGTGGCCCACTTTTTGCAGCCAATGATAAGCTTTTCTATTGGTCCACCAGTGACCCACGTTTAGTAGCCGACAAGGTTGACCGGTGGTCCATGGTGGCGTGACCAGCTGATAGACAGTGGTCCACTGTTTGCAGCCAACATTAAGGTTTACTCTTGGTCCAACAGTGGCCCACTGTTGGCAGCCAATGTAAACAAAGAACTTTTCTCTGCAAACAAAGCTTTTCTAATGGTCCACCAGGGGATCACCTTCATCAGCCATTGGCATATCCGTCGGTCCAATGTTGGCAGCAACTGTTGGCCAAGTGGCTTTTTGGTTGCAGCATGATGTTATGTGGCCATTGTTTAACAGAAAGCAAATAATTGACAGATTGTGGGTGGATTTTAGTTAAGGGAATCCCTGATAAGTCACATGACCAAACATAAACAATGATTGAACAGTATCTTAGGATGATATGTTCCATAATCAAATAATAAAATTATAATGTTCAGAAACAACTTTTCTTACTGTGAATTTATAATGAGGATGTTATTTTTATGTCTAAAATTGTTAAATATTTAGTTAAAAATTGTGGGCTCACTGAAATTTTTTTTTTCTTTTTTTTTTTTTTTTTTTTTTTTATATAACAAAATATATTTACATGACAAAAAAAATAACAAACTAAAACATCAAGAAAACAAAGAAAAACATTTCAAATGGTATACAAGAAAGTACAGGTTACACATTGAATTACATCAGTTTACATAATTTAAGAAAAAAATATTTAGCAGTGGTAAACTATACAACTACATTATGTTCAATTGATTCACCTATTTTAGTTCACTCATAGCAAAGTAATACAACTGTTTAATTTACAATACCATAATACATTGAAAATACATTTTTTTTTCAAAATACATTCTTCATTTGTTGCCATTGTTTTAGAAATTTATCACTTTGGAATTCTAGAGAAGCAAGCAACTTTTGCTCATCATATATAGTTTTACATTTGATAAGTGCTCCATCAATACTAATATTGAAGCCTTTCCTGGAGTATGTATATATATATAGCATTTTATAACCATTATTAATGTATTTATTGCCGCAGAATTTGAATTATGATGGATGTATCCCAAAAGAACATCCTCAGGACTGAACTGAATGTAAAATCCAGTTTTATTGAAAATTCTATTTTCCAATTGATGCCATAATTGGTTAGCTTTTGGGCAAGAAAAAAATAGATGAAGGAGAGTTTCCTCTGATGTGGATCTACATAGTAAGCATTTATTAGAGTCTGAAACACCCATTTTGTGAAGAATTATCTGTGTTCCGAGTATTCTATGCATTATTCTGTACTGAAACCATTTAAAATATAGATCTTGTATAGTTTTAAAGCAAATTCTGAATAACTGTCTCCAAATATCGTCTTTTAAGTCCACTTTTAGATCATCATGCCATTTTTGCTTAAATATTAAGGTAAGATGTCTTTTATTTAAATTCTCATAAAAATACTTTGTGCCTTTGCCACTGGATAGAATAATTCTTATGGAGTTTAAAATACATGGCTGCAAAAAATTAAAGGAGTCTCTAGTTTTATGTTCCTTAATGAATTTAAGGGCTCACTGAAATATGATTTTTAGATATACCATAATAAATCATCATTAAGTGTCTCGAAATCCCCTATTATTGTTCGCCGCCATCTTGAATAAAAAGCCACCATTGGCCCCCAGTTGGCCCAACCTCAACAGCCTAAGTTTTGGTTGGCAAGCTTTTACTGGGCCAACGTCGACATGCGTAATTTGGCCAATAATGGGATTTAATATCATATTTTTCTCCTGTACATGTCTTATGGTTTGTTTACAGGTGAAAGTTTTACTTCTGTTAACTTTTCTGTCTAATTCTCAGATGATTTTATTGATTCGATCTAAAATCTGGGTGAAAATTAGAAAATTCCCATCAGTAGCCTGTCGATCACAGCTTATATACCACTTATATAGTTGGTGGGCTTCCAGTGGTAAGCCTTGGCAGAAATTTGTGGCACAAGAGTGGGAAAGAAGAAATATATATTAATGCAGAGATGTAACATCTGTCATTTAAAAATGTCAGTGTCTCAGTGATATACAAACATACATAAAGTATCCAGTTACTTTGCCGTCTGTGGGCCACCAGTGGACCAATAGTATGTGTACCATTCGGGCAGAAGGTGGACCACTGATGGACCACCAGTGGCAAATCTTACAAAATTCAAATCTTATAAAATTCAGAATAACTATGTTTGGAAAGTAATTCACTTAAAACAAATGAATGTAAGCCAAGAAGTCTCTTTTCAAGATTTGTCAAAACAAATGCTGTTCATCAGCAGAGCTTGAGGTGTAGCCACCAGAGGACCACCATTGGTCCATCAACTAAGTATAGCTCTTACAGATCATAGTTGCATGTGTCGGATAAAAAAGATCTGGGCTAATTTTAGGTTTCATCAAAACATAAAATTATATCACATGGAGAAAAATGAAGATATTTTTCTGTAATCATGACTGAAATATTTGGCATCAGGTATTTGGCAATAGGTAAATAAATAAATAAATATATATATGAGTTGATTTAGAAACATGGAGACACAGCACATTTGTTAACCTAATATGATTTTTTAACCCAATACCATTCAGACTAGGGGACTAGTGACCCTCTTGAGCCCAAGAAAACGCTTGAGGGGTCACGGGGGCTGAGAAATGAGACAAATTAGTCAAGAGTCAACTAGGTAAATGTCAGAGTTTTAAAGTAAGTTTGTTCAGTAATAGTGTGAATATGACCTGTGGGGTCAAAGGGAGGTGAATGAGTAGCCCCAATCACCAACTAAAAAGGGGGGGGGGGCTACTGATGTAGGTGTAGACAGAACGTGTTAGACATAGTAGATGGAGAAAGAAGGATCAATGGAAATATGTTTCCAAAAGCAACTGATTTCCAGGTGCCATGTTACCTTACGTCCTGTGAGCAATTGCAGAAATCAACGAAATACTGATCATGAGTTCCTAAAGGTCTAGTTCCCCAGGGTCAATCGATATCATCAAGTGCCTACACGACTGATATCTGTCTTAAACAGGAGTGCTGAAGAGCATACTTCCTGGACAGGTTTAACTATGTTGTCAATGGAAGGGTGTCTGAATTTAAAATTTGTGTCCAGATACTTGTTTTTGGTTACTCCAGATAAGCCAAGAGGCCAACTGAAATCAAGAATGGTCCTACGTTTACAGATAGTGCCTTTGACAAAGTTTAACTCACTGTAGTACTGACGTCACTTGGACTAAGACTTATACATTTATTAATTGTTTTATGTTGCTTTCAACACTGTACAGGTCATATTATGTATCAGGTCAAGGTTCTGTTCTGTAAACTGCTGACCAACGGCAAGCAACTACCAGCTTTCCCACTTGAGGTAGAGCGGTGAACTGAACTCTGATCTCAGAGGTGAGAGGCAAGAGTGTTACCATTGTAGTACAGTTTTACCACTCTGTACTGTTCACTGCCTAAAACTTATACAAGTATCCTCAACTGTTTCTTGCATGTACTGCTCTTATGGTTAAAATCAGTTTGGTATCACTGGTGACTAGTATTTGTGCTTTTCCAGTGAACTTCTTAAAACAATCTAAAATCTGTCAAATTCTTAGTGATCTTTGAGGACGAAATGCCAGGATATTTTTTGTCCCACCACCAAATTCTTTTAAGGATAGGGGTCCAGTGGTTGGGGATTGTTCAACACTTTTAACCAGACAGTTGTCCTGACTTTATCTAAGATTTACAGAATCAGCTTTAAGTACTTGTTCATAAGATATACGATCAGTTTTATTGCTTCTAGAAGAATAAAACCACTTTGGCATTTTAAGCTCCAGCTAATTTTGTGGGATAGACAAAACTACTTGTGCGGGTGTAAGTATCCTTTGTGGCCACAGCCATGTTTTTTCGTTTTTTTTTTATATAGCCTTTTTGTTTTTAACGCTCGACAATAGGAGAGGGTTATTGTGATCAGTTTGTTTCTGTCTGTCTGTCTGTGCACCGTTTCGCCCTTATAGCTCCAAAACTACAACAGCAATCGACCTTAAATTTTGTGGGCAGGTATTTCATGGGGTACAGACGAATTCTTCCAAATTTGGTGTAATTTGTTAGAAAATTAAAGCCAGGAGAGAGTTTTTTAATTTTTAATTGGGCGAATACAGTGAAATCTGCCTCTCTTCGTCACATATGTAAACAGGATGCACTCAGAGAGAGCAAAACGCTCGACTCCATATTACCAGTCTCTCAAGTGATATAAAGTATTGTAAGGAAGACAATAAAATAAAACCAAACATGTAAATTAATCTTCATAGAAATATCAAGTAGAAAGCTAAAGTCATTAAAAATACATTGAAATGGGACATCTGAAAAATCATGATTTTTTGGTATCCAAAATAAGATCTTTCTTCTAGTAACTTCTTCCTTCAGTCAGGTCCTACCCACTAATAAAGATCTGTTATTAGTTCTGGAGTAATCTAAAAACACTATCACAAAAAAAAACCAAAAAAAAACCCAGACAAATAAACAATTAGCACACAAAACATAAACTGCTGGTGGAGGTAAAAATATTGCTTAAAGGTCACTTCTTAGTGAAAATCACGCATGGTAATTTTTTGTGATGGACTGTCAAGGAATTGAAAGAAAAAAAGAGAATTCAAAATAAAACAGAAATAATAATTAATAAAAATTATTAATATACCACCTCCCTTTTTATTATGTTTATGTTAATTCAAGACATAAAATGAGAAGAAATATTTTTACTTAAAGACAGCAAGTATCACAAGCTAGGTTTGTGACCTCACAATGACAGTTACATTGTGACATCACTGAGTAATGACATCATCAGAAAGCAAAATATTGATTTGTTTTAGGTATGTCATAAAGAGAAGCAGTTTCACTGTGTATTCCCAATTAAAAATAAGAAAAACTCTCTCCTGACAAATTAGACCAAATTTAGAAGAATCCATCTGTACCCAAAGAAATACCTTCCCACCAAATTTGAGATTGATTGATGTTATAGTTTTTGAGTAATAAGGGCAAGACGGTGCACAGACAGAGAAACAGATTTCACTGTGAAAGCCCAAATAAAATAAGAAAAACTCTCTCCTGGCTTTAATTTTCGCACAAATTATACCAAATTTGGAAGAATCCGTCTGTACCCCATAAAATACCTGCCCACCAAATTTGAGCTCGATTGATGTTATAGTTTTTGAGTTATAAGGGCGAAACGGTGCACAGACAGACAGACAGACAGACAGACAGAAACAAACTGATCACAATAACCCTCTCCTATCGTTGAGCGTTAAAAATCAATATCATGACAGGATTTCTTCCTCATGAATTTTTATGCAATCAAAATTGGACTCTCTTGTGACATAGGGAATGTAGTACATCCTAATTATGTCACTTCATTCATTATTGGCGATAGGAGTGGGTTATTTTAATCAGTTGGTTCTCTTTTGTCTGTCTTTCTGTCTGTGCACCGTTTCACCCTTATAACTCAAAAACTATAACGTTAATCAAACTCGGGGCCACGGTGGCAGAGTGGTAACACTCTCGCCTCCCACCTCTGAGGCCGGGGTTCGATCCCCGCACGGGCTCAAGTGGGAAAGCTGGTAGTTGCTTGCCGTTGGTCGGCAGTTTACAGTACACAACCCTAGCGAACTCTATGTACTGGTTTCCTCTGCCCTTCCAACTACCCGTCGTGATATGACCTGTACAGTGTTGAAAGCGATGTTAAACCCCAAATAAACAAATTAATCAAACTCAAATTTCTTGGGCATATATTTCATGGGATACAGACAGATTCCTCCAATTTGGTAAAATCTGAGCGGAAAATAAAGTCAAGAGCGAGTTTTTCTTACTTATTTTCAATAGGTCATATACAGAGAAAACTGACTCTCTTCACCACATATGTAAAAAATCAATATTTTGGTTTCTGATGATGTCATTACTTAATGATGTCACAATGCAATTGTCATTGTGAGGTCACAAATCTATCTTTTGAAACTTGCTGTCTTTAAGTAAAAATATTATTTTTCATTTTATATCTCAGAGTTGCTTCTAGGATGCGTTTTATGCGGTATCTCGCATTAATTTGCTTTTGCTCGCAGATTTCATCGAAGTATGCGGGGACGAGATTATAAAAGAACGCATTCAGCACAAGGCAATGTGGGATATATATACGAAGCGAAAAGACGAGAGATCAAGGAAATCGAAACGATGCATGGAGCGAGAGTTTGTCGAGGTTTTGATTTTTCCGTCGAAACGTTCTTCGAATAATGCATGTTGACGATGTGTAAAAGAACTCAAACATATTATGTGCTACAGCCAGTATTTAGACATATTGTACCCAAAAACATGAAACTAAGCTTAAAGTGGATGGTTATATGAAAAATGGCAGCAAGAAAAACGAAACTGGCAGTAAACTGGATTGTTACCACAATAGAGTCAAGCCGGTGCTGACCCTACAGTACGTATCTGTGGGGTCTTCAAACAATGTATGTGTAGAAAATATTTTACTTGAAGATCAAAATTCACGGACAACTCATTAATATTAATGAGGTCACAGATTTTCATAATGGTTTCTTAACAATATTCAAATACTAGATGGACCACAGAGCTCATGAATATTCATATATGTGTAGAAAATATTGACAATTTCGTGGGATTTTTTAACAATATTTTACTTGGAAGCGTGTTAATAGAATTAAAAATATTATTTATTTAATTAATTTGACAGTATTAGCTAAAAGGTGGGTGTTCAATGGTAGATAACCACTACTTATTGGGTAGCCAAGTGGCCTTGATCACTAATTAATGGAAGTCCACTGTTAAAAATGTCTAAATAAACTGGAAAAAGTATTTTCCATTAGTTTAAATTTTATCATAAAGTCGTCCCCCAAAATTTTTAGCCCCTCCCCCACATTTTGTGCAGTGGTGGGGGATCGCCCCCACTTTTTGAAATTCCTAGAATCAACACTGTATCTTAAAACTGACATAAAGTTGTCTTCCTTTGCAAAGCAAAACGAACATACATGGCTATGAACAATGCCTTTTGTCTCGTGGGTCTTATGATGACCACAAGAATCTTGGTTATAAAATTCACTAGGCATTGAACGGATTGCCTTCCCTGGATATGTTTTGACACAGTTAGTTACACCCACAGCATTGCCAAAAAAGGATGCTTTTGATTGGATCATTTTTTTAATTTAAAAAATCCACGCCCGCGCCTTGTTCCATCCAACAGAGCAACAATGCTTTTATCACTCCATGAATTTTTTTCTCCTTCTTGTAAATGAACTGTTTCTTTATTATAAGTGCTTTCTGCTATTTGGTATATTTACTTATTTTTTTATTTGTTCTTCATTGACATGTCTGTTGTTTGTACTTAATAATTAATTTTTTATTTGATGTAACATATATAGACTCCAAGGCTGCAATACAATCTATCTATTCTTTTATTGGTGTCAGTGCAAATAGACAGTTCATCATATAAGTTCAAACTTTATTAATAGTTCATCTTCACCATGCTTTCCCCCCAAGGGTTTTTGAGGGTGCAAGAAGCAGATATTAAGTTTTCTAACTTTGTTCCTGTCATCAACAGCAAAGTAACAAGTTCCACTCAATTTAGAAATTTTGGCATCTTACCACTGATGGAAGGTTAAAAGTAAAGTCTCCAGGCAGAATGTGCTCGGGTCCAGAGCCCTGAACTTGCGGAACACTTTTCCTTTGATTGCCTGCTGAGATTATCTAATGGTGAGTATTTTTATCAAATATGCAGGCTCAGTCTGCTCAGGGATTAACAGGAGTACCACAGCCTTTTAAAATTTATTTTTGAACAGCCATATTTCTTAGGAAAGTGTCATTTTACAGATTGAAATGACTCAATGTTATGTCCTCATATCATGCATAGAATATCAATGACTAAAGCCCCCTTCTCATTTTCACGTTTTCAACAGTCGGCAAATGACGGTTTAAATCTTATACGTCCGCCTTCTACCTTAAGCTACCTTCCCAGCCTTTGTCCTTACCACGGAAATTTTGGTTATGATCAAAACCTCCGTCTAGTTACTGAAAATCGCCTCTGACTGCCTCACACTGAGGTAAAGCCGACCTTTGTTGTATGTTTTCCGAGATCAAGGTCGTCTTTTTCCGCGAATTTCCGCCTTGAAAACATATATCATAGATATAGAAGGAAAAACAAGGTTGAATCTCGGTTACAGCAGACCTTGGTGAGGTCTACTAGGACTCAATAAATCTACTCTAGGCTGTGGGAGGCGGTTATACTCGACTATACAAGGTTATAGGCGTTATCAAAACTGAAGCACCATCGTCTACTACATTTTTCATTCAATTTTAGAAGAAAAACCGTGGCGATTCTACCGCAAATCGCCACCTTTCACTACGGCCGAGATGAGAAGGGGCTTTAATCACCACTGATCCCAATTTATCCTCCTTTCTAGAACAACAAAGTAAAAATCAACAGCTTGATTTAGAAATGTATTTGCACTACTTACTTTTTGTTATACATCACACACTTTAACATTACAACTAACTTGTTACCCAAATCACCAAAAACATTATACCAGTTTCAATAGTAATGGCTATAATTGAGATATTATAAAAGTTAGCTACTATAAAACATAACAAAGTTAAAAAGATACATATTCATTTCAAGCTACAAAATTAGAATATATTTATGAGCATACAGACTCATAAAATACATGTGATTATTACTATATTTATCATCAAGTCATTATAAGCATGTTATTCAGAGACAAAACATATGAGAAACAACGTATATCCTCTGTACCTACAGCTCTGTACCACATATTAACTAGAGATTTTAGTAAGTAAAGCCCATGTGAAACATAAAATATATTCAGAGACATTTAATAAGGTAAATTTTTGAAAACAAACATAATGGATCCATAATTACTCAGGTTCAATTTTATTTTGGGCACCGAGAATACATATGTTTATGCTGCATGGCAAACACCACATTTGCATCTGACTTTAAACTTTGATTTAAAACTTCAAAGTCAGGGACTGCAAACTCCAAATTTAAGCGTTCCTAGTTTTGAGCAGAAACATTTTAGTCTTAGCGCTTATTCAATGTTTGAGTTTCAAATAGAATATTTTGAATGAGATAGACAAACTTTATATTAATGATAAAAACGGGTCTCAGTTATCATCCAAATTTCTGTTAAATTTCAAAAGTACTTAGCCTACATTATATTTTGTGAGTTATATTAATAAAGCAAAAATGTCTGTAAGTCTGTGCCACATGAGCTTGCTTTGTGCACCAGTGGACTTAGTGGATTTAAGATTTAGCTGATTTACTTTTACAATTCTTCTTTTCTCTGGGCAGATGGAATCTTCTGGCTGGCTTCCTGAAAGATGCCATTCTCCATGTTCATGCTGACACGGAAGACATTATGAACTGATTTCTCATCGAAATCCTTGTATGTATTAATAAATTCCTTCAAGTCTGATCCTCCACTACCAGCTGCATTTCCGGAAATCCAGGTCCTGTAGACATTGGTATTGGGATCCTGGAACAGATGGGGATTACATCAGCAGATGTAAAAAACTATAACCTAAAGATAAATGCTAACAAAAAGGTAAACATGATACAATTTAAACATGATAAGATAAGCCATTGATCTGCAGTTTGTGCTGTATGCTTTCAAGCATCAGGCACCATGACTTACGTGAACAAGAACAGATATGTGTTTGGGTGTTTGCATAGGTAGTTGGATACTAAATAATTTAATGCAGCATTTTTACGCATAACCTTCAAGTTTAAAATGCTCTCTTCTGCATTGTTTTTAGACTAGACAGAACAAGTCATGTCACACCCTATCAGAAAAACTACACTGGCTTCAAATTTTATTTTGTTTCCTTTTCAAATTGCGCCTGCAAAGCAGTAGATGTAGATGTAAATATAAGTTCCTCATTTTTAAGGCCACAAATTTCTCCAAACCTCCCTATTTCTCATCTTTTATCAAGTCTAGTTGTCAGACTTATCAAAAGTCCACTTCAACAACAGTTTCTCATATGATGCCTCATAAGATATGGAATGATCTTCCACATGATATCTGCAGTGTTCCAAATCTCCCATGTTTTAAAAGTCGACTAAAAACCTGCTTATTTCAAAAATCATTTCCACTTTAGTTTCTGACTACCAAAAAACACCAGATTGCCTCCCAGGGTACCACTTAGAATATGTGTAACGTCTTGATGATTTATGCCTAACGAACTGGATGGTGTGCCTTAGACTTCGTTGATATGGAGATTAAGCACCTACACTTAAAAACCATTGGGCACTTAGTCTTTGGGTATCCATTGATGAGCCAAAGTATCCCATGACCTCTTAACTCCTTTATTTGGATGTTCACTTGAAACCAAAGAGAGTTTATATTCGTAGACATTCATGCATTTGTCATCTTTTATCAGATGGTATTTAAATTTGAACCAGTCCAAAAAAAAACTTGAAAATATTGGTTACAATATAAAGAAGGCCAAAAAGATTTTTGATCTACAGGAGTGAGCTGCAAAGGCATCAGTAGGGCACTACAGTAGTGTCTAACTGATGAAATTGATGGAGGCGAACAAAAAAGGTGATCTACAAAAGTACATTGAAATATAAAGGATTTCTTGTTCATTTCTTAATGTCCATTACTGAAGGAATTTTTGGGCCTTGGTAAACAATCAATATTTATGTAACAAATTATCTTATCTAATATGTACCCACACCATTGTGGCATATTGTGTGAATGTAAAACAAAACAATAGATTCTCACTTATCTTTGACTGAAAATCAGTGTAAATGTATATAAAAAAAGGTAAAACAATTTATGATCCATGTTTGACCAATATACTGGGAAATAAAAACCAGTAAAAATAAAAAAAAAACATACCCAAGGCTTACCTGTTTAGACTAGCATGCCCACCACCAAAGTCTTCCGTCCCGATGGGAACTTACAGGGTTATGATTTTGCTCAGTTTTAGTACTGTCCGTGTTTGGATTCCAGCACATAAGAGGATCCTCATCAATTTTGTGCTATATAGAGTAAGAAATCTAAAATTCGCCACATATCTGAAATTCGCCACATGTGAAAATACTAATAAAATAAATGAATTGTGGTGAGATTTGTTGACTGTATGGTAAATTAAGACTTTTTGAACTGAAAAATACCAAGTTTTAGACAAAAACATCATTTTCTTCATAAAATTAACTAAGGTTTTAGAGGTGGCGAATTTTAGATTCCTGGCGAATTTTAGATTTCTTACTCTAAATATTTCTATTATTATTATTAATTATAACCTGCAGATACAACATTTTCTGAGAACTCATTAATACATGACTGTAGACATATGATGAGTAATCATTAAGATCAAACATCTTTTGACGTACACAAAAGCACATCAACAGTGACGTTTGAACAAAGCTACTTATTAGATCATTATATGTGCAATCAACCTTACAAAATAAGAGCATACAATAGAGCACCAAACCTGTCTTTGTCGATGTGAAATAACAAACATACCGTTTCATTCTTCAGTTGGTTTTCAAACCAGTTCCAGAGTCTACTACAAGGGTATATGGCCACCAACATATAAGCAGGGTCCATATCATTGGCTACACCCTTGTAATGATTACCATAATTATCGAAGGCTTGGGTACTTTCGATGGCATTTGTGTTCCTAAGGTTGCTGGATTTTAACATATCTACCAAATAGCTGGAAATAGAATAATTGGGTCCTGTATTTAATTTGGGTTTGCACAACATCAAGAGTTTACAGCATATGAACTATCAACAAATTACATGAATGCATCTGACAAGCTGTATTGCATGAAGGAACTAAATAGATTTACACCCATGTTAAAATACCTGTTGCATCTCTTCCACAAGACAGAATTTATTTTTGTTCCTTTGGAATATCGCTTGTTCAGTTTCAGCTTGTAACCACAGCTCACAGTGTTACTATTACCGTGTGTGCTCTGATTGTTTTGATGTAAAAAAAAACTAGTTATCCAGACCATTTGTAATGCTGAAATGGTTGGCTTAATTCTTCAGATCAACAAAGGTTGCATTTTTAGTGAATCGGTGAAGATCGGCAATCATGTATTGCTTAGAGTGGCATTGGCTTAACATAGTCTGCCTCTTGGGTACCCTTTCTAAAGATGTTATATTATTTCACTTAGGAAACAGCAACAAATTAGAATAGTATAAATTTAAAATTCCCTCCAGATAGTCACATCTAGTCTTGTGATACAATGGTAAAAATTTGAATAAACTACTTTAATGTTCAAATAAATTGCATTTGATTTCAAAAGTATCGCAATTATGAAACTGTCATACTGCCCCATCAGTGATGATTCAACAATATATATTGATAATATCACAAGTTATCCTGAGAATAAGTCAAGTTGTTATCCACTACATTACTTTAATTATTTTAAAAGCTACCCCCACCAAATAGATCTAGTTTTTTCATAAATATTTTGGCCCCACTAGGAGGTTATGCTATGGATGCATTTGTTGGTCTATCTGTGTTTGTCTGTATTTGCGAGAATTCCAAATGTAATGAAGAAATGTGTAGGTTTTAATTCTGAAATACAGATAAGCGATATATTTTGTTCATTACCGCCAACAGGTATTTTGTGCATTTCTTTGCCTGTATGTCTGTTGGCTTGTCTGCATTCATGATTTTGGGGTTTGTTTTTTGCCTGTCTATGTTTGTAATAAAATAAAAATACATAAACAGATCTTCAGGATTTTTTTTTGATTGTAGGCCCATTTAAATCTTTAGTTTATCATTAGAGAGGACAAAATATCAATACTACAAACTCAGCTTTTATACATTTGGCTTCTCTTGGGTAATTTTCCTCTAATTCATAATCCGCCATCAGCAATATTTAACCTAAAAAGAGGGATGTACAGACCAGGACATACTTTTATATTCCACAGTGCCACTTACTATGGATATTTAATTTGACCAATTAGTCAATTAGTACAGAACTTTCACTTATACTTCATTGGTTATGTAAGCCACAAATATAGTTATATACATAGAAAGGTATTTTGACCAAGCTTCTGCTCTTTTTTGTTGCATTACATCCATATGGATACGTTTCACTGGTTATTGTAAGTTGATGTTGTATGGTATTGGTTTACTGATTTGTGTAGCAAAGGGGTAGATAATTAAAATAAAACATCCCTTATTAAACTGATAGGAAAATTGTATCACTCGCAAAGATAAGCAATATAATACTTGTGCTACACACTCATATTGTCATCTTCCTTATTTTCGCCCCCAAAAGGGGAGGGGTGAGGGTATTATGATCAAATCTGTTTGTCTGTTTGTCAGTTTGTTTGTCAGTGTACATAAACTGAAAAGCATGGTTCAGATCTGGACCCTTTTTTACACACAGCAGGATCTACCTGTGGCTTGTCCCTCCTCAGAGATGGTCTAGATCCTGATATCGCTCCCAAATTCTGAATTGTTTTTGTCATTGTTCATGATATATTATGTGGCACATGCCACTTGGGAAGTTTTCCTATTACATGCCATTGTACTTCATTACATAGATAATAATTATCTTATTAATACTTAATATCCATATTGTATTTAACATCTAAAATTTCAGAGCGGTGCATTAATACAAATACCTGTAACTTATATGAATGTTTAACTTACGCATTATAGCTCTGGACTTTTTTCCTCAGCAAGTTACATTTGTCTTCTGTTGATGGGCACTTGCTGGCGGCTACTTGCAAGTAATGAATTGTTGTATTCACATACAGGGTGTCAGGCATATTGAACTGTCCTGAAGAAAAAGAAAGGTTTAGATTACATCAAACTGTTTGTTTTAAATATATATTTTTGGTAAGTGTTAACAGAGTTAAGCAGCAGTATTTCAGTTGAATCATAGACCAATCAGCCATTCACCATATGGGCCCCATCAAATTGGCTCCAAAGATAAAATATCCTAGTCAAATTGGCTCTCAAATCATTACTGTTCTTTCAAAGAGAACAGTTTAAAGGGCAAAATTCACAAAAGTTATATGCTAGTGAACAGAAGCCATGGGTTTAATCAATAATATATAATTTAATCAAAATGTCTATAACACTTAATTTCCATCAAACCAATTGTCAAAGTTGGGGTTTTACATCCCATTCAATAGCCACCAATTGCCCTTTAAAATACAGAGGGAAAAAAGTATTGATAACAGTTTCCAAAAATCTTGGATATATGTTAATTGAACTTTTGCTAACTATAATGTAAGAAATAATCACCCTTAACATTATGTGATGATAACGATTATTACATAATTATTTGACATAAATGCTGTCTAAGCGTACTCTTAATCATTCTAATATAAACAAACATCTAAAGGACATAAGTTCAAATGACTTGATTACAGTTACAAAGTATCTTTGATTTGTGTTTATCACACTTAAACTGTTGGCCCTAGAGTCCACCATATAATGGAAATTAACCATTCATTACATTTTATTGTTTGTTTTCAACTGGGGACCGAGTTTGCATGAGTTCTCAGGTGTTCGATTTGCAGGGGGGCTGATTTGGCAGATTTGATAAGCTCGCTTTAAGTTGACATTGTCACTGAGAAGGTACTTAGATCTTTTAATTGTGATAGTAAAGGTCAACTGTGGAAGAATATTTTGGTCAAGCACAATCAGCTGAACCAAGTTATAAATTTATTCATATATCGATATGCGCTCTTTGTGTTGATTTCCATTTAAACTATATATGCAGTTTAAAATTATTTATAATTTGTATAATAATCAATACAAATACAGAATATGATATCATGATTGTTACTTTATACACCAATACATTAAAATAAGCAACAGTTAAGAATCTCTAAGGTTAAATTCTCATATTGAAGTGCACTTTATAAAAATATCTTACATTGAAATAAGAAAACATTTTAGAATATCCATATGAGATATTAGTAAGAGAAAGAATTTGGATTCTTTGACATGTATTATGCTCTGCTATTATGCATGTAAAAATGTCAAAATCATTCCTATTAATACATATTTATATACCACATGCAGCATGCATTGGGAAACAACAAAAGAACACAAGAGAAACTGAACGATACTCTTTTCAGTTACATAAATAAACATTTGAAATTTCTTACGAAAGATTACTTCATCCAAGTTGTTTCCCTTGATGGCTTGAATGAAGGCTGACTTATAAACAGCTTCTGCTGTGATTATATTTTCATTCCATAATTCTTCCGACAACTCCAGCTGAGCATATATCTGTGTCACGAAAATGAACACATATGACAAAGTAAACAGAGACCCTGTGAAAAACATGTTGAGGGAACTTCAGAACTTCTCTCCAAGATGACTTGAGAAGAAATGTGCATGAGACGCTGTGACTATAGACTTTTAAAGGGAGAGGGGTAGAAGGGGGGGGGGGGTATTTAATAAAAAAGTAAATTTTTCACTAAAAATTACAAAAAAGTAGAAAAACAAAATCAGTGCAATATAATTCTTTGAAACATAAAAACATTGAGCAGTTTGTAAAACTGATAACTGAAAGATGTAACTGAACTGAAAGATGGATAAAAAGTATGTGAACGAACACTTGTTTTTTGGCTGTAACAATTTTGTACTGTGGGAAATAGCCAAACAGTCATATTTTGTCAGACACAGTATATTTGTTAATCTTTCTTTTGGTATTCCAATTCAAAGTTTCATTAAAACCCTTTCTGAAACTTACTTCCATTAACCCATTGTATAAGTCATCAATTGTATGATAAATATTTTGAATATCTAATTACCTTGTACAGAATTCTGTAAATCTCATAGCAAGTCTTTCTAACAAGAAATTATTTGTTAGGAGTTTAGACCTACTCTTTATCTATTGTTCTAATATGTTGTTTACGGAAAAATCTATGAGGAGTATATAAGATTGTGTTATTGTCAGATGTCAAGAATGCAGATACAGAAGAAACAAAAAAGATAGAAATCAGAAATGAAATATTTATTAAGAACTTGGAATAAGCCATCATACAACACAGATATCCACCAAGACAGCATAGAATCCTTATATTGTAATTTCATCTGAATGCTCCTTTTTATTATTTTTTGTAGAATTCTCAACCTCAATCACAAAATCATTGAAAGTAGTTCTGTTGAAAATTTGGGGTTTTCTTTGTGTCCAAAGTATGATGTGGATTGTTCCAAAATGTCATTAATTCTTACTTTTGCTCAGGTCTTACCCACATGAGGTAATAAATGCTAAGCAATACAGCTTTGACTTTGATATAAGTGTTTCTATATTCATATATAATTGTATATATTTATTTGAAGTGACATTTAGAAGTGTGCTTTGTCAAGGTGGAAACTGTGCACTAGTCACAGCTTTTAATTTGATGCTCCAACTTTATGAAATGAGTTTCTTCAGGGCATCTGAACAGCAGTTTCTCTGCCTTCTTTTAGGCACAAATTGAAGGTAAATCTCCTCAGTAATGTTTACCTCCACAGCCCTCCCATCTCCCTGGTGTCCCTGGTATCAAGCTGCTATATTTCTGGATTATGAGCTTTATTCTCCATTTATTGGCTGTAGTACCTCAGAGTCTATCATATGATGCAGATTAAACCCTATAAACGTGTGCATTACATTACAACTAAGTAATTTATGTGAAAATAATTAGAAACTATACTTTGTGAGGTAATTATGGATCATAGTGTATCCCAAAGAGAGCCTTCAGCAATTCATGTTTATACAAAATGACAGGAAAGGGCACTTGTTTCAAGTGTATGAAAGACTATGATTTTATGGCTAGAAAATTAAGTGGAGCATGCTTTACCAAGAAAGGCACCACATTGTTCAATTTTTTCCACCTCAAATCAATCTCCCTAAGTCTGGGCTCAAAAGTACTAGCAGAGTTCAACCCTCAACGGGGGTGGGAGCATTTTCAAAAATTCAGGATTTTTTATCTGTCCCAAAGTGCAACCAGGCCAGGCCAGGTCCTACCCAAATAAAACACTTTATGAAGATCTCCTCATTAACTTTGGAGAAACATTAACGAAAAAGCGACAGTCATTGAAAATACACTAGAAATAGGCTCTTTGATAATTCATGATTTATTGTATCCACAAAATAATGTAGATATTTCCCCAAATTTAATCAACTCTTTATTTGAACAGGTCCTGCCCATATAAAAAGCTCTGAGTGATCTGTTCACTACTTTTTGAAATATTCTGAATACAAACAAACAAGCAAACAAACATACGGACTGGCAACATAGTCTTCTTGTGTAGGTAATAAATGTGCAAGTCTTGATATTGTGCCAAAGAAAACATGGAAAGCAAAGAGATGCAGAGGGACACTGTCCGTTGGTCACATGCGTGCACTCAGCAGAGTAACAAGTGTTTTTATTGCAGTAGATCTTTTTGTACTCTGATGCATGAAATATGTTAACACATTCTTAGAAGTTCTAATCGGTTGGATATTCCAATTATGTTTCTTATTTTATAGAAGTTATTTATGTAAAAACTCCAGTTGGTGTCTCCCCGATTATCGTCTTCACTGAAACACTTTAAACCAGACGTCTCAAGTGCCTCCAAACGCACTCAGACATTTATAAAACACACAACCTTTCAGAAGAAATGGCTGACTGTGGTGGAAGTTGAACAAATATTTGAAACTCTTGTTTGCCAGAACCATAGCTAGTATATGCCTGTGTGTGTATTTTTTCACTGTGGTAACATCGACTCCAAGAGTCCTATCCCAACCAGCTGACTCTGAAGTGACATGCATTTTACCCATAATTACCTATTAAGCTACCACGGTGGAACAAACCTGGAGATTGGTGGTAACAGAAGTCTCCACATATTTCATTAACTTTGGCATAAGGGTGGCAGAGTGGTAACACTCTCGCCTCCCACCTTTGAGGCCGGGTTTTGGTTCCCGGCATGACCTCGAGTGGGAAAGCTGGTAGTTGCTTGCCGTTGGTCAGCAGTTTACAGTACAGAACCTTGACGAACTGAAGGTACTGGTTTCCTTTGCCCTTCCGACTACCCATCATGATATGCTCTGTACAGTGTTGAAAGCGACGTAAAACCCCAAATAAATTAACTTCGGCATATTTATATTACATAAATAGGATCTGTTTAATAGATCTTTATCATATTCCCTTTTTGCAGCATAAATTGATGCACATTTTTTCAGTGTATTCATCAATATATGACTATATTTTTGTGTAATTTCCGGATCAATTTTCAATATGGATGTGTTTTTCCAAATTAAAAAAGAAATTTGTACTTTTCTTACCTTCCTCACACCACCAAACTCTTGATCTGACCATTGCCCCAATATCCAACCACGCAATGGTATATTATATACAGTATACAAATGTGCAATATACAAGTGTACAAATATAGTACTAACTATATTACTACTAACAAGTTACAGATTTATTTGCAAGTGTTTCTGGTTATCCCTGTATTGCTTCAAGAAAACGATGATTTAAATAAGACCTTCATGATTTATCTGCCAGACACCAAGGAATAAAATGGAGCATGTTGTATAAAAATCTAACATGGTTTAGTTGTCAAAGGATACCACCTCAGCTCAATCTTTATAAACTGACACTAGAAAGCACTTGTGGAGTGCATATTTGCACAGGGGTCATTTTCAAAATTAAGGAAACTTTAGTATCCAGAATATGATCCAGATTTTTTCCAAAATTTAATCACTTCTTCCTTTGGCCAGGACCTACCCACATTAAAAATTCATGAAGATCTCCTGATTACTTTTAGAGAAATGTCAATCGGAAAGCTAAAGTTATTGAACACACACAAAAGTGAGACTTTTTTGAAAATTCAATCTCTTCATTACTTCTGGAATTAATGTGATTGCAGACAGACGAACAAACAGATGCACCCTAGAACACAACCCCCTGGTGCAGGTAATAAATGTCAAAGTCTATATATTGTGCAGATTTATAGTATGAAAACTGGGGCACTTAATAATTCAACATGAGACGAAAAGAGATGCAAACTGCCCCTGTTTTTTAGTGACATACATTCACTCAACAGAGTAACAAAAGTGTTTCTTTGAAGTAGGTCTTCTTGTATAACTTTAATGCACTGACATTGTTAAAAGGTCTTACAATTTCTGTTGAGTTGGATATTTATATTAAATTTCATGTGGACTATTCATACAAACACTTCAGGTTATTATATGTCTGTCAGACTATCTTTTCTACTGAAATACTTTAAATTAATCAGACATGTTAGGTGCTGCAAGATACATTCAGACTTGTCCAACTGTGAAAATGTTGGTTGCAGTGCTAACTAGAAAAAGCAAGTGTTTTTCATTGAAGCATGTGATCATTTGTTGAACACACTGCCATTACAAAGAAATGGCTACATATGCTGGGGGGTTAAACAAAATGTGTATCTTTTATATGTCAGAACCATTGCTTAATGTATATGTGTATTTCATCAGTATGATAACTTTTACCAAAAGGGAACTACTGTAACCAGCTGACTCTGAAGTCACATGTTTTTTCACTCATAACTATCTAATTAGTTATCACAGTAGTATAAACACACTGTTAAACTTGGTACTGTTGGTAACAAATGTTTTCAAAATATAACAATTAGCACACATAATTTCTAAATGAATAGATTTAATGTCTTCTGCAGTGACACATTAATTGCCTTCACCAGAATGTTTTGGGGGCACCTATCTGTTTGTCTGTGATCGTGATAATTTTTAAAGACCATTTCTGAGTACTGGAATTATGGTCTCAGAGTGCTTAATATTTCTTATTACATATCAAATAAATATACCTACAGATATTTTGACAAATATTGTATTTTTATATCACAAATTATGTTGTTAATAGAGTAGAACAGAGACATTTATATAGCGCAAAACATCATCTAATGCACTTGAGGGAAAGTCGAGGGACAGGTTGGGTCAAATTTTAAAATTAGGGCCCGCTAGGGGAGATGTACTATGGTGGAGGGTATGCAAGTCTAAATAAGTAGGTTTTTAACTGGCTTCAATACCCTGTTAATGTGTTCTGTGATTAGACCGATTGTGGGAGTCTGTTCCATTGAGTGGGAGAAGCCATTGCAAAACCTTGCATACCAATGGCCTTCTTGGGACGAACTGAAGAGAGAGAAAGCTGATTTCCATGAGTAAGGCTACTGGTTTAGATTAAGGATGATAAGTATGTGGGTTGGGAGAATTTAATAGCCTCAAATGTAATAAGATTATATTTGAACAGGCTATGGTATGAAATGGGGAGCCAATGTAGTTTTGTAAATGTAGACAGGAATGTAACATGGCTTGTTTCATCAAGTATGAAGACAATTCTACAAAGGACATTTTGAATCTTTTGGAGTTTAGTCACAGTATTTTTATTCACACTATAGAGTAGGGAATTGCAGTAGTCAATTTGACTAATGATCAGCAGGGCTGCAGTCTCCACACCGAGGAATTTATGGATTAAGATATACTATGTAAAATATGCTTAATATCCTACATTGTAAAGTAGCTGACATTGTCAAGAGTGAGTCAATTTCCAACTTTAACCCTGGGGCAAGGAAGCTGCAAGTCCATACAACAGAAATAGAAATGGAACATGCTTTATCATAAAATCTCATAAGTAGTGTAGTGGGCAGGAGAACCCCATACTGCAGTGATTGCAAATACTTTAGTCATTCAGATTGCAACATTTGTTCATGTGACTTTTACCATAGCAACCATGCTCATGCGCAGTAGACCATGTATGAGAGAAACAAGGGATCTGATTAGTTGATGGGATGATGTCACAGGATGCAGGAATTTGATTGGTTGATTGTGTCATCTTATTTCCATATTTTATCTGATTGGTAAAGGGGTGATGACATCACAGAATGCAGCCATCTGATTGGTTAATGATGTCATTTCATTTGCATATTGATCTGATTGGTTGAGGGGTGATGACATATAGGTTGCAGACATCGATTGGTTGGTTTATGTTAAGGTTTATGAAGACATCGCAGAATGCAGGCATGATCATATCACAGAATTCATCGATATGATCATCGTCTTATATATTTATATAAAATGTAAAAGCTGCTTTATTCAACTGAGGGATTTTAGAAATATTAGGCAGTTCCTGACTCATGATGCAACTGTGTCGGTTGCCAATGCTTTTGTTAGTAGTCGGTTGGACTACTGTAAATCACTTTTCAGGAGTCTCTCCAAATTCAATCTTCACAGATTACAGTCTATCCAAAATAGTGCAGCCAGAACAGTTACATATTCGAGTAAATATACTCGGATAACTCCGGTACTCAGGAAACTCCTGAGTTCAAATTGGCTACCCTGGTGTACAAGTTTATTCATACTGGCTTCGCTAAATATTTTGCTCTATATCTATCCACATACCACATACTTACAATACTAGATGTAGTCAGCGTGTTGCCAATTTCCTTAATGTACCAAAATTTCAACCTAAAATTCACAAGTCCACTAAGCAGTTTGGTTTCAGTTTCACCTTTGATGCTCCCACTGTTCAGAATTCGCTTCCTGAAGACATTCGTGCATCACCCACTATTGCCTCTTTTAGAAAAAGCTCAAAACCTATCTCTACGCAAAGGCTTATCCTCCTTAGCTCATTTTCTCTTATGGCTTCTCTGTGGTGCCGACCTACTTCTGTCCCTGGACTTTGAATTTGCATATTGCTATTGTCTTGTTGCACCTTAGAGTCCACTACTCAGTGGAAATTAAGCGCTATAAAAGTCAAATTAGAATTAGATTTAGAATAAGATAATATATAAGTTAATATAGATATAAGTTAATATCTGTAGTTAACAAGGCCAAAAGGCGTGAGCGCAAAGCCATCAGAGATACGAGTAGTGCACTAGAATTTACGAAAGTCTCACGGCAGAAAGAAATTCCAACTTAGATACATCCCACAGCTGGTCCCAAACTGAGACGGTCACCCATCCAAGTACTAACAAAGCCCATAGCTGCTTAAGTTCAGTGAGCAGACAAATAGTCGTCACTCTGTGCCACAATTTCTGAAAGTAAGATGCAAGTAGGACATATGTATGGGAAAAATGTGTCCTTTTAGGTATTGGAGAGCAAGAGAGGGAAATTCAGAATGCACAGCCAGGTGTTGTCAATGTCATCAAAGTCCGGAGACAAAAGGACATATGTATGGGCAAAAGGTGAAAGGACATATGTCCTTTAACTATTGGAGTGTTGTCAATGTCATCAAAGTCCCGAGACAAAAGGACATATATATGGGCAAAAGACAAATGGACGTGTCCTTTTAGCTATTGGAATGCAAGAGAGGGAAATTCAGAATGCACAGGTAAATTTGATCAAAGTCCAGAGACAGAGAAAACAAAAAAAAACCTGATCTGTAGAAGCACGAGCTCTGTCGAGGCTCGTGCTTAAAAAGAATGAATACATGTTGAAGGTGTTCCCAAAATGACAAAGTACATCATTTGTGGTGTAGATGGTGTATGGTGTAGATGCTGTATGGTGCTCACCATGGTTAAGAGGGGAATGTTCCTCTTGTGCCACAACAAAATAAAATACTAGGAAAGTATATAGAAGAACTGACAGCATTAAGAAAAAGAATATCTCTCACAGAAAAACATATTTTGTAGAAGGAGGGGGAATTCCTGTTTGCTTTATTGACACCTATTTTATTTACTGTTATTCGTCCACTTGCTAAGAAATTGGTAGGACCAATTATCAATGCACAATGAGACGACATCATCAGCCAATCAGATGCCTGCATCCTGTGACGTCATTACCCCTCAACCAATCAGATCACAAGATCATTTGGCAATGACACGATCTCGTGCTCATCAGATAAACTGAGGTGAACCAAATCCTCAGGGGTGGTATTCACTGGCATGGATCAGTGAAGATAAACACAAATTTAAGCAAAAGTTATCCTTTGAACATTTGATATGATTTTTGTCAAATTTTAGATTAACTTTGATACATGCACTTCAATGCATTGACTTTTAAATCAAGACAAATCAAAATATCTGATAGAAAATTTTTCAGGGAAGTAACGCCTTGTTTTGGACCTCCTCCCCATTTTGAAAACCTGCGCATTGGAGGGTTTTTATTAAGTTTTACATTACAATGTTTCTAGTATTATCATCTATAATTATATTAATAAACCATTACAAAGGTAGATGGTACTTGACTACATCAGAACCCTTTACCTGGGCTCTAGAGAACTCTTTTCAAAATTGTGAGAAATAACAAAATAAACACATATCAAATATTTAATCTTTTTAGCTCAAGTAGCCCATGCTTTGTGGCTATTTTTTATCCACTGTCTCGCTTATAACTTTTCTCAAATTTGGTCCTATCTTGATCTGTTCTTAGTGCATACATCCCTTGGTAATCAGGACAAAATAAGAGATGATCACCATATTATTTGGTGGTCTTATTTTGGCACAGATCACCTCAGTATCAAGATTTTATCTGGTGCTCACTATATCATCTGGTGAGCAGCAGATAATATAGTGATCATTAGGTTATCATTACATAATAAGTGAGCATGACATAAGAAGTTGTGCTCACGAGATGCTGTTCTGTCCACCAAATCTGTTGTTGAGTTTTGGTAATAAGTAATTAAGTCATGATCAAAAGATCTTCTCATGATCACAATATGGTACTTGCTAAAACTAAAATTCTAACAGGAACTCAAAAAATGCTTTGTTCACATCTTTGTCTTCAGTGCATACCATATGTGTACTTTGTTAAGCAAATTTATGTACCATAAACAGGGGCATGGGTGATCAAATGAAAGTCTGTGTGTTAAGCATTAAAGACCTAGCAGCGTCAAGTCTAACATACCAATATTTTAGGCTTAAAACATTTGACTGAACATCCTGTTTGCACAAATACCACTCTTTTGAAAAACAATCCACTACTTTTGATTCTACAGCTGATTTATTTACTCTAAATTAGCGATTTCCCCGGTCAAAACTTGCCATTGAGAAACTGTGTGTTCTACGTGTACAATGTGCATAACATAATCTGACATTTATCATATATGTCTGAAAATAAATTTCAAAAATTATTTGATTTTAATGATAATAAGTGTGACAAGTAGCAAAAATGATGGAGAGAATACAGAACTTACCACTTATGATTGATAGGAATGTACAGGAATAAAAAAAACTATAACTTTGAGGACTGTATATCTGATTATGAAAGTAATAATAAAAAGGTTAATTTGGAGCAAAATTATTCATCTAAACTTCATTGGCAAGATGGATTTGTTAACAATTTAACGTGTAACAGATATATATATATATATATATATATTGCATTATCATATTGGACAATAATAAAAACTTTTATATCTAGATCCAGAATCTTAAACATGTGCAATATCTCACTTCTAAATTTATAGGTTTTGTGTGATTGTGAGGATATGAGACATTTGGGTTTGGAAATCAAAATCAGGGGTGAGATTGAATCATTAACCTTTAAAAGTGAAAACATTACCATAGATTTTTTTCCTTTTCTTATTTCTATCAAAACACAAAACAGTACCATTCCACATTTTAAAATGATATAAATAAATCTTAAAAAAATAAGCTTTTTCTTCATTTTCTCAGTATTCCTCAAAACAGTGAAGTAGATTATAATGTTAATTAGAGACCATGGTGGCGCAGTGGTAACACACTCACCTCTGAGGTCTGGGGTTCAAACCCGGGACCTTATGTGGGAAAGTTGGTAGTTACTTACCAATGGCTGGCAGTTTACAGAACCTTGACCAACTCTATGTACTGGTTACCTCTGGCCACAAAACTACCCATCGTGATAAGACATGTACAGTTTTCAAAGTGACATAAAACCCCAAATAAATAAATTAATGTTAATGAATATGTCAGTAGATTTAAAAACGTCCAATGCTTCCACAGGATCTGGACATCAAACATATGTCACATACTGTTAAAGTAGGGAAAATTATCTATGTTAAAGTAGGGAAAATTATCTAAAATATATTATAAAGTTAATTTGCTTTCCAAATAATTTTTTGTTTCACTTTTGGAACAAATTAAAAATCCCCTCATCAAAAATCAGTGAGTATTTGCACAGAAATCCCAAGATGTGGAATTGAATCCCCAAGATAAAATATCCATAAAAATAAGAGAATAAAATAATAATAATATACAATACACTTTATTTGAGAGGTGTTTGAGAGGGTGTCTGAGCATACATTAACTAAAGTGTTGAGTCAATCCTTTGACTTTCTAAGCATTTGGCAATGAAACAAATCAGTAGGCTTGACCTCATAGCAGTTATAGGCTGTATACCTTTCATTAAACAATTTGTTAAACTTCTACATATACAGCAACTTTTCCTTGATTGTAATTAACAACTACATTTGTTCTGAAGAATAGGAAATGGAAGCCACATTAAAGGTCAGAAATACTGAAATTAATTAATAACAAGACAAAGTAATAATGCATTTGCAATTACTATAGTATTAGGACTTTTTATATTGGTCTTGATTTTCTATGGGTTTGAGAATATTCAGGGATTTTTATCTGGGAATTTCCAATCTATAGACTTTCATATAGAATCTTTACTTTTAGTCAAGTAATTTTAAATATCCAATTGGTCAATGTAAGACAGTTTTTTTCAGTTCATCAATAAACAACGAATCATATAGTGAAGTCATTACTGTATACACTGACTGTACACACAACAGATGGCCTATGCACAAGAGATAAAATGGCTACTGTTTGTGTTGAAGCAGAAAGCCGACACCAACATAAAAAATGAAATGTTTATCTAAGTACACAACTCTCAGCTGTGTAGTTATCATTACTGCATGTTACTTGAATATATGAGACAAAGTTATGTGTTAGGTGCTGCTAGGCCTTTAAATCACCGTGGGATCATGACAAACTCAATGCTCAACATCACTTGCAATACACTGGACAGATCATTTCATGACAGTTAATTGAAAGGTTGGAATGTAGTAATGCAAAACAGTTCACCAAAGGATTCTTTAAACTACAAGACATCAAATAGCAAATGCCAACTTTCTCCAATCAAACATATACCAGGGAGCTGGGAGGCAAGTGTATTATGAGCTACCCAAAGGCTCCGATACAAGTATAATTTGGACCTTTGAATATCAGTTTTATTTATTTATTTGTTGTTTTACATCGCTTTCAACATTGTACAGGCCATATTAGGATGGGTAGTTTTATGGGCAGAGGAAACCAGTACATACAGTTGGCTAAGCTTCTGTACTGTAACTCCCAACCATCGGTAAGCAGCTACCAACTTTCCAACATAAGATCCAGAGCTTGAATTGCCAACCTCAGAGGTGGGAGGGGAATGTGTTACCACTGAGCCACCACGGCCCCTGAGTATCAGTTTTAGGTCATGGTGTCATTAACAGGTAGGATGGTAGACTTTCACCAAGTCCTTTTGTGTAATATATGAGTACTGTATGACTTTTGGAGAAACAACCAGCTACCAGAGACTATCCCCATACTCCAGATTGCTTGTGGTATAATGAACTCCTGTCAGTTTCCAATTTAAATTTAACTGTTCTGGTTACTGATGGATACAAATACAAAGACTTGGAGCAAGTCTTAGTAGGATGGTGGAGGAACATCACATGAAGTACTTGTACACAGAAAATTTTTGCTATTTTTTGCCATTCATGGACATACTTGAGGCCCACATAAATGATTTGGGAGTATACTGGATGAATCTTGGCAATTTCAGTCCCACCCATTATTGCTCCCAGATATTAGTTGCTACACATAATTTCCAGGGTCAGTCCAGGAGTAAATAGATTCTTATCTTGCCTGGGGCTGGTCCCTAGCTTATTTCAGAGCTATGGGGGACCCTAGGGGATGCTTTAAGATACTTTAAGGACTGGACAGACTGGAGAGTCCTTTGACACCCTCACTAAACTGAGGGAATGGATGGGCCTCAGTAGATGGTCATGTTTGTGGAGCAATCCCTGTCCATAAGTGAGGGAACCTAAAGTAGTTTTGTATGTAACTAGTTCCTAAAAGAAACTGAAATCATATTGGTTCCCCATTCACCTGGTGTCTTGGTGTCTCTGCAATCATAATGGCCATAGACTGATGGGTTTTGCAATGCTACTTATGATTATATAGAATATAATTTGTCCAAATTATAGGGATAAATATATATGTACCCTATGTCATTGTTACGGATATTATTTAACCTAGTGTTTATAAAAAATTAAACTATTACTTTTTGGATGCAATCAGGGCTCTAAACATTACACTTGTATAGCATATAATACTATAATTAATGCACACAACTCCGAAGATCCCATCTACACATTAGCATACTTGTTTTTACATCTGAGCTGGCTGTTATTGCTTGTTGATAGAGATAACCAGCTGAATCCCCTGCAGTATAAATGGTAAATTTTACTACAGACATGCTTAAGTGAATTATTGTGCCATTATTTCTTTTTAAGTTTAGGTGTATGGAAAGAGGTCTATGATTACATACAGTATAAGTAGACTGGGTTCCAGCCCATTATTTCTTTTTAAGTTTAGGTGTATAGAAAGAGGTCTCTGATTACATACAGTATAAGTAGACTGGGTTCCAGCCCATTATGTTTTTGCTTAAAAACATTGGGGGTAGGGTTCTAACCCATTCACATTAATTGTTATCTGTTGAAGTTTGCCAGGATTTTATGACCTCAGATTGAGCCATAGTTAGGGCCAAGAGAGGGGGGACTCTAACCAGGATACCCTAGCAGACACCATAGACACCCTATGGTTTCTAATTTCCTCATACATCCTCTAAAAGTAGTAGAAAATGAATTAATAAGAAAAAAAACCCAATAAAATATGCCCTTTCACAACCCCATGAGAGTTTCCTATTTCCTCACATACATTTAAAATTCAGAAAGATCCATTTCCGTGAACTCAAACACACTCAAAAACATAACCTGGGTGGGTAATTATTTCAACATATTTAATATTTTATTACACATCTTATCATCCAACATATTAGAGAGTTTGCGAACAACATTTCATAAACGTTCCTCGCAAAAACATGCAACATAATTAATCAATATGGGATAAAGTCATTAGGGGGGGGGGGGGGATTTTTGTTTGCGAACAGCGTTTGAACTAGGATTTTTACAAGTATTTCTTTTAAATTAATTGGGAATTGTACAAGTCACTGAAGATAAATACTGGTTTTAATCATCTACCCTACTGATTGAACTGGGTACTGATATATATTACAAACTTTATTGGCCCAACAACCAATAAACCCACAAGTTAAATAGCTTATACCATACATTAAACTTTGGAGGATTGTGTTCATTACTTCAAAAACATTATGACAGGGGATGAAAAAAGGCTGGTCCTTGTACACTTGGGTTTTTCAAAAATTGACAAAGTTGCTAAAAATAATTTACAGTCTCTCAAGAACTCTGTTCTGGTATGTATAACGCACTTTATTGCTCCAATAATTAATAAATCCACAAGGGAAGCAAATTACGTGGCAAAGATTTCAAGAGATTCAAGATTCAAGATTTTATTTCAGCTCAAGACATTTAGAATGTATGGAGCACATTACAAGAATTCTTAACTAGTTGTGCCCACGTGGTACAATTCAATAAATATGACAATTTTTGATTAAGTATTTGATGTTAATTATGACAGTTTAATTCTAGTTACACCTTTAGGTTACAATCTTACTTTTATACATACACACATGATAGCACTACATGTTTATTTTAGCCGTTTGTCATTTTAAAAATTTCTTTAAGAAACCTTCATAGTTTAACAAGTAACATTTTATTTGTACTAGACTGTTCGAATAGTTGAATGAATTTGTACATGTTGTTATGGCGCTGGTAATGATTTGGTAAATGTTTACTTCTAAGATCTTTGATCTGTTCATTTGTACATTTCAGCAAAATATGGAACTCATCACCAAGTATGTTTTCATCACAGAAATCACAAAAACTTTGTTTTCTTGGTATGTTGTTGTATCTTCCTCTTACAATAGGAAGTTTACAGTTACTTAGCCTAAATTTACAGAGTATAAAGGACATACTACCTGGGAGTTGATGTAGATAACTTTCTTGTTTAAATTTCGTCTTTATTTCTCTATAAATGGTACCTGTGTTACTTTCGTGCATATCGTTACACCAGCTATTTATAAACAAATCTTTAAGTTTCTGTTGCACACTTGCTTTGAGCCATTTAGGGTTGAAACTAGTTTTATGATGTTCTGCCCAAATATTACCAAGACCACAGTCGATAAGAATCTTATGTATGTACTTGAGCCAGGGTGATTTGATAAGTTATCAATATACTTCTGATGTAGTACTTTATACATTTTCACAACCATCTTGTTCTCACTACCATTGATAATCCTTAACCAGAAATTTATCATTTTCCACTGAATATGGTAAATGACTGGTAGTTTACCACTCTCTCCAAGCACCATAAAGTTTGGCGTTGATTTATTAACATGAAGAACATACTTAACAAATTTAGACTGTACTGTTTCAATGCCTGAACCATAAGTTAGAATTGGTAGAACCAATTTATCAAACAGGTCTAATTGAATGTCAGCAGGCAGATTCAGTTTTTTACTGTAACTTAGGACAGTGAACATTGCTTTACCGGCTTGATCACAGAGATATTTATTGCACAGTTCGAATTTACCATTGTAATTAAAGATAATACCTAAATATTTGAAGAAACATACATTTTCTAGCATCTGATTGTTAAAAACAAAGTTACAGTCGTTCTTAATTTTACTGTTACCAAATACCACAATTTTTGTTTTGCTTGGGTTCACAGTGAAACACCAGCGTTTACAATACATTTTGAGATCATTTAACCCTTTCTGGAGTTTTGCAGGACTGTCTGCAAAAATTACTGTGTCATCTGCATAAAGTAACACAATTATTTTTAGGCACTCATTACACAGAGCATCATCAAAATTCACAGTTTCACTGTGTTTTAGTAGGTATTCTTCCAAATCATTAATAAATAGAGAGAACAATATGGGGGATAGGTTCTCACCTTATGTAGACCAATAAAGCTAACAAAGTACTCGGATAGTGCACCATTAGCCATTACACATGATCTTATTTTACTGTACATACTTTTTAATAAGATTGATTATCTTGCCAGAGATTCCTTCTTTCAATAGTATTGAGATTCTCCAAATCGAATAAAAAGCTTTTTGATAATCAACAAAAGCACAGAACAGTTTCTTCTTTTTAAAACACATTAGATTTATCAAGGAGTTTACTAGAAATATGTTATCAATGGTGGAATAGCCTTTCCTAAAACCAGCCTGGTTTTCATTAAGTATTTTATTCTCTTCAATAAATTTGTTGAGACGATTGTTAATAACAGCTTGCTTAGGCAGCTCATCAAAGTAATACCTCTATAACAGTTTGGGTCATTGGTCTCGCATTATTCTTGAAAATCGGAATAATGATCCCAGTACTCCATGATTCAGGGAATTCGCCATCATTAATAATTTTGTTAAATCAATATATATATAGCTGGAGTAGCAGATGTTTAGTGTTAATAATATACTCATTAATAATACTATCACTACCGCATGATTTGCCATTTTTAAGTTTACCAATAGCTTTGATAATTTTGTCACCTTCGATCGGGTTATTCAAGCAATCTATATATTTATTCTCCATCTGATTAGATTCGCAAGCATTTTCATCACATTTTGATTTATCTGTCTGTCTGAACTTGCTTTCGTTAAGATTCTTAAAATGAGATAAGAGATCTGATATGGAAGCACCCACATTATTACTTTTCTTAGACTTAATCAGTTTCCAATATTCTTTACTACTTGAAACCTTGAGGTTTCTTATCTTATTGTAAAACATTTCAGTTTGTTTAGCTTTCTCTCTTCTAACCTCGATTTTAAGTACTCTGCTCTTATTCTGCAAATTAATGTAATTACTATCAGATTTGCATTTTCTATACATTCTCTTTGCTTTATGATATTCTTTCTTTGTTTTGAGGAATGATGACCCAGGTTTAAATGATTTTTTGCACTTTAAGGTATTCCCTTTACTATCTGATTCGTGAGATTTTTAAAAGGTCTTTTTAGCACTGTTAATTAATGTAGTTTTAATGGCAGAGATGCAATTATTGATACTTTTATTCTCACCATTATTTATTTTATACAATAATGCATTAATACAATCCATATTAATGTTCTCAACATATTCACTCTTTTTATTATCATTCCACAAACTCCTTTTTTGCATTTTTACTATCAAAAGTACTATCTACATTTTTGTACATAATATTTCTGTCAGCACTTTTAAATTCATAGATATTTATTTTATATTTTAGGCCACAGTGAACATCGGATAACTCTTGATCAAAATCTTCGACCTCAAATGAACTAGTTTTACATAGTAGTTCTGGTGAACCAATGAAATAATCTATAACTGTATTGAATTTGGTTGTGGACTTACCAAAAATTTATCAACACCGACTCTGCCATTAAAAATGCAAACTGAGGCCTGTTTACATAGATTTATAAGTTTATACCCATAATTATCAACCCTGTGTGGGTCTGAGTTTGATCTTTCTGTAGGAATACATAACAGTGTCATGTTGTTTATAGCATCAAAAGAGTTAAATATTTCATTGTCTATTCATACTGAGTCATGTATATGTTCATCGAGGCTAAGAATGTCATTTAGAATATTGGTATGTGCATTAAAGTTTCCACAGAGCAGAAATAAATTTTCATTGGCATTCAGATTTATCATGTTTTCTAATAACATATCAATATCATTGGCATTTGCATACTCTGAGTTCTGAGGTGGGATATACACACAACCAACATATATGTCTTTATTAAATATACAGGAGTTCCCATTTATTTTGACCCACAACACGTGTTTACTCTCTGATGCTACAACTTTGACATGTTTTTCAAATTTATTTTTGTAGGCGATTCCTATGCCACCTGAATTGTGTCTACTGATATTCCATCTATTTTTAAGGACAATTTTAAAACCAAGTTTATTGAACTCGTCTTGTATTGGGGAGCTGGACGAATCAGCCCTTTGCCAAATCGGCCCTCGGCAAATCGGCCCCCTAAAAAAGTCGGCTTGGACAAATTGGCCCCCTAAAAATTCGGCCCTGGACAAATCGAACCCCAGTTGAAAACTTTTGTAATTAAAACTTATTTATAGACCTGCAGAGAGCATTCGACTGGGTTGATAAAGATATTTCTTCAGGATTATTAAAACAGAAAAATAAGGGGTCCTTTTCAACAGAAACGACATGCCTTAATTGAAATAGTGATGAAGTAAAATCTTTATAATTATGTATAAGGTGAGAACTTTGGCTAGGTGTCATTGATACACATCAAAGATAATTGGATCATGTAATTAATCCCTTTAACCTATATCCATTACATACTTGTTTATGTAAGAATTATTAAAAGTGCAATTATACTACATGCATGGCCTCTGCAGATGGGATCATAACTTTTGTGATCTTTTTAGAGAAAATAAGAAGCCTTTTATAAAGAAATACATCATTTAATTGTAATCAGGCTGGATGGGTGGATAAATATTTATTGGCAGTAGAGACAATAGCTTATATGTTGTTTAACTAAGTGTAATTAACACATATGAAAGATGTCAGGATAATGTAATCAATCCCTTGTAACCTAAGAATTATTAATAGTGCAATTACATTGCCTGCAGAGACTCTGTTGATGGGATTATAACTTTAGTGATCTTTGGTATTTGTTTAATATAGGGATTACTAGCTAAACAAACATTATTAGACATTAAAAGCTGATTGTTCCTTTTGATGTCCATGCAGAGGATAATTATCTCCCCCTTGTGGGCATCAAAGAGAACAATGAACATTTTATTTATTCATAATATTTTACCTATTCTTGTGACTGGTAAAAATACAATAACTATTTGGGGAAAAATAAAATAACATCAGTCACTGTGCAGATTTTGAATACAAATCTATGAGAAGGTCAGAGTGTAGAGTGCAGAGTGTGTTGCCTAACCCTAATAGGCAGTTTATAGCTTATACATAGGTCCATTCTTATAATGATACCATGCTACTTTGGACTTCCAAAGCTGAATGATATTTGGAGAAATAAGAAGCCCTTTTATAGATTTAATGCATCAATTAATTATAATCAGGCCTTATCAAATTATTGGGTTGGGTGATATGCATGACAATGTTATGACAACAGTGTTGATTGTTTATGTGTTGTTTTACTTAGTGTAATTAATACATATGAATGATGTCAGCTCATGTCAAGATAGTGTAATCAATCCCTTGTAACCTATGTGCCTCTGTTGATGGGATTATAATTTTAGTGATCTTTGGTATTTGTTTAATTTAGGGATAACTAGCTTAAGCGTTAATCAAACAGTATTAGACATTAAAAGATGATTGTTCCCTTTGATGTACATGCAGAGGATTATATCATCTCCCCCCTTGTGGGCATCAAAGAGAATAATAGCCATTAAGTTCATATCTGCAAAATTTAATACAAATAATTAATATTATTACTATTGTTATTTTATAATTTATCTCACAGGTAACCCCAATGTATATGGGTTGTTGTGAAAAAAACATAAATCATATGTACACTTATCTATGTATATCTAGGGGGGCCGATTTGACCATATATTATTTTATAAGGGGCCGATTTGACCATAAATTATTTTATAGGGGGCCGATTTGACCAGGTAATTTTATTTTGGGGGCCGATTTGGCAAAGGGCCGATTTGTCTATGATTCTTGTATTGAGGCATTCTTGACATTGTCAATTTTTGTTTCGGTTAGACAGATAAATTCAAAACCACAGATATGATCGGTAAACACTGGGTTTTTCATTTTACTAGTTAATCCACATACATTTATATGGTAAAACGAAATTTCCCTATGATTGTAATTATTGTCGGTGATCATGTATTAAACCTTCAACCAAATTACCATCAGAAATAGCATTTAAGGTATTGTTTTCCGAGTATAGGTCAGAAGTGTCAGCAGAAGGCCGAAAATCATCGTAAATCAGTGTTGGTAAATCATTCATGAATACTCTGTGATTCACCATACAGTACAGTAGTTTCAGAGTCATTGTGCTTAAATAGTTCTAGCCTTATGTCCCTAATGCACACATTAGTATCAAAGTGAACTCTGAGCATTTTTTTTTCAATAACACTAATTACTATATTGGTTACATCGTTAGTTACATCAGTTACTACATCAGTTTCTACATCATTCTTCCTTAACTCTGCAGTTATTGCATCAGTTACTACATCAGTTATATTAGGGGCCATGGTGGCAGAGTGGTAACA